>OZ000462.1:14307500-16707500 GCA_963922655.1 Cardamine chenopodiifolia
CATGTATTTATGAAATTACAACAAATAATTTTCTCGATAAGTTTATTTTTTGAACATCTAATTCATTCATTGAATTTGAACCGATACAAAAGTTGATACATTCATAGTATATTAAAAAAAATATAAGTACACATCAAAAAATACATAAGTGATCACTAAAAAGAACAATGAAAAAATAAATTTCCACGATATTGTAGATATTGAAGCCTTACTCGCCAACATATAATTTAATATGTTTATTTCCTTCTTAAAGTCAATCTCAATTTGATGAGATCATCATTCTTATCATTCCCGACTATTATCTCTTGGATGAAACTTACTATTCTCCAAAATCGTCTATGACACTTGGTATCTTATTTTTCATCAATTTGTTTTCTCTGTAAATTTGATTTTTTGGGATCCTATATTCGTCGACCAATACAACAATATGTTGTTTGAATTTTATACTCAATCTCTTCACCAAAATAGTTTTGAATATGTCAGGCATCATGAAAAATCAGAAATTTTTTTCACGGAAATCACATGTTCAATTTGGATGAAATTGTAGAATCGATCCACTTCAAAGAACCATGAATAAACCATGTCCTCTATTGGAGAGTGTTGCCGGAAACAAAATAATTCCTATCATACAGAAAACCAACTCGTATTGAATGTGAATGTGTTTGATTCGTCATAACCATTTTGATCAAATTAAGGCTTGATGGACACAAAATCTGATGAACCATCGCTATTTGAGTAAACTTAATCACAATCATCATCACCAGTAAGAGGAAATGAACGACATCATTGGAGATTGATGAAAGTCAATCCAAAGTGTGAAACGAAATGTTATCCTAAAAAATCACCGATTCAATCACTAGATCAGCGAAATACCCCGTCAAAGATTAACAAGGATCACACAGAGAGTATTTTATTAGGTTAATATAAAATATATGAAAGGTAGGAAAAATAATAGCCGCCAACGAGTGCTAGTGGCCCTAAAATGAATCAAAGAAGAAGGATATCAAGTGAAACCGGTGGCTATAATATTTCAGTTTCTATCGCTTGCTGCTGTTAGACCGGACAATTTTATCTTTTTCCTCGATAAGTTTTATTCGTTAAGAGATGTACAAATATGTTTTTATTCCTCTAAGAGAATCACACGGGTTTAACTTTCTTTTCCTAGCATTGGATCTCGAATTTATATCTAATCTTCAATGTTTTATTTTGATGAACTTGCTGTCCTATGTTTTAAACTTTAACTATCACAGAAGTGCATAAAGCACGCAGTAGTATAGATAGATATCGAATTTCCAAGGACCAAGAGTCACGCAACAAATGTATATGAATCAAATACAGCTAAGACAATAATATGGAGTTTGTTTTGTAATGATTATAATAAACGTAAATAAAACAGTAAAAAAGACGAAGTTCATAATATGAGAAAGCATTAGCGTAGGGAATTCGTAGGCATCAATGATCGTTAAACTAGTTATTAAACAGGGATTTAACTATGAACCATTATAGAACTTAAATTACTAATGTAAAACTAACATATTCTCGCAGTGTTAATTATCTAAACATTAATCTTAAAACACTAAACTCTTGAATGAGCCTTAGTAGACATGTCAGTGTTTAGATCAACTTTGATATGTTCACTTATACAACTTAACTTCAACTTTTGTTGGGTAAGGATACTAAGCTCTTCAAATATTGATTCGAGTCACCTAACAATCAATTTTAGTGCATAACTTAAGCTAGAGATCTGATGCAAGTAGCTAATCATGCTTAAGCATTAAGATCATAATAGATGAAGAACTCTAAAGATAAATCTCTAACCAAACAACCTAACCATAAACGATCATTGAATCCTACTACAAGAAAACAACGTAAACCTAACGAAAAAAACCGTCGGAAATTCGTCAGAAACGGTCTTTTTCGATGGAATTTTTTGCTAGTTCTAGAGCGTCAGAAAAAAACTCGTCGGAAAGCCGTCATAATTTCTGACGAAATTCCAATGCACTGTTTTCTGAAAGATTTCCAACAGACAAGTTTTTTACGGATATATTATTTTATCAATTTTTATTAATTAATATTATATTTACTGAAAATAATATATAAAAGTAACTGAAAATAATATATATTAAAATTAAAATTAAATTTTAAACTTAAAATTAAAGTTAAAATTAAAATATTCAAAAAATATATATTCATAAATTTTAGTTTTGAGCCGCTCGGAATTCGGTCATCAAATTTTCTATCCGTTTCTTGGTGGCTCTCATATGTCATTTTGCGCTTCGTTTGCTTAAACTAATTCCGCGTAGCAATGGATGTTCTCCGTATTTGTTTTTTAAAATCTAATAATAAAAATGTAATACTTTAAAGCAATTCCAAAATACAAAAATAACTAAATTTTCAATAAATACAGAAAAATCATATAATATCCAAAAAAATCATTTAATATATCCTAAAGGCATGAAAACACACAAAAATCATATATTCTACAAATTTCAAACAAAATTCTAAATATCCAAAAAATCATACAATATCCCAAAATCTCAAAAACAAATCACGATAATTCATACAATATCCAAAAAATGCCGACCCCGTTGTGCTTTGCTTCTTGTCTTTCCCGACGAAAGTGATGCCGATTCAGCGTATGTGGCCTGATGCGGTTCAGCCTACCAATTAGTGGGGCAAGGAGATATGGATTCATATTCCACAAATTCAAAAACAATTCATACAATATCATAAAAATCTCATATTATTAATTTCTTAATTAATGAAAACTCTAATTATTAACATAAATCCATTCAATATCATTTTACTCCAAATAAAACTCTAAAATAATTATTAATTTTATAACAATCAATTATCCAAACAAAACTATTAAAACTTAAAAAAAATCCCAAAATTTCATAAAACATTCCAAATCAAAATCAATTTTCTCATATAAAACATTCCAAATCAAAACATAATTTTCAAAACCTAAATATGAAATTTCAATTCTTAAATCTAACATTTGACCAAGTGATTCGATTGGTCAGTCAAACATCTGATTTCTAATGGGTTAGAACCCATCAGAGATAATAACGTTGGAATTCCGTCAGAAAGTTCCAACGGATTTTTCCTGGGTTTGGGGTTTAGGGTTTAGGGTTCGAATACGATCCGTTTCATAGGAAATAGGTTTGTAATATGAAATATTATACATTTTACTGATGTATAGTGATGAAGAAGTTGGTTTTATATCAAAAATGAACAAACCAACAAATATAAACCAACTTGCTCTTAACCATAAAGTATATGATATGCTAACAAACAATTTACTCGTAACCATGAAAAAATTTGTAAACATCAATTTTACTTGTTTATAGGGTTAATTTTTGTTTTATGTTTTTGAAATTAGTTGTAGGATTGTGTTTGTAAGTAGTTAGTGTAGATATTGTTGAAAATTAAACTCTAAACCCGTCGAAAATCAGTCAGAAATATCCAACGGATTTCTGACAAATCACATGTGAAATATATGTTATATGGGTTCTAGAAAAATATCTTTATTTATTCAGGACATTTTCCATTAAGTAATTTATATGAATCATTAATTTTTCTTTCATATAGCCAGTCATCTGTAAAAAATTTCTGAGGGACTAAAATCCATGGCAAATTTTTGACAGAATTTTTACGGACGATGGAAGTTTTTGACAAATTTCTGGCATAATGGTTTAGTTAAATTTATTGGTTTTTCGTCATAAATTTCCAACAGTAACTGATTCCATCAGAAATTCTATCAATTTTCCTACACCTTTCTTGTACGGTGCCTTTGAACAGCCCCTAAAACTAATAGGAGGATTATTCAGAAACAGACAAAATAAAAATAAACAAATAAGATTATTGCATAAATATCAAAATAACGATAACGAGTTTCAAAAATAACTTCTGGAAGAGTAAGATATTTCGTATCCCAAAACTATAAAAACTAGAAGCAAAAGCAATAAAAGATATAAAAAAACTAATCATTAGAAAATGAAATTTCATCTCGAGGATTGATAAATCAACATGAGGATTGATCGATCCCAACCTCAAAACGCAAAGCTTCATTTTCTTCATGGATCGATCGATCTGATTGGTGGATCGATCGATCCCAGCAGCTCTTCAGTTGATTCTTGAAGTTTTAAACGTCCAAAGCTTGTCCAATTCCTCCTTTATTTTCAATGATGAAAAAATCTTGTAAAAGACTCAAACAAAACCAAAAAGGTAAATAATTTCCATAGGAAAGTCCTGTAAATTATTTCCATACTATATACCACCTTTTAGTTTCTTTTAAATCTAACATTCATTTTATTCGATGTTTCAAAAACATACCATCCATTTCATGCTACTCCACCATGTATGTCTCTCTTATTCTACTCTTAACTAACTGTCTTATGGATCTCCAAAGTTCGTCCCCATACAAAAATGAATTAATAATTTTGTTTTATTTCTATTTTATTCATATTTAATAAGATTATGTTTTATAGATAGGTTACTATTAAAATATGTTGTTTTAAATGGATTAGACATCACAAATGGGTTCAATGGCTCTTGTAATTTAAGATTATAACTTTTAAAAATGAATTGATGAGGTGTCATAATTTTAGGATATGAGTTGATGATATGACGTAATGATAAGAGAGAAATATTTTACTTTATATATATAACACAACTAGTTTGTTCGTTGTCACACACTGTTTTCTTGGGATGATACGTGATTGTCGTTTTGTTTCTGCGGGGCCATTTCAAGTAGCATAGGGTGTCGTGCTTCAATGAGAAGCGTGCAAGATTTAAGTTGGAGAGATCCTTTGGAGTCTGGTAGACTGACTCGGTTGAGTCCGAGAAGTGTCGTTGATTGAAGATCTGACTAAGAAGAAGGGATTAGGCAATTCCTGCACAAACTGGTCGGGATTTGGAGCTGATCCTCTGTTGAATCAAAGGCAGGACGAAACCAGTTGAAGATGGTCCATGAGATGAAGGCTGAGTCGAGAAACGTGGGAATTATCGACTACCGCATGGCCTTCCGAGAAAAGCCCATGAAAATTGGTATTTGAGCCAAGAACATTGTGTATTGTCTAAGCCATGGGACAGTTTTGGATTTCAATAAAGCCACCATTTTCGATCTTCATTTCTAGAGGTTTAGTCTTTTCTCAAATATTCTAAAAAGAGTTGCATTTGATGTAAAAGGAGTTTTCTTTAAACATAATTTTACATATTATTTAAAATATATATATATACATACAATACTGTTAAAAAAATGGATGCTTCGGTTGGTGGAATAGTGTGATCTTATATAGTGAACAGATGATGTCAATTTAGAAACTTTTAGAGAAAAATACTCTTTGATTATGACTAAATCCTCTAATGAAATCTTCTTTTATCTAATGAAATCCTCTAATTATATGACCTTTTAAATTTTAAAATTCTTTCTAGAAAGTAAATAATTCAATGGCAATTTACTTAATTAGATGATTAATTTTAGAAATTTTCTTAAATGTACTTCTAAAATGTGTTATATATATATATATATATTATTCTTAACATTTAAGATATAGGGAAGGATAAGAGAAATTGTAGAGAATAACTGAAAAATTGTAGGAAATGATAAGAGTCGGTTTCGTGGAGTTGGTGAAAAACTGAAAATTAAATTCCCATAAATATAAAAGAAGTTTGAGTATTAAGCTAGTATAAATAAGTAAAAAACTCTCACAGACAGCCGGCGTCGGGATATCTTGTCTTCTTTTAGCTCTCTTTGCATCATTTCTCCTTTTTGGCTCTGTTCTCTTTCACTTCTCGATGTTTTTGTTCTTTCCTTCTTTTTGGATCTATTCAATGGTGTTTCCAAGACATGCGACAGAGAAACTAGGTGGCTTCCGACTAGTCTCCTTCTGCCCCACACTCTGCTCACAACTTTGTTTTTGATGTTGAGAAAAGAGGAGACTCTTGTATCTAACTTTGTTTTATTCTTTAAATTTGAGATTTGTCTCATCGTCTCCCTCATATCCACTAGATCTAGATCTCTCATGGGTCTTTCCGAAGAACTTTCTCACTGGACATCGTTGATGGTTATGATTACACCTGAAAGTGCATAGTTTGTTGGAACAAGTTCGAGATCAATTGATTGATGATGGTGTGGCTCATGGAGTTAAGATAAATGTCATAAAGATATTTGGAGAGATTAAATCACAAAAAACCATGCAGCCAAAAATATTTTTGGAGAAGATATTCTTAGATTTTATTCCTTTTATTTAAAGAGAATAATTTTCTTTTTTTTTTATTAAATCTAGGAAGACATATCTCATAGGTATATGTGTATGTATACAAGGGAGGTAGGTGCTACTAGGTTTAGCTGAACAGAGAGATAGAAACTCGATTCATTTGTTTTGGTGAGTTGTAGACAAGTCGAGTTACTTGTTGGAACACAGGTCTGGATGTTCCACGACTGTGTGTAACTAGATATTGTTTGCTGACGAGCTAAGGGGTGTCTTAGTGTCGTGTAACACCAATTAGACAAGTTCTTGTTGTAAGATTGTCTAAGTGAATTTAGTTAGTGGTTTGAGGACGTAGGCACTTTGCCAAACCTCGTTAAATCTTGTGTGCCTCATCATTCTCTGCTTTTACAATTGCTATTAGAGCGGACATTTATAGATAGCCTACTCAACTAAACGGGTGATGATTCTAAGGAAAAAGATGGATGATACATTTCGAGAATGGCTTACAGTTAAGAATCTTACGCGAGATGTAGAAAACTATGGATATTGGAATGTGAATATGAAGGCAATCATACAAGGTGTTGATGAGGATGCTTGGACAACAGTGGAAAATGGTTATGAAGTTCTTAAACTTGTTGAAAGAGATGGTTCCATAGTCAACAAACCGAAGAGTAAATGGACAAAAAATGAGAAAAATATGTCGAGGTATACTGCAAAAGCTTTATCTACTATTTTTACTTCGCTTAACAAGAATCAATTCAAGTTGATTCAAGGATGTTCTTCAACCAAGAGGTTTGAGACAAACTAGAGAAAGTGTTTGAATAAACCCCATGCGTGAAGAGAAATCAAGAATTGACTGGTTAACTTCTAAGTTAGAGAATCCACGAATGAATGAACATGAAAATGTTATAGATTTTAGCGCTAAGTTGTGTGTTATTGCTAATAAAGCACACATGATTGGGAAGACCTACAATGATAAAAAAAAAAAAACTTATCAAGAAGTTACTACGGTGCTTGCCTAAGAGATTCGAGTCACAAAAAGTGTCTATGAGGGTTTATCTTAACACGGATGAGACCCCGTTTGATGAAATAGTGGGGAGGTTACAAGCATATAAGATGGACCGTAAGGACGATGCTTTAGAGGATCCCAATAGGTCAAAGCTACATTTGAGTGATGAAAAGTTTAGAGTACAAAATTTAGAGGAATAAATGAGTTCACTTGTGAAGATGTTTGGCAAACTCCATAAAGAAGTTGATAAGAAGCAAAGGGAGAATGTGGAAGGAATATCCGTGAAGATAAATTTCTTTTTGTTGATTAAATCTAGGGAAGTATATCTCATAGGTATATGGATAAATATACAAGAGAAATGAGTGCTACTAGGTTTAGCTGAACAGAGAGATAGAAACTAGATTCATTTGTTTCGGTGAATTGTAGGCAAATCGAGTTACTTGTTGGAACACAAGTCTGATTGTTTTACGACTGTGTGTAACTAGATATTGTTTGTTGACGAGCTAGTGGGTTTCTTAGTATCGTGTAATACCAATTAAAAATTTTCTTGTTGTAAGATTGTATAAGTGAATCTATTTGGTAGTTTGAGGACATAGGTGAAAACCCCTATTTGTGCTAGAACTATGTATTTGTGAGATGAGAGATTATAAGAGCATAAGAGAAAAGAGACGACACATAAGATTTGTTAACGGGGTTGGGTTAACCTACATCCCCGAGACCAAGTCCTGAAATCGTTCACTAGAAAAGACCGCAACCTACAATTGTTATATGGATACCACACCACTTTTTTCTAAAATTACAATGAACGAAAACTACTACTCCAATGTCTTTTCCGACGAGTATAATTTCACAACAAAAACCACCAACAGATCTACATATCTTGTTGGTGTTGGTGGGGCGACACCACACGAGTCTTCATGACACCGTCTCTTGGTATTTATAATCAAGTGCCAAAAATCCTACATGACTTAAGCCACGCTTCAAGTCTCTACAAGCAATTGGGCTTAACTTGAATAAAAGCCGACTACTCATGTGGTCTTTGTGCTTTTAAGTTACGTTCTGAGAAATAGAAAGTTTCTTGTTCCAACAGCTTGAATCCTATTTTGATCTCTGTCATAAGAACAATTACGATCTCGAGCTTTGCATTAATTGTGCCTTAGTGTCTCTTCCCTGAACTATCACAACATGTGTCTTTCTGTCTCAACAACTTCTCAACTCAAACAACATTGCACTTAAAATCTCCCCCTTGTTGACTGAGTTTGAGAATCCAAGCATACTTTGTAACTTGTACTTTGATCATCTTCAAGCTTCAATGTGTCTCAGAAACCATCCACTAAGCTGACACTGCATATGTGATAATTCTGACCTAATGTCTATGTTTCTTCTATTTCAGCAACTACACAAATCATCAAGTCTTTGACGTGACTTCTTTATTTTCACTTGATGTCCGCTATGTCATCACATTCAGTTCTTGCATCATTCACTTTCAATTATCTCCCCCTGCTTGAGTGCATACTCAAATAAAAAAACACAAATGCTTGTTTCAATCAAATGCTTATATTAATCTCCATGCTTTGTTGTACTTAGGAGAAACACTTTGTTGCAATATATAACACTGATAGTCTGACATTGTTCAACACTGCTCTGCATTCAAGATGTACCAACCTCAAAGTCTCATGCACCATAGATTCATAAATCCAGACAAGACTTTATCTTTCCCTTGTTGATTATGTGTTTCGATCAAGCTTTTCCACAAGGATTTGAATCACCAATCAAGTGAATTCTTCAAGAATAATTGATCAGCTGACTTGAACCACTAATCAAAAAAATCTAATGATCTACCATCAACACAAGCCAAAACAACCAGAATCCAACTCTGAACAATTTTTCCAAGAACAAGAACTGACATGATTGAGGAACCAAAGATCGATTACAGTAAGAGAGCCTTGAGAATGAAGTTGGAGCTGATGAACTCAATTTCAATCTTCCCATATGAAAATATGAAGTTGCATCATAAGAGTAATCCAACAAGAAGACCATAATGACCATGATTGAGTTCATAACTGAGCATAAAAGAGATGAAACTTTCTTGAAGCAAATCACTAGTTTCCTCAAACACTGTTTTCCATACTCATGAACATGTTTGCTTCAGTCTCTTCAACATCAACAAATGCTTCTCCCAATATTACGCAACGGAATCCCCCTCTCTTTGACTGATATTCAAGAAAATTATTCATCCAAAACACGATAGCATAGAGATGACCACAAAACATGCAGCTCATTGTTGACAGTATTCCAAATATCCAATGAGAGATTCTTACTCCTCTAACAACCACGCTGCACAAAAAATGATTTCAACAAACAAAATCTCATCGTCTCTTACTTGAGTGTATCAGCTAGTTAAAGCATCACATCCTTCTGACTGGGTGTTAATGTTCTTTTATTCAAAGAGCAGTTAATGGTATGACCAGAAAACTGTAACAAGCTTCCCTTTATCCTGACTAAGCTTCTTAGTTAACTCATAAATCCAACAGCTTCTCCTCTGTAAAAGAACCTCAAAATCTGCAAATTGAGTAGTATCTTTCTATGTGAACCAGTAAGCTTAGCAACCCTTCGATTACTGCTTAGCATCTGTGATTATCGTTTGGCATCTGCTTCTCTTAAAATTCAAAGCTCTATCTATGACAATTCATGACACGCTAGAAAATTCAATGCTCCATCAATCTTAACTTTAGCAAAACCATATCCTAAGGCACCAAAGATCATGAGTCGCAAAAATCAAGATTTTAACCTTCAAGCCAATTTTAATGTTCCCAACAAAGTCAAACTCGCAAATCAAATGGATCTTTGAGAAGCTTGAATACTATCATCATATGTAGATCCTTTGTTCTTCAACAGACAGCTCACAATTCATGATTCAATTCATTGCATAAGCTTGCTTACTTTTCATAAGAAGTTAGTTTCATCATCTTGTTAGAATAAATTCTCAACTAAATTCCCATGAACCTGTGGCTAATCAATAGCAAACCTTGCTCTCTTAACAAGTTTAAATCTCTTACAATCTATTCTCAGATATGAAGACTTTTTTCCTCCAAACTTAAACTCCAGATCCTCAATGAATTTTGATCATCAAAAGTTGTTAACATGTTCACTTCTCAAGCATTTGGAAAATATCCATAGGCTGATCTTGCTGCTAAAACCGTCTAATACATTACCGGAAACAAGAATTATGACTTTCCAAGAAGAACTCTAAGAAGTTAACTTTTCCCTTGCATCTCCAACACGCTCAATTCCATGTTCTTTTAACATCAAATCTTCCAAGGCTAAACATGCAAAACACGGGCTTACGGAATCCACTCAAACTGAACAGTCATACCTGCTAATTCACTTCATGGGTACAGTAAGTGAACAAAATCTACTGGACTCATTTGCAAGTCACCTTTGCAAAAACTCAGTCTTATAAATCTCTAAATCAATCACTCTAAAAACGCCATCATTAAACTGTCAAAAATTTAATCTCACCGTTGAATCTCAATTCAGGAATAACTGAAACTCTCTATAAAATTTTGTCTCAATCGGATTACTTTTAGATCTCCAAACGTTGTCTTGAAAAACCATCTATGAACAGATTTTTGCATTATTTTCAAGATCTGAAAAATTACTATTTTCTCCTTTGATCCAATAATTTTATATCTCTTTCACCTTCATTCTAAACTGAGAAATGACCCTTACACACATTCATTCGTCTTCACAAACTTGAAAAAATAAGAAAAACTTGTTGTACAAGAGCTTTTTTACCAGAACAGAGTACCAAACCAACCCAGAAAATTATGAAAATTTATGAAAAAATCAACAACAAACATACAAAGCCACACAAAAAAAGGGATCATGATTTGGAGTTGCGGTTTGAAAGTTATGGCCAATATCCTAAGACAGATCCAGAATGATACAACTTGCAAGCAGCAGACTTTGAGAGTAATTTCCCATCAAACAACAAGGAACCAGGTGACGATCTTTATATCCTCGGAAAGATATCGCTTTCAATATTCTAGAACATTTTTCAGAGTTAAAATCCAAGAATTGTAGCCCACTGCAATCTCTTCTTTGTAAACCAAGGAAACACATTATCTGAAATCAACTGCTCCACGCATTTGAAGAATGCATATCAATTAAAAACCTGAAGCAATAACAAGACCATCACAAAAGAACCTTTGGCAATGCAGCGAAATTGACAAAATATCTTCATCTTCTCTAACCTGAATATCCCTTCAGATCTCCATTCAAGACTCGTTTCATCCTCACTAAACTTTTTAATTCAGTTTTTATGCATCAAATTGTTGAAAAGATGAAGATATTTTGTTGCTTGCAACTTCATCAATATAAGTCTTTCTTCGTTCACCTCGAACGATGTCAATCTAGGACATTCACCAAACCAAGGAACATCTTTCTTCATATCTGCAATAACTAAATCTTAGAACCTGAGGTTCCTGTCATTGTTGCTCACAAGCTCTTCTTGTTTACACACCATCAGTTTTGTCCTTCAAATCTCCTCCTTTTCACTAAGTTTTATAACTTCAGCTCATCAACTATACTTCAATCATGGTGATACCCAGACAAACATGATGATATAAGAGTTTATCTTTAAATCCCCCTTAATCATGTCATGAACTCTCTTGAAATCTTCATATTTTCTCGCTCTTGCCATGATAAAACTTGGTGAAAACTCATCCTTCAATATGCTCTTAAACATAAGCCAGCATAATCTTGTTGAGAGAGTCTTGTTGGCCCATATCGTTACGCCTTTCGTGCGGATCAGAACTTACCCGACAAAGAATTTTGCTAGGTAAATATTCTTTTTAGTTTCCTTATGACTTGTATCCTAGGCCTTGTTCCAACAAATTGTTTCATGCTTCAGCAGCTTCTGGATTCATAAATTCAGCATACAAATGTGTCTTTGTTCTTCTCTTTCATTTTGATGGAAACAAAAACTAGAGCTATTCTTCTCTTCAACTCTTGGTTCTGCCAACGCTTGGAACTTCTTCTTCACAAGTGACAACATATGCGCTTCTGTTTTTCTGCTACTTTCATCCTTCGACGTTTCCACGAGTGGCCTGCTTCTATCTCTGATAAGACCAATCACCTCATCTCTGCTTCATCTCTCAGACATTTTCGTCCTTAACCTCAGATCTCTCCCCTTCCGACTCGATTCACTTGAAAATGATTACTCTTTCTCTATTAGTTTTGCCTTCAATTTCTTGAATCTATTTCAGAGCTATGTCAAATCACCCACTAATATAGGAAGACAATTTTTTCAATACTTCACGAATATCGAAGATAAAAAATGAAGCCAACAACTTTGGAGTTAAGAATTCTAGCATTGTTCCAAAAGAGAGCAGAAAAACATGTCCTGCATACATAATTTGTAACTCCAATGCCAACAACTTGTGATTCCTCCGCCTCATCAAAACAACCAACAACAAGATGCAACTCCTGAGTTTTATGATTGCTTTGATGAGCTTACTGAGCATTCCAATACATCGGCTGACATCTCCTATGGCGAAATCAACCACCAATCTCTTGACCTTTTGACAACGAACCGAAACAGTGTAGAAAAAAATTTTATTTGGTGGAAACAAGAACCCCTCGCTTCTTCCTCCGATTAGTGAACTTCTCCATTCAATCTCTGGTTTCTTCCTTGGCATTTCCAGAACACAAATGTCATAAATCCATCTGGAGACTTCTTCGTGATATCACAGAAATCAAAACTAGTTTATCAATGAGAGATGAAACTAGAATTGAAAAATTCTAATCTCTTCTTCTCAAGATACAGAACTGAAACAGCAAAGACAAAACAACAACAAACAAAATTATCTTTCTCGCTGATTTTCCAATCAGATTCGCATGAGTGAACTATAATGATCTTCCGCTTCTTCTTCTTAAGCTTTCTTCTTTTCAGTCCATACAAAAACTGCTTCTCTATTCAAATTAACAAGACGCGACTTCTCAATGTCTTCAATATTTTCTCTCTCAAGATTCACATGTGTGATGATCAACAATTTTGATACAACAAACACCTACTCAAGAAAGATTAGAAGATACACCAGAGCTCCTCATAAGCAACTTCAACATACTTTCTAGCTTACGGAGTTCATCAATTTATCAAAAAATGAACAACCCAGAATATCAAAAAAGAATTTCAATTTTTGATTTTTCTTCACTCCATTTGTTCTTCTCCATCGCTCAGCAATGTCTCAAACTCATCAACAAATGCTGCTTCAAGTGATATCCTTTTTGAAACTTGGGCTTTGTTTAAACGTTGGTCCATTTTGACACTAAAAGAGAATCCATATTGGGTGATAGACAACATACCTTCAAGGCCCATAATCACACTTTTTGCTTCATGTTCTTTCTCCCGACGACAAGAGAAACAAAACTAAGCTCCTATTTCTCGATCTGATACAATTCCTATGAACAAATGAAACCCTTCAAAAAAAAACTCGAGATTTATGTTTTGTTTCAGTAATCTTTTGAGGTAGTCATCAAAACATATATCTCCTTCTCTTTGTCTCTTCAATTCCAAAACAACTTGAATACTTTTTATCTTGTTTCTTATACAGTTGTGAACCCTACTTCCTTCACACCCACTTCAATTTCCTCTACTAGTCACAAATCTAGGATCATACCTGAAACAAGAACATGTCTCTATCGAGAACCTGCTCTAATACCAATTGAAAACCCCTATTTGTCCTAGAACTATGTATTTGTGAGATGAGAGATTATAAGAGCATAAGAGAAAAGAGATGACACATAAGATTTGTTAACGGGGTTTGGTTAACCTACATCCCTAGGACCAAGTCCTGAAATCATTCACTAGAAAAGTCTGCAACCTACAATTGTTATATGGATACCACACCACTTTTTTCTAAAATTACAATGAACGAAAACTACTACTCCAATGTCTTTTCCGACGAGTATAATTTCACAACAAAAACCACCAACAGATCTACATATCTTGTTGGTGGGGCGACACCACACGAGTCTTCATGACACCGTCTCTTGGTATTTATAATCAAGTGCCAAAAATCCTACATGACTTAAGCCACGCTTCAAGTCTCTACAAGCAATTGGGCTTAACTTGAATAAAAGCCGACGACTCATGTGGTCTTTGTGCTTTTAAGTTACGTTCTGAGTAATACAAAGTTTCTTGTTCCAACAGTTTGAATCATATCTTGATCTCTGTCATAGAAACAATTACGATCTCAAGATTTGTATTAATTATGATGTCCAGATCTCTTCCCTAAACTATCACAACATGTGCTTTCTCTCTCAACAACTTCTCAACTTAAATAACACTGCACTTACAGTAGAAACTTTAGCAAACATTATTAAATCTTGTGTGCATCATTCTTCTCTGATATTACAATACCTCCCTGTGCGCTTATGTTGGATCCTCCAAATCTCATCGTTGAGCAATCAGAGAAGACATTGACGGTGAGCGCCGCAAACCTTATTTTTTTGTGGTCTCCCTCTATGAGTTGGGCCCACAATAACGCTGTAAATGTCGGTGGCCTCTTGCATCAATCCTAGCCCATTTCTGGGGTATTTGGCTCATTCCTATCATCAGCTGAACCCATGTCTGTTTCTCTCAATCTATTGGCCAGCCCACTGAAACCAAGTCTGTTTCTGGGGTTTGGTTTTGCTCTCAAGGATCCGGTTCGATTTGAAGAAATCATATCAGATATATCCAAAGAACTTATAATCTTGAAGAATTTCATACTCTTTGTTCTAGTTTTGCCTCATCGGTAGCTGAATCAAGTTTCCCGTGTGCTCTATTAGAATATTATCTACCTGTTATCATCTGCATCAGTTAAAATCTGAATCATTTAAAAAATCTTCTCCATGCAACAATCACAATATAGATTTGGTATCAGAGCCAGTGAAAAGGAACAAACTAGTGTGTGAGAATGATTCAAAAGAGAGATATCAAACTGATAAGTTTTTATAGCCAGCCATACCAAGGTTCGATGTCCATGATTTTTTATCTATAACCATGGAGAATTTTCTCAGAAGCTTAGAATTGTGGAGTCTGGTAAAGGAAGGAATTCCGGCGACGACAGTTGGAACACACCAGCCGATGAAGCACAGAGAAGAGCTGTGGAAGAAGCCAATCTCAAAGACTTGAAGGTCAAGAGTTTTTTGTTCCAGGCGATTGATAGGGAGATTCTGGAGACAATTCTTGACAAGAGAACATCAAATGCAATATGGGAGTCCATGAGAAATAAATACCGTGAAAGGATTTTGAATTGCTGGCCATGAAAGAAGAGAAAAGATTGACACTTTTCTGGGGAGAACCTTGGCGGTAGTTAACAAGATGAAGACAAATGGTGAAGTAATGGAACAAAGCACGATCGTAGGAAACATACTCAGATCATTGATTTCCAAGTTTAATTACGTGATATGCTCAATTAAGGAATCAAACAATCTTAGCATGATGAGTATTGATGAATTACACGAGAGTTTACTTGTTCATGAGCAGAGAATGAATGGACTTCCACAAGAAGAGCAAGCCTTGAAAGTATCTCAAGTAGAAAGATCAAGTTGAGGAAGTGACTGTGGAATGTTCAAAGGGGGCCATGATAGGGGACAAGGAAGAAGCACCTTTGACAAAGCTCTTGTCTAGTGCTACAAATGTCATAAATTAGGACACTTCTAGTACAAGTGCCCAGAATGGGAGAAGAAAGCAAACTATGCAGAATTAAAAAAGGAAGAAGAATTGTTGTTGATAGCGCATGTGGAGCAGTATAAGATGAACAGAGAAGAAGTATGGTTCCTTGATTCAGGATGTAATAACCATATGACCGGGTGCAAGGAGTGGTTTTCAGAGTTGGAAGAAGGATTCAATCACATAGTGAAGCTTGGAAATGACACGAGAATGTCTGTGGTAGGAAAAGGAAGTGTGAAAGTACAAGTTGATGGTGTTACTTAAGTAATTCCTAAACTTTACTATGTCCTGGAGCTTAGAAAAAATTTGCTGAGCCTAGGACAGTTATAGGAGGGGAGCCTAGGGGTTCTTTGATTTAAGATGCAATAACCATATGACTGGGTGCAAGGAGTGGTTGTCAGAGTAGGAAGAAGGATTCAATCACATAGTGAAGCTTGGAAATGACACGAGAATGTCTATGGTAGGAAAAAGAAGTCTGAAAGTACAAGTTGATGGTGTTACTCAAGTAATTCCTAAAGTTTACTATGTTCCGGAGCTTAGAAACAATTTGCTGAGCCTAGGACAGTTGCAGGAGAGGGGCTTAGAGATCCTAATACGTGATGGAACTTGCAAAGTATATCATCCTAGTAGATGTGCCATTATGCAAACCAACATTAGTGGAAATAGAATGTTCTTTTTTCCGGCTTCCAAACCACAAGCGAACTCACTACGCTTGCAGGCAAAAGAAGTGATCGAGAAGAAAACCCGTTTGTGGCACTGTCGATTTGGGAACCTGAACCAAGAAGGATTAAAATTAATTGCAAACAAGAAGATGGTCATTGGTTTGCCCACTCTGAAACCCACCAAGGAGATTTTCTCCATCTGCTTAACCGGAAAACAACATAAAGAGTCTACGTCGAAGAAAAGTTCATGGCAAGAATCAACACAGCTTCAGCTGGTGCATTCGGATATATGTGGACCTATCACTCCAATTTCTCATAGCAGAAATAGATACATTTTGAGTTTCATTGATGACTTCACTGGGAAAACCTGAGTTTATTTTCTCCACTAAAAATCTGAGGCGTTTGCCACTTTTAAGATTTTCAAAGCAAGTTTAGAGAAGGAGATTGGCGCTTTCAGAACTTGTTTGAGGAGAGATTGAGGTGGAGAATTTACCTCAAATAAGTTTGGAGAATTCTGTAAATCCCACGGTATCACTCGGGATTGTACTAAGAGGAAGAATAAAACAATCATGAATGCAGTCCAATCTATGCTAAGTGAGAATTGAGTTCCTAAAGATTTATGGTCCGAAGCCACTAAATGGAGTGTGCACATTCAAAACAGTATCTAACGACAGCAGTAGAAGAAATTACACCCGGAGACGCTTGGAGTGGTGTGAAACCTGTGGTGGAATACTTTCGTGTCTTTGGGTGCATAGGATATGTGCATATACCTGATTAGAAAATGAGTAAATTGGATGATAAAATCAAGAAATGTGACTTTCTAGGAGTCAGCGAAGAGTCAAAAGCATGGAGGTTATATGATCCAGTGATGAAAAAAATTGTGATAAGCAAAGATGTGGTATTTGATGAAGGCAAAAGCTGGGATTGTGATCAAGCTGATGCAGAAGCAAAGGAAGTGAAATTGGAGTGCGGGGACGAATAAGAGTAGGAGAATGCAGATGAAGTAGATTAGGAAGTGGTTGAGGTGAGTCCCAATGTCTCCAGCGACAACCCAAGCGGTGGTTCGACAAATTTTCCACCGCCAAATCTTGTTCCAATCAGAATAGCTACATGAAAAGGATCACGTGAAAGAAGGACACCGAGATGGATGGCTAACTATGACACATGAGAAGGAAAATATATAGAAGAGAATTTGTCAGCAGTCTTGCTAATGTTGATGACAGAAAGTGATCCTATTTGGTTTGCTGAAGTAGTGAAAATATAGTCTGGAGAGAAGCAATGGAGCAGGAGAAAATGTGTTTTGGTTCAATTGATTGCATCATATTTATGATGGTATTAAAGAAAGAGGAAATAGCATAGATTGACCCAAATTTTAGATGTAATTGCTAGTTTGACCTGTTTTTGGTAAATATTGAGAGGGTAAAAATACAATATAACCTAACATTTATAAAATAATTACGAAAATTACCATTAATTAAATTTTGCAAACAGTTGCGAAATGATTGCAAACAGTTACAAAAAAGCTTTAATGGTAATTTAAGTAATAAATGTTTTATCAAACTTTTGTCGAAAAAAAACTTCTGCAAAGCCACCACCGTCGCCACCATCGAAGAGTTAGGGTTCATCATCATTGCCGGATAAAGGTCCGCTTTCTTCGTCGTCGTTCGTTTCTCTCTTTTCGACGATAACTTACTTAAGATTTCATCTTTCTATTCGCCGATTTTGTAGGTTCTCTCTGATTTCTTTCATATTTTTTTGGTGTAGTTTCAGTTTCAATTTCATATTCGTCACCGAGTTCACATCTTCAGTTTTAGTTTCAGAAAGGTCCGCTTCATCAAAAACCCTAACTTATTTTCACATTTCATGGTTCTTTGTCGTTGATTTTGTTAGTTTTTTTAGATTTTGTTCACATTTGTTTTCTGTAGTTTTTCGTTGTAAGATTCTTTTAGATTTTAGTTGTCACGTAGTTATTCTAGTTATCACAGACTTATGTTTGTGTTACCGCAGACTTATAGAATAGTTACCGCAGACTATTAAGTAGTTACCGCAAACTTATTAAGTAGTTACCGCAAACTTATTTAGTAGTTGTCGCAGACTTATTTAGTAGTTGTCGCAGACTTATTTAGTAGTTGTCGCAGATTTATTTAGTAGTTATTGTAGACTTATTTAGTAGTTGTCGCAGACTTATTTAGTAGTTGCCGCAGACTTATTTAGTAGTTGCCACAAACTTGTTTAGTAGTTATCACAGACTTGTTTAGTAGTTACCACAGACTTATAGAGTAGTTACCACAAACTTATAGAGTAGTTAACACGGACTTATTTAGTAGTTACAACAGACTTATTTAGTAGTTACAACAGACTTATTTAGTAGTTGCCGCAGACTTATTTAATAGTTGCCACAGACTTATTTAGTAGTTGCCGCAGACTTATTTAGTAGTTGCCGCAGACTTATTTAGTAGTTATCGCAGACTTATTTAGTAGTTACCGCAGACTTATTTAGTAGTTATTATTAGTTATTTAGTAGTTATTATTAGTTATTTAGTAGTTATTAATAGTTATTTAGTTGTTATTTAGTTGTTATTTTGTATTGTCGGTGACTTATTTTGTATTGGTGCTGACTTATTTATTTACACTGATATGTTGTCTATTTGATTGCAGAGATATGGCATCTTATCCTGCTAGGCTTTCCAAAGATGGGAAATGCCATGTTTAAGTGGATAACATAAACCACTATTATTCTCATTCTAAATTTGGGGCCATTAAAAAAAGTATTGGTGATGATGTTTGGGATGCTTTGAAGGCATCATCTATTAGTGTATTTTTTAAGCTATATGATATAGACAGCATGGGGGAGACATTCATATGGGCATCCTCTTATGTTCATTACTTCATCACACATCAGTTGGCGGTGAAGAATATGCACGAAGTTTGGTCGTTAATTGATGATCATTCAATAAGATTTTCGCTGCTAGAATATAAGGAAATCACAGGTCTTAATTGTGACCTATATCCATATGATTTGCGATCTAATTATGACATATATCCAGTTGTTGATTATGAAGCCTTTTGGAGATAGATGAACGTTCCTTTAGGGGATATACCTACTTGGGGTAGATGCTGCGTGTTTTGAAACGTTGTCAGAATTGGAGTTACGAGAAGAGGATGATGGTTGGAAGACTATGTATATTACATGTTGGAATACATGGTATCAACATGCATCAAGGATCCCGTTGAGTGATGCAAAATTAGTGCTTCATGAGAAGAGCTTTGAAAACTATCTATGGGGCAGAGTGGGATTTACGAGTTTGATAAATTCAATCAAAGCTTTGGAATAAAAATCGGACAATTACACATTACAGGAATGTGTTAATGTTTAGTCTGTATGGTTATTTGAGTCACTTCATAATTTAGGGGAGATATATGGCTTTAAGAGAAATATGGATGATGTTCCTTCACTATTTAACTGGCGAGGAAGTCGGAAGCCGGAAGCGATTTAGATTTGAAGATCTAATAAGAGAGAAGAAAGCTCAACACGGAAATGTATGAATTGATTATGTTTGTGTATCGCAGAGTTATTTAGTAGTTGCACCAGATTTATTTAGTCGTTGCGGCAGACTTATTTAGTAGTTGCGGCAAAGTTATTTAGAAGTTGCCGCAAAGTTATTTAGAAGTTGCCGCAGAGTTATTTAGAAGTTGCCGCAGAGTTATTTAGAAGTTGCCGCAGACTTATTTTGTAGTTGCGACAGAGTTATTTAGTAGTTGTCGCAGACTTATTTTGTAGATGCAGCAGAGTTATTTAGTATTTATATGAATTGATTATGCCACAGTTGTTTATAATGATGATATTCATATGGTACTTGTTTGCGATGTAGGTTCGTGTTAGGTATATGCTTCCGGTTTCTTTAGAAGATATGTATCCCTATTGGAGTGACAATGAAGAAAACTAGGATTTCCAACTTGACAACCTGATTCAGGACATCATTGGGGATAGTTTGGATCCAAATTTTTGGTAGCTAAAGGAACAAAAGAGTGCTAAGTCTGTTCGCGGTGGAAGTTCTAAGAAAATCTTGATGATCAAAGACAAAGAACATTCAAACGTTAGGACTGTTGTCACTTATTTTAACAAAAAATTTTGTATGTGATTAGTCTTGCTATTAACTATTGTTTTTAATGGATAGGATGTTGAAGAAAAAAATACCTTAGTTGGAATGTTTAAGGTCATAGAAACATTAGTTCGCACTGTTGACTACTTGGGCGCAAGATTGGGAGGTTTTGAAACAAATGTTGATTCAAAGCTACCCACACTTAAAGCATATATCAATGATCTGCGAGAGCGAGGAGGGAAGGGGAAGTTTAATTCTCCCAAAGAATTAGAGAAAGAAGATGATGAAGGGAGTAGTAAAACACCGGTTAGTTCAAGTAAATTTTTTTTATTTAGCTCCAGATTTACTTACCTATTGCTATAGATTAATTATTGTTTTGCCGCAAACTAATTTTGATTTGCGAAAGCAAGGAGCTATGGTCAAATAAAAAAACGTTGGAGCTCTGACTAAGAACCTGAGCAACCCGAACCTGAGCAATCCGATCATGAATCCAGTATTAAAACACCGGTTAGTAATATCTATTACCGCAGACTTGTTTAGTAGTTATCGCAGAGTTATTTTGTAGATGCCCCAGAGTTATTTTGTAAATGCCGTAGAGTTATTTAGTAATTGTCGCTTAGTAGTTACCACTTAGTAGTTGCCGCTTAGTAGTTCCACATTTGGCGCGTTTCCAAATATTACCATACGTTGGTAACTCTACTGTCAAACACATCATTCCAAGTGTCAAATGCATACTTCCAAAAGTTATAACTTCTGAACACGACTATGATCCTATGGAAGCTGTCGATGAATCCAAATTGTGTAAGCTAATGGATTTCATAAACACTGATGAGTAAGTATCTAATACGTTTATCGTCATAACCATCATGGTCATTTTTTAGAAATTTGAACATGAAATTATTATTTTTTTCTTTAAGGGACCAACCACTTGGAAGCAGTAATCCAGATGTGCAACATTTCAAAAAGCTTATTACACCAAGGAATGAGTGGATGGATCCATATTATGGATGGTTGGAAGATACGGTAATTACCTATAACCTTTACCTATTGCCGCAAACTTATTTATTAGTTACAGCAGACTTATTTATTAGTTACAGCAGACTTATTTATTAGTTACCGCAGACTTAGTTATTAATTACCGCAGACTTATTTATTTGTTACCGCAGACTTATTTAGTTTTTATAGCAAATTTGCCGCAAATTTATTTTGTAGTTGCGGTAGACTTATTTTGTAGTTGCCACAGAGTTTTTTGCTTTTGCCTTATTACTTGACAAAACTTATCTTGACCAAGTATTCATTTTTTTTTTTGACAGCATGTGGTTGATGCATTGACAATGTTCCGCAATAGGACTACTCGTGGTCCTTCACCTTACCGGGAAAGAATAGGCTTCCTTGACCCATATTTCACCTCTATCATGGAAAATGATTTCAAACGTGTCCCACCAAATAGCAGGAAATTCTTGCTTGACAAGACTTATCTTGACCATTTCTACGGTTTCATTCCTTCCGAGCCGTCAAACATGACATGGTTCTTTGATATTGATAACCTGTACGGTGTGCTGAATGTAAAAGGCAATCATTGGGTTGCTTTAGACATTGACTTCCTGAAGAAGAAGATATACGTCTACGACTCTATCCCAAATCATACCACCAACAAGGAGCTCCTTGAAGCGTGTCTATTTCTCCGGAAATGATCCCAGCAATTCTAAGCATTATGGTTCCGAAGAGAGACCGCAAGCCTAGCTATGCAATGTATGATGTGCATAGAGTCACAGCAGGCGTTCCGATCAATGAAAATCCAAGGGATTGCGGTGTCTATTCCATAAAATTCATCGAGTGTCTTGCTTTAGAAAAACCATTTGAAAGGCTTAACGATAGGACCATTCATGATGTTTGATGAACTTTCAGCGTATTCAAGACACTCGATGACTAACCCATTACCTCGTGGGTTAGATATGAAAATTCCGCAACGTTATGATAACTCAATATGAGTTAACAATGTAGAGTTTACAATGGTTGATTTTGTAGTTTACAATGCTTTCGTTTTCGGTGTAATAGATATTCATGTGTAATATGTTGATTTACCTGCTAATTAGTTTTGTATATGTTTGATTTCAGTTACCAAAAGTGTTACTTAGTTAGTAATTGACGCAGAGTTATATTGTAGTTGCTGTAGACTTATTTTGCTGTTGGCGCAGACTTATTTTGTTGTTGTCGGAGAGTTATTTAAACTACCCGCAGACTTATATAGTTGTTGCCGCAGAGTTATATTGTAGTTGCGGCAGACTTATTTTGTTGTTGTCGCAGACTTATTTTGTTGTTAGCACAAAGTTATATTGTAGTTGTCGTAGAGTTATTTACAATGCTTTACTATACTATAAATCTAACCCGAGTAACCCTAAAACCGGGCTTCTCCAAATACTCAAACTCCCCAAATTGAAGAACTCTAAATACCGTAAGTCCAAAGCTCGGTTTCTTAGGCAATTCAATTTCTAGGTAATTTTTATAGGTCGAACTTGGAGATTGCGGATGAGCAATATATCTAGAGCTTCTATCGGGTTTTCAAGCGCAGTTCGAGGTAGATTTGTGGGTGTCCCTACTGTATGTTGGTGTGGGGCTCAAATCGTTGAGAAGATTTCAAAATCAGAACGTAATTCTTATCGTTAATACTTTCGTTGTGGGTTTGCTGCATCAAATAAGGTAACTCAATGTTCAATTTGATTCTCATTGTTGTTAATCGTTAATCCTTACGGATCATATTATTTTGTAGCGTATAGATGACAATCACATTTTCAAATAGGTTGATGAAGCATTGTTGAATGAGGTATAGACATTGACTTCGAAAGCTGAGAGACTTGAGCTTATGGCAAAAGAGATTACAAGAGATGGTGTCGAGTATAAGAAGATGGTATTTGATAAGGTGCTAATGAAGGTTGAGAAAGAGATATTTGAGAGAGAGATATTTGAGAGGGTAGAAAATGTGTTAATTGAAGCCAAAACAAATATGAAGAAAATGATGTTTCTTGTAATCATTGGATGTATGATCATTGTTGGATTTGTGAAACTCATATGATCATTGTTTGTTTGATTCTTGTAGACTTATTTTGGTATGTAATGTTTGAACAAGATGGTGTTATGATATCTTTTTTTTGCTAGTTGTTAGTTTGGTTATGATTAAAAATGTTTGAACCAATATTATGTGTAATTACGATTACGTAAGCCCAAACAATATCTAAACGTTGTTACATCAAGTAAGCCTATATATACATAGTTGCAGAGTTATTTTGTAGTTGTGGCAGAGTTATTTTGTAGTTGCCGCAGAGTTATTTTGTAGTTGCCGCAGAGTTATTTTGAAGTTACTACAGAGTTATTTTGATTTTGCGGCAGAGTTATTTTGTAGTTACCGCAAAGTTATTTTGTAGTTGCCGTAGAGTTATTTTTTAGTTGCGGTAGAGTTATTTTGATTTTGCGGTAGAGTTATTTTGTAATTGCGGCAGAGTTATTTTGTAGTTGCGGCAGAGTTATTTTGTAGTTGCTGCAGAGTTATTTTGATTTTACGGCAGAGCTATTTTGTAGTTGCCGCAAAGTTATTTTCTAGTTGTGTCACAGTTATTTTGATTTTGTGGCAGAGTTATTTTGTAGTTGCCACAAAGTTATTTTCTAATTGCAGCAGAGTTATTTTGTAATAACGTAGAGTTTGCAATGCTTTAAAATAGAGTTTATTGTGTAGAGTTTACAATGCTTTAAAATAGAATTTACATGTTACAATGTAGAGTTTACAAGTAAAAATGTAAAATAGAGTTTACAATGTTTTTGTGTAAAGTTTACATGTTACACGATTATGTCTAACTTGATTACAATTACCACAAGTGTGTTGTTTCTTAGGCCTTTTTATCGCCTTTGCAGTTTCGAGGAATGATTTCATCTTTGATCTTTTGGGCCGACCTGGTTGTTGTCGAACAACAGGTGGTAAACAAGTCCATATTGCTACATTTTCCAGTATTGGTAAAGCAAAATCCCTTGGCATGATATCTGTTAAATACGAATTGTACAAATACAACCTCGTATAATAGGGATGACAAAGTGAAATATGGGAGATCTTAGCGCTCTCAGACGCAGCTATTGCATGTGCACATGACAACTTCTCCAAGTCAAACCTACGACATGTAAAATTTTTTTCTCTCAAATTTACAACATGTAGAGATTATCCTCTGCCTATCACTTGAACTTGATTTCCTTCAATATCTCCAACACTTAGAACCTTAGAATATTCCACACGACTCTACAAACAACTAAAAAAAGTCAGCCATAATATAAAACATAAGTCTGCCACAATATAAGCTATAACCAAAATAAGTTTGCCACAACATAAGTTGTAACCAAAATAAGTTTGCCACAACATAAGTTGTAACCAAAATAAGTCTGTCACAACTTAAGCTGTAACCAAAATAAGTCTGCCACAACTTAAGCTGTAACCAAAATAAGTCTACCACAACATAAGATGTAGCCAAAATAAGTCTGCGGTAACTATAAGCTGTAACCAAAATTAGTCTGCGGTAACTATAAGCTGTAACCAAAATAAGTCTGCAGTAACTATAAGCTGTAACCAAAATAAGTCTGCGGTAACTATAAGCTGTAACCAAAATAAGTCTACCACCATATAAGTTATAACCAAAATAAGTCTGCCACCATATAAGATTATTATTTACCTCTACCAATCATTCTACTCCACAGGTTAGTTTTGTTTTCAAATTAATTGCAACAGTCCTTCGTTCCGAAAACCATCTTGTCATCATCGATCTCACTTCTTCCAGTAGTTGTAAAATAGGTAAATTCTTAGCGCGTGATAGAACTTTATTGATTGATTCAGCAATGTTTCTTGTAAAAAGATTGTACCTATCTCCAGAAAAATGAGCACGAGTCCACAGTCGTACATCAACTTTTTGAAGATAACTAAAAAGTGTAGGATTTAACGCTTCAATCTGATCAAAGGTGGTCTTAAATTCAGCAATTTTGAAAGCACTAGCCGCTTTTTTCACCAAACGAAACGCATCTTGACCTCTAAAACGGACCAAAATATTCTTGTACAAATGATATGTACATATTCCACGACTAACCTCCGGGTATACCATTGTAATAGCTTTCCCAATAGACTTGTGCCTATCAGAAATAATGGCAAGGCCTTCATCATCGGGAATCACACCACTGAGTTGCTTGAAGAACCATTCCCATGATTCATCATTTTCGGTATCAACTATGGTAAAAGCAATAGGAAATATCTAAAAATTACCGTCTTGAGCTGTAGCGTTAAGAAGTGTTCCTTTGTATTTACCTTGCAAATATGTACCATCTAAAACCACAACTTTCTGTATGTATGGAAGTTCATTGATGCTTGCACCAAATGCTAGAAACAAATACTTGAATCTTTGCTTTTCATCAACTTCAAGTCGTGTATGCGATCCAGAATTTGCTCTCTTTATCATGTATAAGTAAGTAGGTAGTAATTCGTATCCACTCTCCTCACTTCTCCTAACCAAATTCCAAGCATGTTTTAATGCTCTATATGCCTTCCAATAACCAATCTATACAAAAAAGTTTTAAAAAAATATGCGACCATAAAAGATGTAATTCAACTACATATGCAAACATGTACATTTATTTGAAATCGTCTATTGAGAGCATCGGCAACATGTATTGGCAATACGGTTGGTCCAACTCCACCAACGAAATCCTTGTATAATACCCCAAGTATCTCATGAGTTGTTTGTCGGCATCTTGCAGAACGCTCTGTAACTGAACATGTATGTTTTTTGTAACATACTTCCAAATGTGAAATCTTGGATGATCTCTTATTTGTGAAGCACGTAACTTCCAAGAACATCCTTTCACCCAACACTTGACAACTCATAGCTCCGGTGTCGATTTATATACATAGAAATCAAATTTCTGCGACGAAATAAGTCTGCGACGAAATAATTCTGCGAGGAAATAATTCTGCGACGAAATAACTCTGCGACGAAATAAGTCTGCGATAATATTAAATGGATGACATTTTTGTAATTTTTTGCCGCGCTGGAATTAAACATTAATGACACTATCGTAATTATTTTATTTTTAACATAACATGTCAAGGATACGTTTGGGATTTAGACCTCACATTTAACTCAAAATACACGTGAGTCATTCTAACAATTACACTACAATTTTGAGTCATGCTGGTCATCGTCCCTTAAAAAATGTGTTTTTCTATGGCTAAGAAAAATATTCAAGTTTTTTTTTTAACAAACCAAAATGCAAGAGTATCGATTTGATGACAATCTGTTTTGTGGGGGGGGGGGTTTGTAATTAAAACAAGACTTTAGGGATTTTTTCATTAATAATTTAATTAAAGATTTTAAATGGATTGGCCAAAAGGAGTTTTTTCATTAAAACTCCTTAATTAAATTAGATGATATTCTTTTTTCAACCTTGAGTTAGAAAATATATATTTAAAAGTTGATCTACATAAACGACGCATAAATTGACTCAAAATTTAGATTTAATTACTAGTTTGACTTATCTGTATTTTGGTAAGTTAGAAAATAGTTAAAAGATAATAAAACTAAACCTTTGTTTTTATAATTACGAAAATTGCCATTTATATTTTTATGTTTTGTAATTTTTTTTACGTATGTAAAAACAAAATCGTCAAAAAAAAAACTACCACTACCGTCGCCGCCACCTGCGCCACCACCTTTGTCCAAAAATAAAAAATTCAATAAGTCTGCGATAACTACTCAATAAGTCTGTCGTAACTACTCAATAAGTCTGTCGTAACTACTCAATAAGTCTGTCGTAACTACTCAATAAGTCTGCCGTAATTACATAACTCAATAAGTCTACCGTAACTATTCAATAAGTCTGCTGTAACTACTCAATAAGTCTGTGGTAACTACTCAATAAGTCTGCGGTAACTACTCAATAAGTCTGCGGTAACTACTCAATAAGTCTGCGGTAACTACTCAATAAGTCTGCGGTAACTACTCAATAAGTCTGCGATAACTACTCAATAATTCTACCGTAACTACTCAATAAGTTTGCCATAACTATATAACTCAATAAGTCTGCGGTAACTACTCAATAAGTCTGCGGTAACTACTCAATAAGTCTGTGGTAACTACTCAATAAATATACCGTAACTACTCAATAAATATACCGTAACTATTCAATAAATATATCGTAACTACTCAATAAGTCTGTTGTAACTACTTAATAAGTCTGTTGTAACTACTTAATAAGTCTGCCGTGACTACATAACTTAATAAGTCTGCCGAACTAATCAATAAGTCTGCCGTAACTACCCAATAAGTCTGCCGTAACTACATAAGTCAATAAGTCTGCCGTAACTACATAAGTCAATAAGTCTACCGTAACACTCAATAAGTTTGCGATAACTACCCAATCAGTCTGCCGTAACAACATAACTCAATAAGTCTGCGACAACGTTTCAATAAGTCTGCAATAACTACAATAAGTATGCGATAACTACCCAATAAGTCTGTCTTAACTATATAAATCAATAAGTCTGCGATAACGTTTCAATAAGTATGCGATAACTACAATAAGTATGCGATAACTACAATAAGTCTGCGGTAACTATCCAATAAGTCTGCCGTAACTACATAACTCAATAAGTCTATCGTAACTACTAAATAAGTTTGCGATAACTAACCAATAAGTCTGCCTTAACTATATAACTCAATAAGTCTGCCTTAACTATATAACTCAATAAGTCTGCGACAACGTTTCAATAAGTCTGCGATAACTACAATAAGTCTGTGGTAACTATCCAATAAGTCTGTGGTAACTATCCAATAAGTCTGTTGTAACTATATAACTCAATAAGTCTGTCGTAACTACTCAATAAGTCTGCGATAACTACCCAATAAATCTGCGATAACTACCGTCGCTGCCGTCACCGTCACCGTCACCGCTGCCACTGTCGCCATCGCCACCATCGGCGCCGCTGCTGCCGCCACCGTCGTCACCACCACCGGCGCTGCCACCGTCGCCACCACCTTCGCCCAAAAAAAAAATTTCAATAAGTCTGCGGTAACTAGTCAATAAGTTTGCGGTAACTACTCAATAAGTCTGCGGTAACTACTCAATAAGTCTGCGGTAACTACTCAATAAATCTGCCGTACCTACTCAATAAATCTGCCGTAACTACTCAATAAATCTGCCGTAACTACTCAATAAATCTGCCGTAACTACATAACTCAATAAGTCTGCGACAACGTTTCAATAAATCTGCGATAACTACAATAAGTCTGCGGTAACGAAATAAGTTTGCGGTAACTAAAAGAAGTTTGCGGTAACTAAATAAGTCTGCGATAAGTAAAATAAGTCTGCGGTAAGTAAAATAAGTCTGCGGTAACTAAAATAACTCAATAACTTTGCGGTAAGTGAAATAAGTCTGCGTGAAATAAGTCTGCGATAAAATAAGTTTGCGACCACGTTAACTGAATGATATTTTTGTAATTTTTTATCGCGCTGGAATTAATCAGTAATGACATTATCATAATTATTTTAGTTTTTACACAATATTAAAGATATGTTTGGAATTTATACCTCATATTTAAATCAAAATACATACGAGTCATTTTGGCAATTAAACCATGTGAAGAAAAAAAAAAAATTTACATTTAACCTCGTTTTCATACTTTTTCATCAAAACTCAAAGATAGGAGAAATTCTAGTTTTTCTTTTCTTCAAGTAAAGCCCTACGAAAATGGCGTCGCCTTCTCCATCACAGCGTACTCACGTCCCGATTGCTCCCGAACCAGGTCCTTTATTCCTTTCCAATTTTCTTTTCCATCCCTCAATTTTACGGATTCTTAACTTTCGCCACTAATTTATATTTATTTCGTTGCTGATCGCTTAGTTCCGTTGTTTTGAATTTTACCGTAATCGATCTGCTTAATCCCTTAGATTCCCCAAATAATTTTTGTAATTTTCTCGTTTTGAATTAATTGGTGGAAAAATAAACAGATTAAAATGTTCAACGTAACTTCATTTCTGATCAAAATGTGTGTTTAGCCATCTAAATTCGGTCATTTCTTAGGGTCTATAATTGCGATTTTGGTTTAATTTTGGTTTTAATTTAAAATGTGTTATGGAACTGTGGAATAACAAAATTGGAATGTATGATTTTGATTAGATTCATTACAGTATCTTTGTTTGCAACTTAGATTATATACTAAAAACTATACATGTTAGTTAGTTAATATTTTCTGCAATTGTTACTGGTATTTGAATTATGCAAGTTGTGGATGTTATAAATCTCTAGTCCCTTGTTTGAGTTTTACTCTGTAGGGTCAGTAACACAAGAAGCTAATGAGCCACCAGTTCCAATTCACATAGTGACGGATCCTGCCGATTTTGTAAACCCTTCTCCTGATAAGAAATTGGTATCAGTTTCGTCGCCGAGCGGGAAACGAAGCAGAGATCGGGAAGACGAGGTTTATCTCGATAACCTTCACTCCCAGAAACGTTATCTTAGCGAGGTTTGGATTTGGAAATGGTTATATCAAATCTGTTAGTTCTGTTGGTTCACATTCTGCAATCGATTCGTAATAGCTTCTGTAGTTTTTTTTCTTTTTTTAACGGTGTTTAAATATCTTGAGATTTCGCCATCATCTTGCTTATAGATCATGGCGTGCAGTTTAAACGGACTAACAGTCGGAGACTCACTTCCCGTCAACATGTTAGAGTCTCCAGCTCGTGAGAGCTTTCTTTTTCACAGGTTTGTAAATCTCTCGTTCGTATTTTGTGTTGCAATTGATTGATCTTTTTGGCGCGTATCTGGGTTTATTCAAATGTCGAAAGTTTTGGTAATAGATGTGATTGTAGTTGTTACCCTAAATGGTCTTTAAGTGTGTATTTTGAAATATCACCTATACAACGCTTAGTTGAAGATTGTTTTGTTTCTCTATCTCGATCGTGTTTAAAACTTGATACCAGAAGATTCAAGGAGGCTCTAGTGGTCTTTTTTTAGCTCACTAAAGTCTCTGGAATGGAGCATATGTTGTTGCGAAGTTTCAACACTAACTATCTGATGAGATTCATTAATGTGTCGTTCGTAACACAGGGATGATTTACCATTACAATACTCTCCCATGTCAGAAGACTCGGACGAAGCAAGATTCTGCGAGGACCCAACAACAACAGCAAGCACTTGCTCATCGCAACCCGAGAGTTGCCCAACTAGTCCTGTCTCACCATACAGAAACCAGAGACCTTTTACTTCAACAAACTCACCACACCCGTCGTCATCAACAATCACACATCTTTCACATACATGTCCTACCTCCATGACCGCCAATCCAACAATTACTAATACTCCACAGCCTCGCCAAAGAGGATCAGACACAGAAGGAAGGTTTCCATCATCGCCTAGCGATATCTGCCATTCGGGTGACTTGAGAAGAGCCGCTCTACTCAGGTCTGTTCAAATGAGAACACAGCCATGTTGTTTAACTTCAAGTTCAGGGCCTAGCAATAGTGATGGTGAAGAGCGGGTGTGCTTGAAGCCTATGGAAGAAGATAGAGGCTATAATAGAGGGGACGATATCTCTTACACTGAAGTCTCTAGTAAGAGTAAGTCTTGTAAAGCATTGGACATGAGACTATGTGAAAGGTGAGCAGATAGTAATTTCAAAACACGATGTGTTCGACTTTTCCATTTTCTCAGTACTTCTTTTTAATGTTTTCTTGAAATTCCAGAGAATGCAGATATATTTTGTCAACTCTATCCATTGATATTTAAAAGACTACAAAAGAGTAAATCCATTTAGGGTATAAATAAACATTTTCAAAGAAAGTAAGGTTTATCAAAACATATCCAGAATCACGATTTCATATTCTATGTTAAGTTTATCCCAAATGTTAGTTACCAATATTGGTAAATCTAATTTTCTGGATGTTGGATTTGAACCAACGTGAAAGCTCATGAATATGAGGCGTGAAGAAAGCGAGCCGTGGATGGAAGATGAGTTTTAAGAAGAGGAAGAAGATGCTGAGGAAACAAAAGAGGAATGAAGCGAAGTCTGGCAAAGACTCTAGTGAAGGAAGAGGGTCTTAAGTTGCAGGTTATGTTCTTCACTCTGCATAAAAGCAGAGAGACTATTTATGAAGTTTGTTATACAACATTTTCTATGTTTCTTAGACAAACACAACTTTAGTGTTTAAAATAATAATCAACATGAACATATTTTCAAATAGAATTTAACTAAACGAGATTTTCAAATATACCAAGTTTATAAACTAAAAATACGTTTTCTTTAGCAAATACCCAATGTTCCTCATACATTGATTAGGATTTTTCACACATATTAAGAAATTAAAAATAAATAATTATTTTATTAGTTTTCTTATATAGTTGATTTTTTTTCTTTATGGTTGCATACCGTATATGTGATTATTTCACTTTTCTCTTCGTCACCTTTTTCCATTTTCCCACTTTACTCTAAAAAAAATTTATAATGGAGGCATAAGAAAAAGGCTAAAAAGAACATGTAGATCCGTGTGAAATAATTTATCATTATCATATCCATACCATATATGATCGTTTCACATTCCTCTTTGTCACCATTTTCTCTACTTTGCCATTTTAAAATGAAATTTTGGTACTCAAAAGTAACTGAAATTTTCAAATTTGGAGCCACAGTTACATAACTCAAAACAAAAGAATTTAGAATGGAGCCAAAACAAATATAACTATATTCCATTAACCTTATATATATATATATTGACAGATTTACACTATTAGTAAAATTCATCAATGGCTTTTCATACTTTTGATGTAGATTTACCACATCGAAGTAATGAACAAGAAATTTTGTTTCATTTGAATAGAAGTCTAACAAGAGAGTGTACTTCATCAGAGAATGGAGGTATTTATGAGTGAGACTTTTCATATTTAATTATTTTAAAACATCACGGAGTAATTTAATCTATGACTAATTTTATGGAAGTATTTATGAGTCATGTTATTTAATTTATTTCTAGTAGGATTATCAGTTTATTTATAACGTATATTTTTCTTTTTAAAATACTGTGATAGGAGAAAACATTGGAATATCACAAAGTCCTCTTAGCAGCTAGTGTTCATGATTAAGAAAGAAATGACAGATGGAGAATTTATTGGAAAGAAGCAACAACGGAATATTGGAGAAGATTCATACAACGGAAGTCGCTAATTTATTCTCCGTACCGTTACAAACAGTACAACGAATTTGGAAGGGTTTAATGATAGTCCTAATGGCGAAGTTGTTGATGTATCATATTGATATTGATCGAGTTGTTGAGATTCCACTTTATCGTCGAAAAACTTTATGGTTATTGGCAGCTTTTTTGGATGTGAGCCGTACGATGTTGTTTCGATATCTAAAAGAAGGGAAACTTAAACGGCATTCAAATGCCATCAAGCCATGTTTGAGAGAAGGTCATATGAGAGCTCTACTAGAATTTTGTGTCTCCCTACTCGACAATAATATTTTGCCCGATCACCCGAAGTTTGTTGATGTTGTGCATATCAATGAAAATGGTTTGTTTTTCATCAGCAGATCTGTTTTGTAAGATTTTGTTTAATCGGCAGAACAATTAATTTTAACTAGAGTAATTATAAATGGGAAACTTGGCGTGTTTCAGTTTCTTTGTCCAAATATATACTCATTAATTAATTTTAAAATAGAAAATACACTAAGTAAAATCTACAAATCAATGTTTTAGGAACAAAAAAAAAACTCAAAACATCAATCTATTAGGAACAAAAGGAGTAAAGAGATTTTAAAAGATACCAAATTCGATATTTTTCCACATTGTTTGCCTCCCATTCTCTTTATTTTGCAGGTCCGGATGCAGCATCCATGTCTGCCATTCTGCCTTACCGTTGCTCTGAACCGGATAGGAGTCTTTTGCTAACCAAAGTTACCAATGACGAAATCAAGAAGATCTTATTTGTTATGCCTTTGAACAAATCCCCGGGTCCGGATGGATACACGGTGGAATTTTTTAAAGAGGTATGGACAATTGTAGGTCGAGATTTTTGTGTAGCGGTGCGCTCTTTCTTCGCTTACGGGTTTCTCCCTAAAGACATCAATACGACCATTCTAGCTCTCATTCCGAAGAAGAGTGGAACCATTGGAATGAAAGACTACCGTCCTATTTCGTGCTGCAATGTGATCTACAAAGTGATATCAAAACTCTTAGCGAACCGTCTTAAGGTAATACTTCCACATTTTATCACTCCGAATCAGTCTGCGTTTATTGAGGACAGGTACATGCTGGAAAACTTGCTCTTAGCATCAGAGTTAGTAAAAAATTATCATAATCCGAGTGTTACTTCCCGCTGCGCTATGAAGATAGATATTTCGAAGGCTTTTGACTCGGTACAATGGAGTTTCTTGACAACAATGCTACGAGTAATGGAGATACCAGATCAGTTCATCAAGTGGATAGAGCTTTGTGTGACTACGCCTTCCTTTTCAGTTCAAATAAATGGGGAATTATCGGGGTTCTTTAGAAGTGAGAGGGGACTACGACAAGGTTGTTCACTATCTCCCTATCTTTTTGTCATTTGTATGAATTTTTTATCCCTTATGCTAGATAGGGCTGCAGGATTGATTGGATACCATCCGGGGTGTAAAACCCTGCGTCTAACCCATCTTTGTTTTGTGGACGACATTATGGTTTTTACTAATGGACACACACGCTCTATCCAAGGTATTATCGATGTTTTTGATGCTTTTGCTCATTTTTTGGACTAACGATTAGTTTGGAGAAGACCGAGTTGTTTATCACTGGAATAACCACAGGGGTTCGTAACTCCCTTTCGGTTTTTCCATTTCATTTGGGTACTTTACCAGTCCGGTATTTAGGTCTATCCCTTCTCACAAAGCGAATGAGTAAAGCAGATTACCAGCCTCTGCTTGAAAAAATCCGAACGAGAATTGGCTCTTGGAAGAATCGGTTTTTGTCTTTTGCAGGAAGACTATAGCTTTTATCCTCGGTGATAGCGAGCATTACAAATTTTTGGATTGGTGCGTATAGGCTACCTCGGGCGTGTGTAAGGGAAATAGAGAAAATAAGTGCAGCATTTCTCTGGTCTGGAGTTGAATTAAACTCAAATAAGGCGAAGGTTGCTTGGGAGGAGGTATGCATACCGAAGGAAGAAGGAGGCCTGGGCCTCAAATCGCTTGAACTTGCAAACATTGTCGCCTCTTATAAGCTGATATGGCGATTGATTTCCTCACGAACGTCTTTGTGGGTGAATTGGATACAGAAAAATTTAATTCGCAGGGGATCCTTCTGGTCACCTAGAACCAGCAGCACGGCGGGCTCGTGGATATGGAGAAAGCTTCTCAAAGTCCGGGATCAAGCAAAGGCCTACCACAAAGTCGAGGTAAGGAATGGTTTTACAACTTCTTTCTGGTTTGACGATTGGTGCTCTCTTGGCAGGTTGATTGATTTTTTAGGGGAGAGAGGATGCATAGACATGGGCATTAAGATTTTAGACACTCTGGGAGATGTGTTTGCAAATCACCGTCGTAGACGACACCGTCACCCCACACTTACTCAGATAGAGGAGGAGATCGCGAAGCTGAAGGCCTGCCCACTTGACGGTGGCGATATAGCACTTTGGAGAGGTGAAAACATGAAGTTTAAGGATAGATTCTCCACAAAAGAAACTTGGAACCAGCTCCGCCAGCATTCCCCAATACAATTATGGTCTAAGGGTGTTTGGTTCTCTCATGCCACTCCCAAATACTCGTTTATTGTATGGCTAGCAGTTCGTAACCGTCTATCCACCGGAGACAGGCTGGTTACTTGGAATGTGAACTCGCCCCACAGTTGTGTTTTTTGCATTCACCCATTGGAGACAAAGGATCACTTATTTTTCGAATGCAGTTTCACTTCACACATTTGGCTACAACTCACTTCTGGTCTTATGCAGCAAAGGTACACTCCCCTCTTCTCTTATATTTTACTAACTCTCTCGATCTCAGGTAGCTCGAAGACCGCATGTTTCCTGTTCAAATACGCTTTCCAAGCAGCCGTTTATTCTATTTGGAGAGAGAGGAATAGAAGGCGTCATGGGGAACAACACACCACCTCAGACCGGCTGCTCAGGGACATTGACAAAGTGATCCGCAACGGCTTTCCACATTGCAGTCTAAGGGCATTATGATGACCGCCATTCAAGACTGGTTCGCCACTCGAATCTAATCAACACATCATCAGTTTTTTGATTGTATTCAGCTTGTGTAGGGGTCGGTGATGGGTGTACTCTTTTTCCCAACTACTGGTTTTGTCCCAAATGGGTTTTCCAGTTTTTGGGTTTTAACGAGGCACACATCCTGACATTTCCACTATTTCTAGAGCAATCCGACTGTTTTGTTCTATCTATCTATTTAAAAAAAACAAACAATTATGTACAAAGGTTTTTTTTCTTGAATATAATTTTACATATTATTCAAAAAAAAAAAAATTTATTAACTAACAAATCTAATAAAATAAAATAAATTTCAATTAAAAAATATTGAGATATAATCAAATCAAAACTCGAAACAGTTTAAACTACATATTGACTCTAAAGATTCGTTTAATTTGTCATGATTGTTCACAACCATTCAAATTTTCAAAACGTCAAATTCAAAATAGTAAATCATTTATCTATAAAGAGGTAATTACATACATCATATTAGATAAGATATTCTATTAGATTTCAAATAAGATAGATCAGATCCTGAAATCATGGAAATGAGTTGTAATCCCTCAATATAGTGAACGTAATACAGATACACTCTTCAGGGAGTTTCTCAACATCTTTCATGGTATCAAACCGTTTCTGATCCTCCTCCGTTCTCTTTGTCTCCTTTGTTCTCCCCTCTATTTTCCTATCTCTCCTCTGTTCGTCATATCACTCTGTTCTTAACAATTGCTGCGGTCAATCCCGATAGAGTATATGGTGTATCTAACATCAAATCTCACATACCCGTGATATTTGATTTAGAAGAAAGCAACTACGACGCTTGGAGAGAGTTGTTCTACACCCACTGCCTCAGCTTCGACGTGCTCGGTCACATCGACGTCACTCTTCTGCCAGCTAACGATGATGATATGGCCTGGAAAAAGCGTGACGGGATTGTCAAACTGTGGCTTTACGGAACGCTGTCACCTAAACTCTTCCAGAGCTCATTCATCACATGCTCAACTTCTCGTCAAATCTTGTTGCGCATCGAAAACTAGTTCCGAAACAACAAAGATGCTCGTGCCCTTCGCCTAGACAACGAGCTTCGCACAAAGGAAATTGGTGACATGAAAGTTGCTCACTATTGCAGTGAAGAAGCTTGCAGACTCTCTCAGCAATGTCGACGCACCGGTTCAAGATCGGACTTTAGTAATGTACATCCTAAATGGTCTAAATGCAAAATTTGACAACATTATTAATGTCATCAAACACAGACAACCCCTACCAAGCTTCGATGCTACGTCTATGTTACTTGATGAGGAAGATCGCCTAGAAAAGCTATCAAACCAGATCCAACACACACTGATCACTCGTCTTCACATCGTTCTAACATTGTACTTATTCCATATATATTTTTGTTTTTTTGTTCAAAAAGATCATCCACCTTTTAATTCTTTGTAAGAAAAACCATCACCTCAAATTTGTAATACTGGACTTCCGTATATCGTCGATGTCGACGGTTAACTTTCTGTTTTAAAATTAACGAAAATTAGAAAATTATAAAACGACGTCGTTTTAAAATAAACTGCATATTATTTTTTATTAAATAAAACAACATGATGATTTTTGTTGCTTTCATCAAAACAATAAAAAATTTTAATTAAAACAACATAATTTTTAAAAACTCATAAATTAAATTTAGAATTAAGAAAAAAACAATTTTAGTTAGATCTTTAATTGGGTTTTCCGTGAGATCTTTAAGAAAATTGAGGTTGGAGAAGCTGTGAATTTAGCGATGAAGAACTCGAAGGTGATTCATTTAGATGAAATCAATTCGGTTAAGGCTGTGAGGATCAGAGAATTAGATGGATTGCTTGAGAACCGAACTAAGAATTCGGATCCTGATGGCGGCGGTGGAGGAGTAATTCTCGATCTCGGAGATTTGAAATGGCTAGTGGAGCACCCTAGCTCAACGCAATCACCGCCAACGGTTGCGATGGAGGTTGGGAGGACGGCCGTGGCGGAGCAACGTATGAAACTTATGTAAGATGTCAAGTTTATCATCCATCTATGGAGATTGATTGGGATCTTCAAGCTGTGTCGGTGGCAGCAAAAGCTTCAGCGTCTGGCGTTTTTCCGAGGTCTGTGATGTTTGAATTTTTATTTTAAATCTTTATCTTTTACATCTTCAACTTCCATTGAACGCATAACTTCTTTCGCACATTCAACGTCTTATTTGAATTCTCGCTGACAATGAAAATGGAAAAGTATCGATGGACAAATGTTGCAACTTTGCGAAGATTTTGAAATCTATTGTTTGTTATCCTTGGAATTATTGTGTTGTAAGTTTAATCACTGTATCTTAGTAGAAGAATGTGGTTTGAGAAATTTGGGGATTTTGTGTTCTGTGCAGATCACCATTGATCTACAAAGATGGACCTCTGGAAACAGCCCACGAACCCAGGAAACTGGAAAGAAGAACATGTATGTATCAATTATCATGTTCATCTTTGTATTTTGTAGAATTTGAGACAGTTTTGTTGATAAAGCTGTGATTTTTGGTGTTTAACATCAATGTTGAATTGATTCATTCTTTCTTGACAAATCTGCAGTTTGTGCTTATTTCACTTTCCGGCTGGGGCTTACTTTTCTACACTGGTTACAAGCTCGCCACCGGCGATAATAAAGAGGTACTTGCTTTTGTTCTTCTTCCATCTCAAAGAAGAGCTTCGTGATCATGCCCTTATACATGTTTTTGTCTTTTTAATCTTTGTAGAAGCCTGTGGAGGGTACACAATAAGTTTCATTGTCACATCCGGGAAGACTTTTTATGGAGAGACCTCTCATTCTCATGCACTTTTGCTTTCCCTTTCAATAGATTGTGACTGGTCTTTGTGTTTCATTTGGAAATAATATGCATCACTTTTGAGATTCCGATGTCTGCAATGGATGATTCTTGATAGTTTTGTGTTTCATAATATCCTATGCTTGAAACAGACAAGATTTTAAATGAAAGCATTCTCATTCTAGATTAATATTGGTATTTACATTGATCAAGGTTGAATTTTAGAGCTGCCCCAACTTTAATTGTCTCTGCCAATGTGTGTACGCATGTCATAAGTTACATATATAACGTATGTAATATGAACTCATCCATTTTATTGTAAAACCAAAAGTTAACCAACCAAGAAGAACTCAAGTCAATAATGAGCCGCACCAAACTCCACCTCATCCACGTTGTTTTTAGAGAACTTGGACCCTCAAATTTCATCTATGACCAATGATAATATTTGATGTTTTGGCCTCTCACTAAACGTATCATTTCACTTTTTATTTAATCTTTGCTAATTTCAATTTATACTCATGACAATATAGCAGCAAATCTAAAAACAAAATGAAGATAGATAATGAATGTCAGTAATAATATGTTCCTAGAATGACAACATCATACTGTTTTTTCTTTGAAATTTATGATTTGATGAGCAAGTCCATATATCTTTGAGCGATCTGGTCGGGTGTGTAGTCCGTATAATACCCTTTTCCCACAAGCACACTTTCTTCTCTGCCAAGCCTCTCGATCAGTCCCTGAACTTCATCTCCTCCCACTTGGCTTGGATTCAACAAGTTACAGGCAACCTCTATGACTCCTTCCCTGTGCACCAGCGCCATTGGCTTCACTGGAACCACCTCCAACTCCAACCCACCTGCCCATTCATGTCCTTCCATGTTTGCCTTGAAGTACCCCAACTTCCTTATGATCGAATCCAGCGTGGACTGCTCCTTTCCTGCTGCTCCATATAGATATGTAGGAACTGCACCAGGATGAGCATATACAAATTACTCTACATATCAATACAGAGATTGCTACTAAGACAGGACATGACTATCACAAACTACACATCACTGCAGCATACAAACAATGTTCTGCTCCTCAACTGACCTTGAAGAATGGAGCCGATATCAATTGCTAAGGAGTTGGCTACGGCAGAAACTTAATCCATGGAGGTTTGAGACAAGGATGAAAGCATATGTGGTCGACCACTCTAATCCAATAGACGGAATTTATCGAGCAAGATATTGAAATCGTTGAGATGCTTATGGAGCTGAGGAGAGAAGTGATTTGGATCAAGACGGAGAGCTGAATTCCAAAGAAAAGAGCAGCCTTTGTAGAATCCAATCAGCTCCCCTATCTCGAACCCCAGTTTTAAACCCAGATGACGAGCGTCTTCACGACCTGACACAAGACCTTCTTCGTAACCTTCATCGAAGCCTTGTTGAATAAGGGTCTCCTCTAGGCGCCCGCTAAGATCGAAGATATCTTCGTTGCGATTGGAACTCATAATTTGATTTGTTTGTGTTGACAAAGATGAACTAGACAAAACGGATTGAAAGAAGAAGATGGAGATCGATCTGATGTGCTAATAAGGAGAAACGAGGAAATATATTATATCAAAACTCACCAGTTCGATAGATGCAGCAGCAGAATCAATGGAGGTTGAAGATTTTGAGACAGATTTTGCCGAAAGTGAGACAATAGAAACACAGAGAATGTATTTGGTGCTTGCATAATTTCAAATGTTGAAACTTTAACCAAACCCGAATCCTAATTCGTCAAAGACAGAGGCAAAAAAGAACACAAATCCTAATTTTTAGTCGATTTTCTCCCAAAATTAAACCTAATTTACCATAAAAAAAATTAGTTTTGTTGTTTTGGCAAAAAAAAAAACAACATAATAATTATTAGACGAAACGACGTCGTTTTACAACTTTCGTTAATTTTTAAAACGGGAAGTTAACAGTCGACATCGACGATATGCGGATATTGCGAGTGACTATGCAGGTTATAGGATTGATTTGCACAAGTTTGAAGTAAAGGTTTTTTTTACAAAAAATTCAAAAGTGAATGGTTTTTTTGAACAAAACCTTCTATTTTTCTCAAACTTCTTATTAGATACTAAAAACATAATGAATTCTACTTCAGGATTTCATGAACAAGTTCCTAATCCAAAGTTAGTTTGCAATTACAAATGTCTATAAATTATTATTTCACAGCCATTTGATAATTCTAAATTACGTATACATTGAGAAAAATATTACGTAAAAAATAGGTGGCTGTGTACCAAAAAAAAAAATACTAATAATAAAAAATAATTTTCATTTAAACTATCCAAATTATATAATAGCCAAGATAGGAAGAGATAGAAGAAGACGATCCATAGGGGCGAAAGAAATCCGAACCCCAGACAACCTTTAATGTTGTCTTCCTTAATGATAGTTAATATTTTCCTAATCTACTTTACTCCACATTTTGTTTTGAAGAATATGTCTTCTTGGAATTGTATTATGATATCAGTTATGTACGACTAAATAATATGTAAAATACCCACCTTCTATCCATACATTTTTATGCAGATTTCACTACTGCTCAAAAAGCAAGAGAACATCAAAACCTCCTAGCAAAGGTTTTGTTTGGTAATCCTTAACTATGCTTTATCATTATAATCTTCTTCTCCAGTTGTTTTTTTTCGAACGACTTATCTGGTCAATTATTTTTAATATAGGTGCAGTGAAGGGGAGGAAACAATGAACAACCAAACTTTAATCTATATACTCCAATCTAATTTATATGCGCACAATTTTGAAAACTATTTATTTATGCAGTTAATTTCTGGTTGTTATTTTACATCAAATACAAATGTAAATTTATGTAGGTGAATCTATCCAACCTTCGAATATCAAACAAACAGACACTTTAAGATCAAATGGGGTGAAATCGCAAAATGGTAACAATACACATTTCTCTAATTATACATACATACATACATCACATTGGTTATTGTTACGTTCTTACACCTTTTAAAAAATTCAAGAAATTAGTGAGTCATCAGAATGAAAACGACGCTCGACTACAATTTTTTCCTATGAATACCCAAAAAAGGTTTGTCATGATCTTATTTCCAATTAGTAGTTGCACGTACATCAATATAATAACATAGTATACTATTTCCAATACTATTAGAAGCGTTAGTTAATAATTAATAATATTTCTAATTACTAAACGTATATAGATATTGTATTTAAACAATTAATACAAGAGTTGAACGTAGTAAGATATAGACAAATAAATAATATATTAAACATTATAATCGATCAATTTCTTATAGAAATACTATTCATGAGTAATTGTAATTTTATAGGCCTTTATAGCCAAATAAAAAAAACAAAAACATACCCAAAAGCAATTAGGCGGCAAATGGGTCTCACGTACACATGTTTCCTAATGGCATATTGAGCGGGTGCAGAAGTCATATATGTTGGGAGGAAGGGTGTAGTATCATTATCTGCATGGTTTGCAGGGATCTCTGTAAACACCAAATCGATGACAATAGTGATGAGGAGTCCATGAATCGCAATACACACAACATTTCTCCTGAAATATTGAACAAAAATTAAGAACTAAAATAGATAATATTCATATCAAAAAGAAAAATTTAATCAAAAAACCTTTCAATTCTCTCTAGTGTTTGCTGAGGAGAAGACATAGTTCATATTTTAAAACTTCAAAGAAAATTTTTGATTTGCTTTGCTGAGATTTTTGACTTAACCTTTGATTGTATAAATAGCTGAAGATTGGGTATAATGATATAAATTTTCATCCCAAAATTGAAAGTAACCATATTGAAGCAAAAACTTGTGAAAATAGTGAAATATATTTTGTTCGTATTAGTGCAGATAACACACAGGCACAGGTATCTAGGTGAGTAAAGAGAACATTCGTAACAAAGATGAAAATAGAGTAAACTAAATGAGAGATGGTTTACTTTTCAAACATATCAGAATTTGAAAACCACAAAAGGAGTAAAAAAAAAAAGACAGATCAAACATAATTTTAAATGTAGATAATTTTATTTAAAAAATCGCTGATACAAGTAGTGTGGTTTTATGTCTTCTAAATTTTTCCATTTTAGTGGAGAGAACACAATGTATCTTTTAGCTGTTGCCCATTGAATATTGAGAGTTTTGCATATTATAATATTTTCTACTAAATATTGGTGTTTTTGACACTTTTTTTGTTTTGTTTGTGTTATTAACACTTTTAATACTATCCATGTCTCTTTTAATAATATGGATGAACATATATTAGATGAATGAATAGAATACAAATAAAAATAAAATGAGAATGAATAATAAGAGAGTTAAAAGGGAGATGTGGTTTATGTCGAAGAATGAGAGAGAATGAGAGAGAATGAGAGAGGAATAGTGTCTATCAGTAAAGCAATGATATGTCTGAGTAACGCAATTGTTTTTGTTAGCAAGGACAATGTCATCTTCTTTCAATAAAAAGTGGTATGTGTGTAAATAAAATTAGTTAAGTGTTAAAAACACATAGAAAAATATGAAAAGGGTTATCTAGGTAAATTTCTTTTTGAATATTTATCTCCTTTTTAATATAATATGTAAATATTTTATAATTTTGGGGTGAATAATATTTTATAAGTGCAGAGAAACTTTTAAATCTAACATGGCATCACAAACATATTTGATTCAAATAATATATGTATGGATTCGATTGAAATTTAGTTCGAAATAAGTTTGGAAGAATGACCATCTATTGAAAACTCGTAATATTGAATCGAAAATATGATTTGGATACTCATTTTGAATAAGATGACATATAAAATATTTAGTCAATTTATTAATTATATATTAAGTTTGATTTGAAATTTATGAAATTTGACATAGAATTTTTTATAGAAATTTTATAGAAAATGTCATAAAGTGCTTATACAGTTTCAAATATGTCATTTCATAGGGATGCCTTTCAAAAATGTCATTTTCTTGTGGCATATGGGTGAGCAATTTGTCGAAAATATTGTTTTCTTAAATACAATCTTTTCAACACATATTTTTCTCTTTTTTTTCTCTTTTTTTCCTTTCAACACGTTTTTTTTTCTCGCACTTGCACTTTCATTCTCTCCTATCTTTTTGCCGCTCTGTCACTTTTTTTCTTCTTTCTCACTCTACTCTCTTCTTCTTCTATTAGAGCATCCTCATTGGGGGTTTTTACTAGGTTTCTTAAGTGGATTTCTTAAGATAAAATCCCAAAAAAAAAAAAAAAAATTTTTTTTGTTCAGAACCGGTTTTTAAATAAAAGATTTAAGATCTGCTAAGAATCGCATACGTGGCGGCACGTGAGTGGTTCAAATTTTTTTTTAAAAAAGAGGAAAAACTCTGCGCGTTCTCTCTCTTTCGCGTTTGTCGGTGTCTCTCTTGCGTGCTCTCTCTTTCGCGTTCGTTGGTCTCTCTCTTGCGCGACATGACAGAGCATGCAGATTTCATGAAAATCGATTAGGCTACGCTCTTCGAGCTCATTCAGGTTTGATTCGACCTAGTTTGTGTTTGATTACGGACTCTAGGGTTTCGATTGTTTGATTCTGGAATTTTAGGGTTTCAATTGTGTTCGATTATATGATTTTAGGATTTTCGATTTTGGAGAACAAATTAGGGCTTTCGATTGGAGAATCATGTTTCGCCTCCCCTTTTTCGTATTTGAAATATATGGGTTTTTTTCGATTGATATTGAAATTGTTAGGGTTCTTACTGAATCGGTGAAAACGAAATCTTCTATAATTGAAATTTGTTAGGGGTTTGTTTATTTGTTCATAAAGAATCAACCTTGAACTGTAAGAATGATTCTAACTATGTAATCATATCTTTGTAAGAGATGATTTTGAGATTTGGGTTTTGTTCTAATGGTTTTGATTTTTGGATATTGCAGGCTGCTAACTATCTGAACATCAAGAACCTGCTTGACTTGACATGCCAGACAGTTGCTGATATGATCCAAGGCAAGACTCCGGAAGAGATTCACACGACTTTCAAACTACGCGTACCTTTGATCTTGGCAAAATCTTGCCCTGTATGCACGGTATGTCTCATGGTACTTTGTAATTTGGTTTAGTTTTCTTAAGGAATCATTGTGTTTGATGTGTTTTGGCTGGGATTTGTTAGTTTGCTCCATTAATAATTTGTTAGTTTGCTCCATTAATAATAAGTTCACTCATCATCACCTCTGATCTTGGAATGAATTTTGTTTGCCATTAATAACTAACTCTTTTGTTATTTGAATTTGGGGATAAATATTAAGTGAATTCCATTTCTTTTAATGTAAGTGTAATAAGAGATTCAAATGGTAAAATATACAAATTTTCTTTTGGTTTCTCCTGTCGTTTTTTGGTTCTATATCTGAACAATAAATTCTTTACTTTTGGTAAACTAATTTTGTATCTGATGTTTGTGTTGTGTTTCTCTGTTTTAGTCCAGTCAAGTATGAAAAGAAGGCTTTAGAGATAGTTGGGAAAATGCTGAAAAAGAAACATGAAGCTCTCAAAATAGGTAGAATCTATTTTCTTTGACTAAACTTTTCTAGTTTATGTAGAGTGTAAGTTAAAACTGGATTAGAAGGGCATTGCATATAGTTTGGGATGTTTAGGTCTTTTGAACTCTGAAGTCTTGCTTTTTAATCAATGCATAGTAATTTGGCTGTTACATCATTGAGTTAAAGAACCCTGATTTGATTTGTTATCTAGACAGATTTAGTTAATGCTTGCTTGAGTTAATACTTTCTGTATTAATGTTTAATACACAAACAAGACTTCAGAGTTCGAAAGACATTCATTGAAGGTTTAAAACACAAAAACTTATTAGCTAACCAAATATTTTCACTTTCACAAAAACTTATTACCCCAACTACCAACATTTTTCTTTATATTAACTCTAAATCTGTAGCTAACAGAAAACACACTTAAAACTTTTTCACTTTCAATATTTTTCAAACTCAAACCAGAAACTTATTAGCATATGGATTCTATGAATCCATATAGTCAATCTTGTAACTTCATGGATCTTTTAAACAGCCAACAAGAAAGCCATAGCCCAGATAGTATTTCCCCTAGGATGCTTGAATCAGAAGTGCTATTGTTTAACACTCAGTGTACTGATCAAGATACACTTGAGGAGCGTAGAGGAAGGAGGAAATGGACACCCACATAAGAAGTTGTCCTCATAAGTTCCTGGTTAAACACCAGCAAGGATGCTATGGTGGGTAATGAGCAGAAAGCTGCAGCGTTTTGAAAACGAATTGCAGATTATTTTGCTTCAAGTCCTAAGGTTGTAGGTCTTGAAAAGAGAGAGCCCAATCACTGTAAGCAACAGTGGTAGAAGATAAACGATCTTGTCTGCAAGTTTTTTGGCTCCTATGAGGCTGCAAAATCTCTAAAAACAAGTGGCTACAATGAGAATGATGTTCTGAAAATGGCTCATGAAATCTTCTACAATGATCACAATCTGAAATTCAACCTTGAGCATGCATGGAAGGAGCTTCGTAATGATCAAAAGTGGTGTACTTCTTCTAGTACTAAAGCTGATAGAAACTCAAAAGGAAGAAAAGTGGATGATTGTTCTGAACAATCTTCAACTTCTCACTCAGTCAACCATGTAGAGGACAAAGCAATGGCTCGTCCTCCTGGTGTTAAGGCGGCAAAGGGCAAGGGGAAAAAGAGTTTGAGCAAAACAAGTACTATGGAAAGTGAAACCAGTTCTTTGTTGAAGTTTCAGAGCATATGGGAGATAAAGGAGAAAGATTTAGGAATGAAAGAGAAAATATCGAAGATGGGACTTCTAGACTCTTTGCTTGCAAAAAATGAACCTCTTTCAGAGATAGAATTGGCTCTGAAGAACCAGCTAATTAATGACATGTTAAACAATGTTTGAATTGGTTTAAGATTCTGTTTATGTTTGATGTTTCTGTTTATGTGTTTCTGTTTATGTTTAGTGGTTCTGTTTCCTTGAACTTGTTTGGTTCTGTTTCTCCTTGAATTTAATGGTTTATGTTTGACGTTTCTGCTTATATTTATGTATATGGTTATCTTTATCTTAAAGATCTCGGCCATTGCATGTTTTTAGTCATCTTTAACTGTTCTTTATGATTCTTTCTCATTTACTTGTTTCTGAGATCATTTAATAATGTTACCAACTTGTATCATTCTTTGTTTTTATGGTTTCAGAGTCTTCTACAATATGAAGATGGTCTCACAATTTACAATATGAAGATGGTCTCAAATAATTTTTATTTATAATTTTTTGATTTTTGGTTTGATTTATACAATTTAAAATTATATTTCTTTGCCTCTTTCCTACCATCTCCTTCTTTATAAATCCTTTGTCTCTGCCTCTTTCCCAACCACAAACCTATTTTAAAACTCTACACTAAAATTACACACACAAAATGACATCTTCTTCTCAAAATTCTTTCGGCCATTCACTAGATGACCAATTTGATAAAGTATTCAATAATGTTTTTGATGATTATGGTGATTGTCAGAAGGCAACCAAGTCAAATAAAAAATGAGCCTATATTGAAAGACAAAGGACACAACCGCTTATGGAATAATTATTTTAGTGAAGATGCAACATACCCTACTTTTATATTCCGACGAAGTTTTAGAATGAGGAAGCCATTGTTCATGCATATTGTTGATCGTCTCTCCAATGAAGTACCATACTTTCAACAAAGAAAGGATGCTAACGGAAGGTTTGGTCTCTCTGGAATACAAAAGTGTACAGGAGCAATTCATATGGTTGTGCGGCATATGTGGTTGACGAATACCTCAGGCTCGGTGAAAATACTGCGACCCTATGCTTGGAAAATTTTGTCAAAGGAATAATATCTTTGTTCGGAGATGTGTACCAAAGAAGACCCACCCCAGAGGATCTTCAACGGCTACTTGATGTTGCAGAGATACGCGGATTTCCCGGGATGATAGGAAGCATCGATTGTATGCATTGGGAGTCGAAAAATTTCCCTACCGCATGGAAAAGGCAATATACACGTGGAGCTGGAAAACCAACAATCGTTTTAGAAGTTGTAGCTTCACATGATCTCTGGATTTGACACGGATTTTTTGGACCTCCAGGTACCTTAAACGATATCAATGTTCTTGATCGCTCACCAGTTTTTGAAGATATATTACAAGGTCGAGTTCCAAAAGTGAATTACTTTGTCAATGGACGCGAGTATCATTTGGCTTACTATCTCACATATGGTATTTATCCGAAATAGGCAACTTTTATCCAATCAATTCCACTTCTACAAGATCCGAAGGCATCGTTATTTGTTACATGTCAAGAATCTGTCCGGAAAAATAATGAGTGTGCTTTTGGAGTCTTGCAAGCTTGTTTTGCCATTGTAAAAAACCCAGCTCTTATTTGGGATAAGGTAAAAATAGGAAAGATTATGAGAACATGTATCATACTACATAATATGATAGTAGAAGACGAGCGAGATGGCTACACTCAGTTTGATGTATTAGAGTTTCAACAAGGAGAAGGAAACAAAACTTAACAAATGGATTTCACGTATTCTACAGATATACCTACAAATCTCGGCAATATTATGGGCATGTGAAATCGAGTTCGTGATACAACAATACATCAACAATTGAAAGCTGATTTGGTTGAGCATATATGGCATAAATTGGCTAAGTGAAGATTACAACTGAGTTAATTACGTGTGTGATCATGTTTTTATATGTTCTATATCATCTTACGTTTTTTCCATAATTTGATTTGCAATATTATGTTTTAATTTTTTTTATATGATCTATGTTTTAAATTTCATAAAATGCATTATATTTTTGACTTTATAAAATGTAATATATTTATAATTTTTAACCAAATAAATTATACTTAAAATAAAATTATTTTAAAAATATTAATTTTTAATTCTTAAGAACCCCTATGGGTTCTTAACCAATGGAGGTGAAAAAAATTAATAAACATTAATGGGATTCTAAACTTAAGTTAATGGTAAAAAAATATTAAATATATTATTAAGAATCCCATTAGAGTTTCTCCTAATGGAGATGGTCTTACTTTCCTATCAACCTTCTTCTTCCTATGTTACTTTTTTTTTCTTCCTCTGTTTGTTCCACAACTTCTCCATCAATATCATATTTTTACTGTCCATCGAATATTATCTTTGTATTCATTTCCATCAATTTGTACGGGACTAACTCGTTCATTGCAATCAATTTTACACAATTAATATGTCATTGTTTTATTTGTATCTTCATATTAAATTGTCTCATGCTAATTCGTCAATTGGTACTACTTGTCCACAATCTATATGTACCAACTTTTCCATAGGCACATCCATAAACACCTACCCCTTCATTGCGTATATAGACAAACCGTCCATTGGAAGAACTTGTTCACCTCCCAACTTATTCACAAATGCGTATTTTTTGTTTTCCATAAAATCCCTCTCTCCTTTTCACCTTTTAAATTGTACCTACATATCAAATTATTTCATGCTAATTCGTCCATTGGTATTAGTTGTCTACAATCCATACGTACCAACTTGTCCATGGGCATAAGTTGTCTATAAAAACCTACCACTTCATTGCGTATATAGACAAACCATCCATTGCAATAATTTGTCAACCTCAAAACTTGTCCACAAATGTGTTTTTTTTTTGTCCATAAAATTTCTCTATTCATTTCTCCTTTCAACATGTCTCTTTCTCTATCCCTCTCTCCTATATTCTTCATCCTATATTACTTTTTTCTCTCTCTCCACTCTCGTATTCTTCCACAACTCCCACCTTCGTATCAACCTTCTTTCTCCCTTCTTTATATAAATTGGGGTTATTCGATTGGTCTCTATTTATTTCACTGACACGATTACCAATGGTTGAAAAGAAAAATATGAAACGACGTGTCTCTTCGTGATGAAAGGTGGATTGGGGCACGTGCATCCTGAGTGGCATCAAATTTTCACTCGGGCATAAAAGATGTGCATGCGTGAGGCTGAACCCTTTTGAAGGCTATTTTAGATTTTTCAAAAGCACAAAAAGGTATATTTGAAAGGTGTTTTGAGAAAGGGAAATTTCTTTTGAAAAGGGGGGAGTTGTGGCATTTTTCGTAATATTTCCTTTTATATATCAGTGTTGAGGTATTTGACTTGGTTCTCGTTTAGTTTTTTTTGTTATTTGGGAAGGAAAACAAAAAATAAAAAATGAAAAGACTAAAGTCTAATTGGTAAAGGTTTGTTTTAAAAAAGTTTCAAATATTTATATATCTGAAATTTTTTCTACTTCTTCATATAATCAAAGATAATTAAGAAAATTAATTAAATTAATTAAATATGATGCAATAAATAAATAAATAAACTTAATTCAATATCTATTTTACACCAATATATAAATATCAACCCACGTACAAGACTAATGCATTAGAAATTCCAAAAAAAAAAAACTACCACAAAAGGAAAAAAAATGGATAACATATAATACACGATTTACTATGAAAGGATTTCATCACCACCTGGAACCATAAATTATCTCCAACTCAAAATCACAAGACCTCTACATTGAGAAAACAACATTAACGATCAAATACTTCAAAAAATGACAACAATTTTAAAGATTTGATCAATTTCTATCTCATATTTCTTGACATTAGTGATCAAACATCAGCTACACTAACTAATGATTTATTAAACTTCATTAATACAACAATATTGGTTAAATGGGTTGGATCAATCTATAAACTCATTTAACTATAAACTCATTGGGATAATGGGTTGGGTTGGATTAGTTTACCCATTTGATACCCTTACCGACATTTTTGAAGTCATTTTGGTATGTTACCGACATTTTTGAAGTCTTGTTGGTATGTTGTCGGTGAATATTGAATCCTAAAAAATCAAGTTTACATGAAAACAATGGAATCGTTGAAAGAAAAAAATATGAAAATGTCATAGACAATCTTAGAAAAATATTAAGTTTGACTTAAAAGATAATAGTACAAATGGCGATCCCACTAGACTGGAATTGATTCTAAAAAAGAAAACAAACAAATTCAAATGTATGTTAGAGAATAAGATTTAGTATCAAAAATATCATTGAAATTCGTTCATTCATCATTATTTTTAATAATTAGTTATGTATTTGTTGATGTGACTTAAATATATTTATCTTTGATATACCCTTATATATTTATTGTATCAATTTAGTTATACTTTATACTAACTTATTTGAAAAAATTGACACAAAATCAATTAAATATTTATGCAGAGTTAACTTTAACTTTTATGATTGCAATATGAAAAAAAAATATATATTATCTCAATGAATTATATTTGTATGAACTGGAGAAATGAAAAATGAGTTTTTATTTAATAATGTAATTTGAGTAAACCCAGCCCAAATACAATCTCTCTTTTACTAAACCCGATTAGGGAAACCCATTCGTATGTGAATCTGGACAGTCCCCTCAATAAACTAGTGAGCTGCTTCGATGGTGTGATCGAAATGGCGTCGTCTTCTCCAACTCAGCGTACTCATGTCCCGATTCCTCCCGAGCCAGGTGCCTTTCTTATTCTTCTTCGTCTTCAATTTGCTTTTCAATCCCTCAATTTTACGGATTCTTAACTCGCTTTTGATCATCTACATATTATCTTCATCTATAATTCTTGTTGCTGATCGTTTTTTTTCCTCTTTTTTTTTACCGTATTTGATCTGTATATCCTTCAGATTAACCCAAATGACTTTGTGATTTTCGCCTTTTGGTCAATTGCTTGAACATAAACCGATTAAATGTATAACATAACTTCGTTTCTGATCGAAATGTGGGTTTTAGATACGTATTTTGATCGTTTCTTTGGGTGTACATGTGGAAAATTCCAAGGTTCTTCACTATTGCTTGTTATTTTTTTGGTTTAAATGGAAAATTTATATTAAAATAGTAGAGTTTAATTACAAAAGGCCAAACTGCAAGTTACACGAGAAAAATATTTTAGGAACGTGTCGAACTCCACTGATGGAGGAGCCCCCAAAGTTTATTGTCTTCCGCATAGTGGGGCGAGATGAGCCGGTCTTGAATGACTTTGAAGATAACCCGAGCTAAATGAGTTGTAGTATTGAGTGCTTGGTTATGTCGTCTACCATTACGTTTCCTTCATATGTGGTAAATCGTGGATTGCAAAGCTATGCGGAGTAGAATTTTGTAAAGTGAACGAAGGCGAGTGGAGTGCAAGCTTCTCACCATTCTCGACCAGTTTGGAGATAGGCTGTTGCCCAAGAGTGCACCATCTACATTGGTCCAGATCATATAGGAATAGAAATACGCAAAAAATAGGTGTTCTCTCGATTTATCTTGCTCTTCACATAACACACAATCCTGAAGCTGGCCCCATAAACTAGTACGTGAACCTGTGGAAAAACGATCACAGAACACCAACCAAGTGATGAAAGAGTACCTTGGTATTGCATGTGGGAATCAGACCAAAGCATGCCATAAAACTTCATTTCTGATTTGACGGATAAGGTCCCAAGTATGAAGAGCCGAGAAACTATCCCGATAGTCATCTAGCGCTTGGCGATTGCTTGCGATTTTTAGTTTAATTTGATCTAAAATATCTTATGAAACTGTGGATATAGCAAGATTTAATCAGGAATGATGAATATATGAGTTTGATTATATCATTATAGTATCCTTATTGCAGCTTTGATTATAATACTAAAAACTATTCAAGTACTAGTATAGTTTCTGAGTTTTACTCTGTAGGAGAAAGATCAGTGACACAAGAAGCTAATGAGCCGCCAGTTCCGATTCACATAGTTACGGATCTGTTGCAACTTCTTGCTGATTTCTTAAATCCTTCTCCTGATAAGATATTGGTAATTGGTTTTGATTGCGAAGGCGTTGACCTCTGTCGCCATGGCAAACTTTGTATCATGCACGTGTGACATTTGTTTGTGTGTTTTTGTGTTATAAAATTTAACTCCTCTTTGTTGTAGTCTAACTTGAGATCATGTCTTTTGGCAGATTGCATTCTCTAATGCGATATACTTGGTTGATGTCATCGAAGGTGGTGAGAAACTTATGAAAGCGTGTAAGCATGCACTCGAGTTTAATTACATCACAAAAGTTATTCACAATTGCAAACGTAATAGTGAGGTGTCTGTAGGGCCGGCCCAGGGCCCAAGCAACCAAGGCTTGGGCCTAGGGCATAAAAAAATGCTGTATTTTAAGGACATATTTTTTTGGATCTATATTTTTTTCATGGGCTTTTAAATATGTTTTTTTTTATAAAAAATATGCTATTTTTTTAAAACTCATGTGCTGGCTTTTTTTCTTTTTCTGGTATGTTGCCTTTTTTTTTATTTACTTTATCAATATTGTTACAATTAATACTAGATTAGTTGAGAAAAAAACCTTTTTCACATTAAATTTTCTTTTTCCTCATCTTCTCTTCTCTAACGAGGCACTTGGCATTGTCAGGTTTTTTTTTAAAATTTAAAATCTCTAGATTATTTTTTTGATTGTTGATAATTTCTTTTGTATTCATGTGTTATTGTTTTGATTATTTGTGTTTCATGATAATTTTTCTTCCAGTAACATGAAAAGAAGTCAACTTTCAGGATTTGAAAATAGAAAGAAAAAAGAGAAACGAGATGCAGAAACAAAATCTCAAACTAATTCTCTTTTTAGGTATATAAAGAGAGTTGAAAAACCTGAAAATATCACCATTAACAATGGTGAAGATGTCAATGATATTGGCCAGAATAGTGTTGAACATGGTAATTCAAATGAACGTAATCAAACTGATCAAGATGAGACTGAAAAGCAAAGCAAGGCAAGTGAGCAACAAGAGGTACATGTTTCTGATAACTCTGATCCAGGAAATTAGGAAAATGTTGATAGATCATTAAGAGATTTGTTGGTTACAAATGGTCCTACGAAAAGGTTATCACGTGACTACCAATTTCCTAAGGATGGTTCTGGAAGGCATTTTTTACAATCATTCTACTTAAGAATCATGGTAAATAGAGAGAAACAAGATAGAAGATGGTTGATATATTCAAAAGTTGTCGATAAAGCTTTATGTTTTTGCTGCAAGATGTTCAGACATGAAAAAAGTGGTGGTTACTTGGGAAGCACTGGGTTTAATGATTTAAAAAATATTTCTGTGAGGCTTAAAGAACATGAAGGTTCTCAAGATCATATTATTTGCATGACACGTTGGAAAGAGTTGGAGGTGAGATTAAAAAAAAATCAGACAATTGATAAGCAAGCTCAAGAAGAACTAAACAGAGAGAAAAACCATTGGAGAGAAGTATTATTGAGAATATTTGCAGTGGTGAAAACTCTGGCTCAGAGAAATTTGGCATTTCGTGGGATAATGACAAGATTGGTGAGATGAATAATGGAAATTTTTTGGGTCTTATTGGAATGATTGCAGAATTTGATTAAGTGATGAGGGAACATGTCCGATGAATTGAGAAAAAAGAAATTTATTCACATTACCTTAGTCACATGATTCAGAATGAGTTGATTGCAATGCTTGCTAGAGAAATCAAAGTTATGATCATAAAAAAGATTCATGATTCGAAGTATTTCTCCATGATTCTTCATTGTACCCCGGATATTAGTCACAAAGAACAATTGACTTTGGTTATTAGATGTGTGGATGTTTCAGCAATGCCAACCAAGATTGAGGAATTCTTCTTGACATTTTTGACTGTCAAAGATAAATCAGGAGAAGGACTTTTCTCTTCGCTCCAAGATGCATTGGTTGAACTAGAGTTAAACATTGATGATGTGAGGGGACAAAGATATGATAATGGATCTAATATGAAAGAGAAAAACAAGGGAGTTCAAAAGAGGTTGTTGGATATTAATCCAAGGGCATTCTTCACTCCATGTGGTTGTCACAGTCTTAATCTTGTGTTATGTGATATAACATCTTCTTCCCCAAAAGCTGTGAATTTTTTTTAGAATTATTCAACGAATATGTTGCTTGTTTTGTTCGTCAACAAATAGGTGGGATATATTGATGGAGATGGTTAAAGGATTAACTCTCAAATCTTTATCTTAGACACGTTAGGAAAGTCATGTTGAAAGTGTCAAAGCAATACGGTTTCAAGCCTCGAAAATCAGAGAAGCTTTACTTTGCTTGGCTGAAAGTATTGACGATCCAAAAACACGAAGTGAAGCTGAATCCCTTGTTCTAAGTGAAACACATGGAAACGGAAGTTTCAAGTTCTTGTTTGGTATGGTTGTTTGGTATGATCTTCTCTTTGTTATCAATATAAGCAAGAGCATGCAGTCAGAAAACATTGATATCAATGTTGCGATTGATCAATTGAGAGGGCTTGTGGTATATTTTCAAAACTATTGAGGGGCGGGTTTTGAGGAAGCAAAATCTACGGCTAAAAAAATCGCAGCTGAGATGGAAATTGAAGCTGAATTTCATGTGAAAAACGCATCATTAGAAGGAATAAACACTTTGATGAGGACGTAGAGATAGTTGGAGAAAGTGTGTTATTGTCGCCAGAGGAGGAGTTTAGAATTGATTACTTTAGTACGTTTATGGATCAAGCTCTAGTTTCTCATGAGTCAAGATTTGAACAATTCCAAAGGTATGAACACATTTTTGGATTTTTGTTCGATTTAAAGAAACTAAAATCAGCAAGTGATGATAGTTTGAGGGAATCATGTGTGAACTTGGAGACTTCTCTAAAATTTGGCATGTATTCTGACATAGATGGTTATGATTTGTTTATGGAGGTAAAGGTTTTTTTAAATGTTTTACTGAATGAACTGGGTAAACCTATTGAAGTACTTGATTTTTTAAAAAGAATGGAAGGTTGTTATCCAAATACAGGAATCACTTATCGCATATTGTTGACCATTCCGGTATCAGTTGCTATCGCAGAAAAAAGTTTTTCAAAATTGAAACTGATAAAGAATTATTTGCGATCTACTATGTCAAAAGAGAGATTGGATGGGTTAGCTTTGCTATCAATCGAGACAAGTATGGTTAAAGATCTCGACTATGTGAGTTTGATGAATGATTTTGCAGCCAAAAATGCAAAAAGGACTATATTCCAGTACTAAATTGTTTTTTTTTTGTAATGGATCGTTTATAAAATTAGATTTTTTTAAAAAAATAATTACTATTTTATTTATAATACTATAAAAATTATAAAGGCATAAAAAATTTTTTTGCATAAGACATCCTAAATCATTGGAGCGGCTATGGGTGTCTGAACGTTTTTGTTTGACTTGTTATTGTGTCTCATGACATATTTATAAATCCATGACAACACTGTTTAATCATTTTCCGTAATACAGGCCTTATACTTTCAGTTTGGGATAAGGTTTCACAATGTTGTGGATACTCAGGTATGTTTCTAATGCGACATGGAAATATCTATCCCCTTAGATACCTTGGTCCTGTTTTTTTCTTATATGATTTTCTGGCTCATCACATATTGCTTATTCTCTGATTGAAGAACAAGAAGGCAGGAGAAGACTTCTAGATGATTACATATCGTTTGTTTCACTCCTTGCTGATCCATGTTACTGCGGTATATGTTATATTATCAAGTTTTTATTTATGATTTATCTTTATATTTAATTCTCACGGCCACTTGTTATTAGTATGGATCTATACTGATTTCAGCCGAGCAAATGTTTATGCAAGTTCGACCTTATCTGTAGAGCCTGCTTTTTGGAACCTCTTGTTCTGGTCCATATCTTGCACCTTGAAATTGTGAGATTGACATTTCGCTTATCTCGTGGTGGTGAATCAATCGCTTTACTTTTGTTTATCTGGTTTAGGCATATCTTATTAAGAGAAAGAAGAAGTCCGTGTGCTCATGTGGCAGGTACATTATATTTCTACTATGTTTGTGCTAGAGTTTTAGTTGAAAATATGCTTCCTGAATGGATGATAAGTTTTTTGTTCTTCATTAATCTTTAAAATTTAGGACCCAAAGTTTTGGACGTACAGGCCGATGACTCATGATCCGTGCAGCTGCCGATGATGTCCGCTTCCTTTTGTATCTTTATCACAAAATGATGGAAAAACTTAATCAGCGGTCATTATGGCATCTTGCAGTTCGTGGTGCACTGTATTGTCGATGTCTCTGTTGCATGAACGATGCTTTCTGCTGATTGGCCAACCGCCCCTCCAATTCCAGGTTTATGCATACAATGTCACGATGAGCTATTCAGAACAATATACAAAATCTTTCCCCGAGTCTTATATAATCTGTGTGGTTACATACTTTTCCTCGTAAAGATCGTTTGTGGTATAGAAGACTGGTGACGTTAGCTTCAATTGGTTTAGTGAATGTAGTTGTACTTTTAAGTGTTGCAGATAACCTGAAGTCAGAATATCAATGTATTGAAGAAGAGATCCTATCAGTGCTTGATGTTCCACCAGGAAAGATGGGACATATAATCGAAAGGAAAGGAGCGTCCATCCTTACCATTAAGGAAGCTTGCAAGTATAAACCATCTCGTTAAATGTTGTATTAGTGGAAACAAAACATCTGATATCCGACTCATATAATTCGAGTAATATTTTCTGGTCTTACAGCGCAGAAATTCTAATCGGAGGAGCAAAGGGTCCACCTGACAAGGTTAGTCTTAGTCCATCGGGCACAAAGTCTCAATATAGTTCCAATACTTAGCATTAGACGAAAGAATGTTAAGGTAGTATTTTTGTGGAAATGGGTTTGGTGCAGGTATTTGTGATTGGACCAGTGAAGGAAGTGCGTAAGGCGGAGGCTATACTAAGAGGAAGAATGATAGACTATTATTGAAGGAGAAGGGGTCCTTTGTAATCTGTCTCTTTGTCCTTACCAGAACAGTTGAGACAAAAGACTAAAACCGTTTTTAAACTTGGAAACTCCATGATTGCGTCCCATCTTCAATAAAAGTTACATCATTAACTTCCGATAATACTAGAATTTACCATTCGATTATCCATATGGGATGTTATAGTCTGATGAAACAAAGACCATGTCAGGTACGTAGAGCTGTCCATTTCGAGACGGGATTCATGATCCTAGCCATTCTTTTTCTGAATTTCCCATCCTATCTTTGTATCCTGCTAAAATGATTATTGTTTGGGACAGTGTACAAATGTCTCTTAAAGATATCTCAAAACTTTCACCAATCGAGAAATTGCTTATCCATAGATTGAATTGGTTAGTGATAAATTGATAATTCAAATAGTAATTTTAGCTACCAAAATTACCTGAACTGCATGATCAGGGTCACCAGGGATTCTTTACGACTAGCTGCATTGATTAAAGTTGGAACCAATCTGGCCGATCAGACCAGCTAAAACATGATTGGTCATCGTTTTTTCCCAAAACCCAATTTAAACTTCGATCCTAACAAAATCAAAATAAAGCTGGGCTTAACCTAGTAATTAATTCATCTGTTAGATATTTGACTAAAGAACAAATTTGTATCAAGTAAATAAAATTAATCCTGGCTTACCTGGAATCTGCATGATTGAGTTAATCGATAAAACTCATCTATTAGATATTGGACTAAAGAACAAATTTGAATCAAGTAAAGAAAAAGAAATTCATAGTTGTAATGTTGGAAAAATGAAAAATAAAATAAAAATCTTACTAGCTGACTTTTCCGTGTTTTTTAAATTACGATTTATAAATATGTGATATTATAATTTATAAAATAAATTTTAAATATGTCTAATTCTTTTTTTGGGCATTATGCCATTTAATCAATGGCATCCACTCACTGCTGCTACTAATTACTAAGGGTTTAACTGGTTTAAATGCAATAGAAACAGGTGCAAGTGCGAAATTTTGCGAGAATACATAGTGGTTTCGATTTATAGCAATATTTAAGCGGTTTCTATGATTTGTATACTGTAAAACTGTTGAAAAAGGTATATTTGCAGGTCATTTTTATAAGCGGGTGTAACAACGGCTAAAATAGTTACAATACAATATATAATTAAAGACTTCAAAAACATATTATTATGATGAAAGATAAAAATCACTGCTTCAACAAGTTATATAATGAAAAAAACATTGATAAAACACTAAATACTTAAACCTTTATAAAAAACACTAAATACTTATTCAAAACAAATGAACTTCATATTGACATATTTTCCTATTGTAAAGCTAACGTGATAATCAAGAAAGTCTGCCATTTCATATCCCAACAATCCCAATATGTAGAAATCATATATAACATAAGTGTTGTACTAATTGATACATAAATAAACAAAACTAGATAGTATCGCGGGAAAATGTAAATTCATGTTTTGTTAGTTTATATAATATATATTATTATTAGTGTTTTACATTAAATTTATTTTATGTATTTAACATCTTTTTTATTTTATTTATTATTATTCTATATGGTTTGTATTATGTTAATTAAAATTACTAATATATATAAAATAGGGAGGATGACCAGTTTAACCCAAAATTATAGTTTAATTACTAGAATGATTTGTGTATATTTCGAGGTAAAAGTAGGGTCTAAATCCCAAGCATATCCTTACAATGCTGTGTAAAAAATAAAATAATTACGATAATACCATTAATGATTAATTCCAGCGCGGAAAAAAATTACAAAAATGCCATTCAGTTATCTTAGTTACCGCAGAGTTATTTTAGTTACCGCAGAGTTATTTTAGTTACCGCAGAGTTATTTTAGTTACTGCAAAGTTATTTAGTTACAACAGACTTAGCTTAGTTACCGCAAACTTATTTCGTTACCGCAGACTTATTGAACATTGTCGCAGACTTATTTAGTTACCGGAGACTTATTGTAGTTATCGCAGACTTATTGAAACATTGTCGCAGACTTATTGAGTAGTTACCGCAGACTTATTGGGTTATTTAGTTACGACAGACTTATTGAGTAGTTACCGTAGACTTATTGAAAAAAAATTTTGGACGAAAGTGGTGGCGGTGGGGTGGCGGTGGCGGCGGTGCCGGCGGTGGTGGTGGTGTTATCGCAAACTTATTGAGTAGTTACCGCAGACTTATTGTAGCTATCGCAGACTTATTGTAGCTATCGCAGACTTATTGAAACGTTGTCGCAGACTTATTGGGTAGTTACGGCAGACTTATTGGGTAGTTACGGCAGACTTATTGGGTAGTTACCACAGACTTATTGAGTTATGTAGTTACGGCAGACTTATTGGGTAGTTATCGCAGACTTATTGAGTAGTTATGGCAGACTTATTGAGTTATATAGTTACCGTAGACTTATTGAGAAGTTACCGCAGACTTATTGAGTAGTTACCGCAGACTTATTGCGTTATATAGTTACGGCAGACTTATTGGGTAGTTACCGCAGACTTATTGGAGTTATCGCAGACTTATTGAAATGTTGTCGCAGACTTATTGAGTTATGTAGTTACGACAGACTTATTGGGTAGTTACCGTATATTTATTGTTGTTATCGCAGACTTATTGAAACGTTGTCGCATACTTATTGAGTAATGTAGTTACGGTAGACTTATTGGGTAGTTATCGTAGATTTATTGAGTAATTACGGCAGACTTATTGAGTTATGTAGTTACGGCAGACTTATTGAGTAATGTAGTTATGGCAGACTTATTGAGTTATATAGTTACGGCAGACTTATTAAGTAGTTACTGCAGACTTATTAAGTAGTTACGGCAGACTTATTGAGTTATGTAGTTACGGCAGACTTATTAAGTAGTTACGGTAGACTTATTAAGTAGTTATGGTAGACTTATTAAGTAGTTACGGTAGACTTATTAAGTAGTTACGGTAGACTTATTGAGTAGTTACGGCAGACTTATTGAGTAGTTACGGCAGACTTATTGAATTTTTTATTTTTAGACGAAGGTGGTGGTGGCGACAGTGAGGGCCGGTGGTGGCGACAGTGGGGGCCGGTGGTGGCCGGCGGTGGTGGCCGGTGGTGGTGGTGGCCGGCGGTGGTGGCCGGTGGTGGTGGTGGCCGGCGGTGGTGGCCAGTGGCAGTGGTTGCCGGCGGTGGTGGTGACGTCGGTGGTGGTAGTTTTTTTTTTACGAAATTTTGTTTTACATACGAAAAAAAAAAATTACAAAACATAAAAATACAAATGGCAATTTTCGTAATTACAAAAATAAAGGTTTGGTTTTATTGTCTTTTAACCATTTTCAAACTTACCAAAATTCAGACAAGTCAAACTAGCAATTAACTCTAAAATTTGAGTCAATCTATGCCATTACCTCGTATAAAATATGTATAATATGATTTACTATTATAAATATAACAATGATATTGTTGTTTGTATTAATAGTAATAAGATACAAATTAGAATTTTTTTTAAAATTATGCACCATGTAAATTAAAATAATAACAAATTATTTAGGTTTTTGTCGGCCAAACATGTATTCATCAAATAATTTTTGTTATATGCTTAGTGTAACATTATCTCTAATTATTTATCGGTCCATACCAACATATTTTATGTATCTCCAACAAAAGAAAATTATTTTTTCTTCTAGGAAACCAAATTGTTTTTTCTTCTTCAATAACGAAAATCAAAACAGATCAAACCAAAACCACAATTTCTCGTAAGAGAATGTCATCCTCCCTCACTTTTTTGATTGTTGAGACACTTGCCTATTTGGTTGTTGAGTTTAATTCAACTGCATCTTTTTCAAATATAACTCGTCTTTATGTTTAGAGGATGAAGTAAAAATTTCAATCTGAAATAAGCATGCATTTAGTAGTTTATTTCAATATAAATGCCTAATATTGAAATTATATATATATATATATATTTATTTATTTATTTCATATGCTGAAAACTAACTATTGGAAATAAAATAAAACTACAATTATTTACTGAAATTTTATATATATATATATATATATATGTCACCTTTTTCATCTTTCAAATAATTTTCATATATGCTACAACTTTATATTATTTTCTAATAAATAGTTAAACAATTTTGTTTACCCATGCAAAAAATTAACAACTGAAAAAGATAATTGTTTACAATAAAATATTATTTTATAATATAAAATTTCTTAAATATATGTGTATATTGGTAATTTAATATTACATTTCGACATTCTGCAAAATTTATCCAATCACACAAATTTTATTATGCAATTTTTCATTATGCAGTGTTACCATTCACAGCCTAATTCAAGACTCAAGAAACTTGCATTTTCATCAAAAACATTCAAGAGTCACAAGACATGTATAGATCAAACAAAACTTTGGAGATGCTAAAAAATGTAAAACGAAACTTTCACTATTATATCTCAATGAATGTATATGTACATCATTTTTTATCTACACGATATGAGAAATGTCCAAAAATTTTAATAAAAGGTATGAACTATATATATGGTACTTTGGTTCTAACCTTATCCGTAATGAAGATTTTTGATGCTTTCATGGCTATGTATATTATCGGTTTATGTGTCTTAAATTGATCATTGAAAAGTCTTATGCATAAAATCTTGGTCCACTAAATTTATACCTACTTCATTACTATGCTTAGAAAATATTGTCTCCGAACTTATTACATAATTTCAAATCATTCAAAAAAAAAAAACTAATTAGATTCCAGATCATATTCCTAGAGGAGTCTCTTCAGCGTTTCTTGCAATCCTATTAACCAAATAAAAAATATTGTCTTCGGTTTCTTTTTCCCTAAGAATCCATTGAAAGGAGTTTTTGTCAGTCTACCTCAAGGTCTGGCATTCGAAACATTGTTCAACCATGAATCGGTTTGCTCACAACACTTTCTTTGCCATACATTATACCAACATCTTCACGCATGGCAAATCATGTTAAACCTTGATATATATATATATATATATATAGCTGAAAATCCTGCATAGATTCACACAAAAAATTAGTTTTGTAATCTCAATAAGCGAAAAAGACCTTTTAAATTTGAATTAAACACAACTATATACTGGATTTAGGAATGGAAAATATTGGTGTTATTGAATCGATATATGGAAGGATATTACTGAAGATGACACAAAACCTGTTTTGATGTCGTGCTAAATACAAAGATTAAACAAAAAGAATCCTCTGTTGTTTGTCTTGATAACCGTGATGTATAGACTCTGTCCAATTAAAGACATGAGCCAATGTTTTCAATCGAATCAATATGATGAACTGATTTTGTCTTGTGTAAAAACAGATTGATAAAATCAAAATCACAAAAGGAAAGCTTATATTAGAACATAAACATAACATAATACAATTAAATTGAAAACAGCGACATATTAAATATAAAACAAAGAAAATGAAAAAAAAAGATACTTAGCAATACCTTCAAACATGATTCAAACATGAAATTTCATCATCTGAAACATATAAAAATCATACCGATTTTTATTATAGATAATTAGTTAAGGTAGAATTACACAATTTAAGAGGATTTTCATTGCTTAATAGTTAATACGATTTTGGTATTAATGCTTGAAAACTGTCCACATACATGATCACATTTATTGTTAAAAATCTAATTAATAGTTTTTTCTAAACATATAGGTTTATAAAAGATAATATTACCTTTTTACCAAATCATCGATCTGATTTGTTAATCCCTTTGCTTATTAATTTTAATTATTTGTATCAATATTCGTTTCCTAAAATAAGGCATTTCCATATTTATTTATCTTACTAATTAAATGATTAGTTGCCGATTTTTTATGAAATATTAGTTATAGTATTTTTTATTAAGAAGGTATCTAGAAGTGTCTATCGTATATTCATATGTTGTTAGAGTTTATTCTCTTGTCGAGATAAGATATGTTTAGGATATACACATGTCGGATAGTTGGTCGAGCCTGTGTATGTTAAGTAACGTAATAAGAGTGAATAACAGAGTACCAAGTTCTTCCCAAAATCTTCTCTTTACTTTTAATATTTGTGATAAATTTGAATGTTATAGCTAAAAAGATGTCAAATCCGGTTTAACTGACCCAAACGACATATTTTAGTAATACATGCACAGGATATATGATTTTTTTCAGGACATTAAATAAATATATGTCTGCACTTATGCATGACGATCTTAAATACGTAAAATGCTTTTATTTTATAAATAGATATTCATCTACGACATTAATAATCCAAATTTAATGCTGAATATTTTGTTATTAATGTGTGTGATTTGTCAAAAGAAAACCAGTGATCAAATAGATGTGGGGCCGCGTAAAATTTTTGACCCAACGGATCACTTTAAAAAGATCCGCGTGTTTTAAAAAATGGATCAAATATTTCGGATCACATAGGATCCGCACGTTTTTAGTATAGGTGCCGAAAATTGTTAGACAATTTTACCCTTTAACGTTTTTTTTGTTTTTTTAAACGCAAATAGAAGATTATTTTTCTTTTAATATTACTCAAATAAATAGGGAGACTGGAAATTCATATACCAGTGATAAAAATATTGCTTATTCAACTGTATATATAGAATTAATAAAATGGATGATACGTCACAAATAAACTAATGACATGTCATTTACAATATAGACACGCATAAGTTTTTGTTTTAACAATTTTGAAAAGAAAGAAAAACAAAAAGAAAATCTTTAGGCGAATATAGCTCTGACTGGTGAAGAAGCGGCGAATACCACTAAATTGGTCAAATCTGAAGTTAATCGAGTCATCATTACCGTCTGTTCTTCTTATCGCCAGCCATTAGAATGTATATCTTTTATTTTCCACAAGTAACTAAACGTCAACTAGACACCATATAATCGAAAAAGAAAATTCTGAAACAGATGTTCTAAATAGTGTTTCGGGTGAAAGTCTAGCATATATGCCCCAATAATCATTTTCTTTCCTAATATCCATACCCAGCTCCTTTTTTTTTAATATTATGTAAAATTATATTCAAAAAATAAACTTTTACATATCTGAAATGTTTATGCTGAATCAAAATAAAAAATAATAATGGATAAGCTCAAATATGGAAATATCGGAAGTGAATGCCTTATTAAAACTCCAAACTAGAAAATTCAATTCGGATAAAACTATTTCGGGGAAAAAGAGTACATCCACTTTCGATTGAGCTGAAAAAGAACGAAGATTTTGTGCCAAAAGAACATCGAGAGAATGGCCTTAAGGCCTGGTGGCGAACTAAACTTACAGACCCGAAAACATTAGTCCACTGTGTTGCATGGTTGATAGGCGGTTGCGAACTATCCTCCCTATGTCGCGGATTAAAAGATCAATGGTTGATGGGCTGTCCCAATGTCTCCATTTGTTGCGTTCTCTCTATAGAAAATTAACCGCAACTTGGAACACGTATTTAGTGATGAAGTCCCGAGGTTCTCTACTTCCTGAGGATAAAACCAGAGTTAAAATATCTGAAAAATTCTTGGTGTACCTGTGAGTGAGGAGGCCCACCGTAAGCCATCGCCAAACCTGAGAAGTAAAAGGGCAAGAGAAAAAAAGATGGTCTCTGGTCTCCATCAAGTTAGAACATAAAATACAACTATAAGGGGCATTTGAATTCCATAAAACCATGCGATCTCCCGTAGATAAACGATTAAGGATAGCTAACCAGGTTATGAACGAGAATTTTGGGGTAGCATTCGGAAACCAAACACCCTTTGACCAAGGTGCCTTAGGAGACGGATCCCTGAGTTTATTCTAGGTTTCTTTGGTGGAGAAAATTGGCTTAAACTTACCTCATTTACCTCTCCAAAGAGCTACATCCACGATATTTGTCATCCGACCTCTAAGGTCTTGAATCTCATCTTCGAGCTGGGAGTGAATGGTTGTGCGATGGCGTTGGCGTCGATGATTACGGAGCACCTCGCCTAGGGTGGCCATCGCCTTGATCCCCATGTTAGTACAACCCCGATCGCCCAAAATATCAACTAGTCTACCAATGTTACTCCAATGATCATGCTAGAAAGATGTATGCTTGCCACTCTTAACCTGAATTCTATGAAACTCCTTAGCTGCATCTTGGTGTTTTAATAACTTGCGCCACATCCAAGAGTCTGCCTGTGTCCGAGACTTAATCGACCAAAAGGAAGCTTGTCGAATAAGATGCTTATGTATCCAACTTATCCATAGGAAATAGGGATGTCTTAGAAGAAACCAATCTCCAAATCAGCTTGAAACAACTGACCCTATTAGCAAGCTCTAACGACTTGAGGCCTAAACCCCCTTCACTTTTCGGCTTGCAGACGTCCACCCATGCCACTTTTGATTTGTTTGAATTCAGCTCAATTCTAGACCAAAGAAAAGCTGAACTAATTTGCTCAATCTCCTTAATGCATGCCCGAGGAAGTTTGAAAGCTGAGATCCAAAAATTGGTTAGACTCGCAATCACAGAAGAGAGAAGCTGAAGGTGACTTGCATAAGAAAGAAAACAATTTTTCCAGGAGCCTATACACTCTTTAATCTTCTCAACTAAAGGCTGGTAATCCGAGGTGGTCATGCGCTTTGTGAGAAGAGGTAGACCCAGGTATCTAACCGGCAATGTACCTATAGAAAAAGGAAACGCCAACAAGGAGGAACGAGTGCTCAAAGACACACCCGCTATGAACAAAGGCATCTTCTGCAAGCTAATAGTTAGGCCAGAGATGCTAGCAAAATGATCAAAAACTTTGAGGATACCTTGGATGGAGCGGATTCGCCCGTTTGTGAAAACCATTATATCGTCAGCAAAGCATAGGTGAGTAAGATTCAAACTCTTACAGCCTGGGTGAATGCCAATAGTACCATCAATCGTAGACCTATCCAACAACTTGGATAAACAGTTCATACAAATCACAAAAAGATAAGGAGAAAGAGAACAACCTTGACGGAGGCCTTTCTCACTTTGAAAAAACTCCGCGAGCTCCCCATTAATCTGAACCGAGAAAGACGGAGTGGTGACACACATCTCAATCCATCGAATGAAATGGGGAGGCAGCTGAAGAGCACGTAAATATATTGAGCAAGAAGTCCCATTGAACAGAATCAAAAGCCTTGGAGATATCAATTTTCATAGCACACCGGGGCAAAATATTTTCCTTGTGGTAATTCTTGACCAGATCCGATGTTAGGAGAAGATTCTCCACCATGTAACGATCTTCAATGAATGCTGATTGATTTTAAGTGATAAAACCCGGGATAATCAACTTAAGATGGTTCACCAATAGCTTCGATATGACCTTGTATATGACGTTACAACACAAAATGGGTCGATAATCCTTCATACCAATGATACCTGTCTTTTTGGGAATGAGAGCTAAGATGGTGGTGTTAAGCCCCTTTGGTAAGAAGCCAAACATGAAGACAGATTTGACCGAAGCACTAAAATCCCTACCAATGATATTCCATACTCTCTTGAAAAATTCCACCGTAAAATCATTCGGGCCGGGAGATTTATTAGAGGGCATGGAAAACAAAACCTTCCTTATTCTTGATCCGTAACCTCAGCCATGACTAGCTCTTTCTCTTCGTCCGTACAACAATATTGCAGAATGGTGGAGAGAGCTTCCGGGGACAGATCTGTGTAATCTCAACAAGTCAGTAAAATAACAAGTAGCCTCAGATTTAATATCATCCCGGCAGGTTAGCAACTCCCCAGCTGGGGAATGGATCATATGAATGGAGTTACAGACTTCCCTTTCTTTTACCGCATTGTGAAAAAACCTATTATTCTTGTCGCCTACTTGCAGCCAATGAAACTTCGACTTCTGTCTCAAGTAGTTATCCTCGAGAGTCGCCACTTTATCCCACTCCTCATAAGCCCTAGACTCGTTTTGAATGGAACTAGTGTCAGACTGGAAAGAGTTAACCTTTGATACTCACATAATTTCTCATAGGCCGCAACTGTCCGACTTGAAAGATAATGGAATTTGCTCCGGCTGAAACGACGAATCACCGATTTCATCCCCTTGAGCTTCTTTGTGAGGCGGTATATGGCGGATGTTGAACTAAAAATATTCGGGGTATCATTCTAATAGCTCTGTACCAGTGGCTGAAACTCCTCCATATCAAGGATTTCATTAGCAATCTTAAACGGAGTTCTCGGTTTATAAGTAATTGGTGCCAAAGAGAAAATACCACAAAGATGATTCGAACATCCTTTAGCGACAAAAACACAAGAGGATTGAAACGATCTCTGCATCCAGTGATTGTTGATGGGTACTCTATCAAGTTTTTTGCAAACTAATCCCTCTTTCCGCTTATTACACCACGTATAATGAGGACCATGAGTAACCATGTAAACCAAAGAGCAATATTGAGTGACATCCTGGAACTGATTCATGCCAGGCAACGAAACTTGATTAGTCAAAGAAAGGGAGTGATCCACCAAAGACAAGACCTCATTGAAGTCTCCTGCACATATCCAAGGCTTGCCGCGATATTAAGACGAATCATGATGGGATTTCATGTCTCGCCAAAGTGCAGTGCGCTCCGCTAAATCATTAGAAGCATAGATAAAGCTACAAAGAAAATCCTCGGGTGAACCATAAAATTTTACCTAACAAGAAATCATCTAGGCTGATTTAAAAACCACCGTAATATCCACTCTATTACTCCAGAGAATCCAAATTCGACCGAGATGGTTATACTCGTAGTTTGCAGCCATGGACCAACCATGAAACACCGAATTCACTATTTAAGCAACTTTATTTTCAACAATACGAGTTTCCAGTAAAGCTCCAAAATCCATAGAAGAAGAGGCAATCATATTACGAAGAACCGAATGCTTACGAATTTTATTGAAACCACGAATATTCCAGGAGAAGCACGACATCTAATGTTTCTTGTGGTGAGATCTCTTGCCTTTAGGGCCGATAGTCGAGTCCCCTACTTTCTGAGATGTTTTTGCGAAATATTTATGAGCTACCTTAGAAGAACACGGAAGAGTAACCCAAATCCGACCGAGATGGTTATACTCGTAGTTTGCAGCCATCGACCAACCATAAAACACCGAATTCACTATTTGAGCAGCTTTATTTTCAACAATACGAGTTTCCAGTAAAGCTCCAAAATCCATAGAAGAAGAGGTAATCATATTACAAAGAACCGAATGCTTACAAATTTTATTGAAACCACGAATATTCCAGGAGAAGCACGACATCTAATGTTTCTTGTGGTGAGATCTCTTGCCTTTAGGGCCGATAGTCGATTCCCCTACTTTCTGAGATATTTTTACGAAATATTTATGAGCTACCTTAGAAGAACACGAGAGAGTAACCCGAGTAGATGTCCCAGTCTTCGATTCCCTTTGACTGAGCTCATTATCTGAATCTTTAGGACGGGAAGATGTCTTAAATAACTCAATAGAATGCAGGTCTTGCACGTGGGAGGCTGTATGTTTTCCTTCTTGAGGATCTGGTCTTTTCTCGGAGCTAGAAGGTGCTGGGTTTTTAGAGCTTTCTGTAATAGCTTGGGCCTGCAAGACGGAGAAACAAGAAGGTGGAGCTATCAATACCTGGTCGTGGTGTTGCTGAGGGGAGCTGGGTACGTACTTTCCGAGACGGTCCTACGTCCAAGTCGTGTCTGCAGATAAAACCGGTAGGAAGTTCTCGGCATTATCCTAGACCTACAAAACAAAGAACCGTGAGGGAGAAACTATCGATACCTGACCGTAGTGAAGCTGTGGAGCTTCGTGCTAATGTTTGTTGGATGTGTGTGGTACAATAGCCCACTCATTGTCAAAGGATTTGAGGACTGGGGATAGAAGACTCATTTCGCCGTCCTCTAGTTCCGGAAGCGAACTGGTGCTCTATTTTTCCGTCAATCCCCCATTTTTCGGAGACTGAGACTGAAGCACAATCATCTGGTCACCATTCTCTCATGTTGGGGAAAATGTGGGGAGCTTAAATCAGTTTGATTGGCCTGAACATTAAAGGTCTGATCCGAAGTAAAAGTGCTATGTTTCACAAGTTTGTCCGAGCTGTGTTGCGAAGCCTGGATTACAGACGCTGAAAGTTGTAGACGATGAAGAAATCTGGGTTGCTAGGTCTCGTGAGGCTTTCTTTTTAAAACTCCAAGTTGAAGGTACGGAAGATACATGTCTGCTATCTTCAATCCCGGACGACAGCAATGGAGATGTGGGAACAGAACAAACTTTGACAGTCTGGTTATTGGCTGGAGTTACTTCAGATTATTTTTTGGACTTCTCCGAGTTTTAAATACAGGCATGGGCATTAGAACTTTGAAACTTCAAGAGACAGCCAGCCTCTGTATGCCCCACTTCCCGCAACAAGCCCATTGCATAAGTAACCAAGTATGTTAAAAAAAAAACAGTTACCTATTCATTCCAAACTTGAAACACATAGCTTTGATACCAACATAGGGATCTCACAGATATTCCACATACCCTGGTGCATCACACGTGTTCGGACATTGACGTTACGTATTCAGAATTTAACGGTGGTCTCATTTACAACATAGGCGTCGATTTTAATGGTTTTGTCTCCAAGATTCCAGATTTTGTTGACGATGACATGAACCTTCGCTATGTGCAGTGCCGTGGATGCAAAACGGCCAACCAGGAAGTCTTCCCAAAGGGGTGTAGTCGCCTCAAGAATTTCCTCAGGAACAGTTACAACTAGCTTTCCGTCAATTGTCTGAGCTTCCGAACTGAATGTTGATACTCGACCTGCAACTTGCGCCCAAATTTTCTTTTGAGTGCCCGCAGGCTTTGGGGCCAGCTCCGCAGCAGGTCCTTCAGCTGTGACCTTATCAGTTTCGATGCTTGAATTCAGCACAGGTTGATGCATTGTTGAGGCCAAAGGTTTATGTGACTTCGTCTTTGAAACAGAGTTGATGAGTTCGAAACCAGAGCAATTTTTGCACTATCATCGCCTTGGGCTGCTTTGACCACATCAGACGGTGCCGAGACAGAAGGCTTCAATGAAATAGCTGAAACAGAAGACTGCAATGAACTTGCCGAAACAGAAGTTACAGAGCTTGGAATCGTTGCAGGAATCGTTACAGGAATCGTTGCAGGAATCGTTACAGAGCTTGGAATCGTTGGATGACCACTCTGGTGCTGTTTTCTGGCGACGTTGCAGCCATCGCGGCTAGGTCTAGGGTGGAAACCCTTGTCTCTAGGTCAATCTCCAAAACTTACCTTAAGTGGAACGTAAGGAGAGAGCGTATGTTTTACTAAATTTTTCTTTACCCAGCTCCTTTCTCCAACGCAATATTTTGCTTCTTCCTCTGTCGCTATACTCTGTTTTTTTCTTTGAGGCCATTACAATTTAAACACGTTGGCACATAACTCGCCGTATTTAAATTATAATGGATTAATATAAAGAAGAAGAGTATGGCATGTAAGGTTTTATTTAAATTAGTTTGTTTTGTTAATGCGAATAACTAATTAATGAACATACGAGAATTTAATAAGTTCATCTTAAATTAGAGAATACGTCTCGTGTGAGTCGAACTCACAAACATCCACTAGAATATAACTTGTAGGATTACAACCTCTCTTAAATCTTTCTTTCACCAATTTTGTGTTCTTGTGATAAGTACCTCATGAAAAATAAGACTAACCTAATGATGTGTCAGAATCAAGATTTCGGAATCCAAATTCGAGATTAAGAAGAAAAACAAGAATCAAAAACCCACTCGCAAAACATCCCTTAGAAACTAGAACACCCGAGAACCTTAAAGTCTAAAGCTCTCTCTATGTTCTCTTTGTGTTTGTTTTGTTTTCTGGATGGTGAATTATAAAGTTTGGTCTATCTTTATATAATGCTTTGAGACCACCTATACCAAGAAGAAAAGAATTTGAATTTCTTTTCCCCTTTTGAAAATTGTCTTTCTTGTTCCTAAAGAAAATAGGAAATCATAAAACATCTTGTGGGCTTTATTCTTCTTATGGCCCAACTGATGTGACAACCCGGTTTATGACCCAAACTGGTTTCCTGATCCGATGACAAAAAATCCACAAATCTCCACTTTTGTCGTCTGGTCCAACTTCACCTGTTCTGACGAACCTTGAAATCTTGTTGCCATCTTTAATGGATGCTTTCAGCAGTTCTACGCAACTCCCGTCCGAGGTCCTTGAAGCTGTCATGAGTAATGCTGTTGTTACTCAAGGATCGGTAACCAAAACTTCGACTCATCTCTGTGTGGTGACGATCTCTGCTTTTTCCTACTCCTGAGCTTAACTCCCAAACCTTTAACATGTTCTTTTCACTTTTCAGACTAAAAAGAACGCACGAAGTTTGATACCTTGCTTGCATGTGCAAAGTAAGTCCCTTACCACACTCGATTCTTTCCAATTTTAGACTTTACCATCTTCAATCTTGAATCTTGTTTTGTAGATTCTCTTGAGACTTGTACCACTACTAACTTGAGTCTCTTTCCTTTTCCTCTAAGATATTCAACAGACAGAGCAATCTCAGAGTACGCTCTTACCAAATCAGGCGATGACCTTAAGCTTTACGAAGAAACTTCCATGTGATAGCTTAAGAACTCCATTTGTTTTCTATCTCTGTTGATATCCATGCCTATAATCCTTGTAGCTGGACCTAAGTCTTTCATCTTAAACTCGATGTTTAGACTTTTCTTTAAGATATCTATCTTCTTTAAGTTCATAGCTGTTACTAGCATATCATCAACATAGAGTAATAAGAATACCAAATCATCAATGGTTGATCCTTTGTGATAAACACACAAATCATTGATGCTTTTGTGAAATCCCTGTGACTTCATGAAGTCATTAAACTCGTTATTCCACTGTCTATGAGACTGCTTTAATCCGTAGAGAAACTTTTTTAGTAGACAAACCATGTCTTCTTTACCTTTCTCTATGAAACCTTATGGTTGATTCATGTAGATGACTTCATCTAGTGTGATTTGTAGAAAAGTAGTCTTGGCATGTAGTTGCTCCAATTCAAGATCAAAATTCACCACAACTAATAACATGATTCGTATGGAAACATGTTTAACAACAGGTGAGAATATCTCATTGTAGTCAACTCCTTCAACATGTGTAAATCCTTTAGCTACTAGCCTAACTTTGTATCTAGGTTCTTCCATTCTTGGAATGCATTATTTTAGCTTAAAAATCCATTTACACCTGGCTGCCTTATGTTTCTTCGGCTTAGAAACAACTTCCCACGCTTCATTTTTATCCAGAGACTTTATCCATTCCTTACTCTTTTTAGCTTCTCCCAAAGTTTGTGGATCATTTATTTCCAGATCTTCTGCACAAGCTAGTGCATAAGCCACAAAATGTGAGGAGTCTTCATATCTCTGTGGAGGTTGTATGTTTTCTCGTCTTACTCTATCTCTTGCGAGTAGATAACCATCGAGTGAATCATACTCTATTGCTTCAACTTCTTCCAGAATCTCATTTGGATCAGATTCCCTTTATGTTACACTACTTGTTTCAGTTTATGTACCTGAAGATGCTCCACCTTGACCGGTGCTTTCTTCATCTTCACCCTCTTCTGAAACAGCTCCACCTTGATTTGAGGAGCTTTGAACCGTAACAGTATTGTCTGGCCTTTGGATCAGATCAGTACTAAAAGTAACCTTCTTGCTTTTGGCTTTAGGTTGCTTTTCAGTCTTCTTTTCCTTGTACAGCTTCTCTTCGTCGAAGACCACATTCTTGCTGATAGTACATTTTCCTTCTTCTGGTAACCATATCTTGAGGATATCCCATGAAGAAATCCTTTTAACAGCTCTAGGACTTAGTTTTTCTTGTTGTATATGATGTATGCAACATAACCAAACTTTTTGAGATTGCTGTAATTCACCTTAGCTTCTGACCAAACTTCTTCTAGAATCTTGAACTTCAATGAAGCATTATGAGTTCTGTTTATTAAATAAACTGCAGTGGCTGCAGCCTCAGCACATAACTTTTTTTCTAATCCGGGTTCAGCCAACATGCACCTAATCTTATCAGCTATTATCCTGTTCATCCTTTCTAATACTCCATTTTGTTATGTAGTGTAAGTGCATGTCATGTGTCTCTTGACTCTCGTATCCTTGCAAAATTTATCCATTTGCTGGTTGCAAAACTCCAAACTATTGTCTGTTCTTAAATACTTAAGAGTCTTCTTTGTTTGATTCTCCATCAGAGTTTTCTACTCATAGAAATTCTCAAACATCGATTCCTTGATTTTTAGGAACCGAATCCAAACCTTCTTTGAATAATCATCAATGAATACTAGAAAATACTTGCAACCTGATAAACTTGCTTCATTAGAGACTGATCCCCACAAATCACTATGCACATAGTCTATAATGCTTGTAGACGTGTGCTTAGCTTCTAGAAAGTTCTACTTATGTGATTTGCCTAGTACACATTCCTCAAAAAATTGCAGTGTTTGTACTTCCTTTGAGTCTAGATAACCTTCTTTGACCAGAATGTTCATGTTCTTTAGACTTATGTGTCTGAGCCTAGAATGCCATCTATTGGTCTGATTCACCTCAGCCCTTGCCACAGATGCTTCTCCTCTCAACACAGTTCTCTACAAATTGTATATACCATTCTTACAACCATTCTTTTCTAACGGACTATACTTACAACCATTCTTTTCTAACGGACTATACGAGATGAGATTTTTGCCCATGGTTAGAATGTATCTCACATCGGTTAGTGTCACAGTAGATCCATCAAGATTTAGTATCTTCATATTGCCTATGCCCTTCACTTCACTGTGAGTATTGTTTCCCATCAGAACTATTCCTCCATAGACTTCTTTAAGGTTAAATAACACATCCTTGTTAGGTGTGATATTGAAAAGTACACCCTTAATCCATCACCTATTCATCCTTAGTGTCTTGCACGCTAGCTGTTAATACCATAAGTAGCTCTTCTTCTTTAGCTACGTTTGTAGCATTGTTGTTCTTCCTTTCAGGACATTCACCCTTGAAGTGTTTTTCCTTCCTGCATACCCAACATTCTCTTTTCTTGGCTTGATTCCTATGTTTTGACTTAGATCTCTTATCCTTGCTTTTGAAGTTGTTGCCTCCTTGTCCATTGTTTTTGTTGTCAGTTTTTCCTCTGCTTACAAAGAGGCCTTTGGAGTTGGCTTTTGACTTCAAAATCCCCTTCTCCTTCAGCTCAATCTCTTTTGAATAAGCAGCACTGGTAACATCATCAATGGTTAGAGTCTGAGTCTTCCCAGCTCAATACTTGAGTGTATCCTTTGGAGCTTCATAAGGATCTGGTAGTGCAGATAGAATTTGTATAGTCTGATCCTCATCCGAGATGTTCATATTTTTAAGTTGGCTAACTCATTGATCAGCTTCAAGAAAATAATGAGATTGTACTCAATACTTTTGTTTTCTTCAAATTTGAAACATGAAAACTTCTGTTTCAAATAAATGCAGTTGGCTTGAGATTTGGATTGATAATCCCTTTCTAGAGCCTGCCAGATAGCTAGATCAGTTTTTTCCTTCATGATCTTCCGCATAACCACATCACCTAGGCACATACAGATCGTGTTATTAGCTCTCTTCTCCTTTTCTGACTGCGCTGGATCCATCTCAACCTTTACTTCAGATGATGTTTTTGTTATCCTTTTTTCTTTATCTGAGGGATTGCCTTTACCTGAAGTAGAGTGATTGTCATCCTTAAGACAAGAGTCTAAGACGAGTAACTCTAACTGGCATATCATCTTGTACTTCTATAGACCAAAATCTCCTTTACCATCAAACTTCTCCATGTTGTATTTTCTAGAGTTAGGGTTCATGATTATCCTATTTCAGATAGAAATTATGATCACACAAATATCTCTTCCGGATGTCTTTAGGATTTGCAGAACCTGTTGTGAAATGCCTCCTACTTGTCCTGGATGCTCTGATACCACTTGTAAGGTTTTAATTCAATTAGCTTGTCTTGTTAATGCGATTAACTAACTAATGATCACACAGAAATTTAACGAGTTTTTCTCAAACTAGAGAGTACGTCTCGTGTGAGCCGAGCTCACAAACATTTACTAGAAGATAACTTGTAGGATTATTGTTTACAACCTCTCTTAAGTCTCTCTCTCACCAATTTTGTGTTCTTGTGATAAGTACCTCATGAAGAAATAAGACTAACCTGATGATATGCCACGGAATTGAGAGTCCGGACCCCAAACCCGAGACTAAGAAGAAAAACAAGAACCAAAAACCCCACTTGCAAAAACATCCCTCAGAAAGTAGAACATCCGAGAACCTTAAAACCTAAAACTCTCTCTATGTTTCTCTTTGTGTTTGCTTTGTTTTCTGGATAATGAATTATTAAACCTTGCCTCTTTTTATATAGTGCTTTAAGACCATTTATTAGTCGAGTTGAGACTTGAGAGGGAAAGGGGGGTGGGGGGGGGCGATAAATTTCCCTCTACGAGTCCACCATTAAGTGAGATTTTTTTTATCAAATATTTTTATCCTACAAATGTGAATTTTCATTTAGGTAACAACTGAATCCAACCAAATCTAACATATTTTAAGTGATTTCTTACAAAATTTAGCAGAATATTTAGTGATTTTATTTTTGACAAATTCAAGAAAATCTGCCCCGAATAACACCCAAAAATACTAAAGGAAAAGGAACAATAAATTTCCCTCTACGAGTCCACCATTAAGTGAGATTTTTTTTATCAAATATTTTTATCCTACAAATGTGAATTTTCATTTAGGTAACAACTGAATCCAACCAAATCTAACATATTTTAAGTGATTTCTTACAAAATTTAGCAGAATATTTAGTGATTTTATTTTTGACAAATTCAAGAAAATCTGCCCCGAATAACACCCAAAAATACTAAAGGAAAAGGAACAATAAATTTTTTGTTACATTGATCAATTTAAAAGTTCGAATGTGTCTTGTTCGGAGGTTTTTTTATATCAACTGAAGGTTAGAAGTAAAAGCTGTAAATAGATGAGACTCAGGGACATTTATGCAAAATTAAGAAAAACATGATGAGAATCAAGTTCATCCTTTCCGAAATAGTTGGGATTTTTTTGGCAACTCAAGTCTCCGATGTTCAATCATTGTATTAGGTGTATATACATGCGTTTTAAAGCATGAAAGGTTAAACGTTGATTCTCTTGCCAATTCGAGATTTTTGGTGGTTTAGATTGGCTGTTCTTCCCTTTTTATAGTAATATAGTTATTGTTTGTGTTTCATCATCATCAAGCTTCATCTCTTTTCTTTTTCAATATTTCTCTATATTAGTGAGTTTGAAATTTTTAATGGTGGATTTACTTTCAGGAAAAAAAATTAGAGTTCGATCGTTACCATTTTAGTAAATGCTTGATTAGACGAATCCACTGCCACTGACCGTTCGTCAATTGGATTTTGGAGTCAAACGAAATCTGGTAAGTAAAGTTTATGATCTCATTGTTTCATAATCAAATCGGATTTCTTTTACACCATTTAATGTAGTTATAAGACCGGTTATGAACTTTTCTGACCTAGAAATTGGTTTTGATTTGGCCATAGCTCATTTTTAACCAACTTTAATTTGGACCAGTTCACTAGTGTTTCAGCTGGTTTTTGTAAACCGATTTCAGGTTCAAAATGCTTTTGTTGAAACATTTCCGATGGTATATCGAACGTAATTTTCTGATCAACAATTAAAATTAGGTGAATTAACTAGTCTTAAAGGCGTTTGTACAGTTTTGATTTAGGTCCGTTCGATCTGAAAATCTTTTCCCATGTATAACTCCCTTTTAGTTATTATGCAATGGTATTATAAATTTGAAAGTTTCTAGATATATTAATTAATTTAATTATTTACTTGAATTAAAAATTAATTTGACTGTAAACAACTTTGGTAAATTCCAATATTCGAAAACATAATTTAAGCAAATATTTGATTTTATGGTTATGAAGTGTTATGAAATATGAATTTGATGATAAGTTATTTAATATTATGTTAAGAGTAATATCATCGTACTATTCTTATTTAGGTAGCACTATTAAGCAATCTATGGTCGTCGACATCGCCCATTATATATTAAATATTGATGTATTTTGTTATTGGTATTGAGATCACTTAATATATTGTGGACCATGCTTCCATATCATTTTAATAGTCACCATCGTCGTTATTGAGTTTATTATATAGGTATTATGTTAGTATTTCGTTTGGATTGCGTCATGGAGTTGGATCGATCGATCTGGATTCTTAAGAGGATTTTTGGTTTGACTGAATCGATCGATTTGGAGTTGGATCGATCGATCTGAAATGTTACGGCTGGACTTAGATGGCATCGATCGATCTGTCTAGGTAAATGGAGATCGATCCTAAGAGTGGATCGATCAATCCAGACGTTGGATCGATCGATCTGAAATGTTACAGCTGGAATGCTCATAGTTGGATCAAATGATCGTTGGTGAGATCGATCGATCTGGAGACTTACAGTTGAGGATGTCATGATTGGATCGATCGATCGTTGATATGATCGATCAATCTGTCGTCTTACGGTCTATAGTGGCTTCAGGGGACCGATCGATCGATGATTGGATCGATCGGTCTGGCTCATGGATCGATCTATCCGGTGAGTCGATCGACCTAGTTGGAGATGGGATCGATCGATCGATCCGGTGAGTGGATCGATCGATCTGAGGCTGTTGCAGAGATTGAATACACAAACTTCCACTCTAGATCATCCATTATATCATTCACCTCTTGTGCACTCTTTTTCTGACTATCCAAGATCTTCTTCAACATGTTTTCAAATATAAGCTCTTGAAAAGGTTGTGTTTGTTCTTTAACTGTATACACATTTACCTTTGAACCACTAGAGCCTTCTCTATTCCTTAGGTTTTGTTCCCTATTCGCTGGAAGGACTCCTTGTTGACGCTTAACCATTTTCACAGTCTGAGCAACTTGAGTATCAAGCAACCTTAGATGAGTGTAGACACCCTCAAACTTACCATTCAACTCCATATACATGGCATCCACTTTAGCATTGATCTCATTGGAGGATTTCTACTGAGAAACAAGGAGTTGCTGCATCATACCCTTGAGTTCACTGTGAGAATCATTGGTAGAAGTAAAGGATTTCTGGATTTGTTGACCTTGAGGCGGATAGACTTCATGTTGAGGAGTCTCGAAATTTTTGTTGCGGCACGAGAGATTGGGGTGACTTCTATAGTTCTGATTGAACCCTCTGTTAGGCATATACCTCTAACCTTGCACATAGTTAACTTCTTCATTATGTCCCTCTGCGATACCCTGAAAACAAACCACATCTGAACCGTCTTCACACTGATTCACTCCTCTCTGATTAGCCTTTAGCAACAAGTTCACCTTAGCAGTAAGTTCATCGATCTTTTGAGACTCCACACTACTTACCTTTTGAGAGCGATCATACTCAGGACAACGATTGTTAGAACTTGCAGCCAAGTTCTCTATTAGCTTGTAGGCCCCTGTGATATTCTGAGTCATGAAATCCCTATTACTAGCAGCATTCAAGGCGTTCTTGTAGTCCCAATCAAATCTATCATAAAAGATACTAAGCATTTGTTCATCTGAAAACCGATTATGAGGACACTCTCGATGATATTCCTTGAATCTTTCTCAAGCCTCATAGAAGGACTCTCCAGAAAGGTGTCCAAAGTTCGTGATCTTATTCCGCAAAGCAGCTGTCTTTGACTTGGTGTAGAAATGGTCAAGAAAAGTTGCCCTACATTCAGCCCAAGACCTCAAAGAACCAGGAGGTAAAGACTTAAGCCACCTCAAAGTCTTGTCCGATAAAAAGAATGAGAACAACTTACAGCGGAGTTAATCAGCGGGTGCCCCATTAGACTTTGTTGTGCTGCAAATTTCTCTAAGTTCTCGATGTGATCCATTGGGTTCTCAGCCGGTAACCCATGGAATAGATGCTGCTTCACCAATGCGATTAGTTGTGACTTGATCTCAAAATCCTGTCTCGCAATCTCTGGCGGACAAATAACAACTTGGCTTTGATAGAACGTGTAAGGAGTATCCACGAAATCTGGTGGCTCACTTCCTTGGCTCTGTAACTTTGCCGCAGCGTGTCCTTCTTTTTTATTTTCATGGTACCGGTTTGCAGAGCCCCCTATAGCAGTATTATTCCTTTCGTCTGTAACTACATCTGTAACCTCGTCTGCAATTTCATCAATACTATTCAGAACAGTTGTTGTTGAAGTCTGCAACTTCATCCACTTTTCCTCTGCATCTAGACCCGAACTAGCAACTATCTTTTTATCGATGAGCGGAGCTGCCAATTTAGCGGAGTTCATGTTACCCTGATTTTTCTTTTCCAGTGGCTCCAGCCCCAAGTTTTCTTTTCGTGTCTGCAGATCCCTCTCCAACCCTTCAACTCTATCCTCAGCTAATTCAAGCGACTTTAGAGCCTCGAATCTCGATGGAGTGGCAATCCTAACCTCTCCATAAACCAAGCTTCTCTTCCCCGACCTCTTACTCTGAGAGTGCGGCACCGTTTGCCATTCCTTCTCAGAGTTGACATTAGGTGTAACTCTGTTTTCCCTCTCTATATTCGAAGCAATTTTCCTAACCTCCAAAACTGATTTAATTCTCTGCTTAGATGCATCCTGCACCCTACCATCCTTTCCAGGTTCACTTTCCCTTGATTCTTGAGTTCGAATTTTTATCAGACATCCTGATTTAGTGTGTCCCCATGTCCTACAGCAACCACATCTCATAGGAAGCCATGGATGGTCATAATTCACTTCAAACTCTTCTCCATTGACATTAAAACAATAGCTTTTCGGTATGTTCGTTTTGAGATTTACGTCAATGAAGAGCTTTGCCTCATCAAAGGTTGTGACCAACTCTATTTCTTGATGCATTCTTAGCGGAACACCCACCAGACTTGCTACAAAGCTCAGGCCCTTCTAGGTGAATAGAGCTGGCAGCACATTCTTCAATGTTACCCATATCGACATTGATGTTAGCGCGGGCTGTGCCTCCTCCTTTATTGGTGACCATTTTGAGACTATCATGGGAATTTTGCAAATCTTCCACATGCCCCTACGTAATACTTGGGACCGAGCACTTGAATTCCGAATTCGAAACTTGATGGATGTTTCATTGACCACATAAGCGTCGATTTTGATGCTTTTATCTCCCAAATTCCATATTTTGTTGACTATCACGTGAACCTTTGCCACATGTGGAGCTGTTGAAGCGAAATTCCCAATCACGAACTCTTTCCAAAGGGGTGGTGCGTCTTCTAGCACTTTAGCTGGCACGTTTACTACCTGTCTTCCATCCTTTTCCGAAACCTCATAGTCAAAATGTGAAAGTGAAAGTGATGGTCGACGAACAATATTTGCCCAAGATTTCTTTGATGATGTTCCTCGATTCATGTTTACCTCTCTGTCAGATGGTATTCCTTTTGGATCTCTATCTGCGTTTCCTGTAGACACCTCTACCCCCCGCTCAACGATTGTCGCAGCCTAAACAACTTCAACACTACCCGACTTCTGAACACCCGTCAGCTCTTGCTCTGATCCTTTCTTATCTGATAGAGAACTCCCAACCTCTGCCCCTGTTGATAGCTCATAAGTTTTGGTAACCTCCGCCTAATTATCCTTTCTCCTCCTCTTGATCGCCTACCCTGACGACATCACCCTGATTTCCCACTTCAACTCTACTCTGCAACTCTGCTTCTTCCACTATGTGCATGCTCTGTTCTCCCGCAACAATTCCGGTTTGCGGAACCTCACCCAACTCTTGATGACCCGACTGAACCTCCTGAGCGCACGGCAGTGGAACCACCATGCATGGCGGCGTAACCATGAAGACAAAACCCTAAAATCTCCTTACAATTGCTCTGAAACTGTGCTCCGAATCTCCTTCTTTTTTTCTAACCTTTGTTTTAGAGATTTTTTTGGCATCTTTTGGATATTTCAAGAACAATGTATGATTTTCATCTTTTAGTTTACAAATCTTTCCTATATTGTCTTAATAAATGTGATTATACAAAGATCAGCTCATTGTTTTCTTGTATCATGGTTCTTAGAGAGTAATCATTTTTAGACCTCTTGGGATTAGTAGATTTAGGGTGATTATGAATTAATTAGTAGAGTTTAGATATGGAACAAGTTAGGTCTTTGCTTGATACATGTTATTAATGCTAGATTAGCCTTGATTATGTTGATTTAGACTTGATTTTAATGCTCATTAATCATTTGATTAGCGAGTTACTGATTATTGAATAATTTGTGAAGAGCTTAGTGCCACGAGAGTGGATTAGTCAAGATTAGTGATCTAAGGCCTAAGGATTAGTATTGTTAAGTAGAATCCTCTTGACAATTGGAGAAGATTTCTAAAATCTTTTATCTTATTTGTAATTCAATTATGTGTTCTTCATATTTGATTTGCTTGTTCTTTGTATCTATATGTGGTAGACCATTCCATTGTATATTGGGTTTCTAAGGAGAATTCATGGTAGATTTATGTTAGTTTGATTTGAGAATTGATCATATAGTTCTTCATCTAGGTATTCTATTTATGTTTAATATATTTTAACCATTAAGATTCTGCCCTAAGTTGATCTCATTGTGGTACCAAAAGTGTTGTTGAATCAATCGATCTAGCCCAGATGAGCAAAGTGTTTTTAGCCAACGATTGTTGAAGTTACTGCATTTTGTGAACATATTGAATTAGGCTCTCATTGCATGCATGAATTTATATTGATAAACGACAGTTAAGTTGTTCGGAGTTTAATTGCATAGATACTTGTTACACGTAAAAGCGGGATAACCTTACATACGTAATTTGAGTTCTAGAACAGTTCCTAATGCATTCTCATTGATTGTTACATCCATTCCCATAAATCCCTCAAAGAATTCTCATTGCCTAATGCTTTATTTTCTTGAACTAAATTAGAATTTACAATGAGTTTCTAAAAGATTAGCTTTTTAACATTTTTTAATTTCATTTCTCATAGATTTCTTGTGTTTTCATTGCATATTTAGGATTTTAGGATTTTAGGTGCATATTTGCATATCTTTATCATTCTATAGGTATTGAAGTGAAATTGTGGAAAAAGAGTGATCAAATGATGCAAAAAGGACCAAAAGAAGGAATTTGATGAAGACTCGGATTGCAGCGGTTTGATGCAGCGGTGTTGAAATGTTGAAGAGCTCTAGCGACGAGATTCAGCGACCATGCGACACCGGAGGCTTGCAGCGACCACTTCTTGAGGCCAGACGACACTAATAGCAAGTTGAAGCAATCACCTGAAGATATGGCGGGCTCGTGCAGCGGTAAACGTCGCTAGCTTCTAGCGGCCAAGTGACTTCTGATGGGTGCCAGCAGCCAAATGACGTCTGCAGCGACATATTTCTTTGATTTCAATTCTCTAAACCGGATTTGACCCAGGTTGTTATGTGTTGGCCAAGCCTCTTGTTTCTCATTATAAATACTCTCTAAACCTAATTTATTAAGAATGTTTTGTTTTAGATTTATCTTAGCCTCTTTTTGAGATTTTGAAGAACATTGTATGATTTTCAATATTTTAATCTTTCAAATCTCTTCTTATCTTTAAATCTTTCAACTATTCTCTTAATAATCATGACTACCATAGATAAACCTTGTTGCTTTGTATTAACATGATTGCTAGTGAATAGTTTTTTTAGAGTTCTTGCAAATTATAGATTTAGGGTGGTTAGTTGTACATTAGTAGAGTTTAGGGTTGTAAAAACATGAATCTTTGATTGATAGTTTTTATAAATACTAGATTAGCCTTGAAAATGCTAGTTTAGGACTTAAGCATTTTAACGTCCACAAGGTATTTGATAAAATATTTGAACAAAATATCAAGTGCTTTACATACCTAACCTATGAAAATAGTTGATTAGTTTTTAGTGGTTATTTAGGTTTGTAATTAATGCTCAATGATCATTTGATAGCTAACATAAGTTATTGCTTATTAGATGATTAGTGAAGAAATTAGTGCCACTGAAGTGGATTAGTTGAGATTAGTGATCTAAGACCGTATGATTAGCTTATTGAAGTAGATTAAGTTCTACTATAGCACTTAACCGCCCTAGTAATCTATCTTATTCCCAAGATTTTGATTTTTTATTTATTTTAAAACTGTTTCAAACATTTTCCGCTTTATTTCAATTCAAATTTTGTTACAAACACAAAAAAAACTTTTTGTTGCTTAGATTGAATCGAGATTTGCATTCCTAGTATGCTTTCTTGTCTCCTTGTGGATCGATCCTAGTGTAGTCAACATACAATAGGTTAATTTATAGCCTTATAAATTATCAATTTTGCGTCATTGCCCAGGAAGCAAAGCAATAGCCATTAGGATTTGATTTTGTTTCGAGACTAAGTTGTTATATTATTTATTTTGATATTAACTGTTTTGCTTAGTTTTGCTTTTGTGTTTTCAAGGTGTGCAACGGAGAAATCAACAAGGTGAAGTTATTGATTTTGTTGAGTATTTGAGTCAACTTGAGAGAGAGAGTAGAAGGGAAGCGAGAGAACGAAGAGATAAAAAGTGTGAGGAAAATTTGAGACGGTTGGGAATGGATAACCATAGGGTGAATCCACCCGAGTTGTGGTGTTCAAGCTCCACTTGGTGTTTTGCAAGGCATTGGTATTTAACAACAAACAATGGTTAATGTAAAAAAATGAGCTTAGGCCAATTAGTGCTTTTGAGGAGCCCAACATTCATGGTAGTTGAGCTAGAATTAGGCCTCCGCCGGTTGGAAACAACAACTTTGAGATCAAAGCTAATATATCAGTTTCCAATAAACTCCTTTTGCATCCTAGTTTAATTTAAACCTACATAATTCTTAGTGTATTCAATTGGTCTTTGTAGATTCGATTCCGATTATACTATTGTGATTGCCACTATGCACTTGCAGTATCATTCTAGGGTAAAACCTCTGGATAACACCTTACCGGAGTCACATCACTGTGTAGTAAAATAGCTTGTCCAAGATTTTCTTTCAAATATTGAACAACTCTCAAAGATGTATCCATGTGATTTTTTTCCGAGCATGCATATGCTGAGATAGAATATAGATTCTATAGAATAGTTCATACTTTGTGACATCGATATATATAAGATGTCATGCAATTTGGCAATAATAATGAGTTTGAGCAAAGATTGTGTCTCTTTGCTTTGTATTTAATCCTATATACCCATATACAACTGATTACTTTTTTTCTTTTATGCAATGTTCCAAATCATGACGTCTTCAAGTGTCATGATTACACGCTTCATGGTATCTTGCCACTCAATATATTGAATATCTTTAAGGTAGTGAGCTCGTTTAGCATGTGTCATGATAGCAGCAAAAAAGTGATGATGATGATCAGAGAATCGAGTACAATCCATATAAGCAACCATAAAATATGTAGTGGAAGAGAACATGAAAGAAAAAGATGATGAACCGTATTTAGCACATAAACCGTGAAGGAACAAATTTATGTTTCTTTCAATGATCTTTCTCAAGTGGTACAAACACAAACTCAAATGTAGTATGCACTATTCAAACAATGATGTATATTTAACATGCACTACGTCTAGTGCAACACACACTATCTCGGATGTTACAAAAACTATGTCAAAAAGCAATATGCATTGCCTCAGATCAGGGGCAGATGTAGGTACTTATTGGGAGGTGCATTTACCACCACAATTTTTTTCAAGATTTGTATAGTTTTATAAAGAGTTTAAGTTTTTCCCATGTTGATCTTTTACTTAGTGCCCCATTATCTTTGGATCTGATTGTTAATAGTGCAGAATTGCTTAATAGTATAATTGCATAATGAAAAATTTGTGCGATTGGATAAATTTTACAAAATGGCGGAATATAATATTAAATTACTAATATAAACATATACTTAAGAAATTATTTGTTACATAAAATTTTAATATATTTTAGCTATTTTCATATTATATAGCAATTATTTTTTTCAGTTAAATTTTTGCATGGGTAAAAATAATTGTTTAACTATTTGTTATAACATATATTAAAAAAATACTTTTGAAAGATCAAAGAAATGACATAATTTTATTGTAAATAATTGTAGTATTCTTTTTTCGATATTTAATTTTCAGCATATGAAATACATTATAGATTAAACACTTATACTGAAATAAACTACGAAATGCATACTTATTTCATAATGGATTTTTACTTGTTTTTTAAAAAAAATCTGATCTTGAGTTTTTGCCTAAATGTGTATCATTAGCCAAAAAAATTTATTGGTAAAATACTTGCATAATTTCATTAAAAATAAAAAATCTTGAGTTTAAGTTTCTTATAAGTAAAGAGGCTCTATCCTTATTAATAAATCTTCTTGTTCTTTTTTTAATCAAATTAGAAAAAGGAAAAAAAAATCATTGCTACATTCCGACGTCTACATCTCCAACGTCTCTTCCGGTGAGTTTTGCAAATCTCCGATCTCTTTTTCTCTCTCGGTATATCTTCTTCATATATCCTAATGATTTCATGATCAAAATTCTCTTTTTTGACGGTTTCTGATTCGAGTAATCTGGTAAAAAATTTCGGGATTTTGACAAATAATTTGGGGTTCCAATTTTGTGATTTCATCTATTGCACTATGCCAATGCTTTTTTCATATGTTAAAAATCATAAATTCAGATGTTAATTGCATTTTGTGTAATTGTCTAAACGATTTGAGTGACCCTTCTATGATTGACATTGAACATGATTTAGTAACAGATCATCATCAAGCAGAAGCCAAAAATGGGAAAGAAGATCCAACAGTTGAAAATCTGGCTATCGAATCTTCTTGTTCGACCATTACTACTACATCTCCATCTGACTCCAAACCTCTAGAAAAAGAAGATTCATACACTAAGATAATTGATGCTTAATGAATCCAAAAGGATGGTGGAATCACAAACATTTTTCATGGCTCTTTGAAAATCAACATGGGAGCTCCTAATACAAGATTTGGGTTTCTTTTTAATTTAGTTTTGTATTAATCTGATAAAAATATGAATTTTCATGGTTTTTATCAATTAGGAAAATGTTTATCTCCATATTTTTTCCTTTATAATTGAAACTGTGATCAAAATGTCTCCTCCATCGCTCATATTCTCTTCTAATCATGTAATCAGATATATGTTTTAAAATTTAAACGGTTGTTGTGAAATTATATGTTCTATTGTATATCATCTCTAATGGAGTTATGTGAAAGGTTTTAAATCTTAGTCAAATTATTTCTCATATTTGGATCCAAACCTTTGTCATAATTTCATCATTTGGTTCGGGCTTTTCTTAATTTTCATGGTTATGATTTGATTACTCGATCCACAGATATGCAGTATAATCTTGAAAATAAGAAAAACTCGTGGAAAAAAAACGAACAAGAAATAGTAGATGTGAAAGAAGAAATCGTGAAAAGTTGAACTCAATTTTTAACTATTTCAAAAATAAATATTTTATTTTAACCATATATATGATTTTCATAATTCTTAAATTCAGTTTTCTTATTTTTAGATTCAGTTTCTATTTTTAACAAAATTTCAAAAAAAAAAAAGAATGTGTACATTTTAAATGTCGTTGAACATGAGCAATCTGTAGAATACATATTCTAAATTTTAGAATACATATTGTAATTGTTCTAGAACATGACCAAGTGCTGGAATATGCATTCTAAATTCATAGAAGTTGAATTCTAAAATGTTTAGAATATGTACAAGTGTTGGAATATATAATCTAATATTTTCAGAACATGTACAAGTGTTAGAATACGTAATCTGAATATTAGAAAACATATTCTAAAATTTTTCAGAACAAATTTCATCAAACTAAAAAGCTAGTTAAATTTGCCTAAAAGCAAAAGTTTCTTCTTCAAATCTTCTTCATACTTGTCTATCAATATGTTTTCTGATTTTTTTTTTGAAAATATGGTATTATTCTATTAGTAGGGGCAGTTTCAGAAAAATGTATAGATGGACAAAATTTTTGCTAGATATCCTTTCTACTTTCCCCAAAAAAATTCAAGTAGTTCCTTAGTGAAGGCGGGTCACTTTTGATGATAATCAATCATTTTTATAAGATCTGAGTGAGCAATCGGATTTGAAGACTATCAGGACTTTCGCTAAAGTACATTTATGGTTTATACTAATGCATATAACTCCGCATGAAAAGGTGATAAAGCATTTTCAAAATTAAGGATGTTGCGGTGGATAAAAAAGTTTAGTCTAACCCGAATCCATTTTGAGATCGTCTGTGTTAAATCTATTTAAAATAAATTAGAATTGGAAGATTGATTTTAGCCTGAAGGAGATATTGAAACTTGGAACTTTATGTTGAGTATAGGAATTAACCATGAATGAAGCGCCTCCGATAACAGAGTAAAATTTTGAAAACAAAACTCTATCCCATCGTTAGCGACTTGGTTAAATAGATGTTCACTAGAAAAAATTACCATCTGTGTGATCACAACCACAATTACCATCATCATATCGGTATAGAAACCACCATCGAGTTCCCAAATCCATCACCAAACCAACTACACTTTATTTAGATTGTAGAAATAAAATAAATCTAATAGACAAACAAAAAAAGAATGAATAAATCTAATAGAACATTCGTCGGTACCCCTAGAAACAAATCAGAGAAAAATATCAAATAAGAATAAAGTAACGGTAATATCCCCTATTTTAAGAGAAAATTAGTTATTTTACACATACGCTTGTTTCAAGTAAATCCATTCTAAATGGATAAATAGTGTACTATTATTTGTATATTTAGATTTTTTAAAATTTTCTAATTATAATATTTTATTTATATATTTTCCGGATTTTTTTTACTTCATATTAATTATGAGTTATGTGGTTTTAATTTTTTAAAAATGCTATTTGTTGAGAAAATGGAAAAATGTAAATAAAACCCTTAGATGAAAATATGGGCCAATGTTCATTTCAGCCCAAATACAATTAATGGAGACCTTCTTCTTTCTCTTTTTAGCATAGGCAGTAGATACAGGATCTAATGCTGAGATACACTTTTAGGTAAAACAAAAATCTCAATACACTCCATCAGTCTACATACATTCCTTCTTATGTAATTATCATTTTAACCTTATTGAAATCATCATTAAAAATAATTATTTTAATTAACTAAATAAAAAATAAAAAGAAAACCAAAAATCGTGAGAAGAGATGAGGTGGAAGAGAAAGAGAATTTGAATAGATTTAAAATTAAATTGATCAATTAAATGAGACCAATTATAAAAGATATGTGTCATGTACTTTCTTCTTCTTCTTTCTTCTTCTTCCCACAAACGAAGAGGTTCCATTGAAGACGAAATTGAAACTTTATTTGAGGTGATTTTTGATATTTTTTTAATTAATGATTGTTTGTTTATTTGTGAGGATTTAGAACCAAGAATAATGAGTAAATGTAAATGGATATTTGAGTAAGAATATTGTAGATTAAAAATATTTCTTGAATAATGATTCATTTCTTATGCACATTGGGTTTTGAAACATGTTATCTTGATTGATTAGAGTGTGACATTCGGTTATTGTTAGTCTAACAAATTTCTGGATGGCTGTTTTCCATTTTCCTAGTTCTTGTATCAAGGAAATTGAGAGGATTAGCTCGACGTTCCTCTGGTCGGGGCCTGACTTAAACCCTAGTAAGGCTAAGATGGCATGGACAGATGTCTGTAGGCCAAAAAAAGGTGGTTTGCGAATAAAGTCTCTTGTAGAAGTAAACAAAGTTAGTTGCTATAAGCTCATTTGGCGGATTGTTTCAGCAAGATCTTCACTGTGGATAAATCGGATTTAAAACAATTTGATTCGAGCTGGTTCCTTTTGGTCGGTAAGTATGAACTCAACGGCAGGCTCCTGGATTTGGCGAAAGCTTATTAAATATAGAGATCAGGCAAAGAGCTACCACAAAGTGACGGTGAAAAATGGTACTAGCTGTTCCTTTTGGTTTGACGACTAGTCTTCTTTGGATCAACTTCATGAGCTGTTGGGAGATAAAGGAAGTATTGATATAGGGATAAAGCTTTCAGCTACATTGGCGGAGGTCTTCGAAACTCATAGGAGGCGGAGAAGGCGAGACTATTCTTAATAACATTGAGGGGGAGATTGAAAAGCTGTTGTCTACTTGGAGTGTTGACCTAGACCTTTAGCTTTGGAGTCACAAGCCTAACATTTTCTGACAAGACTTTTCTTCAAAAAATACTTGGAATCAGCTCCGGACAGCAGCATCACCTAAGAGCTGGTACCGAGGAGTGTGGTTTCCTTTGGCGACTCCAAAACACTCCTTTATATTTTGGTTAGCAATTCAAAACCGGCTTTCAAAGGGTGATCGAATGGTTCTTTGGAACCAAGGGGGAATTTGAGCTGCGGGTTTTGTAACCAGGTTTTAGAATCTTGGGATCATCTTTTCCTTGAGTGCATGTTCACTTCTTCTATATGGGATAAGCTATCATCGAGAATTCTACAACAGCGTTCTACATCTCACTTTGACAACATTGTTAATCTTATCTCTGGCTCGGCTTTAGGAGGTACACACCGGTTTCTTTTAAGGTAAGTCTTTCAAATTACGATTTATGTTGTCTGGTAGGAGCGAAATAGGAGATGTCACAATGAGCAGCCTAAAGAACGGAGCCTCCTCATCAAAGACATTGATAGACTTATGCGCAATCGGCTGTCAACTCTCAAGATGCAAGGGAAGTATCTGGACGGACTAAAGTTTGGTTTAGTTTCATGAGAAGTTGAAGTGATTTATTTTTTTGGATAGCCTATGCTTGTATTATTTCTTTATATATTCTTCAGCTCTTTGGGATTTGATGGTACTCTTTTTTCCAACTCCGATTTTGTTCCAACTGGATTTTTTGGGATTGGGTTTTAACCATCTCTCTTTTCTGAATAACTTTTTCCTACGGTTCACACTTGTTGTAAAAATGAGTTTTCTTGAGTATAGTTTTCTCTTGTAAGATTTTAAATTTGCTGTTTCTGCGAATAAAATAGACTTTCGGATTTGTGTTTTCTACTTTTTGAGGCGTTTTCATATAATTGAAACATTCCGTTTCAGGTTCAGATTTTTTGACTAATTTTTTCTTTCGCAAATCTAAAAGCCCTCTTTTATCGTTAGGTTTCTAATTTCGAAGTTGTATTTCTCTTCAAGTATTTTACCTTTTGTAAGGGTTTCAAATTAAAAAAAAAAACCTTTTCAGATCCGCGATTTCTTCGATCTAAAGGTTTCTTTTTCAAAGTTGTATTTCTCTTCAAAGGTTTTACCTTTTGTAAGGGTTTCTATTTTTTTCGGTCTGTTTCAAATCAAAAACCCTCTTTTCAGATCCACGATTTTCTTTGATCTAAAGGTTTCTTATTTCACGTATATGTTTGTTTATTTTTTAAAAGATTCGGAGTTCTTATTTGGGTTTCTGATATGGTTCATGTTTTAAAAGATTTGTCAATAACTTATTTAGGTTTTTAGTTTGTTTTAAAGTTTTATGTTTTCTTCAAACCAAAGGAAAGGGATGACACATTATATGATTGTGTTCTGTCCGGTTTCTAACTTGGGAAAATGGGTCCGATGTTGCCTAAGTAAGACTTGTCATATTAAGGTTGGATAATTGAATCTCTGATGATTAAGGTTGCTGGCTGGGCAGCTTGATTTATAAACTTCAATTTCTGCTTAGATTTGCCTTTATTAAGGGCTATCTAATAATGTCCCGAGATGATAAATTCACCTCTCTGCTTTAAAAACTCTAATATCTGGGGCATAATGATGAAAAAAATTCAATGATCTGCATATTGATGGAGGAGAAAGAGATCTACACTTCAGTTTCCGCTTGGATTTGTCTTAACTAAGGCTTGTCAAAGGATGACTCACATTGATAAATTCAGGTCTTTGCTTTGAATACTCTAATAGACTCCTGAGACTATAAAGTTCAATGTCTGCTTATTGATGGGGATAAATGTCTTTTAATAAGACTTGCTTGAGGATGTCCGGTTGGAAAAATTCAGTTGTCTGTTATAAAATATGTATCCTCTATGTCTAACTCTTGTAGCTCTTCTGGTAAGTGAAGGCACATCTTTGTGCTAACACTTGATGGGATCGAGGCTCGAGCAAGGTACTAGAGACAGAGGAAGAGAAGAACTACATTGTCTGCTTTATATTGATTTGTCTTTCTTAAGGCTTATCTAATGATGTCCCGAGATTGATTAATCCATCTGCTTCAAATACTCTAATATATGGGACTTAACGATAAAAAGAATTCAGTAATATGCATTGATGTCCGATTATAAATCGAGTGCTTACTCTCTTTTTTTTAATTAACCGATGAATTTGCTATCTAAGATTTTTTTTGTATTCAAAAAATTTCGCAACAAAATTTAACATATTTTTTATTATGAGAATAAATCTTACTACTTCGGATACTGAGATTTCGATACGTGAAAAAAAAAAATCTGTAATATAAATTTTTTTGAATTAATATAATCCTTCAGAAATTTTTGAAAAGAAATATATATTCAAATAAAAAAATGAAAAGTGAATAAACAATATTACTAAGTTGTTTTTATACGAATGACATAAAAGAATAAGGGGATTGGAAAAAATCTACTAAAGTATTTTAAATAGAGTTCGAGAATGAATTCGGGGAAGGTAGAGTATAAATTAGTAATTTAGTTGTATAGATTGGGTCAGGACAAAAACATCAATATTCTGCATATTGGTGGAGGAAAAAGCGATCTAAACTTCAGTTTCTGCTTATATCTGTCTTGTCTAAGGATGTGACATATTGATAAATTCAATTCTTTGCTTTAAATACTCTAATTGGCTCATGAGACATGACATCTTGTTGGAGGAAAGTTGTCTTTTATAATAAAACTTCTCTAATATGTTCATCTCAGAGGTTCAATATTCTGCTTAAGGCGTAGATGTTAATGGGTTGGGGCAGCATAAAAATATTCAATATTCTGCGTATAATGATGAGAATAATGTCTCTTAATAAAGCCTTATTCTAATACTCTGATCTTTACAGGGCTGGGGCAAACTTGTGGACAAATGTTCAAGAGATTGTGAAACTCAGTTAGATGTTAACACTCTAATCTTACAGGTCTAAGAAAAACTTGGTAGGTAGTATTCAATATTCTGCATATTGATGGAAGTAAATAGTTCTTTAATAATATATGAAAGGGAAATACAATTATCTGCTAAAAACTATACATTGTTGAACGATTGGATGTTGTTCCAAGATATTAAATTCAGGATGATGAAAAACATTCAATATTCTGCATATATATTGATGGAGGAGAAAACAGTGTAAACTTCTATTTCTGCTTTTATTAAAGTTTTTCTAGTGATGTCGGATAAATTCAGTTCTCTGCTTTAAAAGTACTTAAGACTTTATTAAGGCTTGTCCCGAGAATAATAAATGCCTAACTCTTGTAGCTCTTCTGGTAAGTGAAGACACATCTTTGTGCAACACTTGATGGGGATCGAGGCTCGAGCAAGGCACCAAATGGCTTGTAAAAATGGAATACACATTTTCAATAGTCTGCATATTGATGAGGAATAATGTCTCTTAAAAATGAAGCCTTCTGCTAATATTATGATCTTACAGGGATGGGAAAAACTTGTGGACAAATGTTCAAGAGATTGAGAAACTCATTTTTCAGCTACTACTTTACAGGAGGTAAATAGTCCTCTAATAATGTCTGAAAGGGAAATACAATTATCTGCTAAAAACGTATATCGTTGAACAATTGGATGATGTCCCAAGTGTTTGCATAAACTATAGTTCTTGCTGGGCAGGATAAGATATTCATGGGAATAAATATGCCTTTAAATGGTATCTCAATATTGGAAATCTAAAGTTCTTGCTGGATTGGGACAGCTTGAGAAACAGAACTCAATCTTCTGCACCTTGATGGGGAAAAAAATGTGCTCTTCAGATGATATACCACGAGTGAACAATTTTCAATAATCTGAATAATGAAGAAAAAATAGATATGCTTATAATGAGGCACAACATGATCATATATTCTTTGCTTTATAATGATGGGAAAAGATTTATAAGAATGAGAAACTATATTCTCTGCATATGCCTATAATAAGGCTCAACAAATGATGTTCCAAGATTGAGAAAAATTCATAATTGTGCATAAGCTCTATATTTTACTGAGCTGGGACAAGGAAATTCAAGTTTCTGCATGATATATATTTAATTTTCTGCTTAGAGCTGCCATTGAAAAGGCTTGTTGAATTAATCGTCGATGACTAGCTCTTGTAACTGTTCTGGTAATTGAAGGCACATCATTGTGCAACATTTGATCGGTTAAGGCTCGAGCAAGGCACTAGAGGCAGAGAGAGAAATACCACATCACTAATATTCAATTTTCTGGGTAAATCTGCCAATGAAAAGGCTTGTCGAATTAATGTACATACATCAAGAAATTCAAGTTGGGAATTTATGAATAATGTAGTTAATCTTCTGTGACTAGCTCTTGTAGCTCTTCTAGTCAGCGAAGGCACATCATTGTGCAACGCTTGATGAGTTAGAGGCTCGAGCAAGGCACTAAAGAGAGAGATAACGTGCCTGGACAATATGTATAAAATTTCAAAAAGTTTGTCCATCTAAACTTTTTTAAAAAGTTTGTACATTTAATTTTTAAAAAAATGTTTGGTGTATTAATTTTTATAATATGTTTCATTTTATTATATCTTTAATTTAAAATTTTAATAAAATCAAACATATTGTAAAACCTCTAACTTTAAACTTTCATTAAAAAAAATATATTTTGCATATTATTAAAATCAGATATTTCAAATAAATAAAATAAAAAAATATTTCATAATATCCCCAAGTCGCAAAAGACGAATCCGATTAACAAACTTCTTCTTTCTTGAATATCGGAAACATTTTTAGCTCTCCGGCGATCGAAGAGATAATTTACTTTCTTCAACATTTCTCATTCACTCACGAATCTGCTCGATTTCACCGCACCTCTCACCACCATTATCACCAAAAATTCTCACCGCCACTGGAAATCTCACAGCCGTTCTCTCACCATCGCCGCCAATCTCCAAGCCTCGCTACCGTTCTTTCAGCCAAGCCACCAATTTATCAGCATTGCCACCGTTCTCTTTTAGGTCAGCCAATTTGTGACTCTATTCTCACTCTTATTTCTTAACCTCTTTGCCATTCTCTAACTCATTTCTCTTTCTCTCATCACAGACGTTGGCCACCACTTGTATCCACCGCTTCTCCATATCTTCTCATTCGACAATGGTTTGTAACTCTGCATCTCTAACTCTTTCTTCAATTTTAGGGTTTTGTATGATTTTATTAGTTAAAAGGGATGAGTTTAAATTTGGCAAATTTGGATATTTGTTTGAATAGCTGTAACAATCTGATGATTTGTGATGATTTGCATCTTATATTTGTATGCCTTTAGCTTTATAGTGTATAAACGATGAGTTTAATCTTGTCTGTTTAAGGTTTTGAAGTTATTTGAAGTTGAAAGTTTATTTGTGTTATAAATAAATGAGAGACGTTTGTATGTTGTGTAAATGAGTATGGTTTAAGCTTGTCTCTTCTATGTTTCTTGTCTTTAATCTTTAAATGTTTGTATGAGCTGTTTGGTAACAATTTAAGCTATATGCTTGGGAAGAAGAGCCAACAAATAAGAGGAGCAAAACCAATGCACATAACTGCAAGCTAGATCCAGATGGGTTAGGCTTTCACCGCCATATTCAGGAGCAAAGAAACACACACGAGCCGTTTATGAGATGGTTTAGGTTTTTACCGTGACGAAACTCTCCTACCTGGAGCTTAATGCCGCCCATAAAGAAGTAACCATTTCTAACTTACTCTTATTTTTGGTTCTCGTTTGCATTATTTTGAATTTTAACATATATACAAAAAAATAATAATTAAGAGAATTAATTTTTAAATAAATACTACTTTAATTAAATAATATAACTTATTTTTATCATATTTATGAATTTCCATATTTTAATTAAATAACTCAACCTTTTTAATAAAGCTTCTAACATGTTATTATCTTTTATTTTTGTAATTGTTAGTATGATGAATGATGATGACTAATTTTAATTTTGATTTCATGAAATGGATTTTAGATTTTTTCCCCAAATTAAGACCAAATAAAGAAAAAGATCTAATCACAAATACCCAGTGAAGAAAACCCACAATTTCTTTTTTTTTTTCATTTTTTCTAAAATAAAAATAAATAAATGTAAAAGTAAAACTATTTTTTTTTGCTTAGTAAAAATAGCAATATTTGCAACAAAACAGTGTTTAATTTTCTTGATCCAAAACTCCGTCGTTTTGACGTTTCTGTTAATTTCATAACAGAAGTAAACGAAGACACATCGACAATATATGCAATGACTATATTGCAAGTGATTTTTAAGTTAGTAAGATTGATTTGCACAACTTTTTATTCAGAGTTAATCTTGCAAAAAAAAAAGTTGATGACTTTTTAGAAAAAACCCTTTTTATTTTGTAATTTTTACTCTTTTCGTTTTATTCGTTTGTTGCGCAACTGCTGTCACAAATTAAAAAAATAATATAAATTAATACTTATTCAAAAAAACATCTTATCGGTTCAAATAAGCTCAAATCAGAAATCAACCAAATTAAAAGAGATAAACCAACTGAAATGAGAATCAGAAATGATAAGTTTCCTTTGTGTAGATCTAATGTTGATATACACTTCTTGTTGAAAAAAATCTCAATACTCCATCAATCTACATACACTTCTTCTTATGTAATTTTAATTTAACCTTAATGAAATCATCATTAAAAATGATTATTTTAATCAACTAAATAAAAAATAAAAAATAAAAAAATAAAACCAAAAATCTTGAGAAGAGATGAGGTGGAAGAGAGAGAAAGTTTGGATAGATTTAAAATAAAATGTGATCAATTAAATGAGACCAATTAAAAAAGATATGTGTCATGTATTTTCTTGTTCTTCTTTTTTCTTCTTCCCACAAACGAAAAGGTTTCATTGAAGACGAAAATGAAGTTGTATTTGAGGTGATTTTTGATATTTTTATTATTAATGATTGTTCGTTTATTTGTGAGGGTTTAGAACCAAGAATAATGAATAAATATAAATGGATATTTGAATAAGAATATTGTAGATTTAAAAATATTTTTTGAATAATGTTTCATTTCTTGAATAATGAATAAATGTAAACTGGTACAACTATGTGTTATTAGTTAAACTGGTACAACTTGGTACAACTAAGAGCAGGGAAAAACTAAAATAAAATGATTATGGAAGATATTATTCTAAAAGAGGAGTTGAAACAAAATGGATTAGAAGCGAAGATAAATTATACCCGATCGTGAAGAATGGAGGATTTGGGACGGATTTGGATAGGAAAGAAGCTCAGAAGAAGCCAAAAAGACAGAGGAGAGGCGAAGAAGAATATGGCGGTCCACAACCGGCTCAAAGTGAGCGAGTAATAGGAGCGATTGGCGAGGATTAACTCAAAGTGGTCAAACATCGATTCGAAGTGGGCAAATATTGACTCAAAGTGAACGAGACATGTATGGATGCTTTAATTTTGGTGATGGTGCAACAAATGTCTCTTAATTTCTATGCTTGTGTTGTTATGGTTGTATGGTTTGATTATTTGTATTAGATAGACTAGTCAAAATTCATTTCGGTCAAAGTACAACTATGTAAAACTGGTGGTGCAACTACGTTGAATTTGATTTTAAGTTAGGTTATTTGTATTAGAAAGACATGTTTGTATTAACTTAAGATTTGTTTATATCAATGATATCTATATAAGAAAGGACAAACATTTTTTTGTTATTCGCTACATAACATCATATTTCATCAACAAATATCTTATACTCTTAAAGTTTGTTTATATGTGAATCACTTGAAATTGACAAAATAGTGAAATAATATCTTTTAATATTTTTGTTTTTATGAAACTCTATTAAATTTATTTTATTAATGTAATGTAACAAGTACAAGTATAGAAAATCAATTTTGAGTACGGTAAAACTAATTAAACCTTAAAATCATCAAAGTATAACTATGTAGGTACAACTATAAAATTAAGTACAACTATGGTACAACAATGTTATAACATTTTTCCAAAACAATATGTATTTTTTGTCGAATCCTATGTACTTTTCATGATCAATTTTGTCAAATCTTGTGTATTTTACCATGATTATTTCCCCTTAATTTATAATTAAATATTTAAGTCATAAATTAACATTTAAATTTTAATAATTAACAATAAACTTAACAATTCACATTAAAATTTAACAATTAACATTTCAATTAACAATTAACTTTAAAATTTAACAATTAACATTTAATTTAAAAATTAACGTTAAAATTTAACAATTAACATAAAATTAATAATTAACTTTTAAATTTAACAATTAACACTAAGTTAATAAGTCACATTAATATTTATTAATTAACATTTAAATTAACAATTAACAATAAAATTTAACAATTAAAATTGAATAATTAATATTAAATTGAATAATTAATATTAAAATTAATAATTAACATTTAATATTTAAATTTGAAAATTAACATTTAATATTTAAATTTGAAAATTAACATCAATATTAACAATTAACAATAAAATTAATGTTGTACAAAAAATACATAGTTGTACCAGTTGTACAAAAAACCACAGTTGTACACAAATTTAAGAGTTTTACTTTGAGTTTCCCAAGAATGACCACCGACGATTCAAGAAAGGAGAATTCAGGTAGTAATATCTAGAACCTAGAACCAAAAGACGATTCTCCAGAATTAACCCCAATGAAACCACAAGAATCGTAAAGCAAAATTTAGAGAAAATTAAGCAAAAAAATTAAAGAAATTTTTTTTTCAAAAATCTGGAAAAAATCTGAAAAAATTAATAAGAATCGATATTTTAGGGAAAATGGTGGTTTGGTTTGGAGAATTTCATTGATGGTAATGACGATGAAGTTGGTGATGACGATGAAGATGATGATGATTGTGCGTGATTTGTTGAAGAGAAAGAGAGAGCGAGAGACATTTTTTTTTCTGGGTAATGAGAAGAACACGAAGAACACGAGAACACGAAGAAGATGAGAAATGAAAAAAAAAAAATTAATTTTGATGGATCTAAAATCTAGAAATATTTAGTTAGATTCATGTTAGTTGGTTGGTGTATAATTTTTTATTTGGATTTGGTCCAATTTGTAGTTAAATTGGTAAATATATTTAATTAACTCAAAATATAAGAATTTTTTAGTAATTGGAACATATTTTAATTTAAAAAAAATAGATAACAAATGAAAAATAAAAAGATGTATATCGGTCAATTTTTTTTATTTAGAAGTAGATTTCAGATTTTGCCGGGTGACCAAAACCGAAGACCAAAACCGAAAGAGAAGCAGAGAGAAGACAACAATGGCGCACGCCGCTCTCTCTCACTTCCTCATCCTCTCTTCCTCAAGGTACTTACTCTACTCCCTCACTCTCTCTTCTCCTCTTCAAATGCAGCAATCTGATTCCTTTTAATCTCGGATTCAGTTTCTCTCGTTTCGGGTCTCGTTCTAGATTCCTCACAAAACCTATCCCTTCTCCCATTCCTCTCACCGGAAAAGGGTTCCGATGTTGTAGCTCCATTGCCACAGATGAATCTTCTCCTTCTGTAAAGTAAAGTTCTTGTCTTTACTTTCTTCTACTTGCTCTGCTTTAGGAGTTTTTATCAGTTTTGTCTCTTGTTGGCAGGAAACGTGTGGTCTCTGGAGTCCAACCTACAGGTTCAATTCACTTAGGAAACTATCTTGGAGCTATCAAGAATTGGGTCGCTCTTCAGGTTTGTGTTGATTCTAATTTTTCTGCTAGATTTCGTCTAATTATAGTCTATAAGTATGAAACATTCATCAATTTTGGATGCTTTGTTATAAAGTTAAAGACTTTAAGAAAAAAGGATTCAGTTGCTACAAAAAAAAAGTTTTATCTTTTTCATCAAGCGTTTTGTGTTTATACGTTTGCAGGATACATATGAAGCACTCTTTTTTATTGTAGACCTTCATGCGGTATGAAATTATCTACCTTTGAGTGTTAGTTTGGGTACTATTTTGCGTGGTCGCAGTATTTATTTATATAGGTCTTGACCTTATGTAGATAACGCTCCCATATGATACACGGCAACTAGGAAAGACGACTAGGGATACCGCAGCACTTTATCTAGCATGTGGTATAGACGTTTCTAAGGCTTCAGTATTTGTGCAATCTCACGTCCGCTCTCATTTGGAATTAATGTGGCTTTTATGTGCTTCCACACCTATTGGTTGGTTACAGAAAATGATTCAATTTAAAGAGAAATCACGCAAGGAGGTGCGTATATTTTTGCTTCTTGGTTTATCACGTTATTCTTTCATCATTATGTGTCGACTCAATATAGTATTTCTGCTGCGGAAACATGATAATAATAATTGCATAGCTGTGTCTAGTATATGATTTGTATACATTTAGGATTATGTTTACTGATTCCATTTTTGTTCTTTTTTTGGCAGGGGGGTGAGAATGCTAGTGTCTCTTTGTTAGTTTATCCTGATCTGATGGCTGCTGATATCCTCTTGTATCAGGTGATGCTTTAAAATAGTAAAACAATGATCTTATGTAACTAAGCCATACCGTCTTTGGGATTGTTTTGATGTTTATTTAGGGCATGTGAGATGACCGATTTGCTGAATTGTGTGATTCTTATATTCTGCAACATGCCTCTATAGGCGGACTTTGTTCCTGTTGGTGAGGACCAGAAGCAGCACCTAGAACTTGCCCGCGAACTGGCACAGCGTGTGAATCATTTATATGGTGGAAAGAAGTGGAAGAAGCTGGGAGGGTATAGAAGTTTGCTTTTTGCACTCAAACAAGTCCTTATGATCTATGCTTTTCATGTTTCTTGATTTCCCTTCATTTGTATACCATCTGTATAATATTTTTTGATTTTCATTTCCAGGCGCGGTGGTTCGCTCTTTAAGGTTTGAGTTTCCAAATGCTTTGTCTATCCTCGTTGTGTGGCTTTGTAGGTTTATCATAAATGGTTAATCAGTTTTCAAATTTATTCTGTTTGCAGGTACCAGAACCACTCATACCACAAGCTGGAGCCCGTGTTATGTCTCTTACTGATGGTCTTTCCAAGGTAAAATGTTTCCATTTTCTTGTCATTTATTTTTCTTTATGGATTCAGCAGTTGCATCACTCACTATTGGTCTTAAATAAATCAAAATTTAAAGGAGATGCATAGCGTTCACAAATCATAATGAAAGTATATCGAGGTTAACACTTTGTATTCTTTAACATCGAAAAGACTTTTACTACTAGGTAGTCTGTTTCTTTTCAGTTTCTAGCTAAGTTCTAAGATTTACACACATCTGAGATTTGCCTCCCTAATTGTGGTCCGGATAGATTTTTTCATCCGTCAATTTCCGAAGATCAGTATGAACCAATCCAATTTTTGGGCTTTAGTTATTGGCTTATTGCTATCGTCAAATGATTCATAGGAATGTCCTAATTGTTTCTGAGGTCTTACTGTCATGTAATCTTGTAGATGTCCAAGTCCGCACCTTCTGATCAGTCCCGGATCAATCTTCTCGACGCAAAAGATGTAAGTAAAACAAAACTCATTGAAGTTGTAAGGCTTTTGAAATAGCCATTTTCTTCATGTTGGTTGTATGTGTTCTTCTTCTGCTACTAAATCCATTTCTCATCCATCCTTTTTAAAATTGTATAGTTGATTGCGGACAAAATAAAACGCTGCAAGACAGACTCATTTGCAGGGTGAGTGCCAATTATGTCGCTAAAAATTTCCTTGCAATGCACAAGTTTTTTTTTTCTTTTTCTTGTAACCATTTTAGCTTTCAAGTTGAAAGTTTCTGCTTCTTGTTCCAACAGCCTCGAATTTGACAATGCTGAGAGACCTGAATGCAACAATCTCCTCTCAGTATATCAGATTGTTTCAGGCAAGACGAAAGAGGTATGGAGAAAGAGATAATGGTTTGACTCTAAAAGATTTAGGTCACAGAGATGCTTTCACATGTCACTTACTCCTTTTGCCACAATAATTACTTAAGATATAAACCAGGGAAAAACTGATATAGCCTACTAATCCAGTGAACACATTTTTAATCGGTTGCAGGAAGTAATGTTGGAATGCAAAGATATGAGCTGGGGTAAATTTAAGCCTCTCCTTACAGATGCTTTGATCGAACATTTGAGTCCAATCCAGGTCTGTGAAAGTCAAAAGCCTTAATCAATCCAATACCTTTCTTCGAGTTTGTACCATTTGATTTGTAGCTTCCACAAGCAAATCGTTAGAAGGGAATTTCATGTGCATAAGTTAATGTGATATTTGGTTTCGTATATGTTTTTTCATCGTGTCAGGCACGTTATCTGGAGATAACAGCGGAAACAGATTATTTAGACAAAGTACTGTCAGAAGGTGCAGACAGAGCCACGGAGTTAGCAGATGCTACAATGCGCAATGTGTACCAAGCTATGGGATTCTATCCAAGGAGATAGTTCCAATTGATATTTGTTGTCGCCATTTTTTTGAAGTTAAAAGAAAAGAAGTTACATTTGCAAAATATTCATTTTTTACAATAACCGCGATGTCTCAAAGTTTATGACTGTAATAACTCTAGTGATCAATCCTTGCTCTAAACCAATGAGAGCATTCTCTATATTATCCTCTGGTATATGAATCCAATTTGCATTTTTTGGTATACTGAAGTTGTATTCAGTTAGCAATGGTTATAGAAACAACATCAAAGTAAGAAATATCGTTCATCACTTGAATGATCAATTCAATTAATTTCTGTACTATGTTTTATCAACACTTACTTTCATAAACCAGAGAAGGTATATATATTCAGGTAAGATTTGGTGATAAGGGTTGGGTCAAACCCATCTTTCATAAAACCTGATCGTAACCAACTTTTTCAAGCAGCAATAAGAAGCAGGAGAGCCATTTTTATGCAGAGACTAGTTTAGTATTGAAATATCCAAAATCTGAAAGCATATAAATTACAGAAACAAGTCTGAAATACCTTGAAAAGGCAGAGATAAATTAATTCATTCACTTGCCTTGTTCTATGGTGATCTCACTGGTTTCTTCTTTGTAATTTTGTAACTCTCAGACAAAAGCATTGAACCACCACAGCTCCACATCTCACCTGGGGCATAGTATCGAACAATGCACGTCTTTTGCGTCCCAAACTCGTTATTCCAGCCTCAAGCTTGACTTCAGGTTCTTACTACAATTGCTGCGATCTCGCTCACACGATCGACTTCAATCTCAATCTGCTGTTGCCATAAAAAGAGCAAAGAAAACCAAAAGAAGAGCATAAAGAGATCATAATTTGCCTAAATCAGTAATGGGTTGAAAAAACATGCCTCATCATTGCATTCTGCAAAGATTCTGACATAGCTCCATCTTCCGGCCTCCCCATCGATCCCGCTGAGCAAAGGATTTGACTAAGACACAATTAAATTTAAAAGCAACAGAGAAGTCCGAATTTGTGAAGGAAAAAGAAAAGAATCTAGTCTCAAAAGAAATTAAAGGAAATACAATAATACATAATAAAGCATTACTGCAGGACCTGTCAATTGTATATATGCAATAGTTAGTATGTACGCATGAAGAAACGAAACAAATTATTGCAACACAAATTTGCAGTGCGTTCACAACATTTTTTGCCAATTTGTTACGGTTCTTATACCATAACCAACGAACAGGAAAAACATACCTGATGATCAAAGTTCCGCCCACAGTGACCATTCCGCAAAACACCATCAGCAATTTCTCACGACTTGGATACCTTCTCAACTTTATCAACATCTTCTTTCAGGTTGAGTTGCTTTGGAAGATGTTGCGTGTCATTGTCATTGATGGATCCAGAGCCCATACACTTACCTATGTCTTCATTCTGCCCACGTTCACATGCTACAACAGCACTAGGGTCAGGTCTCACATGCTTTCCTACGGGCTCAGCCAGCTCAAGATAACCTTGAACATGAGCCTTATTATCTCCTTCCAGGATATGCTCGCTACCAAAGTTAACCTCACATTGAGAAAATTTTACGAGTTCTGTGCTTTTACTGTTACCTTTAACAAAGCTTCCAATAATGAGTTTGAAGACGAAATCTTTGACTCGTATCAATTTGGTATCAGAGCCGAGCGTTTCAATGGGTGAAGAAGCTTCTTTTGCCGCGCAACTCACAAAGATTCTCACGAGGATGGAGGATATGGAAACAAGGCTGCAGGCAAAATTGGGTCCAATTCAATCTTCCATCAAAACCTGCAAGACACGACAGAGACTTGGGAGGAAAATTTATTGTTGCTTGTAATTTCGGAGCCAGAAAATCCTGACTGTTAGAAGTTGCAGAAAAGAAGCAACCGGAGCCACGAACAACAGAAGCAGCGACGACACCAACTACAGTTCCAGTCGTGGAATCTAGATTCCTAGTGGAACTGGAGGCACTCTCTACCATGTGTGATTGTTACGTAATTAATGAAAAACATGTTGTGCTTGGGGCAGCCACGGATTATCATTCCATGATGACCCACCAACAACTATTGCATCTCTTGACTATGTTCTTTGTATCAAGAGTACAACAATCGCTACTCCCAGGTGGATGTTTAGATACCATGAGTTGGAGCTTGTCCTAAGCTCCGAATCAAAGATGGGAGTAATGATACAAGACTATGGTTCAGTTGATTAGGGTACAGTTAGGTAGGAAGTTTTAACTAATTAGTTTTGGTGTTACTTTATGAATTTGGTTTTCATATTTCACTACAAGAAAACTACCGCAATTTCGACGGAAGTTTTCGACGGAAAACCGACAGAAACCGTCGATAAATCGATGGATTGTCAAAAGTCTATCGGAAATCCGTCACACAAAAAAAATGTTAATGTAGTCGTTGCATAGTCCGTCGTAAATCCATTAGAAATTTCCGACAGATTGTCGGCTGTCCGTCGGAAACCCGTCAGAAAAATGAACGTTAATGTAGCCGTTAACATGTAGCTGTTTGGAATTTAAAAATTGTGACGGATTCCGATGGATGACGTCCCTATATAAATGTTTCAACACTTCTCCGTTTATTCACACTTCTCTCTATTCATTCACACTTCTCTCCATTTTTTCACACTTCTACAATATCTTACAAAAAAAACAATTATAAAGACATGTCGTCTTCCCTCTATTCATTCACACTTCTCTCCATTTTTTCACACTTCTACAATATCTTACAAAAAAAACAATTATAAAGAGATGTCGTCTTCTAATAGTTTTCGATCATGGATAGATGAACCGATGATGGATCCGGAGTCAAACATCTTGAAAGATGAGTTTGTTCGAGGTATATGCGAGTTTATGGAATTGGCTGGAAATCAACCGGGAGCAAAAAATACTCGTAAGTTGAAATGTCCATATTCTATTTGTATGAATTCCCATAATATTAAGATAGAGATTGTTTGGAGGCATTTGTATTACAATGAGTTTATGCCGGGTTACAAGATTTGGTATCTACACGGGGAAACAAATTATGATTATGGTAATACTAGTGAACCATATATTGAAAGATAGTTTAGAAAAATATAGAAAGGAAGTAGATTTTGGTGTAGGTACTGTTAAGATGATGAATGATGCGAGAATATGCAGTCGGCATCTGTAGATGGAGATAAGGTTGAAGAACCAAATTTAGAAGCACAAAGATTTTTTGATATGTTAGATGCAGCGAAACAACCACTATATAGCGGTTGTAGCGAAGGTCATTCGCCGTTATCATCTGATAGTAGAATGATGACCATTAAGACGGACTACAATTTGGCGGAAGAATGTGTTGATACTATAGCCAATTTTGTGAAAGATATATTGTCTGAAGACAATCTTTCACCAGCATCATACTATGAGGTACTGAAACTTGTAGCTGGTCTTGTTTTGCCGTATCAGACAATAGATGTGTGCATTGACAACTATATGATATATTGGAAGGAATATGAAAACCGCAAAAGATATCGATTTTGTCGTAAACCCCGTTATCAGGAGAGCAGTGGAAGAGTTAAAATTCCCTTTAAACGGATATGATATTTACCGTTAACGGAGAGGTTAAAGAGGTTATATCAATCTCAGCGCACGGTAGAGGCAATGAGATGGCATGGAGAGCATAGGCAGGACGAAGAGCATATGCAGGATGGAGAGATTACACATCCTTCAGTCACAGAAGCGTGGAAACATTTTCAATCAATATATCCAGATTTTGCATTCGAGCGAAGGAATATATACCTTGGACTATGTACAGATGGTTTCAACCCATTTGGAAAGCATAGAAGACAGTATTCGTTGTGGCCTATAATTGTTACACCTTATAACTTGCCTCCATCTTTGTGTATGCGTAAAGAGTTTCTGTTTCTCTTTATGCTTGTTCCCGGCCCAGAGCATCCGAAGAGATCACTTGATGTATTTCTCCAGCCATTGATATATGAGTTACAAATGCTATGGAATTATGGTGTTGAAGCGTATGATGTGTCATTGCAACAGAATTTTAAGATGCGTGCGGTTCTAATGTGGACCATTAGTGACTTCCCAGCATATGGTATATTATCTGGATGGACAACTCATGGAAGATTATCGTGTCCCTATTGTCAAGATAACACTGATGCATTTCAATTAAAGCACGAAAGAAAGATGTCTTGGTTTGATTGCCATAGAAGATTTCTACCAAGTGATCATCCTTATCGTCGCTCTCAAGAAATTTTTACAAAAAATAAAACAAGTGTTTAATGGTCCACCTCCTGAGATAGACAACACAAGTATATTGGAGCAGTTAAGAGATTTTGGAGCTGAGAGAACTCCAGATTGTGGTGGTAATGAGCATGAACCTATTTACGGTGCCGGTGAAAATCATAATGGGCACAAAAGAGTATTTTTTGGGACTTGCCTTACTAGAAAGATCATTTATTGAGGCACAATCTTGATGTTATGCACATTGAGAAGAACTTCTTTGACAACATCATGAACACTGTGTTAAACGTCCAAGGGAAGACAAAAGACAATCTGAAGTCTAAACTAGACTTGTCATTGATTTGTTCTCCGGATGTACTTGAAGTTCTACCGAATGGTAAATGGATGATGCTTGCGTTCCGGTTGAACCAAGAAAAGAAAAAAGCTTTTTTTTATTGGATTCGTGAAGATGTTAAATTCAATGATGGATACGCATCAAATCTGCGTAATTGCGTTGATTATGGAGAAGGAAAGTTTATTGGAATGAAGAATAATGACTGTCATGTTGTGATGCAGTGTCTCCTTCCATTTGCATTTGCCAAACTACTTCCAGAAGATGTCCACCATGCAATTGCATGTATATAATTCTTTTTGCCATAATTTTAATAATTTAAATGTTTTTATCTATTTTATTGTATTAAATGTTTAAATGCAGGAGATGGTGGTATCTTTCGAGATTTGTGCACATGATCACTTACAGTTGATGGAATTCGCAATTTAGAAGACAATATACCAATGATCATTTGCAATCTCGAGAAGTTATTTCCCCCATCGTTCTTTGATGTTATGGAACATCTTCCAATCCACCTCCCACGAGAAGTAGCACTAGGAGGGCCTGTTCAATACCGGTGGATATATCCGTTTGAGCGTTACATGTTTCATTTGAAGAAAAAAATTAAAAATTTAAACAGAGTTGAGGGACCTATTGTCGCACAGAGCATCAACGAAGAAGCTTCTCACTTTGCTGAATATTACTTTCCATCAGAAATTCGAAAGAAAAGTCGGGCAGCTCGCCATGATGATCAAGGTGAGAGACCAATTTATGTCGTGGTTGTCCCTCAGTTTTTTGCCCAAGTTGGTCGACTTAGTGGAAAAGGAAAGAAATGAAAACTTACAGAGCAGGAGCATGCACACTTACATATGCATATTCTCACAAATTGTGAGGATATTATGGAATATGAAAGATATGAAAATTGAATTTTTTACAATATAACCATTAAGATCTTGAATTTAACTATTGAATTTAACTCTCATTTGTTTTTTACAGGATTTACATAGCGATAGTTCGTAATTACTATCCGAATAAGACAGACGAGGAACTTGATTCTCTAAAAAAAAATGATTTTGCGCCTTGGTTGTTATATTATGTAAGTTTGTTAATTTTTGACTTTGCAATTTTCTTTAAACTTGTACTGACTTCTTATTAATTGTTTTAGGTTACTGAAGGAATAAACAGTGGGCAAACATTTCCATCATGATTAGTAGAGTTCGTTAATGGTCCAAACTACATTGCGACTTCATTCCCTAGGTATTGCACTAGGGGATATGCGTTTAAGATTTACGATGAGGGAAGTACGAGGACAACATCTGATTTTGAGATTTCTGCGAGATCTGATGATATTGTTTACTACGACATTCTTCAACAAATATTAGAAATCCGCTACCCTGGAATATTGAACGGAAGATGCATTGTATTTATGTGCGATTGGTATGACCATTCATTGGGCGTGGTGTTCTAGTTGAAAAATTTGGTATTACATCGGTACATTCAAGACGGAGACTTGTCAAATATGATCCATTCATCCTTGCATCACAAGCAGATCAAGTATGTTTTAGTTATACTTTTATTAATATTTTTCAAGCTTTAATATGGTCGTCGTTCATTCAAAAGCATTTTCATCATCTGTTTTAGGTTTGCTACATTCCATATCCTCGAGTTACAAGACTGTCAGGCCCTTGGATCACAGTAACATCAATTAACCCAAGAGGAAGAATTTACAGAATTCTTGAACATGATGCTTTGCAACCAACCGAAAATGGGCAAATAGATCCACCAGAAGCTTTAACTGATGTCAATCTTGTTATCGACTTCACAGATATCATCGCCGATAGTGCATTCAGACTCAAAGGAATCACACGGCGAATTTTCTGGAGATTCGAATTTATATTTATGAATTTATGGATCTTCAGAAGAGTATGAGAAGTTTAGAATTTATATTTTGGATTTTCATTTATATCATATATTTTTCATTTATATTATGTATTTTCATTTATATTATGTATTTTCATTTATATTATGTATTATTCATTTATGGATTTTATTTTAGAATTTATGGATTTATCATTTGTGGATTTTATTTAGAATTTTATGGATTTTTCATTTATGAATTTTATGTTAGAATTTTGTGGATTTTTCATTTATATTATAGATTTTTCATAGATATTATGAATTTTTAGGATTTTTAAAATTTATTTTAGAATTTAAATGACCATTTATAAAAATTAAAATATGAAAGAAAAATTAATAATTTATAGTATCCGTCAGAAATCAGTCGGAAGTTTCCGATGGATTTCCGACGGATACTATAAATTATTAATTTATTACATAAATCAATAAAATTCTAAATCCATCGAAAATCCGTCGGAAGATACCATAAATTATTAATTTATTACATAAATCAATAAAATCCTAAATTTGTCAGAAATTTCCGATGGATACTATAAATTATTAATTTTTTCTTTCATATTTTACACATTTATCACATGTTTTTATAATCCGTTGGAAATTTCCGACGGATTTAGGGTTTCATGGTTAAATTACAAAATTTTTAACACCTGATCCATTGAAACATCATTTTTAGTTTAATACTAAAACATTTAAAACAAAATAGCCATTAAAACCTCTTAAAATTCAAAATTACAAAAAAAATTTAGTTTATGAGTTATGTTTTAGTTAATGAATCTTATACTTTAAGTTGTATATGTATAAAAATTGTTTTGAAATAATTAGTTTGATAAAAATAAATACTTTAGAAGATGATTTAAACATAATTCACTAGTGAAATGTGTAAATATCACATATACAAATCCATTAAATAGCAAAACGAATGAAAATATGATAAAAATCCTAAATCCGTCGGAAATTTCCGACAGATTTCAAACGGATCATTAGTTTTTACCGCGGGAACTAACTTTTTATCTTCTGCGGTTACCAAATTGTCATTTAATTAATTATCTTTCGCGGTTACCAAATTACCAAATATATCACCTTCTTTTTTGCGAAAATCATCCAAAAACCGATCAAATACTTCAAAATTTGTTTCAAATCTTCGAAAAACCTTTGGATTTCTCTAAACCTCATCACATATGGCCAATCTCCCTAATAACATGTAAGTTTCTTTGATTTTCAAGTTTATTGTTTAATCATGTTAGATTTTAGGAATTAGATTGTTAGATTAGTGTGTTAGGAGATAGATTTTTGGATTTGGAATTGATTTTAGGAGTTAGATTGTTAGATAAGTGTGTTAGATTGTTAGATTTTAGTTTGAGATTGTTAGATTTTAGGATTTGAAATTGATTTAGGACTTATATTTTTGATTTTGATTTAGGGTATAGGTTGTGAGATTTTTCAATAAGGATTTTATAATTGATAGATTTGTTATTAAATTATGTATTTTCTGATTTTTATATATTTTTTAATTATTTGAATGTTTTTATGATTTTTTAGTATTTTTAAGAAATTATTAAACTTTATTCACTTTTTATAGATTTTATGTATTTTTAGGATTTTTAAAAGTTATTTGAATTTTTATGAATTTTTAGGATTTTTATGAAATTATTAAACTTTCTTCATTTTATAGATTTTATGTATTTTTATGATTTTTAATATTTTTTAAAAGTTTTTAATTTTTATGAATTTTTAGTATTTTTATGAAATTATTAAATTTTATTAAATTTTTATAGATTTTATGTAATTTTTTGAAATTTTCTGAAATTTTCTTAATTTTCTATAAATATTTATAAATTTTAGAATAAATATAAAAATTTATGAATTTTATAGGATTTTATAATTTTGTATTCAAATAATCGGATGAGCAACCGGAAGAGTAAAGATATAGCGACCCATAACTTAGGCGCTACGAGCAAATCTTCTCAAGAAGAACAACTCATAAGGTTTTTTTATGATTTCAGTTTTATGTTTTGGTATATTTAAACAAGATGGTGTGCGTCTCTCGCACCTTAGGTTGTTGAGGATGCACATACCAACCGCAAGACCGATAACATTCAAGATCTGGTTGCTCGGAAAGTCATCAAGAATGTGAAGAAATTCGGCGAAGAGTACATCCTCTCCCAACCGGTCGTTGAAGGAGAGGCTCCACTGGAAGTGTCCACAGAAATGTAGAACGATTTGGTCTTACAAGTAAGTTTATATTTTTGTTCTTTTTTCGTATTATCGATAACTAACATATATTGTTATGTTTTTACGTTATTTGGTTTCGCAGACAACTCCACAGACCAAAGAAAGAATTTTTGGGATTCCGCAAGATTACCATCCATCATCCCAATCTGCTAGTTCATACTGCGTTTTAGAGGAAGCCGCCGAACTCAGAGCGAAATTAGTAGCAAAAACCGTTGAACTTGAACGTTTGAAAACCGACATCGTCACAAAACACGAAAAACGAGCACAAGATCAAGTGACGAGAGAACATGAGAGAGCACTCGATCTAGCGAAGATACATGCTATGGAAGAATGGATGAACGCTTTCTTTGCACATTACCCTCTACCCCAACTCCGTAGTTTTTTATTTTTCAAACATTTTACTGTTTTTGGATTATGAATGTTTTTATGGATATTTTTTTTTTTTTTTGAATTTTTAAAATTTTAATATATTTATAAATATTATTAAATTTAATATTTTATATCATTTAATTAAAAATAAACCAAAAATTAATAAAATTTAAAATATATTAAAAAAATTAATTTAAATAAATCTGTCGGAAATCCGTCAGAACTTCCATAAAAAACAATGGTTGGTAATATGTCGGATATTCGTCGGGATATATTCTGACGGATTTTTATGGATATTTTGACAAAATCATATCCGTCGGAATGCTGTCGGAAAACGGCATTTCGGAAGAAATTCCGACATATGACCGTCGGTTATAGCGTGTCAGAAATCAACAATTCATTGGAAATTTTTCCAACAGATTTATGATAGATTGTTGATTTCCGAACGCTATAACCGACGACCATATCCGTCGGAATATCGTCGGAAAGGCTATTTTCCAATGGCATTCCGACGGATATGGCCGTCGATTTTGCGATGTTTTTTTATAGTATTTTTCTTTTTATGTTAAAGTGTATTCTTTTTTTTTTTGCATTAGGGTTATGATTAAGTTGTATGAAATTATAGGGATTAACGTTAATCTCTAAGAGAGACTAGGATTAAGAGGAAGGTTAGCTTAAATCTTTTTTGTCTGTTACCTTTAACAAAGGTTTCGATTATGAAGTCGAAAACGAAATCTTTGGCTCGTATCAGTAATATTCAGAAAGACACCACCTTACATTTGAATAGACTCCACGCTTCTTAGCCCAGTACTTAAGGCATCTTAATGTTGTTGTGGTGTTTCCCGCAATGAAGTGTCTTCCCTTAGATTTCTCTTTATATCAAGAAGATTAGAAAATGCTACATTTTGACATAAGGTCAGAGATGGCTTAATACGTAGTTTATTAACAAATAAAAAGCTGACATTCAAAGAGTTCACCTCGAAATTTGGAACTAGTTTAAGAATCTGATCGGCAACCCTACAACCATTCAGACTGCGGACAGTTTGCTCATCCACATTACACCGCACAGAAGAGTTGGAGATGTGCAGATCCTGTAAATAAATTCAATCCAGAAAAAACAAGGTATCTGACTCAGTAAGAGATTATAAACTTTGGGCAGAACTCGGCAGTACTCATATATAAATCAACCCTGCCAGTGCTAAAAACGGCAGTTCCACATCCCTGTGTTCACTACGGCTAAGAATTTCTTAAAAGAAGTTTCTTTGATATCCCATCCCTTGGAGGAAGAGTAGGACACTATACGTGACCATCAACATGCAATACAAACATTTGTTCATCCAAACTAAATCCATGATAACATAAGGTATCACTAATCACCCCTTAAGTGTTAGGGTAAATTAGAAAAAGCTATATTGATGTTACATGTGGGCTGGGTTTTAAATGGCGAATGGCGGTTGGTGGCAAAGAGGTGTTCGCATGTCGCCATGCGCCATGGCGAGTGAGGCGGTTCGCAACATAGACACAAGACGATCTTAGGTAAATAAACCTGTTTAGTCTTAGGTTCCTGTTTAGTCTTTGGTTCCTACAATCTGCAAGAAACAGGTCTGAATGGTGAAACAAACAATTTTGACCAAGCCAACAAACTTGGAGAAGGAGGTTTCAGATCTGTATTCAAAGTATACTAAAACAGATGTTTAAGTTCTTCTCAAATGTATATACATGAGAAAATACGGCTGTTTTGGGGTTTCTGATATAAGAAACTTAATGCAGGGAGAGCTTTCGGATGGAACTATCATAGCAGTCAAGCAACTTTCTTCCAAGTCAAGACAAGAAAACCGTGAATTTGTGAATGAGATAGGCATGATTTCAGGTCTGAATCATCCAAACCTTGTGAAGCTTTATGGATGCTGTGTCGAGGCAATCGTAGGAAAATAAACCAAGTAGAGCTAGCAAGCCAAAGACAACCGTAATAGGCGATCATAATGTAAATGATTGTTAGAGTAATTAAAAAATATGCAAAGAAACGTGTTCAAAGGCAGCATAATGCATGGTCACCTTGACACGTGTCATTCAGAGAGTCCACTTACAGCAGAATGCCCATCTAGTCTGTGACTTGAGTGTAACCATGACACGTTTCGATGTCTTATAACACATTTATAGGTATATTTTGCTTATAATAAAAAAACGGAGACTATATCCTAGCGTCATACGCTAAGTAATGTAAGATCTCCGATTAGACAGCTTCGACAAGCTCTTCTTCTCCTCGTACACTACGAATAGAATAGATTATTATGAATGAGAATCGAAGAGATGAGTTCAAAACTTCGTTACAGAGATATTTTTCTCATTTTCTTCAATCGGTCAACTATACAATGTATTTATACAATTACGGTTAACTAAATAAACCAGTAATCAACTATACAATCTAACTAAACCGATATACACATATATACATTCCAATAGTCCCTCTAAGATGAGCAAAAGATGTTTTGAATGCTCATCTTGGACTTCAAATGTTCAAACTGATTAGAAAACAAAGTTTTAGTAAGAATGTTTGCCACTTGATCTACAGTCCTGACATGAAGCAGTTTAATGATACCTTTATCAAGCTTTTCCCGAGCGGTATGACAATCCATTTCGATGTGTTTCGTCCTCTCATGAAAAATAGGGTTAATGGCAATATAGATTGCAGCAGTGCTATCAGAAAAAATATGGGAATGGAGGTACTGAGGACGGACAGATCCTTGAGCAGAGTACACAACCAAACCATCTCGCAGGAAGCAAGAGCCAAAGCTCTGTATTCTGACTCTGCTGATGACCGAGAAATTGTGGGTTGTTTCTTTGAACGCCAAGATATTAAAGAAGGACCAAGAAGCATTGCAAAACCCGTAGTGGAGCAACGACTATCAGGACAAGAAACCCAATCTGCATCAGCAAATCCTTTAAGAGAAAGATCATCAGATGCAGAATAAAACATGTCCTGTCCAACTATGCCTTTTATGTATTGGAGAACTTTGTGAACTGCTTGAAGATGAGAAGTACGAGGCGCATAAGAGAATTGACAAAGCTTGTTCACTGTAAAAGTGATGTCCGGTCTTGTTATAGTAAGGTACATCAATTTTCCCACCAGAGGTCTGTACATTTCTCTGTCTTCCAACAGTTCACCATCCTCCTTTGACATTTTTACATTGGGTACCATAGGACTAGAACATGGCTTGGATCCCAGCATGCCAGCAGAAGACAGAATTTCTAAAGCGTATTTCCTTTAACATAGAGAAATGCCTGCAGAAGTGCGAGCTACCTCCAGCCCAAGAAAGTACTTCAAAGTCCCTAACTTACTTAATTTAAAACAATGTTTTAAATCACTGATAAGCTGATCATTCATTGCATCATTTGTGCTTGCAATGATAATATCATCAACGTATACCAATACAGCCATAAAAGCAGAACGGTTGCATCTGATAAACAAGATATGATCGCCATGCCCTTGAATGAAACCGAGCTTGAATAATGAAGCAGAAAATTTTCTGAACCATTGTCTAGATGCCTGTTTAAGACCATAAATGGATTTCTTAAGGCGTAAAACAACATTAGGTGGACGAGAGTCCCCCTGTCTAGCAGCATAGCCTTCTGGTAATTTCATGAATATTTACTCTTCCAAATCTTCATTCAAAAACGCATTAGAAATATCCAGCTGTGTAAGAGACCATTTCTTTGAAGCTAAAACTTTCAATAACAATTTCACAGTAGCCATTTTAGCTACAGGAGAAAAAGTCTCATTGTAATCCAAACCTTCTTTCTGATTGTATCCCTTAGCAACCAGTCGAGCCTTATGCCTCTCCAAACTACCATCAGCATGAAACTTCAAAGTGAATACCCATTTACATCCGATAGGTTTCTTCCCTGGCGGTAAATAAGTGATCTCCCAAGTCGAAGTAGACTCCATAGCATTAATCTCTTTGTCAACTGCATTACACCATTCCATGGATTTCTGAGCCGCAACATAAGAATGTGGAATAGGAATTTTGGTTATATTGTTAATATAACAAAAATGAGATGGAGAAATTTTTGAATAAGAAAGAGTGGAAGAAATAGGATGATCAGAATCTGTTTGAAAAGAATAACAATGATAATCCTGTAAATGAGATGGCCTTTTCTGCAATCGTTTTGAAGAAATTTATGGTGGTGAGGTTGTGGAAGAGGGAAAAGATTTGCCAGAGGACTCAGAATCACTTGGTGTAAAGAAATCCAAATCATCTGTTGAACTGTGATCTTTAGCCATTGGGAAGATATTTTCATGAAAAATCACATTCCTTGATATGAATATCATATTACTCTCTAAATCCAACAGTTTGTAGCCTTTTACTCCTGAAGGATATCCTAAAAACAAACAGGCTCTTGATCTTGGCTGAAACTTATGTCTATGTTTAGAAGATGTTGATCCATAGCATAAACATCCGAAAGTTTTTCAGTTGATCATAAGCTGGAGATTTCCCTGTGAGAACCTAATAAGGTGTTTTATTTTGAAAGAAGTGGTGACGGTGTTCGATTGATAAGGAAAACAGCCATTAAAACACAATCACCCCAATAGGGAAGAGAATAATAAGATTGGAACATGAGTGCTCTTGCCACATTAAGGATGTGGTGATGTTTCTTTTCCACGACTGAATTTTGTTCAGGCGTCTCTAGACAAGAATGATAAGCCATGATTCCCTTTTCTTGAAACAATGTAGAAAACCTCAATTCATTTGCATTATCAGATCGTACAGACTTAATCTTCACATTATATTGAGTTTCAACTTGTTTGATGAAGGCTGGGAAAACAGTGAGAACATCAGATTTATTTCGTAGCAGAAATATCCAAGTGGCTCGTGAATGATCATCAACCACAGTTAGAAAATATCGATATCCATCAACTGTATCAACTGAAAAGGGTCCCCAAATATCAATATGTAATAACTCGAAGATTGTTTTACAAACATTATCCGGAGAAAGAAATGACAATTTCTTCTACTTGGCCAAGTGACAAACATGGCAGAAAGCAGTCCCTTTATTCTTGTGTTTTGAAGTTCCCAAAGCTTCAGAAATAGTATCCAATCTTGAAAATGATGGATGACCAAGACGTTTTCGCCATACTCCCACATCCACTACTGCATTGACAGAGATAGTTGCATCTTTAATATCCTGAGTATTCAGCATATACAGATTCCCAACTCGTCTATCCTGTCTAATCGTCAATCCCTTGGTATGATCCTGAATTTCACAAGAAAAACTATCAAATATCACACGAGAACCAAGGTCAGTCGTCAAATAGCTTATAATTATAAGATTTAATCTGAATTCTAGAATGAATAACACATTCTTGAGAGAAATGTGTTTATTTATCCGTATCATCCCCACTCCACTTATTTTGATACTCGATCCTGTTGGAAGATTTACAGAGCTCATAACAGAGGTTTCCAAACATTGAAACAAAGATCTATCATGAGCTACATGGTGTGTGGCTCTAGAGTCAATCACCCAAGTATCATTGACAAGAGTGTTTTGGGACACTGTCAATATACCAACAAAACAAAAAATGGAGGATGAGAATGAAATACCAGAGTTATCAATAGACTTTGATGTATTCGCTTCATTAAGATGAGCAGTTGGTTGACTTTGTAACTGGGAGCTAAGTAAAGCAATGAAACTCTGTATCTGATTCTTTGACAGATTTCCTATTAGCCCTTCAAGATTTTCATTCGAATGCTTCATATCGATTGTGGGAGACAGAGCAACTTGAGCCGCTACATGTTGTAGTTTAGGCTTCTCAGTCACTACATGTTGTATTTTAGGCTTCTCAGTAAACTTTCCTTTGAATCCAGTGGAAAACCATGCTTCTTGTAGCATCTTTCTGATATATGACCAACTCTGTTGCAGTGTGAACAAATCGGTCTACCTTTATTTGGACTAGAATTCACATAGAAAACACCAGGCTGGCTATTATTATGACTAACATTCTCAGAGATTTGAAATGCAGTAGGAGGAGCCACTATATTGGAAAATTCTTTTTGACTGTCATCTTGATCTAAGATGTTGTAGACTTCAGCTAAAGTAGGAAGAACCTTTTTCATAATTATTTGTCTTCTCATAATAGCATAAGACTCATTAAGACCAGCCAAAAACTTTATAATCTTCTCTCTGCCTTCAATTGTAGACCATTAGCTTTACCACAAGTACAGGGTTCAATAGGTTCTTCAGAACTTTCCAGATTATCCCATAAGGTTTTCAGAGTGGTATAATAATCAGACAAAGTCATAGAACCTTGACGAAGATCCTGTATCTCTTGAGTAAGGTTGAAGGTTTGAGGTAAATTAGTTATATGAAAACGTCCATATAAGTCCTTCCAGATATCAGTAGCATCATTCAGTCGCAATATACTACGATAAATTTGAGTAGAAACCGAGTTCAATAACCATGATTTCACCATACTATTGCATCTAGACTATATCCTAGATTCAGGTTCTGATTCATCAGGATGAGGCAATGTTCCATCTATGAATCTTATCTTATTCTTAGCATCTAGAGCAATTCGTATTGCAACGTTCCAATCATCGTAATTCGTTCCATCAAGTTTGAAAGAAATGATAGATAAACCTGGATGATCGGAACTATGCAAGAAAAGAGGAGAAGAATCCAGTGATTCAGCAGCAACGACAGCTCGTGAAGGTCCATATGCTCGATTCTTAGCAACCGGAGGAGAATTAGGAGGAGAATCTGCTATTTCAGCAGATCGAGACGATTTCTGAATTGGAATTGCCTCAGAACTTGAAGAATGTTTCGAACAAGTTGATTTCCGTGGAATCTTCTTCACATACACTATCTTGAGTATCAATTAAAGAAAAATTTGAGCTTGAAGACTCTGATACCATATTATGAATGCGAATCGAAGAGATGAGTTCAAAATTTTGTTAAAAAGATATTTTTCTCATTTTCTTCAATCGGTCAACTATACAATGTATTTATACAGTTACAGTTAACTAAATAAACATGTAATCAAGCCTGTGGGACAACTAGAAGTGAAATGCTAGCATACTGAAGATTATTCGATATGCCTTGGAACTTAAATTTCATGATGCAACATAGGAATCGGTAACAGGTTGGAGCTCAGTCACTTCTTCCATTTCAGCCAGTATATCACACAAGATAATAAAATAATCCTCCAGTAAAAACAACCTGTTAGAACTACATACAAGATCTTTTACATAGGTCAGACATAAGATGGGCCAACACACAAAGTATCAATATTAGCCCAGGTCCATGCACCAGCAAGTCATCAAAATCAAGCTTTTTCACCACCAAATACTAGTCATGTAGAGAAAAATACAAGGCTACTTCTCTTTATTTCAGTGATAATTCAAGGATATTCACAAGGCTCTACAGAAAATCTATGATCCAAGTAATCCATAGCCTTCGTAAAACAAACTGCAGATGTAGTTGAACTCAAACCTTAAACTTAAAGCACATACTCCAAGGCGGTAAGATCCAAAAGTGAAAATGACAGCATTTGCATCCTCCACCATCTGTTCTGTCACTACAAGAAAGCAGGCGCAAAACCGTCCAAATTTATGACGGATTCAAAATCCGTAGGAAATTTCTGACAGATTTTCGACAGTTTTACGACTGATATTTTCCGACGGATATCCGATAGATTTCCGATGGAAATGCATCCGTCGATTATTTTCCGCGGACAAACCAAATTCGTCAGAAATTGTATACGTTATAATCCGACGAGTTTCCGATGGATATCCGTCAGAAATCTGTCAGAAATCCCTCGGATAATTGTCGAGTAATAAGAATATTAATACATCCGTTGTATAGCCGTTTTAAAACATTATACTCCGATAATTTTCTGGCGGAATTTCGACGGACGCGACTTCTATATATGTTTCCACATTTCTTCATTCATTCACACCTCTTACTCAATTCAATCTCTATATAGTTACAATATGCCTTCTGATAATTACTTTTGGTCGTGGATGGATGAACCTATGATAGATCCGGAGTCAAACCTACTAAAAGATGATTATGCACGAGGAATCTGCGAGTTCATGGAATTGGCCGGAAATCAACGGGGAGCAAAAAAAATGGTAAGATTAAATGTCCTTGTAGTAAATGTCAGAATTCTCATAATGTTAAGCTTGAGTTAGTTTGGCATCACTTGTATAACAATGGGTTTATGCCTGGGTTGAGATGGTGAATGAATTTTTTAGGGAGAACATGCCGTCGGTTGGTTATGATGGAGATAGAGTTGAAGAACCAAATGCAGAAGCGCATAAATTTTTTGATATTTAGATGCAGCGAAATAGCCACTAAATAGTGGTTGTAGAGAATGTCATTCACCGTTATCATCTGCAAGTAGAATGATGACTATTAAGACGGACTACAATTTGGCAGAAGAATGTGTTGATGCAATAACAGATTTCGTGAAAGATATTATACCTGAAGATAATCTTTCACCAACATCATATTATGAGGTACAGAAACTAGTCACTGGTCTTGGTTTTTCGTAAGATGATAGATGTGTGCATCGACAACTTTATGGTATATTGGAGAGAAGACGAAAACCGTAAAAGATATAGATTTTGTCAAAAACCGAGGTTTCAAGAAACTAGTGGGAGAGTTCCAGTTTCTTATAAACAGATGTGGTATTTACCATTAACGGAGAGGTTATATCAATCTCAACGCATAGCAGAGGCAATGAGATGGAAAGCAGAGCATCGTCAAGATGGAGAGATTACGCATCTGTCAGACGCAGAAGCATGAAAACATTCCAATCAATGTATCCAGAGTTTGCGTATGAGCGAAGAAATGTATACCTCGGGTTATGTACAGATGGATTTAACCCATTTGGGAAACATGGAAGGCAATATTCGTTGATGATGATACATATTCAATCGATTCAGATGGAACATCTTCATAGTCAGATTAGTTATTCAATATAATTTTTGAACCTTAGATTGGTTTTAATTCGGAGATGATGTAATGTTACGTGTACCTACTTGAACACGTTTTGAACACATTTTAAATAGTTTTTAATATGTGTACTTATAGTTTATATTCCAATTCGTCTATATATATGATATTATAAATATATTAAAAACCATCCATACAAAGTTATCAAAATGTCATATGATTCTGATTCAGATCGAGAAATTGAATATTTTTTGGGTATTACAAACTCGCAATTTATAGGGAAGGTGGCGAAATGGGATAGGAAGCGCACAGAGTTAGAGGCAAAATGGGGATGAGAGTCTTAGGAATTAGAACCAGAAGCTAGTTTCGTAACAATAAACATCCCGACTCTCATAGGTATGATCAATTGTCAGCTAACCCCCATACCCTTGATGATTCAGAGGAAGAATTGGTGGAGTCTCAAACCAATGATCAATACCAGCTCAGTGGGTATGCCGAACCGGTTGAATCTCCACCAGAGGAACTTGATTTTGATGCAATCGAGAAATTAACCAAACAAACTCTTGACCCTGGGTATGCTAACGCGTCTTATAGTGGCATAATGGAAGAACCTGAGGTCGACTACGCTTGTCCTACAAATGAGTATCCAAATTGTTGCCAGTTCCACATGATAGAATTTGAGAGGAAAATTATGTGGTTTATAATTTGACTTACTTATAATAAGTGTTTCACGTGTCAAAATCCATCCATGACTGCTTTAATAGGTTTGTATCTTATTGTCAATATTTTTGTACTGAATGGTTAAAATTATTATTTAATATATTAGTATAACTAATTATAAAGATATTTTATTGTTGGTTACACCTATATTTATAGTATGTGTCAAAAAGTATGTCGGCAAGATAATTAACAATTTAATATGAGTTAGGTACACACATTTTTTTTGTCCGAGTTAGGTACACCTAACTCTTTTAATATCTCTTACAACATTCCGACAGACCTCTCTTTTTATATTGGATTCATGTTTGTCCCTTACACCATCATACGTAAGTCTAACTTAATTTCTCTAAACTGGCGAACTCCTCTTTTAATCCTGATGTTCCAGAAGAGCAAAATGATGAGCCTATTTTCGTTTGGCCAAGGCCACCCCACCTCCACTACCTGTTCATTTCATTAATGTTATTGATGCACCACAAGAATGTCTACTACCTACTCAATTTCCAAGGGAACAACCTTTAATTTCAGATACAGATCATTTCGAGAATCTTCAACGTGCGTAGAGATGCAATCTATACCACGAAGCCAGTTCAAGTTTTTCACCAGAAAAACCTCTAATGACAACTCCAATGTTTTACAATGACTTGGTTAGCGAAGGAGACGCAGATTTCAACGAGATATTTTGGACTTCAGCAATTCAGTATATAACTGAGTCTGGGAAAGAATGGACAAAATTGAATGAAATACGAGTCAGCCGCACTTATTGGAGAAAAATTAATAACATAAGCATTAAATTCTAATTAATATATTTGATTAACAGTATGACAAACGTTAACATATTTATAACATCGTAAGTGTTGGTTAAGATTAAAGAGTTAGAGAAAAATCCTTTTGGGGATGGATTGGCTACTGTCAAAGATCCAACAGGCACAATGGGTGCGTCATTTCAAAAAAATGTTTTCCAGATTGTTGGTGTTAAAGAAGTTTTGAAAGTTGGTGCGATGGTTTTGCTCCGAAATGTGGCAGTGTGTATCTCACCCCGTGGTGAAAACATCCTAAACATAACAAAAAACAATATTGCTAACGTAATTGGAAAACATCAAATGATTGGACCGATGGTTATTCACGATTCAGAGGACGAGATGAATTAATTAGGCCATATGTATGCTATGTTCAATAACTTTGATTTTAATAACGTTGGAATAAAATATAAAACTACGCTTTCAACTTATTTTTCAGTATAAATAAGTGTTGTAATATTATTTATGACAATTAATAAAGTTTTTTTTGCATTTTATTTGATGAATTTGACATTATGTTAAGATTTTTATTTGATAGTTTTGAAAGAAATAAATTTGTAATTTTTTCCCAAAATTTCATTAATCCGTTAGAAATCAGTCGGATTTTCTTAAACTTCTGACGGATTTCTGACGGATTCGTGGTTTAAAATAATTAATAAATATGCCATCAGAAATCTGTCAGAATTTTAAAAACATTCCGACGGATTCATTGTTTTAAAATAAATAATATATATTCCGTCCGAAATCCGTCAGAATGTTCTGTCGGAAATCCGTCGGAATGTTCTTAAAATTCCGACAGATTTCTGACGGCATATTTATTAATTATTTTAAACTACAAATCTGTCAAAAATACGTTGGAATGTTATAGATGGATTTTCGATAGATTTTTCGACGGATTTTTGATGGATTTCCAACGAATAAGGGGTTTTGGAAGATTTTTGGTTACTAGATAGGCACAAATTATTACAGAAACCAATTTCTAACACTAATTGAATAAATTATATTTATTTAAATGATAAAATTTAAGACGATTTTGAATAAACATACATAAGAATACATACTAATCATATACCATCTCTTCGAAACGAAAAGAAATTTTTGTTTTTTGTAATTTAATGACTTATGTCAACTAGATATTGTAATTTTATGCATTCAATGGTTAATATGGCTAAGTACAAACGCATTCTTGGGCCGATAATTTGCAAAAACCTTCAAATCTCTAAATCCGTCAGAAATTTCCGATGGATTTCTAATGGATTTGAGGGAACACGTGTTCGGGTTTAAGGTTGACTGACTAGTGAAAAGATATGCAATTTTCGCGGATCCGTCAGAAATTTCTAACGGATCCGCGAAAATTCCACCGGGAAAGTCATTTTGGTTTCCCAAGAAGCCTAGTTTTACCTAATTCGTCAGAAATCCATCAGAATTTCAGACAGATTTTCGATGGATCCGCGAAATAATTTACCGGGAAATGTCTTTTGGATTGCCGCGAATTCCGTCGGATCGTGCGGCTTAGTGCATTGGTAACCGTCGTTGACACGATCAATTTATTGCTAGTAATTACCGACGGATTTTCGACGGGTATATCCGTCGGAAATTTTGTTTTATAAACAGACTCTTCTTCTTCGCGATTTTATTCGCAAAAACAGTTAGAAACTTCCAAAAAATCCGAAATTCTCCAAAAATACGTCAATTCTCCGTTTCCAAGTCTCAAATTTATCCAAACTCGTTTCCAATGGATCCAATCCGTCCCAATATGTAAGTTTATATGTTTTAAAGTTGATTTAGGATGTGGAATTTAGATGTAGAGAATTGGAATGTAGATTTTAGGTTTATGATTTAGGATTTCGTGTTTATATTGAACATATAGGATATTTGTTATAAGAAATGTTGATTTTGGTTTTTAAGTATGTTAATATGATTTTTTGATTTTTTTTAGAATTTTTAATGTTTTTACAAACGTTTTAATATATTATAATTGTAATATTAAATACTCTATAATTATTTATTTTTTTTGAAAAATCATTTTTTTTCTTATAATTTTTTAGTAATTTAATTTTTTAGATTTATTTGTAATTGTTTATATTTATTTAAGTTTGATAAATATTTCATAATTTAATAACATATATATTTTATAAACTATCTAATTATTTTTGTTTTTTTAAAAATTATTTTTTATATTTTATACATTTTTTCCTTAATTAATAATTTTTAAATGAATTACATAATTTTTTCTATTTATTTAATTTTTATAAAATTTTATTAGTTTAATAATCTAGCATATATGTATTTTTAAACTCTATAATTATTTATGTTATTTAAAATTCGTTATTATTTTTTTAATATAATTTTTTTATTTTATTTGTTTTTAAATTAATAAAAAAATTTCATAATTTATTATTTCCCTTATATGTTCATTTCTAAATTATTATTATTTTTTGTTGTTTTAGGAATTATAGTCGATTTCATTCCGTCTCAGAATCCGGTGGTTCGAGACGTGGCCGATGAGTGAGTCAAAATCGCTATACTCTTGTTCTGGAGACTCAATCTCAGTCAACTATTCGTCAAACTGCTTCTGCTCCGACTTAAATGAGCATTGAAGACTTTGTTTCCCAACCCGGCCGGGAAAGATTGTCGTCCCTTTATCCCGATTGTGACGACAATAATACTTGGTAAGTAAAAAGGTTTTAAAATTATTAATTGTCTAATTTGTTTATTTTTAATAATTTTAAACAAAATTTCTTTTGTTGATTCCATCTATCCCATAATGGGATAACCAAATCGATCAACCGTATGCTCAACGGAATGCTCCAGCGTCCGTATCCGACATACGCCCAAATACCATTGCCTGAGCGTGATTTATGGTTTCAGCAGATTGCGGTATGACTTTTTAAATATTTTAATCATTTCTTTTTGCAGCAAAATTTCACTTGGGATCGAGACATTACGTCTCGTATTCGCCATGACTTCGATGCTAAGACATCGAAAGTGTACTCACGGAAGATGAACGAGTGGAACAATAATGATATTCCGAGGGAGCTGCTTGCAAACCCAAACCTCTGGAACGGTTTGCTTGCTTATTGGAAGATGAACGAAACACAAGCAACATCGGCAACTCAATCAACCAACATGAAACGTGACCAGAATGGCAAAAGAATTACCACGCACAATTTGGGAGCAACGAGCAAAGCTTCCTGGAAACAACAATTGGTAAGTTAATATAAATTTAGAAATTTTATTTAAATTGTTTTACTTATAGTTTTCTTTAAAATATTCCAGTTCCGTCCATCGCATCTTGTTTTACTACAAGATGTGTACACGAACCAAATCCAAGATCCGGTTGCTCGGGAGATCGTGGAGAACGTGACCCGATTGGGAGAGGTGTTCCTGCAATCATAGCCGATTGTTGAAGGAACTCCTATTTGTTCTGAAGTTCCCGTTGATAAGATCAACGAGTTTGTGTACGAGGTAAATAACATTTCTTTTTTTACTTTAGTTTTTTTAGTTTTTTCTTTACTTTATTTATTTCTAATGATTTCTATTTTTTGTTTCGTAGGTCACTCCGAAGTCTAAAGGTCATTTTTTGAACTTCCGGAAAAGTACTCCTCGCTATCCTTGACAACTTCGAGGTATGGAGATCCTCAGCTTAGAGCTCAGGTAGAGGAGAAATCGGCCGAGATCGAAGCTCTCAACAACAAGATTGAGACAATCGAAGAAAACACGGCTGCACAGCTCAAGGCAATGCATGATCAGATGGACACTTTCTTCCGTTCATTCCAACCTCCTCCAAGCAACTTTTAAATTTCTTGTTTTTATAATTTCTGCAATTTATCGTTTTTTAAATTATTTGTTATTTTCTTTTAAACTATTTGTTATTTTCGTTTCTGAATTTTAATTTAATATTTTAATTTATTTGAATTATTTATATTTAATAATTATAATTATAATTAAATTAATTAATTTTTAAATTTTTTTATTATTTTAATATCTGTCGAAAATCGTTCCGTCGGAAATGACCATCGAAAAACCGTCAGATTTCGTCGGTTTTTAAACAGTCTTAAATCCGTCGAAAAATCGTCGGATAGCCTATCCGACGGTTTTCCGACGGCAGTGTCCCGATAGATACCAGACATCGGATTAACCGATGGATTTCTGATGTCCGTTATCCGTTGAAAATACCGATGAATTTTTGACGATTGTTACGTTTCCAACCATCTAGAACACAGACAGAAGAATCCGTCGGTTCCGCGCTCTTTTCTTGTAGTGTGTATAGCCTCTCTAGAGTTAATTGTTTCACCCAGTGTTTTACAATCTACACAAAAAAAGTTTGAGGAAATAGAAATGTTAGATGAAAAAGCTAGTACAGTAAACAATACTGGACCACTACAAAGGCACAATAAGCCTATATAACATCAAAACACAAACCAACTAACCCCTAAAATACATCCCGGTAAAGTAGAGAAAATATCAAACCAAATATTAGCGCCTATAAGTCAGCTGAGTTTGCATTGCCATATAGATGAGCCTATAGACAAAAGACCTAGACTACGTATTTTACAATCATTTTGATGATATAATTACAACATAGAAGTGTTAATCTAAACATCATGAAAAGTAAACACCTTCAAAGTGAATGAGAAACAAATCTAAAACATATTTCCTAGTAAATGAAAGAACCAGTGTAAGCATTATCATCATTATCATGAGAAAGCAATCAACATAACACGCTTATTCACCTAATCAATGCGTCCCAGAACTTCCTCTCTCCGCATAGTTTCTTCCTTGCTCTCATAGAGGCCTTCATCAACCAGAAACTACAGATAACACCATCAAAAATAAGATAAAAAAATAGAATCAGCAAAAACGTAGATCAAAATCACATTAGTCGGAGAAGCAATTTTTTCATCAGAAAAACTAACCTCCTCTAGTTCCAAATTACATTATTCGGAGAAGCAATACTGATGCAATTTAGATTTATATTTTTGTAAAAGCGGTTTATAGTTGATCTGCAGAGGACTTTTTTACCTTTTTCGCCCGCATCATTACTACGGAATACAACATATGAATGATAAACCAAAAAGTTCCAATTCGCAAATGATTTTCTCCATTCATTCCGCCGCATTTATACGAATCTAAATCTTAAACCTAGTTACAATATCGGCTTAACAAACTCTATTAACTATGTTGGAATTTTTTGACCATTTTCTATGCCTTCAGTTATCTATGCAATAGAAATAAACATTTTTTTAATAGAAATAGTAGATTACAAATCTAAATTAGTAAGATAATTTAAAAACTTACATAAAATTGCAACCAAGATGCAAATTCATGTTTTTTTAAAATGTCAAGTTCGGATGCTGTCTTATCTGGGTAATATCTTCGTACTACGCCATGTAAATCCTGTAAGATAACCAATACATAATAATCACATCTTATATATGTAATTTCAAATAATTGAGAATTCATAAAAAAAAAATGAATCATTACCTCTCATACTCCACAATATCCTCACAATTTGTGAGGATATACATATGTAAGTGTGCAAACTCCTGCTCTGATAATTTCTGTTTCTTTCCTTTTCCACTTACTCGACCAACTTGGACAAACAACTCAGGAACATACACCGGATAAATCACTCTCTCATGCCGGCCCAAATGTCTACTCTTAGTACGCAATTCCGATGGAAAGTAATATTCAGCACAATGTGAGGCTTATTCGCTGAGCCTCTATGCGACAATAGATCCCTCAACTTTGCTTCAATTTTTAACCTTTTTCTTGAAGTGGAACATGTAACGCTCAAAAGAATACATCTAACGGTATTGAACAGGACCTCCAAGTGATGCCTTTCGTGGGAGGTGGATTGGATGATGTTCCATTACATCAAAGAAAGACGGCATAAATATATTTTCAAGATTATAGAGGATTACCAGAAATTTTTCCTGTAAATTGTAGATACCTTCTACTATAAGTGTCCTCGTGAATAAATCTCGAAAGAAAGCACCAACTTATACAAAACACAATAAATATTAATTAAATAATATAGATAAATATGATACATAAATGGTTAAATAAAATTATGGAAGTAACAATATATACATGCAATTGCTTCGTGGATGTTTTTTTTGAAGAAGATGTGCAAAGGCAAATGGAAGAAGATGCTGCATCATAAAATGAAAATCATGACTCTTCATTCCAATAAACTTCCCTACAGCGATATCCATACGATTTCGCATATTAGATGAATATCCATCCGAGATTTTTACATCATCGCGAATCCAATCGAAAAATATTTCTTTCTTAGTTGCATCTAACCGGTAGGCAGACATAGGACATCTACCATTAGGCATAACATGAAGAAAATCAGTGGTAAGGCTAATCTATACTTCATATTATCTTTCGTTTTGCCTTGCACGTTTAAAATAGTGTTCATGATGTTGCCAAAAAGATTTTCTCAATGTGCATAACATCTAGATTGTGCCTCAACAAATGATCTTTCCAGTAAGATAAATCCCATAAAATACTCTTTTGATGCCAGTTATAAAGTTCACCGACACCGTCAACAAGATCATGCCCATTACCCCCATAATAAAGAGTTCTCTCAGCGCCAAAATCTCTGAACTGCTACAATATACAACGTCCATCAATCTCCGAAGGTGCACAGTCAAACACTTATTTGTTCTTCGTAAACAATGTTCTAGAACAACGATAAGGATGATCAGTTGGTAAAAACCTTATGTGGCAATCAAACCAACATGTCTTTCTTCTGTGCTGTAATTGGAATGCATCAGTGTTGTCTTGCTAATAAAACCCACCGCTTCAGAGAATTTTTTCTCAAATCCTAACTTCCTCAATTTTCAACAAATTTTGGTGCGTTCCACACGGATTTTTGCTCTCTTTATGGTTCTAGATCTCTCTTGATCTGCAAAGGCAATGGGCAAGAATGAGGGTGCAGGGAACCACGCTCGAAAACCACCACAAAAACGTAAACATCAGAAGTCCCACAATGCCAAGAACATGCAGTCATCGCGGCATAAGGACAAAGGGATAACTACATCTTCGGTACCTCAAGATGAAGAAGAAGCACACAGAGAAGATTCCATCACTGCTCCTTGACCTAAACCTAATCACACATCTATCACGGGTGATAATATCCCTAAAATCCCACATATGAAGACCGGAGAAATGCAGAAGCTAACCATATACATTAGCTGTAAGTATGGAGATCCATGGGCTGATTTCAATAGTATATGCTACAATGGATTCTTGCGTATTGAGATGCTTCCTACAAAGTTCGTCTTTGGTTGAACTTTCCGTAAGATGGGTATCCAAGAGGATGTGCAAGAGATGTTCTAAGATGGGATTTGGTACATTTTCCTATCACATATATCCTCTTTATCTATTAAGCTAAAATTTGAAGATGTTGCATATCCTCTAGCAAGTGAAGAGAATCTTTTTAATTTTCCAGCGCATCTTCTATGAGATCTCCATCCGGGATTTGTGTGATCTCTATGGTTTCGACAAGGATAGGGAGAGTTGCAGTTTTCCTTCCTACGATGATTTCCCACAATACTTTAAGTTATGGAGTTTGATTGGTTCATGACCATGTACATCGTGCAAGAATAAGTTAAGTTTGATTAGAAAATCAGTGGTTTGAATTGTGGCCAAGATCATGGGGCACAGTCTGTTTGCTAAGGAAGAGACATGCTCTTTGAGGGAAGATGAGTTGATGAAGATACATATTGGGCTTCCCCCATTTGTCTGCGACATCTACATCGAACCTCCTCCCATGTATTAAACACCAACCTTGGGGCGATTTTTGCTTTAGTTCTAGTACAAAAGAAGTTTCGAGGTCTTAATATTTTGCGACCAAGGATGAAAGCTATTTGGAGTCTTTTGACCCCGAGTTTAAGGTTTCATCAGATTGACCTCACTAAAACAAAACGTATATATCTCTGAATCTTTTGATTAGGACTGCCTAAAAAGACTGCGATGGCATCCCTAGGTGCCACCAGTTACCACTTCGTGATCTCACTGCCTTCACATTCGTTGACAATTTGGAGTTACGCCAACACAAGAGAACTTGTGTCCCATTCCATCCACATTAGTTGCATCTAGGCAGCGGGGTAGCTTTTCTCGAGCGCATATTGTGCTGCCTCATTTGGAGGATGCTAGAGAGACATACCCTTTTACACATCAGCCTCAGTCTGCATTTCAGCCAGATGATGTGATGGAGCATCTCCTTCTCGATTACACTGGTGAGTATGATCTCCTTTCACTTCCTATAAATGCTTCAGATGGAGATCGTTGGGCATGAATAATTAACTTTTACAGAACACTATGATGATGTAGACGATTTGTGGTGAACTTGCAAAGATTAAATGTCCTTGACCCCTTCTTATTTTAGATTTGCAAAGACTACATAAAAAGAAGAATATATGACTGTGTTGCAGCTGATCCTGATGTTGCTGGACACGGACAACAAATGATGATGGTACAAGCGATCACACATGCCACCTAGGCTTAGGAAGGCGCCAGACAAGAGTCAGAGTGCTACTTGTGAGAGTGACCATTGAGCATAGTGCCATCTCTTTTCCCATTGTATTATTTCACTTTGCTTTTTCCTTTTTATTGTATTTTTTCGTTTGTCGTATCCTTCTTAAGATCTATCTTCACACCAAGAATGTGTGAAGTATGTATGGGGGAGGGTACTTGCTGGGATTAATATCATTTTTTTGTTATGTTTTTCTTGAGTCATTTTGATGATTTTCTTGAGTCAGTTTAAGTTATCTTACTGAGTCAAAAATCTGTTGAAACTATAAGCCTTCTTTGTAATTAACCACATTGTATTAACACCTGAAAGACCATTGTTACAATATTCGATTGCAGATCTTACTATGTAGATTTTTGGGAGTGGATCAATCTAATTGAGAAAGTTCCTGTTTCTGGGGAGTTCGAAAGATCCAGCGTTAACTCTCTTTTCAAACCTCGAATCTATTCTTAGTAGTTTGCTTGAGCACATGGAAAAAAGTAAGTCTAGGGAGTTGATGTATTGCTGTTTTAACGCATTCTAACCAAAGTTTTTATAGGTTTTAAGAGTTTTTTTGGGGTTTTAGAATCATTTAGGTTGAAACCTGTTTGGAATGAAGTCTAATGCATATGGAGCAAGGAATGGGAGCAAAAGATCAAGAAGTGCTCTTTTTTGAGCATATACCGATCGATCTACCCTTGGATCAATCGGTCCAAATTGCCGTGAAATTTCAGATAGACCAGATGAGGCCCAGATTGATCATTCCCATTAAGATCGATTGATGTCCTTTAAGATCGGTTGATCCTGTCTTAAACCGACTAAGCCGCAGGAAAAAGGATATTTTTGTTTTGCCAAGAAGACTTCAACCTAGCACACATTTTTTACCTATATATTCTGGTTTTTAGCCATTGTATTAGCAACACTTTATTTTATATTCAAAATTTTTGGCTTTAGAAATTTGTAAGCTCCAGGAGACAAATCTCTTAATCTACATCTCTGAGAAGATTTTTGAACCCTTTTGGATTTCTATTAAATTTGACTATGATTTTTTCTTCATCCATTTGTTGTCTCTCTACATCCATGTCTGACTAGTTCCATATTAGGGTTTACGGGTTCAAATAAATGAATCATTGAATTATACATAAATAGGTAATTTCTGTAGGGTTTCTTCATCTACTGTTGATCTTATTACTGAAACTTGATTAGCTAGCTATTTTTTACCTTAGGTTTTTAACGCATCAAAATTGTAGTTTAAAAGCCTAAAAGAACATAGATGATTGGATTGTCCTCAGCCAACAAAAATTGATGCTAAGACAATCCGTAAAACAAATCAAATATGATTGATATGCTTGTTTAGAATTCAAGTTCAAACAATAGTTTAGGATCTTAGGATGCTAGATAAAGTAATTGATACCACGACAATTGATTTGTTTATACATTCATGTAGTCGTCCATGCATTATCCCGAAGTTACGTCCTATCACTACGCTTAGCGCTCAGTTATTGGGTTTTGAACAACTTAAAGAGTTGTATCAATCTGATGTTGATTTTCAAGAAATATATAGGGCGTGTGAAAATTTGCTTCGGAACGCTATTATAGGCATGACGAATTCCTCTTTTATGATAACCGTTTGTGTGTACCTCACTGTTCTCTTCGAGAGTTGTTTCTTAATGAAGCTCACGGATGAGGACTCATGAGAGATTTTGGGATCACCAAAACACTTAAAGTGATGCAAGATCACTTCCATTGGTCCCAGATAAAGAGAGACATCGAGAGAATTTTTGCTAGATGTACAACATGTAAAAAAGCTAAGTACAAAGTCCAATCCAACGGTTTATATACTCCCTTACATGTTTCTGCTCATCCTGGGACTGATATATCTATGGATTTGTAGTTGGATTGCCCAGGACTAAAATTGGGAAAGATTCCATCTTTGTGGTGGTTGATAGGTTTTCAAAGATGGCACATTTTATAGCTTGTCATAAAATTGATGATTCATTGCATGTAGCAAATTTGTTCTTCAAGGAAATATTATGTTTGCATGGAATACCTAGGACTATAGTCTAGGATAGAGATACCAAATTCTTATGCTAATTTTGAAAACCTCTATGGGATAAGTTAGGAACTAAACTGATGTTTTCCACCACTTGCCACCTGCAAACCGATGGCCAAACAGAAGTAGTAAATAGAACCTTAGGAACTCTCTTGTGTGCATTAGTTAAGAAAAACATCAAATCTTGGAAAGAATATTTATCGAATGTTGAATTTGCTTATAATCACTTGGTACATAGTACTATTAGATATTCTCGTTTTCAAATTGTTTATGGGTTTAACCCCATCTCTCATTTGGATTTAATGCCTCTACCTTTGAGTGAAAGCACTAAATTGGATTGCAAGAAAAAGGCTGAAATTGTCAAAAGAATCCATGAGAAGGCTAAGAAGAATATCGAAGAAAAGAACAAGCTATACGCTCAACAAGCCAACAAGTCATGGCAAAGAGTGGTCTTTGAAGTTGGAGACCTAGTGTGGGTTCACTTACGAAAAGAAAGGTTTTCGGCTAAAATGAAATCAGGGTTGATGCCGAGAATTGACGGACCATTCAAGATAACACGGAGGATCAACGACAATGCCTACCAACTCGACCTCCAAGGTAAGTATAGTGTAAGTTCTAGCTTCAATATTTCTGATCTTGTTCCTTATATTGCAGATGAAGCAGATTTGTGGACATATCCTTTTCAAGTGGGAGAGGATGATATGACCCTAAGGAGCATAAGGAGCATGGAACAAGGAGAAGAGCTTGAACCCGAGGAGCAGTTTGAACCGGAGCTTTATGGAGCAAATGAAAGGCATGGAACCGAGGAGAATCTAGCAATGCCAACCGGTCCCATGACCCGTTCAAAGACAAAGTCCTTCAAAGAAGAAATCAGAGGACTACTTTACAACTTATGGAGCCAACATGATCAAGACCAAGACATCAAGGCTAATCAAACCAATTTGGTTTTGATACAAGCCAAGTAAGCTTAACAATGGGAAGAGTGTATTCTTTGTATTCTTTTTCCCTTATCGAGTTTTGTCCCAATGGATTTTCTTGATAAGGTTTTTAATGAGGCAAAGGGTCCACTCCATCATTGCCCATTATTATCTTAAGAAGCATAAGGCCTCATTCACATTCTCACGAGACCAAGGCTCATTTCTATCATCTTCTCACGCGGCAAAGAGGAGCCTTCTTTCTTATTTTCAAACTTGTTTAAACTTATGTTTTAATGTTGTTATTTCCGAGTTGTGTTTAATGGTTCTTGAGACTAGTCATGCTAGTATCGAAACCTAGCTCTTTCTCTTCTTTATATTTCGTGTAAGTATGGAGAAAAAACTCATTCAATCTTTTATCAAAATCTCTTTCTAAGTTGAATCAAATGTGTTGGTGCGTATATCCATCCCAACCGATCCTTTCCGACAGATATAACCGTCAATTCTAGGGCAGCAGAAATCCAAAATCTACTGGAAATTTTGACACCAGACATCGCCGGTAATACCGTTGAGAATCTGTCAGAAAACAAGACTATTGGAAATTTTCTGGTCACATTTGCGACGGATTTCCGACAGTCTCTTTTTTAAGGATTTCCGACGGATTTAATATTTTTTTATAAGTATACATAATTTTTATATTTATTTATTAGTTTTATTAATAAATATATAATTAATTTTTAATTTGAACTATAATTAAAAATTTAAATTTAAATTTAAATATTTCAAATGCAAAACAAAATATTCAAAAACCAAAAAAATTCAAATAACATAAAAAATAAGACATAAAAACATAAAAAAAATCATGGCAGAGAATCTGGAAACTCGGACGTAAAAGCTTCCATCAGCTTTTTCTGAGCTTCCATTTGAGCCTTTTTCATTTCCATCTCGGTCTTCATCGCTGTGTTTGTGGCATCCAGTTCTTCAAAGCGTGGACCATTCTTTGGATTAGCTTCTTTGATGGTTTCGATCTCATCCTTCAAACCTTCGATCTCACGGGTCTTTTTAGCAAGTTCTGCTCTAAGTTGGGCTTCTTCTGAAAGCTGCAAAGTAGCAGAAGATGAAGCGTGATACGTCTTTGGAACCCCAAAAAGACAACATTTGCTTTTCAGAGTTTCCGAAAATTAAATCAAAGAAATATAAATGTAAATTATTAAATAAACTTCACAATTTAATAAAAATATAAAATTTACATACTTCGATTACGTGTTTGTTCTATTTTTTGAGAGGAACCTCGTTGGTAGAGCCTCCTTCTCCTGCCATCTGAGATTGAAGATACTCCTCTCCGAGTTCCTTTACGGTATTGATGAGCTCCCATCTTGAATTTGCTTTGTCCTCTTGTTGGTGTAAAGATCCTCCACCAGCCTAAGATGTGAGGGACGCACAGACAAAAAATATATAGAAACTTACAAGTTGCTCTTCTTGGGACAAAAAGCTCGTCGCTCCATCTGTTTGGTTCGCAATTCCTTTATCTCCACGCCTGCTCAGTTGGTTTCCAAAGTTCGTTTCAGAGGTTTTATCGGTCTTGAATTGCATCCATTAATCGATAAATCAATTCTAAAGCTCGGGTTTGTAATTAAACTCATTTGGCATCTTATTGTGCCTCCATTTGTTCTTCCACTCGTCAATCTTCTTCGAGTACATTCTGGCCGCCTTGGTGTCGAACTCCGTTCTAATCCTAGTGTGGTGTTCAATATCCCAATTAAATTCTTGCTGCAAAAATTTCATATATATATATATATATTAATTAATAAAATATTAAAATAGAAAGTAAAGTATTAACCATTCCATTAACCATCTGGTTGATTGCTTTGGTAATTCCATTTGGAATAACCAAACCTATAAAAATTGAAATTTACATGTTAGTAGTACAAAAATAACAAAATTATTTTACCAAATATCTCCTCCAAGCCGTCGTGGATGAATTCTTTGCAATCCTTCTCTGCTGGGTTGAGAGATGAAGTCTTCATCTCTTATTTGTGTTGACGCTCTCGGTTGCATCTTTGGAATATGGCTAGATATTTGGTAACCATCTAGCCTCGATCCCCTCCTCGCCCCAACCGCAATCGACCCACCTTATTGAGCACGCAAACTCGAAGCTTGATAGTTATCGTAATCCCTTAAAAAATAAAGAATATTAAGTATATAATTAATTAAAAATACAAATAAAAAAATATGAATATTAAATAAATCAACTAAGCTCAAAAAAATATGAAAATTTCATAAACATTCACCAAAAATATATGATTCACATTAAATTCATAAATAAAAGGTCAAATTAATCAAAAAATCTGAAAATACTAAAAATGTAATTTCATAATTCTTAAAAATTTCTAAATTTCCAAAAATCTAAAAAAAAAATTAACTTGAAATAAATCATCAAAAGTAAAAAAAAATATTAAACACTACAAATTAAAATCAAATTATCAACCATATAAAACCTAAATCTAAAATTTCAAATCTCAAATTGTAGTTCACAAATTAAAAATCCTAATTTATCAATCATAGAAAACCTAAAGCAAACCCCTAATCAAATGCATAAATTCCAGATTTTAAATATAACCATAGAAAACCTAATTCTAACATTAGAAATCCTATATCGAACTTCCAAATCCCTATATCTAACATGCAAATTCAGATAAGTATTTCATTCACAAAAACCTTATGAATATGAGTGTAAAGATGGATAACTTACAATTTTGATGTGTTGGATGGATTGTAAGAAATTTGTGAGAGGTTTGGAGAAGAATCCTTAGAATCTGAGGTGAAGAGAAGAATCCTTAGAATCTGAGAGTAAAATTTGGTTAATAGCAGAATGATTTTGCGAGGAAGGAGAAGAGATATCAAAAAAGAAGATTTCCGATGGATATGCCTGTCGGATCTCTCGACCTGAGACAAAGAGAAAAGTCTATCTATTTTATTTAGTTATTCAGTTGATTTGTTATTGGAACAAATAGCAAACACAATTTCATCCGACATGCGTATTTTTGATTTTCCAATGGATAGACCTTGAATAAATCTGGGAAACTGATTTTGGTGCGGTCCTCTAAAATTTTGGAGAATATGCGCGCCTACATTTTTGGGTGGCCGTCGGAAATTTCTGATGGTTTTCCAATTGCCATGCGAAAATTCAGGCATATTTAATTCACACGGTTAGTAGACAAGGCACATATAATCCTTAAACCCGTCGGAAATTTCCGACGGGTTTAGGGAGTAAGGTTTCAATTCCCTTTGTTTTGTTGTATATCAGTTCATACAATCATTTTAGGCATTTTTTTAATTTGTTGTATATCAGTCATACAACTTAATGCATCTACATTTGTATATGAAATTCCAAATTTACATTATTCTGGTCGAGCATCAAAACCACTTATTTATAGTGTTAATTTGAGAAGTATGTGTTTTCAATAAGTTATAACATCGTTTTTAGCAATGGTGAGAATCAATATTTATGAAATCTAATCCCTATTCTCCAAACCCATCGGAAATCCGTAGGAAAATTTTGACGGATTTCCGATGGTCATGTGAAATACGTGTTAAATGTGCATACGATGTTAATTTTCGACGGACCATATATTTGTATCATATTATATAGGTTTTATTATTACTATGTAATAGGATGTACTTATAAGGGTTTATAAAGGTGAACGACCTTCTCTAGACCCATTAATAGTCATCATTCTACTTGCTGATGATAAAGACGAATGATTTTCTCTACACCCCTTATATAGTGGCTGTTTTGATGCATCTAACATATCAAAAACAACTGTGCTTCTAAATTTGGTTATTCAATCATATCTCCATTTACATCGGTCGATGGTATATTCTCTCTAAATGCATCGTTCACCATCTCAACAGACCTACAACAAAATCTGCTTCCGTTCTATGTTCTTCTAAGCTATCTGCAACATATGGTTCACTAGTACTACCATAATCATAATATATTTTCCCATGTAGATACCAAATATTATAACCCGACATAAACCCATTCATATACAAATTATTTCAAACAAACTCAATCTTAACATTATGCGAATAAGACCATGGACATTTCAACTTACGACTTTGTTTCACGCCGGTTGATTTTCTGCCAATTCTATGAACTCGCATATACCTCGGGTATATTCTTCTTTCATTAATTTCGACTCTGGATCAATCATCTGTTCGCCCATCCATGACCGAAAATATTCAGAAGAAGACATCTCTTTTCTATTTTATTGATTTTTGGTATTGTATTGAGTTATAAACATATGTGGGAGTGTGCAAACATTTTTATAAACTCGTCACTCGTCAGAAATCTATCAGAAATTCAAAATCTCAAAAGTATATACAACTGATGCAAAAAACCCCAAAGGATTAACACTCAATGAACCGATCAGATAGCCTTCGACTCATAGGAGTATATGACTCAAGAAGACTATGTATAAATTGAATCCCAAGCCCCTAGTTTAACTCTTCACACGATCAAGGAGGTGGAGTTTTCAACAAAGAGAAAAGTGTATAACTCAAAGAGATGGTGTATGAACCAAATTCCAAGTTCCTCGCTTAACTTTCTCTAAGTATCATATGGACTTCACTTGATAAACCAAAGATGAACTCTTGGATATTAAGCAAGAAGAAGATCAAAGAGTTCCAAGAGGAACAAAAGGATTTGTGTTTCGCAAAAGAGAGAGATTTTATTGAAAAGTTGGATGATTATTGTTTTCTCCTTTGGCCGCTTTATATACAGTTTTAGTCGGCCAAGTGATAGAAAATATCTAGGGTAAACAACTACTTATTGAGTTTTTGATTTAAATTAAACACTTAAAAGTTTTAAATGAAAAAATGCCGAAACCTCGTTAAAATGAGGAGAAAATATCTTGATATCTTTAATGGATTGGGGCTTTCTCTTAAATGAATTATATCTTGGACCAGACCATCTCTTGGGCTTTATTTTTATCACTCCTGTTGGGCCAGAAATGAAGAGAATATTCTTGGGCTTTCTTGACTTGGGAATAAGCTTAAAATGGGGTGGACTTGATCAATAACATATCCAATGGATTTTTTGAATCTCTTCCTTGTCTATAAACTCTTCAATCAGGCCATTGAATGTCTTTTTGAACTCAAGCATTGCATAAAACAAATGATGCAAAAATCCCAAGGATTGATCAATCCAAAGAGGAAACACCGCTGAAAAGAAGGGATACATGTCAGGTCTATGGTTCAAATTCATTCGCTTTGACACCAAGTTATTTAAGAGAAGAGAAGAAAACCCCAAAACTGAGTGTTGAAGTGAAGCCATCCACTACCAGCCATGAAATCAAAGGAGATGTGTTGGCAGTTCAAGAGGATTTGCAATAAATCCTAGTTGTGGAAAAAGAGGAACAAGAACATGTTACTCAACTTGAATGCATAAATCTTGAGAAGTTGTCAATGGACAGTGTGGATTCATTTTTTAATGAGAAGAGTAACGAAGAATCATTACCACTGTTTCTATCATCGCTCAAAGATTAATCAAGCAGGTATACCTTGTCTCCTACACCTGATCCATATATTTTAGATTTTGAGTTGCTGGAAGAAGTAGAAGGAAATAAGAAGCTTTTTCCGGTTCAAGATGAAGCCATCCACTACCAGCCACGAAATCAAAGGAGATGTGTTGGCAGTTCAAGAGGATTTGCATTAGATCCTAGTTTTGGAAAAGGGGGAACAAGAACATGTTACTCAACTTGAATGCATAACTCTTGAGAAGTTGTCAATTGACAGTGTGGATTCATTTTTTTAATGAGAACAGTAACGAAGAATCATCACCACCGTTTCTATCGTCGCTCAAAGATTAATCAAGCAGGTATACCTTGTCTCCTACACCTGATCCATATATTTTAGATTTTGAGTTGCTGGAAGAAGTAGAAGGAAATAAGAAGCTTTTGCCGGTTCAATATGATTGTGAGGTTAATGGAATGATGGATTCTAGGCACATATGGTTGTATAATTGTTGGAAGCTAGGAAATCTTGGTTCTGAAATGAGAGCGGTTTTTTATCCAAAGAAATCAGAACAAGTGGATTTTATCTTTGGAGATTCAACATTTAAGGATCAAGAGAAGCATGCCTAAGTCTTGATTTTGGAGTTTTTGAAATCAAGTACAAGGAAGAAATTTCCAGAATTCAAGCAATCAAAAGTTAAGTGGAAGAAGACATTCAAGAGAAGGAGTGGCCAGTTTGAATGGTTTATCAAGGCTTTTGATTTGTTTAAAACGCAAAGTACCATCAAGATGAATCAAGTCCTACACGTCCTTTTTGGGAAGATTGTGCTAGTTTACATTACAATGTATGACAAAATGTGGAGAATAACTTACCCCACCTAAGGGATTTGAGGTCAAATCCTTTTGAAGAGGAGGGGAATGATACGAGTTTGGAAAGGACCACAGAGGAATATGAAATGCTTGAGTTCAAAGAGACATTCATCGGGCTGATTCAAGAGTTTATAGACAAGGAAGAGCTTCAAAAAATCCATTGGACATGTTATTGATCAAGTGCAGCCCATTTTAAGCCTATTTACAAGTCAAGAAAGCCCAAAAATATTCTCTTCATTTGTGGCCCAACATGAGTGACGAAAATAAAGCCCAAGAGAAGGTCAGCTCCAAGAGATAATTAATTGTAGAGAAAAGGCCTAATCCGTTAAAGATATTCAGATATTTTTTCTTCATTTTAATGAGGTTTAGGCGTTTTTTTCATTTAAAAGTTTTAAGTGTTCAGTTTGAAATCAAACTCTTAATAAATAGTTAATGTTTAGCTTAGATATTTTCTATCACTTGGCCGACTAAAACTCTATATAAAGCAGACAAAGGAGAGGAAAATAATCATTCAACTTTTTCAATAAAATCTTTTTCTTTTGCAACACGCAAATCCTTTTGTTCTTCTTGAAACTCTTTGATCTTCTTGATGCATAATATCCAAGAGTTCATCTTTGGTTTATCAAGTGAAATCTATATCACTTTTGTGGCCCTTCTATAGTTGGATACTTTGAGAAAGTTAAGCGAGGAATTTGGAATGTGGTTCATTCACCATCTCTTTGAGTTATACATGTTTCTCTTTGTTGAAGACTCCACCTCCTTGATCATGTGAAGAGTTAAGCTAGGGGCTTGGGATTCGATTCATACATTCTCTTTGTTGAAGACTCCACCTCCTTGATCATGTGAAGAGTTAAGCTAGGGGCTTGGGATTCGATTCATACATCATCTTCTTGAGTCATACAATCCTTCTAAGAGTATAAAGCTATCTGATCGGTTCATTGAGTGTCAATCCCTGATATTTTGCATCATTTGGTATTAGAGCTACAATCTTTGATCAACCGATCACCTCTATAAAACCGCCCTTTCTTCATCACCTTACCATCATTTCATATCACCACCACCACCAAAATCAAACGATCTCATCTTTAGATCGTTTGATCTTGAACCCTACCAAAACGATCTTTCATCTCCATCAAAAAAAATTTTCACCTTCACCGCAGCACAAAACCATTACACTTTCACAAAAAAAAGAACCCTAGATCTTTTATCTATCATCATCACCACCATCCTATCTTTTCATCTTCACCTTTTACGCCTTTTCATCACCTTTCATCACTGATCATCATCATCTTCAGTCATACACTCCTTCTATGAGTCAAAGGCTATATGTCGGTACATTATGGTGTATGACAAGAACGTGGAGGATCACGTACCCCACCTAAGGGATTTGAGGTCAAACCCTTTTCAAGAGGAGGGGAACGATACGAGCATGGAAAGGACCACATAGCAATATGAAATGTTTGAGTTCGAGGAGAGATTCAACGGGCTGATTCAAGAGTTTATAGACAAGGAAGAGCTTCAAAATATCCATTGAACATGTTATTGATCAAGTCCAACCCATTTTAAGCCTATTTACAAGTTAAGAAAGCCAAAGAATACTCTCTTCATTTGTGGCCCAACATGAGTGACGAAAATAAAGCCCAAGAGAAGGTCAGCTCCAAGAGATAATTAATTCAAGAGAAAAGACTCAATCCATTAAAGATATCAAGGTATTTTTTCATCATTAGTGAGGTTTAGGCGTTTTTTCATTTAAAATTTTTAAATGTTCAGTTTGAAATCAAACTCTTAATAAGTAGTTAATGTTTAGTATAGATATTTTCTATCACTTGGTTGACTAAAACTCTATATAAAGCTTCTAAAGGAGAGGAAAATAATCTTCCAAAATTTTCAATAAAATCTCTCGCTTTTGCAAAACGTAAATCCGTTTGTTCCTCTTGGAACTCTTTGATCTTCTTGGTGTGTAATATCCAAGAGTTCATCTTTGGTTTATCAAATAAATTCCATATCACTTGTGTGGCACTTCAATCGTTGGATACTTAGAGAAATTTAAGCAAGAAATTTGAAATTTGGTTCATACACCATCTCATTGAGTTATACATGTTTCTCTTTGTTGCAGACTCCACCTCCTTGATCGTGTGAAGAGTTAAGCGAGGGGCGTGGGATTCGATTCATACATCGTCATCTTGATTCATACACTCTTTCTATGAGTATAAAACTATCCGATCGGTTCATTGAGTGTCAATCCCTAGGATTTTGCATCATTTGATATCGGAGCTACGCTCTTTGATTAACTGATCACCTCTATCAAACCGTCTTTTCTTCATCACCTTACCATCATTTCTTATCACCACCACCACCAAAATTAAACGATCTCATCTTCAGATCGTTTGATCTTGAACCCTACAACACCGATCTTTCATCTCCATCAATTTGTTTTTTTCAACTTCAGCAAGGCCCAAAACCGTTACACTTTCACAAAAAAACCCCTAGATCTTTTCTCTATCATCATCACCACCATCCTACCTTTTCATGTTCCCCTTTCACGCCTTTTCATCAACTTTCATCACCGATCATCATCATCATATTCAGTCATACACTCTTTTTACAAGTCTAAGGTTATCTGATCGGTTCATTGAGTGTCAATCCTTGGGATCTTGCATCATTTAGTATCATAGCAACGCTCTTTGATCAACCGATCACCTCTATCAAACCCTAGATACTAAAAAAACAAATGAAGGGCTGAAGTTGAGTCATTCCACCAAAGGGTTGGTCCATGCTCTGACCAAATAATGCAAAAATCACAAAGGATTGACACTCAATGAACCGATTAGATAGCCTTAGATTCGTAGAAGGAGTGTATGAATCGAGAAGATGATTTATAAATAGAATACCAAGCCCCTAGGTTAACTCTTCACACAATCAAGGAGGTGGAGTTTCAACAAAGAGAACAGTGTATAACTCAAAGAGATGGTGTATGAACCAAATTACAAGTTCCTCGCTTAACTTTCTCTAAGTATCAAACGGTAGAAGGAAAACACAAGTGATATGGAATTCACTTGATAAATCAAATATGAACTTCTGGATATTATGCACCAAGAATATTAAAGAGTTCATAGAGGAATAATATGATTTGCGTTATGCAAAAGAGAGATTTTATTGAAAAGTTGGATACTTATTTTCTTCTCCTTTGGCCGCTTTATATAGAGTTTTAGTTGGCTAAGTGATAGAAAATATCTAGGTTAAACATTAACTACTTATTAAGAGTTTGATTTAACCCTAAACACTTAAAAATTTTAAATGAAAAAACACCCAAACCTCATTAAAATGAAGAGAATTTGATATCTTTAATGTTGGGCCTTTTCTATTGAATGAATTATGTCCTAGACCAGACCTTCTCTTGGGATTTATTTTCATCACTCATGTTGGGCTATAAATGAGAATATTCTTAAGTTTTCTTGACTTATAAATAGATATAAAATGGGCTGGACTTGATCAATAACATGTCCAATGGATTTTTTGAATCTCTTCCTTGTGTATAAACTCTTGAATCAGCCCGTGAAATGTCTCTTTAAACTTAAGCATTGGATATTGCTTTGTGGTCCTTTCTATGCTCGTATCAATAACAACTATATTAACGACTATATTTTCCGATGGGTTTTTGATGGATACTCAACAATCCATCGGAAATCTGTCACAAATATTAAAATCTCAAACGAATACATAATAGCTATATTAACATCTATACTTTCTAACAGATTCTGTTTGGTCGGAACTCCATCATTTTTCCGTCAGATTTCTTGTAGTGACATGTTGGTGGGGTGATACATAGTATTGTGCACAGAAAAGTATATGTTATGTTATGAATGGGTGATGAAGATATGATGTGAATGATGATGTTGTGAAGATATATGTCAATGAGAACCATGAATCAATTAGACATATGATAGGATGAGTGTAAATGTTATGTTGTTAAATAGTGTTGTGTGCACCTGTTTTATGTCTATTATTGTGCATAAGACTATGTTTAGCTAATATGAAAATGAGACTACAGGCTTCTTTTTGTGTGTTTTCAAAATTTTCTAATTTTTTTTTAATTTTTCTTGAAAATATAAGTATTAACAATGCATGACTCAAATAAGTATCAAAACAAAACACAACGTTAGTTAACATGTCTATCCCCCAAACTTATTTCACACCGTCTTGGTGTGAGAATAAATCGAGGAAGAGGCCAACAAAAACACAAAAGACAAAACTAAAAAAATAAAACTGTATACAAAAGAATATAGTGTACCTTCGTTCGAATAGAGGGCTCGAGAGAGTCCATTTATGGGAGGGAGAGTGGTGGATGAAGTGTAGAACGGGATCCATCCTTGAAGCTCGATTGTAAGCATCTTTTTCATGAATTCTTTGATGGAGTCTGGTTCTTTCTCCTTTAAACCCGTTGCTAAAATGACTATTGTCGTAGCAAAAGGTTTAGGAACACTTCTTCTATTGATTTTGCACTCAAATTTTCCATCAATATACCTCAAAGGTGTAAGGTCATTGAATATGTAGGCATTGGTGAACTGTTAAGGGTAGGAGGGTGGGTTGAATTCTTCTTCCTCTTATGGGTTTCAATGATTTGGTTAGGTTTACCCAAATCCTTTATGCCCATACAAAAAGGAGTGTAATATGTCCCCATCCAAAATTTCATCATCAAGTTTTAGTGTCTCTTGATTCTTTACATTCAAAACTTTGATCTTTTCATTCCTTTCCAATTCTTCATTGGTGATTGTTCCACAAAACTTGTAGATGAAGGTTTGATTGGATAAGAGAACTTAAGATTCACATGGAGGAGATTCACTCTCTTGTTTGGGAAGTCGATGCTCGCTCCAACGGTGTTGAGGAATAGAGTTCTGAGAATGAGAGGAAGCTTATTGGGTTTCCCCCTCTCCACAACCAATAAGTTCGTTGGGACCAAGCAAGCGCCAACCTTTAGTGGATAGTCTTCAATCAACCCAAGTGTAGGTTTCGAAGAAGTATTCGCATATATGATTGAAGAGTAGTATTTCTTCATCTCTTTTATCCCTAGACTCTTCACCATTTCAAGGGACATCACATTCATGTTTGCTCTGAAGTCACACAGGGAATCGTCAAGTTCCAAATCTCCTAGAGAGGAAGTTACAATATATGTACCCGGATCTTTGAGCTTTGGAATTGTCTTGAGTTTAAGCGGTGTTGTGTTTGGTGGTTTAAACACTTCCATCACCTCTTCCAGTTTCTCTCGGTTTGCTAAAATGGCATAATTAAAACCTATGTGGAGAGGAATTTCCAAAACCAACCCACAATCCCACCCTTGTAAATTGCTTAAAAGAGTTGTCAAAGGAGGACAAGATTACACCTAAGAAGTCACAGTTACCTCCCATTATGCCTTTACAACCTTGAAAATATGTTGATGGAGCGGTAGAGTACAAAGTAAACTGCAAGGGAATGCCAAAACCCTTCGCAAGTTTTAAAGTGATTCTCAACCCGGAGCTTTAAAAAAGGATCAACAGGTCTTCAAAGGATAATGAACGAGGTCCTCACATTCACATACAAGGACCCACCAAGGAGTTCCACCACACATTCTCTCAATCTTCTTGCTAAGATTCATGACTAGGCCAATATATGGCTCTCTCACTCCCTTGTATATATCATTCACTATTGTATATATCTCTTTTTCCGTTTGAATTTTGTGTTTTTAATTTCTCTTTTGGATTTTATTTCACACTGAGACAATGTGAAGTGATTTGAGGGGAGAGAATCACTAGCTAATCATGTTTTTTATTGAGTCAATGCATTGAAAAAGACAAAAATGAAAATTTTGAAAAATCCCATAAGGAAACATGTAGTTTTATTTGCATAATATGATTGAGGCTATGATCATATAGGATTGCATTCCATATGCATAGGGAACAATGATGAAATATCATTGGTAAGTTTCAACTTAAGAGTTTGATTTATTGCCCATGTTAGGAGTTCTTTAATGCATTTGAGAGATTATAAAGTTACGGAGCAAACATGCTTTGAACTCTTGGCTTGAATATCTTTGTCTTAGTAGAAACTTGTTTTTACCTTAATCGAACATTAATTCTCTTGCTTAGGGGTTTGAAATTCATTCTCATGGTCTTAATGAAAAATGCTTGAGTTTTCTTATCCGTTTGGCCACTCTGATGTTAACTTATGTAGTTATCATTATCTTTAGTATAGTTTCCCATCTATCACCAATACTTTCATTTTGACCATTGCTAACTGATTGAGTAAGGCCTCTTTATATGATTTAATTTGCAAAATCCTTAGAGAAGGTGAACAACAAGTCCTCTCTTCCAATACCTTAAGAATTTAATGATAACTTAGGGATGGATAGTGATTCAACGGGGAAAGGGTGATTGGAATCAAGGAAAAAGATTAAAAAATCAAAAGTATCATAAGAAACGAAAGCTACTAGAGAACGCTTAAGAAAATAAAAGATTGCTAAAGTATGAATATGAAAAAAAAATTGTGTGACTTCTCTAGGAATGTAATGGAGATAATGAATAATAAGAGAGAGGATCCAAAAAAGAGAGAAATAAGAAATATGAGCATGTGTTTTGATTATGAAAAAGTTCTCTAGGTAGCAAAAAGAAAATTAAAGACTCAGTTAAAGACTTTCACTAAGGGTTGGGTGTCATTGTTTGAGTACCTAGAAAGATTGAGAATTTTTTTTTTTAATTCATGAGCTTTAAGTGGATCAGTAAGCAAACGAATGAGAACATGTAGAGTATTGGAAGGAAGTCATGTATCAACATTTGGTCTCGTTGTCCATTGCTTTTGCTAAATGACTTGCATTTTATTTCGAGAGTAAGTCACAAACACTAATGAACCCTCTCTTTTCCATCTTTGAAATTTTTTCCTAGCAAGCCAATTGATAATGATTGAAAGCTCCTTTTTGAGTCCGCGCTTATATTAAAATGAATTAATGTTAAAGAGTTGGTTGATAGGAATGCTTGTCGATGCTAAGACTTAGGCCCTAGTGTAAAAGATTTGAGTAGGGACGAGTGTGGCTAAGTTTTTTGAATTAGAGGTTTTTGTGCATTCTTTAACTACTTATATTTACATTGAGTTGAAGTTTTTTTGTTGAAATTTCGGATTTGAGCTCCCGCCTTCAAACCTCTCCTTCAAACCGTCTTTATTGTTTGTTTGAGGACAAGAAAAATATTAGTTCCAAGGAGTTGATATGTTGAATTTTTAAGTGATTTAAACCATTGATTCTCAAGTTATTTATTGCATTCTAATATTCATTTGGGCATTTGGATGTACAGATGCACATGCATTGCCTCAACTAGGTTTCAGAATGGAGTTGCAAAGAAAGAAGGATTCTATAGAGCATTTGATACAAAAAAGCATGAAGATGTCAATTGGTGAAGGAAATGAAGGGACAAAGTGGATTGAAAAAATAAATCCCAAGATTTCAGTGACATAGTGCCAATGTCATGGTGATGTTGTAAACATGGTTTATGAGAGTCAAACAAAAATTTTGGGACTCCAGCGACATGGTGCCAATGACATGGACGTTGTTGGACTCCTTCTCGCCCATCCAAATCCGAGATCCGACCCAAATCCAAACTGGGTCGACCAAAATCCAAGCTGGGTTGACCCAATTCACTTAGTATTCTTTATATAAGTGTTTTAAACCAAATTGTCATATGACGTCTTAATTTTCTTTGCAACCTTAGTCTTCTTGTATGTTCTCTCAAGAACTTGTACGGATTTTCTTTTGAGTTAAGCAATCTATCTCTTTTATGTCTTAGATTTACATTTCTTTCATCTAACCTATCATGATTATGCAATTTTCCTTCATGGGTCTGTGTGTATTCATCATGGTTATTGAGTAGCCTCATTAGGACCTTTGGTTTTGCTATATTATGGTGATTTCAGATTGATTGGTGATGCTTAATATTTATATTTATATTGATCATTTCTTGTAGGATGATTTTAAGGCTATATTAGCTTAGAACAAGTTGATTTAGAAGTTAGAAAAATTCATGTCCACAAGGTGTTTGATAAAATTCCCCAATGAATCCTATGTAGAATTTTGCATTCTTAGCCAATGAGAATTAATGTCTGCAGTGTTTAATGAAAAGTTAGGCTTGAGATTAATGCATACTTATCACTTTTCACAAACAAGCCTAATGATAATGAGGGTCTGAGTTTAGGATTAGTATCAGGAGAGTGAATTAATTTACATTAGTGACCTAAGGTCTAAGGATTAGCATTTTCGGATAATATGATATCACTAATTAGCCAAAGAATCACCCAAGTCAAAATCATTTGCCCAATGGTTCGCTTGTTTATCATATCTCAAAAAGAGTGAGACCGAATACGATACTTCTTTACCCACATAACCCAAACAGGCGTCTTAGGGAGAATAACCTCCATATAAAATGCAAGGCATACACTTTTGAGGATTCATGCAAAGGAAAAATTTTCAAACCTCCTTCAGCCTTTGGAGTACATAAACCTCATTCAAACGAAATTTTTTGGTTCTGTTTGGGAACCCAACCACAAAATTTGAACACATACTTTCAATAGTGTCAAAACAGCTTTGGGTGCTGGAACGCAGAGCAGCAAAAACTGATAATACTTATAATAACTATCTGAATAAACTGGAGTCTATCTGCATCGAGAGACTATGGCTAGCCCAAGATAAAAACCACATCTAAATATTGTCAGTAAGAGGTTCATAAACTTGACAAGATATGATTTTTGTTATTAGAGGGAGTCCCAAATAACATATTCGAAGCGACTCAACTGGAATACCAAAAAGTTGAACCTCCATAACTAGTGCCTCCTTTGATTTCCCAGCCATATATATGGATGACTTTGTAGTGTTTACGAGGAGGCTTGATATCTCCCCAAAATTTTTCACAACTTCCATTACATCCTTTAATGATGATGCATTCACATCCATGAAAATCATGACATAATCTGCAAAACTCAAATGGATAAGCTCTTCACTACAGCAAGGATGATAACCCATGCTACCTTCCACTGTGGCCTTGTTTAAAAGGCATGAAAAGATATTGTTAATTATTGCAAATAGGTACAGAGAAATGGAACAGCCTTGCCGTATGCCTCTTTAGCTACCAAAACATCCCTCCAGCTCACCATTAATTGAAACCAAAAATGTTTTCGTAGCAATACATACATAGACCCAATGGATAAAAATTTCCGGTAAGTGCAAAATCTGAATAATAAAATCCCATTGAAAAGTGTCAAAGACCTTTGCAATATCAAGTTTGGGGGCACAACGAGAAGAAACGATTTTTTGTGTTGATCCAGATCAATGTATTATGTATCTTAATAATAATTAAAAGTTTCATGAATAGATAGTTATAACCCTTTCAGATAAAGAGTATATAAAAATAAAATCGACAAATGGCTCACTAAAACAAAAGGAGATCAAGGAAGCCGTTCGAAAAAGGTGTCCTCAGCTCGATTGCCTTGGTTGCATCAAGGATTTTAGTATCTAACCCATACTGCTAGTCAACACCGAGTTGGATCTCTGGTGGAGCTTCCAAAAAGATACAGAAACGCTTGCAAGCTCGTTGAGGGTAAGCAAAACTACCAAGTCATTTTCTTCGAGGGTGTCGACTCCATCTTGTCAATAGCTTTATCGGCCTTCAACTTCACCGTTATGACATCAGGAACAAGAACACCTTTGTCCTCAATTAGAACTTCAAGACATTTGTATGTCCCCGTCACCAGGCTCGACATTAACACCTTGGAGGAAGCTTGATTCTTTTGCTCAAGATGGTGCTTTACCTTCTCAAAATGTGCCCAGTGTTTGGCAGCCATATCATCCTGTACTTTCCTCTCTCTTACTGAACTTGATCCTCCTGAGACTTCCTCAGCCTTTTCACCTCAAATTTAAGCGGTGCAGCAATTTCTTGTTCTCAGTTCGGAGTTTGTTTGCGATATTATTAGTCGTATCAACAATATCGACTATTCGATTCTCGAGTTCTGCTGATTTCTTTTGTTCTTCCTCGAATCAAGCACGAGCCTTTTAAACGTACAAGTTGAGCCTGTCCAATTTCCAAAGAGAACCCCACACCAACTTCAGTTTATGGTCATATGATTCAACAATACGATTCATCAAACCCACCATCTGCCGAATGAAAAATGCAAGTTAGACAACGAACTGGTAGATGAAGATTATTAATGAGGATATAAACTTACTTGAGATGTTGCAATAGCCCACTTCCTAGAAAATTCAGTTTTTGATAAGGCTTTCTATCAGTGGTAGTCCTTTCGAAGGACCTTTGATGGTTTGACACAAGTGTGCACAAGAGTCGGGGTTGTTGAGCAAGGTATTTTGACCTTATCATGGATAACAAAGCTATGATCAATCTCATCCGGTGTCCATGTTCGCCCAAAACTTGTCAAATTTTCCATCGACCTGCGTGAGAACTTCTACATGTCTTTTATTTGCAGACAGCTCCCCGGCTGTAGAAGATTTCGCAATAGACACTATGGCTTGTGAAGCGGCCGATGCCATCGCCAGCTCGGCAAGTTGCTTCCTAGCTTTCTTTTCACCAGTAACCTAATTTTTGTTGCCTTAGCGTCTTCCTTCTTTTTCTTTACCAACCAAACAACTAAAATATCGGGCTCTACTGCCCCTTAGTGTCACTGATCTCCTTATTTACCACATCAGTGGCGGGAAACTCTTTGATTATCATCTCAATTTCAATGACCTTTTCCATGGTACCAGAAGGCACCAAAATCTCTTTCAATACGCATAAGTGGCGGGAACCTCTTTGATTAACACCATGTTAGGAAAAAATGCAACCAGAAAGGGAGAACAGTTAACTTGAACTTATCTGAGCAATCTACTTTTTGATTCTATCTCGGTGAATCTCAGGCTACGTAAGCTCTCATACTGCTCTAATTATCATGATATTTTCAAAGAAGTCTTGAGGGAAGGGCAAGACCAACAGGATGACACACAGAAAACAAAAAAAAGGGCATTGGTCAAACCATCAAACCATAAAAGAATGCAAGATGTCGACCATGTAATATCTACCAAAAATGTATTCTCTTAAAACCAAATTACAATGGAGTCAGAAATGTAATCTTAAAAATATATAGTATACATACTTCTTGCTGCTTGGGTGGAGCGTATATGGTTAGATGTTAGGTGTTCAGTCACTACCAAACGAGCGCTTAGCATGTTTTAAAACATTGTTTAAAATAAAATAAAATAAATAAAAAAATTCTTTTTAATTTGGAAACGTGGTTGATTAATTGGCCACAAATAATAACCATCACATTAATATCCTTTCCCAAATTAAAGAATTCATTAGTCAAGAATTTTTAGTCAGCAATAAATCAATTCACTTTGTATGTTTTCCTTATAATGTGTTTGACTTCCTAATATGACTTTATATATATATATATATATATATATATATTTTTTTTTCTTTTATGGAAAAACATATTTATATATATAAGTTTATTTATTTTATGGAAAACTATTTGCCAAAATAAAAATCCTAAACTAAATCCATGAACATAATAAATCCATCCTAACCATCATCATCATAATCATCATTAAATTAAGAAATAATCTACACATATGGAAAATATATATCCATAAATAGTGTTGGCATTATCTTCTTTCTCTTTCACACATAAGACTTGTATATAAAAGTTGAATAGATGTGTTTTGGCTACTCCATCTCTATTGCTATCTCTCCCTCTAGATTTAAATGTCTTGCATCTTCATTAATGCATACGTAAAATTTAATCATTGGAATTTCAAAACCCCAAGAATGTGTGATTTGTAAGGAAATCTTCTAAACACCACACTATTTGATCTCACACTTTTAAAATTTTCACTCCCATCTTCGCCATTTTCCCACCTTCTCTACTTCTGCAGCTGCCATAACCACTACCCTCCACCATTGTCCGAACCCAAACCGGAACCTTAATGCTGCTTTACCGGCAAGGAATAATTTTGACATTAACTTTTACCATCATTGTTATTTAGATGGTCAATGAAGCTTCCATAAAGGATTTCCTCAATCGCAGACAAAACTCCGACAAAAGAAATCTCTTTTTGCAGCCGAAGAAGCCGAAGCTGATGGATATTTTCCTGACGACATCATTCAAAGATATTCGTACGCTGCCAATTCTTTGCAAGCAGGAGAAACCGATATCGGAGGATACTATAACAGAGTAAGGCGGTGCCAAATCGAGTTCCATCGACTTGTAACTAAGACTGTAAATTAGTAGTGTACGATAGAATTAATAAAATAAGAAAATATGATTATATGTCGGAGAAAATTATGATTTTCTGATTATGATTTGCGGACCTGAACCCCAGGAAGGCCAAGTTGGCTTGGATAGAAGTCTGTAGGCCCAAGAAGGAGGGAGGCTTGGGTATTAGGTCAATAGAGGAAGCAAATAAGGTCAGCTGTTTCAAGCTTATCTGGAGGATCACCTCAGCCAGATCCTCCCTCTGGGTCAACTAGGTGCAAAAGAATCTGATTCGTGCCGACTCCTTCTGGTCTGTTAACGTTAACTCCTTGGGGGGCTCATGGATTTGGTGGAAGTTAATTAAATATCGGGATCAAGCAAAGGGTTTCCATAAGATGGATGTCCGGAATGGCATGGACACCTCCTTTTGGTTCGATGAGTGGACTCATCTTAGTCGGCTCCACGCCCTTCTAGGGGACAGGGGTTGCATAGATATGGGGATTCCCATTACGTCTACCTTGGCTGAGGTATTTGCTACTCATTGTCCAAGACGTAGGCGGTCAATTCTCTTGAACATGATCAAGGAGGAAATTTGGAAAAGGCGACTCATTGGGAGTTTGGAGCCAGACCACCCCTTGTGGAGTCACGCTCCGGGGGTGTTCAAACAAGCCTTTTCATCAAAGAACACCTGGAATCAGGTGCGGACAGCTCATGCGATCACTGATTGGTACAAAGGCGTGTGGTTCTCTCAGGCTACCCCAAAATACTCTTTTATTGTTTGGCTAGCGGTTCACAATAGGTTATCAACGGGGGACAGGTTGCTAGCTTGGGCCCAAGGGGCAAACGCAGGTTGTGTTCTCTGCTACAGGGCATTAGAAACCTGAGATCATCTCTTCTTTGAATGTAGGTTCTCTTCGCACGTTTGGACTGACCTTAGCACTGCCCATCTTCAGACGAGGTATGTCGATCGGTTCTCTAAGATTATTATTATGCTTTCTACCTCGGTGTTTTGCTGGAAATTGCATGTTTATACTACGATACATGTTTCAAGCTACGGTCTATAGCTTGTAGCAAGAGCGCAATCGACGCAGACACGGAGAGTTGCCTCGGAGTCACGCTGCTATCATCAAAGTCATCGATCGCATAGTCTACAATCGTCTTTCCACTTTGGAGAGGGCGGGCCGGTTCAGTGGCATTCTACAGGACTGGTTTAGTGGTAGAGTTGCCTAGCTCAGCTCCTATGGCTTGCTAGATTTGTGTCTTCTCTATTGTTGTATTCTATTGTATTATATTTTATGTCTTTTTTCAGCTCTATCATAAATGGTGTGTACTCTTTTTCCTAATTCTCGGTTTTGTCCCAACTGGGTTTTCCGGGAATGGGTTTTAACGAAGCCACCATTTTTGATTTATTTTGAGCTTTTTTTGCTTCCTGTCCATATAAACTTGGTAAACACTTTTTGTAAAAAGGTTTTTTTCTTTGAATATAATTTTACATATTATTTAAAAAAAAAGACCATTATTTATTTTTGTTTTTTGGATAAAATCATTTTTCGTTGTTGTTGTTATTATTTTTTTTGTGATAAAGTGGTCTTGCTAATCATTGTTGTTATTTTATTATAATTGTTGTAGTAGTTCTTTGGACCGATCAATAGTGTATTGTGTATTTCCTTTTGGATAATATTATGTTCTTCATTTTTCTTTATTTTGTCTTGTTCTATGCATAATTAAATTCAGTAATGGCGTGTATATAAATTTATCTAATATAATATGATTTCTTCAAAGTAAATCTCCAAAATGTTGCCACGTGTTAACTATAAACACGACACATGTCCTCTTGTCAATTGTTTTTCTTTTAACAAAAAATCAAACCAATCCAAATAACATCGAAATTACAAAATAAAAGCTATGTTCATTACAAAACCAAACCAACTCCAATAAAAATCAATTTTAAAAAAAATCTATGTATTTTAAAATTAATCAAATAAAATCGAAACTAAAAAAAAATCTATGTTCATTACGAAATCAAACCAACCCAAATAACATCAAAATGAAAAACAAAAGGCTATATTTATTAGAATTAATGAATTTGATCAAAATAACCAATCCAAATAACATCGGAAAAAGTTATGATTATTACAAAACTAAACCAACTAAAAATCAAAATTAAAATACCAAAGCTATGTTCATTATGAAACCTAACCCAATCAAATAACATCTTAATTAAAAACAAAACATATTCTCATTAGAGTTAATCAACTTTTTATGATGAAATGTTAAATTTATTCAAATGAACAAAAATATTTTCAAAGAAAGAGTGACAAACGCTTGAACAGAAAAAGCAAAACAAAGTACTTTGTGGAATTTTAAATACCACTTAGATCACCTCTTTATCTATGAAGTTGTGCCCAAAGCTGAAATAGGTTGCCAAATTTTGAATCAGACTTGTATTGAGAGATGAGCACGAAAAGTTTCATCAATGGTTATGGAGAACTGGAGAACATAATTGTTTCCACGAAGGTGTTACGACTGCTTCGTTCACGCCAAAGACTGAAGATCGCAGCCTGAAAGTTTAGACGGAGGAGGGCTCGACCGCAATCATACCTGCCTAAGATCAGTCTTCGAAGCGTGTCTCCCCAATCCAGTGTGATGCGGTTCCATAGAAAAAAAGGTTGGTAATTTCCCAAGAGTTGAGTTCAAGAGCCCGTGCAATTCTTTTGTTTATCGCAAGCCAAGTGATAAAAGTGTGATGCGGAATACTTTGGGGAAACCAAACTAGCCAATACCAGTCAATGCACTGTCCCTTTGTTCTAATCAGGTCCCACGTATGCTTTGTTGAGAAGCTCTGTTTATATTCATCCTCTTTGCAATGCCATAGCATGATGTCTGGTCCTGCTGATGGTGAAGGAAGAGGAGAGGCTTGAATTCGATCAATTATCATTCTCAAATTTTGTCTACGCTGATTGCGTAGAGCCCAGCCCAAAGAAGAAACAATCTCCGACACCATAGTGTATTTAGTAATGCCAAGCGTTTGGGGACCTAACTCACCTACAACATCTAGGAGGCAGCCTTCAGGGTGCCAATTATCGAGGCCAAACATGGTTAATGAACCGTTCCCAATCTCTACTTTTAGGAAATATGTAGCCACGTTACATAGCTTTATAATCTTTCTCCAAATCAAAGAACCCGCCACCTCTTTCATATCCCAAAAGGAGTAAGACCGAATAAGATACTTCTTTACCCACGTAACCCAAAGAGACCTCTTCAAAGTGAATAACCTCCATATCAAATGCAAGGCATACACTTTTGAGGATTCATGCAAAGGGAGAATTCCCAAACCTCCTTCAGCCTTTGGATACACATCTTTTCCAAACGACCTTTTTGTGTACTCTGCTGGGGAAAACTCGACCAAAAAAAAAATTAACACATACTTTCAATAGTGTCAAAACAGCTTTAGGAGCTGAAACACATAACACCAAAAATTAATAATACTCATAATAACTATCTGAATGAGCTGGAGTCTACCTGCATACGAGAGACTATGGGTAGCCCAAAATAAAAACCGCATCCAAATTTTTTGAATAAGGGTTCATAATCATGACAAGACATGACTTTTGTTGTAAGCAGAAATCCCAAATAACAAATTGGAAACAACTCAATAGGAATACCAAAACGCTGAACCTCCACAACTAGTGCCTCCTCATATTTCCCAGCCATATATATGGATGACTTTTTAGTGTTTACGAGGAAGCTTGATATCTCCCCAAACTTTTCCACAACTTCCATTACACCCTAATAGTGATGCCTTCGCATCTATGAAAATCATGATATCATCTGCAAAACTCAAATGGGTATGCTTTACTTCACTATAGCCAGGATGATAACCCATGCGACTTTCCGTTGCGGCCTTGTTTAAAAGGCGTGACAAGACATTGTTAACTATTGCAAATAGGTAAGGAGACTTGGAACAGTTCTGTCGTATGCCTCTTGAGCTACCAAAAAATCCCTCCAGCTCCCATTAATTGAAACAAAAAATGCTGCCGTAGACATACATACATAGACCCAATGGAGAAAATTTTCCGTTAAGTGCATTGCCTGAAAAATATGAATAATAAAATCCCATTGAATACTGTCAAAGGCCTTTACAATATCAATTTTGATGGTACATCGACAAGAGAATTTTTTTGTGATAATCCTTGATGAGTTCGGCAGCCAACAAGACATTCTCGAGAAGAAGGTGATCCTTAATAAAGGCACATTGGTTGGGCTCTATAAAATTTGGCAATAGTATTTTTAGTCTGTTCGCCAATATCTTAAAAATGACCTTGTAAAACATGTTGCAGCATGCGATTGGCCGGTAATCTTTCATACACTTACCATCATCAAGTCATAAACCCATAATTGAAAAAAACTGCACCGCAACAAAAAAAATCTAAGCCAATAATATTCCAAGCTGCCTTATAAAATTCTAATGTGTACCCGTACGGATCTGGACTCTTATATGCCGAAAGAGGAAAAAGAACAGCTTTAACTTCAGTAGTATTAATTGAAGCAACTTAGGCTTAAGCTATAGACTATGAGAACGGTACTCAAGAAGGTCTGAGAGGTAATCCATTGTAACCTGTCTTAAACCTGATGGTTGAGCGTTCAAAAAACCCTCACAAAGTGTGCCGCATGAATGCGTTTAATCTCATCCGGCTCAGTTAAGACCTCATTCTACATATTCATCAAAATTCTAATAGCATTTTTGGCTGTATGACTCTGCATCATTTTGTGAAAATCGGAAGAGTTTCTTGAATCTCTGCATAACAGCGCCACTTGTCATATGCCTCAGAAGCTTCTTGACTTGAATTAGATGATAAAGCTTGCAGGAGCAGGTTATCGTGATATCACTATAAGGTGTTTTATTAAACTCGCTCAATATCATTTTCAGCAGTTTCAGTTTGGAGCGAAACAAGAGCAACGCTGACCGTGAATGAAAAAGGGGAGCCGTATTGGACCAATTGTTTTGAATTCTCTCTTGAAAATGAGGATGTTTCAATAAGAAGTTAAAATACCAAAATGGTCAGATATACATGCAGCCTCAAAAGTCGCAAATGAAAGTGGCTACCATGAAAAGCCCGAACCAGTTTCTTCCCAATGGGGTTTCCATCCCGATTATTCCAACATGTAATGCAAGCGCCCTCATAGGCCAGATCTTCTAGCCATAGTCCACAACTATATTTGGAAAATCTCGCATACCTTCTTATCGTGACAATGCGCTGGTAGCAGAGTGCACTGATGATGCCAAAGTCTCATTAAAGTCACCAAAAACTATCCACGGTACCTTTCCCCAGGCGTAAGAATCATGTGAATATTTAATTTCAGCACATATATGCACACAATCAAATTGGAAGCTCGAAGCGCGCACACAAGAACATAGGAAGGCATCACTTATATATGTAGTAACCCAACGAGTAGTGATTTGAGAATTTTTGTACAAAATGGTAACAGAGGTGTTGGCCATCCAAACAAGCCAAATTCTCCCCAAACGGTGATGATCATAGTTGAGCAGAACATCCATCCTGAGAACAGTGACTCAGGAATTGCAGTACTATTTTCCTCTTGTACTCTAGTTTTGACAAGTCAACCCAAAGATGGATTAACTAACATGATCAATCCAAGAACGAAGAACCATGATGTTTTTGTGGCTTATTACAACCACGCATATTCCATGCAAAAAGAGATATCATGGATTTAGTGCTTCCGATTGGAAGCTCTTCTTTATTGAGACGACCAAGGTTGTATCTTTGTTCCGTAAAACTCATGATGGGTTTCTTCTACTACTTAGATCGATTCCTATAATTTTTTGTATTCTTTTCCTTTACAATGTCACCATCTCCCATTTATATCTCAGAAAAGTTCTCTACGACTTGAATATCATGATTTTCCTTTTCTCCGAGTTTTCCTAGCACATTGAAATGAGAAGGTGAGATCGAGGTTGTTGTGTGTGGGCTGCCATTCTGTTTCACACCTGATACATTTTTGGTTTTTGTAGCGTTACTTCCCGCTTTACCTACTACTGTCTAAACCTCTTCAGCTTCAAGTATGATGTCAGTGTTTTCCGACTCATGTATTTCTTAAGTTCGTTTCTCTGAAAAAGCATATACCAACAAAGTTGAATCCTCCTCCTTCACTATTTTAGAAGTTTGTGTAAGATCTGTTTTCTCCATCTTAACAACTTCAAACGCTAGTGAAAGTTTTGGCCTGTCACAACCACATCAATTTGTCCAGTGGATTCACCACCTAATGCTTCTATGTTTTTGGCAATATATCCATTATCTTCTGTTGCTTTTATGTTGGTAATGTAACACCCCAACCGCTACTATCTGTGAGCCCCCATGTCCTCTCTTGGCCTATGGGCTCCACCCTTGTCCAACGACCGGTGCGTTATTCTGGGAGGCTCGAAAGACTTGTTACTATCCCTACAAATCACCACGTGATCTTTTCCCATGTTTTTGTCCTCATTCACATGGTACCGAAAATGACTTCCAGGTAGGTTACCTATCCTAGTACTACTCCAGCCCAAACACGCTTAACTCTGGAGCTCTCTCTATACAAATAACGGAAAATATAAGTGCACTTTGGTGATATAGGTAGCCAAATGAATTCTTTTAAGTCTCTCCACATGCACCGCCATATATCAAAAATCAGGATGTTACAGAAAACTAATGTAACATCTCCATCTTCTATCGAACTATTTGTAGACTCTTTCCCTCCCTTTCTCTGATGTATCTTCTTCGGACTAGTGCAATTTTGTGATGATGACACCCAGAGCATCTTGGTGGAAGCCAAGGGAAACTCATAGGGATTAAACTCTTTGAGCCATCCTTCTCGGTGATACATAATTACTTTGTAGTACTTTGTTGAAATTCACCGCAATAAGAACATGAGCCATATAAAACGAGTACAACGCTTTGTATTAGGATGCAACTTTTTAAAAGTACCAACTATACTGACAAAGAAATTCAAACCCTTGTGAGAGAAAAAATGGTCTGGAACGTTTTTACAATCAGTCATTAGGGGAATCAAGGATAGATCCGGCTGAGAATTGACGTAATTGGACTCCACTCATTTAGAACCAGTGTGACATCGACAATATGCCAGAACTGTCGAGATAAAAAACATTCCCGATCGAATCTGTGAATTCTCAATACGAAAGAGAAAAATTTTTGGGCTTAAGAACTTGGCATCAATGCATTTTTTTTTCACAAATGATCCAAATTCGATAAACTGTGGAATGGATGGTACCAATGTTAGGGGTGTCACCCATAAAGTGCCCAAAAATACAACTCTTCCATAACGGAGTGGCATCAATGATGATCTCATCTGGTAGCGAAACTTCCGCAATACCTTCCTTCACAGTGGTTGAAGGCTTTATAGAGTTAACAGGGGACCCTGCTTCAGTAACAATGGATTTGTAAGAAAGTTTTTCTGGTGAGAACTTTTTTGGGGTGACCGATTGAGAAGGAGGGTGGAGGCCAGAACCACCGGGAGTAAGAATAGAACCCATAACACTGGCGGTTAGTGAGAATCACGGGACGGTGGTAGCTCTAGGGTAATCACGAGACGGTGGCTGATGCAAACCCTCGGAATCACACCTTAGATATATGCTACTCGGTTTCAAGGCTTTGGTTTGAAAGGGATTGATGGAAAAAGATAGAGCTGGAGATGTAGTTTTGTCGTTGAATCCACAACAGCACACGAAATAAACAACTTGAATCACACAAGTTATCAATCCGCAAATCACGCAAGAGTTAAGGAATCTCACCAAAAGCTTGATATGACAAGAACATCAAAGACACGACTTTGAAACAAAACTAAACGTTTTACTTAATAATTTCAAAGGAAGATCCCTAAAATGGTACAACAGACATGAGCTTTATAAGATATAACGGTCATAAACACTAGAATAGAAGCAAAATACACAAAATTCAAGACTAGAATCAAAGGGGATGATCTTGAAAGATATTTGGCCAATTAAGGAAATATTCTTTTCCCCTCTTTACATCTCGAAATTTTTTCATATAGCCACGTGAGAGAAGCCTCTGTTCCATGTAGAAGCTCCCAAAATTCGTCTTCTTCACTGGTTCAAAGGAACCTAGCTGTTGGAGTGCATTGAAGGCTCTCGGGTCTAGATATGGAAAGTCTTGGTGTATGAGTGGGAAATATTGAATCCACCTAATCCAATGGTTGGGAATGAAGCTGGATGTATTTCTTAGGATCTTTTAACAGTATTAGAGAATTTCCTGGACACCAAATATGTGATTGAAGTTTCCCTCAACCGGAAGCTTCCATATAAGGCAAGTCAAGAATTCTTCGGGTTAGAAAATTAATATCTCCCAAAAAAAAATCAGTATTGACTTGATTTCAATTCTCCATGAGTCTATGTTGAGTCAAGATTGTAGAAAATTTCGCTTTGTAGCTTAGTTCCTTTTGGTCTGGTCAGAATCCTCCAATGAATACACATAGGTCAAAATCGGGGAAGTTGGAGATCACCCAGTTTGTAAATTGAATAAATCTTTTGTATAAACTTTTATTTGGCTGATTCTACTTTGCGGCATTCTTTTTTGAGCTAAAACTATATTCCAAGAGGTCTTTGGGCTGGACTAGTTGATCTTGGACTTCGTCTGGGCTAAACAAGGCTCAGAGGTTTCCTCGGCTTGTCTCCGGTGGTTGTTGTTTCCTCCTTGTTGCTTCGTGCCAATTGTACTGCTGCTCGTACTGACTCTTGTATTGGTGAGCTCAAAATGAATGTTGTTATTGATTCTTACATCACTCTAGTATCAAAATCTTTTCTCGCACCACTGCCAGATAAAAATCAAACGGACGACCATGTGGAGGAGAACCGGAGTACCTTTAGAAGTCAGCTATGGGGTGTTGCAATACTTTAGATTATGATTTTTAAAAATATTTTTTATTTTTCTGATTTTGCTAAAAACAAAATAGTTACCAATATTAATCAATAAATGAACTAATAATTACATAGATATGCATTTGATCCCCTTTACATTCACATTTGTAACCTCTAATATTTAAATGTTGGAACAAAACATCAAATACCTAAATACATTATTTGCTATTAACTACCTAGTTAAAACCCGCCATTGAAATCATTCACACATATGTAACGTCTAATTAATCCAATTAGTTAAAAAGATTTAACCTAAATCTACATCTATATATTGAAAGTTTTTCATTTCTTTGACTACACTAAAAACGAGTTTGAATACACCCATGTATCTCATTTTTTTGTCAATTGATAAAATATAATTATCCTATCGTGCATAACACTTTAGGTTATCAATCCACGAGGAAAATAGCAAAGAACAACACTAAGAATACAAGTCATATCTCAATCTATGTGATATCAAAAAAAATTTAGGTTTCAAATCAAGATTCAAAAGCAAATAAACCAGAAAAATACTTGAATTCAGTTTTAAAATTAAACAAGAGAAGGCGAACTCTCTTGGATAAATATAGACACTAGGGTAATCGATTGCTAACTAGTGGAGCTTTAATATACTTCAATAAGCTAATCTTTCGACCTTATATCACTAATAAAAACTAAACCACTTTTGTGGCATTAGTTTCTTTCTTAATCACCTAATCATCAATAACTTTTTTTAGTGATTAAGCAATCAAAAAGCATTAATTACAAGTCTAATTAACCTCTAAATACACTAATCAACTACCTCCATAAGCTAGTATGTAAAGCTCTTACAAATTTGGTTCTAACATTTTATGGAAAACCATTCGCGCATAAAATTTCCGAAGTCCTAAACCAACGAGATCAATGTTAATCTACACTTTAGTTCTAATAACAACGGGGATACAAAGCCACAAAGTTGAAAAATGGATTCAACACAAAGTCCTTAAAGATAGTTAAACAATGCATAATTCAACACTTTACTCTTTCGTACTTCGCCATAATAATACCAACCCAACATTCTAATAATACCCAAAACCAAAACTAACTTCCAATCAATACCAATAAAACTCTTCACATTCAATTAATCTTTTAAGTGCGATCTTGCTAGGGAAACTCAATCAATTTCATTTGTCTAGGTGGAAAAAGGCTTTATTGAAAAAGAAGGTTCAATGGTGTTTGGCTTCTCTCAAATTAAATGAAATGCAAGTCATTATGAAAAGGGATGGAGAATGTGACCAAATGTTGATACAAGGTTCTCTTCCACTATTCTACTTATTCTCTTGCCCATGTATATCCAATGAGTTAAACAACTCATTTCTCAAACTCTTAGGCACTTAAACCTTACGAAGAATGAGTCTTTTCTTTTACTTGTCTTTGCTAACTAGAGGATTTCTTTTCAAACTCAAAGAACAAGCTCAATTTTTTAAAAAATAATCAAACTTGAGCTTTTCTTCCTTTTACTAAGCATTATCTAGTAGCCTTTCGTATCTACAAGGCTCTTTTTGGGCTTTCCATCTTTCTCTTTGATTCTAAATCACCAATTCCTCAATGAGATCACTCACCATTCAATCCTAAGATTTCATTACATTCTTAAGCTAATTGAAGAAAGCTCTTGTCGATCACCTTCTATAGAGATTTTGCACATGAAAGCAAGCAAGAGATCTCACTCAATCAAAATCAATGCAAGGCTTGAAAAGAAAAGGCTAGGGTGAAGGTGAGGAAACCATCTTCAAAATGAATATGGCAATTCAAGTTAACAAGGGTGATGAAAAATGCATTAAAAGATAACTCGAATGTTTCTTTTGAATCCCATGAACAAGTATTTTGATTCCGCAAGAAATTAAAGTTCAAATTCCAATTATAAAGATAATTGCTTTGAAAATCAAGCAAGGTTCGTAATGGTAGGAATTTTCAAAAGAGGGAAGGGTCCAATGATGGATTTTCTAGTTTTTCAAGGTTGAGATTATGCATTAAGTAACTATGATCAAGGGTTTCGATCTAAATCCAAATTCAATTTTCTACAAAGAAATCTCATCATTATCCCCTATGCATATGCAAATGGAGAACTATCTGATTTTTTTTTTGTAAAACATGAATACGAACAATGCACGACTCAAAAATATAAAATCAAAATAGAAAACATCATTAGATATCAATGTCTCTCCCAAAACTTATTTCGTACTTTCTCGGTGTGAGAATAACTTGAGAAAGATACCAACAACATGAAAACATTAAATAACAAAGCTAAAAGGAATAAAAATATGCAAAAGTGAAGTGGAGTGTACCTAGTACCATGAAGAGAGGAGAAAGAGTATGATTCGTTACCTGAGCTCGGGAGTGGCAGTTTTGGTGGTGCTCGTAGGATGAACCACGTGGAGGCTATTGTGCTTCCATATGTGTGCTCGGAACTCCATGGAATGCTCTTCCTCCATTTGGTCCCCCACATTTTCCTCTCTATGGAAATTCTTGCTCCCATTGGACCATTTGTATCTATATGCATTAGGAATCCGAATTATGGATCTCTCGGTTCGAGAAAGAAAAATAAGATATGCTCTTCTGGATTAGTAGTTTGCTCCGTTACCAAATCCACTACCTCATCGGGTTGAGGGTTAGAGCATTTTGCACTAGAGAACATCCCTTCTAGACTCTTCACCTCGTCCTTGAGGCTGTTCACGTGCTTCACCACCTTTCTAAGTGATCGTCCTTGCCACTTAATGAACCTTTGGATAAAGTGCATATGCTCATGGGCGTGTCTAAGTACCGGCTCTCAGATTGGATCATCCCAAGGTCGGAAGTCATACCGTGAGCTTCCGTAAATCGGGTTGTAAGGTGGTGGTCATGAAGGAGCCTCTTCTAAAAGGCCTGCTACCTCATTTCCCATACCCTTCTTCCTTGGCATTAGAATCTTGGTGAGAGTACCATCCCTTCTCTTATCAAACATATGCTCTTCTCCATGATAAAAAGGTTCATTTCCCTCAATAAGATAGAGGTGAGGTGTGGCTTTGGTAGCAAGATCTTCTTCTTTACATCCGATGAAGCCTCAAAACGGTAAGCGTATGAAGCATCAAGAGATCCTGGAAGAAATCTGGTCCGGTTGAGGTAGTATTTATCAACCCTTGTACACTAAAGTGTATCTCCTCTCAACTTAATACCCTTAGCCATGAAGAGTGGTGTAAAAAGTCCTCTCATGCTCAATTGTGGTGTCTTTTCTAATGTAGTCATAGCCCAATCTTATGTGTAGAGGAGGTAGTGAACAAACATACCAACCATACTCACATCATCATGGTTAGAACGGATTCCAAATCCATTGTTGAGATGTTGAAGGAAAAGTTTTAGACCCACAAAAGAAGCCTTATCTCTGGATCCGTTATGGAACATGTTTCTCTCCTAGCATACATCGTGTGGATGAGGGCCTTATGGATATGATGGATGAAAGGATGATGAATGTTAGTAGCTTTTGTAATACTCTTCTGAAAGAGGACTACTCCCATGGTTTTCCACAAAAGGTTTGGTTCTCTAATTGCCCTCTCATTGCAAATATGTAATCTTGACCTATCTCCTGATAAGACATCTAATACTTCTTTTTTCCTACCGTGAACTCAATGTATGCCACATCATCCCACTCAAGATCTCTAGGCTTGTTATCATAGATCCTTAAGGAAGCAAGGAACTTTTTTGTGAGATGGACATAGGTGTCGTATGCCAAGCTTAGGAACTTCTCAAGTCCCATTTTCTTGAATATGGCTTCAACATCTTCTAGGAGTCCCTTCTCACTTTAAAAAATGGGTTCGGGGTAGCGTGTTGCCACGAAAGAGATCTCCTTGAACCTTCTTATGTATTGAGCATAGGTTACCTATGGTTTTTCCACTATCTCCTTAATTTTCCTTTGGCTTTTCCCTCGCCTTTTTCTGCGGCTTTTCCCTTACCTTTTGGAGCTCTCTCTTCCTCACTTCCGGTCTTACTGTGCTCCATCTCACTACGCACTAACTCACTATCCTCCGACTCATCTTGCTTAACAACCTTTCCTTTCCCTTTTCCATTTGAATTTTTTACATTGGATTTAGGTTGTGGCTTGGACGGTTTAAAGGATTGAGCTTTTCCTTGGACCTTTTGAGCATTCTTCTTATTTACCGCTTCGATCTTTGCTCATCTTCGCTATTGCTATATACAAAACAAATGTGGTAACTTGGGAAGAGATTAGTAAAGCTCCATTGAAGCCACAAGATATCAAAGCATCACTTGGATCATGCAATAAGATACCAATGGAGAGAACATCAAGCGTTAAACATGTATTTAACAATGCCAAAGAGCATAATTCACAAATTAAGCATAGTTTCTCATCAAAAAATTTATAAATCATCACCAAAACGTTTTCAGGCATGATAGTCTTCTAAGAAATCTCTCAATAAACCAATATCTATCTAATGAAACCACAATCCTCAATTTCCCCTTTTCGTAATCCCCATTTCTAAGAACCCTAACTTTTAAATTTTCAAATTCTTCTTCAATTAACCATCAGATTCAACTAAACATTGGATTTTCAACAAAAAAAACTCATTCTATCTCACAGTCAAAGCTAAATTTGTACATAATCTCCAGCAAGAATGAAGTTTGGTGATGAACCCAAGAAAACTACAAGTTAGGTGAGTTTAAATACCTCAAAATCGAAGGGGGTTGGTTCGTTCAAGCTTTTGGTGCCAAATTGATAAATCACAATTATCCTATGGTGTGTAGCTTTTTAGGTTATCGATCAACGAGAAAAATAGCAAAGAAAAACACTTAGAATACAAGTCATATCTCAATCTAGGTGAAATCAAAATGTTTTTAGGTTTCAAATCAAGATTGAAAAAAAAAAAGTGGAAAAAATACTTGAAATCGGTTTTAAAATTAAAATAAGAGAAGGCAAACTCTCAGGATAAAGATAGACACTAGGATAATTGATTGCTAACTAGTCGAGCGTTAATCTACTTCACTAAGCTAACCCTTCGGCCTTAGATCACTAATGACAACTAATCCATTTTCTATGGCATTAATTTGTTTTTTAATCACCTAATCATCAATAATTTCTGTTAGAGATTAAGCAACCAAAATATCATTAATTAGAAGCCTAACTAATCTCTAAACAGCTTAATCAACTACCTCCATAGGCTAGTATGTAAAGCTCTTACATATTTGGTTCTAACATTTTATAGAACATGTTTCTAAATCTCTAAAACAAAGCATTTTCTTTCTAATTAGGTTTTTAGGCTATTTATAGTAAAAATAAAGAATTGATTAAACACAAAACTGATTGGGTGAAATCCCGGTTTAGAAGCAAAATACTCAGTCCGGTCCACAGTGTTGCTTGATCGGTATAACCGGCCTCTACACGCAAGTGGCTTCACTTGCCCAGTAAAGATGGCCACTTCACTCTCGATCAATGACACGAGACCACTTCAACTTCTCACTTCACTCCCTCAGACACTTCATCCCGTTGTGTTTCCTCAACAGTTCCTAAGGTACTATTCGTCAACTCCACAATGGTAACACGAGGCCGCTATACCTCACTGTTGAGTCTGCCCGATGCTGTCTGGCCGCTGCACCTCACCACTGAGTCTCCACGATGCTGTCTGGCTGCTGCACTTCACCAAGACACTATCCATTCTTCATCAAATCTCATCTTTCTATCCCCTTTTTCTCCATTTGATCATCCCTTTTGTCCACTTCACTCCCAAACCTACAAAACAAGATGCACATGCAATCTATACAACTAAAATCCTAATTATGCAATGCAAATGCAAAAACTTAGTGAACATTTGCATCAAAAAGATAGTAAAAACTCAACATATCATAAATCACGATCACATACCTCAAACTTTTCATTTCTATGCACACATGGATGACAATAATGATAAAATAGAAATCAAAGACAAAAAGATCATTGAAGGCCGATGATGAAGACCGCCGGTGAAATCGAAGACATACAAAAATGAAGAAAGCAAGAATGAAGACATGTACAAGAATAAAGGAGGCATAACTGGTTTTATGATTGACTATTATTTTATTTTTTAATAGTATTGAGTATATTTTTTATTATTTCAATTATAATTACTGAATTTTATAATATATAAATAAATATTTAACTGATTGTCAAATGATCTTTTGATCAAAATTATTGGATTACCTGTTGTTTCGTTTTTTGTAAGTTTACACTAACAATGATTGCCAAAACGAGTATGTAATTTCTCCCATTAATGAGTATGTAACTCTTCATACATCACATTCACGAAATAAACATACATAAATAAAAATAAAGAGAGGAAATGAAATAAATAAAACCATACCATAAAATATCTTACACATTTTTCTAAAGAGAAATTATTATAATGATAAAAATAACAAATTTTAAAATAAATACCATTTAGATGTAAGATAAACAAAATTTAATAAATACAAGCATTTATGTAAATAGGAGTGAAACAATATTCCACTTGGCCTAAAGGATTTCACTTATTTTCTATATTGAAGAATTGAGCTATATATATTTGCTTTATGGAGATCAACTAATACATTCTAAAGTTTGTTTTTAACCAACAAAACTTGCAAAGACACTTATGGGAAATTATACACTAAATGTAGGTTTGCAAAGTTTCGTATTAAAAACCAAATAAATAGTTTAGGTGAGTGATATATTTGCAGCCAAATCTTCAGTTTCATTATCAATAACAAATTTTCGACACGTTAGACCATGACCAAGTTAAACGAACATTGTAAATCATCAACTCCTAAAAGCAAACGAAAATATTTGAAATTCTTTTTTAAATTAATAATCTATCTATAATAAGATTTTAAAAAATTTCTAATGGAATATTACTATATTAACTTTAAATCCACGCAACTCTTGGTGTATTTCCTAGTATATATATATATAAGTGGTGTCAAGCACGTGATGCATCACATGACTTATCTATTATTTGATTTGACTATTAAAATTATAACTTTTAAAAAACTATATATATATAGATATAAATTTACATTATTAGATATACTAGTTATAATATAATAATGTATATATTGTTAGACTAAATTATTTGGGGTTTTCACCTTGTTGTATATACATTGTTGGACCAAATTTAACCTTGAGTTTTTCACAACTAAGAATTACAAAGAACCAATAATTAAAAATATTTAAAGATGAATTGATGGTACCAGTCATCAGTTGAAAACAGTAGCTAAATTCTATGTTGTTGTTCTTGGGAGTCGGCGATAATATAGCTATTAGGGTTTTTTTAGGTTATTGTTTTGTGTCCCTCTTCGCTTTAGGATTAAGGTATTTCTGACCTAATCTCTAGATTAGAGCTGACGTGTCGCTAGTAAATCTCAACTTTTTAAAAATTCAAGCTTAGGTCGGTTGGACCTAATTCCCATTACATTTTAGTGGGCCAGTCTGTAGACTTCATCAAGCGTGTCGCTTGTATTTGAAGTGATGTTTACTGGACCGTCTTTGTGTCGTCTCCTCCTTCCCCAAACCCCTAACACCAACGCCATCGTCACCGCCGTCCTCTCCTCCTTCCCCAACCTCTCCTCACACCAACAATACCGTCATCACCGCCGTTCTCTCCTCGTTCCTAAACTTTTCCTCTTTCTCCGACAAAAATTCTCTAATCCTCCTTACAAATTCTAATTCCCAATTTTTTCTCTCTTGGTTGATCTCATACGCTGTCAATTTTCTAGCCGTAAATGAATCTCTCTTACTGAAAGTTTATTCCTCTATTTTCTAAATTTCATGTTTGTTTTTGTAATATCTCGTCTTTTTCCCTTTTGACACATCATTTTTATGTAAAACATGTTATTCTATCATATGCCATACTATTGCTTTTATAAACAAGTAGCACAACAACGCTAATTTTTTTTTAAAACACTAATTTATCTATATATTGTGTTATGTTAACATGATACATGCTATTTGTTTTGATTTCTCGATCTATCTATTTTTTCTTTCACCAATTGTTTGAGGGTATTTTTGAATTTTCTAACACTCTAAAATGTTTGGTACCAAAACTTTCTGACACATGGTTATTTTGTTAAACTAAATCAAGATTTAGGCTATTCGGCAAATAAGCCCTAATAGATAAGTATATCTTTTGATATGTGTGTATTACAAATTAATAGAAGTGGGGTATATGTGTGTGTTATCTAAGAATATAGAGTGTTCTTTTATTTTCTACGCCACTTTCAAAAGTTAGTATTTTACAATTTAACATTTTATAATTAATTGGATAAAGGTAACATTTTTATCATACATTCTTTTTTTTTTTTGTTTTGAATTGAATTTTAATATTTTCAACCCGCCAAACCATTTTTAAAACAAGGCGCTACATGTTTTTGAATTTTGAGATTGTATCAATGTTAGAAGCAAAGAGAAAGAGTTGTTTTGAATTTTATCTTGTAGCGAACCATAGCTACTCATATTGTTGATCTCTTGTTTCTTTGATAGAATATAATATGTTTTGGAATTGCTTACCAATGATTTAAATGATTTGTGATGCCAACTTTGGGGTTTCACCATGTATTCAGTTGTTCCATTCTCTCCAAATTATGTGTAACAGAGCCAAGAAGGTATAACGCAAGAGGAAGAGATGAGCCGCATAAATGTGAATGGAGCGTTAGTAAGATATCAGGTGATGGTATTTGATTGTCATATTGTTGATGGCGCGACAATCTATGCACATTCACCATGTATCATCTTTCTTGGGCACTAGGAGCGGTAAGCGGTTCTCGGTATCTCGTATTTACTCTCTTTAGTGATTTTTCCTCCAAAGACGTTTATCGTAAGGTTCACAACAAATCTTTTTCAGACGATTAAGAAATTATCCTCTCAAAAACTCCAGGAATTAACCTAGAAAAGTGGCCAAAGCTAGACTTGTGTCATAAAGAAATTTTATGTTTCGGTAAAGGATTGAATCAAAATCATTCAGGCTAAGAAAAAAATTCCGCTAGATGTTAGCATAGGCCCAAAGGGGTTAATCAAAAAGACTATTTACTTGAAAGAAAAGGTTTTGGGAGTTTGTTCGATCTAGTAAAAAAGCCAAACTCCCAATTTATGCAAACTTGGCAATCTCCGTAGAAATGATGATGCATCTTCAAAGAGCTATGAAAGCCAATATGAATATTCAGAAAATTTGGGCGAATTGTAACTTTTTGTTCATGACTTCCCCTTAACAATGGCAGAGAAGATGAAAGAGACGGAGAGATTTAGTTTTAAGGAACAATCCTCACCTAACCAAAGGTAGTTCGAAGTAAACCAAACGAGATGAACAATCTCAAACAATTTTATGAATAATACTTGTGTGTTTCTCAAAGTTTACAAAGTCATAAAATAGATAGAAACTTATTCTCGAAATGTGGAAATAAATAAATGTAGAAAAACAACTTTTAGACTTCATGAAAAGTTTCCTTCGTATTTTTCACGTTGTATTTGTTCTTGTTAGAGTAAGAGACAAATCTTTGACTATTCTTTGGTTGGCGCTGCAATCAAGCGGACTTTGTTAAATGTTCCCATAATAAATAAATACATAAGTCTCTTGAACTTTGTTATCCTGAGGTTTTACCATAGAATAATACCGCAAGTGCGCAGTTCAATTTGCAGTAGTATAATCATGATTGAATCCACGAGGACCAATAGAGTACACTATTAGTTATGATTGATTTAATAAAAAACATTAAGCAATGATAATTCTTTAGGGAATCATGACAACAAATGCAAGAATATGGGAAAACATTAAGAACCGTTCTATAACTCAAATTACGAATTTAAATTTATCCAGCTGTCGCATGTAATAACTATCTATGCAATGAAAACTCCTAGCAACGAAACCGTCGTTTGTCAATAAAAATCCATGCATGCAATGAGATCCTATTTCGATATGTTTACAAAGTGCAATACCATCAACTATCGTTAGCTAAGGATACTATTCCCATAAGGGATAGATCCATCGATTTAACAACACTTTTAGAGTCACGATAAGATCGATTAAAAGTAGAGCCTAATTGGCCAAATTAGACAAAGCATTATGAACAACCCTAGATGAAGAACTATATGTTATCGATTCCCAAACAACCTAGCAAAGATCTACATGATTATTCCCTTAGAAAACTCAACACCCAAGATAGATCTACACACACATGTATAGAGAATACATGATAGAGATAGATGAAGAAATCATAACAGAATTACAAAATAATAACAAAAGAGTTTACGAGAAAGATCTTCAAAGTATAAAACTAAAATCAAGATCTTAAACTATGGTTTCTGAGTATTTTTTTTGGCTGCCCTAGCTTTGTTGTCGAGCTCTTTTATTATACAAGAAAGGAGAAACCCTAAAAATGAAAAATGAAAACCTTTGTATTCGCATACCGATGGGTTACAGGTGTGTACCATCGGTTTTCTTCGCCTTCGATATCAATCGGTTACAAATGTATAACAATCGGTTCTTCATCTTCATTCTTTCTTCACTTGACGATGTAAAGCACCAATTTCATTCCAAAGTTTTCCTCTTGACTCCAGCAAGTATGAATACTTAAAAAGACACAAAACACTGAAAACTATTTTGTTTCTATTGAAACGACTCAAGACTCAGTGTCGAAAGACTAAAAACTAAGAGAAATAATGGTTAACAAACTTTTGTGCCCAAGCTCTTGTCATCGGTCCTAACGGCATAATGGGGGGCTCCACTTGGCTAGTCATCCTTTGGTTCGCTATTTCCATCTCTTCTTCGAAAAACATGAACGCAACGTCAAGATCTCCTCATTGATGACTGCATCTATTAGGAAGTTAACAATCTATTATCTTGTGTCCAAAAATTTCCTAAATCTGAGTATGGTAAGGTCTCCATCTAACATGATCATTAAGATGCCTCACACTTTCTCTGCATGATCATCTTCCTTGCTTGCATCTTTCTTCAACTCTTGAGCTTTTTCTTCGTCTTCTTTGGTTTTCTTTACCTTGTTTCTCTCCCTTAGATTCCATCCTCAAGCTCTAACTCACCTTCAGTTTCAAATACCTAAACTATACTCATAACTATGTAATACGCGGGAATGATGCTATATGATCCTAAAATGTAAAACCGTGTAAATGCAAGATTCAGATGCATAATTAAAACTCTAAATGATGTGATTCTCAACGGCGGTCATGAGATGAACTTAGAAGAAAAATTGATTCTTTATTTATTAGGTAAAGAGTGAATACAAAACTACATGGTGACTTTATTAAATAGTCCATCAATGGATGCCTTCAAAGGCTGAGATTTAATCTCGACTCAAATAAAAATAAAATTAAAAAAATAGTAAAAATGGAAAAACATAAAAGGAAACTTGTGTTATCGCGCAAATGAGACCCTTTCCATAGACTAGAGGCTATCATCTCGACTCTAAAGGTCTTAAATACTCTAATTCAAGTGGATGGAGCTGATACGTCGTCCACACCTGCAATGAGAGAAATAATAAAAATAGAACTTACCTTGTTTGGAGGTAGAATGGTCCAATATGGCATTGATGTGTCCTGATCGCGTGTCCTCTCTTCTACAACATTCTTAGTGTTATTTCAAGCTCTCTTGATGCTCTGATGATGCTCCTTCTGGTGGTTGATGCTAACTCCTTTTATCATGTTGATACAGAGCAATTCTTTACCCTCTTGTACATCTCTTAAATTAGCTTGATCCATGATTTTTTCGCTTTGATAAAATTTTTGCGAGTGATTCTTGAAGCCTGCCATCATTGGAGCAAGTGGAGATGAAGTATTGGACTTACCTCACTATATGCTTGTCTTGTAAAACGCGTTGGCAGAATCTATGGTGTCATCTCTTGATTCAGCTCAAATATAGAGTGATGTGTCTCGGCAGTTAGCATTTAAATGGTCAATTTGACAAGGGATCTCGAAGCTTAAGTCTATGAGAGCTTGGATATACGTGCTGTTTACTTGATGACTCTTATTGTTGGTTCTGAGAAGAGTTGCATGGAAATTTGACGAATCTGCTCGTGTGTACAATTATTTTGTTGAAACACTTCTTGTTGAGTCTTGTCGGATCGGGTAAGACTTGGTATGGTTGTTGGAGGTTCTATAGTGTTGATTAGTGACTCCACAACTGTAGTGAATTGGTCTCGAAGTTTTCTAGCGCGTGATCTATTCATTGGTCCTTCTATAACTTTTAGGGTGCCAATCAAATGTTCTTCTAGGTCGATGTCCACATCTTCCTCACCCTCTTGAGAAGGTTATGACCTCTGAACATTTTCACCAGCATCAAACGGAGCTAAGTCAGCGAAATTAAAGCTTTTAGATATATTCAACTTACCATGTAGTTGTAGGCGGTAGGCGTTGTCATTGATGCGGTCCAATACTTTGAAAGGTCCTTCTCTTCTCGATGTAAGCTTTGTACTCTTTTTGTTGGGAAATATCTCTGTACTCATATGCAAGAAAACCCATTTTCCTGGTTCAAAGATCATCTCTTTGCGGTGTTTGTCTACTCGCTTCATGTATTGCTCGGTCTTCTTCTCCAATTTGGCATTGGCCGTTCAGTGTAGTTTCTTCACAAATTTGTCCTTGCGGTGTCCTTCTTGATCATGGAGTGATCCCGGTGGTAGTTTTGATAAGTCTAAGGGGTTAGTAGCTTGAATCCATAAAAACTTCCAAAGGACTAAAATTAGAAGTTGAATGAGTAGCACGGTTGTAAGCAAATTCAATGAAAGGCAAAAATTAAGCGAATTTCTCAAGTTCTTACTGATCGTAGCTCTAAGAAAAGAGGATAGAGTACGGTTGAAAACCTCAGTTTTACCATCTGTTTGGGGATTGCAAGTGGTGGAGAAGAACATTTTGGTTCCAAGCTTTCTCCATAATATTTCTAAGAAATGAATCATGAACTTGGTGTCTCTATCCGAGACAATGGTGCGAGGCACTCCATGTAAGTGTACCACTTCTTTGAAGAACAAGTTAGTTGTTTATGTAGCATCATTGGTCTTGTTGCATGGTATGAAGTGAGCCATCTTTGAAATCGGTCCACCACAACAAAGATAGAATCCTTGTTTTGAATCTTTGGCAATCCTAATACAAAATTCATAGAAATATCCTCCCATGGAGCATTAGAATTAGGAAAAGGCATGTATAAACCATGAGGATGTGATCTTGATTTGGATTTTAGACAAACAATGCACTTGAAGCAAATCTCTCCATATCTCTCTTCATATGAGGACAAAAGAAATGCTCTACTAGCATGGATACGGTCTTGTCTACACCAAAATGTCCCATATGACCCCCACTATGAGCTTTCTCGAGTAATTAAGTCTCTCAATGATCCTTGTGGTCTACGCCAAAATGTCCCATAGTGTTGATAGTGACTGCACGACTGTATTGAATTTGTCTCAAAGTTTTCTAGTGCGTGATCGAGTCATTGGTCCTTCTATAACTTTCGGGGTGTTGATAAAATTTTCTTCTAGGTCGATGTCCACATCATCCCAACACCTTACTCTTTTGTATTTCACCATAATCATACCAATCTAACTCTCTAATAATTCTTGAAACCAAAAAGAACTTTCAATCAATTCCAAAAAAAACTCTTTAACATCCATTAACATTAAAATGCGGTCTCACTAAGGTAATGTCAATCATTCTCAATCGGTTTTGTGAGAAAGGCTAAATGAATGAGGTGGTTTTATGAATTTTGTATGTTTCTCTAAAAACGGAATGTTAGATATTAGGCAAAAGGTATCTAAGAAAAGGAACAATTTATTCATAGAAATTCAACCTCCATTTTCTATCCAATCCTATAAGCATTTTAATATCTAGTGTTTTCCATTCCCATCCTCAATTTTAGAGGCTAAAAACCAACACTCTTTTTTTCCTTTTTAATTCTCCACCACTGAAAACCATTTCCTGTTCTCTTGTCAAACACTCTAAGATTCTTTTCTTTTCAAACCATTTTTGTAACTTGACTCTTCTTTTCTTTTCTTTGGCATTTTCCATGGCGCCTCGTAACTCTTATTTCATTTGTTTTCTCATTAGTCTTCTTTTTTAGAAAAAGATGAAGCTTCAAGGCACATTTCTATTACAAGATTCATTACTTATACTTGAATCCCTAGAGTGTTCTTATTCCATTCTCACTCTTTTCTCCTTTTCATTCTTTCCTCCAACACCCATTCTCAATCATCAACAATACTACCTATTCTTTTTTTCTTCTCATCCTAGATGCTAGCTCTTAAAGTTCCAGAGTCTAGCTCTTAATGGAGGTTAATCGTTTTTGTTTCCGATACTCTCAAAATTTTTCCCATGTGATATTATCAAGGGAAAAATGTCTCACTCAAACAAATCAATAAAGGTTAGAAATAATGACTTAGGTAAAGGGTGGAAAACCATCTTTAGAGTGGAAATGACCGTCTGGTTTAGTAAAGAGTGGTAAAAAGAGATTAGAAAAACTGGATGTATAAATTAAAGACCATGAGAACAAATTCTAAATCCCTAAGTGAGAGAATTAGATTCAATTTAAATTTCAAGTTCAAGTTCATAGAGAGTCGTTTTGAAAATCACGCAAAGCTCTCAATGGTTGGAATTTTTGAAAGAGGAAAGGTCTAATGATGGACTTTCTTGTTTTTCAAGGTTGAAATCATGCATTAGATAACAATGATCAAGAGTTTTGATCTCAATCTAAATTTAAACTTCTACAAGGAAATCTCATCATTATTCTCTATGCATATGCAGCTGTAAACCTATATGATTCTAGACTTCATCTTATTATGCAAATGAAATTACATGCTTCTTTTGTGTTTTCAGATTTTTTTATTTTTTTGGTTTTCAATGCAAATAAGTGTATATATTATACTCAAATATGAAAAAAAATATATGAAAACACAAAACATAAAATCAAAAGACATAAATCCCTCCCTCCAACTTAAATTACACCGTCTCAGTGTAACAAAAGTCAAAGATAGGAGAAATAAGAAACAAAAAATATTAAGGTATTAATAATAAAAGGGATATGACCATACGTTAATCCTAGTAAGGAGTCTTGGGGAGTGAAAAGAGAGGTCGAGTTGTGAAACTCCTTGGACTGGTTGGAGTAATGGAAAAAGCATTAAAGACGCGTGTTCCACCTTTTAGGTTGATAGTGAGTACCTCCTTCATTATATCATGAAGATCCAACAAATCTTTTCCCTTAAGCTCCAATGAGGATTGCTTTAACCATTGCAAAGGGATTTGATATTCCCTTGCACATTTTACACTGTACTCAATCTGTCCATCAATACATCTTCAAGGGTCCAAGGTCATAGTGGGAGACAACTCTTTTAAGTTATTCATAAGAGTGGGAGGGTGAGTTTGTTTTGGTGGCTTCACCATGAAATTTTTCTCCATTGATTCTTCAAATTAAAGCCCTAAAAAACCACCATCCAAAACCTCAATATCCTTGATTTGTAGCATGAGAAGAACCTTCACATTCTTAACCTTCACAACTTGTACTTCCTCATGCATGATTGTACAACAAAAAGGTAGTTGTGGAGGACTAAAAAAGGTAAAATACATTGTTGTTGATATGTCAAATAATCACTCGGGAAGTCAATATTAGCTCTCGCGGTGTGGAGAAAAGTATTGGTTGTGTATTGGGGCGATTGTCTCTTTCTCGGGGACAAGCTACTGGGTAGAGCTCACAAATGGTCTTCCCCCGAGGACTTGGAGGAGAGTGCTCAATGCGAGTTATCGCAAAGGGCAGAGTTGGGGGAGAGTGCCCAATGTAAGCTATCGCAGAGAGCAGAATTCGACTGGAAGATGGCTGACTTAAAGGTAGTCAAGGCCAATTTTGAGACGAAGCTGAGCTCCTAGATGGCTAGGCTGAGGAAATCCCGCGAGGAGCACGGTGAGGCCGAGCGTTAGAAGGCCTATGTGTAGATGACACTGCTCGCAGGCCCTCGATTGATGTTTTGTCAAGTTAGGGGGACGCTAGAGAACCTCGAAGCCCTTGCTGAAGAAGGTATCATTATTCCTCCTGCTAACATAGAGAAGTTGAAGATGGATTATGCGGCATTGAAAGAGGAGGTTTAAAACTTTGTGATCGCTCTGAGCTGGGAGACTTTGATGCTCCGACGCTTTTCTCCTACTCCTCGGAATGTCCTTTAAAATTGAATCTACTTGGAGAAGAAAACGATGAGCCTAAGGGTAATGCGGTTGCCAACCAGGTCGAGGATGCTCCCAAAACGATCAAACGCGTGGGCGAAGAGTGATCGGCCCTTAATTCTCCCTTCTTATTTCTGTTTTATTTCTTTTTATTGTTTATGGCCTTTGAATCTTTGGCTTGAATTCGGCATTTTTGGATTTTGTATGGATAATGCCCGAAGGGGATTTTACTCTTACTTGCTCTTTTGCTGAATTTCTTTGATCATTCTTTACTTTTTACTTTTTTTTCTTTTGACTTGCTTTGTGAAAGTTATTGTATTCTTAGCTCGGCTTGATTGTGTGTGATTTTGTGTTTTTCCAAGGGTGTTTGCTTCCGTATTATGTGATCGGTAACCACTTAGCTTACCTCCAAGATATGTGAAAATGATGCCTTCTCGAATAATACTGGCGAGGATGTGCTCAGATTTGTAGGCTTGGGGACCATGGTCATCTTAGCAACTTGTGCCCTTCCTACAGTGTCTGAGTCGGTTGCGATATAGGACTAGGCTTATTTAGTTCCAAGGACTCAAAGCACGGTGAAAAGATGTGCTTGGCTTGTACCAAAAAACGCGGAATCAAGATTTCAACTTACTTTTTCTGTCTGAATCATTAATTGTGTAGGATGGGCCCGACTTACTTGTCTTGAATGATTTCTGAGTATTTTCCGAGGATGTGCTCAGCTTATGTTGAAAATGCAGAACTTTAGTGTGAATTTTGCAAGGGTCGCCTTCGCTTATTTTTATCAAATTGTTTGGGACACAGTGCAAGATGGACTCGTGGTGCGACGAGGATGCAGTTCTGATTCTTGGTTACATTTCTTCTAGTGTCCAAATCATGATTATGTGGGGTGGATCTCGGTTTATGTTTGTCAAATGACATGGGAGCATGGTGTGAGGCGGGCCTCAGCTTGGATAAGAATGCAGTAGGTTTTGTCTTACTCCTTATCCGAGCGAGCATTTAACCTGACCTTACGGGCACGACCCAACTTTGCAACTCCATCTTATTTTTGTTTATATTTTTTTTTTATAAGTAGTTGAATCCAAAGTCGGGCTGCCTACGTACCCGTAGATCGGGATCAAGCCTTAATGTAGTTTGATTTTTTTTTTGCAAGCATGAATGTGATTGCTTTGATGCATTTTTTACCGGTTTGAGTTAGTCGATCTCCTTCCTTTATCTTTGTGTGTTGGTTCGGTTCGTAGATTCTGTGTTATGAGTCTTTCTCCAACATTGTTGTTTGTTCTACAGTTGATCATCGAGGGGAGGTCGGTGTCGGTCGAGCTCCGCAATATGGCTAGAGAACAATCTGTGGATGTGGGAAGAGCTGATCTTTGATGAATGTATGAGCGTCCTTCTCCTTCCTCATTGTTGTGGCCTTCTTTGTAGTAAAATTTTATTAGTAATAAACATTTTTGTCGACCTCATGACTTGACTCGCAATTTGACTAGATATTGAAAAGTCACAGCGTTTTTATAGTCACGTCTCTTCAAATTCTTTCTTAGGAAGTTTCATAGAGTATATGATCTTGGTGGAGTTATGCCTATTAAATAGGATATGATGTGGTGCATTGGCTTTTGTTCGTGGATGGTATCATCGTTTCCCGAGGTGCCTATTGAATGCGCCCCTTCGGTTTCTCTTATTTGGCTATATAAGATTTTCATTCGGCATCACTTTCTTCTCATCCATTTTCTTTATATTTTTGTTTCTTTGCTTTCGGCTTTCTAATTATTAAAAACTTTCTCTCTTTTTTTCTTCCTTTCGCTGGGATGTCCAACCTCGGTGCAGCGGCGCCAAAGTATATTGTAATATTGTTGGACTCTAACGTGGAAGAGGTTGTTCCTAACATGGTGATGGATGATACTGACTGCTCAACCGGGGCCTTTGTTTCTGGCTCGCCAGTGTCATCGTCATCATCCAATGACCTCAATCGGTTTGATAGGTACTTGGGAGCCGATGGCGCGGATGACCGTAAGTTCTTCAATTTTTGCGGGCGGCCTCACCTAAACTTTTCGCACGGGGGGTGGAGGGGTACAACCTTATTGAGGTTCAGCAGCCTTATGCCAATGTAAGTTTTATGTTCGGCATAATTTGCTTCTTAGGGCATTGTCTTGTGCTAACTTTTTCCTAGCCTTTTTATCTTTGTAGCTGATCAATGCGGTCGACGAGGTCTGTGTTGCGCTTCAGTGGTTATAGGAGGAGCAACGCAATTTTCAGATAGCGATTCAGAAGCTAGAATCCATTGGTGAGTATTCGATGTGCACTCACATGCGGATATGCCGGCTCCAGGATTGGCTTGGTCGAACTCAAAAGAGGACCCAGAAGTTGTAGCTCAAGTGGTTGAAGATGGAAAGCGATCCTTGGAAAAGGGACGGCTTGGGTTTTAACGAGTTCATGCCCATCCATAAGTGATTCGGGAAATTTTTTGCGAGCTCTGACTTCTAGGCGAGTGAAGACCAATCTCGTCCTTGTTTCCTTTTTCTTTTCCTTTGTACACATTGGTTTTCTTTCCTTTTGTCCTTTTGCTCTGTACTTGGAACTTCTTTGTCCCTTTGTGGCTTTTAAGTGGAAAGTGTTTTTTAATACCGATCACCTATATATGTTATGCTTCGTAAATTCTGTCTTCTTTTCTCCTTTTATATTTTTTTTATTTATGAGTAGCTGGACCCAAGGTCTTCTTTTCTCCTTTTATGTTTTTTGCAAGTTTGGTCTACAAGGACTTTGGTCCAAGCAGTCGTGTTCGTATGTACCATTGGGTTTGAGTCCGTTGTTCTGGAGGATCAAAGTCTGGGTCGGGTTGAGGGTCCGGCTGCAAAGGAGGTCAGATGTCCTATCTTTTCTGAAGAGTGTTTTGTGCGTTGAGAAAGGCCTTCAATTGATCCCCACATATGATGCCAATTGTTGGTTCTGTACCGCAACAATGAATGATTTAAGGATAGGAGTTCGGAGACTTTTTTTAAATTAAGGCAGTTCGGATAATGGAAAAGGTCTGAGCTTTGAACTGATTATTGCAGAACAGATCGTAAAAATAATATTAATCGAGCCGAGCTAAGTATGAATACAAGAGAGTTTCATATAGTGTATGATGGCAAGCTGAACACAAGTAAGGTTAGCCTGAGATCGATATGGATGAGTCAAGTGGTCTTCTCTCTAAAAATTTATATATCTTATGTGTTTCTCTTTCTAAAATTGGTCTCCTTCCTACTATTTATAGAATAATTTCCTTTCTTTGATAGACCATAATGGGCCTGGACGGATTTGGGCTGAGCCAAGGGTGTGCTTGGCCCACCTAGAAAGGTCTCTCTAAAAAAGAGGTGTCCTATGGTTTTGTGAAATCCGTTGGGACTAGAAAACTTCCAACCCTAAGAGGATAATTATCAATGTAACCAAGTGAGCATTTAGGAGAAGCATCCGCATACATGATAGAGAGGAGTCAAGCTTCATGATGATTATCCCTAAGCTCTTCACCATCTCAAGGAAGATAAAATTCACACTTGAACCGGAATCACATAATGCATCATCAAGTTTCAAATCACCTAGGAAGTAAGATATGATGAACTTTCCCAGATCCCCATCCTTTCGAAGGGACTTGCGGTTTACGACAAATCAACATCTTTTGCGGTTTTCATCTCCTCTCCAATATATCATACAGTTATCAATGCACACATCTATCATCTAGTACGACAAACCAAGACAAGCTACAAGTTTATGTACGTCGTCGTATGATGCTGGTGAAAGATATTTCTGGTGAAAGATTATATTCAGGCAAAATATCTTTCACAATATGTGATATCACATCAACATATTCCTCCGCCAAATTGTAGTCCATCTTAATGGTCATCATTCTACTAAAAGATGATAACAGTGAATGATCTTCTCTACAACCGCTATATAGTAGCTGCTTCGATGCATCAAACATATCAAAAAAACTTTACGCTTCTATATTTGGTTCTTCAACCTTATCTTCATCATAACCAGCCGACTGCATATTCTCTTTATAGGCATCATTCACTATCTCAATCGTACCTACACCTACATCTATTTACTTCCATTCTATCTCCTAAGTTATCCGCAACATATGGTTCACTAGTACAACCATAATCATAATTTGTTTCTCCATGTAAATACCCAATCTTATAACCCGACATAAACCCATTGTTGTACAAGTGATGCCAAACTAACTCAACCTTAATATTATTGAGAATTCCGGCAAATACAACATGGACATTTTATTTTAGTATTTTTTAGCTCCCCGTTAATTTCCGGCCAACTTCATGAATTGGCACATACCTCATGCATACTCATCTTTCAGTAAGTTTGACTCCGGATCCATCATAGGTTGTCCATCCATGACCGAAAATATCTACCAGAAGACATGTCTTTTCAAATTTTTGGTTTTAATAATAAATTGTGTTGTGATTGAATGAAGAAGTATGAAAACATATAGTTAGAAAATCAGAAATCCGTGAAAATGTTCAAAATTCAATTGGCTATAATAATGGCTATATTGACGTTCGTATTTATAGACGTGTTTTCAGTGGATTTCCAATAAATATACATTTTCCGTCGATAAATTTCTGACGAAAACAAAACCGTCAAAATTATCGGAAATTCTGTCGGTTTTGTTGTAGTTTTCTTATAGTGAAAAACCCATAAAGTTTTAATGAAAATTTATATATATATATATATATAGTTATTGTAAATCTAACAATATATCTGTTTTAATCGTCTAACAAATTTTTTTTTAACTTGCACAGCAATCCGAATGCATTAAATTAATAATCTTCTGAAGAAATCTTCTTATTGATATAATATGTAATTAAGTGAATATTTTTTGTTTATTAATTATAAAAATTTTGAAATTTTCCAGAAACAAAATCGTAGTCTTCATAAATCTGGTTTAAATCTTCATAAATTAGGTTCTAATCCTCTGCTATTCTTTCTTATTAGATAAATTAACGTGGACATACTAACAATCAATATGTGATTTTATTTCTTATTATACATTTTGAATCCTAATTTCCTTTTGTCATTCAATAAGAGTAACACATAAATGATTAGAAACATACATCACAAATAATTGTTTATTATATTATCAGATTTGAATTGTTTCACTAACATAAACAATTATTTAAAATTGGATTAAAATATCCCACAAAATCTCTTCTTATCATTTATATTAGCGTCGTGTTTGTCGAAAATCAATAAATAAAAATTAAGGTCATCACTCATCACACTTGATATTACTCGAAAAATACAACCTATCGTTTTTAATCGAACAAAACTAAGATCTAACAAACGATTGTTTGTGTTAGTGGACAAACACCGACAAACAGACCCAACTGAAGCCTAATACACGATACAATACAACATTATGAGGAACCACGTGTTGGCTAATACAAGTAACTTCAGCAAATATGGCAACATTAGGTTAAATCCAATGACATAATCGACTAAGCCTTCACCACCGCCATTTTTCATGGTTAACAATCACCGACGGCTGATGCAGCTCTTCCGCATATAATTCACAGTGACGCTTCCAGGTCTGTAACCCAAGCCATCCACCCGCTCTAAAGGATAAGAATAAGAATTAAGAAATTACTCCCAGTTTGTAAAAGGATCAAGCTTCTAATAAAAAAAAATTTCAATGCAATTTTATTGCTTCATTGAGGGAAAGTGTTAAAAGAAATAACATAGACTCACGTTGCCTCGTTGAGGTCATCAAGGATGTTGACGTCATCTTTAACGACGTAAATCAACGACTTCTTGCGGTGTGCAATGACGATGACCGAACTCAGTCTTTTGGCCAACTTCGACGGCTTTAACGCCGCTCTGGTTGGCTCCTACGCTGTGGAAAGAAGAACCAATCCCACAAAGACCAGCTCCTAAGAAAGACATCACCATGAGATCTCTTTAAGATGTAGAAAAGAAAAGAGTGTGTTTTGGGAGGAAAATAATTAAAAGGAAGAGTTATAAATAGAAAAAGTGAGATGAGAATAATCTAACCTCCAATTGTATTTTTCAAACGACAAACGAGTTGCTTCAGCTATATTTTAACATCACCGGGCCATGAGATAAAATTCGAAAAACATACATGAGAATCAAAACGATTTATCACCAAAATGAGTTTCTTTTTTTCATAAGAAGTTTCACCATTATCCTCCTCTACAAACAAAGAAAGCAAATACCAAAGTAAATTATTGCGCAAATAGAATTTTTTTTAAAAAACTACTGCATAATTAGAAAGATCGAGAGCATAATAAATGGTGATGACATTGTCAATGGAATGGAGGTTTTATTTATAAGGAGGTATCGATGGTAGAATTGTTTTAGGTTAGGTCGAAAAATCTAACCAAATCGTATATAAGAAAATAGATTTACTAATTGTTTATATTAATAATTTAAAATTTTCTTTATGCAATGTCAGAATTATTATTAACACAATCTAATTAAAGGATGTTATAATTTGTTACGCAAATTTTCCTCCATAATTTTCTTTGCCTACAGATATTGTGTTAATATTCTAATTATGCATTTATGGATAGTTTACGTTGAATTAACAAAATCTTTAAACCAGTTTAATGTATCAACCAAAATCAACTCACCCAATCCGATCGACCCGAATGCAAAAACGAGTTGGGAAGCGAATTATCTTTGGTTTTACTCAATTCAATTTTTTTATCAACGATTACATAGATTTGAAATTGAAATTGATTGTGATATTTTTCTGGACACATTTATCTTTATTAATTTAATAATTTATTTTATAAAGTTCAACATTGAATGACAATGGCTGTAGATAATAACTCAATTTTGGTTTCTTTAAAATATACCTCTAAAATGTTAGTAAAAGATACATGTTTACTGAATTTTTTATGTTATTTAATCGTATATTGCGGATCCAAGGTGTGTAGAGGCGGGGCATGTTCCTCATGCTAAATATATATTTTTCCTTTGTATACACATGCATGATAAAGTAGTCGACATACTTAATCTTCTTTTGTAAACAAACACATGATAAAGTGCCTCACCCAAAATATTTTTCTAAATCCGCCACTTTACGCAATCATCAATGATCAATCCTCATATATACAAAAACTTCATTTTAATTTTCATTTTTCAGCTAGGTTAATTCACATGTGTTATATCATCCACTTTTTAATACACTGGTAAATATCTTATTAAGTTGCTTTAGGACAAGTTTCAATTAATTTTCCAACATATATAACTTGTATGTTTTTAGTTTGTATATTCTATTAAATTAGTATAAAGACTAGCGGGAATTTTTTTAAAACAAACGAACGTACACACTACAAATATATATATATATTGCTTTATTTATTTTATGTATTTGTATTATTTATAATTGATGCAAACTGATTTTGTATCATTTTGTGATTCTAGAAATAGTAATGCAAAATATTTATATCGATTGAGAAAATATTGTATCATTTTTTGTAATTAATGTTAATATACATGGTTACAAATAAATGATGTTAAATTTACATCAGTTACAAATAAATGATGTAAATTTTACATTTTTAGTATAAATGATATTAATATTTGTTACCGTTCTAACAATTGATGTTACATGTTTGTCTCATTTGTTTATAACTAATGTTATAATTGCATCGGTCGTAAACAATTGATGTTAAAATTATATTAATTTTATAAGATAATATGTAAATTTGTTGACAATGTTTTCATATATTATTTAATATTTAATTAAAATAAATATGTTAAACAATTACTTGGTAATGAATTTTTTCATTTAAACTCTTATTTATATATTCTAAAATGATGATATTATTTATAAAAGAGTGATTTTTTTCTCCCAACTTGTTTTGGCAGTGTGAGACAAATAAAAAAAACAAATTGTAAATTTTCTATCATTTAAACAATTGAAGTTAATTTTATTTAGAATATTTTCTTATTAAGTGATGTATATTAAAATAATTAGTATCAGTTTTATTTAATTGATGACAAATAATTAATAATAACATCCCTAATTGTAATTGATATTGTTTCATAAATTATGTATTAATTATTAATAAATAACTCAAATTTATATCATTTAAATGGAGAAGCATAATCAACCATCAAGAGAAGGTAGAAGATAAAAGAGATTGGAGAAAAAAATTGGGAAAGTGGAGAGAAAGACGGTAACTGGAGAAGGAGTAAAAGATGATGACAATAAGGAAGGATAAGCAATTAGGAAAGGAGGAGAGAGGACGATGAAGTGTTGATGTTGATGTTGATGTTAATAATCCAAGATTCAATCCGAACTTTTGGGTTAATGGTGAGAAAGAAGAAAGAAGAAAAAAGAAAAAGAGAAAAAAAATACATAGAAAAATACTCTTAAAAATAGCTTTTAAAATGTTGGGAATTCCGTTCATAATAATCCCTAGTATATATGTGATTAGCGAATAATTGATTTTAATTATTCGTGTCGCTTCGTTTCTAACTAGTGTCTATATTTTCCGATAAAATATATTAAAATAAATGAAGTTACAAACAAAAAAATATTTTTGAAAATTAACTGAATAGCAAATTTGAAAAATCTAACCGCGAAAGAAAATAGAAGAGAAAATAGCATATTTCAATCAACGGTTGGAGACCTCCACAGCTCTACCGTCGATTGGATAAAAATTGATATATTTTGTTTTAAAGTTTTACTGGTGATATTTTCTCATGCTTATCTGTTGATTTTATGAAATAGCGGAAAAAAAAATCAGTGATTCTTTCGACTGATCCATAATTGAAGGATATTGGTGACGTTTTTCCGACTAATTCATTGTCTTTGGGTTTGTCTTATGTAACCGAGAAGACCTTTGTCTATTATGTTTTGGTGTTTTTACTGTTTTGGGCTGAGTTTTTATCGCAATTTCTTCTCTTGGGTTTCATTTGCTTGATCTACAATCTTCCACATCAACGACGACAAGTGAAGTAGTTGGACAACTTTTCCAGTTTTCTCCATTCGAGTTCAAGACCAAATCTGGTCAAAATCTAATTAGCTTTTGCTTTTCTCAATCGGAATATATCGACTTTACCAATTTTGTCGATTAACAGATGAATTATAAACCTTAAGACAAAGGTCCATCAAATCGGAGTAAATACACATATATTTTAATTTCATAAGTCTACCTAACATCAAGTGAGGATGTGAATACCGAAATTTTTTAGTGAAGTTTGTGGTTTCCATCGACATTAGACCAATTTTTAATATCAGAAAAAATTAGTAAATAAATTAAAATTTAATTAATAAAAATTAGGTTTAACGGTTTTCGTTTGTAGTTTTTTTTTATATTTTCTTATCTTTTTTTAGGACTTGTTGTTACCGAAAATTTTAACATTTTCCGCCGATATTGATTTTAATTAGTGTCGATTTTAGAAAAAAAAAACTAGTGTCGATTTGGTTTGTTCGGTATAAGTTTTTATCAATGTTCAATTCACTATAAGGCTCAATTCGGTTTAGATAAGAATAGTCCCGGTTCGAGTTGGTTTGTAATCCTTAAGCAAAATTGTGGACTACAACAGAGACACCCCCTCGCCTCACCTCCGCATCTCTGAGGCTGAGTCTCCAATGCTCTCTCGAGTCTGCCCAATCCTCCGCCATAACCGTCTCTGTTCTGCAGAAGCGCGTGATATGTCACGCGCCACTCTCCGTCTCCTCCAACCTCACTTCTTACGATCTTCCCTGAGACCTTCCCTTGTGAACTCTGCCAATCATCTCGATGTTTCCTCGTCGGATCTTTCTTCCATGTTCCGCCGGAGATTCCACACCCTACGTAGCACAGGAGGATATTATAAGCTTCCGAAGCCATCGGGTCGGGTTTTCTCTCAGAGGAGAGAGTATAGGAAGATGAGAAGAAGAGCGCCGAAGAAGAAACATGAATTAGAGCTTAATGTTAGTATCTGTATTGAAGAACAGCTTCCTGATGATCTTGAGATTCAGGTTCGTCTCTTTAATAATCGAATTTGGATTAGCTTACGGTTTATTGAAAAATCTGAAAGAAGTGATAAATCAAACTTTGTAATCATCGTTCATGGAGGAATCATTAGCTTCATCTTCAGTGATTGAACAACTTGTGACGTTTTACTCTGTCTTTTGAGACTATGTAGAATATTGCGGAAATGCTTCGTCTCAATGTACCTACAGCAATGAAGTTAGCTTTTGATGGTTTGAAAGATTCAAAGTATAAAACAAGAGAAACTGATATAGAAGATCTTGGTGGATTTGAAAATGTTGAATTATCGGTCATGCTTTGCAATGATGATTTTATCTGTAAACTAAACAAAGAGTGGAGAGGTGAAGATCATGCTACAGATGTGCTTTCCATGTCACAATATGTCCCTGAACTGAAGCTTCCAGTAGTAAGAATTGTTTTTTTCATTAACTGGTTTTAATAGTATGGTTGTAAATGTATTAACTTATCATGGTGCTTCTTTTGTATAGCTTATGATGGGAGATATCGTCATTTCTGTTGAGACAGCTGCAAGGCAGGCTGCGGAGAGAGGTCACACTCTTCTTGATGAGATACGCATTCTCGTGGTAGGTTAATATGGATTTGGAATTGGAATTTGTTGCTGACTTACTGTTGAACCAAAATATAGAAGTAAAAAATGGTGGGTTTGGGATTTTCCCTTGTGTAAATTAGAACTACTAAGAATTTGTTGATACCTTAGTTTTCTTTTTCTTAGAAGTATAGTTCTTAATCTTTGTTATTCCATTAAAATATTTAAGAAGGCAATCCTGCGTTTCCATAATGTCTAGAAGATATAAGGAGGGAAGGAGCCAATTTTCTATTTTAATCAGGAAATGGTTTCGTATGATTTGTGTTGCAGCCTTTACATGCTGATACCTTAATGTTTTTTTTTAAGATTCATGGGTTACTACACCTACTGGGGTTTGATCATGAGATCAGTGAAGAGGCTGAGAAAGAAATGGAGGAGGAGGAGGAGTTGTTACTAAAGAGCCTTGGTTGGAAAGGGAAAGGACTCATTCAGAGTGCATACGACATTGAAAGAACAGCTAGATCTCAGCCGGAGAAATCAGATGGTAGATTTCCTCTGTTCACATGTTAGCAACTGTAACAATCATTAACACTTCCCCCCTTCTTCGATGGGGGTAGTATTAATATATTAATTTCTTTTTTTTGCTAAGATAACCTTACTGCCTACTGTTAAAAGACAGGACGAAAGGGGATGGTCTAAGATTGTACAGACCAAAGTTCTCCTATATATTCTGTGATATGGATGGTAAGTTACATATTAAACAGCATGTAATTGTTACTTTCGCTTTTCTTCTCTTTCTAATAGGATTTTTATGTGAACGCTACCAGGCACACTGCTTAACAGTAAAAGTCAGATTTCTGAGGCAAATACAAAAGCGATAAGAGAAGCCATGCTGAGGGGACTTAAAGTCGTCATAGCTACGGGAAAGGTGAGAAGAGAACAGTTTTACAATGACTTCATGATTGGACTGTTCTATTATCTGTGCAACTATGTCTGCCCGTATTTTCTATTATTTGTTCTGCTTCTAAATGTTTTGGAGATGGGATCTGCTCCTAACTTTATATATTTATCACAGTCCCGCCCAGGTGTGATCAATATCCTGAAGAAGGCTGATCTAACTGGATGCGATGGCATAGTCTCAGAGTCCTCTCCAGGTGTTTTCATTCAGGTCTTCTACTTTCTTTAACATCAGAGAACTGTGATGCACCAATTTCAATGTGATCTTACTAAATATCTGTTTAATTACAGGGCCTACTTGTCTATGGCAGACAGGGAAAAGAAGTGTATAGAGGAAACTTGGACCGAGATGTCTGCAGAGAGGTAAATCCACTTAGGATTTTGACTAAAACTACCAGCACAGATTAATTCTGGAAACCCAGTCTCCTTGCATCATAGTTCTCTAGCATGGGAGCAGTAAAAGACTACTAAACTACCACGAAATGCTTCAAGTTTTTATCTGTGTGCATTGTGATTGAATAACTGAGTGCCAGAAATTCTATTTCATACAAGCCAATTTGTTGATGTATTATCTGCAGACTTGTCTTTATTCTCTGGAGCATGGAATTCCTCTCATTGCATTCAGCCAGGATCGCTGCTTGACATTGTTTGATCACCCTCTTGTGGACTCTCTTCACACAACCTACCATGAGCCAAAGGTAGGTTAATGAAACTGTTACATTCTCTCGCCTTATAGTTAGGACTTTTATCTGCTTCTTGCACAATCTCTACATGTTTTCTGTTTAACAGGCCGAAATTATACCGTCGGTTGATCGTCTTATAGCTGAATCTGACATTCAGGTAATACCCAGAGTCAGAACTTAGATTTTGCTTTCTTACATCTGTATAAGCCTAAGTACTGATATTTGGTTCTCTTGTATCTGAAGAAAGTGCTATTTATGGACACAACCGAGGGGGTCTCATCTGTTATCCGTCCGTATTGGTCAGAAGCAACAAGAGACCGTGCTAATGTTGTTCAATCTCAATCAGACATGCTAGAAATTGTCCCACCAGGAACCTCTAAAGGGAATGGTGTCAAAATGCTACTCAATCATTTGGGCGTTTCACCGGATGAGGTAAGAGTTAAGCATCTTTTTGCCCAAAACTGAACTAAAACCAAAAAGATTGAAATGTGCCCCCTGAACTCAAGTTTCGAAGACTCGATTTGCTTGATTTATTTGTTCAAAGGTGTGATAATTCTGAAGCAAACCTGGTTGGTTTATCAGATAATGGCGATTGGGGATGGGGAAAACGACATAGAGATGCTGGAACTGGCCTCATTGGGAATTGCTCTGAGCAATGGTGCAGAAAAGACAAAAGCTGTGGCTGATGTGATCGGTGTGAGCAACGATCAAGATGGTGTTGCTGATGCCATTCACCGGTATGCCTTCTGAGACTCCACCACCATCGATTCAAGCATACAACAAGATATACCAAAATCAAATTTCATTATCGAGGTTAAGCAGTCGTTATTCTTCTTTTTGCTTATTAAAGCATTGTTCATTCTTCTCTCATTCACCTTTTGAAGGAAAATGATTGATTGCAGAGACAATATTTAATTAAGTAGTTATTGTCTCTTGTTGTTTTGTGCTAGTTAATCTTTCATTCGTTTGCGCCAGATTCTAGTGGTCTGATCTCATATGAACAAATCCATATCTTGTATTTGTACAATTTGACCTAATATCAATCTAGATGCAATGTTATTAGATTAACATTAACAACACCTTCCATCAGATTAAATCTGACCATATTGTGAATAAATTTCAAAACCAATATCAATTCTACAATCAATTTGTGAAAGCACAATAGACATCGAACAAAAGTTAGTGTTAGCTTGAAACCATTCCAAAGTATTTATCCAAAGGTGATTACACGAATCTAATTGGTGTCAAGTTACACGAATCTTGAAGCTATAAACTTTGTTGACAACTATATACAAATACTATGCAACACATCTATATATATTTATAGACGATGAATTGGTCAAGTTTCTTTTCTTCGGATAACCAGGAGGTTCAGAGTACGTGGGCCTCTAATCCTTTTGGGGCAGGGCCCAGACCATGTTAAACGAACTCTTTTTCGGAGAGCAGATCCCTCCCAACGGAAATTGAACTCGTGACCTTCTTGCCCTTGATCCACAAGGAGTTACCACTAACTGAACTCCACCTTAGTCAAGTTCTTTTTAGTAATTGGTAGAGAATATAAAAACTTATTGAGTATAATAATATAGTAAGGGCAGTGATTGTATTTTTGTATGAAAATCAGATATTTAAAATTGTGGACTCAGCTGTGAAACCCAAATACCAGAAGAAAAAAAAAACTAATGATACATATACATGTGCACACCTTCTTATTTGTGAAAGTTGTACCAGCAACATCATCACTTTGCACGACGTTTTCCCGATGAACCGTGAGGATCCACGTGACGACAAACCTATATACGAGAAGCCCCGAGTCTTAGATTTCCAAAACATCCAAGCTCGTCCTGATCGAAGGTATGGTAAAAGATATTGTTGTTTCTTCTTGACTGTTATAATCTGTCTGAATCTCTAACCACCGCAGAACTGACCAGTTTTGGTAAAAAAGAAAAACGGATGAACAAAATTGGTCTGACCGATATTTATTTTCGTAAGAATATTCCTGACACCCTAATCTAGCTAATTCCCTAAACGGTTTGTCATTTGGAGTTCTGGTTTGAGAGATATGAATATATTTCTAGGCTTAATATGTGTGAATTTGCAATTAGAGGAGAAATCGTGTAACGGGTTTACATTGATCCGTTGAATCTGATTTTTGTTAAGCAGACTCATTACCCTTATTTCTAGGTCTCTGTAAAATATCACAGTGTTTTATTGTGTTGTTTGGGATTTATGATTGTTTTACCGGGATTGTTTTACACATCGCACATCTAAAACTAGTCCGTCGAGGACAGTAAATCTGTCCAAAAAGAGAAATAAGTTGTTCTTCATTTTCAATGTTACTAAGGTGAGGGTGTGATATGTGGACATGCAGTAATATCTTTCCTTTCATATTCTTCGAGAATTGTTGAGTATAGACTTAGAATTGTTTGTGTTCAATGCTATTGTTTTTTTATGATTTCTTGTGAATGACATAAAAAGTTAGGTTGCTTAGTTTCTAAAAGTGATATGATATAATAGAACTCATAATGACATGTTTTAGTGAGATAATAATGAGACTATGTGATGATGTATAATGAGATGATATGTGAAGTAAAGATCTATGATGCCTAGAGTATAGAGCCAGGATGGCTAGAGAATTAAGCCAGGATGGCTAGAGTAAAGAGGCATGATGGCCGGATTTTTGAGGCAGGATGGCCAGAGTGTATGTTTAGAGTTTTGAGCCAAGATGACCAAACTCTATGGGTTCACACCAGAATGGTGGGAACCTAGAAAATTGATGGGCTTTTGAGCCAAGATTATGATAGTTAAGATGTGTAAATTTCCATATAGTATTAGATGGATAAATGAGTATGGGTTGAATAAGTTATTATTCGCATGATGATTATGATGTCAGTGTTTTAATTTTTTATGACATTTTGATTCTATGATAAATATTGATTCATGAATGTGTTTAGAATGTGTTTATTGTATGTCAAGTGGGCAAGGAAGATCTCTTCACTGAGTAATTCGTTACTCACCTTTTTTTCCCTTTTCCAGATCAGATGAAAATCTTTTATAGCGGTGCAAGTCTTCGATTTTCTTATGGTGTTAGTTGAGGGATTGGGGTGTTACACAACACAGAGAAATTGCAATTTGAATCAATTTGGTTTCCAATTATGTATTTAGCATTTGTTGCGTTTCTGCAAGCCCAAGTCAACTCCCCATTATATAATAGTATTCGCTTTGGGCAAACTAGCCCGCATAGATTTGTTTTTGGGGTCCTTCCCAAAAGATCTCAAACTAACTGGAGATTGATTTGACTTATATTAGATAGTTATTTTCTACTCTTCCGATGTCGGACGTTGGTTTATATTCCAACAATTCTCCCCTCAAACCAAGGATCGTGAACCTTAGTTTCTCTGTCAACGAAACCTTGGCACCTACTTCGCGAACTTTCCCTCCAGCGAAACCTTGATACCTAAGCATCGACTCGGGTACTATTTGTTGGGTATTTACTAGCTCTAGTCAAGTTTCTATTAATATTAATATGATATTGTTCGCTTTGTCTTTATTAATATGATTTGTGTTTGGACTCCCTTTTCAAAAATCTCAAATTAATTGAAATTGACTTAACTTATATATTATATAGTTATTTTTTAATCTTTCGGTGTGTAACGTTGGTTTATATCTCAACAACATTCGATGCATACCTTTTGTTAGATGCACATAATTTGTTTGTTGAAATGTCTAAAGCTGATGACTGGTGCTCGCTTGGAAGATTGATTGATGTGTTAGGAGAAAGAGGATTTATTGATATGGGAATAAAGGCTGAGGATATGATATCGGATGTGCTAGTTAGTAACAGACCAAGACGGTGAAGACCGGCAGTCCTAGCAGATATAGAAGCAGAAATAAGTAAGATAAGAGACTGGGGAAGCTTAGAAGAGGACATAGCCCTTTGGAGACACAAGGAGAACAGGTATAAGCCACAGTTTTCATCAAAGGAAACTTGGAATCAACTAAGAGAAGTGCATAGCCGAAATACATGGTCAAAGGCAGTGTGGTACTCGCATGCAACTCCGAGGTTCTCATTTATAATGTGGCTAGATGCTCTAAACCAACTGTCAACGGGAGATAGAATGCTTATTTGGTCGCCAAATGTCTCTGCAAAATGTGTTTTCTGCTCTGAACCCGTAGAGACACGAAATCACCTATTCTTCTCTTGTAGCTTCACCTCACAACTATGGTATAACCTCGCTTATGGGCTGCTTCGTTCAGATTTCATCAATTAGTTCACTCCGCTTCTGATCATGTTTCACGCCCAAAGGAATAAGACGACAGAAGACTTTATAGTAAGGTATGTATTCCATGCGCTCACATACACTATATGGAGGGAACGTAACCAAAGAAGGCATGGGAAAACTCCTCTTCAAGTAGGAAAACTGATTCGAGAGGTAGGGGTCATTGTTCGGAATAGGATTTCAACTTTACAAATGCAAGGACAAATGCAAGATAGGATACAAATCTGGTACGCAACAAGGACATAAAGACGTGTTGATTCTCTTTGATTTTTTTTTCAGCTCTATCGTAAAGGATGGTACTCTTTTTTCCGGGAGGTAGTTTTGTCCCACTGAGTTTTCCATTTCTTGGTTTTAACGAGGTCATCGCTTATCGATCTTTTCTAAGAGCACTCTCTAATTTATTTTCAAAACAAGGATGCATATTTTGTAAAATCGAATTTTGAATATAATTTTACATACTATTAAAAAAAATGTAAAAAGCTCAAAAGACAGAACTCGGGTAAAGAAAATAGATAAGGGCAACAGTGACTTTTGCATTAGCAATTTTATCACGTGCTGTTGAAAACTACTATTCTGTTAGTCCCGTTAACGGCAGTTAAGTCAGTGTGTGAAACCAATAACGTTTTAAAAATGGGATATTAATCAACAACAAACTTTGAACGGGGTAGTATATCCTTTTTAAATTTATGAATAATATTTTTGTAGATTTTATAATGAAAATAAAAATATATACATAGAAAATATTTTTTGATTATTTTCAATGTAATTTTATACTTTCTATATTCCTAGCTAATAATATTTTAAATTTTTCATACATTAAAAAACACATATTAAAAATTAATTATATATACATCATTTTTTGTGATTAACAATTTTCTATAATTTTAAACCAATAGTATTCAATTATGTTTTTTGAATTTGCCATTCATCATCAATAGCTAATAAAAATACATAGAAAACCTAAAAAGTTAATTTTATTGAAACAAATGTTTTTCTAGATTTAGGATTAATAAGGAACATGAGTAATATTTTAATTTTGATATAAATATATATATATATATATATATATATATTTAAAAAAAATTTGGGCTTTTTAATTATTAGGTCACGAGAGAACACATGAGTTGGTACCAAGCTTTCGCATCGCTCGTCCCCTCATGAGCCGGCCCTGGGCATATTTATTAGGAATTTTCCGGGATATAAACGCTTACTGAGTATATGAGTGCATAAAACAATAAACCGATATATACACAGAATGGGGCATGATTAGAACATGTCGGAGATGCTGCATTAAATAGTGGGCTCATGACATATGAAAACACACAACTTTAGCATATATATAACATAATCATACCCACAAGATTGTGCAGACACGTTATGATTGGACATTGGCTATGTGTGTGTCTCAGACGGAAGCACAAGACCGTTGTTTTGAATGTGAAAAAGCTGAATAGGTTTCTAAGATTGCCTTTTTATAGAAGAAACTATTCTACGTTAGTAATTTTAGACAGTGAAGAGAGATAGAATTGAAGTCCCGATAGAAATCCCGATAGCTTCTTTCGGGACTTGAAGAAAACTCAACGTAGCTTCTTTGAGTTTTCTTCAAGTCACAGAGCCACACGTTTGGAGTCTCTGCTCTTCTTGCTACAAGAGACCGTGCTAATGTTGTCCATATAGATATGAACATTGTTCATTCTTATCTCATTCACCTTTTCAAGGATGTTTAAGTGCAGAGATTTATTTGATGAAGTAGTTATTGACTCTTGTTGTTTTGTTCTAGTTAATTTATTTGATCTCACATGTACAAATCCATTCTTGACCTCATATCAATGTAGCTGCAGCATCATCAGATTAAATCTGATTAATTTTGTGAATAAATTCTAAAACCAAGATTAAGGGAAGCACAATCAAACAAAAGCTGGTGTTAGCTTGAAACCATTTCAAACTATTTATTCAAAGGCGATGACTGATAACGACATGGTCTTACACGAATCTAATTGGGGTAATCAAAGTTACACGAATCTCGTTGCTATAAACTTTGTTGACAAATATAGTACAAATACTTTGTAACATAGCTAGACATGTTTATAGACAATGAATTGGTCAAGTTCCTTTTAGTAATTGATGCCAAGAAGAGCATGAAGGATCTAACTGGGGTAATCAAATTGGTGACAAGACTAGGGATCCTCTCTAGATGCCAGAAGGATCTGCGTTTTGCACAATCCATGGATGCTCCAAGAGTTTGTGCAAGGCCAAACGTTTCATAGACTCCTTAACCAGCATCTGTGTGATCAGAAAGTGCGAAAAATCATAATTCACTCTTCAATGCGCAAAAGCTTAAAAGTGATTTACGAGGTATGCTAGTAAAAAAACCTGGCTTATCAGGTCATTTGCAGATGAAGACACAATGGGTTTGGGAGGGAACTTGAGATCCACTTGCACAATCCTGTAGCATTTATAGAACAAAAACTCTTCTTTAATGTACATAACCACAACATCATACTAATCCCATCTTAAGCTTAATAAACAGTTTACCTTCTGTATGTGTCTGAATGTTCCTTGGCCTCAAAAGGAGGAACACCATAGAGAAACTCATAACAGAGAATTCCAAGACTCCATATATCGACACTCGCGTCATGTTCTACGCTTTCCACTATAAAATTCCAAAGAAGAAAAGTCAGTTGCAGAAGAGTCTAGTTCAAAAACACACTAGAGAACTTTCTCTTACCCATCTCAGGTGGAAGGTAATCCAGAGTGCCACACATCGTCCTTCTGCGGTTGAATGTGTGTACTGACCATCCAAAATCTGCAATCTTTAGCTCACCCTGATAGTATATATCCATGAATACACAAAAATATATAAGCTAACTTCAATCACATACGTTAATGGAGAGAGATAAACAGATTAAATTGTTACCTGAGCACCAATCAATAGATTTTCTGGCTTAATATCTCTGTGTATTACGTGCTTTCCATGGCAATAGATGAGTGCTCTAGCCAATGATGCAACATACTGCCACAATAAACATAAGGCTATGAGCTCATCCTACAAAAATTGTGAAAAGACTAAACACGTTCAGAAATTCATTAGGACTTACTGTTGCTGCTCGACGTTCGCTGAAGTATTTGCATTGCTGAAGCTCTTTGTAAAGTTCACCTCTAGCTGCATACTCCAAGATCAAATAAACTCTTTTCTGCAAAACAAATGGTATCCCAAAAACTATGTTATCCTCACAGAGACAAACATTATATATGTCAACAAGAAAGTTCTTAAAAATACACACATAATAACACAACACCTGATCATAAAAATAACCATAGAGCCGTAGAATATTAGGATGCCGAAGATGAGATTGAATCTCTACTTCTCTTCCAAGCTGGTGTTCAACTTGAGATTGTTGAAGTTGACTCTTAAAAAGAACCTTTAAAGCCACAATGTGATTGCTCTGTTTCAGATATACATATATATATATATATATATATCAGACTGGTTCAAAAGACATCAAAACAAGTTTGTTTAACATAAATGGTGAAGAAGAAGATACTGACCCGTTTCTCTCTTGCTATATAAACATGACCAAACTTCCCTCTACCAAGAGGCTTTCCAACGTCGAAATCGCTTATAGTCCATCTCTTTTGTGCAGCCGCTGAAGCCTCCTAACACGAATTTCAGAAAGATAGAATCCAATCCAACTCTCAGAAGTGATAAAAAATGATAACTAATCGCAACAAAACCATTTTTTCTAGAATCAAATCTCCAAACTAGAACAAGTTTTGCCACCAAATCACAAAGATAGAATCCAATCCAACTCTCAGAAGTAATCAAAATGATATTTGATCAAAATGAAGATAATAACAAGTTTGAATCAAATCTCCAAATTAGAACAAGTTAATCAAAAGATTGAATCGAATCTCCAAATTAAAACAAGTTTTCACAACACAACAGATATTTCGATAAAATCAAAGATAGTTTAGATCCCTAACCCTAATCCTCGGATTTGTTGATAAATCTATGTTCTCACTGGAAATAACGCTAAATCCAGAAACCATATTATGAAATTATTCGAAATCTTCAAAATCTGGGCACAGAAACGTTTCGAATTTCATCTTCCCAACAATTTTTCCTCAAATTAAACAGAAAAAGATCGAATTAAAACGAGACGAAACTTTTCTGTAATGTGTAAAAACCCTGATTCAATAAACGAAAGAGGAACCAAGAAATTCGGAATCATGAACACAGAACAAGTCTCATTTCTAACCTTTTGCTGCGTTTCCGTAGAAATCCCCATGGAAGAGATCGATGAGCCAATATTCAATCGCAGCGAGAGGGAAGAGAAGAGAGAGCAATTTTACAAAACAAATAGATCCATTGGTGAAATTTAAAAAGGGGAAAAAATGTAAACCAGCAAAGCAGCAACGGTCGAATCCAGAGACTGCCAGGTGTTGATATATTTGCATTGAAGTATCTTTTCAAAATTTGTCTCACGAGATAATACATACACCACTGGCCCAAATATTAAAGCCCACGGTAGCAATCCAAACCCAGCCCCGTTATTGTCTTCAATTTCACAAACTGAGAACCATAGTTAATGTAATTATTACGGTTTTACAGTAAAACATTTTTTTTTTATAAAGGGTTTTCACTAATAATTATTTTTGGCTTTTTTAAACCATACAGCCAAACATAGGATCAAAAGAGGAAAAAACACACAAACAAACCAAACCAAACCAAAGTCCCAAAAGACCCGCTTTGGCACTAAACCAGAACAGAGTTAGATACAAAAACGTTAATCTGGATAAGAAACTCTGAGACAAATGCAAGACAAAAGTCGCCGCCTCACCCGAAATCGGAAAGCTTTGCTGCCTCGCCCGAGTCCGAATCCTAGCACACCATAGCCAAAACTTACCCATCGAAGTCACCACCAGCTTGGATATGCACCTGAGCCACCATGGAAGATCTACGGAGTGAGAGAAAAGAACAACTGCGCCTCTTAAGACCCTCCCAAACACCACGGTGAAGATAAAACCGCCAGAGAAAGAAGCGCGAAGACCAAACCGGAGAGCAAAGACACATGAGCCAACCTCCAATCAACCCTAGAGAGTGGGAGGAGATTCATACCACGCCTCACCACAAACGACCGGTGACTTCCATCGGGAAAATCCCGCCAGATCCGCCACCGTCCTCAAGCTGCGACCATGAGGGAAACGTCTGGTGGTTCGGCACCTTTAAACTCCTCCTCGATGCCTCACGCTTTAAACCGACGGAAAATGCTGTGTGGAGGACGCCTCAACGGACCATGTCCTCACCAGGTTCAGATCCGCGATGCAGCGTCGCCTCAGATCCACCGCCTAGCCATTGCAACCTCGTCAGAGTCCGATCTCCACTCCTAGCCTGAAACGGAGTAGTCAACAAGATAGAGAAGCTAAAATAAGCAATGACTAAAGAAAGGAGGTCCCTCTCACAGCACCGACAAGTTGGACGCCGGAGAGGTGGAGACGCCGTGAAAGCTGTGGTTTTTCGAGAAGGATAGAGAGAAAATAGTGAGGACGATTGTCTCCGTCTACTTTATATAATGTTCTTACAGTGAAACATGACCATATTATAGTTATAACTTATAACTATTTAATATATGGTTAAACTGTTATGGTTAAATAAAGTTTTGGTTCTTACGATTATAATACTTAAGATATGATTAATATCATTGTCACATCCATAATTTTTTTAACCTCCATCAAAAGAATTAAACAATAATAGATCAACTAATACTTATTACTATAATGCTAAAATTTATAATATGGAATTAATGTGATTATTTGGCTCAAATATTTATTAAGTGAATTACCTAGATAACCATAAATTTTATTTAATTATGGAAATAGTTAAAAAAAAATAAGAAGTTTTTAGCTTAAGTTTTATTATTGACATAAGTTTGCATCAAAATATTATTTTGCTAATTACAATGAAGTTAATCTTTTAGACATAAAAACTATATCTTTTATAATTATATATAATTAGTTTTCTCTTCTACGACAAAGAAAAAATAAAATGAAATAACCATTCAATGATTATAAGTTTACTATAAGAAATCATTAAATATAATACTAACTATAAAACATACAATGATTTGGTTAACAGAAAAAGGGTAGTGAAATTCAATAAAATAATTATATATTTCTTTTCTTTCTGAAAATTTGTTTTTTATATTTTTTTGTTCCTAAAATATTATTTTTCTATATTCTTAAATATATTTTCTATTAAATATATGTTAATAAATTTTAAATATCAACGATGAGTTAATCTAGTGGTTAAACTTTTTGGTTACCGAAAATATAGCGCTTTGGAGGTCACAAGTTTGATTCACGTTGTTAGGGGTATACTTTCCAAAGAAAAGTTTAATTACATGGTTTGGACCTCGATCTAGAGTATGTACTGGCCGAAAACCTCCTAGTCATAAAAAAGAAAATTGTTAACTTTTGAGAAGTATTAACTGATAGTGTTTGAATTATTGAATTACCATTGGTTCATAGTTATGGAACAATTTTTTAATGTTAAAAAGAAGTAATGTATTTAAAACTAAATATTAGTTGTTTCTTAATATGTGCGAGAACTCCAAAAATCAAATATTCAGAAACAGAGGGTGTAGTTCTTAAAAACTAGAGTAAAAATTATTAACATTTATTAATTATTATGATGTTTATTAATCTAATTACAATATTTAATAGGAAAAATCATTGCCATCTACACCAAGTATTCTCCAACACATAGATATATATCCAAACTATTTTAATGTGTTAAAAACCACACGAAATATTGAATTTACATAGTGACATGCACGTACTAACATTGGTTATGTGCGCAGCGCCATAACTATTTGCTTTTACTGTTTCGATACAATGGTTATATGGAATCCAAGAACATCCGACGAACGGTTCGACGAAAAAAATCGACTGTATTCCAAATAAAATCCGATCCGTCTTACTAGCTATGGTGTTAGTAGGTCGGATTGGTCGGATTTTAATTGGATTATGGTCAGTTTTCATCGAACCGATCTTTGGACGTTCTTGGACTTCATCGATTTAGTGTATCAAACCAATAAAAATAGATGACTATAGCGTTGCACACAAAATTGATGTTAGTCTGTGCATGTCATCATGTAAGTTCAATCTTCCATATATTTTTTAACATATTTAAATAATTTAGATGTGCATCCATATGCTGGGAAATACTTGGTATAACTGACAATATTTTTCCTATTTAATAACAATGTAGTATATTTAATAACATTGTAGATATATCTCTATATCTTTTAACTTTTCATCACTATCTTGAATGATTTCTTCTTGTTTATATTCGGCTCTAATCCAATCATCAAAAGATGTTTGAGCTTCAAGAGAATATGAACTCATTCTTGGTCGAGTTTCATCTAAAATTTGACCTCCTATGCTAAAAAGACATTTAACATGAACTATAGAAACCGGTCAAGAAGAACGTCTTTTGCAATCATGGCTAAAGTCGGATAATGCGATTGACGATTCTTCCACCATTAAATAACTTGAAAGTGATTACTTTCATCTTCGTCACTAAACTAAAAATTAGTAGTTAAATATATTTTAAATTTAGAATGGTTATCTTGTGATAGTCGTTGTCTTTCTTTCAATATATATATTTTTAATGTAAGTCTCAACTTAGATATTGAATGGTGACAACAGATTTTGTGGTGAAAAAATAGTAAATTAAGCATTGTGGTATGGTTTAAATACAATTTTTTGGGAAGAAACGTGTCATGCGGAACAAATGCAGTTAACGAGGAACAAGAAGTGCGAAATCAGACCCTTCAAAAGATTTGTTAAGGCTGAGACTCTCAAATGAACAATATACATCGAAATACATGTTCATTTCACAATTTCATCAAGATCAATATATTGGTGTTTATGAATCAAATGTATTCATAAATACATGTATTTAAAAAATTGATTCATAAACACCATTCGAAGGTAGAAAATTTAACATAAATACATAAATATAGATAAATAATTGTGTGCAAATGTACAGACAATATCTACCAATTTTACTTGTGTCTGAAGTCAAGCAAGAAAGAAGACAAATAGACAAAAACTCACAGTAAGTATTTATCAAATTCTTTTTGATATCAAAAGTGTAGTTGTGACGATGAATATATAAATACAAATTTTATAATATATATATATGAATTTATTGTTCATATATCTCTTCACAAAAAGACAAAACATTTTCTTCCGCTTTTGTTAGATAAAATATTTATTTATTTATATCACTAAAAATAAAATAAAAACCGTTTATTTATTTATTTTTAACTAAAATTGTGTATTTTATGCAATATGCAATTAAATTTTTTGATTTCGGTCTAGTGAGTTATTCATCAAACAAAAACAGAAAGAGGTGAGGTAATTAATTGAACTTCTCTAAAACCTAGCCACTCTGTGGGTTCATGCGGCCATCCTTATTTAAACATATCATTTTTGGTTCTAGCAAAAGTTAATTCTTCGAAAATAATAAATAAGAAGTTAACACTTCCACTGGCTTTGAATGGTGATAGCATTTTGGTTAGTGTGGGACAAGTGGTTATAGATGTGCGGTTGAAAGAAATGCATCATGCAGAACAAATGTGGTTACTGAGTAACAAGCAATAAAAAATAATATAAGGCTCTGAATGGTAATAACATATTGAATGGTGTGGGAAAAGCATATTGATATTGTGGTACAGTTCAACTACGATACGTGCAGGAAAATGTATAATGTGGAACAAGTGCGGTTAATACAAAATAAACAGTGCGAAAATAATGTTTGATTGGTGAAAAATAATTTTTACTGCATATAAAGTGTTTAATTGTTGAAAAAAGCAGCATATAGTGTGGAATAAAGATTATAGATAAATAGTTTAGAAACAAATATATTATTAATAAAAGAGAATTTTGTTGAAAATACCACAAAATGGAAAGCAAGTGTCAAAAATGTCATTTTGGTGGATTTTTTAAAATTGTTAGTTTCATGTGGCATATGAGTTTGTGATGTGATGAAAATGTCCTCCACATATGGGCAGGAAGATTGAAATGAATTGGAAAGTTTTGTATTCATAAGTTCTGCAAAAGTAGGTGGCACTTAATGTAGACAAAAGAGGGACGAGGAATAACTATTAAAAATAAACAAAAAATGGATTGCTCTCAGATAAGAACAAAACAATAAATTTACAGATCTAGGTAAAGTTACAAAACAAGGGACGAAACATCTTGAGACGTGGACGACATGTTTTATATTCTAGAAGGTAAGATAGAAATTTTACTGTAGTGGTTGTGTTGAATATTAATGCACTTGTAGCACCACAACTAGAGGTTCCAACTTTTTCTCTTACAATACCACATCGGTGAGCCATTCCGTATATATAGACAAGTGATGTTAGATGATGGAAAAAGGGAGGTTTGTCAACTATTGATGGCAATAGGAAAACAAGGGGACTAAATGTATGAAAATTGGGAAAAAAATTAAGCGGTTGCAGGTCTGTAGATAAAAAAAAACATTGAATTATTACGATATTTGTAACTAGCATGTGATTGATTATGTTACTTTTTTAAAGGTTAATTTGTTCATTTCAAATTTTTTAATTTAAAAAATATATTTTCATATATTATTTATAAAGTTTAGTACCAAAATTTATTTTAAGTTAAAATTTAATTTAATTTAATTTAATCAAGTAAAAACGTTAAATAAAAAAAGTACAATACAACAAAAAATACTATCAAGTACTTTGATTTTCCCATAACATATTTGTAATATTATTTCCAATTTATGTCGATGTAAATATGATGCCATTTTTTTCTACCTCAGCTGCTTCCATGTCACCTAAATCAGGTTCAGAATCTTTGTTGTTTATTTTCTTCTGATTACATATGAAAAATCTACATTCTAAACTATAAATTTTGATAAAATTATGTAATCTTATTATAGTCATCACCACTCGCTGTTGTACGTGTATACTATATCTTGGAAAATCAAAAAGAATCCTCCATTTTTTCTTCAAAACTCCAAAAGTCCTCTCGATGACAGAATGCAAAGACGCATGACATCGATTGAACAATTTATGTTTATTCCTTGGAGCAGGACCATAGTTGAAATGGGACATATGCTACCTAAAAATCAGTTTCATGCTTATCTAAAAGGAGCCAAAAGTTTTTGTTTGTTTGGAGAGTCAAAATCAACGAAATAATATTTCTCCGATGGAGGCATGGGAAACTCAGAATTGATTTGTTGTGCCATTGCCATAATGGTTGTATCATGGATTTGTTGTGCCATTGCCATAATGGATGTATCATGGCATGGTCCCAGTGCTCCATTCAAATTACAAATTGCTATGTTGTTCAAAGATGCATTATCGTGTCGATTCCAATACATTCCTCGTAACTCCGGCTTCACTTTGACGTATACATGTCCCATTCATAGGTCCAACGAATCCATTAAAATATGACCAATATCTTCGATCTACTTGAAGTCTTTCAGTAGATGCCAATGTTCTCATCATAGGCTCATCTCTTGTTGTATTTCTAATATAATCACATGCCAATGTTCAATTTCCATATGAACTTCAATAAATTTTATATGCACGATCTCCTGAATTCGGCCAAATCACAAACCAACATCACTTTGGATTTCATTGTGTCCACATATCAGTAGAAACATAGCCACATTTTCTTCATTACTTATATTTAATGTTGGTTGTAGACAATAATCTTTTTGTAGGGTATCACACAATATTGTGAAACATGGCAGTGATATTTGCAGTAAATGAAGATAAGCAACGTCATCTTGTTGTAGTCAACGCCAAATATTTCTCCATTCCAAATCTCCATCGGTTTGGATGTATGCTCTTTCAAAATATCGATAATAGTAAATCAATATAGGTTAAATTATTAACTCTACAAAAATTGTTCATTTTCCAAATTTCTCATTTTTATACACCAATAAAAAATTAATATAATCTATAAAACAATTTTCAACTTTTAATGCTTTACACCAACCAAAGATATGTTTTTAAAGAAAAAATTATATTATATATATATATAATATATTAAGATATATATATATATATTATATTAATATAGTGCATATATAAATATTATATATATATATATAATTTACTTGCATATAATTATATATAGATTTATTTTATATATATGCACTATATCAATATATATAACATGTATATATAATTTTTTTCTTTAAAAATAAATCTTTGGTTGGTGTGCATATAGTTATATATACATATATATATATGTATGTATATAACTGTAAAAGTATTCGTAATTCAAGATTGTTATTTTGTTTGACTAAATTTTTTTTTGTTTTAAATAACATGATACATAATATTATGAAAACACATATTATTGGTTATATATACAAACCTAACTATAAATTTGTAGTGTAACAGAAATATCTCTGAATAAAATTTATATGTGTTGTGTATATAATATATTTATAAATTGATGCAAAATTTAAACTATTTGTAAATAAACTTGTAAACTACTAAGTTAATTTTGTTACTAAAAATATGAAGAAAGACATATTTTTCTTAAAAAATCCCGGAATAAAATCTTTAGAAAGGCAAACACTCTCAGGCTTAGCAATCGAGGCATCTTCTAAGATTCAGTTCGCTGACGTTGATGAAGCCATTGCTTGCCGGCGTGGGGTAGTTTTTTTTTCCGGCTGAACCTCCAATTCTTCACTTGTTTTCGCAGTTTTTTTTCAACTGAAAAATCTCGTCATCGTTGAGAGATGGCGGAGATGGCCAGAATTTCAGCCGGTGTCTCTTTCTTTGGGTCTTATTTTGTTTCCCGAAGAAATCTCTCCCTATTTGGGAAGAATTTTGTTCAAGCACCATCGACGATTGGTCTTGAAAGCGACATTTCATGTGCATCCAAGACTTTTGCTTCATTCATGAAGTCGAACTTGCTTCCTCCGAGTTTCCCTACCTCGATTCCGGCAAATCTAAAGTTGATATGCGTTCTGAACTAGTTACTAACCGTCCTGACGTTGCCGGAATCTCATGGGTTTCTTGATCTGATCCGAGAAGCCTCTCAGGGTTGGTGTATGAATATGGTGATCTTCTCTTTCTTCTTCTGCTTGGCCGATGAACTATTCATTTTCTTCTCTTTCTTCTTCTGCTTGGCCGATGAACTATTCATTTTCGTCAGCCCCCGACATGTGTTTTTTGTTCAGACTAAATTAGCTCAAAACTATAGCAAGGGTTTTCAGAGGCTGAACATAAAATTGGCCTGGCCCAACAATTTGGTAATATGTTGCCTTATTGGTCCAACAAGCTTAATGGGTTTAAAGCCCAACTCTTTATGCAAAACCTTCTTGTGCTCTAAGATATTAGATCCATATCTGCCAATTTTGGATTCTACCGTAGCTCTAGTTCTGGTCGCCTCATTCATCTCCGATCTAGTACACCGAGGCTTTCTTTTTCAACTCATTCAATTGTGGCGTATCCGTTTTTTTGCTAGATTTGGAGGTTTCTCCTCAGATCCACACCTCACTCATAGGCAAGGAAAGCAATGTTAGAATATATCATTTCTTCACAACCATCAGCAAGCCTCTTGCACCACACTTGCAGCCTCTATCAACCGCCACATCTGCACTTCCGCCTCCTCTACATCGTCCCAAGGCCGATGATGAGCTTCTATTGGGCCATTTTTACTCTAATCACTTAATGGGCCTAACAATCCCATTAAGTCTTATCAGCCCTTTACTCGGTTCTTTTAACTCAAAGTACATTCTTAATTCTTCCAATTCAATTATTGATTCGTTACATGCTTGTACAAATTTGGATCTATCTAATCAAAAATCTTCCTCCCTTGGGGAGAGATCTTTGTCACCAACTTCTTTCTTTATAGAGAGATCGCATGTCTCACATTCCTCCATGTTGGAGAGAACCCGTCCACCATCTTTATCCTATATGAGAATGTTAAACGTTCAAGAGCCTTGAAGACATCACGAGCTATTAGTTTTGTTTTTTGACTTAAATGGCAGAAGAATTGAAAATCAATTTAAAATCGTTATTTTTAAGTTTCTTTGAAAAAATTTCCAGTTTTTGTATACGATATAAACCGTTATTCTATCTTGTTATTGTATCGTCTATTTAATTATGTATCAAGTGAATTGTACTTTATAGTAAAGAGCCTTTCAGTTGTAACCTGAATTTTAGTTTTAATATAATGAGTTTTTCCAAAAAAGAGATCTATTTTCTTAAATTATAAAATACTTAAATATATTCTTATAAGATTTGCTAATGTTTATTCTTATAACTTAATTTATATGAAATAGATAAATACATTTTCACTAAATTTAGATGAATAGATTAATTGTTTTTATATTTTATGAGCTAACTTTTATATGAGAAATTTACTTGATTCCTAAAAAATGAGGAAATGATTCTTTAGCTCTTTAAGTGTTTTACTCGTCTATGTATGTTAGATAGAGTGATACATGAACATATTTATGGAGTGTAGTTATTATTAAACAAATAAATAATTTTTAGAAAAAAATAAATAGTTACTCAACGTGTAATTCATTGGACCAGTGGATATTATCCGGAGTGAGATTTTGAACCTCGGTCTATTATCCAATGTACTAAAAACACTATCTTAATATCCGCAAGCAGCTTCACTTCTTTTTTTTTAACTATTTAAAAAAAAAAAATTCTTGATCGGTGTTCACATAGAGGTTTTGTGAAAGTACTTCAAATTCCGCACTTTTAGTGTCTACCGATCACTATCTATGAATGGTGAACAAAAATATGTGGTGCAATTCAAATGTTTGAATGGTGGAAATGTAAAAAATTGTGCAAAATATATATTTTGGATAAATATTTACAATTAAAATTAATAAATAATATTAATAACATTATAAATTAAAATTGTTAATTTGTTATTTAATTAATGATCAAGCTTTTCATATACTAATTATGAACCATAAATAAATAATTATTAAAATTTAAAAGTATTGTTTGTCATTCTATAATAATATATTTGTTGTTAAAATCAAGTAAAACAATACATTCGAAAAAAATAAGTATAATAATACAATATAATATAATATTATTAAGTACGTTGATTTTCCCAAAACATATCTGCAATATTGTCGAAGCCAAATATTCCTCTATTCTAAATTTCCAACATTTTGAACTGGTGTTCTTTGAAAAATTCAATTATAGTAACTCAAATTTGGTTGAATTAGTAACTCTTCAAATTACTCATTTTCCTAATTTCACAATTTAATTCTCCCTTCATAACTTAGATTGTGAATGTCTAGTGATCGTAATTAACAAATACAAAATGCATGAAAGGTCACTAACACGAAAAAGAATGTCATCATTCACAAATAAACTTAAAACAAAATTGTATAAATATATTAATAAATAACATTTAATATCTTACAATAAATAGTTACCAAAACTACATAAGTACACTAATTAAAAATACTAAATATTTTATAACATAAAGGAAAATGATAACCTCTCATAAACTAATTATTCTCTTGACTCACTTTGGTGATCTTCATTTGTGCTTGCATTTGATTCTTGCGAGGTTATCTAAATATTGAATAAACCTTCTTATTTTCGTGTTTGTGAATTACGTACTTCTTCAAAATAATTTGTAAAATCGAGAACGTACTTATTGAATGTTTAGTGAAGTCTCTAATCCATCATTTAAAACTTCTTTTTGAGTATTCCTCATACTTTCTTCTTCACCTCCCACTGAAAATTCGATATTGAGTATTTGATGCAATCATTTCGAAGAGTTGCTTTGTTAAAATTTGGGTGTATGCCGCTCTCGATGAAAGTTTGATAGCGATTTCGAGGTTGAAAGTTTGGTAGAAAACCTCAATATGAAGCATTTTATGATGAACCTCATTGTTGAGAATTTGGTGATGCACCATCAAATTTACAATTTACAATTTAAAATAATGATATAGTCGTGCACTATTATCATTTTCGTTTCACATATTTTTTACATTTATTTTTGAACCTTCAATTTCAAACATAAATAAATATTAGATATTAATTATTTTTGTTGAAATTAATTACATATTCTATTTTATAATGCAAAAGCTAGAGTTTCACAATCAATTTTTAAATATAACTATACAAGAGATTAAAATTGCTACTATGTATCTCATATAAGCGTAGATATTACTTAATTTTCTGTTATGCTCAAATCAATATATATATATATATATTTTTTTTTTTTAAATAAGAAATAGTAATGTCAACTTTTTACAGTACCAAAAAACATTTTCTATTGCTTTTTACTTGGAAGTGTGGATCTAGTTGTATTTACCATCATCTGACCCATATATGGTGTTTTCTCTTCTTCATTTTTCTTTATCCCAAAATAATAATAAAAGACAAAACTACATGTAAATGGTGACAAATTATTAGACCCACCATGTGTTACGGAAAACACCATAAAGATTCATTGCCTTAATAATATTACAAACCAAAAAATTATAAATGAAAAGTATTATTTTAATCATTTGAAGTATTAGTGTGAGTTTAGAAAATAAAACCTAGAATACTCAAACCAGATTTATTATCAGTCTAATTATTTTAATATTCATGATATACCCTTCTACCCGTAACATTAAAACATGAATCTAACCTTTATCAGATCTAAAGAAATTTTGAGTAATGTTTTGTATTAATATATAATTTTATGATATAGAAACACTAAATAATTTTTTTATAACAATACTAAATTAAATTTTCCAAATAATTTTTTTTCAATATTTTAAAATTAGAGATATATATATATATATAATAATAATAAATTATGCTATTATTTAGCAGAAACTTTAGTTTTTATATTAAAATCTATATTATTGTGTAGCTAAAACACTAAATAGTCTTAAAATAAAAACAATTATGTAAATATTATTACACATAACAAAAAAAATTACAGGTTAAAATGCAAAAGAAAAATACATAAATTTTTATTTGATCCAATATATAGTATTTTGTAGCATTTCGACATAGTTTTCTTTAGCATTTTTACAATGAAAATATTTTATTCTCACTAAATAATCCGCTTTCACCATTCAAATATACTATTAGACCATCTGATCTGTTGTATCCATATTTGGACCGTCTGTCACTAGGTCCGTGTCTATGTTATTAAAATGTAAACCATGGTCTACTAAACCCTTTAGTTAAAATAAAACTGTGTATTGTACATACATATATACTTACAATCGTTTTACATTATAGGAAAAAGGAAAAAAATAATTAACTAAGATAATAGTGTTGCTATGTTTTAGTTTTGATTGCCAAATTGATTACAATAATATAGCTTTCGAACTTAACTTCTTGCTATATATGTTATAAAAATACAACGACATATGTGCAGCAAATTTTATGGTATAGTTACGATGTTTCATTGCAATTATAAATTGTCATAAAAATTATTACATAACAACAAATATTATTGCAAAGTTGTAATTATTATTTTCAATATCCACTCCTTGCACATATTTTAGGAGGACGATGAATGCAAAATCTGTCGCAAATATCTTCAAATGATCTGCAATTAATATTTTGTTGCATTATTACAACAATATATTAGTCATAATTCACTGAGTATTCGTAAGAAAGCAATATTTTTTTCTGTTTGGCATATTATTTAATTAAAATCTTTTGTTAAATACTTTTATAATAAAATATTCTATAATAATAAATAAGTGAAAAATAATCAACTTTATTAATTAATCAAATATTGAAATATCCATTGATGCATAAATCTAGAAATAGTAGAAAATAATTAATGGGCAAAAACAAAAATAAGATACTAAAACTTAAAAATATAACTAAAACAGCTAAGTAAACACATCGTTGTTCATACTCTTGATGATAGATGAGGACAACAGATGTCAAGCATTTTCTCCAACTTTTCAAACTTGTTGAATCTTTCTTTGATTTATCCATTCTCTCGATAAATATCTCTTAACTTTTGCTTGAATATCTTATTTTTCAAATGATTTTTGATGGTAGCTGATATTCCACCGTTGATTAAGGGTTCACAAAAAAGAGCTCGTAGACCAAACACACGACCATTTGTTGCCTCAACAATCAGTATTATAGTAAAATTATTTATAATACAAATTTTTATTATAGCTTCTCAAAAATTGAAAAAAGTTTTGAAGAAATTATTATATTACCTTTACATATATTTCATTCTTTTTTTTTGGCACTAATCTTCTCTGTCGCTGGGATATCACCTTCAAACATATGATCAACTACATTCTTCTCAAATCCTTCACTGATGAACCTTGTCCTTTCATCAACAAATGATCCATCTGATTTCTTGTGTCTTCTCAAGAACATCAATGTATGATGCACCGCCCGTATTTTCTTTTTTACAAAATATCAACAAAAGAATTTTTAGTAAAAAGTGTTAGGAAAAAAAAGAAACAATATTTCTTATCAAAATATTATCAACTTTAGCATACAAACGTGGACCCATGGATTTTTATGTGGTGCCAAACCATTTCGATCAGACACCGATTCTTGAAAGCTTTTTTGCTTTACTTTTTTTGTTCTCGTATACTCCACCAAGTCTTTGTGGTACTCGCCGAGGATCCAATAGGATTGTTTACCTCTTTCTTTAACTCGGTTAATCCCATCAATCAACTTAGTTGCAACACATTTGTGAAACATTCTCCTCACTTCATATTCAAATGCGGGATTCCAATTAAATTTTCTCTGAAAATATTAAAAATATATCTGCTAATAGTTAGCCATTTAATTATTGTTTAAAAATTAATATACACTCATATAAAAAACGTATGTTGATTCTAGAATCTCTATAAATTTAATATGATTTTTAATTAAACTATTAATAACAAGGTGAACATTATTACTAGTGACTACACTTCTATTTTTTATTCTTTATTACTAATGTTAATCAAATGTAAAAGGCGAAGTTTCAATTACTTTACTATTGATTTAACAAAACAACTTAATTATTAATGCTAATTTAATATATTTAAAGTAGAAAGCTTAAAAATACATATAAATGCTATGAGTAACAAAATTTTATTATAAGAACACTTTTGTGTATATATATTTACCATAAATGTATTCCACCATCCCTCTCTTAAATGTATCGGTATAGTTGACCAATTACGATACATACCGGAAGTCTGATTGAATGATTGTTCTTATCTCAACGGTGATTACAGAATCACGTTTGAACTAATATAAGAAATCAAAATATTATAGAAATGAAGCTAACTAAATAAATAAAAATAACATTTATATTTCTTCTTACCACAATCTCTCACTCGGTCTGGATGGATTAAAAACACCTAAAACAGTTAGAGTTTATTTTTTAATTTTTTACCTTCATTTGCCATATGTCATCTGAAAAACATTTGGTGAGAAAAACAAAGTTAATACTAAACAAAAATTGTTTAACAAAAACAAATGTAAAACAAACCAAAAACTATTTATGTAAAACAGAAATACAGAAATATACCCATTAAAACTGAATCATTGGAACCAAAACATATTAGTGAATAAAACGTAACAAAAACTCTATTGTTTCAACGAAAGAAAAATAGCTATCTACTTAATCAAATATTAAACCATTTAAAAATAACATATATCTAGTTAATGAGATTATATACCATTTGAGGAAGAAATACTGACCAATAAAAAAATGGTTTAACCCACTTTAACGAAAACTAAAGCAAAGATGTGGTTTTAACTTAAGAGAAGGCTTTGTGCTCAAGAGTGAACTGTAGTAAAAGCAAATAGATACAATCAATATATAACAAATCATAATAAAATCAAATCATATATATGATACTGGATTTATCCAGATATTTAAAATATTAATAAAACTAAAATAAGCTGAAAAGGCAGAAATATACCTGAAAGCAGAAACATAACTTTTGTCGTAGTTTTACGATAAATTTATTATAACATAACTGAAATATGTATTCATCATTGCACTAATATCACAAAATATGATACAAAATTGTAATAAAATCGTACATTACATAAATTATTTGGCAAGATAAACATTCCTTGTGGATTAAGTTTAAATTATTTTAAATTTATTACACAAGCAGTTCTATTAGTGTAAGAGTGCTGTCACACTCACTTTGCCAATTATGAATATTATATGTTCTATTTATCTATTTTTTTTTAAAAACATCACATTTAACAAATGAGCTTTGAATTCTTTTTAATACCATTATATTATTTCTCTCCTACTGTGAAAATAATGGTTTTTCAAAGTCTTATTTTTTACCCTTTTAACATTCCACATTATATTCTCTCTCTTCTATTTAATAATTCAACACTCATTTAATTTTTACAGTGTACAATAGTTTTTGTTTAATAAAATTCAACATCTTACCCCACCACTTTTATTTTATAATATAGTTTTAATTTTGTGATTATATTTAATAAAAATTATTTGATTCAAATTAAACTAAAATAATTAAGAGTTAAATAATTTTTTTAAATAATAATTTTTTCTTTCTTATTTTATATTCTTAATTAAAATATATTTTTACAAGTGATAAAGAAAAAAAATATGGATAGTCATTATTTAAACAAATAAAATTACAAAAAATTTTAAATGCAACACAATACACTAATAATCACTCAATACAACTAATAATACACACATAATTTAATAAGTAAAATAGACTCAACTCACAAACAATAACTTTTAAATCACACATAGATACTTACAAATCTCTTTAATGAATGAACATTCTAAATTTTGTCCATATGTGTTTGATTAAATCTGTTTGCAATTATGGAAAATTCCGTTGCTCCAACATTCGAAACAATTTCATTATTCGTTGGAGTAGAAGAATAAGGAGTGCTTGTGATGAATATGACATCATTGATTCATAATATTAATAATAATTTGGAACAGCTAACGACAACATGAAGAAATTCGGTGAAAAACCATAATTTGATATATTTTAGGGTAGATTGGAATATTGATTTTGAAGTTGATAATTTTTGATATTTAGGTAGTTAAAAAGTTAATTAATAGAATTTTGAGTGTTAAAAAGGTTATTGTTAGGATCCATTTCTTTAAAAAAACAAGTTTTTTTGTGTTCAAATCAAATGAAACAAGTTTATATTTATAGAATATAAAAAATGATGAATTTTGGTATAAATACTCTTAAAAAAATATAATTTACTATGAAATAATTAATTTCAAATAATTCAGGTGAGAAAAATAATCAAGAATCTCTACACCCAATAAAAACACATCACATATCATAATCTATATTTTACTCTATAACCAATTTATGTACCCAATCAATGAATGCCACATATCTATGTAAAGGTTCAACTCACCGATTAAACATGTTGAATGTTTTCATATTCATCATCAATATCACCATCATCAATATCACCATCCACCATCTTATTTTGTATACCATTTGATACATCATCATAGTTATCATCTTGTACACTGTCGTAATCACTGTATCATGCACCATCATAGTTACTATTGTTATAACTATTGACTCATACATGACATCGTAACCACTATCTCGTACAGTGTTATAACCAGTCTCATACATTATCATATGTACCATCTTGTACACATTTCATGGGTCAAAAATATAGGATAATATGTCCATTTTGTTAGAATCGTGTCGGTTTATAACATCTTATAAAATCTAATTAGGAATATAATTGTTTGGATTTGTGAAATACTGAATTAAATATAAACTACAAGATCTTGAATATACTTGGATATTCTACAGCGGAAGAATCAACCAACTTCTTGAGATTATTTTAGTATCTTGTGTATTTACAGATATTCACACAGCACACAAATTGGATTAGATACGAAATGCTAGTTCATTTGAGATCTAATTTTAGATCTGTCACGTACGAATCGTCTTTCTCTTTTGGTTTTATAATGACTTGCACAAAAATAAGAAACGCAAGAGATAAGGTCTTAATAATTATCTCTCTGTGCTGCGCTTCCCATTATTATGCATCTATACATGTCTGTATTTAATGTCCAATTAGGTTTACACCACATTGACTTTGTTTACAATAGTTACGTGGCCTAATAATCCAATTCTAAATTGGATTGGACGTAACCCACTCACATGTATTTACGTGAAACATATATATCCATATATATATATGTATATATATATCTATGTTAATTACTTTAAATCAAGCTCACGTAGATGTATATATATATATATATTTATGTATTCATTTAATCTGTGTGTGAATATATATATATATATAGGTGTGTGACCCTATAAGATAATATAATATTAGTAATAGATTTTTAGATCTATAGATTATAAACGATCACTAAGAAAACATTATAACCACCTAATATTATTTTATTATCAAATTTAGACAATACAATTTTAATTAGAGTAAAATAAAAATGATTTTTGGATATTCCCAACAATCTTCCACTTGTACTTAGTAGTGTCAAACAGTCTTTGCGCCCACAGACATTGCCGGTTAAGTACTTTGGTGGGGCAGGTATGGACACTTAGGAGGATGTCCATTAAACGGTAGCTGTAGCGGGCTTCGTCCAGGCAGGAGACGGGTAATGCGGGTTGGTCCGCTGTGGTGTCGCGGGCGGGCGGGCACTCCGCAACTTGTACCTTCTATTTGTAATAGAGTCTTTGATGTCGAAACCTCTATATGCCATTCTTTGAAGCTTTTATTGTCATAGATTCTTTGAATTTTGAACCTTCTGTCTGTCCTAGAGTGTTTGAATGAAAAACCCTACCCTACAAAAAACATAATATTTGAAACTTCATCATATCATTCAATCATCTTCATTCATCATTTTCCCATTAGAGATTCAAACAAAATCTACGATCATCATAAATTCTAATGGTAAGCCAATAAATCTCTAATATATTACTAGAATTGCAAACGATTTCAAGGATTTTCAAAGAGAATTTTATGTTTAAATCAATCATCAATCGTTTTTACTATAATAGCAAATATTAAACACAGCAAAATCGATCACCATCATTTTTTATTAGAATATCAAACAGTAAACACAGTAAACACAGTAAACCACTTTCCTAGCATTGCCTTCAGAATCGATCTTGCAGAGCTATAAACATCATATATTGCTTATTACAAGCATCTAAATTTAAGACCGAGAACCGAAGAAAGAATATCACCAGACAGACTTAACAAACTATACGCAGAGAAAAGTAGAAGACTTACACCAGCCCATTCACCAAGGGTTTGACACTTGGAATGGTAAGCAAATTGATGTGATGATCTACATATAGAGCTTTAACAAGCTTCACATAATTTGGTTGATTGCAGTCTTCAGCCAAAACACAGAGTTGGGTAACACGTTTCTCAATGACCTTAGCACTTTCATGGAGACCTTTGGTCACACCACCATAAGAACGTGACTTCCTCAAGGTGAGCTCCAACGCAGCCCTCCAGAATAGCAGTTGCCTCAGCAACGGGAGGAACAACATGAGCAGCCTCATCAGTTTAAAAAACAAATTATAACTCATTATAAACTAGAACTTAAGCAATTAGGAGTGGACTTAATTAGGGCAATGACACAGAGCAAATAACATGAACTTTATCTAGTAAGTGTTCAGAGTTGTAATAGATTGAAAAAGGAACATTTCATTGTGAATTGTGATCAAAGAACCTCATATAAACACAAGAAGACCAATCCTAACACTAAAACATAGTAAAATGACAAAACAAAAGCATAAATAATCAAATTAAGAAGCTTTAATTGCCAACGAACAATAACATTCTTAAGTAAACAACAAAAAAAGAATGAACAACACTCACAAGTTTAGTCCAAAAACCTACAATCCAAAAAACATATGTTAACCAGAACTTCTGAGACCATCAGATCTTCTAATTCAATGAACAAGAGAGTAAAGACAGAAACTCAAACAATAATCAGACTAGAAATTTCAAGAATCGAAGCTTTTCAATCAAAGAAAATCAAAGAAAAGATTGATGATTAGATTTGATGAAATCGATCTAGCGTTCAAGGATCTGAACTTACAGAATGTTGAAGAAGAGATTAATGATACGATTTGATGAAATCGCTGATGAAGAGCCACTCGCCAGAGCCAGAAGATGAAGCTTCGTCAAATGCCAGCAGGCATCACCTGCAAACCCACTAATGCTTGCGGGGCGGGTCTGGACCACCGAATGGGAGACCGTGGTCCTCCGTGGGCTGACCCGCGCGGTTGGAAGAAACGACGGTCCCGGCGGGAGAAGACCAGGCAGATGTGGGCTAGACCGTCTGACAGATCTACTTGTACTTGAATAATCTATTCCCGTAATCCTTTCTATCTATATCTCAATTCGAGATTTAGGTAAAAACAGTATCATCCTTATCAGGTTAGATCACGTTTATTAAAGTATGATTTATATTGATAAAAATAAACGACTGACTTTCACGTCGTTTGAACACAGCAATACATTTCTTAGTATCTAACTTTTGATATGCCCAAAGATATTTATCTCCCGTTATATAGGAGGGAAAAATCCCATCTTGTTCTATCCATGTTCTTTACATAATTCATAATGCACCAATCACTATCTTTGTAATCACCTTTTATGGCTGACGTTTGACAGAATCAAAGTGAACCAATCCATGTATAATAAATCATGACGAACTCATGTCAAAAGACTATACTCTATAGTTGTGATGAGAAACTCTTATGACACTCATATTACAATCTTGTAGGGTTCTCATAGAAGGTCAGTCCAATACTGTGTTCTCCAACACATATCTATGTGTTTGACTTTAAAAACACATATTAATGATTTCATGAAATTTAGTCACCATTCACCTCACATACAAGTCATTCATATTTATTAATGTCCCATTTTAATAATTTTGACTAGGACCTCAATAATTTATGTCATCTTTCACTCATAGGGTATCATGATCAAGTCATGTACTTGATGACATATGAGAATGATATAATTTTTTTTTGGACTATTATTTAAGTATCCAATAATTAAATAATACTGAAACAAACTTCATTAATCTGAAAATAAAATCAAATGTATCTAAACATGAACATCATATCATTAAATAAAACTTCCCAGTAGAAATAAAATTATATCATTAAGAATATAATGTCAATCACAATAGTATGACTCTCATGCTTAGGCTGCAGAAGATGTTTTGTAACAAATCAGCAACATTTGCATTTGTGGGCCCTCTGCTAATCTTCACATCACCTCTCTCAATAATCTCACGAATGAGGTGAAATCTCCTTTGTATGTGTTTGGATTTCTGGTGTAACCTAAGTTTTTTCACTTGCGCGATGGCTCTTTATTATCACAATAAAGTGCAATAGGGCCATATAGGAACCACACCAAGCTTAGTAATGAACTTCATGATCCAGACAACCTTCTTAGCCACTTCAGAAGCAGCTATATACTCAGCAACAATTGTGGAGTCTACCTTAGTGCTCTGCTTACTTTTCCAACTCAATGCTCATCCATTAAGACAAAAGAAAAATCCAGATTTGTGATTGAAAATCATCTCTATCTATCTAAAATCTGGCATCAGTGTAACCACTCAGAACAAGTTCCTCACTTCCTCCATAGACCAAGAACTTATCCTTAGTTCTTCTCATGTACTTAAGGATACTTTTGACTGCTATCCAGTGACTCTCATCTGAATTAGACTAGTATATGCTTCTCATGCTTAAAGTACATGTAACATATGGGCGAGTGTAGAGCATATACATAATATATCGTATAGTAAAAGCATAGAATCTTACTCATGCGCTCTCGCTCATTATGTGTCGAAGGATAGTGAGTCTTGCTAAGAGTTATGCCATGAGACATTGGTAGAAAAACTTTCTTAGAATCTTTCATATTGGACATGTGCAAGACCTTATCTATATAAGCATCTTGACTTAATCTGATTATTTTGTTTAATCTATCTCTATACATACTTATTCCAAGAATGTAGGCAGCTTTTCCATTTCTTTCATTGAGAAATAACTTCCTAACCAAGTCTTAACAGACTGAAGCAAAGGAATTTCATATCCAAGGAACAATATGTCATCTACATACAATACCAAGAATGCAACTACAGTCCCACTAGTTTTCTTGTAAACACAAAGTTTTTCTTTATTTCTAATGAAATTAAACTCTTTGATTGTGACATTAAAACAAAGATTCCAACTTTGAGATAGCTTTCTTCAAACCATATATGGAACATTGGAGCTTGCATATCTTCTTAGCAGCTTTAGGAACTATGAAACCTTCAGACGGCGTCATTTACACATCCTCTTTAAGATTTCCATTAAGGAAAACTTTTTTCACATCCATTTGTCATATCTCATAATCATAGTGAGCAGATGTTTCTAGGAGAATCCGAATGGACTTAAGCATTGCAACTGGAGAATAGGTTTCATCATAGTCAATACCATGAATTTGCTTGTAACCTTTAACTACCAGTCTAGCTTTGTATATATGTATATTACCAGTCAATAGGACTCTCTAGAGGACGACATGGCTCCTATCTCACTTGATATTCCTAGTTTTGCTGACGAGATAAGAAATGAAGGTGAACCCTCCCAGTCTCATGATGAAGTTGCCACTATAATTGCTTATAATGCAGTTAAGAGATCTGATCCCCAAGTTGGAAAAGGCAAAGGTAAAGGCGGGAATCTAGGGTTAGTGTTGCTGATCCGACCCAAAAGAAGGTTACCACATCCAACATTCCAAAGGCAAGGCCTTCTACTGCTGAGGTTACAAAAGGAAAGAAAAAAATTGGGGCTTCAGACGACTTTGTGGCGCCGACCAAAGATCCTTTGGTTGCCAAAAGTGACCCAAAGAAAGGATCTGCTAAACAGGCCTAGTAGACCGGCGTGGAGGCTCAACTTCCTATTTCTAAGAGGGAAAATAGAGACAACTCTTTCATCTTCAAATACAACGGACATGGAATCTTAGCCAATGATCCCAAAGTGTGTGCCACTCTGTTTAGGGTCATGGGTGGTCCTGGTCGCCCACTACCTCTTTTGGGAGCTTATGGAAGAGGATGATCTTTATGAAAAGTTAGCTCAATTCACGATTTAGGTAAGAGTTTCACTTAATTGTTGTTGTTGCTGATCTTGTTGAATCCGTTGTCTTATACTTACCCCATTTTAACTTCTTTGGCTGGGAGTACAATGAAACATATGTACGATAGGATCAACCAGAAGGCTCAAATAGCTAACGACGAGGTCCTGGTAGCAAAGCAGTAGAACGCAGCTATCGCTGAAGCTCGACGAGCTTACAATAGAGAATACGAGAGGGCTGAAAAACTTGAGGCTGAACTCAATGAGGTGAAGAGTGATCGATTTGACAACCTCGCCAATTTAAGCGAGATGCTCCTTATATATGACCTTCTAAAGGCCGAGCACGAGGCCTTGAAAATTTTTTGGGGAGGAATATAGTCGTCTTAGGGCTTCTCAGGAAATATATGTTTCTAAGGAACAAAAATAAAGGACATAATTTTCAAGGGTTATCAATACCTTTTTGATAAGGTGAAGGCGTTCCTCAAGGATCAAATAAGGTATTTGAACAACTAAGCTCGCAGAACTCCCAAAACTCTTGAATTCCTAAGGGGTACAATGAAAATCGCAATTCATGGTGAAACGATAGCCAATTTGACTGAGCATGAAGAGAAGTACAAGACACAAGCCGCAAATCTCAATATGACTGAGCTTACAAAAGCCGAGCTGGTTGTGCTTCTGGTGGTTTACGGAGTTCCTTTGGGAGATCAAGCTGAGGTCAACCTATATGGATCAAACGATGAGGTAGTCACCAAAGATGATGCACAAGCAATGAAAAATCCGTCGTCTCATCCTCCCACCAAACTAGTTGATCCTTATACCCTTCCATGATGTGTATCTCTTGTTCTGATTGTTTTCGACTTTTCCCTTTTATTTTTGTTGTTGTTGTTGTTGTAATGAAATTGTTCGGAGAGGTTTTTACTTCTTTTCTATTCAAGTAGCTTTTGTTGATAATGCTTTTGAAGTAATAAATGCTCTCCATTGTTCTTAACTTGTTAAGCGAGACATAGCTTGGTTTTTCCTTGACGCAAGGTATAGCTCGGTTTTGATTTACAAAGTGTAGGATGTCTCTCGGATTACCTTGTAATATCTACTGGAGGATGGATCTGGTTGTGAGCGCAGAGCTTGGCTTCTTGCAGGACTAGGCCCAGATTTTAGGATATGGGCTAAGAGCTTGGTTTATACTTTTCTTTTTAAATGTCAAAGTCGGATCCCGATCGTGCAAGGTATGCTCGAATTATTTGTCTATGGGGACTTGGAGCGATGGTGAGAGATTGGGCTTGACTTTTAGGGTTAACGATGCGAGTTTTGACCTCGATTTACACTTTCCCTATAGATGTCAAACTTAGGCTCAAATTATGCGAAATGTCGACTTATTTGTCTCGGACGACTTACCTTGATGTGGGACTAGGCCCAAATTTTTTTGTCTAGGTGTAGGACTAGGCCCGAATTAAAGATGTGGATTATTTCACTACTGCATCCATGTGGAACACGCAAAAAGGAATTGAACAACTGTCCAAGGTTTTAGCTTTGTGCGAGTTTTGAGCTCGGCTTATGTTGAGACTATGAATTTTTATAGCAGAAGTATCCTACATGTTGTCTTTAATAGTAATAGTGCTTGAGGTGGATCGAGTTCTATGACTTTTTGATCGATTCTCCAAAGCCACATCCATGCACAACAGTCGGGTGAGAGGTCTTGCGACTTTAGAAAAGTCTTTGATGAATCTTCTGTAAATTCGCATGTCCTAAAAAACTCCTAATCTCCTTCACCGAACTAGGCGGCTGTAGACCTGTCATCACCTCAATATTAGCTTTATCAACCTCAATGCCATGGAAATCATGTATCTTTGGAATGTGGCTGCGGAATTACACAGTCCAAATGACATTTGACGATAACTAAATATCCCATATGGGCATGTGAATGTTGTATTGGCTTGATCGTCTGGATGAATCAAAATCTGAAAGAAACCAGAATAACCATCGAGAAAGGACTAGTACGGATGGTTAGCCACTCTCTCCAGCATTTGATCAATGAAGGAAAAAGGAAATGATCATTTCGAGTTGCATCGTTGAGCTTCCTGTAATCTATGCACATTATGTGTCTCGTCATAGTGCGCACATGGATCAACTTGTTCTTTTTATTAGTTACTACAGTAACTCCTTGCTTATTTGGAACAACGTGCACTAGACTGATCCATGAACTATTCAAGATTGGATATATCACACCAGCTGAAAAGAGTTTGAGTATCTCATTTTCATCATCTCGTATCGATTAGGATTCAAATGCCTTCGTAATCAACCGACATTTTCATTGGATTATCGAGATGTATACTGTGTGTGCGTAAATCAGGCGAGATCTTAGTAATGTTGTCCAAAGAGTATCCCAATACTATAATGTATTTACGCAACTCACAAAGTAACAAAGTAGAATTGAAGTTGTTTAAGTTAGCGTTAATAATAAGGACGATCACATGCCATCAAATGTGTATTAATTACAGAAAGCTCAATGCAACAACACAAAATGATAATTTTTCTTTACCTTTTATTGATTGAATGCCTGAGAGAGTAGCTAACCATCAATACTATTGTTTTCTAGATGGTTATTCAGTTTTCTTTCATATTTCTATCCATCCGACGATCAAGAAAATACGACTTTCACATGTCCTTACTGTACTTTTGCATATCGAAGAATGCCTTTTGGTTTGTGTAATGCTCCAGCCACTTTCCAACAATGTATAATGTCCATCTTCACGGAGTACATTGAAGATTTTATGGAGGTATTCGTGGATGAATTTTCAGTTTATGGCTCACCATTCTAGACATGTTTGGAGAACCTCGAAAAGGTTTTAGATCGATGTGGAGAGAAGCATTTAGTTTTAAATTGGGAGAAATGTCATTTCACGATGAGAGATGGCATAGTATTCAGACATAGAGTTTCACAAAAAGAATTAAATTTGACAAAGCAAAGATTGAAGTGATGAAAGCCTCCAATCGCCTAACAACGTCAAGGGAATACAAATTTTATCTTGTCCATGCTGGTCTCTACATAAGTCTTATTCAATATTTTTCCAAGATCGCAAGACCCCTTACACGTATACTATGAAAAGACTTAACCTTTGAGTTTGAGAAAGAATTCCTTTCTCTATTGCACTTGTTTCAACACCAGTGGTGCAACCGCCTGACTAGAAGCTACCTTTCGAGATTATGTGCGATACTAGTGAAAGATGTACTTGGAAAAAGAAAAGAGAAGAAGCTCAATCTGATATATTATGCAAGTAGGACTTTGGATGAAGCTCAATGCAACTATGCAACCAGGGAGAAAGAGCTTCTCGCCATTCTTTTCGGATTTGAGAAGTTTTGATCATATCTTGTTGGTTCTAAGGTAATTTTTCATACTGATCAAGCAGAAATGTCTAAGAAAGATATGCCAAACCACGACTTATAAGGTGGATCCTTCTACTACAAGAGTTTAATATTGAAGTAAAATATAAAAAAGAAGCAGATAATAAAGTAGTGTATCATCTTTCTCGGATAAGAGTTGAAGAAAAAGTTCATTTGGACGATAGCTTACCAGAGGAGAACGTCTATGCCATCGAAGTTGTCCCTCTTTCTGATGTTGCAGCACCACCAAGCCCGCCATGCCCACCAATACCAAAACCACCGCCTTTTGACACGCCTTTGTAAAGGCATATAACGAATTACCTTGCAGCGGACATTGAACCTCCACAATTCTATGGATACAAGAATAAGAAGTTCTTAATAGATTTTAGAAGATACTTTTAGGATGAGCTCTAACTACAAGAACTGATCGAATGGTTTTATTTAGAAAATGTGTTCAAGAAGAAGAAGTCGAAGGAATTCTCTTTGGATGTCATGGGTCATACTATGCAAGTCACTTTGCTACTTTTAAAACCTTCTCTAAAGTTTTAGAAGCAGGATTATGGTGGCCAAGAATTTTTAAGGACGACCAAGATTTTATATCAAGATGTGATGCTTGCCAAATAATAGGCAACATAAGCATAAGGAATGAGATGCCACAACGTTGTATTCTCGAAGTTAAAGTCTTTGATGTTTGTGGAATCGACTTCGTGCGACCTTTATCTAACTCTTTTAGTAATAAATACATTCTTGTTTCCGTTGATTATGTCTTTAAGTTGGTGGAGGCCATAGCTAGTCCCACCAACGATACACATGTTGTGATTAAGATGTTCAAGAATATCATTTTCCCACGATTTAGAATGCCAAGAGTAGTAATAAGAGATGGTGGAACTAACTTCATCAACAGAGCCATTACCAACCTTTTTAAGAAGAATGGAGTTTTACATAAATTTGCATCTCCTTACCATTCACAAACAAGCGGGCAAGTTAAGATTGAGAAATCAAGTCGATTTTGTAGGAAAAAACATGGAAGACAAGGAAGGATTGGTAACAAAAACTTGACGATGCCTTGTGGGCATATAGAATCATGTTCAATACACCCTTAAGTACAATCCCCTTTCATATTGGTTATGGGAAACCATGTCAACTGCTTATCGAGCTAGAATACAAATCAGTCAAGCTAATGACTTTAAATAAACACTTAATGGGAGACAACCCATTGGTAAGAGTCTAGATTCATTTTAGTTTCTTTTTGTTTTTGATTGTTTTTGTGTTTCAATTTCAGTTTTTTCATAAATATAGAAAATAAAAAGAAAAAGAGAAGAAAAAGTTTGACAGAGGACATGCACACCAAGAAGAGCCCATGGCACGCCAAAGGGCCTATTCGGTGTGCCATCAGGAGCCCTTGGTGTGCCAGCCAGCTTCTGTCTCCAATATCCATTTTACATCATTCATTCATCACCCCTCCATCTCCATTGCATCAAACAATCATCATTCACTTCCATCCCACCCCATCATCATTGCATAATCCATTTAGGTAAACTTTTATTTAGTTTTATTTCATTCCAATATTGATGGTTTTAGGATTTTATCTCAGGAATGACACAAAAAGAAATTAAAACCAGAAAATTTGATTGAACTTAGCCTAGATCAATCGATGTCAAGCAATATCAAGAAAGAAGCAAGGCTCGATCACCTTTTCTCCACCAATCCATCATCTATCCAACATCATTCCCCATCACCACCATCATTTCATCTCATCCACAAACAATGTGACATTGTTCTTAAACATTAATTTTTTTTTCCATTTATCTATCCCATCCTATTCTCTTTCTTTTTCCCACCGAGAACGGTGTGATTTAAGTCTGGAGGGAATGATGTTCTATCATTTACTAATGCTACTTTCTATTTTGTTGACACTAGACCTTTTTCCACTTTTTCATCAATATCATTTTATCGAGTCAAAAGTTTTTATTGAGTAAAACCTAATAGGAAATAAAGACCTTATCATATGATGATATTTGACCATTATGTGTTGAGAAATGTTTTTCCTACAACTTTCAGAACTTACTTAGAGCGGACGATACCTAGAATCTCATAATTGGACTTCTCCCTGAAGTTTCTTCTTTTAGAGATTTCTGTTGGATCGAATGTCAACTCTATTTTATTGAGAGACTTAACCTGAATTAATTTTTCTCATTGAAGGTGTTCGTTCAGGAAAATAAGCAAAAACATTGAGGACATCTTTATCCTTTTTATCACCCTCTTGTTGATCCTGAATGGTCACTCACTTTTAGTGGTTCTCTACCCTTAACCATAACCTTCTTTCAAACCCCATGAAGTCTCTTTTTCATTATCACCACTTAAATGTATGTGCAAAAACGTCAGAGAGAAAGGAACAACATAGTTCTCCAACCACAAATACGAAAGTTTGAGAAAACAAGACAGAGTAAAAAAATCTAATTTCAATACACATTATACCTATGTGATTCACAAAATAATGTACTAATTTCGTGCTTATGAGACATGATTTCATATAAGGTACCGTATTCCCTTTCAAAAAAGAAACATGAAAACAAAAAGGAAAGGAAACATTTATCATTTATAAAAGTCTCATAGTACATGAAAATCCAAAGTAGAGGCATGGATCAATCTACTTGAAGAAGGAGTCATTTTACAGAAAAGTCCCCACGAAATCTGTTTGGGGGAAACCGAAGAAAAGAAGGAAGGAACAAGACAAAGAAGTGGTTGAAGACTGTGGATATCAACATGTCATTCCTCTTGCAATTTTTCATACCACCTCACATCCGTCTTACCATTCAGTACCCTAAATACTCCACAACAAAACGTAAAAAAAAAATCCTTCCATTATACCAACCGCAGTCTATCATGAATGATATCTTTTCAATAGTAAAGTTCACATAATATTGTAAATAATTTAGAGAGTTGATTGACATGAATGCAAAAATTTTGTAAGTTTGAGATCGATGGACCAGAGTAGGAAAATTCATGAGACTATAGTGAGAAAGTCCTATGGTGAATTTCTTTTTATTATGGTCTGCATATAATAGTTCAAGACATGGTCCCTGATGATAAGAGATTTCTCATGATTTTCAAACCTCTTTTCCGTGACTTTACTCTCCTTTTTTCTTGAGAACAAGCAAAGTTTAAGTCTGGAGGAGTTGATAACTTCGTATTTTTACCTATTCTTAGTACTATTTTATATGTTTTTAACAAGCATATGATGTGATTTTGGTGCTTTTACAAGAATTTTCAAGTATTTTTATTTTCAAGAAGTCATTACAAGTTTCTAAGAAAAAATGATTAAAAAGGGACCAAAACACGTTTTAAGATAGTTTCAGAGCTTCAGATTACGGGCTACTTTTGAAAACCTTTCCGTGGACCAAATTCAACATTCTTTATGTCACTGGAAATCTAGAAGAGTCAAATTTCACCTCCAATTGACGTTAAAATAATCTATTCAGCCAATCATAAGTCATGATAAAAAAAATTGAAGATATGTCATGTAGAGCCGAACCTGAAGCAGGCCTCCAGTGCACCAAGAGTGCCTGATGGAGCGCCAAAAGCCATCTCCAGCACGCTCAAGGAGTATTAAAGCTTCCTTGATACACAACGACACTACTTCATTTATTTCACCTTAGGAAATCCTAAACTGATTTTACAATCCCAAAACACTATAAATACATGTTCTAAAATACCTCAAATGGAGAGAGCGAAATCAGCACCCAGCGAAGAATATCCATAGCCGCCATCACGCCTGAAGTTTTTTCATCTTATCGATTGCCTCTTACCTCACCTCACATCCATTACCATCGTTTTCTTCGTTTTTAGTCTTTCATATTGTTTAAGGGAGAAAATCCTGCACTTTGTTATCAAAGAGAAGATCCCTAAAATCCTTTTAATACTTATATTTGATTATGCTTTCCATTACATCTATTGCTTTGATTGGTTCGATCATGTGGGAGTAGCTTACTTCTTGGGATTAAGGGTTTTCATAGGGGATTCATGGATTGTTAACTTAGATTGTTTAGATTATGTTATATCACTAATAGTTCTTTGTTCTAGGTTTGCCATTAATGTATATTGCTTGAATAGCGAACTCTTGATTGATCCTAGGTTGATTCACCCACCATAAATGCATGTGAATTCGCCTGGCCTAACCTAGATGAGTATCATGTTGCAACATGCGTCAGTTCAGTTGCAGGGTTTTATGAACTAAAATCAAACTTGATAGTAATGCTTGTCTAAATTGCGTCGTTTCCTACCAACAGGTTGAGTCGTTAGACAAATATGATCGATTCATCAAAAGTGAATTGATTGTATAGAAGTGTTTCGTAGTTTAAGAACACCAATAATTTGATATGACTTCATCTAGATCCCTAGGATGATGTGATTCATAATACCTTAAGAATTATCTACTTCCCAACACTCCGTTTATTGATATTTTACATCGTTTAATTCACATATATTCTCTGCTTTTGTTCACCATAAAAACCCAAACAAAAACCCTAATTTCTTTTGTCCTAGCTATAGTCTTTTCTAACATAATTCGTGTTGTAACTTACTAGTCTATGTGGGATTCGATCCTTAAATACTACATACGATTAGTTGTGCACTTGCAACTTTCGCGTGGTTAATAAGATAAAAATTTGAAGTGAAATAAACCACCAGATTAGATGATAAGTGGTTAAAAAGCCCCAACTTTGTTTGAATGATTGGTTATTGATAATGATTTTTCAAAAACCAAATTGGGATAAAACAACTAGATAAAATACAAAATATAATTTTCTTCACAAAACTACTTATTACACACAAAGATTGTGTTATTTTTTCACATGAAACTACACATGTTTTGTTTTTTTTTACAATCTAAACAAGAGAATGCTAGCCCCTAGTTAAAAAATAGTGAACCCAAACCAACAAGACACATAGCATACATTTTCTTTATAAAACAATATGGATAAAATGAATAATTGTAAATTAACGAAAATGAAATAATGGATAAGTTAAGAATCAAAATTTTATTCATAAAATACAATGGACAAAAAAATTTAGAGTTTAAAACTAAATAATGATTTAACTTAAAAAACTCTAAAACTCTAACCAATAAATCCAAAAAACTAACTTATAGATAATAATTTATAAACAAACTCCAAAATCCTAAACTCAATAAAAAAGAGTAAACCATAGATCCAAATTTAAACTTTGGTGTATTGTAAATGGAGAAGAGAAACACAATGTTTTAATTGCCTTATCAGATGATAATAGTTTTTTTTAATGAGATGGTAATAGTTTAAACAAAAGAACGCTAATCAGAGACTAGTGAATCCAAATCTATTAACGTGCAATTGGCCATCCATAAAAGATATGTAATAAAGAAAAACTAAACTATAAATCGTAAACGGATAAATCAGACACAATGTCTTAGCATCTAACAAGATGACAATAATGTGAACCAGAGCATTGTAAACCCTAAGCAAAGACTAGCGAATCCAAACTGTTTAGTTTGCAATAACTCATCCATATAAGACATCTAAATTAGAAAACCACATAAACTCGTAACTAAAAACAACGAAATCAAACCTCTTAAAAATATAAAGGAAAAATTCATCATTTTGACATGCATAACTGCTTAGGCCACCTCAACAGGATGTTTAAACACTACTATAGCGTAAACCCCTTGTTTAGCTCTCCAATGGCATGGCAAATTTCACAGAAATTTAGTGTGATTGGTATGACATTGTTATAGACTGACATTAAGAGTTTTTTACTATAGTAGATTAAATGTATTTTGTAAAATAATTGGTGTGATTGGTGTTATTGGTGTTTTTAATTTAGTAAAATGAATATTAATATGTAAAATATCAAAATTAATGTAAACTGTATTTAAAATTACATAATAAAGTTTAATTAAAACATTAAAAAGTATCAGCAACAACATGTTTTATTGCGGGACAGCTCATAATGTTCATATCGATCTATTATGCGCCTCATAAAATTACAAAATTGAAACCAAACAAACATAAAAACTAAAAACAACAAAATAGATTTTAAGAACATAGTAGAAACTTAAATAATAATCTAATTACCAGAAAAATTTGTTCCGGCTCAGCTAAGATAATCATAATACTCGATAAAATTTTCTCGATCATTTGGTGATCATTCGTCTTCACCTTGACCTTGTTATCCTTGAGATTGGTCTTCTTGCGATTGATGTCCTTGATATTGAGATGTTCGATATTGAGATCCATGATATTGGTATTGAGAACCTTTATTGTGTTCTTCATATTGGTTCATTTGAGCTTTTCTCTCAAAATTATTTTTCTTTCCATTTCAATATACGCACAAGATGTTGGATCAGTTATAGAACTCAAATCCGCGAACATTATTTTATGCTCTTGTTTCATTTTTGCAACTTTGATCTTATGTCTTTGTACTTCATTTCTTTTTCAGATGAGCTTTTAGTAATAGTTTTGAGAAGTTTTCCATTTTGCCCATCCTTGTTTGAATTGTTCCTCAGTTTGTTGTTTACTCTTTGTTTTTTTAAACCCATTTTTCTTGGAGATAAATTATAAGTGGCTTCTTGAGTATTCATATTAAGATCAATTGAACTCATACCTGGGAATGGCGATGAAAACGATGGAGATGGCATAACATCACGACCTTCTTCTTGGAATGTAGCATGTGTATTAGTATTGTTGTTGTTTGTAAATTTCTCTATACCTTTAAGGATAGGCCATGAGATTTTGATCTTTGTACTTTTAACTAAGATATTCCCTGAAAGCCTACCTAAAACTTTTAAATCTAATTCTTAAAATGTTTTCAATAACAAAGAATTTGATTGTACATTTTAAAATCATTAATCCAATAACACTAGATTTTAAAAGATATTTTAAAATCCATGTTTGAATAACATATGATTTGTCATTTTAACTCAAATCATTCTAAATGCTCTATTCAATAACATATGATTGCGTTTTAATGAGTTTTGAGATGATTTTGATGAACTTTTGGTGAATTATGAAATTTTTTATTAAATTCTCTGCAATTTCACCTTAAACCATGAGATTTTGATTTTTTTACTTTTAACTAGATATTTCCTCAATTTGGAGACTGCTAAAGCATTGTTGTCATCCGAGTTTGTAAAGATCTTCTTGGTTTTGGTTGTTTACAAAACATTTTGGATTTTTAGTATCCAGCTTCAACTCTTGTCCATAATTGATCTTTTGATTGGTTTATTCATGTGATTGGATTTTGGGAAACATCAAGATAGACATGACATAAATGCACATATTCGTCAATAGAATATGAGAAAGATCGACTTGAAGTCATTTCAGAAAAAATATTTTTACGAAAAAAAAATGAGTTGAAGATGTCTGATCATTGAAAGAGTAGTATACATTTATATAGAGAGGCAAAAGCAAAATCAACAGCTAGATTGGTTAAAAAAATTAAACAGTTTAGATTGTTTTGGTTTTTTATAATAAAATGATAATGGATATAAGACATGAAGTGACTAATCAACACAACAACTAGATGTTGATAAAAAAAATTAAACGGCTTAGACTGATTCGGCTTTTTCTGATAAGATGATAATGATAGAAGACATGAAGTGACTAATTATGCAACACTTAGATCCTTGTAAAAAAATCATCTTAGATTGATTCTGCTTTTTGATAAGATGATAATGATAGAAATAATGAATTGACTAATCAATGCAACAGTTAGATCTTGGTAAAATAAATTAAACAGGTTGATTTGGTTTTTAATAATATTATGATAATGATAGAAGACATGAAGTAACTAATCAATGCAACGGTTAGATCTTGGTCAAAAAATTAAACGGTTAAGATTATTTTGCTTATAATATAAAATGGATATCATGTTTGGAAAATAACATAAATCTCACCATCATCTTCTATTTTTCTGATAAGATGAATTTCAACTACGGTAGTTTATCTCATATATAATCTTTTTCTTCTTTGTGATTTTAGATTATTATTATTATTACAATAATATAAAAACTTTCTAATCAACAACACGATGAGAAATTATTGCAAGCAACAATTTTCTTTTTTTTTAATAATATGTAAAATTATATTCAAAGAAATCTTTGTACAACAAATGTAAATATTTTTAGAGACTTATTGAACAAAACTAGAGCTCAATAATCAAAGATAGAAAGTGGGTTGCCTTATTAAAACCCAAACTGGAAAACCCATTTGGGACAAAACCAGATTTTGGGAAAAAAGTACAAACCACTTTCGATTGAGCTTAAGAAACCAAGAAAACATTGAAACAATAGTTGAAACACAATAGATAAAACTAGACAAAATCAGACTCTTTTTGAGAACCAAACTTGCAATCCATCCTTGATAAGACCCTTGCTCTGTAGAGTTAAGAGTCTATTACAAACTGCCCGACACATATCTCGAACCAAATTGTCTATGTGAGATGTAATTTCGCCATGTCTCCTCTGATTTCTGTCCCGCCATAAAGGTAGATTGTGACTTGAAAAACATACTTAGCAAAGAAAGAATGATTACTCCTATTTCCGGAGAGTAAAACAGTTGAGAAAATGTCATGGAACTGAGTTGTGTACCTTCATTGAAGCAAGTCATAAGTCAGTCGATACCAAACTTGTAAGGTGACATAATAGGAGAAGAATAGATGATCTCGGGTCTCCACCGAGGTTGAACAGAAAATACATCCTGAAGATACATATGATTCCATAAGAGTAATTTATCACTTGTTGTCAATCGATTCTGAGTAGCCAACCACACTACAAAGGAGAATTTCGGAGAAGCATAAGGGAACCAGACTCCCTTGTACCACGATTTACTCGGAGAGGCCTCTCGTACTTGATTCCAAATATCCTTTGAAGAGAATTTTGATTAAAAATTTTCCTCCTTACATCTCCATAAAGGAATTTCTAAGTCGGAGTATGCACAATCTTTAATTTTTTTGTTTCTCTTCCTCAATCAGGGATAAAAAGTGAGCTCTTCTGCACCTAGGTTGATGGCTTGCTAACATATGTGCCATAGTTCTAAATATTTAATGCCTATGTCAATCCAAACTCTCTCCCCCAACACATCAAACAATCTAGCTAAGGAACTTCAATTATCAAACAAAAAGGAAGTATTAGAGCCATTCTGCACCTCAACTTTATAAAACTTTTGAGCTGAATCTTGATATTTTAGAAGCTTTCTCCATATCCACGAGTCAGCACTCGTATTCAACTTTACCAACCAAAAAAAACTCTTACAAATCAGATTTTTATGAACCCAATTAACCCATAAAGAAGTCCTTGACGATACTAATCTCCAGATTGATTTATAACAACTAACCCCTTATTCGCCTCAGCTAGTGATTTAAGGCCAAGCCCCCCCCCCCTCTTAAGCCTTTGGTTTACAGACATCACACCAAGCCACTTTCAATTTTTTGAGTTTAAAGCTGGTCCAGACCATAAGAATGTTGAACTTATCTTCTCTATCTCTTTGATACAAGCACTTGGGAGTCTAAAAGCGGAAATCCAGATATTTTTCAAACTCGCAATTACCAAAGAAGATTAATTGTAGCCTTCCCGCAAACGATATGAAACGGTTTTTCCAAGAACCTATATGAGCTCTAATCTTCTCAAAAAGAGGCTGAAAATCAGAAGTAGTCATTCTTTTAAACATCAAAAGTAAACCTAAGTATTTAACTGGCAAGGTTCCAATGGTAAACTGAAAACTATCAAGAGAAGCCTGAGTAACATGCGAGATACCAGAAATAAACAACGAAGTTTTCGCCAAATAATATTCCGAGATATGAGCAAACTGATTAAACACTGCAAGAATACCATGAATTGATCGAATTCTCCCATTAACAATCAACAGTTTTCTCATCACTCAACAACAAATTTAGTATGATTATTATAATTATTAGCAAGTAGTATGTCAAATTACTGATAACAAATTTCTCATCACTCAACCATTACATAACGAGGGATCACATAGTGGTTCTATTCCTGGTCATATGTTATGAATCATGATCAAGAAAAACTTCTCGCAATCTCTCCAACAATTATTTTGCAGAGAATCCTTTGTTTCCTGAAACGAAGTTCCAATGAAAATTTTGGATGAGCTGTCCTTTTTTCTTCATATTATTGATGGTTACAATGACATAACAATTTCTTTTTCTAACGAAGATGTGGAGTCGGTAAACTAGAGTTGTCTGATTTGCAAAAAATAATTTTTGTATTTTGAATATTGGTGTATGGTTTACTAGCGGATTCCACCAATGAGTATATCAAAATAGGAGTTTGCAACTCTATAAAGTTTGAAGCGATTTTGTCGTACTATTGTCGAGGTGTTTGCAGACCGCTATCTTCGATCACCTGATGCTAATGGTGTTGTAGGGCTACTCCACATTGGTAAGCACCTATAATTTTCAGGTTTGTTGGGTAGTTTACATTGTATGCATTGGAAATGAAAAAACTACGCAATAACTTGGGGAGGACAATATGATGGTCGTAGTAGATCACCTACTATTATTCTTGAAGATGTATCTAATTATGATCTTTGAATTTGACATGTATGTTTCAATGTACCAGGATCTATTAATGATATAAATGTGCTAAAAGGGTCTCACTCTTTGCTAATCTAGGTAAAGGTACCGTTCTACCCGTAAATTATGTTATTAATGGAAAACTTTATAAATGAGTTATTATCTAGCTAATGGTATATATTTAAAATAGTCCACTTTTGTTCAAACAATTCATAATTCATGTGGTCCAAAAAAAAATTATTTGCAATGAAATAATAAACGTATAAAAAGACGTGGAACATACATTAAGAATATGGCACTCAAGATTTGCAATTGTAGCTGGACAATCACGCTTATGGAGTAAGAAATTATTAGATGATATAGTGACAACTTATATCATAATGCATAATATGATCATAGAGGATGAACATGATGTTGATGCAAAAATTGAAAATCGAGTTGAAATCGCACGTGCAGAAATAGAGATGAGGGTGATGATGATGCTCGATTTCAAAAATTCTTATCTCGATACAAACAAATCAAATATTTAAATGTTCATATTGAATTTTTCAGATGCATTAATTGAACAATTGTTGTCCAAATATACTAATTATGAGAATTAGTAATATGTAATTTTGAGGTACAAAAAAATATAATATGCAATTATGAGAATTAGTAATATGTAATTTACATTTTATCGTTTTTTAGTTTAGTGATTTAATATTATCCTAATTATTTAGTTAATTAGAATATTAGTAATTTTATCAAATTATTAAATAGTAAAATTATTTTTTAGTTTATTTGTATAATAATATATAATATTATTTTTAATAACATAATAATAGAAAATATATTATGAGTGATATTTTATGTAGTGGTTGGCGACAGAAAAAGTTTTAGTGCTAAAATTCATCTATTGGAAATGTTCTTACTCTACAGTGAAGTATTTGATTTGGAAGGGCATTCCTATTTAATGGTTTTTTTAGTTACCTCTTTTATTAATAGTTTATGCAGAAAACAAATTGAACGACCATACATCTTTTTAGGTCTGGCATTTCGGGAATTGGAATGGGAAAATACGGGTAAGGGACGGGAATGGGTAATTCAGAAATTTAGATATACTATCCAAAGTGTTCCTATAAAATAACAGGATGGAAAATTACAGGTAAAGGACGAGAACGGGAGATTTGGGACACAAAATATACTTTCCAATGCATTCCCAAAGTGAAATTAAATCGAGTAAGGGACGGATAAAAGACATGTACGGTTTGGGTATTATTATTTTTTGTTTGTAATCACTCAAATTTTTTGTAAAAAACTGAGAATCACAATTTTCCATATAACAAAAAAAGAACATCACTACATACGGCTTAATAATGTACAAATTACATGGTTAACATGTAGATTGCTCAAAATTATAATAATGACACAACTATGAAAAATGTGTCATTATATAAAACAAAATGAACTAAGTACAAAAAATAGTTAAGTCAAGTAATAAGCATACTTAAATAAATCCAAGACCCCTAAAATTCTATTTTTGTAATTACCTAATAGGAAATTTGGGTAACCCTGATACATTCTCTTACCCATTTGAATATTAATTTTGGATCCGAATGGAAAATTACAATTTCCATTTCCCAAAAAATTTAGAAAAATCGGAAACGGAATGGGATAAGTTACCTTTCCCGAAATTCCCAGGCCTACTTCTTTTAATCATTATGATAGCTTGTAATAAATTGTAAGTGAAGCAAAAGTTGAAAATATTAGACTTATAACAAAGTAGCCACGGAACAAACAAAAAAATATAGTAGTAGGCACGAACCAATAATTATCTTTTAAACATAAAGTTAGATGAGATTTAAAAGGATATGTCCCCCGAGCCTATCTGATAGAGGTCAAATAGGCTTTCTAAATTCAGAGTAATTAATTTGTCATTTGTTTAATGGTTTGGGTAGTTATAGTGTTGGGAATGTGAACTTTTTTTTTTTTGGTTTGTAGTTTTTTACACGATGTGGGCGAGTTTGGATATAAGTTATGAAGATTATATTTTTGTAAGCTTAACAAGGTGGGTCTTAAATCACTGCGGATTAGTGGGTTTTTATCCGCAGGATTTATATTATTTTGGGTCAGACATGAAATGAGTTGGCTAGTTTAATTTTGAGCTTATAGTATGTGCGGCTTTACGGGTTTGAGGGTTTGTGAATATTCATTTTTGTTTTATGGTCTATCCGTGGGACTCGCGAGACTTGACAGGACGATCCCAGATTTAATATTTTATATCCGCTATTTTACGGAACGAATTTAAATGCTTAAATTTTTCTACAAAATTTACAGGTTATCAATCGCAAGTTTGAGACATACCCGCTTTCTAATACTAAGTTACAATTATTACTCTAATACTGCTAATATGTGGTAGTGGGAATCCTACGTGGGAGAAGTTCCCCTGAAATGGATAACCTTTGCTCCAAACAATAAGAAAACACATGTAAGAGTAACAATCAAGTGGATCTCGGAGTAGTGGACCCTCTAATATGATATTGGAACATGGACCAAACCTTTTTACATATTCAAGACTCGTCCAAGTTGCTTATTGCCTTCCGAGCAAAGTCATTGTCTGGTCTATGGTAGGATTATTTTTTGGGAAAGTATCGTATTAACCAACCATGCAACAAAAAAAAAGTTTTATAAACAGAAACGTTTAAATGTCAGTTTTTATTAACACTAATACCATATATTATGCCGGATCTGATGCGTGTGATGGCATGATAACTAGACTAATACAAACTAATAGACACAACTTGTGAGGCTCAAATTCTTGACTGGAACGGACATCAAAGACCAGGATTCAGTTCTGACGCTAAAGAAACCGTCAGATCCGATCAACCAATCTCATATGTAAAAACACTTCGGCTGGGATTTTGCCAATTCCAAGCAGCTATTTTAACGTTTAGATATTTGTTTTATATAAACACTACCCGTCATTTTTTTTATCTTCTTCCTTAAAACATCGTCAAAACAAATATCTAACATTCCATCAATACTAGCTGTCTTCTTACACCCACCAACTATTTAGTATTTTTTAATCGCAATGTGTCAATTCCATAAACAATTCTTAATAGCTGAAATTTATCTCTATAAATAGCTAGCCAAAAAATAACGATAATTAAATGTAGCAATCAAAATTTGATTTAACTCCTAATTCGAGATAAATACATAAATAATTTTCCTCTGAGATTGGCTGATTTAATGCCATTTTATTTGCCAGCTTCCTTAACTCTCGAAGTCGTTCCTCATTCCACGTGGCTTCACCTCACGATCTACGAATCTCAAGCAAATGACATTTCTACTTCACACGTGTATCATCTTTGATCCTTCTTATCATATTTCTTTAATTCTCGTGGTATTTCGTAATAAAAATATCTATAGTTTTTCATATAATGTTACGAGATATTCACGAGAACCACAAAGAGAGATACGTGCAAACTGCCACGTCAGAATCTCTCCTTTATCCGTGGGATGATAGTCTCACTTGAGTGTGACAAAAATCCATGGGAACTTGACCTGATTTGAAAATGAACGGCTGAGATTCTCCTGTGACGCTGTGATCGAAAATGAAGGTCACGCGCTAAAATATCTCTCTCGTACGCGCTTATTATTGTTTAACCGTACGGCTATTGTGGATAAGTAAGATTTTCATAACTTTACCGTGGTTAACAATTAACCCGACCACGGTTAAATAAAGCAGTTTATAATACGGAGACAGACCTCTCTTCATAGATTAACACTTACGAAAATGATGATCGGAGAAAATAACCGGTCACAGCCAACCATTCATAAACCCCAATGGGACCCAATCAACGATCCAACGGCTATTATGTCTCCACTATTCTCTTCCGTTAACCATAATGGCGTCAACGACTACCCACACTCTCCATCACCGTATCTCGACTCCTTCGCTTCTCTCTACCGTTACCTCCCATCCAACGATTCCGACTCATCAAGCGGAGGCGAGTCATCACTCACCGACGAGTTTCACATGTACGACTTCAAGGTTCGACGATGCGCGCGTGGCCGATCTCATGACTGGACCGATTGCCCATTTGCGCATCGCGGAGAGAAAGCACAACGACGCGATCCGAGAAAGTTTCATTACTCAGCCACGACTTGTCCTGAGTTTCGTAAAGGAAGTTGTAGAAGAGGTGATTCATGTGAGTTCGCTCATGGCGTCTTTGAGTGTTGGCTTCATCCTGCGCGTTATCGAACTCAGCCGTGTAAAGATGGAATAGGTTGCCGGAGAAGAATCTGTTTCTTCGCTCATACGCCGGAGCAGTTACGTGTTTTACCTGGTTCTGGAGATCTAGATCTTGGATTCTCCTCGAATCGTAACCGATTTGAGTCGAATCTAGCAACGTCTCCAACTTCTATCCTTATCTCTCCTCCATTTTCGCCACCGTCGGAATCTCCACCGCTTTCTCCGGGCACCGTTGAACTCATAGCGTCGATGAGGAAAATGCAAATGAACGGAGGTTGTTCCTGGAACTCACCTATGAGATCTGGACTTAGGTTACCGTTTTCGTCATCTTTATGCCCGATTCCGAGTCAGGCGCCGACATTGCCGCGATTGAGAGAGTTTGAGATCCGGGAGAATGAACGTGAAAAAGCTCCGGCGATGGAGTTTGTGGAATCTGGGAAAGAGTTGAGAGCGAACATGTACGCTAGACTCAGTAGGGAAAACTCACTCGGTTGAGTGACTCGGTTCTAACAAACTGAGTCTTGATGACGTGGCTACTCGATCAGTTTGACCCGACTTTTTTATTTTTATTTTTGTGAATATGAAGATTTTCAGGTGTAAATAATGACGTGGCTACTTGATCCAAGGGACGTTACAACGGATGATGAATAAAAAAAGGATTAGAAAAAGGAAAACTTTGCAACGAGAAGATGAGAACCATTCTTCTGGATTTTCTGCAATTTTTTCTCTTTTTCTCACATTTAGGTGTGTTTTTTTTTTGTTTTTTGCCATCGGCTTTGTTATGTTGTTTATTAATGTTATATTTTTGTAATTAATTCTCAAACTTATTTGGATTTTGTCTTCGTACGAGAAAGAATATTGGGGAACGATCAAACTATGAACTATACTGAAATATTTACACAAATTTTAAAATTTGTGTAAATTTTATGTATAATAAAAGTTGAATTTTTTAATACATAGAAGTTTGAACTCTAATTTTTCACATATTTAAACTTCGAATCGTAATTACACATATTAATAGTTTTGATTAACCAGAAACTAAATAATTAAGACATTTAAACTATAAACCGATTTTCTAACTAATTCAACCCGAATTGGTACCAATTTCGACTCGATTTCCACTTAACCAAATCAAAATCGAAAATCCCGAGATTCACAATCTCAAAATCTATCTGATTTAAGATACACCATGTCTGATTTAAGATACACCATGTCTGACGACGACAATGGTTTCCGATCCGAAGTCTGATGAATGGATCAAGCTCAAAATATCATCATCATCTCCTGTCAAACACGTCGTCATTGCTCGATCTGATTGTCGTCGTCGTCGTTGGACAGTTACGCTTTCATCTTCCTTGTCTTGATTTCTAGAGAAAGAGAAATATATTTTTTTTGGTGATTTGTATACATAGATCTGGGTTGCTGGGTTTTGTAGTCATAGCTCTCCTAGATGCATATAAAGTGTTTGTGGAAATGTCTTAGAGATGTTTAATTTCAGTTCTACTGTGTTTAATTTCATAGATCTCTAACACTATCACTAACAACTAAAATGTTTGGTCACAAATCGGAAAATCTATGGCCGAAACATATCCTTGAATCAACAAATATATAATGTGAATCAAAATAATCATGTTTACTATTGTTGCTGGTCACTTAGCAAGCTAACTACAAGAACAAACAAACATCAATTCGTTAATCAAAGTGTTTATTACTTTATCCCCAAAAAGAATAAACGTTTCTACATAAAACTGCATGTCAGGTAAATGAATAAAAGAGAACAAATAGAAATAAAAGAAGAAATGGTCATTGTTGCACACATCTTTAAACTCTAAACTTACGATTCAAATTTCTTAATTATACATATTCCGTAGTTTTGATTAACCAAAAACCAATTAACCGAGACATTTAAACTTTAAACCGATTTTCTAACCAATTCAACCTGAATTGGTACCAATTTCGACTCGATTTCCACTTAACCAAATCAAAATCGAAAATCCCCAGATTCATACAATCCCCAAATCTATCCGATTTAAGAGCTCTTCATCTTATACCATTTCTCACGACGACAAGGGCTTTGGATCCGAAGTCCGTTGAATGGATCGAGCTCAAAACATCATCATCATCTCCTGTCAAACACGTCTCTGTTGCTCGATCCGATCGTGGTCGTCGTCGTCGTTGGACAGTCACGCTTTCATCTTCCTCGTCTTGATTTCTCGAGAGAAAAAGAAAAGATTTTTTTTTTGTGATTTGTATACATAGATCTGGGTTTTGTAGCCATAGCTCTCCTAGATGCATATAAAGTGTTTGTGGAAATGTCTTAGAGATGTTTAATTTCAGTTCTACTGTGTTCAATTTCATAGATCTCTAACACTATCACTAACAACTAAAATGTTTGGTCACAAATCGGAAAATCTATGGCCGAAACATATCCTTGAATCAACAAATATATAATGTGAATCAAAATAATCATGTTTACTATTGTTGCTGGTCACTTAGCCAGCTAACTACAAGAACAAAAAAACATCAATTCGTTAATCAAAGTGTTTATTACTTTATCCCCAAAAAGAATAAGTGTTTCTACATAAAACCGCATGTCAGGTAAATGAATAAAAGAGAACAAATATAGATAAAAGAAGAACTGGTCATTGTTGCACACATCTTTAAACAGGAAAACTAATTTATGAGAGATAAAAAAATGTAGCAATTGGAATCAGGTATACAATAAGGACAAATTTAGTGGTGAGGAGTAACAAGTGTTGTGGGTTCGTCTTCAAGGTCTTCTCTCTCTTCATCATCTTTTGAAGAGTTTCTTGAGTGCATGCTCTTCACTACATCTAATTGTAACATTAGAATACGCCAAACATATTTAAACTTACACTCGAATTTAGATGAAATATTAGAAAGAGGAGTACTAAATTCAACCAAGAAGATAAACTTACACTAGAATTTGGAATTTGGTGATTTGGGGATTTAAGGTTCTTCACAATTTGGAAATTTTGCATTGAGTCAGATTTTCAGTTTAACTCGGGTATTTGGAGATGTCTGGGGAGTCGAAGAAAGCAAATAGGTTCTCTATCGCAACTTTGCTCTTTACTATTACTCGGATTAGCATCGGTATCGTATCTGGTTTAGTTTGTAAACCGTCAAAATTTAAATCTGTAGAGAATTAGAGTTTGAACTTATGTTAGACCAGCCACTTAAGCATAAAATAAAATGCTCTAAAGATAAAATCAAAACAATATTTATAAAAACTTAATTGTATCAATAATTCTAAATACAAGACTAAGACATGATTTTTAGAGAGAGAGAATCTGAAAATGAAAGTGTGTCCACTAGAAGTATACAAATGAAAAGTTAGACTACTTTATATACGAGTTTTACAAGGTGGAATAATAATAATAAAACATAAATAAAATGTGTCACTAGCTCCATTAAGCTCCACTAGCAAAAACTTGTCTCCACCAAGATGGTTGTGGTTTTCATGGCACTCATTGTGTTTATTTGTCGGGTATCAAGACAAAGATCGTCAACAGAGATTCGTAACCCGGTATTTGTATTCAAAAAGATTCATACCAATCTTTGTTGAAATTTGTATTTTTCTCGCGAGAGTCATACCCCACTGTTACCAAAGGTACTATCATCGAGCTCCGGGATGTTTGACGTTGAATGGCTTCATGATGTATAGGATATTTGATCTGATATTGACGGTAGGAATTGTAAAAAGATTGCCTTAATTTCTTCTTTTGATCTCGCACCTGCTAACATTGACAACATTTTAAACTTTTGGACCAAGAGCAAGGTTGTTTTCGGATTTTGGTTAAGTTTTTGGATATGTGTTTGGATTTGGGACAGATGATTTTGTTCTCTTATCTATTCATTAATCAGCAACGTATTGAAATCCTTGATGCCATCAATATGGATGAATATAATGTTCCAGTTTTAGACAATCTTGGGAATCCAAACAAGATGTTGTAGCCACTTTAGTTATAGCCATAACTCTACATTTCATAAAAGACCCTTCTGTCCTTAGAGAAAAAGCTGAACTCATGGCAAATCTAAAATGCAAAAAACTAAGTGACTTATAATGATACAAAAACACTTTTCTCACCAGAGTTTTACTTCGTCAGGATTCAAACCAACTTTTTGGAAAGAAAAATTTCTATGGGGACCCAAATAATTAATTATGATGATTTCAGATATGGAGAGTTGATAAGTATTATTCAACAAGAAGATCTTAGGATTTTCCAAGATCTGAAACTCCATAAACATCTTAAATGGAAACTCACAAGTAGAATTATGGTCCTTCTTTAAACAATTCGAAATAGACCACACTGAAGTAGCAATTATTGCATAGAAGATTGCAATAATCCTATTACTAAAGACAGGCCTATAAAGTACTCTAGAAACTATAAAAACCAAAAGTACTCTAGAAACTATAAAAGCCATAAACCTACCCAAAATTCATGGCAAAAACCTAATAACAAATTTCTTGCAAAATAAACATCGGTCAACAAACCTTTCTATAAAAATCTTACGTCTTCAAATGCAATAAGAAAAGCCACACTTCAAAATTATGTCGTTTAAACAAGAAAATCCAAGAACTCGACCTTGGAGAAGAAATTTCTAGTAAAATATCAAATCTCTTGCTAGATCATTATTCATCATCATCATATGATTTTGAATTGTCAACAGTTTCGGAAAAAGTTTTACAAGTTGATGAATAAAATAGTTAATCATCTAACCCATAATCTAATAAAAAACTCTCCACGTACTACAAAAGATCAAGAATTAAAACTTGAAATTTTAGATTCCATTTCTGATCCGGGCCTAAAACAAAAAATTTAGACCTTAACAACAATCCTAAACAAAAAAAAGAAAGAAAATTCAAAAACAACAATTCAAGATCTTAGAGTTGAAATTAAGGAAGTAAAAAACCACCTCAAAATTCTCAAAGAAAAATTAAGAAAAGATTCCGAATATTTTCACTCCATTCTATCTTCTATCCAAGGACATCATGAATCTAGTTCTGACGAACAAGAGAACGATTGTCTAAAAGAAGACCTCAATCTAAAAGAACAAATACAGTCTTTAGAATTTGCCCCAAATGATTTCCTATATGTATTAAGAGAAATTACTTCTTGAAAATATAAGATAATAGTCACAACTGTTTTTAATGAAAATTATAAAATTGATACAATTGCCTTGTTTGATAGGGGTGCCGATCTAAATTGCATCAAACCAGGGCTTGTCCCAAATTGTTTTTGGAGATAGATGTAAAAATTTTATTCAATATGAGTCCTATTTTTTACAAAGTTTTTAAAAAACCAAAGTCTTTTTTGGCTATTATTTCTTGGATAGAAACCATCTCGCAGAATTTTTTGTCAATATAGAAATCTTTATCTAGCACATTTAACTCATTCAGAGATTATCTGTAATAGCTGAAAAGTATGACTTGTTGGCTCAGATTTTGGGGAAAATTTGTTATTCAAAACTATTTTCTGCTGAGTAAACAGTTTTTAGAATTTGTGTTCGAAAATCTACATTTCTTAAAATAAAATTTGGAATATCGGAGGTTGAAAATCGAGGTTGGTATTTTTGGGTATTTTTCTTCTTTAGAAAAATCTTGTGCCAATTGTGAGACTCTTCCTAGTTCAATAGTTTATGGAAGGGAAGAAGATTCACATAGATATTCATCTAGGCTATCTTGGTTATTTCGAATAAAGGAAAGTTTTACTATTCCATCATGAAATTGTTCAATATGTTTTAACTGTGTATTTGGCTCTATATGCTCTTGAAGTTTTGAAGGTTTTGGTTGAACAGTTCCTTCAAGTATCCATTCATCCAAAAGATTTATAAATTTCCATTGAATATATCTTGTTATAAAGGAGTTGGATCTCAAAAGATCGGTTTGAAGCATAAGTGTTTCTCCTTTTTTGCTTGAAAGTTTTACTTTTGAGGAGAAATCACTTGTCATATGTTTGTAATGAACTCAGAAGATCAAAGCAATTGGAATTGATCCTTCGATCATTTCATAATTGTGGGTTTTTACTTGTAAAACTAGAGATTTTAAAATATGTTTGTCATTTAATGAAACTGTAAAATTTGGATAGTAATCAAAAGAAATTGATCTGATACACAAACTAGACTCTATAAAGCTTAATAAGGAATCTTCAAATATTTTAAACCATGTAGCTCTTAAAATAGCTAAAATTGAAGTATTTAATCCTTCTTTTGAAAGCGGTTTAATATCTACTTGGACTAAACCAATGTGTATATATTTGAAGTTCTTTTCTCTATGTCTTTTAAAGCATTTTTGGATAATAAAGAAATTGGTTCAAAAGGTTATGTGAGTCGAATATCTCTTTTTCAGTTTTTATATAGAAAATTCACTCTCAAAAAATTTGATTTTAATATTTGATAGGTTTGATCTTTATGAATTTTTAAAATTTTCCAATTATCAATTAATCCGTGAAAATCATCTATGGTTATTTCATGACTATTGATGACCACTTTAGACTCTACTTTTTTTTTACTAGTTCTCAAAGAAGAGGCTGAATTGGATTTTTGCGATGTTGATCTACAATATGTACTCATTTTAGGTAGTTTAGGTTTCAAATTTAGTACCCCCTACAATCCAGCCTATTTTAGGTTCAAATTTCCTAACACTTTAGGGATTTATAACCTATTTTAGACCAGCAAAACACTCATGAGATTGATGACAAAAAAAAAACACTCACGAGACTTAATTAAAACCTACAATACTTAACATGAGTTAAATTTTAAGATTTTTTTTTCACTAATAATCTTATCACTAAAAGGTACGTGGCATTGTTATAACTCAGAATGAGACAATACAGACACACAAATCTTTCTCATTCAAGAATAATATGATAGCAAGATAGCATACTCGTGGGACTATTCCAACTTATATACCGATTAGTTTACATCGGTATTTCTTCTCATTAATTCTACAATATTTCTGTGCTGTCTCCTTCAATATATATATATATAGCATATAAATAATGTAGAATTATCGAGAAGAAATACCGGTGTTGTTAAGTTTATTTTTTCCTATGTAAATACTGGTTTGACTCAGTTCACTATAGAGCGTAAATGAAATATATAGTCGTGAATAACGTAAAGTAAATATATAGTCACTGTGTGAATACCTTCCTTTCTCTAATAATTAATAGACTAGTTGTAGTTTCACTTAATGGTGTATATTCATTCTTTACCAACAAAATAAAGATAAAAGCATCTAACATTTATTTGATATAAGACCCTTTTTTCCATAAAACTTAAAAACGTTTAGATTATTCTAGTTTGTCATGATGTCTTATTCTTCCATGACTTCCAACAATGCTATCGCCAAAATCATCAATTTCGGCAACTCTCAACAGCTTGTCACACTCAGCATGTATAACGTAACTAAGTTTTCATCAACAAACTATTTAACTCGGAGCATTTAGATCTAAAAATGCTTTCAAACGTTAATAAGTACGTAATACTTAAAACCCACCAGCCCGTGTTTATCATCATAGGGCTGGACATTCGGATTATGGATTCGGGTTTAGAAATTTATTTTTCAATGAAATAATTTATCAGATTCGGATAAAATTTTTCAGATTCGGGTAGAATTTTTCGAGTCGAATTCGGATCGGGTGCTTGGCTTCGGTTTTTTTGCGCATCCCTACTCCAAATAGTCTAAATTAGCTAGCAATTGCATGGTTAGCACAGGGAAATGCGGCAACTCATCTTTACAACTTTGTCAACTTCCCTTCTACAGGAACGTAGACTTGGTTTCTTAAGTCATTTCTGTCATGACTTCTTGTTAAGCAAACTTCGTTGGGAAGTAGGTGACTTGATTCATCACCGTTAAGTGATAATGTTTTTATCGAGTTCATGAAATATGAAGAACAAACTTATTAGCTCTATTCGAAGAACTCATTCTCTTAAAGTTGATTGTACTTTTAACAAAATATATGTTTAATGAGTTTACAAATTATGCACAAATTTTTTTTAAACTTATGAGATTGGTAAAAAGTGTGCAAGAACACCAAAATGGATACCACATAGTCACCCAACCAATAAAAACCAAATCCCTTGGCGGAGACAAATGAGAAGAGAAGTTATAACATAACTTGAGTTCATTACAATCTTATAGACTTAAATCTCGTTATTTCGTACATATAGCCCCATGAAATGATTTTTTTTTTCTCTTTAAATTGAAATTTAATGAGCTGACCTATGATTACATAGGTGTATTGTACATATAGCCCCATGAAATTTAACCAAGTGGGTGTATTGGACTAGATCGATTTTGGAAGAGTTTGATTTTGTTTTAAATCTCTTGTTATTCAATCAAGAATTTGTAAAAATCATACAAATTCTTATGTCATTCAAAAAATTCAAAACTTGTTGAGGAATTTTTTGTGGAAAATATTTTTGTAAGATATGAGACACATTTTTAGTAAAAGAAATATGAACAGAATCACACCTGTTACGAACAAAATTTCCAGAGATCTGAATCAAATAAAAAAAATATTACTTTTCACACAAACTTTTGTCTTCACTGAGTTCTTGTCTATGAATTTCTTCTTATACCGTTTGTTCAAAGTACATCAATACTTCTCAATCTTCCAGAATACTCTTACTTATTTCTCATTGTTAGAGCTCCTTCATCAATTATATCCTAGATCTCTTCTCTTTTCTCTCTTCTCCTAATTGAAACGTCGTAGTCTTCTTCTCGCTGTCACACTTTCACGGTGATCTTCTCGCCGTCACACAGTCACACCGCCATGGTCTTCTTCTAGCCCTGCGACTTTCGTCGAGCCGGGATGGGTTTCCTTGAGCTCCAACCTATATAAGTTTGATTGAAATATGATATAAATTAGTTTTTTATGTGCATATATTCGACATGCAAAACCAAACAAAAATATATGTAAAACACGTCTCCTATGCCTAGATGATGCATATAAGTGTTTAGTTTATTTGTTTTGAATAGCATAACAAGTTAAAAACAAAGTAACTTGTCCACCCTTGTACCAGAGATTAGATTGAGTATGAGAGCCCAATCCGTGCTGAAACTAGCTTTGAAGAGATCTTGCATTACCGATTTCCAAATCTTTTTAGAATAAACACAAGAGAAGAATAGATGTTGTCTTGATTCTAGAGGTTCTCCACAAAAATTACACGCCATATTAGCTTCGACATTCCAATTTTCCATGCGATCCCCTGTTGTTAGCCGATTATGAATCGCTAACCATGCAAAATCTGAGTACTTTGGTGTAGAGTGCTTGAACCAGATTCCTTTTGACCAAGCAACAGTAGGAGCTGATTCACGGATAAGAAACCAAGTAGACTTTGAGATGAACGTACCTTTACATTTTTCACCCTTATACCGCCAAAGAGAGAGAGAGATCTTTTATATCTGGTACCGACTTGATCCTTTGAGTCTCAAGAGCTGACTCTATCCGATGTAGAAACTCAGTTCTATGCCAGTGCCGTCTTCTAGTTTCCCAGGCCAAAACCACTATAGCATTCAGCAGAATTCTTTATCAATAACCCACGCATACCAAGCTTATCAAACAAACACCCCAAATCGGACCAAATTCAAACCAAAAAGAGGTATTGTCTCCACTTTGTATGTCCACCTTGTGTAAAATACGAGCTTTAGGACGATTGTTAAGTATTTTTCGCCACATCCAAGAGCGCCTACTAGTGTCTTCAAGGATAGACCTAAAAGAATATTTTCATATCAAATAGATGTGAATCAACTTCACCCACAAAGAAGACTGAGATGAGATTAAACACCAAATCAAACTCAGACCAAATAGAGTATTAACCTCCGATAATGTCCTTAAACCAAACCCTCCTTCATTCTTCGGCTTACAAATTTGATCCCAACTCATTTTCACTTTCTTTAAATTCAGTGTTGTCCTGATCAAAGAAACGAAGAGAATAATTTTTCAGTCTCTCTTATACACACTTTGGGAAGACGAAAATCCGAGAGCCAAAAGTTTGATATGCTCATCTACACCGATGCAATGAGCTGCAACCGTCCCGCAATAGATAAAAATCTTACAGACCAAAAACTTATGCGATTACGAATTGATTCCAGCAATGGTAAATAATCATTCGAGTCATTTTCCTAGTTAGCAATGGGAGTCCCAAATATCTTACCGGCAATATCCCCGAAGAAAAAGAAAATTGTTGATTTATATCATTTCGAGTAGACTAAGTAACACCCGCAACATAAATAGTAGATTTCTCCAACCTTATTCGTAGCCCCGATATCATAGCAAAAGCTTCAAACACAGAGACTACTCCTTCAACCGATCTAATTTTTCCATCCTTAAAAATCATAATATCATCAGCAAAGCTCAAATGAGTGAGACCAATATTCTTATATTTCGGGAGATAACCGGTTTGATGAGCACATGCCGCATTATCCAGTAGTTTTGAAAGCATATTCATGGCAATAACAAAGAGATATGACAACAATGATCAGCCTTGACGTAAAACTCTTTTAATTTGAAAAAACCTACTAACTCACCATTCACTTGGACCGAGAAAGAGGCCGTTGTGATACATCGAGATATCCAATGAATGAATTGATCATGAAAATTCATAACTTTTAGACTATCAAGAAGAATGACCATTGAACTGAATCAAAAGCTTTCGAAATGTCAATCTTTATTGCAGAATGAGAGGGGATGGAGTGCTTATGATAATCCTTTAGTAGCTCCATCGCCAACAATATATTTTTAATCAATAATCTATCTTTCACAAAGGAAAATTGATTAAGATAAATGAGCTGAGGAATAATACATTTCAACCTATTTGTAATAATCTTCGAGATGACTTTATAAATTACATTGCAGCAAGAAATAGGCATGTAGTCCTTCATTTTCAGCGCTGATACGTTCTTTGGAATAGCTAATATCGTCGAACTCATACCTTTCGGGAGAAAACCTTTGACGAAAAAGACTGCACACAAATGGTGAAATCCTTTTCAATAATTGGCCATCCAGACCTGGAAATTTATTATTGGGCATGGTAAATAATACTTCTCTTATCTCCTCATCCGAAACCCTTTTAATCAACCTTGCTTTATCATCTCCCGAAACCATGTTAGGAACCAGCTCTTCAAGTTTTTCAATCAAGATACCTTCGTAATCCTCTGGAATATGCTTCAAAAAATCTTCGTAATCCTCTGGAAAATGCTGGAATATGCTACATCTCGAATTGAATTCTTTACTTTACGAGCAGCAGCCGCATTGTGAAAAGTTTTGTTGTTTTGATCCTCAATACGTTACCAATGACGGTTTGAGCGTTGCTTTAAGAAACTCTCCTCCAAACCCAAAACATGATTCCATTTAGCATAAGCATCATTGTCCTCCTCCATATTTTGAGACGATAGGTACTTTAAATTCAAATTCTGCTTCTCGTACAAAATATTCAAAGCCTCCGCCGACTTCCTTGATAAATTGCCAAGTTTTTTGCTTCACAAACCCCTTAGAAACAGCTTTAAATCTTTCCGTGTCTTTGAAAAGCGAAATAAAGAAGAGCTTGAAAGAAATAGGCTGCATTTTCCCCCAAAACTTCCCTACTGTTGCCCAAAAACCCTCTAATTCCATCAAAGAATTTATATACTTGGAAGGCTTCTTTTTCACTTGCAGATCCTTATCCTCAAGATAAATTCTACCTCTTAAGTGGTCCAAACACCCACCAGATTTGAATACACAATAAGCGTGAGGGAAAACATGATCACATTGATCATTCTTGAGAACTCTATCCAACTTCTTTGAAATCAACCCTTCCCTCCTTTTATTACACCAAGTAAAAAAAGGTCCATAGAAAGTAAAATCCTCGAAAGAACAAAATGGACCAGCTCCTGAAAATCTCGCATACATGGTGGAATTTACGGTGAAATTTCAAAATTAGAGTGCTCACTACCATCCAAAGTTTCATTATAATCCTCCATACAAAACCATGGCTTATGACGAATCACATTTGAATTTTGGTGATCCCGCAAATCATTCCAAAGCTCCTTACGATCATCAATGAAATTGGAGACATATATAGATGAGCAAAATAATTCCTCCTCTCGATCCTCAAACTTCACTGAACAAGTAATCAACTGCCCACTTTTAAAGAACGGAGTTACTAAAATAGTAGGCTTCCAAATAACCCAAATATGCCCAAAAGGGTAAACTCGTAATTTGATACTCACTCTACCTTCCTTAATTTTGGTTTCAAACACACATCCAAACTGAAAATCTCTGCTTTTTACCCAATTCCTTAAAACAAAAAGCTTCAAAGATTTATTTAAACCCCTAACATTCCAAAGAAACCCGACATATTAAGGTTTTTTGGTGTTTTTCCATCTTTCAAAGCCAGGGATAAACTCCTTTGCATTAAGGCTGATATTTGCTGATTTATTTCTGTTCAAACCTATAGATTTTCTTGATAGAGATTAACGTAGTGAAAATTCAGAAACGTTCCCTTTATCTCCATATCGATCTTGATGAAAAATTTCACCTTCTTCCCTTACATCATCACGCTGAATTTTCCCTGTCTTTTCGATATGTGTAACTAAAATAAAAGGTTACTCTGTTTGCTCCAAGCTCTGTTCTTCCATATTCTCATCCTCTAAGGCAAGAACAGAGTAACGAGAAGGAGATCCGACCAAAGCTTGCACCGGAAGTGATTTTCCTCCAAGATGACTACATTTACCTAGAGAAACAAACGACCAGCCATCCTTTCCTAAACCCAAATCAGCCAAAGTCGCCAAGGATTTATTCTGTAATTCTCGGTGTTGAATACTCTCACCCATATCCTTATCACTAACGACTAGAGGACTCTCTAAATCAGCAAAATATGAACTCACAGGTGCAACGTATCAGCCACCCACATCTGTATCATCACATACGAGATGTGACGAATCTTGTCGTAGAGAATTCTCAATCATAGATAAATTAGCTGAAGTAGCACTCAATAGTGCAACGTATCCACCACCCACATTTGTATCATCACATACAGGATGTGAAAAACCTTGTTTTGGCTGATTAACTTCCATAGATTATGTGGACATCAAAATCAAAGCGCAAGCCTTAACCACTGAGACAGAAGCTGCACCTCTCTTGAGAATCCTAGGAATCACAATCTCTGAGCTATACTTTGCTCGACATGCCTCCCTTAGATGACCCCACTTGAAACATGCATTACACTTAAGGGGGCAGCCATATATACGAATAGAAACCTTCGGACACTACTCCCTGCTTTGTCTTTAAACAAAAAGATTATGGCAATGATTTAGTCAAATCAATATCAACAAACACTTTAGCCTCATGGAAAATTTGTTGCAACACTCTATTTCCGGATGAAAACGTTCTGGCTCACCTACAACACTTGATAAGAAGCTTAACCCCTTCCAAGAGAAAAACGGAGCTGGAACTTGTTTGAGAGTAACCCAAAGCGGCATTTTTCGAAGGGCTGATTGATCCTCTTCAACAACTGGCCCGTACTTTGAGACCATCATAGGTTTATTAGTAATGTTCTACATTCCTACACGTAGAAATCTATCCCTGATTACTCTATCTCGAATACAAAATTTAATTGTAGTAGAATTTACTTCAAAGGCATCGATATTTAAAGCCTTACTCCCATAACTCCAAATGTTATTAACTATCACATGAACCTTAGCAATATAAGGAGTAGTTTCTGAGAATTTCCCAATTATCAAATGGTCCAATAAAGGCACTTGATCATTTATAATGTCATATGGTACCACGATAAACAGGTTTTATACTTCCAAAGAAATCGTCAAATCATGCTTTCATAATATCATCTGAATCATGTTTAGTTTTTGTCATGGGTGATCTGACATTGTTCTCTCTTCTCACCAAAAAGTCCTATAAGAAAAACAAATAGCAGATCATTACATATAATTCTATTTTTTCTTTTTTGCTAACAACTTTATTAATACTCACAATTGGTATCATTTGTTACAACAGTCATCATAAAGAAAGGACAAACATGATACAAAGCCCACGGATAACTACTTAGAACAATTTTTTTTGCTAATACATATGCACATTGATTCTGTTGAAGTGGTGTCAACAAGATTTTGGTTGCTATAAACATTTTTCAGTCTTGGATCGTTTCTATGTAATGGTGTAGACGTAAGATCGTTCTGTTGACCGTGGCATTGTCTCCTTCAAACTTAACATGTCGGTATCCTAGCGCCTATGTTGATTGGATTGCCCATAATAACACCGTGCATTCTCCTTCTTCCATAGTTTGGCGACCTTGATACTTAGGCATTTCACAATGGAGAAAATTTGCATTTAAATCACGTAGACCATCCCATACCTGAGCTATGTTAATTTCTATTTCATTGATTGTGTTCTTCCTTGTCTGGCTGACGCTCGCTCTGTTTCTATCTCTTTGTTCGAGATATCCAACCATTCTTTCGTATCTGTTGTTGTACGTCTTAAAGTCTCACTAGCATGAAGTGATTTACCACTGGAGATTAACTCGTTCCGACTTTTCCAAATTCTCCACATAATCCAAAAAAGACGAATTCATATATGTTCTCCGATTTGTGAATTATGTTGGAGGTTTAAAAGATGTCGTATTTTATCTTCGATTGTGATTTGAGTATCACATAATACCTGGATTGGGATGCCAGTTGCACGCCACACCTTTGTTGCATGGGAACATGTGAATATAGCATGATTGTTACTTTCAAGCTTTGTACAACATCGTGGGCAGAACGAGTTTGCATTAATGTTTCTTAAAAGAATAAAAACTACAATGTTAAGTTTTCTTTAAATATCAAAATGTTATTAATGTAAAATTCACCAAAATGTAATCTCAACTTTAAAAGATAAAATTTTTTAGTCAAAATTATAAAGTATCATATTTTAGTCAAAAATTCAAAAGCATTCAACTCATATAAATTCATAAATATCAAAATAATGTGTAAGATTTGTTAATATCTTTGGAGAACTTTTATTTTTTTGAAAAACTCAAATTAATATCTAAAGTCTAACCTAGTGAAATACCATAAGAATTTTAAAATTTTGTTAAAACAATTAAGATATTTATAACAAAAGTGATATTTAAATATAATAAAACATCAAAAACTCACGTACAATTTGGAAGCATCAAAATAATATCAGAAATTTAAAACTAAACCAACTATACATGTAGTTGTACCATAAATACAATTACTCGATTTGGTGCTCATTATTATTCTCTTTTAAAATCCATGTTAAGATGAAATTAAATATTTCTTGTTGTTGAGTTTGGAGTTCACATAAACGTAGGATTTTCACATATACATTTTTTCTCCTCACAATACGACTATATAATTAATTTTGATTTGTCCGTTAGTCAACTGTGACTAAAATGTTATCTTGTAACTTTATTTTTATTATATGTAGTTTCATTTTGCGTGAAGAAGCCATCTGAGATGTTATATATATTTTCAATATATATGATCTTATAAAATTGGCAATTAATCGTAACAATGAAATATAAAACTGAGAGTTATACATATTTAATATGTTTTTTGGAAATCATCTTTTTTTTTTATGAAATGTTAAATTTATTTGAATGAAACTGAAATATTTACATGAAGGGGAAGGAAACGAAAACTATAACAAGAAAAAGATGATAAAGGAGCATAAATATACTACCAATACTCTTTCTAGTTTTAGAAGTGCACCGACCGATCCATTTGTTTCACGAACTTAGACTCCGGTGGGAGTAGCAAAGAAAAAATCCGAGATCATATCGATTTGTCAATGGCGTGAGAGAGCTGCTGGGTTGTATGATGGGGCCTAAGATGCTAAAGAGTTGTTTGGAAGATGAGCCAGAGCAAAGCAAGGTTTAAGATAATGTGTCTTCCCGAGGTCAAGCATCGGACGGTGCGGTCCCAGTCCGGTGTGATGCGATTACGAAAAAACTTTCCACATTGACTCATCCAAATAGTAAAAGAGAAAGGGCAAGCAAAGAAGAAATGGTCACTTGTCTCATTTGGCTCCCCACACAACATACACGGTTGAGAAAAGCTCCATATGCGCATGAGTGATCCCTTGGACTGTCTGTTCTGAAATGCGAGCCATGTGAAAAACGAGAACCTAGAAATAGCTTGAGGAAACCACATTAAATGGAACCAGTGTACCCACTGCCTTTCACTACGAACCTCTTCCCAAGTTGCTTTGTTGAGAAAACTTACCTGTATTTCGATGCCTTGTGATGCCAAAGAAGAATGTCGGGTTTAACCATTGATGAATGTGATGGAATAGCTTGTAACTGAATGATAAGAGTATGCAGAATTGAGCCTCTCCTGCGGTGTAAAGACCATCTCGTGTCGGAAGAAGCCTTGAAAACTATGGCATGTCTGGGAATACCAAAATTACGAGGACCCCCATCACCTACAATATCAATAAGACTACTAATCGAGTGCTAATTTTCAAACAAGAACAATGCCGAGGACCCCTTACCAATATCATATTTAATGAAAATGGCTGCAAGAACCCATTGTTTCAGTATTTTTCTCCACACCCAAGAATCCCCCACTTCCTTCATATCCCAAAATGAATAAGTACAAATAAAGTATCTCTTCACCCAAGCTCCCCACAGTCAGTTTACCGATGAAAGTAGCCTCCAGATCAGCTTAAGCGCATAAACCTTCGATGATTTCCGTAGATTTTGAATACCCAACCCTCATTCTTTTGGTGAGCATACGTTCGACCAAGCCACTTTTGCTTTCGCATGGTCAAGAGGGGAACCTAACCATAAGAAGTTCGAACAGATGCTGTCAATATTTATTGTGAATCTTGCATATAGGTTAATTTGACCAAGCATATTGTGTTTATTGAGTTCTGTGCAAATTATGTTATTTGGTTCAAATAAATTGTGTAAATTAGGGATTTTTTGAAAATACGCTATTTATGCTTTATGATTTGAAAACATCCTATTTCTTATTCTTTAAAAATATATTCCTTTATCTATGATACACCACTTTTGATCTGAATTGAATTAAAAATAAATTTTTAATAAATCAAAAGAAAAATTCGAAATATATAATAATTTTTATATTTTAAAAAAGTTTAAAATAAAAATGATTTATTGTTTTTATATATTAAAATTCACTAATAAATAAGTCTCTAAGAATAATATAAAGTTTACCTCAAATTTTACATGTCTTATAAATAAAATAAAGAGTTTTCAATGAGCATCTCTATCTCCAACGAAATTTGTTTGATGAGATGTGTATCACCAAAATTTGGTTTCTAATATACCAAACTAATCATCTAAAAAATTAATCCATAATTCATTTTACATAGAACTAATGAAACTAAGAAACTGCGAACCACTCAACCAAAAATAGATTAATCATAGATTTATTGTATAAAACTACATCTTCACAATATCTCAAATATACTATGAAGTAACACAACAATACATCTCATCAAATTGAATGTCATATCGGGCTATTGGAAGATTACATTTTATCTAAAGGAATGAGATTTTTTCAAATGACCTCATTTGTTATAGCATTCAAAAATCATCGGTTGGAACCTAAGTAGAATACAATTTTATTGGTACAAATTCATATTATGGCTTTTGATTTCAGCGGTTAAGCCCTTAAACAATTTGAGAAATTTTAATGACGTTATTCAATTCAATTGGTTTGTTTTTGACCATATTTGATTTTGATTGGTTTAATTATGAAAAGATATGCATCTTTGGAATCTTTAGAATCAAAATTATTAAAAAATTATTTAAGATAATAATTAACACTAGTTTTTTGCATAAATAAAAAACCTTAGTTAATACTACAATTTTTGTTTTAATTAAATTTTTTCTCTCGAAATTATTGCTAAGTTTTATTGAGATTATTTATAGGAAATTAATATTATTTTTAAACAAAAAATGAAGAGAGAGTATGTTTCAAATAAAAAAACATAGACAGGATATTTTCCCAAAAGTCCTCTTTTTGTTAATATATAAACATCAATTCTCTTTGAAAATATAGTGTCAATATTAGGATCATAAAATAGAAGCATGTCGAAGATCTCCATCACAATTGGCACAAGGAGTTCGTCTTCCTTCTACATTACATAGTTTGATCTTGCCGCATTTAAGTTGATTCATGTCCTCAAATTCAAATCTACCATCAAGATAGCCAATACCAATTACATCATTGATCATGTATGGTTATTGATTAAATATATTAGCCCTCACACGTATACTTTTCAATGAGGAGACAAAGGTTCGTCAGGAGTTTTAAAGTTGACAACGATCAGTTTATAGCTTTTACGATTTTGCCAACATTTTGATTATATTTTCCTGCTATCAACCATGCAATAGGTAACTCTTATCCATGATTTCAAAATACATACTATTTCATTCATATCTTAAACTGTGGAAATAGATTAGTTGTCAACGAGTTTCCTATTGTTTTTATTTGTGGTATATAGATTTGTACGAAATTATTGATAGTGTGGAACCTCTCATCATTTGCATTGATCATCCATATGAAGAGTTTGTTGGTGAAAGAGTGAGAATTGCGAAATTCAATTTATGGGAAATCAAGTGTGTATGTTAATATAAAATCTAAAATTCTCTAATATATCTAAAATTTAGGCCTATATTTATTCCTAATCAGAAAATATAATTTTATAATGGGTGGCAACTCGATTGTGTTGCCTTGAATGAGCTTTCTGATAAATTGAATGGTAAGTAGAATTCTCAAATGTCAAATAAACTCATCGTTGTTCTAAACTTCTGGAGATTGAGTTATAAAGAAGGTAATACTTCTATGTTCTCTCTAAAGTTCTAATTTGTAGAGTAATCATCTAATTTATGATAACTGAGCTGATAATGATTTATTAAAGGATCACTATTGCTCACTTCTGGTAATAAGGTTTTTCAAATACTTTTTGATCCTCCAGTCTATGAAATTGTTGAATTAAGGCTGGAGTGAGTTTGATTTTAATTTAAACATTGGTTAGTCTTTACTACATTACAATCTTCATTCAAAAAAATTTTAGTTGATAATTTGTTAATAATTATTGTTTACAGAATAGAAAATGCAACTGAATCTGATGAGAAAACATACCCTTCTTCATAAACCAGTTACAATGCCAAATTTCTGTGAACTACGCTTATCTATCTTTGAAGTTCTAATGACTTATGTTTTGTTTTGTATTTATGAAGAAGACACTATTTCTCATACCTGGCCTTTGGGTGAAGCAGGTAAAGCAACTACTTTAGACATCATATTATATTAAGAACTTAAATGCATCATATTTAATAAAATTTATGTAGTGTAGTTGTTCGATCAGGACATTATTCTTCTAGAGGTAGAGGTTTTGAACCTACAAGTTGTAATACATATTTCTTTTTTCTAATGGGCTCAATAAAATTTATTTTGCTTTAAGCATTAATCTCTGACGGGCTGGCCCTGCTATTTCTATTGGTTTAACTTCCAAGTTTTTTAACCTTTTCATATGTTTATGTTATTTTAAGATAAATATTATGGTTTAGATGTTGATGGACACCATGTTATTGTTTACTATCTTCAAAGTAATTGTGGAAAAACATGGTAAACTCTAATATGTTAATGATAGTATAGTGCTAATGACTACTTTATGAATTCAAAACAAAGGCTATGCTTTAGTTACTTATTTAAGGAATCATACTTAAACTAATTTCGTAAATATTCCAATTCATATTACGAAAGTTCAAAATTTAAATTCATAGCTTCAAAATTTAAATTCATAGCTTCAAAATTCTTTGGATACCTACATTCCTGTAGATTCAAATTTCCAAATATGTGAAAATTTGATATGTCAAATATTCAACTTTTACAGAGAATCTAAACTGTTTAACATAAATGGAAAAAATATATTTTCAGATTTTATATGTATACTATATTTATACTCCAAAATAATGGCAAATGTTAAATGGAAACGGTTACTCTTGTTCTATCAGTGTGAATCATGATTTCCTATTAAATCAACTGTAGAAGGAAACCCTATATGCATACATTATTAACATCGTCTTCACATTTTCAAATTCTTTATTCTTCTCTTCTCAACCAAGAATGTCTGATGGAATAAGACAGTTGCATTCATGGAACTCGAGATGGAGGGTTATGGAAAAGTTCTTATGAAAGTGGAAAAATAGGGATGGGATCGACAATAACATCGAAATCGTCTTTTCCTATATATGTGTAAGTGTAGTTTTATAATAAGATTTTATTAGTAATTGATATATCGTCATGGTAAGAATTATAGTGAACGTGATGCAAATGATTAGATCTATTTTGTTATATATTGTTTTTCAAAGAGACAAAATCCAAGCTACTATCCCTGAAAATTTGATGGAGAGTTACGAACACCACTTTACAGAAGGAACTTGGAAAATCATTTGCTTCTTCATAGTTGAAATGAAAACTAGAGATATGAAAAATATAGCATGACTTCAAGATTATTTTTAGTCTTGATACAGCTTTTCGTCACTATTCCTTAAGAAACAACAAAGATTTTTATGAATTTTTCTCTTTTGAGTGTTCAGAATCATAATTTCCTCATCACCGCACACTCAATAGGTAGCACTATCATATTAATCCTATTTTTGATAATTGAATGTACTCTGATTTTACTAGTCATGAAAATAATCTATCATATAAATTTAGATTTTGTATGGGAAAATTAATAGTGTGGAACCACTCATCACTTATGAGGATGATCCATATGAAGAGCTTTTGGAGAAAGAGTAAGAAAGATGAAATTCATTCTCAGAGACCTAAAGTATGTATATTTACATTTTCAGAATTGATAAGTGTCATTTTTAGAGATATAAATTGTTGTGTATTGTATAATGAATTATTTAAACTTTATAGCGGAAGACAACTTGACTGTGAGGCGATGAATGGACTTGCTGACAAAGTTAATCAACATTGGCTTTCTCGAATATGGGATCTACTTAGTGTTGTCTTAAGGTTCTTGAGAGTAATCTATAACCGTCGTAGTAACTAATATGATTAGTATAACTAAGTTTTTATACATTTTTGTGAAAAGTTTCCAGGAAAATGGGAATAAGGCTTTTTAATTTTTTTTTGATCCAGAAATACCTTATATTGAAGAACTCAGGTTTAGGTAATATTTTGAAATACACATCAATTAATTTCATTAACTAACTAATATGTTCGACACACCTAATGACATCACTTTGTTGCTTAATATTTTCAGTATCACTATGGACAATTTGGAGAATAAAAGTATATCGGATGATACTGATGATTCAGCCTGAAATGGAACCATGTTACCATTTACACAGCCAAATCAGAACTACAAGCATCATTCTTTTAAGAAACTCAATATAGAATTTGGTAATTTCTCATGAACATAACTCTATAATAATACAAACAAAAATTTGAATCTACAGAAATTTAATTATTTACTCCTGTTACTAATTTCATTAGTGATTTTTTGTGTACTAAAAAATTCATTCTCAATTCAGAAGATATTCTCAACTTATATAATCAAGATTACATCCAAATCAACAAACATGTTATTTAAATCAAGAATAATTGAATAGATTACCTAGAATTCTCCAATATAACACTATATATTCGATCTATTTTTGAAATACTTTCATGAGATTTAGAAAAATAATAAAATAATTTGATATGTGGTCAGTAGCTTTTGAATATACTATTTAACTAATTTGATTCCCGCATGCATTAATAACTCAGTTTTTTTTGGTAACACTAATCACTTCTTCTTACAAATGATAATATATATCAAATCAAATCTACTAAATATTTAAACAAGTTTTCTCTCTTTTTAAGAGTGTCCATTTTTGAACCTTTCTTCTCTCTTTCATTCTAAAAAAAATTTTCACAAGCTTTTTCTGTTTTTCTTTAGTCTAAATATTTTATTATTTGAAGTTATCCAAGTTAAAGAAAGGAGAAAATTCACCCAAAATATGTGTGAAGATCCTAAGCTTGTGGTTTGAGAAAAAATATCACCTATCAGAAAATCATATCATATTTATGAGATCATCTTTAGCTACAACATATGGTTTCTACCTTGGCATCCTCTGTGTTATAATTGCAACTTTAACTTTAAGGACTCTAATGCACCACTTCTTCAAGGTCAATTTCGTCCAAAATTTCTTATAGGTAATATTTAATTCATCTGCACTTTTCAAGTTATATATATAAATATAATATTTTAATACATATATTTTTTATTTGATGTTCTTATATGGTTAATGATTTAAATGATATACATTAGTTTCTATTATCATTCACTTTTTAGATATATATGGGATAATGAAGAAACTTTCATGCAGAGATGATGAAGAAGACTTCAAATGTAAGGTTGTTACTTTGCAACTCGTGGATCATGAGTAAGTTTCCATATATTTTTATGATTTTTTAATATATTACTACTTTAACTAATCTTAAACACAAAAACATGTCAAATGCATCTCAGTGGAAATCTTGTGAAGTGTTGTGCCATATGATCAAGTTGTATTGATTTTATGTTTAAGTGGAACAAAGGTGGTTATGATTTAAATGATTCCCGTGATAAAGTCTTTTGTGTCTTACAATTTTGGAGAATTTGTGAGCATAAAGGTAAAGCTTTTTCAAGGTTTTACACACACAAATTCTCTTACAATTAGTAAATATTCAAATAACTAAATAAAGATCTTATGTAATGTAGATGAGATTTCTGTCATCAATAGAGTTGGATGCTATAAGATTTTTCTGAGCTTAATGACACTAAATATGTGTACGACCTCCTTTTCGAGAATTCTATTCACTATTTTGATTATTTCGTGCAATTCTATAGCCTATATTAACCTCATCTTCATTGTTCTTATTAACTTCAGGTCTCAATACATCGAAGTCTATCACGACATTGAGGAAGAAGAATAAGAAATTTAGTGACTACTTTTAAAAAAATGATTTAGTTGGTTATCTAAATCTTTGAATAATGTTATCCTTAAACATTTGTTTCTGTTGTTGAACAAGTATGATTTTTTTTATTTTTTTTCTTCATCTATGTCTTATTGGTTCTGTATTAACATTTATTTATCAGCAAGCTATTAAGTCTTAAGACTATTGGTATAACTCAGTTTGGTAGCATTTTAATTATCACCTGGAAAATCGTAAGATAGTATTTTAATAATATGAGTTGAATGAAAAGTATTCATTATTTTATAACTATAAAATATGAAAGTACACTAAAATACTATTACATTTAGAGTATTTGCAATCTTAAATCATTTTACAGAATAATTGTAAACTTTTAAATTTCACTTTGGTAATAAATATCATATGTTTAGTAATTATAACCTTATTGAATCGCATTGAATTTGAATCATATCATTCCTCAAATCCTTGTTTCCATCCTCGGTAGTCTGAAAATAATTCAACACCAAAATACAAATTAACATATATTTGAAAGCAAAAGAAAAAACTTGGTAACAAATCATATGCGAAACTTATGATTATTGTAATTTTCCTATTTAACACACTTATTGTTGAGAAAATAAATTCTAAATAAGTTATAGGAATACGGAGGTTCAAATCTCTGTTCTTTCTTTTGAAATTTACATACATACATAGCTATGAGGAAGAAAAGACTATTAGATACCAAACGAAAGAGTACAAACTCTACCAAAACAAATAAGCCATCTGCTTCTAAAACATCTGAGAACATAGTTCAACAAGAGAATGAATCAAGTAACAGAAGCAATGCTCCAGTCAAATCTATATTCCAAAGGGTATTTCAAAATATTACTAATTTAGTTAGTGTTAGATTAGAACAATATTCATTATCATATTTGAATACTTACATATCTTATTCTACATAAAAATGTAAGAAAACTCTTCTACATATAAGTTTCTTTAATTGAATTCGACCTACACTGCTAATATATATGTAAGTATTGTCCTAAAAAGTGATAGATTGGAGCTTAGTGTCAGGTGATGTACAAGCTTTAAATCCTCTCTGTTCTACTTTAACTAAGATTAGAGTTGAGCAATGTAATTCTCCACAGCTATACAAGATCATGAATCATAGAATCAAAAGAGGAGATAATTAATTTTCATTCTAGTAAATTTCTTTCAATGTCTGAAGTGAATATGTTTAGTTCAACCATGATCATAGTTGGAAATTATTTCAGGTTCATCAAATAATTCTTCATTTGAAGAAAATGCAAATTTGATAAATGTATTGATAGAACAACCTTATACCAAACATCTAGTTAAGAAATCTACTTTATCATCCAAAAAAAACCCAAAAGGAATGTTTTATGATTTAAATGATCCTATATATTATTATTAATAATTTAATATTTCACATTTTTTTCTCATATATATATATATATTTTAAATAATTTTTTTTATCAGACTCGCCAACTGTGTTTGGTTTAGATGACTTTCCAAATTCAACAGATGTTATAATACAACAATATAATTCCTCATCAGAAGTTGGTACCAATGAGTTTTTCACTCCAAAACAAAGAACAATTATAAATCCCAACAACTCCAAAATTTTTAAAGATGTCTCCATACTAATTGTTTCATCTTTCTTTGTTATCACAAAGTAAAATATTATTTTGAAATAATTTCACTAATAGAAATTTCCTTTTTTAAAATAAACCAGCTGGAGGTTAATTATTCAACTTAATAAAAAGCCAACTAACCATTGATAGTCAACACAAAAGATCTGAAAAACACATTTTAGAAGACATATCGAACTTACCTGATCGAGAAAGAAGTAGGTCGAGTGAAGCTGCCACTCTATTTAGCACTGGAACATTAAAAAGCAAAACTTTTAATGGTTAGTTCATGTAAAGTTTTTTTTTGCTTCGTAATTGTTATTAACTTCCAGTAAACATTAAAAATTTAATGACTATATTCAATACAAGATGTACTTTCCAGACAATATAACTCAAGAAAATACTACCATAATTGAAGAAAACATTATTCAACAATCATGTCCATATTTAGAAGAAGACTCTGAGAATGAAAACTTGTATCACTGAGATCCAGGTAAACATATTATATTACAAAATAAATAATATTTAGAAAATTAATTAAGATATGTTTTTAATCATTTCCAAAAGAGGATATTTATGATATGGAGCAATACTTTGATTGTAGAAGTGGAGAAGACGATTATGAAGAGATACATATTCAGTCTGCAGAAGAAACTAATCATAGTGTTCTAGCCAGATTTTATTCCCACAGACTCCATTTTGCAAGACAGTTTTGAAACCTTTCTACGTAAAGTTAGTGGGTCTAAGGAGCTTCATCAAGTACCAATTGTAAGAGTTTAAAATCTAAAAAAATTCAGATAATTATATTTGGTTATCCTTAGTTGTATTATTCCATAAAATAAAATTTACTTTGTTAATGATTTCTTTACTTTTTTGTTCAGCAGAGAAACCAAAGTTTGATAAGTATTTGGATCATGGTGATCCGACATAAAAGTGTTTTTATTGTGATGCAATGATGTGATATGATGACCGAATTAACAAGAGAAGAAATCAGAGAAACCTTGTCTTTTCATTGTAATGTCTGCAAGGAATTGTGAAATTGTTATTCCTTAAGAGTCACCAGACCTTATAAAAATTTTTCTAACTAATAATGATCCTATAAGCAGATTTTTTTGGAGACAATCTTAGAATGTTGAATATGTTTTTTACAATGACTTCTCTTGGTGGGAAAGTGGTTAGGAATACTGAAAATGGTAGAGGTCCAAACATGTTTCCATTACAAGGAGCTAATTATCATTTGATGGATAGTCTGAAACAACAAGTAGATCATGATACTAAGTTTTTGCAGCTTTATATTGTGGATACTGAAAAAGAATTAGAATACAAATCAAATGTGTTGAGGTACGTTCTGAATCTTTTATTAACAATATATTAAAGTATTTGTGTTTTTTTCTGTTTTTTACATGTCATGCAATTTTATTTTTACTTTTCTAGCAACAATACAAACAAAGGGAATACGTTTGGGAAGCTAAAACTACAAAATAAATCATGGAAACCCTCATAAAAATGTTGAATGATGTTAACCCCTATGTTTATGCATTTAGGTCAGTCAGAGAAAGATTTAAATCTTTGGAAGGTGAGACATTTCATTTGAGGATTATTAGTGATCACGTAGGTAAGGATGATTCGAATTATAGCATGTATGCTGCCTCTGAGATTGTTGCATTGATTCCTGGTGATTTTCATAGAAAATTTTCTGAATGTATATTGTTATAGAAGAAAAAATCTGGGAGGCTTCGGAGGATTAACGAATTATCTTTCCTTTTTTTCTCTATAGTAACCTCTGATTTTCTGTTATGGTGAAGATGGTTTCAAACCTAGAATTAAGAAAGGTTTCACCAGAATAAAATCAAAGAAGACAAAAGGTACTATAAGTATGAGACAGTGGTTTGCAATCGACATTCAAGAGAGGGAGAATGATTGTCAAACTCTTCTTAGGTATAAGCGTTTATATCAACAATTATTGGTTGATGCATTCACAACTATTGAGTGTAACAGGTTATCTTACATCAAATTTAATCAAAATAATTTGAGATGTGAGAATTATGGCACAATTCAAGAAGCTGCTAATGGTGGAAATAGTACAATGAGTGAGGAAGGGAGAAGAGTAAGTATACCATCTTCATTCAATGGTGGTCCTAGGTACACAACTCAAAGATATTATGATGCTACAACCGTATGTAATTACTATGAGTTTCTGGATTTGTTTATTAGTTTTCATGCAATCAAAAATTTCCAGAGGTAACTAGATATCTAAAAGAGAAAAAATTGGTTGATGATAGACCTGATATTGTGACCGTATTTTTATGATAAAGCTTTATTCTCTTAATTCATGATTTAACAGTAAAATATTTATTTGGAGAAAAAGTTTCAGGTAATTTTTTAGTTAGCATATTATTTATTTTATCACTTAATTTTTATCATGCTTTGAGATATTAATATTTTTTAATTTTTATTATGCTTTGAGATACTAATATTTTTTTTATTTTCATCCTTTTCCTGTTTGCAGCTATCTATACAATTGAATTTCAGAAAATAGATCTTCCTTATGTGCACATACTATTATTCTTAGCTACTTCCACCAAGTTACCAACAACATATGACATTGAAAAAGTAAATTACGCTGAGATACGAGACAAATAAAAATTTCATGCTCTATACCAGGTCATATGAGATTCTATGATACATGGACCATGTGAGGTTGTTAATCCTAAATCACCATGTATGGTGGATGATAAGTGTTCTAAGTATTTTGCAAAGTCTTATGCTGACTATATTTCAATTGGGAAAAATGGTTTTGCAATTTATAGGAGGGAATCTATAAACTTTGTAGAGAAAATGGTTTCAAGTATGATAGTAGATATGTTGTCCCTTACAATTCAACATTATCTAAACGTAATGGAACTCACATTAACGTGGACTGGTGCAATCAGTCTGGTTCTACTAAATACTTATTCAAGTATATTACTGAAAGTATTGATCATGTTGTCATTGTTGTGGAGCCTCTAAATAATAATGGAACTACTCCTATTGTAAATATTAATTCCACTAATACAACCAAACAGAAGAATGAAATAAAAGATTAGTTTGATTGAATGTTGGTTATTATATACATAACTAATTTAATAGAAAATATGTTCGTAAATTATCAATTCATTCTTTATTGATTCAGTTTTTAAATATTGTAGGTATATATCTTCTACTGAAGTATTTTGGATGATTTTCAAATTCCCATTACACTATCGATCAACTCCAGTTCAGAAGTTATTTTTTCATCTACACTATAGAAAATATGTTCGTAACTTATTAATTCATTATTTATTGGTTCATTTTTAAACTATTGTAGGTATATATCTTCTACTAAAGCAGTTTGTAGGATTTTCAAGTTCCCACTACACAATCGATCAACTCCAGTTGAGAAGTTATTTTTTCATCTACCATGGAAGAAACCATGCGTTTTCAAAATGATGAACAAATAGAATATGTTTTGACTCGGAAAGCTTTTGAAGATTCTATTACCATGGTCTGGTTTAATTTGAATAAGGTTGATGACTTTGGTAAGACCCTAACTTATTCACATATTATAAAGTATTATACTTGGAATAAGCAGAAAAGGGCGGTTTAAGACAAGACTAAGAGGATTTGCTATTGGAAGGATTAACTATGTTCCATGCAATATAGAAGAAGGATATTTCAAGAGAATACTTATGAACGTAGTTAAAGGTCCGACATGTTTTGAGGATTTAAAAATATTTAAGGGAGTAGTTATGAATCATTCAAAGATGCATGTGAAGCAAGAGGTATTTTAGAACATGAGCAAGCATACATTGATTCCATTATATCGGCAAGTCTATGGTGTTTTGGAGATCATCTTCATAATCTTTTTTCTATGATCATACTTTCTGATTTCCTATCAAAGCCAGAGTTGATTTGGGAAGCAATATGGGAGATTTTATCAAAAGATATTGAGAATAAAATGAGAAAAAGGTCTTATAACCCATGTTACTTTACTTTCGATTTTTGTAGTGAATATTGTTTATATTATCTTCTCAAAAAATTGGTTTATGATATTCCTTTACTTATATTTTTTAGGTCTCATTTTAAGTGTTGCAGATAAACAATGCTATACATTACAAGAGATAGATGAATGGTTGCTAAGTAATGGAGGTGGTGGACTTTCTAAGTATCCCTACATGCCTCAACCACGTAGATTCGGTTCTGATAATTCAAATCGATTGATAACTCATGAATTGAATTATGACCGTGACTAGAAAAATGAGTATTGGGTAGAAATACTAACATATGAGTAGAAAAAGATATAATGATGATATCACAGAGGTAATGGTATACAAGACACGAGGTGTATATTTCCTTTATGAATTTGGAGGAATAAAGAATACTTTTATGTGGAAAAAACTTTGTGCATTTATTAGATCTAAAGGAGCTATTTGTCTCAATGTTACGTCAAGTGGAATTGCTTCTTTGTTATTAAAAGGTGGAATAAATGCACATTCGAGGTTTGGTTTCCCTTTAAATCCTAACAATGTTAGTTATTGTAATATAAAGCATAATTCAGATATGGCTAATTTAGTAAAAGAAACATCTCTTATTATATGGGACGAAACACCAATGATTAAGCCGATTCCATTTTGAAAGTTTGGATAGAAGTTTGTCCGACGTAGTAGGAAACATGGAGAACACGACTTTTGGTGGAACGGTAGTTTTTTTGTGGAGTTTCAAGCAAGTTCTTCCTATAATGAATGGTTCTGGTAGGGGCAGAAATTGTTTTGGCATCACTAAATGCATCATATCTCTGACAATATTGCTAAGTGAAGAAGTTAACTAAAAATATGAGGATATTTGTGAAAAATCTCAATGTTAATGAAGCAAAAGAAATCAAAGAATTTTCTGAGTGGATATTAATTATTGGAGATTGGAAGATAGCATAGACTAATGATGGTCATGCTCTAATTGATATTCCATAAGAACTCTTAATTAGAGATGTAGGTGATCCTATTGAAGCTATAAGCAGAGAAGTTTATGGTGATCCAGAATTTTTAGAAGAGAATATTAAAAATCCTAAATACTTTCAAGAAAGAGTTATTTTATGTCCTGAAACGACTGCATCCAATTTTTTTTTTTGCACCGAATAATTACTATTTCTATAAATAATAATTATCCTAACCGATCAATTAAAATTCAACTAATCCTGAATAATAATTAACCTTCCCAAACAATTCTAAATTTTAATCCGGAACTAAACAATAAATTATCCAATTTATTCCACCAGAAAATTAACCAATAACTCCTAAACCCAATAATTCCTGAAAAATAATTAGATCCAACCAGCGAGTCTAGATCATCCCCACTTCCTCGCCTCGATCCCACGGTCACTCTTTTTCTTTTCCTGCATTAAATAAACGAGATGCATAAGTATTTCGAACATACTTAGTGAGTCAATCCTCCCATCTACAGATTATACACACAAACAAATAAATTTATTAAACGTAATTAAACACGAAAATACCGAAATAAATCAACCATCTCATGAAACACTCGATCTAGATCCACCCGAGATCATACTCGGCCTATAATCATGTAAAACACATCAAAAAATTATTTGCTCAGATAAACCTATGGTCCTGCACTCACCTTAGCCAAACGGTGGACTCCTCGATATAAACTCGCAACCGCAGAAAACCGGCTCAACAACAAACTCGAACGTTAGAATTACGATCCAACCATTGAATCCTTAGTCTGAAGTACCATCAATAACTCCACCAATTTTCAGCAAGATCAGACAACGTTTGGACTTCCAAACGATACCTTAAAACAACCAAGTCGGACTGAAGTTTCCTGCACCAATTAGGTCGAAAAAACTCACGTAAATCATAAACGAACCGTTAAAAATTCAATCTATCCGTTGAATCTAGAACCTGCAGTTTCGGAAAGCTCCCCACCAAATTTCACCCTGATCGGACTACGTTTCGTGCTCCAAACGCGGCCTTGAATGAACTATCCCGGAGCTGACACCTTTCTCATACTTAGCATAAAAACATTTGCTTAAGTCCACCAATTACTTGTCATCCAACTCACCATCACATCACCATCACCGGAGTACACACACCGTGACTCACAACACCAACGATCCCAACACCGATCGACGTCACGCTCCCAAGCCTATGTCTCTCTCACGCCCCCAAGCCTATGTCTCTCTCACGCCACAAGGTTCCTCTCTCACAATCACACCTCTGTAAGAGCTTCTCTCTCACGATCATGGCGGCTTCGCTTTTAAAGAGGAGGAACGTAGGGTTTTTTTTCATTCCTTCTTATGTGCAACTTGGTCCTTGAATTTTCCAAAATTCACAAATAAACCTTAAACTTCCAAATTGATCAAAATCAACCTACGAAACAACTTCCCATTTGATCAATTTAACCCATAATTTTCGAATTCTCAATTGGACCCAAACTTTTAAATTGATCAAAATCAACTTCCCAAATCGGCCCAAAACTCTCTAATTGATCAATTTAGTCCAATCCTCTTGCGATTTATTTTATGGTTAATTTAATCCAATTCCGGATTAAAAATTAACCCAAAATAATTAAATTCTTCTTAATTTAATTATTTAAATTCTCCAACCCAAAAATCGGAGTTAACCGACTCCGCTCCGCAACTCAGTAACCTTCACAGTTCTAATTTCCGGAACACGGGCGTTACAATTCTCCCCCACTAATATAGATCCGTCCTCGAATCTCTCATCTCAGTCCATCTGCAATAAACTCTAACACACATAATCAACTCCGTGGTCACACCCAACTACTCCGGCCACTTAACCGGTCCCGAGATCAACCACTATTGACCTTCGAGGTCTCCATTCAGTCACTGGCTTAAGACTCTGGCCATCACTCATTGCTCATAACTCAACTCATACCTCTCCACTCTAAGACACCAAGTCTTATGAGCTCTGGGTATCCATACCACTCCGCTCTCAAGCCACACAGTCCTTTGAGCTCTCGGTATTCCACACATGCCATTCCACTCTGGGTAATATAACCTTACGGGTTCTCAGTACCACATACCACTCCACCCTGGGCTATCTACCCTACGAGTTATGGGTATCAGAGGAACTGTCCATCCTCTCTAGAGCTGTACAGGACTTAACTGTCCTTGAGCAATCATGACCCACACACGTCTAAAAGCACTCACGACTGAAACTACCTCCCATGATACGCATACAACCTCACAAGGTAATACCGGTATCACACATATTCCCAACCCGGAATATCAGCTTTTTCCATAACCACTATCCCGGTTACCTCACGGCATATCCAGTCACTCAGGATATTTTCGTAATCTCTTCCCGATTATAACTCAACATTTAAATTCCATAAAAACTGTTTTCCAGAACATCATGTTCCCTTAACTCTCATGACACTACCAGTAATCAACAATAAGAACTATTCATCTTATTAAACTCCCATGCTCTATCGTTTATAATACTAACGACAGGCATGCTCAAGACAATAAGAAATACTCATCTTATTACAAAAAAATCATAATGCATAAATCGTCTACAACACCAAAACGAAAAACAATATGATCAACCCAAACCCCAATAATAAACTCGAAACTGGAACCATTGATGAAAGCTTAAGTCTCTGATTGCTTCTCGAACCACTTCTTGAACCTCGCTTTCATCTTCGCCTCTGGTTCCCAAGTCTCCTCCTGAACCCCATCACAATCCCACAAGAGCCTGATCATCGGAACTTGCTTCCTACGATCCTGCTTGACTCTCCTCTCGAGAATTTTTACGGTCTTGCCTCTATAGTCATATTAAGCTGAAAAACTGATGGAATCCTAGCCACGACCTCATCATCCTTATGCAAGCATTTCTTCAGCATCGACACATGGAAGACCTTGTGAAATGCCCGCATAACCTCGGGTAACTCTAACCGATATGCAACCGGTCCAACCCGCTCCACAATTCTGAACGGACCCATATATCTCGGACTCAACTTAGTCTCTGTAATGGACCTGTTAGGACCTCGCAACATCGCCATCTTGAGATACACACGATCTTCCACCTCAAACTCGAGGTCTTTCCTCCTCTTATCAGCATAACTCTTCTGCCGATCCTGCGCTTCTTTCATGTTCAGCCTTAAAACTCGGATCTTCTCCGTAGTTTCCTGAACAAAATCTGCACCGAACATGCTCCTCTCCCCCACTTGGGTCCAGCATAATGATGTACGACATGGCCAACCATAAAAGACTTCCTATGATGCCATCACAACAGCTAACACTTAGCTCAGAACTCAAAATTCCTAATTCAGCTTTCTGAGTCCACTACTCAACAACGAAAACTCAGAGCCTGCCACCTTGATTCTCTGCTAATAGTATAGGCCTCTGTCCATAACCAAAAGCTCAATTTAAACTTCTTGAAACCAACTGGTTTCTCGAGCTCAACCTGTCAGATCATTCTTGATCTCATCCGCATAAGTATCCAGAGCACTTCTTCCCTTAGAATACTTATCACCTCTTGTAACTTCACTTGATTAACAAGTTCACCAACACCACCGCTCACTAGTACGGTTAACTACACGTTACCGAGAAATATTTTCTGAATCCCATAAGCTTTGGCGAGCCTCACTACTCCCAACTTATTTCCCTAGATCCCAATTCTCGAGTAACAATAAATCTCCCTTGACCTTTCCTTTCTGGGAAACATCCCCTTCCAAACCACTTTCCTTTTCGGTCACATTTCCTTTTAGGAAAGTTTCCATTCCAAGCAACTTTCCAATTTTGGAACTTTCCATTCTAGGCAACTTTCCATTTTTGGAAACTTTCCATTTTAGGAAACTTCACTCCTAAACCATACCACTCATGGTTAACTTTTCCTGAACTTCTCCAAAACTCTCCTGAACCTTACCGGAACCCCTTCAGAACTTTTCGAGAACTCTTCCGGAACTCTCTTGGAACTCGCCTGGAACTCGCCTGGAACTCTCCTGGAACTCTCCCGGCCTCACTTGGCCTCTCAGCTCCACCTTTCCAAGGAATACCTACAACTACCCGAGATTCAACCTTGAATCTCATGCAACCCACTCCAGATAGCGGATGGTTAAAACAACCTGATACTCCACTGAGTATCCACTTGAACGGAAATTCCGCTCTAACATCGACCACTACTTCTCTACATCCGTTCCTACATCCTCGGATAGACGAAAGCTCAACTGCAACCACAACCCTCGACTGCAACTCAGCACCCGGTGGCACCTCTGGAGCCTGCACTGGTACCCTTTCCGGTAACCGCTCTAATAACAAGGTCAAGAGGTTTGCAATACGATCATCTCGGGTCTAGGCAACACCTGCTGTAACTCCCGCAGCACCCGCTGGAACTCCAGCAACACCGGATCAAACAACAGCCACCCCGGATCCCACACCGGCCACACCGGCTTCCGTACCAGCCACACCAGCACTCACACCGGCCACGCCCTCAGACCCCACCTGATCCGCCTGCGAACCCACAACGTGCTCAATCATAGCACTCTGTACTACACGCGATCTTGACCCTGACTAGGACCACGACTACGGTCTACCTCCATTAGTAATCTCACTTCTACAAATAGAAGCTAAGAACACAAAACAACTAACAGAAAGCAAAGACAATTTACCGTGGAATCTCATTGAAGGCTCGAAGAGGATAATCTAGAACTCCATGCTCAAACAATTGACTAACTCACATAATCAATTCTAATAACGATTTACTATCACACGGAACCAAAAATTAAATTTCTTTCCAATTTATTTAATTTATTTTTTCTAAACCGTCCTAGAACCGGAAATGCTCTGATACCAAATTGAAACGACTGCACCCGATTTTTTTTTTTTTGCACCGAATAATTACTATTTCCATAAATAATAATTATCCTAACCGATCAATTAAAATTCAACTAATCCTGAATAATAATTAACCTTCCCAAACAATTCTAATTTTTAATACGGAATTAAACAATAAATTATCCAATTTATTCCACCAGAAAATTAACCAATAACTCCTAAACCCAATAATTCCTGAAAAATAATTAGATCCAACCAGTGAGTCTAGATCATCCCCTCTTCCTCGCCTCGATCCCACAGTCACTCTTTTTCTTTTTCTGCATCAAATAAACGAGATTCATAAGTATTTGGACAAATACTTAGTGAGGCAATCCTCCCATCTACAGGTTATACACACAAACAAATAAATTTATTAAACGTAATTAAACACGAAAATACCGAAATAAATCAACCATCTCATGAAACACTCGATCTAGATCCACCCGAGATCATACTCGGCCTATAATCATGTAAAACACATCAACAAATTATTTGCTCAGATAAACCTATGGTCCTGCACTCACCTTAGCCAAACGGTTGACTCCTCGATATAAACTCGCAACCGCAGAAAACCGGCTCAACAACAAACTCGAACGTTAGAATTACGATCCAACCGTTGAATCTTTAGTCTGAAGTACCATCAATAACTCCACCAATTTTCAGCAAGATCAGACAACGTTTGGACTTCCAAACGATACCTTAAAACAACCAAGTCGGACTGAAGTTTCCTGCACCAATCAGGTCCAAAAAGACTCAAGTAAATCATAAATGAACCGTTAAAAATTCAATCTGTCCATTGAATCTAGAACATGCAGTTCCAGAAAGCTCCCCACCAAATTTCACCCTGATCAGACTCCGTTCGTCCTCCAAACGCGGCCTTGAATGAACCATCCCGTAGCTGACCCCTTTCTCATACTTAGCATAAAAACATTTGCTTAAGTCTACCAATTACTTGTCATCCAACTCACCATCACGTCACCATCACCGGAGTACACACACCGTGACTCACAACACCAATGATCCCAACACCGATCGACGTCACCGGCGATCTCGACATTGCGTGAGACACACGCCACCGCTCACATGTACAACCCGCCATCACCGACCTCCACATCGCTCTAACGCTCACACGAGCAACAAAAAGAAAAAGGAAGAGCTCGTTACCTTAGTGAAGAGAGATGGCGGCTGCAACTTCCTCCTCATGGCACCTCGACGACGGCACACAACAACGATCACCACTCCGCTTCCTTGATTCTCAAGCTCCCAAGCCTATGTCTCTCTCACGCCACAAGGTTCCTCTCTCACAATCACACCTCTGTAAGAGCTTCTCTCTCACGATCATGGCGGCTTCGCTTTTAAAGAGGAGGAACGTAGGGTTTTTTTTTTCATTCCTTCTTATGTGCAACTTGGTCCTTGAATTTTCCAAAATTCACAAATAAACCTTAAACTTCCAAATTGATCAAAATCAACCTCCGAAACAACTTCCCATTTGATCAATTTAACCCATAATTTTCGAATTCTCAATTGGACCCAAACTTTTAAATTGATCAAAATTAACTTCCCAAATCGACCCAAAACTCTCTAATTGATCAATTTAGTCCAATCCTCTTGCGATTTATTTTATGGTTAATTTAATCCAATCACGGATTAAAAATTAACCCAAAATAATTAAATTCTTCTTAATTTAATTATTTAAATTCTCCAACCCAAAAATCGGAGTTAACCGACTCCGCTCCGCAACTCAGTAACCGACTCCGCTCCGCAACTCAGTAACCTTCACAGTTCTAATTTCTGGAACACGGGCGTTACATGTCCCAAGGATACAAATGTCAACACAATCAATGATCGCATTCTTGACAAACTAACAAGTAAGTAATTAGTCTATGTGATCATGTCATATTTTATGATTACTTACACTTTTAATTGATTGCCTCTCATCATATTGTAGCAGGGGCCTTGGGTATATTAGCGGGCAACTGAGCTATTACGGCCCAAGGATTTTGAGTTTTTATATTTTAATATATTATTTTGAAATATAATCTTCATTTTGTTTAAATATTTTTTACAGGTGAAAAAATAATTTATCTAACTGCTTATAGTATTGATCTTTCTGATTTAGAATCATCTAATAATTATTTGTTCTCCCTTCCTAAATAGTATTTCATTTTCTGGTTTGCCAAACCATAATAGTAGGCTTAGGGTTGGTGCTCCAGTTATGTTGCTTAGAAACATTAATTCTAAGGGTGGTTTATGCAATGGTTGAAGATTTCATATTAATAAGATGACCCTTTATGTCTTATAAGCTAATGTTATTACTCGTGATAGAGCGGATGATATATTTTTGATTCCTGTGGTTGTAATAATTCCATCAGACACTAAAGTACCATTCAAAATGCAGAGGAGACAGCTCCCATTATCTGTAGCATTTGCTATGACTATCAACAAGAGTCAAGAACAATCACTTAATGGATTTTTTGCTGAATCCAGTTTTTGCTCTTTCTAGGGTGACTTCTAAGAAAGGTTTTAAAATACTTATCATAGACAAGGATGGAAAAGTTCAGAAGCAAACCATGAATGTAAGTTTTAAAGAGGTATTCCAGAACTTGGGGAATTAGAAGTTCTTCCAAAATCTGCAATCACTTTTAAGGTAAATTGACTGTATATTTCTATATTTACAATATTTTATGTTATGAAATCGAATTATGATAGTGTCTCTAATTTTTTTTTTAAAACAAAACTTTGTCTTAAGGAGATAAAAGGCAGAGGATACAATGGATCTGAAGGAGGTGAAAAAGAGATGATGAAGGAGGTGAAGATTAAGCTCATGAAATATGGTCTTTACAAGATGTCTCAAAATCTCAAGGAGAAGACGAAATATGCTTGATTTTCATATGCTAGTTTTGTGATCTTTCTTCAGCAGATCTTATGATTAGCATTCAAACTTGATACCTATCTTTTTTTCTTTTGTGTTTTTTTACTGTGGATATTTGGTTTACTTTAGTACTACATTTATCATCTTCTATATTATATATTATGGAACAAATTTTCTCTCTTTCCAGACTATACATATTTGACATATAGGATGATTAAACTAAAATACTAATCATATAGATATTGATATCAAATACAAATTACTCTTTTTACACTAAAGAGGATTGAGGATAGTATGTCACATTCAATACAAGTTCGATTAAAAAAATTCACATCACATTGTTAAGAAATATTTAATTACAAAACCTAATCTATACATGTTGCTTCTAAATTTTAACTATAGCATGAAATCATAACTATTATAAACTAACAAGAACTTCAACTCTAACTTTTTTAGTTGATGAATTCTTCCATTGACATCTCTGTTTACATAAGCTAACAATAATTCTTCCTTCTTCTGATGAAATACTGTCAAACGAAATACTAATTAGCTAATCAACAAAAAGCATGAATTGCTTTTATGTAGCAGTTAAGAATCTTCATAATTGGAAATCAAAAACTTTGTATATTATGTCTCAGTAACAAAAATATTTTTTGTAAAATTGATTTCAAAAGTGGATATCATCAACTCCGCATGAAAGAAGGGGATGAATGGTAAAATGCTTTGAAAACTAAACATGGTCTATATGAGTGGTTACTCATGCTATTTGGCTTAATCAATTCGAGTTAAAAATGGTCTATATGAGTGGTTATTCATGCGTCTCATGAACCATGTTTTGAGAGCATTCACAGGAGTCTTTTTTGTCGTTTACTTTGATGACATTTTGATCAATAGTAAGAATCACAAAGAACACTTGCATTGCGTGTTAGAATTTCTTAGTAACGAGAAATTGTATGTTAGCTTGAAGAAGTGCACCTTTTTGTACGGAAAACCTTGTCTTTTTAGGTTTTATTGTTAGTGAAAAGGACATACAAGTGGATGAGGAGAAGGCTAAACAGGAATGACCAAGTCCAAAGTCTGTTGGAGATGTCCAAAGCTTTCATGGTTTAACCGATTGCTATACACGGTTTGTTAACGATTTTAGCACTCTAGACGCACCACTTACAGAAGTCATCAAGAAATATGTTGGATTCAAGTGGGAAAAGGCCCAAGAAGAAGCGTTTCAAACCTTAAAGGAGAAACTCACAAACGCTCCTCTTCTTGCTTTTCCTAACTTCTTCAGAACTTTTGAGATTAAATATGATGCTTCTGGTGTTGGTATTGGAGATGTGCTCATGCAAGAGAAGAAACCAATAGCTTACATCAGTGAGAAGCTTGGAAGCGAATTTTTGAACTATCCGACATATGATAAAAAAATTTATCCTTTGGTGAGAGCATTGCAAACATGGAAAAACTATCTTTGGCCAAAGGATTTTGTGATTCACACAGATCATGAAGCACTCAAGCATTTGAAGGGCCAACGGAAGTTGAACAAGAGGCATGTAAGGTGGGTTGAATTCATAGAGACATTTTTCTATGTCACCCGCTACAAGCAAGGTAAGGAGAATATAGTTGCTCATGCACTATCTCAGAGGTACATCTTACTCTCCAATATTGAAACTAAACTCTTAGGATTTGAGCATATTAAAGGATATTATGAGAATGATCCGGATTTAAAAGAGATTTATCTTTCTTGTGCAAAAGTTGCTCATGGAAAACACTACTCGAGGGGTTTCTATTATTTGAGAACCACCTTCGTGTACCTAATTGTTCTTTGGGAGACTTGTTCATTAGGGAAACACATGGATGAGGTCTCATGGGACACTTTGGAGTCTCCAAGACCTTGCATATTCTTCAACAACATTTCTTTTGGCTGTGCATAAGAAGGGATGTAAAACGGATATGTGTGAGATGTGCTACTTGTACACAAGCTAAGGCTAAGGCTCAACCGCAAGGTATGTATACTCCCTTGCCTATTCCCAAGGCACCTTAGACTGATATGTCAATGGATTTTGTGTTAGAAATGCCTAGAACTCGGAAAGGCAGCGATTCAATATTTGTTGTTGTAGATAGGTTTTCTAAGATGGCACATTTCATTCCTTGTCACAAAACTGATGATGCATCTTTGGTAGCTGAGTTATTCTTTAGATAAGTTGTTAAGTTACATGGCATGCCTAGAACTATTTTTTCGGATAGGGATACAACGTTTCTAAGTAATTTTTGGAAGACTTTATGGTCTAAGTTAAAGCCCAAGCTTTTGTTCTCTACTACTTGTCATCCTCAAACAGATGGCCTAAATTAAGTAGTCAATAGGACATTATCTACACTTTTACGTGCCATAATCAAGAAAAAAATTAGAACTTGGGAGGATTATTTGCCACATGTTGAATTCGCTTACAATTTCTCAACTCATTCTGGTTCTAAGTTCTAACCATTTAAGCTTGTGTATGGTTTCAAACCTTCATCACCGTTAGAATTGGTCCCTTTGCCTTTAAGTGAAATTGCTAGCTTAGATGGTCAACAAAAGGTCGAGCTTGTAAAACAGATGCATGAGACGGCAAGGATCAACATTGAAGCGAGGACTTTGCAATATCAAAAGACAACTAACAAAGAACCCGGAGACTTAGTGTGGATTCATCTAAGGAAAGAAAGGTTTCCAAATGAAAGAAAGTCCAAGATATTACCCAGAACCGGTGGACCATTCAAAGTTTTGGAGTGTGTCAACAACAATGCTTACAAGATTGAACTTCCAAGTAAGTACAATGTGAGTTCTACGTTAAACGTTGCTGACTGGTTTCTTTTTTTTTAAGACATGTTTGATTTGAGGTCAACTCCTTTTCAAGAAGAGGCAGATGATATGATCATGGAAAACAACAAGGAAGAAGATCCAATTCAAGTGTCAAATGGACCCATGACTAGGGCAAGGACCAAGCGCTTACAAGAGACACTCGTTCAAATCCTTTAAGAAGCTATGGATTTAATGTCTAAGGAAGCTAAGCATCACACCACTTGGGTGGCAGTCCAAGAAACGGCTAGTAAAGAATAATAGATGGAATACGAGATCACATCTAGTACTCTTTTTCTTTATCTCGGTTTTATCCCAATGAGTTTTACGAGAAAGCTTTTAATGAGGTTAGGCTTGATTCTCATTATTTTAAATCCATCTATATTCTAAGGTAAGTTCATAAGGAATTCCACTCAAGAGAAGAAGAATTTAGGGCCATCAAATTCAAAGAAACTCTCACCAAATCCAAGGACCTCTCGAGAAGACCACATTCAAAGAACCAACAAATTTTGGGGAGATTCATCCCATATTCTATCTTTATATCTTTAGTTTTCTTTAAGTGTTTAGTTCATTGAACACCTAGATACATGTAACCCTTGGCCTCTCTAGTCTCTTTATAAAGACTCAGCCAAGAAGAAGAACAAACGAGTCACTAGTAAAGGTGTTGGGTTTTGTATACCTAGCGAACAATACTTCCTCTATCTTCTTCATCAAGATCTCCACCGCCTAGTTTCTTTGGAAGGTTTTCGAAACGACGTATTATTACATAGGTTTAATATACTTAGAGATCTTGCTTCACTAATCCCATTGAAGTCGAGGATTATCCAACCGCTCTCTTTGAGTGCATTCTTTGGGCTTTCTGCATCAGAAAACCAACGGTATTCCAACTAAACAACATCCATCAGAAAGTTCTGACGGATTTTCCTACGAAATGTTGAGTTCCCGTTAGAAAATATATTTCATATATATACCAAATTAATTTTATCTAAATGTGCATAAGTTGTTATATATACTTGTTAATTTATCAATTGATTTATCCAGCCACTTAAACTTGTTGAGCTACTGTAGTTATTTTCCGCCCAATTTATTTTACAAGGATCAATATATATAACATCTAATGCACATTGAAAACGTTAAATATATGGTCTGTTGGAAATCCGTTGAAATTTTTGGTGGGATATCCTATGGGCTTGGGGTTTAGGTGTTAAATTTCATAAATATCAAGGCTCATCATTGCTAAACAAGATGATATAACTTATTTAAAAGAAATACTTCTCAAATTAACACTCTAAAGAAGTGTTTTTGATGGTTGACGGATTTGAATTGATTATGAGCTCATTGATTAATAACAACACATATACTTTAAAAACACATTTATAACTTAGATGAGTTGAAAATGGAAATATCGAATTTAAGATACAAATGTAGATGTATCAAACTTCTATATCACTTAAAAACATAATAATGATAGTAAGAACTGAATTAAAGTTAAACGAATTAAATCAAAACCCTAAACCCATCGGAAGTTCTTTGGAAATTTCCGACTGGTTAGAGGATTATACGTGTCTTCTCTGCTGACCACAAAACTTTAGGCCCATATTTCCTAAATTTCCAAAACTTTTCCAGGACAGAACAAGTCATTTTCCCAGATTTTATGACTGATTATGATGGGTATATTCGTTGGAAATCTTCTTTTTTTTTATAACCCTTCTCCTTCCTCCATAATAAAAAAACTCAAAAATCTCAAACTCTCCAACTTTGAGTTCTTTAATTTTTCCACAATCTCACAAATGCCTAACAAGTCATTCCAATCCTCCCAATCCTTCCAATTTGTAATTTTTAAAATCTCACACACTTAGATTCATAAAGTTGAGAAATTGTATATTAGATTTTTGGTTTTCCATGTTACATTTAAGTGTTTGGAACTTAGATTTAGGTTTTTGGAACTTAGATTTAGGTGTTTGGAACATAGATTTAGGATCTCTAATGTTAGATTTATGATTTCTATGATGGATTTTAATAAGGTTAGGCTTGATTCTCATTATTTTAAATCCATCTATATTCTAAGCTAAGTTCATAAGGAAGTCCACTCAAGAGAAGACGAATTTAGGGCCAACAAATTCGAAGAAACTCTCACCAAATCCAAGGAACTCTCGAGAAGACCACATTCAAAGCACCAACATATTTTGGGGAGTTTCATCCCATATTCTATCTTTATTTCTTTAATCGAAACAGAATTAGTTTTCTTTAAGTGTTTAGTTTATTGAACACCTAGATACATGTAACCATTGGCCGCTCTAGTCTCTTTATAAAGACTCAGCCAAGAAGAAGAATAATGATCCAACTTTTTATCAATCAAATATCTCTTTTTGCATTCGCAAATTCTTTTTTCCCTTTGGGAACCTTTGGTTCTTCTTGGTGTGTCATATCCACGGAATCCTTAAGGTTTATCAAGTGTAGTCCATAAAACTTGTATGGCCAATCTATCGATCAAGACACTGAATAGACGAGTCACTAGTAAAGGTGTTGGGTTTTGTATACCTAGCGAACAATACTTCCTCTATCTTCTTCATCAAGATCTCCACCGCCTAGTTTCTTTTGAAGATTTTTGAAACAAAGTATTGTTACATGGGTTTAATATACTTAGAGATCTTGCTTCAGCAATCCCATTGAAGTCGAGGATTATCCAACCGCTCTCGTTGAGAGCATTCTTTGGCCTTTCTGCATCAGAAAACCGACGATGTTCCAACTAAACAACATCCATCAGAAAGTTCTAACGGATTTTCCTACGGAATGTTGAGTTCCCGTCAGAAAATATACTTCATATATATACCAAATTAATTTTATATAAATGTGCATAAGATGTTATATATACTTGTTGATTTATCCAGCCACTTAAACTTGTTGAGTTACTATAGATATTTTCCGCCCAATTTGTTTTACAAGGATCAATATATATATAACATCTAATGCACATTGAAAACGTTAAATATATGGTCCATCAGAAATCCATTGAAATTTTTGGTAGGATTTCCTACGGGTTTGGGGTTTAGAGGTTAAATTTCATAAATATCAAGGCTCATCATTGCTAAACAAGATGATATAACTTATTTAAAAGAAATACTTCTCAAATTAACACTCTAAAGAAGTGTTTTTGATGGTTGACGGATTTGAATTGATTATGAGTTCATTGATTAATAACAATACATATACTTTAAGAACACATTTATAACTTAGATGAGGTTAAAATATAAATATCGAATCTAAGATACAAAATTTAGATGTATCAAAGTTCTATTTCACTTAAAAACATAATAATGATAGTAAGAACTGAATTAAAGTTAAACGAATTAAATTAAAACCTTAAACCCGTCGGAAGTTCTTTGGAAATTTATGACTGGTTAGAGGATTATACGTGTCTTCTCTGCTGACCGCAAAACTTTAGGCCCATATTTCCTAAATTTCCAAAACTTTTCCAGGACAGAACAAGTCATTTTCCCAGATTTTATGAATGATTATGACCGGTATATTCGTTGGAAATCTTCTTTTTTTTATAACCCTTCTTCTTCCTCGCGATTTCACTTCCACCATAACAAAAAAAAAAACTAAAAAATATCAAACTCTCCAACTTCGAGTTCTTTAATTTTTCCCCAATCTCCCAGATGACTAACAAGTCATTCCAATCCTCCCAATCCTTCCAATTTGTAAGTTTCCAAATCTCACACACTTAGATTCATAAGGTTGTGAAATTGTATATTAGATTTTTGGTTTTCCATGTTACATTTAAGTGTTTGGAACTTAGATTTAGGATCTCTAATGTTAGATTTATGATTTCTATGATGGGTTTTAATAAGGTTAGGCTTGATTCTCATTATTTTAAATCCATCTATATTCTAAGCTAAGTTCATAAGGAAGTCCACTCAAGAGAAGACGAATTTAGGGCCAACAAATTCGAAGAAACTCTCACCAAATCCAAGGAACTCTCGAGAAGACCACATTCAAAGCACCAACATATTTTGGGGAGTTTCATCCCATATTCTATCTTTATTTCTTTAATCGAAACAGAATTAGTTTTCTTTAAGTGTTTAGTTCATTGAACACCTAGATACATGTAACCCTTGGCCGCTCTAGTCTCTTTATAAAGACTCAGCCAAGAAGAAGAATAATCATCCAACTTTTTATCAATCAAATATCTCTTTTTGCATTGGCAAATTCTTTTTTCCCTTTGGAAACCTTTGGTTCTTCTTGGTGTGTCATATCCACGGAATCCTTAAGGTTTATCAAGTGTAGTCCATAAAACTTGCATGGCCATTCTATCGATCAAGACACTGAATAGACGAGTCACTAGTAAAGGTGTTGGGTTTTGTATACCTAGCGAACAATACTTCCTCTATCTTCTTCATCAAGATCTCCACCGCCTAGTTTCTTTTGAAGATTTTTGAAGCAAAGTATTATTACATGGGTTTAATATACTTAGAGATCTTGCTTCAGCAATCCCATTGAAGTCGAGGATTATCCAACCGCTCTCGTTGAGAGCATTCTTTGGCCTTTCTGCATCAGAAAACCGACGATGTTCCAACTAAACAACATCCATCGAAAAGTTCTAACGGATTTTCCTACGGAATGTTGAGTTCCCGTCAGAAAATATACTTCATATATATACCAAATTAATTTTATATAAATGTGCATAAGATGTTATATATACTTGTTGATTTATCCAGCCACTTAAACTTGTTGAGTTACTATAGATATTTTTCGCCCAATTTGTTTTACAAGGATCAATATATATATAACATCTAATGCACATTGAAAACGTTAAATATATGGTCCATCGGAAATCCATTGAAATTTTTGGTGGGATTTCCTACGGGTTTGGGGTTTAGGGGTTAAATTTCATAAATATCAAGGCTCATCATTGCTAAACAAGATGATATAACTTATTTAAAAGAAATACTTCTCAAATTAACACTCTAAAGAAGTGTTTTTGATGGTTGACGGATTTGAATTGATTATGAGTTCATTGATTAATAACAATACATATACTTTAAGAACACATTTATAACTTAGATGAGGTTAAAATTTAAATATCGAATCTAAGATACAAAATTTAGATGTATCAAACTTCTATTTCACTTAAAAACATAATAATGATAGTAAGAACTGAATTAAAGTTAAACGAATTAAATTAAAACCCTCAACCCGTCGGAAGTTCTTTGGAAATTTATGACTGGTTAGAGGATTATACGTGTCTTCTCTGCTGACCGCAAAACTTTAGGCCCATATTTCCTAAATTTCCAAAACTTTTCCAGGAAAGAACAAGTCATTTTCCCAGATTTTATGAATGATTATGACCGGTATATTCGTTGGAAATCTTCTTTTTTTATAACCCTTCTTCTTCCTCGCGATTTCACTTCCACCATAACAAAAAAAAAAACTCAAAAATATCAAACTCTCCAACTTCGAGTTCTTTAATTTTTCCCCAATCTCACAGATGACTAACAAGTCATTCCAATCCTCCCAATCCTTCCAATTTGTAAGTTTCCAAATCTCACACACTTAGATTCATAAAGTTGAGAAATTGTATATTAGATTTTTGGTTTTCCATGTTACATTTAAGTGTTTGGAACTTAGATTTAGGATCTCTAATGTTAGATTTATGATTTCTATGATGGGTTTTAATAAGGTTAGGCTTGATTCTCATTATTTTAAATCCATCTATATTCTAAGCTAAGTTCATAAGGAAGTCCACTCAAGAGAAGACGAATTTAGGGCCAACAAATTCGAAGAAACTCTCACCAAATCCAAGGAACTCTCGAGAAGACCACATTCAAAGCACCAACATATTTTGGGGAGTTTCATCCCATATTCTATCTTTATTTCTTTAATCGAAACAGAATTAGTTTTCTTTAAGTGTTTAGTTCATTGAACACCTAGATACATGTAACCCTTGGCCGCTCTAGTCTCTTTATAAAGACTCAGCCAAGAAGAAGAATAATCATCCAACTTTTTATCAATCAAATATCTCTTTTTGCATTCGCAAATTCTTTTTTCCCTTTGGGAACCTTTGGTTCTTCTTGGTGTGTCATATCCACGGAATCCTTAAGGTTTATCAAGTGTAGTCCATAAAACTTGTATGGCCATTCTATCAATCAAGACACTGAATAGACGAGTCACTAGTAAAGGTGTTGGGTTTTGTATACCTAGCGAACAATACTTCCTCTATCTTCTTCATCAAGATCTCCACCGCCTAGTTTCTTTTGAAGATTTTTGAAACAAAGTATTATTACATGGGTTTAATATACTTAGAGATCTTGCTTCAGCAATCCCATTGAAGTCGAGGATTATCCAACCGCTCTCGTTGAGAGCATTCTTTGGCCTTTCTGCATCAGAAAACCGACGATGTTCCAACTAAACAACATCCATCGGAAAGTTCTAACGGATTTTCCTACGGAATGTTGAGTTCCCGTCAGATAATATACTTCATATATATACCAAATTAATTTTATATAAATGTGCATAAGATGTTATATATACTTGTTGATTTATCCAGCCACTTAAACTTGTTGAGTTACTATAGATATTTTCCGCCCAATTTGTTTTACAAGGATCAATATATATATAACATCTAATGCACATTGAAAACGTTAAATATATGGTCCATCGGAAATCCATTGAAATTTTTGGTGGGATTTCCTACGGGTTTGGGGTTTAGGGGTTAAATTTCATAAATATCAAGGCTCATCATTGCTAAACAAGATGATATAACTTATTTAAAAGAAATACTTCTCAAATTAACACTCTAAAGAAGTGTTTTTGATGGTTGACGGATTTGAATTGATTATGAGTTCATTGATTAATAACAATACATATACTTTAAGAACACATTTATAACTTAGATGAGGTTAAAATTTAAATATCGAATCTAAGATACAAAATTTAGATGTATCAAAGTTCTATTTCACTTAAAAACATAATAATGATAGTAAGAACTGAATTAAAGTTAAACGAATTAAATTAAAACCTTAAACCCGTCGGAAGTTCTTTGGAAATTTATGACTGGTTAGAGGATTATACGTGTCTTCTCTGCTGACCGCAAAACTTTAGGCCCATATTTCCTAAATTTCCAAAACTTTTCCAGGACAGAACAAGTCATTTTCCCAGATTTTATGAATGATTATGACCGGTATATTCGTTGGAAATCTTCTTTTTTTTATAACCCTTCTTCTTCCTCGCGATTTCACTTCCACCATAACAAAAAAAAAAACTCAAAAATATCAAACTCTCCAACTTCGAGTTCTTTAATTTTTCCCCAATCTCCCAGATGACTAACAAGTCATTCCAATCCTCCCAATCCTTCCAATTTGTAAGTTTCCAAATCTCACACACTTAGATTCATAAGGTTGTGAAATTGTATATTAGATTTTTGGTTTTCCATGTTACATTTAAGTGTTTGGAACTTAGATTTAGGATCTCTATGTTAGATTTATGATTTCTATGATGGGTTTTAATAAGGTTAGGCTTGATTCTCATTATTTTAAATCCATCTATATTCTAAGCTAAGTTCATAAGGAAGTCCACTCAAGAGAAGACGAATTTAGGGCCAACAAATTCGAAGAAACTCTCACCAAATCCAAGGAACTCTCGAGAAGACCACATTCAAAGCACCAACATATTTTGGGGAGTTTCATCCCATATTCTATCTTTATTTCTTTAATCGAAACAGAATTAGTTTTCTTTAAGTGTTTAGTTCATTGAACACCTAGATACATGTAACCCTTGGCCGCTCTAGTCTCTTTATAAAGACTCAGCCAAGAAGAAGAATAATAATCCAACTTTTTATCAATCAAATATCTCTTTTTGCATTAGCAAATTCATTTTTCCCTTTGGGAACCTTTGGTTCTTCTTGGTGTGTCATATCCACGGAATCCTTAAGGTTTATCAAGTGTAGTCCATAAAACTTGCATGGCCATTCCATCGATCAAGACACTGAATAGACGAGTCACTAGTAAAGGTGTTGGGTTTTGTATACCTAGCGAACAATACTTCCTCTATCTTCTTCATCAAGATCTCCACCGCCTAGTTTCTTTTGAAGATTTTTGAAGCAAAGTATTATTACATGGGTTTAATATACTTAGAGATCTTGCTTCAGCAATCCCATTGAAGTCGAGGATTATCCAACCGCTCTCGTTGAGAGCATTCTTTGGCCTTTCTGCATCAGAAAACCGACGATATTCCAACTAAACAACATCCATCGGAAAGTTCTAACGGATTTTCCTACGGAATGTTGAGTTCCCGTCAGAAAATATACTTCATATATATACCAAATTAATTTTATATAAATGTGCATAAGATGTTATATATACTTGTTGATTTATCCAGCCACTTAAACTTGTTGAGTTACTATAGATATTTTTCGCCCAATTTGTTTTACAAGGATCAATATATATATAACATCTAATGCACATTGAAAACGTTAAATATATGGTCCATCGGAAATCCATTGAAATTTTTGGTGGGATTTCCTACGGGTTTGGGGTTTAGGGGTTAAATTTCATAAATATCAAGGCTCATCATTGCTAAACAAGATGATATAACTTATTTAAAAGAAATACTTCTCAAATTAACACTCTAAAGAAGTGTTTTTGATGGTTGACGGATTTGAATTGATTATGAGTTCATTGATTAATAACAATACATATACTTTAAGAACACATTTATAACTTAGATGAGGTTAAAATTTAAATATCGAATCTAAGATACAAAATTTAGATGTATCAAACTTCTATTTCACTTAAAAACATAATAATGATAGTAAGAACTGAATTAAAGTTAAACGAATTAAATTAAAACCCTAAACCCGTCGGAAGTTCTTTGGAAATTTATGACTGGTTAGAGGATTATACGTGTCTTCTCTGCTGACCGCAAAACTTTAGGCCCATATTTCCTAAATTTCCAAAACTTTTCCAGGAAAGAACAAGTCATTTTCCCAGATTTTATGAATGATTATGACCGGTATATTCGTTGGAAATCTTCTTTTTTTATAACCCTTCTTCTTCCTCGCGATTTCACTTCCACCATAACAAAAAAAAAAACTCAAAAATATCAAACTCTCCAACTTCGAGTTCTTTAATTTTTCCCCAATCTCACAGATGACTAACAAGTCATTCCAATCCTCCCAATCCTTCCAATTTGTAAGTTTCCAAATCTCACACACTTAGATTCATAAAGTTGAGAAATTGTATATTAGATTTTTGGTTTTCCATGTTACATTTAAGTGTTTGGAACTTAGATTTAGGATCTCTAATGTTAGATTTATGATTTCTATGATGGGTTTTAATAAGGTTAGGCTTGATTCTCATTATTTTAAATCCATCTATATTCTAAGCTAAGTTCATAAGGAAGTCCACTCAAGAGAAGACGAATTTAGGGCCAACAAATTCGAAGAAACTCTCACCAAATCCAAGGAACTCTCGAGAAGACCACATTCAAAGCACCAACATATTTTGGGGAGTTTCATCCCATATTCTATCTTTATTTCTTTAATCGAAACAGAATTAGTTTTCTTTAAGTGTTTAGTTCATTGAACACCTAGATACATGTAACCCTTGGCCGCTCTAGTCTCTTTATAAAGACTCAGCCAAGAAGAAGAATAATCATCCAACTTTTTATCAATCAAATATCTCTTTTTGCATTCGCAAATTCTTTTTTCCCTTTGGGAACCTTTGGTTCTTCTTGGTGTGTCATATCCACGGAATCCTTAAGGTTTATCAAGTGTAGTCCATAAAACTTGTATGGCCATTCTATCAATCAAGACACTGAATAGACGAGTCACTAGTAAAGGTGTTGGGTTTTGTATACCTAGCGAACAATACTTCCTCTATCTTCTTCATCAAGATCTCCACCGCCTAGTTTCTTTTGAAGATTTTTGAAACAAAGTATTATTACATGGGTTTAATATACTTAGAGATCTTGCTTCAGCAAACCCATTGAAGTCGAGGATTATCCAACTGCTCTCGTTGAGAGCATTCTTTGGCCTTTCTGCATCAGAAAACCGACGATGTTCCAACTAAACAACATCCATCGGAAAGTTCTAACGGATTTTCCTACGGAATGTTGAGTTCCCGTCAGATAATATACTTCATATATATACCAAATTAATTTTATATAAATGTGCATAAGATGTTATATATACTTGTTGATTTATCCAGCCACTTAAACTTGTTGAGTTACTATAGATATTTTCCGCCCAATTTGTTTTACAAGGATCAATATATATATAACATCTAATGCACATTGAAAACGTTAAATATATGGTCCATCGGAAATCCATTGAAATTTTTGGTGGGATTTCCTACGGGTTTGGGGTTTAGGGGTTAAATTTCATAAATATCAAGGCTCATCATTGCTAAACAAGATGATATAACTTATTTAAAAGAAATACTTCTCAAATTAACACTCTAAAGAAGTGTTTTTGATGGTTGACGGATTTGAATTGATTATGAGTTCATTGATTAATAACAATACATATACTTTAAGAACACATTTATAACTTAGATGAGGTTAAAATATAAATATCGAATCTAAGATACAAAATTTAGATGTATCAAAGTTCTATTTCACTTAAAAACATAATAATGATAGTAAGAACTGAATTAAAGTTAAACGAATTAAATTAAAACCTTAAACCCGTCGGAAGTTCTTTGGAAATTTATGACTGGTTAGAGGATTATACGTGTCTTCTCTGCTGACCGCAAAACTTTAGGCCCATATTTCCTAAATTTCCAAAACTTTTCCAGGACAGAACAAGTCATTTTCCCAGATTTTATGAATGATTATGACCGGTATATTCGTTGGAAATCTTCTTTTTTTTATAACCCTTCTTCTTCCTCGCGATTTCACTTCCACCATAACAAAAAAAAAAACTCAAAAATATCAAACTCTCCAACTTCGAGTTCTTTAATTTTTCCCCAATCTCCCAGATGACTAACAAGTCATTCCAATCCTCCCAATCCTTCCAATTTGTAAGTTTCCAAATCTCACACACTTAGATTCATAAGGTTGTGAAATTGTATATTAGATTTTTGGTTTTCCATGTTACATTTAAGTGTTTGGAACTTAGATTTAGGATCTCTATGTTAGATTTATGATTTCTATGATGGGTTTTAATAAGGTTAGGCTTGATTCTCATTATTTTAAATCCATCTATATTCTAAGCTAAGTTCATAAGGAAGTCCACTCAAGAGAAGACGAATTTAGGGCCAACAAATTCGAAGAAACTCTCACCAAATCCAAGGAACTCTCGAGAAGACCACATTCAAAGCACCAACATATTTTGGGGAGTTTCATCCCATATTCTATCTTTATTTCTTTAATCGAAACAGAATTAGTTTTCTTTAAGTGTTTAGTTCATTGAACACCTAGATACATGTAACCCTTGGCCGCTCTAGTCTCTTTATAAAGACTCAGCCAAGAAGAAGAATAATCATCCAACTTTTTATCAATCAAATATCTCTTTTTGCATTAGCAAATTCATTTTTCCCTTTGGGAACCTTTGGTTCTTCTTGGTGTGTCATATCCACGGAATCCTTAAGGTTTATCAAGTGTAGTCCATAAAACTTGCATGGCCATTCCATCGATCAAGACACTGAATAGACGAGTCACTAGTAAAGGTGTTGGGTTTTGTATACCTAGCGAACAATACTTCCTCTATCTTCTTCATCAAGATCTCCACCGCCTAGTTTCTTTTGAAGATTTTTGAAGCAAAGTATTATTACATGGGTTTAATATACTTAGAGATCTTGCTTCAGCAATCCCATTGAAGTCGAGGATTATCCAACCGCTCTCGTTGAGAGCATTCTTTGGCCTTTCTGCATCAGAAAACCGACGATATTCCAACTAAACAACATCCATCGGAAAGTTCTAACGGATTTTCCTACGGAATGTTGAGTTCCCGTCAGAAAATATACTTCATATATATACCAAATTAATTTTATATAAATGTGCATAAGATGTTATATATACTTGTTGATTTATCCAGCCACTTAAACTTGTTGAGTTACTATAGATATTTTTCGCCCAATTTGTTTTACAAGGATCAATATATATATAACATCTAATGCACATTGAAAACGTTAAATATATGGTCCATCGGAAATCCATTGAAATTTTTGGTGGGATTTCCTACGGGTTTGGGGTTTAGGGGTTAAATTTCATAAATATCAAGGCTCATCATTGCTAAACAAGATGATATAACTTATTTAAAAGAAATACTTCTCAAATTAACACTCTAAAGAAGTGTTTTTGATGGTTGACGGATTTGAATTGATTATGAGTTCATTGATTAATAACAATACATATACTTTAAGAACACATTTATAACTTAGATGAGGTTAAAATTTAAATATCGAATCTAAGATACAAAATTTAGATGTATCAAACTTCTATTTCACTTAAAAACATAATAATGATAGTAAGAACTGAATTAAAGTTAAACGAATTAAATTAAAACCCTAAACCCGTCGGAAGTTCTTTGGAAATTTATGACTGGTTAGAGGATTATACGTGTCTTCTCTGCTGACCGCAAAACTTTAGGCCCATATTTCCTAAATTTCCAAAACTTTTCCAGGAAAGAACAAGTCATTTTCCCAGATTTTATGAATGATTATGACCGGTATATTCGTTGGAAATCTTCTTTTTTTATAACCCTTCTTCTTCCTCGCGATTTCACTTCCACCATAACAAAAAAAAAAACTCAAAAATATCAAACTCTCCAACTTCGAGTTCTTTAATTTTTCCCCAATCTCACAGATGACTAACAAGTCATTCCAATCCTCCCAATCCTTCCAATTTGTAAGTTTCCAAATCTCACACACTTAGATTCATAAAGTTGAGAAATTGTATATTAGATTTTTGGTTTTCCATGTTACATTTAAGTGTTTGGAACTTAGATTTAGGATCTCTAATGTTAGATTTATGATTTCTATGATGGGTTTTAATAAGGTTAGGCTTGATTCTCATTATTTTAAATCCATCTATATTCTAAGCTAAGTTCATAAGGAAGTCCACTCAAGAGAAGACGAATTTAGGGCCAACAAATTCGAAGAAACTCTCACCAAATCCAAGGAACTCTCGAGAAGACCACATTCAAAGCACCAACATATTTTGGGGAGTTTCATCCCATATTCTATCTTTATTTCTTTAATCGAAACAGAATTAGTTTTCTTTAAGTGTTTAGTTCATTGAACACCTAGATACATGTAACCCTTGGCCGCTCTAGTCTCTTTATAAAGACTCAGCCAAGAAGAAGAATAATCATCCAACTTTTTATCAATCAAATATCTCTTTTTGCATTCGCAAATTCTTTTTTCCCTTTGGGAACCTTTGGTTCTTCTTGGTGTGTCATATCCACGGAATCCTTAAGGTTTATCAAGTGTAGTCCATAAAACTTGTATGGCCATTCTATCAATCAAGACACTGAATAGACGAGTCACTAGTAAAGGTGTTGGGTTTTGTATACCTAGCGAACAATACTTCCTCTATCTTCTTCATCAAGATCTCCACCGCCTAGTTTCTTTTGAAGATTTTTGAAACAAAGTATTATTACATGGGTTTAATATACTTAGAGATCTTGCTTCAGCAATCCCATTGAAGTCGAGGATTATCCAACCGCTCTCGTTGAGAGCATTCTTTGGCCTTTCTGCATCAGAAAACCGACGATGTTCCAACTAAACAACATCCATCGGAAAGTTCTAACGGATTTTCCTACGGAATGTTGAGTTCCCGTCAGATAATATACTTCATATATATACCAAATTAATTTTATATAAATGTGCATAAGATGTTATATATACTTGTTGATTTATCCAGCCACTTAAACTTGTTGAGTTACTATAGATATTTTCCGCCCAATTTGTTTTACAAGGATCAATATATATATAACATCTAATGCACATTGAAAACGTTAAATATATGGTCCATCGGAAATCCATTGAAATTTTTGGTGGGATTTCCTACGGGTTTGGGGTTTAGGGGTTAAATTTCATAAATATCAAGGCTCATCATTGCTAAACAAGATGATATAACTTATTTAAAAGAAATACTTCTCAAATTAACACTCTAAAGAAGTGTTTTTGATGGTTGACGGATTTGAATTGATTATGAGTTCATTGATTAATAACAATACATATACTTTAAGAACACATTTATAACTTAGATGAGGTTAAAATATAAATATCGAATCTAAGATACAAAATTTAGATGTATCAAAGTTCTATTTCACTTAAAAACATAATAATGATAGTAAGAACTGAATTAAAGTTAAACGAATTAAATTAAAACCTTAAACCCGTCGGAAGTTCTTTGGAAATTTATGACTGGTTAGAGGATTATACGTGTCTTCTCTGCTGACCGCAAAACTTTAGGCCCATATTTCCTAAATTTCCAAAACTTTTCCAGGACAGAACAAGTCATTTTCCCAGATTTTATGAATGATTATGACCGGTATATTCGTTGGAAATCTTCTTTTTTTTATAACCCTTCTTCTTCCTCGCGATTTCACTTCCACCATAACAAAAAAAAAAACTCAAAAATATCAAACTCTCCAACTTCGAGTTCTTTAATTTTTCCCCAATCTCCCAGATGACTAACAAGTCATTCCAATCCTCCCAATCCTTCGAATTTGTAAGTTTCCAAATCTCACACACTTAGATTCATAAGGTTGTGAAATTGTATATTAGATTTTTGGTTTTCCATGTTACATTTAAGTGTTTGGAACTTAGATTTAGGATCTCTAATGTTAGATTTATGATTTCTATGATGGGTTTTAATAAGGTTAGGCTTGATTCTCATTATTTTAAATCCATCTATATTCTAAGCTAAGTTCATAAGGAAGTCCACTCAAGAGAAGACGAATTTAGGGCCAACAAATTCGAAGAAACTCTCACCAAATCCAAGGAACTCTCGAGAAGACCACATTCAAAGCACCAACATATTTTGGGGAGTTTCATCCCATATTCTATCTTTATTTCTTTAATCGAAACAGAATTAGTTTTCTTTAAGTGTTTAGTTCATTGAACACCTAGATACATGTAACCCTTGGCCGCTCTAGTCTCTTTATAAAGACTCAGCCAAGAAGAAGAATAATCATCCAACTTTTTATCAGTCAAATATCTCTTTTTGCATTAGCAAATTCATTTTTCCCTTTGGGAACCTTTGGTTCTTCTTGGTGTGTCATATCCACGGAATCCTTAAGGTTTATCAAGTGTAGTCCATAAAACTTGCATGGCCATTCCATCGATCAAGACACTGAATAGACGAGTCACTAGTAAAGGTGTTGGGTTTTGTATACCTAGCGAACAATACTTCCTCTATCTTCTTCATCAAGATCTCCACCGCCTAGTTTCTTTTGAAGATTTTTGAAGCAAAGTATTATTACATGGGTTTAATATACTTAGAGATCTTGCTTCAGCAATCCCATTGAAGTCGAGGATTATCCAACCGCTCTCGTTGAGAGCATTCTTTGGCCTTTCTGCATCAGAAAACCGACGATATTCCAACTAAACAACATCCATCGGAAAGTTCTAACGGATTTTCCTACGGAATGTTGAGTTCCCGTCAGAAAATATACTTCATATATATACCAAATTAATTTTATATAAATGTGCATAAGATGTTATATATACTTGTTGATTTATCCAGCCACTTAAACTTGTTGAGTTACTATAGATATTTTTCGCCCAATTTGTTTTACAAGGATCAATATATATATAACATCTAATGCACATTGAAAACGTTAAATATATGGTCCATCGGAAATCCATTGAAATTTTTGGTGGGATTTCCTACGGGTTTGGGGTTTAGGGGTTAAATTTCATAAATATCAAGGCTCATCATTGCTAAACAAGATGATATAACTTATTTAAAAGAAATACTTCTCAAATTAACACTCTAAAGAAGTGTTTTTGATGGTTGACGGATTTGAATTGATTATGAGTTCATTGATTAATAACAATACATATACTTTAAGAACACATTTATAACTTAGATGAGGTTAAAATTTAAATATCGAATCTAAGATACAAAATTTAGATGTATCAAACTTCTATTTCACTTAAAAACATAATAATGATAGTAAGAACTGAATTAAAGTTAAACGAATTAAATTAAAACCCTAAACCCGTCGGAAGTTCTTTGGAAATTTATGACTGGTTAGAGGATTATACGTGTCTTCTCTGCTGACCGCAAAACTTTAGGCCCATATTTCCTAAATTTCCAAAACTTTTCCAGGAAAGAACAAGTCATTTTCCCAGATTTTATGAATGATTATGACCGGTATATTCGTTGGAAATCTTCTTTTTTTATAACCCTTCTTCTTCCTCGCGATTTCACTTCCACCATAACAAAAAAAAAAACTCAAAAATATCAAACTCTCCAACTTCGAGTTCTTTAATTTTTCCCCAATCTCACAGATGACTAACAAGTCATTCCAATCCTCCCAATCCTTCCAATTTGTAAGTTTCCAAATCTCACACACTTAGATTCATAAAGTTGAGAAATTGTATATTAGATTTTTGGTTTTCCATGTTACATTTAAGTGTTTGGAACTTAGATTTAGGATCTCTAATGTTAGATTTATGATTTCTATGATGGGTTTTAATAAGGTTAGGCTTGATTCTCATTATTTTAAATCCATCTATATTCTAAGCTAAGTTCATAAGGAAGTCCACTCAAGAGAAGACGAATTTAGGGCCAACAAATTCGAAGAAACTCTCACCAAATCCAAGGAACTCTCGAGAAGACCACATTCAAAGCACCAACATATTTTGGGGAGTTTCATCCCATATTCTATCTTTATTTCTTTAATCGAAACAGAATTAGTTTTCTTTAAGTGTTTAGTTCATTGAACACCTAGATACATGTAACCCTTGGCCGCTCTAGTCTCTTTATAAAGACTCAGCCAAGAAGAAGAATAATCATCCAACTTTTTATCAATCAAATATCTCTTTTTGCATTCGCAAATTCTTTTTTCCCTTTGGGAACCTTTGGTTCTTCTTGGTGTGTCATATCCACGGAATCCTTAAGGTTTATCAAGTGTATTCCATAAAACTTGTATGGCCATTCTATCAATCAAGACACTGAATAGACGAGTCACTAGTAAAGGTGTTGGGTTTTGTATACCTAGCGAACAATACTTCCTCTATCTTCTTCATCAAGATCTCCACCGCCTAGTTTCTTTTGAAGATTTTTGAAACAAAGTATTATTACATGGGTTTAATATACTTAGAGATCTTGCTTCAGCAATCCCATTGAAGTCGAGGATTATCCAACCGCTCTCGTTGAGAGCATTCTTTGGCCTTTCTGCATCAGAAAACCGACGATGTTCCAACTAAACAACATCCATCGGAAAGTTCTAACGGATTTTCCTACGGAATGTTGAGTTCCCGTCAGATAATATACTTCATATATATACCAAATTAATTTTATATAAATGTGCATAAGATGTTATATATACTTGTTGATTTATCCAGCCACTTAAACTTGTTGAGTTACTATAGATATTTTCCGCCCAATTTGTTTTACAAGGATCAATATATATATAACATCTAATGCACATTGAAAACGTTAAATATATGGTCCATCGGAAATCCATTGAAATTTTTGGTGGGATTTCCTACGGGTTTGGGGTTTAGGGGTTAAATTTCATAAATATCAAGGCTCATCATTGCTAAACAAGATGATATAACTTATTTAAAAGAAATACTTCTCAAATTAACACTCTAAAGAAGTGTTTTTGATGGTTGACGGATTTGAATTGATTATGAGTTCATTGATTAATAACAATACATATACTTTAAGAACACATTTATAACTTAGATGAGGTTAAAATATAAATATCGAATCTAAGATACAAAATTTAGATGTATCAAACTTATATTTCACTTAAAAACATAATAATGATAGTAAGAACTGAATTAAAGTTAAACGAATTAAATTAAAACCTTAAACCCGTCGGAAGTTCTTTGGAAATTTATGACTGGTTAGAGGATTATACGTGTCTTCTCTGCTGACCGCAAAACTTTAGGCCCATATTTCCTAAATTTCCAAAACTTTTCCAGGACAGAACAAGTCATTTTCCCAGATTTTATGAATGATTATGACCGGTATATTCGTTGGAAATCTTCTTTTTTTTATAACCCTTCTTCTTCCTCGCGATTTCACTTCCACCATAACAAAAAAAAAAACTCAAAAATATCAAACTCTCCAACTTCGAGTTCTTTAATTTTTCCCCAATCTCCCAGATGACTAACAAGTCATTCCAATCCTCCCAATCCTTCCAATTTGTAAGTTTCCAAATCTCACACACTTAGATTCATAAAGTTGAGAAATTGTATATTAGATTTTTGGTTTTCCATGTTACATTTAAGTGTTTGGAACTTAGATTTAGGATCTCTAATGTTAGATTTATGATTTCTATGATGGGTTTTAATAAGGTTAGGCTTGATTCTCATTATTTTCAATCCATCTATATTCTAAGCTAAGTTCATAAGGAAGTCCACTCAAGAGAAGACGAATTTAGGGCCAACAAATTCAAAGAAACTCTCACCAAATCCAATGAACTCTCGAGAAGACCACATTCAAAGCACCAACATATTTTGGGGAGTTTCATCCCATATTCTATCTTTATTTCTTTAATCGAAACAGAATTAGTTTTCTTTAAGTGTTTAGTTCATTGAACACCTAGATACATGTAACCCTTGGCCGCTCTAGTCTCTTTATAAAGACTCAGCCAAGAAGAAGAATAATCATCCAACTTTTTATCAATCAAATATCTCTTTTTGCATTGGCAAATTCTTTTTTCCCTTTGGGAACCTTTGGTTCTTCTTGGTGTGTCATATCCACGGAATCCTTAAGGTTTATCAAGTGTAGTCCATAAAACTTGCATGGCCATTCTATCGATCAAGACACTGAATAGACGAGTCACTAGTAAAGGTGTTGGGTTTTGTATACCTAGCGAACAATACTTCCTCTATCTTCTTCATCAAGATCTCCACCGCCTAGTTTCTTTTGAAGATTTTTGAAGCAAAGTATTATTACATGGGTTTAATATACTTAGAGATCTTGCTTCAGCAATCCCATTGAAGTCGAGGATTATCCAACCGCTCTCGTTGAGAGCATTCTTTGGCCTTTCTGCATCAGAAAACCGACGATGTTCCAACTAAACAACATCCATCGAAAAGTTCTAACGGATTTTCCTACGGAATGTTGAGTTCCCGTCAGAAAATATACTTCATATATATACCAAATTAATTTTATATAAATGTGCATAAGATGTTATATATACTTGTTGATTTATCCAGCCACTTAAACTTGTTGAGTTACTATAGATATTTTTCGCCCAATTTGTTTTACAAGGATCAATATATATATAACATCTAATGCACATTGAAAACGTTAAATATATGGTCCATCGGAAATCCATTGAAATTTTTGGTGGGATTTCCTACGGGTTTGGGGTTTAGGGGTTAAATTTCATAAATATCAAGGCTCATCATTGCTAAACAAGATGATATAACTTATTTAAAAGAAATACTTCTCAAATTAACACTCTAAAGAAGTGTTTTTGATGGTTGACGGATTTGAATTGATTATGAGTTCATTGATTAATAACAATACATATACTTTAAGAACACATTTATAACTTAGATGAGGTTAAAATTTAAATATCGAATCTAAGATACAAAATTTAGATGTATCAAACTTCTATTTCACTTAAAAACATAATAATGATAGTAAGAACTGAATTAAAGTTAAACGAATTAAATTAAAACCCTAAACCCGTCGGAAGTTCTTTGGAAATTTATGACTGGTTAGAGGATTATACGTGTCTTCTCTGCTGACCGCAAAACTTTAGGCCCATATTTCCTAAATTTCCAAAACTTTTCCAGGAAAGAACAAGTCATTTTCCCAGATTTTATGAATGATTATGACCGGTATATTCGTTGGAAATCTTCTTTTTTTATAACCCTTCTTCTTCCTCGCGATTTCACTTCCACCATAACAAAAAAAAAAACTCAAAAATATCAAACTCTCCAACTTCGAGTTCTTTAATTTTTCCCCAATCTCACAGATGACTAACAAGTCATTCCAATCCTCCCAATCCTTCCAATTTGTAAGTTTCCAAATCTCACACACTTAGATTCATAAAGTTGAGAAATTGTATATTAGATTTTTGGTTTTCCATGTTACATTTAAGTGTTTGGAACTTAGATTTAGGATCTCTAATGTTAGATTTATGATTTCTATGATGGGTTTTAATAAGGTTAGGCTTGATTCTCATTATTTTAAATCCATCTATATTCTAAGCTAAGTTCATAAGGAAGTCCACTCAAGAGAAGACGAATTTAGGGCCAACAAATTCGAAGAAACTCTCACCAAATCCAAGGAACTCTCGAGAAGACCACATTCAAAGCACCAACATATTTTGGGGAGTTTCATCCCATATTCTATCTTTATTTCTTTAATCGAAACAGAATTAGTTTTCTTTAAGTGTTTAGTTCATTGAACACCTAGATACATGTAACCCTTGGCCGCTCTAGTCTCTTTATAAAGACTCAGCCAAGAAGAAGAATAATCATCCAACTTTTTATCAATCAAATATCTCTTTTTGCATTCGCAAATTCTTTTTTCCCTTTGGGAACCTTTGGTTCTTCTTGGTGTGTCATATCCACGGAATCCTTAAGGTTTATCAAGTGTAGTCCATAAAACTTGTATGGCCATTCTATCAATCAAGACACTGAATAGACGAGTCACTAGTAAAGGTGTTGGGTTTTGTATACCTAGCGAACAATACTTCCTCTATCTTCTTCATCAAGATCTCCACCGCCTAGTTTCTTTTGAAGATTTTTGAAACAAAGTATTATTACATGGGTTTAATATACTTAGAGATCTTGCTTCAGCAATCCCATTGAAGTCGAGGATTATCCAACCGCTCTCGTTGAGAGCATTCTTTGGCCTTTCTGCATCAGAAAACCGACGATGTTCCAACTAAACAACATCCATCGGAAAGTTCTAACGGATTTTCCTACGGAATGTTGAGTTCCCGTCAGATAATATACTTCATATATATACCAAATTAATTTTATATAAATGTGCATAAGATGTTATATATACTTGTTGATTTATCCAGCCACTTAAACTTGTTGAGTTACTATAGATATTTTCCGCCCAATTTGTTTTACAAGGATCAATATATATATAACATCTAATGCACATTGAAAACGTTAAATATATGGTCCATCGGAAATCCATTGAAATTTTTGGTGGGATTTCCTACGGGTTTGGGGTTTAGGGGTTAAATTTCATAAATATCAAGGCTCATCATTGCTAAACAAGATGATATAACTTATTTAAAAGAAATACTTCTCAAATTAACACTCTAAAGAAGTGTTTTTGATGGTTGACGGATTTGAATTGATTATGAGTTCATTGATTAATAACAATACATATACTTTAAGAACACATTTATAACTTAGATGAGGTTAAAATATAAATATCGAATCTAAGATACAAAATTTAGATGTATCAAACTTATATTTCACTTAAAAACATAATAATGATAGTAAGAACTGAATTAAAGTTAAACGAATTAAATTAAAACCTTAAACCCGTCGGAAGTTCTTTGGAAATTTATGACTGGTTAGAGGATTATACGTGTCTTCTCTGCTGACCGCAAAACTTTAGGCCCATATTTCCTAAATTTCCAAAACTTTTCCAGGACAGAACAAGTCATTTTCCCAGATTTTATGAATGATTATGACCGGTATATTCGTTGGAAATCTTCTTTTTTTTATAACCCTTCTTCTTCCTCGCGATTTCACTTCCACCATAACAAAAAAAAAAACTCAAAAATATCAAACTCTCCAACTTCGAGTTCTTTAATTTTTCCCCAATCTCCCAGATGACTAACAAGTCATTCCAATCCTCCCAATCCTTCCAATTTGTAAGTTTCCAAATCTCACACACTTAGATTCATAAAGTTGAGAAATTGTATATTAGATTTTTGGTTTTCCATGTTACATTTAAGTGTTTGGAACTTAGATTTAGGATCTCTAATGTTAGATTTATGATTTCTATGATGGGTTTTAATAAGGTTAGGCTTGATTCTCATTATTTTCAATCCATCTATATTCTAAGCTAAGTTCATAAGGAAGTCCACTCAAGAGAAGACGAATTTAGGGCCAACAAATTCAAAGAAACTCTCACCAAATCCAAGGAACTCTCGAGAAGACCACATTCAAAGCACCAACATATTTTGGGGAGTTTCATCCCATATTCTATCTTTATTTCTTTAATCGAAACAGAATTAGTTTTCTTTAAGTGTTTAGTTCATTGAACACCTAGATACATGTAACCCTTGGCCGCTCTAGTCTCTTTATAAAGACTCAGCCAAGAAGAAGAATAATCATCCAACTTTTTATCAATCAAATATCTCTTTTTGCATTGGCAAATTCTTTTTTCCCTTTGGGAACCTTTGGTTCTTCTTGGTGTGTCATATCCACGGAATCCTTAAGGTTTATCAAGTGTAGTCCATAAAACTTGCATGGCCATTCTATCGATCAAGACACTGAATAGACGAGTCACTAGTAAAGGTGTTGGGTTTTGTATACCTAGCGAACAATACTTCCTCTATCTTCTTCATCAAGATCTCCACCGCCTAGTTTCTTTTGAAGATTTTTGAAGCAAAGTATTATTACATGGGTTTAATATACTTAGAGATCTTGCTTCAGCAATCCCATTGAAGTCGAGGATTATCCAACCGCTCTCGTTGAGAGCATTCTTTGGCCTTTCTGCATCAGAAAACCGACGATGTTCCAACTAAACAACATCCATCGAAAAGTTCTAACGGATTTTCCTACGGAATGTTGAGTTCCCGTCAGAAAATATACTTCATATATATACCAAATTAATTTTATATAAATGTGCATAAGATGTTATATATACTTGTTGATTTATCCAGCCACTTAAACTTGTTGAGTTACTATAGATATTTTTCGCCCAATTTGTTTTACAAGGATCAATATATATATAACATCTAATGCACATTGAAAACGTTAAATATATGGTCCATCGGAAATCCATTGAAATTTTTGGTGGGATTTCCTACGGGTTTGGGGTTTAGGGGTTAAATTTCATAAATATCAAGGCTCATCATTGCTAAACAAGATGATATAACTTATTTAAAAGAAATACTTCTCAAATTAACACTCTAAAGAAGTGTTTTTGATGGTTGACGGATTTGAATTGATTATGAGTTCATTGATTAATAACAATACATATACTTTAAGAACACATTTATAACTTAGATGAGGTTAAAATTTAAATATCGAATCTAAGATACAAAATTTAGATGTATCAAACTTCTATTTCACTTAAAAACATAATAATGATAGTAAGAACTGAATTAAAGTTAAACGAATTAAATTAAAACCCTAAACCCGTCGGAAGTTCTTTGGAAATTTATGACTGGTTAGAGGATTATACGTGTCTTCTCTGCTGACCGCAAAACTTTAGGCCCATATTTCCTAAATTTCCAAAACTTTTCCAGGAAAGAACAAGTCATTTTCCCAGATTTTATGAATGATTATGACCGGTATATTCGTTGGAAATCTTCTTTTTTTATAACCCTTCTTCTTCCTCGCGATTTCACTTCCACCATAACAAAAAAAAAAACTCAAAAATATCAAACTCTCCAACTTCGAGTTCTTTAATTTTTCCCCAATCTCACAGATGACTAACAAGTCATTCCAATCCTCCCAATCCTTCCAATTTGTAAGTTTCCAAATCTCACACACTTAGATTCATAAAGTTGAGAAATTGTATATTAGATTTTTGGTTTTCCATGTTACATTTAAGTGTTTGGAACTTAGATTTAGGATCTCTAATGTTAGATTTATGATTTCTATGATGGGTTTTAATAAGGTTAGGCTTGATTCTCATTATTTTAAATCCATCTATATTCTAAGCTAAGTTCATAAGGAAGTCCACTCAAGAGAAGACGAATTTAGGGCCAACAAATTCGAAGAAACTCTCACCAAATCCAAGGAACTCTCGAGAAGACCACATTCAAAGCACCAACATATTTTGGGGAGTTTCATCCCATATTCTATCTTTATTTCTTTAATCGAAACAGAATTAGTTTTCTTTAAGTGTTTAGTTCATTGAACACCTAGATACATGTAACCCTTGGCCGCTCTAGTCTCTTTATAAAGACTCAGCCAAGAAGAAGAATAATCATCCAACTTTTTATCAATCAAATATCTCTTTTTGCATTCGCAAATTCTTTTTTCCCTTTGGGAACCTTTGGTTCTTCTTGGTGTGTCATATCCACGGAATCCTTAAGGTTTATCAAGTGTAGTCCATAAAACTTGCATGGCCATTCTATCAATCAAGACACTGAATAGACGAGTCACTAGTAAAGGTGTTGGGTTTTGTATACCTAGCGAACAATACTTCCTCTATCTTCTTCATCAAGATCTCCACCGCCTAGTTTCTTTTGAAGATTTTTGAAACAAAGTATTATTACATGGGTTTAATATACTTAGAGATCTTGCTTCAGCAATCCCATTGAAGTCGAGGATTATCCAACCGCTCTCGTTGAGAGCATTCTTTGGCCTTTCTGCATCAGAAAACCGACGATGTTCCAACTAAACAACATCCATCGGAAAGTTCTAACGGATTTTCCTACGGAATGTTGAGTTCCCGTCAGATAATATACTTCATATATATACCAAATTAATTTTATATAAATGTGCATAAGATGTTATATATACTTGTTGATTTATCCAGCCACTTAAACTTGTTGAGTTACTATAGATATTTTCCGCCCAATTTGTTTTACAAGGATCAATATATATATAACATCTAATGCACATTGAAAACGTTAAATATATGGTCCATCGGAAATCCATTGAAATTTTTGGTGGGATTTCCTATGGGTTTGGGGTTTAGGGGTTAAATTTCATAAATATCAAGGCTCATCATTGCTAAACAAGATGATATAACTTATTTAAAAGAAATACTTCTCAAATTAACACTCTAAAGAAGTGTTTTTGATGGTTGACGGATTTGAATTGATTATGAGTTCATTGATTAATAACAATACATATACTTTAAGAACACATTTATAACTTAGATGAGGTTAAAATATAAATATCGAATCTAAGATACAAAATTTAGATGTATCAAAGTTCTATTTCACTTAAAAACATAATAATGATAGTAAGAACTGAATTAAAGTTAAACGAATTAAATTAAAACCCTAAACCCGTCGGAAGTTCTTTGGAAATTTATGACTGGTTAGAGGATTATACGTGTCTTCTCTGCTGACCGCAAAACTTTAGGCCCATATTTCCTAAATTTCCAAAACTTTTCCAGGACAGAACAAGTCATTTTCCCAGATTTTATGAATGATTATGACCGGTATATTCGTTGGAAATCTTCTTTTTTTTATAACCCTTCTTCTTCCTCGCGATTTCACTTCCACCATAATAAAAAAAAAAACACAAAAATATCAAACTCTCCAACTTCGAGTTCTTTAATTTTTCCCCAATCCCACAGATAACTAACAAGTCATTCCAATCCTCCCAATCCTTCCAATTTGTAAGTTTCCAAATCTCACACACTTAGATTCATAAAGTTGTGAAATTGTATATTAGATTTTTGGTTTTCCATGTTACATTTAAGTGTTTGGAACTTAGATTTAGGATCTCTAATGTTAGATTTATGATTTCTATGATGGGTTTTAATAAGGTTAGGCTTGATTCTCATTATTTTAAATCCATCTATATTCTAAGCTAAGTTCATAAGGAAGTCCACTCAAGAGAAGACGAATTTAGGGCCAACAAATTCGAAGAAACTCTCACCAAATCCAAGGAACTCTCGAGAAGACCACATTCAAAGCACCAACATATTTTGGGGAGTTTCATCCCATATTCTATCTTTATTTCTTTAATCGAAACAGAATTAGTTTTCTTTAAGTGTTTAGTTCATTGAACACCTAGATACATGTAACCCTTGGCCGCTCTAGTCTCTTTATAAAGACTCAGCCAAGAAGAAGAATAATCATCCAACTTTTTATCAATCAAATATCTCTTTTTGCATTCGCAAATTCTTTTTTCCCTTTGGGAACCTTTGGTTCTTCTTGGTGTGTCATATCCACGGAATCCTTAAGGTTTATCAAGTGTAGTCCATAAAACTTGCATGGCCATTCTATCGATCAAGACACTGAATAGACGAGTCACTAGTAAAGGTGTTGGGTTTTGTATACCTAGCGAACAATACTTCCTCTATCTTCTTCATCAAGATCTCCACCGCCTAGTTTCTTTTGAAGATTTTTGAAACAAAGTATTATTACATGGGTTTAATATACTTAGAGATCTTGCTTCAGCAATCCCATTGAAGTCGAGGATTATCCAACCGCTCTCGTTGAGAGCATTCTTTGGCCTTTCTGCATCAGAAAACCGACGATATTCCAACTAAACAACATCCATCGGAAAGTTCTAACGGATTTTCCTACGGAATGTTGAGTTCCCGTCAGAAAATATACTTCATATATATACCAAATTAATTTTATATAAATGTGCATAAGATGTTATATATACTTGTTGATTTATCCAGCCACTTAAACTTGTTGAGTTACTATAGATATTTTTCGCCCAATTTGTTTTACAAGGATCAATATATATATAACATCTAATGCACATTGAAAACGTTAAATATATGGTCCATCGGAAATCCATTGAAATTTTTGGTGGGATTTCCTACGGGTTTGGGGTTTAGGGGTTAAATTTCATAAATATCAAGGCTCATCATTGCTAAACAAGATGATATAACTTATTTAAAAGAAATACTTCTCAAATTAACACTCTAAAGAAGTGTTTTTGATGGTTGACGGATTTGAATTGATTATGAGTTCATTGATTAATAACAATACATATACTTTAAGAACACATTTATAACTTAGATGAGGTTAAAATATAAATATCGAATCTAAGATACAAAATTTAGATGTATCAAACTTCTATTTCACTTAAAAACATAATAATGATAGTAAGAACTGAATTAAAGTTAAACGAATTAAATTAAAACCCTAAACCCGTCGGAAGTTCTTTGGAAATTTATGACTGGTTAGAGGATTATACGTGTCTTCTCTGCTGACCGTAAAACTTTAGGCCCATATTTCCTAAATTTTCAAAACTTTTCCAGGACAGAACAAGTCATTTTCCCAGATTTTATGAATGATTATGACCGGTATATTCGTTGGAAATCTTCTTTTTTTTATAACCCTTCTTCTTCCTCGCGATTTCACTTCCACCATAACAAAAAAAAAAACTCAAAAATATCAAACTCTCCAACTTCGAGTTCTTTAATTTTTCCCCAATCTCACAGATGACTAACAAGTCATTCCAATCCTCCCAATCCTTCCAATTTGTAAGTTTCCAAATCTCACACACTTAGATTCATAAAGTTGAGAAATTGTAGATTAGATTTTTGGTTTTCCATGTTACATTTAAGTGTTTGGAACTTAGATTTAGGATCTCTAATGTTAGATTTATGATTTCTATGATGGGTTTTAATAAGGTTAGGCTTGATTCTCATTATTTTAAATCCATCTATATTCTAAGCTAAGTTCATAAGGAAGTCCACTCAAGAGAAGACGAATTTAGGGCCAACAAATTCGAAGAAACTATCACCAAATCCAAGGAACTCTCGAGAAGACCACATTCAAAGCACCAACATATTTTGGGGAGTTTCATCCCATATTCTATCTTTATTTCTTTAATCGAAACAGAATTAGTTTTCTTTAAGTGTTTAGTTCATTGAACACCTAGATACATGTAACCCTTGGCCGCTCTAGTCTCTTTATAAAGACTCAGCCAAGAAGAAGAATAATCATCCAACATTTTATCCATCAAATATCTCTTTTTGCATTCGCAAATTCTTTTTTCCCTTTGGGAACCTTTGGTTCTTCTTGGTGTGTCATATCCATGGAATCCTTAAGGTTTATCAAGTGTAGTCCATAAAACTTGTATGGCCATTCTATCGATCAAGACACTGAATAGACGAGTCACTAGTAAAGGTGTTGGGTTTTGTATACCTAGCGAACAATACTTCCTCTATCTTCTTCATCAAGATCTCCACCGCCTAGTTTCTTTTGAAGATTTTTGAAACAAAGTATTATTACATGGGTTTAATATACTTAGAGATCTTGCTTTAGCAATCCCATTGAAGTCGAGGATTATCCAACCGCTCTCGTTGAGAGCATTCTTTGGTCTTTCTGCATCAGAAAACCTATGATATTCCAACTAAACAACATCCATCGGAAAGTTCTAACGGATTTTCCTACGGAATGTTGAGTTCCCGTCAGAAAATATACTTCATATATATACCAAATTAATTTTATATAAATGTGCATAAGATGTTATATATACTTGTTGATTTATCAATTGATTTATCCAGCCACTTACACTTGTTGAGCTACTTTAGTTATTTTTCACCCAATTTATTTTACAAGGATCAATATATAACATCTAATGCACATTGAAAACGTTAAATATATGGTCTGTTGGAAATCCGTTGAAATTTTTGGTGGGATATCCTATGGGCTTGGGGTTTAGGGGTTAAATTTCATAAATATCAAGGCTCATCATTGCTAAACAAGATGATATAACTTATTTAAAAGAAATACTTCTCGAATTAACACTCTAAAGAAGTGTTTTTGATGGTTGACGGATTTGAATTGGTTATGAGTTCATTGATTAATAACAATACATATACTTTAAGAACACATTTATAACTTAGATGAGTTGAAAATGGAAATATCGAATCTAAAATACAAATGTAGATGTATCAAACTTCTATATCACTTAAAAACATAATAATGATAGTAAGAACTGAATTAAAGTTAAACGAATTAAATCAAAACCCTAAACCCGTCGGAAGTTCTTTAGAAATTTCCAATGGGTTAGAGGATTATACGTGTTTTCTCTACTGACCGCATAACTTTAGGCCCATATTTCCTAAATTTCCAAAACTTTTAGATGACAGCACAAATAAGCGCTGATTTAATTCTAGATAACTCCAAGGCCGAGATGGAAGTGACAAGGGCTATGAAGGAAGCGCAGAAGAAGATGACTGAAGATTTCATGGCTGAGATGCGAGCTTCTCGGCCTTTATTTTTAATGTTTTATGAATTTTTTTATTTTTTAATATTTTGTTTTGGATTTGAAATATTTAAATTTAAATTTGAATTTGAATATTATTTGAAATTGTAAATTTAATTTTAGATTTATTAATAAACCTAATAAATAAATACAAAATCTATTAATATTAATTAAAAATAAAATATTAAATTCGTCGGAAGTCCGTCAAACATCCCGTCAGAAATCCGTCGGTAATATATTCGTCGAAAATCTGTTGGAACCATGACTGTCAAACATCCATCGGAATATAGTTTCCGACGAATTTTTGACTAATTTCTGACAGAAGTTGTTGGAAATCCATCGTAATACTACCATTCGGAATGGAATTCCGTTGGAAATTTTCAACGGATTTGGATTCTCGACGACCTAGAACTAACGGTCATTTACGTCGGAAAACCATCAGAAAAGAGCTCTTTGCAATGAATTTTCTGGCGGAAATGACCATCCATTCTAGCATACTTTCTTGTAGCCTGGGCCATCTTTCTCACATGAGTCTCTTGAGAATTTCATGAGAGACAACAAAACCTGTGTCACTAGTCTCCTGAGAATGCAAAATTTTAGATCTTTAGATTTGTATTCTTCTAGTATTATTGGATGTCCCTTAGCTTTGTATTCTTAGTGTCACTAGTCGTCGCCTGCTCTATATGTATTTTTAATTGGAAAAGTTGAATGCTCCTCTACCTTAATCTATATGCAAACAGCATACTTCCTATTGCTTTCTGAACTATGTGTTTCGAACGAGTCATTACGAGCAGATAAACCTGATATGTGAAAAACATTTGATTGTGAAAAATAGGTGTTGATAATTTTTAGGAGAAGATTTATTTATTTGTGTGGAAACTAGATGAAAATTACGAAAAAAAACAATAGCAAAAGGAAAATTTTAAGTTTTACCTATGGACAATTTTATTTGTGAGTTGTGTAGGGTTCTTAAAATATGTGAGGATGTTCGAAACATAAGTTAAATAGTTATAAAAATTTTCTCTCCCAAAACACAGCACATCCCACGAAATCCGTAAGATTGTCAAAAAGTTTTGGAGACTGTTGGAACTTTGAATATAGGTATGACAGAGAAATAGACACTGTAACGTAATTACAATAAATAGAAGCTTGATAGAAGCTGCATAGTGACATGTATCTCAATAAACTTCAAAACCATTTTTTGGCAACAATATTGAGGGAAGCTAGGTTGGCATGCTCCTGAAATTAGAATGTTAAAGTTGAGAACTAAACGAAAAAAGATTGTACAATAATAAACATAAATGTATAGCACCAGAGTTCAGCTTTTTCAATCTATTACACGGAACAAATAAAGAAAGAACAGGAATGCATACCTTACAACACTTTTCAAACCAGAGCTAAAGTACGGTTAGGCCTCAATATCATTTGCAGCAATTTTGGCAACTAAACCCAATGAAGTTACAAAAAACCTACGGATCGAGGTGACATATTTTTTGTTAAAGGTGAGAGTTGTATATCTGTTTCAAATGTCTGAGCTCTTACTTAAAAGAACATTATTATGCTATCTTTTACGAGGGATCATGTTACGGTCTGCATCACCATCAGCAATTGCACCAAACTCTCGAGGCTCGCCTCCAACAATATAAGTTTTACTTAATTCCATGCATGTGATACAGGGGTTTTAAACCCAAGAATAGAACTGCAAGTGTACACACAGTAGTATAGTGGGGATCGAATCCACAGAGACCAAATTTCACTAAGGTAGGACGAAAAAGATATTTGTTTGTGGTTGTGAATTCAAGACAGTAAATAGCAAGTAAATAAACAAAGTAAACTATTAGATTAAAAGCGCTAGATCAAGGGAATTTCTCGGAAATCAGAGATCATAAAGCAAACAACTATTCAGAGAATGGATTAATCACTTATCTTGAACTCAAACATAAATGTATAACCAATACACTGTCGTGGCACCAATTACTTTATCTAGAAACCTGAGTATCTAAAAAGTCGTTTGAACTTCGAATTCTAAACGAGCATTACCGATTAGGTTCAATATATTCACATATCGCAATAGCATTGGCTTTCGTTGGCTAAGGAAAATACAATCACCTATGCTCTATCCAGCAACATATAAGCTTTTGGAGAATATGTTTAACCTAAAATCATAAACTAGGTGATCAATCTAGTCTAAGCAATTAGAACAACAATACATGAAGATATGATAAGATAATTTCCTATCTATGTCTAGTTCAATGATTCATAATCCTTGTGAAAACACAAACCTAACTGAAGAACGACTCAATCATGGAAGTAATGAAATAACCAAAGATAATAGAAGAACTCATGATTAAAATCCAATAAAACACCAAAAGATATCTCTTAACAAAAGTTCTTAGATCAAAATAAAACATAACCTAAACAATGACTTAAAACAAGTATTTATAGGTACAAATTCGTCTAGGTCAAATCCTAAATATACTTGGAAAAGAAGTATAATTTCTTTTTTTCTCAGGTAGCTTGATTATGTTGGGATCGATCGATCCAATCCTTGATTGATCGATTTGGTTCTTCACGGCATATGGGATCGATCGTGCTTGATGATGGATCAATCGGTCCAAAGCTGGATTGATTGATCTGATGTCCTTTGCTCACTCTTGTTTTACACAGCAATGTGCTAGGGAGGATGGATCGATCGATCCATGTAGGATCGATTGATCTGGTTAAGCTTGGCCAATTCCTTAGATCGACGGATCGATCGAGCTAAGCATTTCAATCGACTCATATTTGCTCTTTTGCTCCAACTTTATTACAAGTGGCTAGAACTTCTCCCAAGCGACTTCATACCTGATAGGACTCTAAGAACAAATACAAGACTTTAAAACACATACTAATCCTAAGTAAAAATATGTTAAAAACCCAATATATCAATTCTCCTAGACTTTAATCCTTGCTTGTCCTCAAGTAAGAACAAACAAATAAAAACAACTTAGAAGAAAGGTTGAAAACAGGAACTTACGCACTTCTTTAGATTCCACCATGCTTAATTTCCAATCCTTTAGAACTTAGAACAGATCAAAGGACTAGTTAGTAAAGTGTCGTCTAACAAAAGGATTATCAATCAAAACAAGGGCTTGGAATGGATGGCTAGTTTGATAGTGGCTGAAGTGTTTAGGCTCTGATGATGAAGATGGATGCAAATCATGGTACAAAATCACAGTGAAACGAAGACCAAATATTGATACACAACTCCTTGAACCTTGGAATCTCTGTAAAAGCTATGTAAATGTCTTAAATGAGTTGGAATGGTGTTTAAGATAAAACATTAAACTCAATAAAAACTTTATCTTAATTCCTTCTTTGTCTTCTTTCTCTTCTTGTCTTTACTTTTTTTTTCTTTTTTTCCTCTATTTTTTTTTCTCGAGAAGGGGAAGTTGGAACTAGTCCTAGTCATACAATACATGTACCACAGAAAACTCGACCAATATCATTCTAAATAAAAAAAATTAGACTTACTAAAGATCATTAGAACGAAGAGGTGTGTCGGTCCGCATACTCCGTAATTTTTGCACATGTTTGCACATGATAGTGATGAAATAGAAAGCATGTGGTCTGAAGGAAAGGATAAGGATAAGGTGTGGTACCAAATTAGAGATAAGCTTGGCCATTCGAAGTTCTAAAAATAGTGGTAGAATCTTCTGATGGTAAGTTGATCCACCGATGGTGTTTCCAATCTTCCTATTCTGAGAACAATCACTGCTAGACGTCTCCGGAAAGTTAATCAACACCAGATGAAATCCAAGAACATCATAATAATATTCTCTTGTTTAACTCAATAAAAACGACACAAAGACCTAAAATAAAACCAAAACAAAAAACGGCGTTACTCCCAGCAAATACCCTCCACGAGACTTACTGCACACCGTCTCGGTGTAAAAATAGACCTTAAGAGAAGCACAACAAACGCAAAAATAGCATAAAAATAAACTAAAATAACCATAAAATAAATATTTACCAGTAGGTTGCCTCCCACCAAGCGCTTGTTTTACGTCATAAGCTCAACTACAACAACGCCTAAGCATTATGATAATCCTTAGAAGGATCAGGGTTTGCTGGCGGTGGATTAAGACGTGTTCTGCTTGTGTGCTTGTCATGTAGATCCAGTTTCAGAACCTTGTTCAACATGTTGTCTACAACTGCTTGTCCCTTGTCTTTAAGCTCTAGAGTAATGATCTCTTTGACTTTGGAGAAAGACCTAGACATATCGTTGCACTTCAACCGATACTCAATGGTATCACCAATATATCTCTGTGGTGTCAAAGTGATTTGAGAACTTATCCGCACTCCCCCAGACTTAGACTTGTCTCTCTGATCGATCTTCTCCTCAACGCTAACATAGGAGGCATAATCCTTATCAGGCTATGTTGAGACTGCATTGTAGAAAACTTTTTTGTCTATGTTTGAGAGATAAACCCTCTTGTTAGGTAAATCAACTACATCTCATGTTGTAGCGAGAAAAGGCCTTCCTAAAATCAAGGGCATATAGTTATCCTTTCTCATCTCGATAACCTAAAAACCAGTAGTAATCAAGCATTTCCCATTTTTTACTTGAAGGTCTGTGATACAGTCTTACGGTGTTGATACTGTGCCATCCGCGAAATGGAGAATCATTTGCGAAGGATGTATAGAATCAATCCCCAAAGAACCAACAAGTTTTGCTAACATGATATTTAAAACGGCTCTAAAATCACAGAGGGCGTCTTTCAAACTCAATTCCAAAGATGGAGCATAGCATAACAAACTCTCCTGGATCAATTAGTTTAGGCAATACTGTTAGTGGTGGAGCTTAGCAACATAAACAGGTGTTGCTGAAGAATGGATATCTGGAGTGGTTGAGGATATTGTTGGCTGGTGATCGGATTGATCAATCCCGGAGTGGATAGATTGATCTGGATTATCTCGGTGGTGGTGGTCTGCTATGGATCGACCGATCTGAAAACTTACGGGTGGAATTGGGTGGTGGAGATTGATCAATCTGGATTGTTAAGCTGAAGATGGTCATGGTCGGATCGATCGATTGTTAAATTGATCGATTGTTAAATGGATCGATCGATCTGGATGGGTCTTTGGATGTAGGGGACTGGTCGATCAGGTAGGAGATCGATCGGTCAAGATTCTGGATCGATCGATCCAACAAGTCTATCGATATGGCTGGAGATGGGATCAATCGATCAGGTGAGTGGATCGATCAATCTAAGACTGTCGCAGAGATTTAATACTCAAGTTTCCATTCAAGATCATCTATTATATTATTCATCTCTTTTGCACTCTTTTTCTAACCTTCCAATATATTTTTCAGCATGAGTTCAACTCTAATCTCTTGGGAAGATTTTGTTTGTTCTTTAACCATATGCACATATGTTGTTGAGCCACTGGAACCTTCTCTATTCCTCGGGTTTTGCTCACCATTTCCAGGAAGGAATCCTTGTTGACGTTTCATTGCCTCTGCAGTTTGAGCAATTTGAGTATCTAGCAACTTTAGATGTGTTGAGACAGCCTCCAAATTTCCATGCAAATCAGTATACATGCTACATATCTTCGCATTGATCTCATCCAGAGACATTTGTTGGGTAACAAGAAGTTATTGCATAAGAGCCTTGAGGTCTCCTTGAGAATCATTCGCAATATTCAAAGGTTGTTGGAAGTGTTGTCCCTGCTGCATATAGACTTGATGTTGAGGGTTCTCGACATTCGTGTTGCTATAGGATATATTGGGGTGGCTTTTATAGTTCTGGTTGAACCTTATGTTCTGCACATACCCATGTCTTTGCACATAGTTAACCTCTTGTGACTCATCATTCTGGCCCTTAGGAATTTCTTGAAAAAAAACTGCTTCTGACCCGTCTTCACAAAGATTCACCCCTCATGATTAGCCTTGAGCAACAGATTTACCTTAACAGTCAGCTCATCAGTCTTTTGAGAACATTCTTGTAATCTCAGTCAGCACCATCATAGAAGATGCTAAGTATTTACTCCTCTGAATATCCATGATGAGGACACTCTCTGCGATACTCTTTGAATTATTCCCAAGCCTCACATAAGTACTCTCCGAAAATTTGTTTGAAGGTAGGAATCTTATTCTGCAAAGCGGCTGTCTTAGACTTGGTGTAGAAGTGGTCTACAAAAGTGGCTCTGCATTCAGCCCAAGACCTCAAAGAACCAGTGGGTAAAGACTTAAGGCAACAACTTACATCTGAGGTAGTCAGCGGGTACCCCATTTGACTTCGTTGAACTGAAGATTTCTTCTATGTTCTCAATATGATCCATTGAGTTCTCAGCTGGTAACCATGGAAAAGATGCTGCTTTACCAATACAATTAATTGAGACTTGATCTCGTAATCCTGTCTCGCAATCTTTGGTGGACAGATAGCTGCTCGGTTTTGGTAGAACGTGTGAGGAATGTCTCAGTTTTACTTAATTCCATTCATGTGATACATAGGTTTTATACCTAAGAATAGAACTGCAAATATAAACACATGCAGTACTATAGGTGGGACCGAATCCATAGAGACCAAGTTCCAGTACGATTCTTATACACTAAAAAGCTAAGCTAAGACGAAAAAGATATTTTTTTGTGGTTGTGAATTCAAAAAAAGTAAATAGTAAGTAAATCAACGATGTAAACTATTGTATTAAAGAGTTAGATCAAGGGAATTTCTCGGGAATCAGAGATCATGAACCAAATAACTATTTAGAGAATTTATTAAGCACATATCTCGAACTCAAACATAAATGTATAACCAATCCGCTGTCATGGCACCAATTACTTTATCTAGCAACCTAAGTATCTAAATGTCGTTTAAACTTCGAATTCTAAACAAGTATTAACGATTAGGTTCAATATGTTCACGTATCGCAATAACATCAGGTTTCGTTGGCTAAGGATAATACACTCACATATTTCTATCCAGCAACCTATAAGATTTTGGAGAATAGGTTCAACCTAAAATCATAAACTAGGTGCTCAATCTAGTCTAATCAATTAGAACAACTTGAGATGAAGATATGATAAGATGATTATCTATCTATGTCTAATTCAATGATTCATAATCCCTTTGAAAACTCTAACCTAACTAAAGAACTATTCAGTCATGGAAGTAATGAAACAACCAAAGATAGAAGAAGAACTCATGATTAAAATCCAATAAAACACCAAAAGATATCTCTTAAAAAAATTCTCAAATAAAAATAAAACATAGCCTAAAAATGGTTTAAAACAAGTATTTATAGGTACAAACTCGTCTAGGTCGAATCCTAAATCAACTTGAAATAGAAGCATAATTTTTTTTTTTTTTTGGGTAGCTTGATTGTGTTGGGATCGATCGATCTGATGTCCGTTGATCGATCTTGTTTTCCACGGCAATGTGTTAGGGAAGATGGATCGATCAATCCAACTAGGATCAATCGATTTGGAAAATCATGACAACTCCACAGATATGGGATTGATCGATTTGGTTAAGCTTGGCCAATTCCTCATATCGATGTATCGATCAATCCAAATGGAGATCAATCGATGTATCGATCAATCCAAATGGGAATCGATCAATCTAAGCATTCCAATCCACTTCTTTTTACTCATTTTCTCCAACTTCATTCCAAATGGGTAGATCTTCTCCCAAATGACTTCATACCTGATAAAACTCGAAAAATAAGGACAAAGATTCTAAAACAAATACTAATCCTAAATAAAAATACGTTAAAAACCCAACATATCAGCATGCCACAAGCTACTTAGCATAGATAAGTTTGGGATCCATATGACCACCTCCAAAAATCCTCATATACATTTTCGTGTTGTGAAGAAAGAAGTTTTTTTAAAGTGTACTTTTATAATCATTTGAGGAAATAATATTTCTGGAATAGAAGAAAATGATCCCTTGGATGTGCAGTTCAACAAAGAGCTTTCTTGTGCACCTAAGTATTAGACAAATATGCGATGTGCATAGGCTCCCGCCACTCCATGCAATGCATCATAGCTTTAATTTCACAGAATAATGAAAAATAAAGCATCAACTACATGGAGAAGTATATAGAGGCAACAAAAATACAAAATAAAAGGTTCAGGGACATTGATAAATTACATACCAGAACATAAATTTTGGAGGATATAACAGTTTTTTGATGGATTTAAAGTCTAAGACTTATATGATGACACGAGAAAATGTTTTAGATCAACGAAAACAAAATTCTAATACTATTCTCTTAAATATCTAGGAGGGAGTAGAGTGAATAACTGTGTTCTCAAATAAAAAGATGAAAATAGTCATACGAAGAATCAAAAACTTCAACGTCAAATTTTCCTTCATGTCCCTCAAAGCTAGTTATACCAATAGAAGAAATACCAACATGTTATGTTAATTCAAAAAGATCACGAAAAAAAAGTGATTAGTAAAATAAAACATGAAAAAAATAATGACAAATGAGAGAATCAATTAGAAATGTTAGAAAATAGATACACTTGGTAGAAAAATTAGTGCACCTCTCAGAAGGATTAAGATAAGAGAAGCAATTCACTGTTATGAAATGGACCAAAAAAAATTAATATGTGATTTCAAAGAGAAGAAATGATTGGTGTTGGGAGATTTATGAACAAAGAAAGAAGAGAGTTTGAAGAATATGTAGAAAAAGTAGAAAACAAAAAAAAGGTCTCAATTGCCCGTGAAAGGAAGAAGATCTGGGGAGGACTTTTTCACCATGTGTCACCAAAAATAAAGAAATATGTTTTTTTGAATAACTTGTTAAGGAGGATTTTATCACAAAAACTAATAGTTTGGTTAAGAATCTTACTTTCTTTTTTTCACTAAACTTGGCAATTTCCCGCGCGAAATTAAATTAAAAAAAAATCTGTTACGAATCTGAATCAGATAACCTATCCGGTTTGTAGTTTAATAAATTTGGCCTTGTTTCTCAAAGATTTTTCTAATATGACGAATTACAGTGCTCATATGTAATTCTTTCCTTTTATATATTAATAATTATTATATTTGTATATTCGACGTAGCTTAGATAACATGAAACTTTCTTTAAGTATAACTAATAATGATTTACAAATTTTGGAAATAATTTTCATAATTTTAGATGGATACTATACATTATAACAAAATTTTAATAATGATAAATCTAAATCAATAAAAACAAACTTTTGAATTTATAAAAACTTTTAATAAAATAAAGTCCTTGTGTTTTAAGTCAAGTGTTTATAAGTTTACAATGCATTTATCCACATTGATTTGTTCTCTTGATTGTTCCCTACTTTTCTTGAAACCATAACATCTCAATTTCACCTTCTTGTAGTGAAGGATTCATCCACTTTTTTTAGTTGCAATCTTAGTTGTACTAGGGGCTTTCTCCACATTCATTAAAAATATTATTATTTCAAAGAGATGTGCAAGAAAACTGAGAAAAGAGAACAGTATAGTGTCGACAAAAAATAAACCTTATTTTTTGGAATTATTTTAATTTATTTAGTTCATGGGAGGTTTTACGGAATTCAGAGTATTATGGGGTTATAAATTAAATAGTTAGTTTACCAGAATTTAGTGCAAAAAGTTTATTTTTATACTTTAGGTAAACACTTGAATGATAAAAGAATAATTACTAGGTAGTCAACTTTTTCACTAAATATTTTTCATAATTAACCGTTGTCAACTTTATGAAAAAATATCTTTTAGATATCATAAATCATGTCAATTTATTGAATATTAAATAACATGTTACGACTAAATTTTATTATGTATGTAATTTTTAGGAAAAGGTGGAGGGACTCAAACAATAATATGGATCATATGAGGATTACATTGACCGTAAAATTCTTAGAATTTAAAAAATCTAATATATGTGACCGTAGAGATTCTTCAAAAATCATATAAAAATTATATTGCGGGCTACTTTTTAGAATTGACCTGCATTTTTTGAGGTAAAAGATAAAATTACAAAAAATGACGATTTGGATGGGGGTTTTTACAATTTTTTCCCACTTTCAATTTTAAATTGATATTAAAAATATTTTTTATTGTAAAACGTATATGTCTATAATAAATAAAAAAAATGCGAGAGAGATTTGGAAAAAGATCTTACGATACAAAGTAAAACTAGATGGTATTTGTCTGTTCGGTAGTCTACGACCATTAGCGATCGCTTCTGGGTGGTCTGCACGGCAGTTTACAGTCAGTAGGGATCAGTTCTAGGTGATACAGGAAAGTGTTGGGGTTGGACCGTTAGGACCTACGAGTTGATATGCTGGTTAAGTGATGAGTGCGGGGGCGGATCCATCCAATAATTTGACTGGGGCAAAATATTGCAAAACAGAGATTTGAACCAATTAAATCTACATCTAGTGGGTACATATCTTACCAATGTGCTACTTTAATTACACTAACTAGTGTAAAAAAACAAATACTTATATTTTACTAGATGCATTGACTCCCACACCCACCAACATGGATCTGCCCCTGGATGGGTGGACTGATGGGTGAAGCAATAGTTTCATGAGTGAATCTACAAGTTTTTGGGTAGATATACGCTCATGATCATGGGAGATTTAATGGTTGAACCGCGAGATTAACGACGATAAAAAATGTGTTTGGGAGTTGGCATACCAATCAATCATTGCCGATCGAGTGAGTTATTGGTAGTCTACTGGTCTCAATTGCTATGATCTAGTTAGAATCTCGACAACAGTAGGATCAGTAATTGATGGGGTATTTTCGAACATCTGTCACCGTAAACATAGTTATGTGCGGATGATTTGATAAGCGACTAAGTAATAAAGAGATGTTAAAAAAGATGGATAGACATGCATGATCATGAAAATAGTATGATTGGGAAGTGATGTGACATGATACTCGGCAATTGAACCACACTTTATTTTAATGCTGCTTAATTACAAGTAATCCATGAAAGGTCTGAAAAAGCAGGAACTAGATTCTTGACTTGTTTAGAGACTGTGAATTTGTTCAGTAATTCGATATTTCTTCCGGAACCCACAGATTTTGATGGTTAAAGTTCAAAATTTTCAATAACCTCGCTGGAAAATCTCAAATCCTATCCAAACATGAAGCAAGTGAATAAAACCCTATTAACCCTTTCGTTTCTTAATCGTTTGAAACAGAACATTTCACGAATTTCGACTTTTTGAAAACGATGTTGATCAGTTTATGATTGAGATTCCTCCAACGCTTTGAGATAACAATCGTTTTAACATCATTGTTGAAAGACAAGTTCTAGATGGTCATAACCAGAAGAAAAACGATTCAACAAAATAATTTATCTGGATTTCTTCATGAATTAATTATTTGTGATTTCGGAAAAGAAAAAATTCATAAACAATTAGTGAGTTCAGCTAATTTGTTGGTCTTCAGGTACACAACTAAATTATTTATTTTTATATTTGCACACGAGATATGAAAATATAACATATGATTTGATAGTATATTTATTCATGGCTTATATTGCAGAGGATGATGGTCTTAGTACGCAATGTTTCTGTGATTAAGGTTGATTGTCATACGCTGATTTTAGGAATATAGTGTGCATGAGCTATGTTTTATGGACTTGATTTGGCTATTTATGTCATTAGAGTCACTTATATTTTCTATAACTTATCCTGACAGAACTTAGAGTTAAGTGTGCTTGTGGTAAAACATTTAAAAGATGTGTGACCTATTGAGAAGTGATTTCTAATACTATGTGAATAAGGTCAAAATATGAAAAAAAAACTTGTTGTAATCTATAGGGACAGTAAACAAGTCTATCGAACAACCCAAAATAAAGCAACAACCATCAAATGAATATGGAGTCTACGGGCAGAGAGAAGGCGTGTAGTCCATGAACAATGGTGGTTAGAGCGTTAGAACAACCCCTTTGGTACATCGATTGACATGTGTTAAGGAAAAAGGACCAGAAGATCTATGGCATCTAAATCTATCAACAATATACAAAGGTCATTGATTGGCAGTATAGTTAATAATAGAAACAAAACTGACTTCCATAAACCATAAAATCCATGGGTGTACCTCTTAATCCCCGTCCAAATTCCTACAACCAGATTTTTTTCTCATCAAGTGATAGAAAATTAATTTGTTACTATGAATTCATTATTCACTTATGATTATGAAATATTTAAAAATGTATTTGGATATGAAAATTTTGGCTTCTTACTTACGAATAAAACAATTATAATTTAACGATAACCCCTCTCTTGATCTACTGAACCTAATGATAAACTTTATATTATTATATTAAACTCCAACACTCATTGTTTCTAGGTTAATATCCATGTTAAAGGGGCTAACGATCTATTTTTACACCAGAACTATCGCATACCATTAGATGTTTACAGACATAAGACCTCGATCTATATCCACACGTGAAATAAGTTTCCATCTTAATACCCCCAATTTGAATGTTCAATATCTCAATACACACAAATTCATAGTTCAAATCTTAAGTACCCATAATCTATAGTTATCGTTGGGTTAATGATTACTAGAAAACACTTAATCATTTAACTTCAACAGTATACCGAATTTAACATGATTACAATCCGATTTCATATGAACTAAACCATAAATATCCAATTTAGGTCCGAAAACATAAATCTCCACAACAGAAAATCCCTAACTCAAAAATTTCCAATTCTTTTGAAACCTTAGAAATCCCAAAAATCCAAAATCGAGAACTGTAAGTTATTTTTTTTTATCCAAATTCGATTTTAGAGATCTGAAATCGAGACTGTAGCGACAACGTTAATCATTCGCAAAGGTGATCTAGAATGAGACTTTATTCCTCCAATTGTGGAAGAGCTCGATGATGAAGAAGCTGAGCTATATGAGTTTCAAGTCGATGGAGCGGTAGATAACTTCAAGGATAAACCTTCAATCCATCACAATGTATATCCTGAGAGTGATAGTGATGAAGAAGCCGAGATTGGAGCGAGAGTTAATATCAGACGTGGGGATGGAAGGTTGATTGAAAATGAGAAACTCTAAAATGGAGTAGCTTTTAAAGAGGATGTACTCGACTATGCACTATGAACATGCCAAAATATAGCACAACACAGGTATGATAAAACAAAGCTTGCGTATAATGTTGCTGATGGGTGTAATTGGCGTATTTATTATGCAAGAATTGGCTATGTGGAGAGTTAGGGTGTTCAAGAAAGTTCATAATTGTGTTCCTAATGGAGAGTGTGAGATGATTAAGGTTCCATTCATTGCTACATTTTTTCTAGCTAAGATCCGTGAATAACCTAATTACTTCATGCCAATGGAAATCATATAAATCATAAAGGAAAGATGGAAGATCAGTGTAGCAAGGCCTCAATGTCAGGCTTCTAGGAACAAAGCATTGAGTTGGATTGCGAAAAATTACGCTGAGCAGTTTTCTCGTCTACAAGATTATAGGGCTTAGCTTCAGTTACAAATGAGGGGTCTACTTTGGAGATTAACACGGTCAAAAATGCAGCTGGTGAAGATGTCTTCAACATGTTTTATGTTTTTTTTTATGTCCTAAGAAGAACTTGGAAAGACACATGTTGGCCACTTAGAGAGGATTTAATGGTAACTTCTTAAAATCAACAACTAAAGGATAATTGTTGATAGCGTTAGGTAGAGATGCTGATAATGCAATATATCCAGTAGCATGGGAATTGTACAAGTTGAAAACATAGATAATTGGTTGTGGTTTGTGAAGAAGATCAAGGCTAATTTGGGACTAGGGGATGGTGAATGATACATTTTGGTATCTGATCGTTTATTTGCTTGTGTTTAACTTCTTTTCCTTGAGTTGAATTAAATTGTATTATAAATATTTGTTAGTGTTTGTTAGTGTCAAAGGTATAGAAACTACTACCGTAAATGTCCATAAATATCTCTCTTGAATGTGTACAGGCGTCACGTTCCAGCTGAAGTAAGGCCCATCAAAGTTTCTCCTAAATATTCCAGCAATCACACGAGCCAATTTGACTTTGTCTCTGTTAAACCTGTGAGATGAAAACAAGTTAAAAGCTACCAAAACCAGACATTCAAAAAGATTTACTAGAATTACAATCGAGTAACATATATAACAAACAAGCCAATCAACTAATCTATATATCAAACCAGCCAATCAACTAACCTATATATCAAACCAGCCAATCGACTCAAAGAATTGGACTCACTAGATTGTCTCAACAAACAGGGTAAAGTCTTTACTCAAGCTCGGTTGATGTTCACGGTCTAGAAGTGACAAGATATGTTTTCTCATAATGTTGAAAGTCTACTGAAGCCACTTCTCTATGTTTCTCATGATTCTTGTGAATCGACTCGATATTGTGCTCAGACGCTTCGTGGCTGTTGTGAGATAACTCGAAGCTGTTGTAAGACTGCTCCTAGTAGTAGTGAGACGACCCCTATTGTTGCGGCTGGACAGGTGGAGAGACTTGTCATGGGTTGGGTTGTGGTGAGACGACGCATGTTGTTTTGGCTAGACAGGCGGATAGACTTGTCGTGGGTTGCGATTGTGGTGAGATGACTCATGTTGTTGCAGTTAGGCATGCAGACAGACTTGACATGGATCGCAGTTGTGGTGAGAGGACGACGCTTATTGTTGTGGCTGGGCAGGCGGAGAGACTTCTCGTGTCATGGGATTTACTATCGAAGCGACATGCGGTTATAGGCTACTCGGAAGATACTACGATGGAATAGATGATAGAGAATGAAGAGATGGATTGGAGGAGTGAGAAGAAGCTCTCGCATCCACGGAAGCCCGGCCACCTCCTTGTGTGTGAGGATCGGTCGCTCTCCCTCCTACTTGGCACCTAGAAGATTCCCCTTTCCAAGCATATTTTCTACTGTAAATGGAGAGATTTGAGAGAAAAGAGAGAGATTAGATAGAGAAGATAAGAAAATTAAGAAAATTTGTAAGAGATTTGCTAGAGAATTAAGAGAGAATCGTAGTTTTTTATAGAGAAAATCCTAATCGCGCAAGAGAGAAGAAATGAAAACGAAAATGAAAAAACCTAGATCTAGGTTTAAGTTGCTTTGATGGTTTCTAAATTCTACTAAAGGAGTCACAAAGGAGTAAAAATAGTCATAAATGAAATATGGGAGAAAATTAGCTGCCCAATATTTTGCAAAAATCCCGTTAGTATTAGCAACAATTTTGCGACCAATACATGCATCACAAGCATATTCATATGAGATAAGTCGCAACAACATCGCAGATAAGTAAGTAATTACTGACTTATTAGTAACGGCAGACAACTTAGTCACAAAACTCTACGTTTTTGTGATGCCCTTGGAAGAGTCACAATCATATTCTTATGAGTTTTAAAGCTTAAAAGTCAAACAAAAATGAACCTATAATGTTAAAATCACTCAAATTACAAAGCTAAACAAGTTTAATTAGTTTAATGAATAAAAACATGAAATGCAAAAGAATTTAATAAATATCAAAATCATTAGTTAACATTACATATAATACTTATGTAATGTTTAGAAAATTTTTGTTATTCATAGAAAACCTTAAGTTTTATGGATATAAAATCATTCACTATCTATAGTAGTTCAAATCAGTGTAAACACCTTAAAACTTAATATGTACACAATTCTCTATTGGTAAAGTTCTATACAAAATTTTGGGTGTCGCTAAACAGAAGAAAATTGGTCCCAACACAGGTGTTGGTCACAAATTAACCGTATGTATGTGGCTAATTTGTAACTGATTTGCAACCAAACTATAACTTTTGTGAAGTTACAAAATCATCTCAAATTTGCGACTAACTTTGTGACCTAAGATAGCGACTAAAAAATATAGTATCTAAGTCGTCTTAATTTTCTATTGATATGCAACCACCATGATATAGTCCTCTATTGGTATCAAAAAAATTGCAAATATGGAACTACTTTACGATTATTGTTTGTCGTTGTAAATTTGTGACTGTTTTGCCTCTAATTTTACAGTAGTCGTTGATTAGTCATAAAAGAGTTTTAAAAGAGTCGCAAAATTTGGTCACTTTCTTGTAGTGTGTCTTCTTCTTGTATTTCTAGGATTAATCAAATTGGTTCAGCTGGAGTTGCCAAATATAGAGCATAGGATGTGTGTTAGACACATCTATGGGAACATCAAGGCAAATCATGGGAAGAAAAAACAGATGAAGCCCTTTATTTCGAATTTGGCTTGTAGTTACAATGAGGCGGAGTATCGTGAGAAATTTGAGAGGTTAAGAGAGTATGATGTGGGTGTTTATAGTGATGTGATGAAGAAAAAACTCAAGAGCTGGTGTAGAGCTTTCTACAAGATCGGCAATTATTATTAAGATGTTGAAAATAACTCAGTCGAGTCATTTAACTCCTCAATTGTCAAAGCAATGGAGAAACCTTTTATTATTATGCTTGAGACCATCCAAAGACTTGCAACGGTATGAATTGCTTAAAGATCGGCTAAATATCATGATCATAAAGGGATTTGTGATCCATATGTTGATGAATTCCTTTGCAGCTGACATGAGAAAGATTCAGTGTGCAGGGTCACAAGAAGCACTAATGGTATGTTCCAGTCCGAGGAATCCAATTCTTGCCAACTACAAATGCTCTTCTGGTGCATGAAGTCCCTGATGATCCAACATAACCTGGTAAGAAAAAGGAAGAAATGAAAAAATGAATCTCCTATCAAGAACTAACCAAAGGAGAAAAAGGATTATGTATTGTGGAATATGTGGTGCACCTAATCATAATTCTAGGTTTCATAAGAAGAAATCCAAAAAAGTTAGTGTTTCATACCATGTTTTAATCAAAACACGGTTTAAATGTGGTTTATGTAGGTTTAATGCTTATGGTTTTTTCTTATTCAAAGCTTAAGGAGAAACTTCTCAAGGAAATGCCACTCAAATGGAGAGTAGTACTCGTGTAGAAGATGGTTCTGTTGTTTGGAACTAGAAGATTGAAGAAGTGTAGAAGATGGAAGAAGATTAGAGTAGAAGATGGTTTGTTTTTGGGTTCTAATAGGTAGATGGAATAAGATTTAGGTTGGTTTTGTGTTCTAAATCTTTGTTTAACATGGATTAACACGGATTATGTTTATTTTTGGATTGTTCTATGTTGATCGGATTGTAATACATTGAATCATGGTTAATCTTTTGGTCCTTTTATGGAATCGATAGATAGATGGAATAAGATTTATGTTGGTTTTTGGGTTCTAAATCTTTGTTTAACATTGATTGACACGGATTAGGTTTATTTTTTGGATTTTTCTATGTTGATCGGATTGTAATACATTGAATCATGGTTAATATTTTGGTCCTTCTGTGGAATCGATTGGATCTCATTGTAAAAATTTGAATCATATCAATCTTTTGGTATTTCTCATGAATGTGTTTAATTATTTGTCTTTCGTTTCATGTTTGTGTTTCTTATTAGGTTGTTTCATACATAAAGACATGAATACAAACATATTTTACTATCTAGAAAGACAATGTTTCTCATTACAAGGTCATAACAATACCAAAATAAGTCATTACAAACACAATACCTCATTGGTCCAAACACAAACACAATACTAGTTCTCTACTAAGGGTACAAAACATACATGATCATACACACACACCAACAAAAAATGACATAATCATGCATTTCACCGTATCATACACACATGCCAACAAAAAAATAATCATATGAGTTTCACGAAGCCAACCATGATCATACATCATATGACTACAAGAATCACCATTTTCTTCATATTGACTTTGGCTTCAATCAACACACCTTCTATCCTCTCAGATTTCTCTTTCTCGACCTTCATTAGCACTATCTTCTCATACTCCACACCATCTCTTGTAATCTCAATCTCTTTCACCATTTGATCAAGCCTCTCAGCTTTGGAAGCCAATGTATCTACCTCATTAAATAATGCCTCATCATCCCAGTTGAAAATGTGATTTTCATCCATTAACTACAACATGAAATGACGGTAAGGATTTACAACTATGGGAATCAAATGAAAATAAGAATAGAGCATAAAAGCATAAATATTACCTTGTTTGCTGCAGCATAACCACAACGAAAGCACCAACGATAAGGATTAGGGTCGAATTTTGACATATTTACCATAATTTGTGCTCCACACCAACACATCTTAGGAACATCCACAACTCTACTGCGATATTGCTCATGACACACCTTAGGCACACCCACGACGGGCACTTGAAGATCTGCTAGAACTTCCAGAGATATTGCTCATGCTTACTGTCGTAGTTCAACCTACAAAATTACCCAGAAATCGAATATGAAATCTAATTTACTATGAAATGAAATGTAGAAGAGACTATTAAATCAAGCTTCTGGGAGTGTGTCGAGCTTCAACCTATGAATATATGAAAGAAAGTAATAAATTTCAACTAAAAGGGAGACTTACACTCAATTTTAGGATTTTGGGATTTAGGGTACGTCGATTATTCAGTTTAATATTAAAAGATTAGGGATTTATGTGGACTCAGGCTTTTAGTGGAGTCGGGTATTTAGTGGAGTCCAGTTTAGGGTTTGTGGTTTTCTATTCAGGTTACCATCGGTTCCGTATCAATTTTGGTTCATAAACAAATAAATTGATGCCTTTTTGTATTGAGATATTGAACATTCAAACTGGGGGTGTTAAGGATTGAAACTTATTTAATGCATGGATATTTATAGAGACTTTAATTTTGTGGACATTTATGGTATGCGATAGTTCTGATGTGTAAATAGATCGTCAACCCATGTTAAAGATAATTGAAAGATTATAGCATAGAAAAGTTGAAGGACACAATTTAGTTTTACACATAAAACAATATATTGATTCAAAAATAATAATTAAAAACTCAATTCAAATAAGAAAATGAAAAAAATATCAACAAGTGTAAAAATCTAATCAACCACTTAGATACATATGTCCACATTCGTGTTAATTAGAAGTTTAAAATGTGTCACATCTTATGAGAGATCAAACTTTATATAATAAGGTACAAAAAAAAATGTGACATGCTAAGAACATTTGCAAAATTTTGAATGGTTACATGACCAAACCTTTGTGTTATAACTACCCAAACATACTGAAATTTAATGTAAAGCAAGTTAGCTTAACAAATTAAAAAAAAATAACTAAAACCCAAGTTGTCAAAAGTCTATTTTAGGAATCATAGACTTCTAACTCAAGCTACATGAACATTCAACTCAAAACTAATTGCCAGTAAATTAAGATATCCATGTTATGAGAGCCCATAAGCACTATTACGAGAGCCCACATACAATTTCTATATAGTTAGTTATTGGAAAGGAGAAACATGCATAAAAATGACTCGTTCATATCACAATTCAAAAAAAAAAATTTTGTCTTATTTCACCGACACTCAAAATTATTTCAATCATTTTGCCTAAAAACTATTTCGTACTCTACACTTAGGTACACAATTCGTAGAATGGTGGAGTCTCATGGTTCCGACACAGAATGTTCCTACACTACAAAGAGAAAGTTGGTACCCACAAGAACTGGGGTTTAACATGGAGCCCAGATGAGGAGCTGGGTAAAATGGGTCTCGAAGATTCGAGAGCCTCGTATAAAATCAAGAATCTGGCACGGGACTTTCTCCACGACAGAGATGGCAGCGCATGAGGATTTCAAAATCTTGAACTTCCCTGACCTCTTGGATTCACTGCCATGACCCATCTTGCTCAGCCCCAACGACATACAGGCCACATCCGCTAAAGCTGCTCTTATGGATTTCAAAATTGTACCGTTCCATCTCCAAGATGAAACGATGCCATCAAAAATTAGGTGTGAGAACCAAAGGGGTGGTGGCCTACTGGTAGTACAAGGGGGTTGGTTCCTTTGTGTCACGGGTTCAATCCCTTTTTGGGATGGAAAGGCATTCTTTAAATCGGAATGGAGTAAAAGCTGGCTATAGGTACTCAGGGAAATTATGGACAAAAGGTTCAGAACTACCATATAAAAAAAACTATATGGGAGACTGAGACGACCAAAATGGCGTCGTCCTCATCCTCTATTCCCTCAGAGGAGCTAGGAGAAATCGTGGAGTTACCGAGTCTTGACAGCAAGTTAAAGAAGGATTTCACATTGTTCGACTCATTGGAGGGGCTAGTGTCAATTCTCCCATGGTTAGATGCTACCGAAGAAGATTTTACGTATGGAGATGGTTCGGTACTGTTTGACCCATTTTTACAAGAAAGCTTCTTGTGGAATTATTAGTAAAGTTTTAGATTTTTTTTGTTTTCTCCACTCATTTTCATGAGTCTATAGTAGTTCAATCTCCAACATATGTCTTATAAGCTCGAATTTTCCCTCTTCTCAGAGTGCGGAAGAATAAAATAATTTTTTTTAACAATGATTCTAATTATCTTAACGCAAAGTTGTCAATGAATGTGATAGAATAGTCGTTGCGTCATTGGGCTTTAGTGTTTGTCAAATTCGTAAAGGGCAACGTCACGTACGTATGCATGAATCATCTTCTTGGTTATTGTGATTCGGGCGCCGATGTTAGAGATTAAGGACCCCTTTCTTCATCGACTAGGGTTTTGTGTAGCTCAATAGGTTGTACCCGGTTTTTTTGATATTTTGTAACTAATCTCAATTAATGTAATTCTATTAAAAAAATTATTTATTTTTAAATATTATGTAAAATTATATAACCAATCTCAATTGATGTAATTCTATAAAAAAATTATTTTCTTTTTTGAATATTATGTAAAATTATATTCAAAGTTAAATCTTTTTACAACATATGCAACTGTTTTTAAAACTTATTTGAAAGAAGCAGAAATGTCTTTTTGAAATTCGATAAGTGATTGCCTCGTTAAAAACCAAAACTGAAAAACTCATTTTGGACAAAACCAGATTTTAGAAAAAATAGTATAACCACTTACGAAAGAGATAAAATCAGAATAAATTTGAAAGATGATTGCTGAAGTAGATGATTTGAAGAAACCACCGTGAAGAACCTTTGATGACATGCTATTGTGTCGCAAACCATTTCTCCATTGTTTTCTGATATCTCGAGTCCCCCATAGTTCGCATAGTCAATATTCTGTTTCGGACTTGCTTATCCATAAATTTTATCACCTGAACTTGTTAAGTAGCCAGTTCCCCATGTTTTATTTCTCTCCCTCCATATCGCGTGAATAGCTGTTTGGAAAACATACCTTATCAAATAATCGATCCTTTCCCTTCCCTTTTTATGTCAGCAACTTTACTTTGGTATCCGATGCTATTGAATATCTGTTTCCGACCAGTTTATGCGTGAGACCATACTAGAGCTCCTTTGAAAATGGACAAGAAAAAACTAGGTGGGTTCGACTCTCCAATGGATCATGACAGAAAACACAGGAGAGAATGACTCCCACATTCCACCTTAGAATCCTATCACATGTTGTCAATCTATTTTTTATTGTAAGTCATGCTAAAAGGGAGTATTTAGGAGTGGCTTTGGAGAACCAAATACCTTTGCACCAATCTACCTTCTCCTTACTAATCCGTGTAGCCTCCCAAGTATCCTTCGTGCTGAAAATGGCTTTGAAACAATCACCTTTACCTTCCTATAGAACTATATCCTCATCCAAAACCAAACCTTTTCTATGAATCAGTTCAAGTGCATTCTCAATTAAATTTAAATGGTCCAGCATGTGTCTTCTTCTCCTAAGGGAATTAATCACTTCACCCACAATGGCTTGAATATCAATCTCCAAGTCAATACATCCTCTCTGCCCTGTGATAGATATCAGCTTACAAGAGATGACCAATTGTCATACCAAAATGATACACTCAGCCCATTATTCAGCTCCATTTGAACAAAATTCGAAGCGAATGTTCTATATTTAAGAATCTTTTTCCACATCCAAGATCCTAGTGATGAATTCTCACTTATGGACCAAAAAGAACCTTTCTGAAGCAAGTATATTCTAATCCATTGAACCCAAAGTGAATTTGATGAAAGAATTTGCCAAATAAGTTTTAAGCAAATAACCTTATTCACCTCCCGCAATGATCTCAAACCGAGACCCCCTTCTTCTTTAGGTGTACAAACGTCACTCCAAGCCATTTTAGACTTTTTTTATTTAGAGCAGGACCCGACCATAGAAAAGCAACGCACAATCTGTCTACCTCTTTAACACATGCACTTGGTAATTTAAAGGTTGACATCCAAAAATTTGTAAGACTATGAATTATCGTGCTTATGAGCTGTAAACGACCAGCAAAACATAAATGTCGAACTTTCCAACTGCCTATCCTCTCACGAATCTGTTCCACAAGTAGTGTATAATAATTCACTAACTACAAGAAAAGTACCGCAAAACCAACGAAATTTTTTACGGTTTACGAATCTGTCGGAAATTACCAATAGTTTTCCGATGGAAACACATAAATCCGTCGGAAAATTATATATGTGTATATATATAAACTAAAGATACAAATTATTTATAAATTAAATTAAAATTTATAAAAAAAAACTTTAATCCGACGGAATTGGGTATACCTTTGGGCTGTCTTCATGGAAATCGGCATAACTTTCGATCGCACAATTAGATCAACTTCAAACCACTTTCAAATGAAAGCTAACTCATACAGATATCTTGTGTCCAAACTTCATCTCAATCCATCTGGGGTAAGTTTTTGTAAGATTGGCACACTTCAGACGACAAATTTCAGACGGATTTTTGACGTAATTGGTACACCTTTAGACTGTCTTTATGAAAATTGACATAACTTTCAATTGCACCGTTGGATCGACTTCATAGAGCTATCTTGTGTCCAAAATTCATCGGTTTGAATTTTTAACTATTAGAATTTTTAATATTGTTTTGAAATTAGTTGATTGTTTTTTAGTTTTTTATTATTTTTTAATTGTTATTAAATTATTTTTAAATTGTTAAATTAAATTTTGTTAGTTTTGAAATTTTTTATATATTGTTATTAAATTTCTTTTAAATTGTTTTAAAATTGTTAGATTGAATTTTGTTATTTTTTAAATTATTATAAATTTTTATTAAATTGTTTTTATTTTTATTTAGATAATTTATTTTCAGAAATTCTAATTTAATTTAAATTTAAATTTTTCATATTAATTTCATATTAATTTGAATTTTATTTGTATTTAAAATGTATTTAAAATTTTTAATTATTATAAATTAATTTTTAAAAAAATAAAAAAAAAAATTTTAACGTTTTTTTTTTAATAAAATTGGACATACATATAGTTCTGAAATTTATGATATACTATGATATAGTATATACGTACAAAATCGATTCGGTTTGTTAGAAATTTGTCCGTTAGAAATCCGTCGGAAACACTTCCGTCGAAAATCCATCGAAAAAAAATTTGTCTGAAATCCGTCGGATTAGCCTCGTCGGAACTCTGTTAGTTCTAATCTGACGGATATCCTCATGTCGGAAATCCGTTGGATATACCAACTGAATTCCGATGCTTCCTTCATTTCTGACCATTTAGAACAGACGAACTTATCCATCGGAAATAGCCATTTCCGTGATAATAACGGTAATCCTAGATATCTTACTGGTAATTCTCCCGACTCAAAATGAAAAGAACTAAGAATTAATTTCTTTTCTCTTTCTCTAACTCCTGCCATGTATAATGTTGATTTCTCAAGGCTAATCTTTAATCTAGAAAATTCCGCAAATTTGTCAAAAATCTTTAAAATACCTTCTATTGATCCTTTTCTCCCATCGGTAAACACCAATAAATCATCTGCACAACACAAATGGGGATAGCTTTAGATTCTTACAGCAAGGATGATAACCGATGTGATTTTCTGAAACCGCCTTATCAATCATCTTAGACAGCATGTCCATGCATATAACAAACAAATAAGAAGACATGGAACAGCCTTGCATGAGACCCCTTTCACGTCGAAATAAACCAGATAGTTCCCTATTAACTTTGACTGAAAAAGAAGCTGTTGTAACACAAAGCTCAATCCATTTTATGAATCACTGTGGAAGATTTTTAAAACCAAGAGGGTGGCTATGGGAAAAGGTCATTGAACAGAATCAAACGCTTTTGAAATGTCGATTTTTATTGCACTGCAGGGTGAGATTTTTGCCTTATGATAATCTTTTACTACTTATGAGGCTAGTGGAACATTTTCCATTAGCAATCGGTTCTTGACAAAAGCAGACTGATTAGATGCAATAAAATCTGGGAGAATAGTTTTGAGTTTTGATCTTTGATATTACTTTATAAGTAACATTGCAGCATGAGATAGAACGGTAATCCTTTAACTCCTTAACTTATTTCTTCTTTGGAATAAGCGGTAAAATGGTGGTATTAACTCCTTTCAGTATAAAATCATATTAAAAAAATAATTGAATCGCAAGAACAAAATCCTTTCCGACTATGGAATACGCTTCCTTTAAAAACTCAATTTTAAACCCATCAGACCCCGGAGTCTTATCCCGAGACATAGAAAACACAATCTTTTTAATTTTATCTTCAGTAACCACTTTCACCAGTGTTTCGCCATCCTTTCAGAACAGCGGTATCGTAATAAACTCTATAAAATCTCAACGGTTATATTGTAATTCTATAAATTTTCCGGTTAAAGTTGGTTTATTAGTATAATTTAATTAAAGAAGAAAAGGAAGTTGACTCTAGATGAAAGTCCCTTTATAAGCCAAGTGGACATGTGGTCATCTCGACTAGAGACTGACTACAGTGTGCCTTTGGCTAACGTTCTTTGGTTAGAAGAACGCATAGTAAAAGTAAGTGTATCTTTCCGTATAATTAGAATTTAATGTTTGTTGGGACACTTAGTTGGTCATGATTGAGTTTCATGAGGTTTTAAAGCATTATGAAATTCAGCAACGGTGAAGTTAATATCAATATTCTCTTGAAATTCACATATTACAGTAGAATAAAACAAGAAATTTTCTTTTATTCTAGGAGTTTGAGCTTGAAGTTTATTGTTAATACAGGGTAAATATGGAATTTTTACATGGTTACCGGGTAACTTTAACTCTTGTTAAGAGTTTTTTACATGGCGGCACAACCACTTTTTATGTGGGATATTTTTCACATATTAAGGTTATCTCCTACTTACTGGGTCGTTGAAAAGTTAGAGAGATAATGTCAAACGATTATTCCTAAATGGAAAAATGATTGTCAGTTACATGAAAACATAAGTTATATATGTGGCCAACACATAAGTTCTATATGTGGCCAACATATATAGACTAAGTAAATGTATCAATAGCTACATGAAAACATAAGTTATATATGTGGCCAACACAGTAACTATCATTTATTGTCTCTCGATTTGATATGATAATTCTGGTGAACGCTATACCATTCATCATATATGAGTTTTTCAATCTAATTGCTGTTTTCTTCTTGTTTAATGTGTACTTGAGTGCCAAAAATTATGTGAAAAGCAATTAGATTCATTTGGATTTTACATTTTTTTCGTTGGTTTCATCTTCTAACCTGATTTTGGTACCAATGTTGAAATGAGAGACAATAAATGATGGTTATGGTGTTAGTCACATATACAATTTAGAGCTAATTTATTAAATGGACCATTTAACAATTTTATTGTCAAACAAAATTTCTTAGAGTATAAAACTAGAACATAAAAGATTCCCGTTTGACAAAAAAAATTTCAAATGGTCTTTTTTCAAGAATTTTTCCTATAACTTATGTTTATTTATGCATGTCACAATGCATATTCAAATATTCGTGTATATATTATTAATACATTAATTTAGTTTAGATGTGTAGGCATGCGTTGGCTATACCTTGTGTACCTGCCAATCATTTTTCTTTTTTAAATTATAAAGTACATTTTAAAACATTATCTAAACGTTATTAACATAATGAAATGTGTATCCACTTTTACATATTTGAAAATTTTGAATTCATAGATTGAAGATTACACCAACAAACGTAGAGTCTTAAACTTTCACAATCACTAAAATACAAATATACTACATTCGAACCCGCACATACGTGCGGGGTTATACTTGTAAACACTTTTATTTGGTTTAACAATCATAACTTGAACTCATACCAGTTTGCTTTTTGGTTTGGTTTAAATTCAGTTTATAAATGTTTCAATGTTTGTATATTTGAAATAATAATAGTTTTACCAGTGTTTTTTGAAACATAGACCAATCCAGCAGTCGAACCGTGATCAAATGTGCTCAAATCAGTGGTCAGTTAAATTTTTATTAAACTCGTGAACTATCAAATCAGATATAAAACTGTTAAAAACTATTAAAATCCATTTGAGACAAATACAAATATTTAGGGATGGGTGTAATCATTAAATTCTCATTTTGTCCTACACTCGTTCCTAAATTCTCGTCGCATAAGGGAATATATTCCCGATATGGGACAAATTTTGTATTCCCAATTAGAAATGGGACATGACGGAAACATAACTCCCGAAATCCTGTTTGAGAAAACACAAAAATATAATAATAGTATATTTATATATTATATGATATAATAAAAATATTACAAAATTAGTTGACTCTTTATTCTTATTATTTTATATTTGGTTCATCTATATTTGATTACGTTTTTTTATTTTTGAAATTTTCACTATTACAAAACATACTGTAATCTCTTTTATTTTTTATTTTTGAACACATTTACATATATGATTGCAAGAGTTGGTTTATTTTAGTTGTGACATAGTCTAAGAATTTGTTTTGGAAATCTCTGTTCCCATCCCGTCCCGTCTTCTTCCATCTGTTTTCCGTCCCGTAATTTCTATTTTCATCCCATTTCCTTAAAATCATTTTATAAAATCATGTTTTCCTACCTTTAAATATCATACAATATACGACTGCAAGTTTTGCAGATTAGCATGTGTGTTGTTAAAGTTTACAAATATATCATAAGTTAAAACACGATTAAAAACAAATTGAAACAATAAATGATATATCAATTAAAATATGTCATATATTTGATGACATTCTGTTAGAAAAAGACATGTTAAAGATTTTTTGTTCTTATGTATGTAATAGATATGAATAAATAGATTGAAGGGTCAAAATTATACAGAAGAAACACCCAAATGTATTTAAAATGGCTACAACACTAAGAAAGTACAACGACAAAAAATGTTCTTCATCTTCTCCTTTGGCCTCCATTTATTTCATCTAATCTCATAGGAGTAACCAAATTCAGTCATCAAATTATCTTTCTTCTCTTCCGAAGGAATCAAATTTCTTTTTAATTATTCTCTCTCTTTCTCCTGGATATTAATTATGTTTGCGTTGCTTGTTAATGAGAATATGGATTTTTCATTTCTGTTTTCGTAACATGGATGCATCTGAATATTCACACATGTTTTCATCAAGTGTTGAACCTGAAACAAAAAAACATATAAATACGGTATAACTTAAATGCATAGCCTCATAGACAACATAAATAAACAGAACTTTTATAGAAAATTTAGAACCAAACATGATAAAAACATAAGAAGAACCCGAAATGAATAAGAAAAAATATTCATAGCACCAAACATGATAAACATACACTGCATTTTGGAGTTAAGAAGTCAGTTTGATGTCTTGACGTCCTTACGATCAGTCTCTCGCTTTGGCCAATGTTCACAATCTGAACTATAATATTTGAAACAGAGAAAAAAAATCAGATTAGAATGTGTTTGAAAACCAGTTTCCACCGTCTCTGAGGCACTTCTTGATGAATGCACAGTACCGGTCTCCTCTGAACTATTCGGTGTTGCAGCTTGAGATTTCATCGGATATGCTTTATACTATGTTTATCAGGTTCAGTGCCCCTACAAATTTTTTCCATTATCTCCCATGTTGCAATGTTTTTAAATGGGTTTTCTACAAATAAACCATCAATTTTTTTTATTTTGCAAGATAAATTTTTATCCGACAATTGTGCAGGTCAATTCTACCAACTCAAAAGTCATCCGCAGTATAAACCTTCCGCATATCATCGATGTGGCTACGTTACTTACTTTTAGAAAAGTAACAGAATGGTTAAAACGACGTAGTTTTGTCTCTTAAAGACAACATGCTGTCTGAAAATTAACATGTCATTTTTAAATCTCCAAACGACAATGCTTTATTCTTATTGCGAATTAGGGTTTAATTTGGGGCGAAAATCGATTTGGGGCTAAAATTAGGATTCTTCATCTCTCTCTCACAATTGCAATTCGTCTGGGTTGAAGCTTTAAGATTCAGGATTCAGTAACTATCTTTCTCATTCTCTGTCTGTATTTTTGTCACTGTCATTCTCTATCTCTATTTCTCATTCTCTGTTAATCTCAATCTCTTAACTACATCGCTTCACTCAAATTTGGGATCCAGAAATTGGCAACTCCAACTTACCATTGGCTTCTTCAGCGAGTTCAGGTAAGTTAATAAACTTTGTTGGGGTTCACTTTCATAACCAATGGTAATAATCGAAAATTTTGAATTTTGAAATTAATGAAAGTGTAAGTGATAGCTTCAGACGTTGTGGGCCTGACAGAGTTAGAAGAATACCAAGAAAATGCAGATGTGGTGCAAGGCTTATGATCAAGACGGCATATACATTAAAGAACACGGGTCGACTATTTTATTGTTGTCAGTATGGCTCAAAGGAGGTAATGTAGAAAATCAATTACATCAAAAGAGAACGAGAATGTATCTCTGATGAATCATGTCTTAATTTGTTACAAGATAACACACATTTGTCCAAATGGACTGATATATCCATGGTTGAAGAGATGAAAGAGTTCGAAATGGTTGTTAAGAATGTTCAAGTAGATGTGGTAAGCCTAGGGGAAGGTTTACATGATTTGGCAGCTCAGATGAGTATTTTATCATGTGAAACACGCACTTGTGAAGTTGTAGAAAATAGTTATAGAAACAATATTGAAACCATCAAAGAACTTGTAGAAGTTTATGAGAAAGAGATAGGAGATCTAAAATCCATGCTCAGTTGTTGTGAGAAAGAGTTTCAATAGCTATGTTGGTCCAAAAATATGATTGTATGTGTTTTAGTCATGGTTGTGGCATATTGGTCAATTTGTGGGTGAGAGGTTTGTTTGTGTCTTTAGGTGAGATTTTGTCTTTGTGTCTTTGGTTGAGAGTTTGTTTTGGGTCTTGATGTCAAATTTAGCCATGATTCTAGCATATTCTTTCTTATAAGTTTGTATGAAACTCTATTTGTAAAATACAATCGTTGAAATTTTGGTAATTTGATCACATAAATCATAGAAATCAAGTCGTAACCTCCATGATTGAGATAGATTTTAATTCAAATCAAGTCATAACCTCCACGATTGAGATAGATTTAAAACCATACAAATCAAGTCATAACCTCGTTACAATCAAGGTACAAAAGACAAGTTCAAGGTAAAAAAGACAAGTTCAAGGTACAAAAGACATAGTTCAAGATACAAAAGACCAAGTTCAAGGTTGAGACAGATTTTGAAGATTTCTCACCACGTCTGTGAGTTCATATAGCTATAACACACGAGGCTGAGTTGTGTCATAACCTCCACGAGTAGATGATCCATGGATAGATCCTCCATGAATATATGCTCCACAGGTAGATCCTTAATGATTAGATGCTCCACGAGTAGTTGTTGCATGAGTAGATACTCCACGAGTAGATGCTCCATGAGTCGCACCTCCACGATTCAGAAGACCAGAACCTCCACAAGTACGTTCCAAATATTCAAAACAAACATATCCAATTGTCCTTACTCTCTACATCAACAAAACCCCATGCTAGTGGGAATATTTAATCATTCGGATCCTTACCACAAGCTACTAACAACATACCAGTCATTCTACATTTTAGGAAATGTCCCATCTATATGAATTATTCTCCTACACGCCTCAATCCAACCTTCTTTCACACCAGTAAAAAAAACATAAAATCTATGAAACATTGATTGTTCACCTCATATTCAGCAGTAGATCCAAGATTTAAACTCTTCAACTCGTAAACATAATCATGCAGCCTTGAAAATTTCTTTGTTTGCTCTTTCTCAAATATATTCAAGCATCTAAGACTTGTCCTCTGGATTGATGTTGCGTCGAAGCAGTTTGTTCTGGATTTGAGTAGCTGAGATGTCTGGATTCTCTCTGAACTCTTTAATGTACAGATCCGTCAACCTTGTATTGGTAAGTAGAGACACTTTACCATACCATATGCAGTTGTGCTCATCCACTAAAGACCTAACAACTACACTATTGGAGCTGCTGTTAATAAAAGCATATATCCTCCATGGACAATTCTTTTCATCACAAATTGCAAGAACTCACATAGCATCTGTCTTTTTCTACTTTATATTCCTCTTCTTCTTGACTGCATACTTGTTAATTCCATTCTTAAAAATATCAATGGTCTTATACTCCTGAGCTTTTCCACCTAGGTAAGTTCCGTCTTGACCTTAGTAACCACCAACTTGGAAAAACAGATCAAAACTCATCTTCACTTAGTCTCACTTAGCTCAGTGCAACATCTTTTTGAAATCTTTAAAGAGAAAACAAAAGATAAGAGGAGATTAGTTGACTGACCAAAAGTAAACCCAGAATTGACAAAAAAAAAACTTCAGGGGAACAAAAAAAGACTTCAGGTGTATAGATTGACAAAAATTAAACCCATAATGCCCAAATCGCGATAGAGAGATAGATATAGAGATAGATTTAAGTTGTTATGAGAGAATTTAAAGAATTTAAGTTGAATAAATAGAGATGCGACAATGACGAGATACAATGCCATAGTGAAAAAACAGATGCGATACGAAATTTTGAATTAAACCCTAAATCGATTACACATTAAAGAATGTAGACAGAGAAGGAGACAAATTTCACAGAGAATTAAACCCTAAATCAATTACAGGTTGAAGCGATGGAGTCCAGAGATCGAGATTAACAGAGAATGAGAAATCACTTTCAGAGAATAAGACAGTGAAAAAATAAAGACAGAGAGTGAGAAAGACAGTTACCAAATCCCGAATCTTGAAGTTTCAACCCAGACGAATCACGATTGCAAGAGAGAGATAAAGAACCTTAATTTTAGCTCAAATCGATTTTCCTCTAAATTAAACCCTAATTCATGATAAGAAGAAAGCTTCTTCGTTTTGAGATAAACAATGACATGTTAATTTTCAGACAGTGTGTTATCTTTAAGAGACAAAATGACGTTGTTTAAGGATTCTGTTAATTTTTTAACAACAAGTAACGTGGTTACGTCGACGATATGCGGAGGGCTATATTGCAGGTGACTTTCAAGTTGGTAGGATTGATCTGAACAACTTTCGGATGAGGATTTATCTTGCAACAAAAAGGTTGATGGTTTATTTGCAGAAAACCCTTTCTAAATCCAAACATGTAATATGTGTTTATTCAGACATTAGAAGATCTTGTTGAAGCTCTCTCGCCATATAGAGGAGCAATATGTGAAGATGGTGGAAAGGCTGAACAAATTGCAGAAGCCAAGGAGATTGTGAAAAAGGTGAAAGGTGTGTTTGAAACAAAAATGTCAGACGACCTAAACATTGCCCATGTACTCGTGGGTGCTTTTCAAGACACAGTGAAATTCATCAACGTGTCAATCACCAAGCTCAAGAAAATATAGAAGAAGCCGAGAATGTCGCTGGTGGTATCACTTGTCGAGGTTGAGAAATCTGTGAGGGAAGTTTTTGATGTGCTTGGTTTGCTCACAACTCTCAGTTGCGCGGAGTTTTTTTAAAGAGATGAAGCAAAAGGCATTGGCAAGAGCAAAATTCAGAGAAGAAGAGGTCTTGCAGAGGATTGAAACAAGGAGAGTGGCGCGGATGAATATAATTTTTGAGCAATGCGATGGCATTAGAAAAATTTCAGAACTTCAAGGAATCTCCCTCATGGATATTCCTGGAAAAGACATTATGTGGAGGCCCTGCCTCCCTTGTAGTTCTGATCCCAAATCTGTCGTGACGCATGCAACATCTCCTTGATTTCGCTATTGGTTTTAATATATCTTATGACTCTTCTTCTTTAGTTTTTTTTAACTCTTTACTTGTTTAGATTGTGTTAAACTTATGTCACTACTCCTTGTATATTAATGATATCTCAAATATGATGGGTATTTTGACTGTCACAAAATAGAAAAAAAAAAAAGAAAAAAGGTACGAGCATGTGCATGTGCTCTACTGAGTTGTTGTATCATTTATTGGTTAATTTCTGGTTTTATGTGCTCTCTTGTTGACGGATCTAATGATGAGATACACGTTTTGGTGTCAAAAAAATCTCAATACACTTCATTATATGAATTTTCTATTGTACCCTTAATGAATCTTCTTTTAATCTGATTTTTAACAAATTAAATGAAAAAAACAAAACAAAAATCTGGTTGAGAAGCAATGAGGTGGAAGAGAGAGAGAGAGAGATTGGTAGTTTTAAAATTAAATTACATCAATTAAATATGACCACTAAAAAAGTCAAGCGTCATGTAATTTCATCTTCTTCTTTCTTCTTCACACAAACGTAAAGCTTATATGTTGACGAAAGTGAAGCTTCATTTGAGGTGATTTTCAATTCTTTTTATTTTTTATTAATGATTGCTCATTTATTTGTGGGGGTTTATAACCAAGAATATTGAGTAAATATAAATAGATATTTGAATAAAAATATTATAGATTTAAAAATATCTCTTGAATAATGCCTCAATTGTTATGCACAATGGCTTTTGGAACCTGTTATCTTGATCGATTAGAGTGTGACATTGTTAATCCTAGGTAAATTATAGGTAAAAGTGATGGAATCATAGTGAATCTTAGGTAGATAGAAATCAAAATTGGGGGTGAAGAAGAGACTGATGAAATGTGTACAACTAAGTACAACTATGTGTTATTGGTAAAACGGGTACAATTATAGTACAACTATGTGTTATTGGTAAAACTGATACAACTATGGTACAACTAAGTGTTATTAGTAAAACTGATACAACTATGGTACAATTATGTGTTATTGGTAAAATGGGTACAACTAAGAACAGGGAAAGAGTAAAATAATTATGTTTTTTCTTATTTTATTTCAAGAAAAAATGAATAATATTCCATGCACAGTCATACATTTTGATTATGGAGTGTATTATTCTAAAAGCGGAGGTGAAACAAAATGGATTAGAAGTGAAGATAAATTATACACGATAGTGATGAAAAAATCAATTGGGGAGGTCACATATTATGATTTGGTTGATAGCATATACAAGAAGATTATGATAGAGGAAGCCACTATGAAGTTGATACTTAGTTACATTTCGTTGCACCTAGATCCTCCGACAGCATCATATATATTGAGTGATGAAGAAGTTTATGCATATTTCATAACACTGAATTATGAGAAACGTAGGAGTATTTTGCATGTGGAGGCCGTGAATTATGTAAAGGAAACTGAGGGGCTGAGGAAGTTTTAAGAGAGGATCGAGGAAGTGCAGTTGGTGTAAGTACCAAAGTGTTAGTTTGAAGTGGTCGAATGACATCTAGAGTTAATGATGGCGGTATAATTACTCTTTACGGAGATGAATCATGGCAACATGAAGAGATGTTAAACAATGGTGAAAATTCTTCATATGAAGAATTGCGTAACTCATGTGTGCTTGAAGAGAATCCGCTTGCACCTGTTATAGAAGGAGATGATGTGATGGGGAACGATGGTATAAATGTTGGATGGAAAGATGGTATTAATGTGTTGTTGCATCAAGAATTTGAAACTAATAAAGAAGTGCAAGATATAGTTGAAAAAGCTGCACATCATAATTGTTTTCAGTTTGTTGTAATCAACTTGGATTCAAAGTTATATGTGGTAAAATGTTTAGAAGCAATACAGTTGCAAGTGGGCTTTACGTGCTGCAAAACTCAAGAATTCACATTGTTTCTCGATACGAATTCACAGGAAGATACATAGATGCTCTCGGTCTACGATAATTACTAGCCAACATAGGAGGAAAGGGGCACCACGTTTAGTTGCATCTATTTTGCATGACGACTATCTATGTCAATTTGATACAACAACTCCAAAAGTTCTCATTGGTCTGACTCAACGAAGACTTGGTGTTCATGTGTCGTACTCAACTACATTAAGAGGAAAACACCAAGCTGCAAATGATGTGCGGAGCAACCCAGAGGAGAGTTATAAGATAGTGAGCTCATATTTGTACATGTTAGCGAAGGAGAATTTCGGAACAGTTACACGAGTGGAAGTAGATGAGCATTAGAGGTTTAAGTACATATTCTTCACTTTGGGTGCTTACATTGAAGGGTTCAAAGTGATGCGAAAAGTGATCATCGTGGATGGAACCCATCTTAAGACTGTATGTGGTGGAGTCCTAACTGTTGCGACATCTCAAGATCCCAATCATCACCATTATCCCATTGCTTTCGATGTAGTTGATGGTGAGAAAGATGCAAGTTGGGTTGGTTTCTGAAAAGGTTGAAATTAGTTGTGCCGGATTATCCTGAGCTTGTGTTTCTTTATGATAGAAATCAGAGTATCATCAAGTGTATGGGTGAAGTTTACCCGTTAGCTCATCATGGATATTGCATATACTATTTGTCTCAAAATGTGAAAGCAAGCGTTTCAGGTGTCAACAAGGACGTAGTTGGTTCAAAGTTTATAGAATATACAGAAGCTTATACAGAAGCTGAGTTTGTAAAACTTTATGTTGCCTTTAGGATGAGGTACTCAGCTGCAGCAGAGTATCTGGATAAAAGTGTTGGAGAGAACAAATGGTCAAGATGTTATTTTCCAGGAGAAAGGTACAACATCTTGACAACCAATAGTGTAGAATCTAGTAATGGTGTTTTAAAATATGCAAGAAAGTATGCATTATTACCAATGATTGATGTCATTATAGCAAAAGTGGGTGAATGGTTTAACAAACATCAGAAGAGTTCCAGAGAAGTTTATCTTGCACAAAAATTGGTTCCTTATGTGGTGAACATAATACATGAATGATGTAAGGATGCAAAATTGTTGGCGGTGTACGAGATAAACATCTATCTTCTTGAATACTCTGTCGTTGGACTTAATCGGAATGTTTATTTGGTTGACTTAACAAGGAAAACTTGTAGCTGCAAGTGTTTTGACATAGACAAGTATCCATGTGTTCATGCATTGGCGGAAAATTTAGTCAACGTGAAAGGAGAGATCATGTACATGAGTTGTGCTCCAAATATTATTGGGTGGAGCTCTGGGCTTTGGTATACTACCAAACAATTTATCCTGTTCCCAATCAGAAGCAATGGGTCGTTCCTCCCGAGATACAAGAGAAGATAGCATTACCTCCGGTATATGAAAAGAAAAAAGGTACCCATCAGGTGGAGAACATCAAAGAAAAAGAAGGGGACATGGCCGAGGGTCTTCTCAAATTGAGGGAGAAACGAATCAAAGTGATGGGAGATCGAGTCAAAGTGGTCGAGGCTCGACTCAAGGTGGTGGAGGCATGTATAATTGGTTTAATGGTGAAGAAAATGTCTCTTAATTTCTCTGTTTGGTTTGGTTAATTGTGGATGATACTAGTTTTTGTTAAATTCTGTCAACGTACAATTAGGTAAAACTAAGTGGTACAACTATGTTGAATTTGATTTTAAGTTTGGTAATTTGTTCAAGAAATACATGTTTGTGTCAATATTTGGTCGTCTATAATCATTAACCTCTATTGCCGGAAGGGAAAGAATCAAAATTTTTGGTTAGTGGTTACATAACATCATATTTTACTTACAAATGTCATATAACCTGAATGTTTGTTTAGATGTGAAGCACTTGAATTTACCAAAAAAATTTAAAATTGTTATTTAACAATTATTTATTTATGAAACTATAATATAAGCACTTTAATATTTCAATGTCATGAATACAACTAAAAAATGTTGTAAATTAGTATAGTACAACTAATTAAATGTAAAACCACCAAAGTATAACTATGTTATGGTCTGAGTACAACTAATAATTTTGATACAACTCTAGTACAACTAGGGGACAAAACTTTTTGTTGGACAAAAAGTAATTTTTGTTTGATCTTAGGTACTTTTTGTTTGATCCTAGGTACTTTTTCTCGGATACTATGTATTTTTTGTTTGATCCTAGGTACTTTATACATATTTAAATTTATAATTAAATTATATAACGAATATAAAAACATTAATATTATCATTTTATAATTAAACATTAATATTAAACAAATAGTTGTACCATAGTTGTACGTTAACAAATAGTTGTACCATAGTTGTACTTAAAATTACGAGTTCCACATGCAATAAAACACAAGTTCCAAATTGCAAATAACATCCTGAAATACAAAAACAAAACAAAAGACAAGTTCCAAACAACATCAATAAACACCTAAACCTTCTTTTGTTTCTTCTTTCCATCTTCCGTGAATGGAGATTTTTTAAACCTAGATGGGTTGATCTTCCTCTTTTCTTGTCTAGTATATTTTTTTGAAGATTTTGACTTTGTGCGTCTAACTATTGGCCTCAATGGCTCGGTGCTACCACAGGGTAAAGGACCACTAATTGGACCACAAGTAAGTATGGTAGGAACCAGATATAGCCAACCCGGATATGGAGGCTTAGCCGGAGAAGGCACAACTGGAGAAGACTGAGCAGGAGAAGACTGAGCAAAAGAAGGCTGAGCAGGAGAAGACTGAGCAGGAGAAGACTGAGCAGGAGAAAATCGAGCAGGAGAAAACTGAGCAGAAGAAGACTGAGTAGGAAAAAACTGAGTAGGGGAAGGCTGAGCAGAAGAAAGCTGAGCAGGGGAAGGCTGAGCAGGAGAAGGTTGAGTAGGGGAAGGCTGAGCATGAGAAGGCTGATCTCCAGACAGCTGAGCTGCAGAAGGCTAACTCGTAGAAGGCTGAGCTGCTGAATACTGACCCGCAGAAGGCTGAGCTGCAGAAGGATGACCATCACAATAGTCCATTGTTGAATCCTCAAAGAACTTCACATCAACTTCAAGAACTTTAACCATATCATCAATCATACTAACCTTCTCCTCAATATGTTCCATCATTATGCAATTATGGCTGAATCCAGCCTCCATCAACTTTTTCAACTCTCTGAACATATCTGGTGGTGGAGGAGGAGGAGGAGCATTTTCAGGTTGTTCTTCAATCCACAGGTACCTTCTCTACTACCCTAGAAGACACATCCCGTTCGTAGAGGTTTTCCCAAAAGATCTTCTTCCCGGTGTTGAGATGAGTAGTCATAGCTTCAGTAATTTCATCCAGGTAATCTTGAGGGAAGTCTCCATCCCAAATATGTGCCATCAAACATCGTTCTTCATCATGTCTATGAACCTCTTTTGGCACATTCTTGGACAGCCACGACTCGATCTGACATCTTCACGGTACTTTATCCTCAAAGATGAGAAAGCCTCAAATGCCAAAAGCTACAACAAATGGTTATATGCATTAGTACACACAGTAAGAACAAACCAAATACATGAAACAAAAAGTTGAAATATTAGAAAATTTCATACCTCCAAAGGAATTATGAAAGCAGGAAATGTCAAGTTCAGTTTCTCTTTGACTTGACCCTTCAAATGCTTCAGCAAATGGTTGATCTCAATTGAATAATGTTCAAACGTGTATCTCCCCCACGGAAAGCTCTTGCATACATCCAAATCATCGATAATTCAGAGAATGAACGACTCAATGGGTGATGGTACCTTAGCCTTCATTTTCATGATGGAACTGAGGAGGTAAAGCACACCTATATGTAATCGATCTTCACATGTTGCCATCGTCATCATCTTCTTTTCTACATCAGACTAGAATATCTTCTCCTTTTGATTAAACTATCTCTGGACAAAGTTGAAACTCCCTATATTCTCATGATCTTCTGGATACTCTTGGCACTCCAGCCCGGATATCAATGCATGCTCCCTTATCGAATAATGGATAAAACTCCGTTGATTATAAACCACCACTCTTTGCGCTTATTAAGACACGCAGTCCAGAATATAAAAATTCACATGCCCATCAACTTCCAGCTTTTCTCCCTTGGCATGTGGAATAAATGCTTGAATTGGTTGTCCTTAAACCATTCCATCTCCATGTCAGAAAGGTACTTCTCCAAGTTCTCTAATATCTTGGCCATGTCACACCTTCACATAAATTTGCATGACTTTGAGTAATCCTCTGGCTTGTGGTAGAACCTAACAGGTTGCTCCGGCTGCTCGTCATTATCCTCCTCACCACCTTACAATAAGAACATTTCAGTTTAAAGTTGTACCAAGTTTTACTGAGTTGCACCACAACTAGTTGTACCAGTTGTACTTATTTTAAATTTCCTAAATTATGCGGGAAATAAATACTTTATTTATAATTAATTCCAGTTGTACTACTAATGCATCAGTTGTACTAGTTTCACCTAAACAATCCTACATATATAAATCTCAATTATACCTCATTCAATGCCTCAGACTAAGACTCATTCAATGCCTCAGACTAAGACTCATTCGATGCCTCAGGCTGAGACTCATTCGATGCCTCAGGCTGAGACTCATTCAATATCTCAAGCGAAACAGAGTTTTCTTCCTCTCCACTTGATGAAGAGATATTCTCATCGGATCCATTCTCATCATCTTTTATCGGAGGAAGATGTGGATTAGAGTTTCTTGTTCTAACCATTCCTGCAATTCATAAAAAACAACTTTAACATCAAACACTAAACTTAAATCAAATCTGAATATTCAAACCAAATATCATATCCGAGCCTAATTAACATTTCACAATAGCTCGACCCTATTTCACATTTCTCTATAAATCGACCCTAATTCACTATAACTCGACCCTAATTCACAATAACTCAGTCAATCTCCATCCAAACAAAACCCTAAGCAGTTTCGGAAACCTCTAACGAAATATAAAAGCTACCACTCAAGGAGTTGAGAAGAGCAACGACGACGAAATCTGGATGTTGAACGGAGGCTGAGCAATGGCGGAAGAGCAACAGTGGAAAGCAACGACGGAAGAAGCGGCGACAAAACAGAGCTATAGCAGAGACGACGGAGACGAAGCCGAAGGGAAGATGAGCTCCGGCCGACTGACGACGGAGAGAGGAAGCTTCCTGTAAAAAATCAGGTCGTTTCTGGAGTGCAGGTTGCAGAGGAAGAACACGGCACGAAGCACGAGGTGAAAGAAACAAGGAGGATTAATATAATGATGTTGGATCTAAAAAATTGGATATTTTATTTTGAATTCATGTTTATTAGGCTTGGTCTAATTTTAATTAAGTAGGCTTGGTCCAATTTCAAATCAATTAGGCAAATATACATAATAATCTTCGAAACATAAAGTTATTTAGTAATTTGCACTCAATATGAATTAAAAAATAAAAAAGAAAATACAAATCAGAGGAGATGGATATCAACTTATTTCCTTACCGAAAAATGTATTTTAGATTATGGTCCCTTGTTGACCTACTAGCTAATTTTGGCCAGTTGTTTTTGTTTTTCTTATAAGATTATGCCAGTGTTAGATTTGGATTTGAGAAGCTAAATCTTATGATTCACTATTGACATGCTCTTTTTCGATTTTCTTCTCTTTCGTAGAAGGGATGTATATCATCATTCTCTCTCTCTGGATCAGAATCAGCCAATCAAACTGTAGCTTTTCTTTCTGTCCGAACATTAAATTAATCGAATTTGGAAGCCCAAGTAATAAGAAAATCAGCTTCTGTCTTGACTTCATTTCTTTTGTTTAAAATCTTCTCCAAGATGAGAAGCATTATCTGTTTATTTCTGCATCGTCTCGTTAGGCCGGGTGACCACATCTTCACGCCGCAGAGAAGACTGAACATCCTCCGCCATCACCGAGCACCACCAAGACCGTCGAAGAAGTTAATTGTCTCAGTGAAAAAAGAGAGAGAGAGAAAAAGAAGACCACCAAAACCATTGTGTTTAATATAATTTTAGCGATGCCACTAACCAAAATTACTTTTTGATTTGTTATAATTTGAAATATTATTCGTAACTCAAATAGTTTTAAATAAAATCTGAATCTCAACCTAACAAAAAATCTGAAATTGAATATCATTACTAATTTTCAACTATAAAATAAATTTCTTAAATTTATTTAATACTTGAAAATGATTTTATGTGCATGGGAATACTTGAAAAAAAATAAAAGAAACTAATCCTACAACCATTTAAATGTCTGGTTTTTGTGGCTTTAGAAAAAACAAAAAATTTAAGAACAAATAAAAACATCAAGCGAGACTGTAGAGACTTTCGAGAACAAAAGAGTAAAAAATATGATTGTTTATGATTTAACTGTTAAAACTTGAAACCCAATAAAAGTCATAACAGCCTAAAACCAATAAGCCCTATGATCGTTCAATTATGTTTGTTATATAACTACAATTGAATCTAAAAAATATAAAAAAGTTAAAACCACCATCATCCATTTTTGTTCTTATTATATAGGCTTTTAGCTAATTGAATTAATCCATTCATATCATAAAAATATCGTCAATACTGCTCAAACTCTTCCGTAGAAACTGAAATTTAGAACGTAAAATTACCAAAAAACCCGAACCATATTTAGATGATTTGATTCGGTTTGATTTTATCTAAAATGTTCAGTTAGCATTATTAAAAATATTTTGGTTTCGGTTCGATTTGTTATAAAACCATAAAATCATTTGGGATTTTTGGGTTTCTAAATTTTTTTATTAAAATACTTTTTTGGTTAGAGTTTAAACAGTTTTGTAATATTACATGAATAAGTTTTCTAATTCTATATTTCTTTCTTTAAAAACTTTATTCCAATCAGTATTATAGAAGGATAAATAAAACCCTATAAAAATTGATGTTCATAACATCATTATGTATTATAATCATATTTAATTGATCAATATATTTACGTTGGAATTTACTTACAGTTTGATAGACTTTGAACAGAAGATGATATCATTAAGACTGAAAATCTATTATTATTTTAAGAGCGGAATCTGCTTTGAGGGCACTTGGATTCCATTGGGACAAGAGATGATGATCCACGCAAAAGTAGGATGCATACACGAAAAAATCTTTATTCTCATGTTATATTTATATATATATATATATATATAATTTTTTTTAATTATAGAATAAACCAAAAATAACCAAAATTGAATTATCCTGAAATATATATGGTATTTATATAGTTTTAGGTTTTGTAAAACAGATAAACTGTAAATCAAGAAAAACCAAATCTAATTAAATACAGGTTTATACAGTTTTAATTTTGAAAAAACCAATAAATTGTAAAAATGAAACAACTAAAGCATAAATTGGAATGCCCGAAATCCTAGTCAAACTCAACCCAAGAGATATATACCAATTAATGAATTATAAATTATTTAAGCTATCAAAGATTTCAAGATTTGACCACTTGTATTGATTAGTTTTTATTAATTAAATATAATATTTAAAAAACTTAAAAGAATTCTCTGAATTATTTTTGATATTTTAATTATGCACTAGGCTCGTACTTATTGTTCGACTAGCGGTTAACCAAATTTTGAACATGGATACAAAGTAACTGATATTTTCTTATATATTTTCTTCATAACATAATATTTTACATCTTAGAGTCAGTCTATATTAAATAAAAGTTAAAATTCGAATTGTGTTAATTCTCACCATATGATAAATTGGAAATATAAAAGGAAATATTAAAAAAATATATATCAAACTTCCTATTAACTTCAGTAAAATCACATAATTAATATTTTCATAAGTACATAATTAATAGTAAAGGCTTACAATGCACCGCTACGACTCGAATTGAATCTTGGCTAACGATCGGTGACTTTAATCAAATTAGAGATAATAGTGAAAAGGTTGGAGGAAAGTTTCGAGATGTTGCATCTTTTCAAGACTTCAATACCATGATCGACATTTGTGATATGTCTGAACTTCATCATCGAGGAAATAAATACAATTGGTGTGGGATACGAAGTGTGGTTCGCAGTGGTGTCCACGCAAATGAACTAGTGCAATGTTGTCTTGATAAAGCTTTGGCAAATACCGAGTGGCTTATTGATTATCTGGCATCATGTTCTGAATATCTTGAACCTATAGAATCAGATCATCGTCTTTTAATTGTCAACATCTTTTCGGACACACAACTGCAAAGAGGCTAATTCCGTTATGATAAAAGATTATATGATAGAGAAGGATTTAAAGAGAGTGTGGAATCAGTATGGTTAACAATGGACCAAAGCGAGGGCCTCCCATCAAAGATTCAATCCATACAAAAACATATTTCACGGTGGAAACGGAATAATACGACTAACTCGACATATGAGATTCGGACTCTGAAATCTAAACTTGAGGTGGCTTTCCTCGTTAACATGCCAGACGTTGCTGAGATCAAAGAAATCAAACGGAAACTCAATAAAACATACTATCAAGAAGAGGTATTTTGGAAATTAAAAAAGTCGTATCAAATGGCTTAAAGAAGGAGATCGCAATACAAAGTTCTTCCATGGCTGCGCTAAGACTCGGAAAGCAAAGTTACGAATTACTTCTGTTTTAGATGATAATGGTGTTGAATATACGAATGAAGGAGACATATCCAGAATCGCAACTAAGTATTTCAAGGAAACTTTTTCTTCTGAAGCAAAGAATGATTGGGGCGATTTTTTGATGAAGTTCAATCACCGGTAACGGATACTATGAATGGAGTGCGTACGGCTGAAGTAACTGATGAAGAAATCATTATGGCGATTAAAACTATAGGAGGTGATCGGGCGACTGGACCGGATGGTTTGAGTGACAGTGTTATTAAAGAGACCAAGGCTTTTTCTCCCATGGATCCCTGCCGCCTGGATTTAATACTACGCATATTTGCCTCATTCCGAAGATTGACCAACCGAGTTATATGAGTAAGTACTGCCCGATCAGTCTATGCAACATACCTTATAAAATTATCTCCAAAATTTTGATAGCATAGTTGAAGCCTTTCCTACCTTCCATTATTTTGGATCAACAAACCGCCTTTGTTCCGGGTCGACAAATTACTGATAATGTGTTGATTGCTCATGAGCTCTTACACTCGTTGAAGTCTCGGAAACGTCAATCAAAGACGTATATGTCAATTAAAACGGACATATCCAAAGCTTATGACCGTATAGAGTGGAACTTCCTAGAAGAGTCAATGAAGCGTTTAGGTTTCAGTTCCCATTGGATACAGTGGATCATGACGTGTGTAAAATCAGTTTCCTATTTAGTCCTCATTAACGGAAGTCCATATGGTGAAATCATACCAGCAAGGGGTATTCATCAAGGTGACCACTTATAGTCGTATCTTTTTCTTCTTTGTGCGGAAATGCTTACACAAAAGCTAAATTTGGAAGAAAGGAAAGGTAACATACAAGGGATCATTATAAGTAACAATGGACTTCGGGTTAGTCACCTCCTCTTTGCAGATGACTCATTTTTCTTCTGTAAAGCTAATCCAAGGGATAATATGACCCTTGCTAATGTATTAAAACATTATGGAGAGCTTTCTGGTCAACGAGTTAATGTCAATAAGTCGGTTATTACATTTGGGTCACGTGTCTATGACTCTAATAAGTTGATTGTTTGTCATATCATTCGGATCCAAGGTTTTGGTGGCTGTAGTAAATATTTGGGTCTTCCCGAGGAGTTTTCACAATGGAAGTGTGATTTATTCGAATATATAGTCAAGAAAGTTAAGGATCGTACATAAAATTGGAATCAAAAGTTTTTATTGGAAGGGGGGGGAAGAGGTTCTTCTCAAGTCAATAACTTTGGCTATGCCAACTTATGCGATGAGTTGTTTTAAATTACCTCGGACTATCTACCAAGAAATAAATTCGGCCTTATCATAGTTTGGTGGGGATCCATTGACTCCAAGACACATATGGCTTGGGTTAGTTGGAAAAAGCTGAGTCGACCAAAAAAAGAAGGAGGGTTAGAATTCAAAGATATTGAGAAGTTTAATGATGCATTGCTTGCGAACAAGCATGGCGCATTTTACAAAAACCCAATTGTTTATTAGCAAGACTTCTAAAGAGTCGATATTTCCCGGATACTAATTTCGCTGATGCGGTAATACCCACTAAGACTTCTCATGGATGGCGTTCGATTATTTCTGGCCGGAATCTCTTTTATAAAGGATTGTTATTTAGATTTTGTAATGGAAAAAAAGATAAACCCTACAACAGATCACTGGTTACCAACACACCCGTCTAGAGCATCGTCGAATACAAATCTACCACAAACTTTCCGACTTAAAGATTTATGGCAGGCCAACGGCAGGCAATGGGATGAGGAAAAGTTACAACGATTTTTAGGTATGGAGGAAGCATGTATGGCTTGGAAAATTTACATACATCATCGCCATACAGAAGATAAATTTATTTGGCATTATACAAAGAATGGTGAGTATTCGGTGAAGTCTGGCTATTGGCTTTCAACACATTTGCCTCCTTTACCAAACCAAAGTCTACCAACCCCAGGTAATACAATTCTAAAAGGCCGAATTCGGAAGACAGAAACTTCACTAAAGATCAAACATTTTCTATGGAGACTGCTTTCGTCAGCCCTAGGTACATGAGAAGAATTAAATCAGCAGGGTATACCAATTGATGCAACATGCAAACGATGCTATCAACAAATAGAAACGACATCCCACTTATTTTCCAGTGTGATTATACTATTGCAACATGGAGAACGGCTAATTGACCATCAACTATATTACCTTCGCCAACTACAACGATAGAGGAAAATATAGAACACCTTCTTACGTTTTACGATACGGCTCCGACTAGAGAATTACAACATGGAATATTTTGGATATTCTGATAGATTTGGAAATCAGGGAATAATCTCATTTTCAATAGGATACAACATCAACCTCAAACTGTAATCCATCGGGCAATGGATAATGTTATAGAATGGCTTGAGGCCATTCCTCCCTCCACCATGCCACAGAGCCGATCATCACCATCAAAGGAAGTGTCCGCCAATTGGTACCCTCCTCCTACAAATTTGTATAAATGCAATGTTGATGCAAGTTTTCACCACAACCAAGCTATGACTGGGGTAGGTTGGATAGTACGAGATGAGTTTTGTACATTCAAACTCGGTAGTTCAACAAGATTAAAACAAGGTTCACACCCACTCGAGGCTAAAACCTTAACCTTATTACATGCTTTCAAAACACTATGGTGTAGAGGTTTTTGGAAAATAATTATGGAAGGCGACAACAAATAGTTAAACGATATACTCTGTTTACGATCCGTAAACGCATCTTTAAATCCGTTGATTTTTGATATCCACAGTTAGGCAGATCGATTTACCAATATTACATTCATTCTAGTTTTACGACAATACAATCAGGTTACCGATATATTGACAAAAATAACAATCAACCAAATAATTACATTTACTATTTTCATTTATCCTCCTAAAATGTTACGGAGTTTCTTGTATATCAACTATCTAAACTTTCTTGTATATCAACTATTTAAACGCTACGTGAATTTTTTAATAAAACAGACGCTCAAAAAGAAAAAACACATAATTAATAACTTCTTATTACCTAATTGACTATATTTTTGATAAGATTCGCTGACTTATATCAAGAGCAGCTATTCATAGATGATTAAAAATTCAATAACTAACGTATTAAAACTTCCTTAAAATAATGAGTCGAAAAATCAGTGATATTACAAAATTACAGAAATTCGTAACTGTATTAAAAGCTTATTTTGTATCTTCTCTCTCTTTCGCTGCGCTCCCACTCAAAAAATGGCTCACCTCTTCAGAGAGCTGTCTCTGGGCCACTCTAAGAGAGAGACTACCCCGCCGCCGTCACAATCGGCGACTTCACAGTCCTTTTCAATGTCCTCCGCTAAACCTTTCGATCTACCTCCATCTCCACTTGGACAACTCGCTGTTCAACTTTCCGATTCCGATCTCCGTTTCACTGCTTACGAGATCTTCGTCGCTTCATGCCGTAGCGCCACCGGAAAGCCTCTTTCATCGGCTGTATCAGTCGCTGTTTCTAATCCTGATTCTCCTAATGACTCTCCTGCTTCTCCGGCAATTCAGCGTTCCTTGACCTCAGCCGCCGCAAGTAAGATGAAGAAAGCGTTAGGGATGAGGTCTTCTTCTTCGCTTTCACCTGAATCTAATAAGAGTCCTGGTTCTGCTTCGGGTTCGAATGGTAAGTCTAAGCGTCCTACTACTGTCGGTGAGCTCATGCGGATCCAAATGCGAGTATCGGAGGCTGTTGATTCGCGTGTTCGTAGAGCTTTCCTTAGAATCGCTGCTACTCAGGTGAGCTTAATTTTACAGTTGCATTATCCTTCTTGCTGGATCTTTGTGATCTAATTGAGCTCAATTTTGGATTGACCTTGTCAAATTCTTACTATACACCATGGAAGGATCTACTAATTAGATGTAATTAGAATGAATCTCGAGCTTGATTTAAGTTTAATACGAGGAATGCAATTTCGTGATCTTGTGATATATATGAGATTGACTTGTGGATAAGAATGTGTGTTTGTGACATTTGCGTCTTAGTAACAACTACTAGAGGTTTAATTTCTGTGAAAGTTCTCGGCTTAGTGGTTTTTTTTTCTTTTTTTTTTCAGGTTGGAAGGAAGATTGAGTCGGTGGTTCTTCCATTAGAATTGTTACAGCAGTTAAAGTCTTCTGATTTTACGGATCAGCAAGAATATGATGCCTGGTTGAAGAGATCATTGAAGATTCTTGAAGCAGGTCTTCTGTTGCATCCTCATGTACCGCTCGATAAGACGAATAGTTCTCAACGATTGCGACAGATAATTCATGGAGCTTTAGACCGGCCTTTGGAGACTGGAAGGAACAATGAGCAAATGCAAAGTCTTCGATCAGCGGTCATGTCTCTTGCTACTAGATCTGATGGTTCTTTCTCTGACTCTTGTCATTGGGCTGATGGATCTCCGTTTAATCTCAGGCTCTATGAACTGCTTTTAGAAGCGTGTTTTGATTCTAATGACGAGACATCCTTGGTCGAGGAAGTTGATGAACTTATGGAACACATAAAGAAGACGTGGGTAATTCTTGGAATCAACCAAATGCTTCATAACCTCTGTTTTACATGGCTTTTGTTTAGTCGCTATGTTGTAACTGGACAAGTTGAGATGGATCTGCTTTATGCTTGTGATTCTCAACTGGCAGAAGTTGCTAAAGATGCAAAGACAACAAAGGATCCTGAATATTCCCAAGTTTTAAGTGCTACACTGAGTGCTATATTAGGTTGGGCAGAGAAAAGGCTCCTTGCATATCATGACACTTTTGACCGAGGTAATGTTAATACCATGGAGGGAATTGTTACTTTGGGTGTATTAGCAGCAAGGATATTAGTTGAAGATATATCTAACGAGTATCGTAGAAGGAGGAAAGGAGAAGTTGATGTAGCTCGTACCAGGATTGAGACATACATCAGGTCGTCACTACGAACTGCTTTTGCTCAGGCAAGTATCTGCGTCGTTTTGTTTTTATTTTTCTCTACTTACCGCTGATTCAGTATCTCAATGTACTTATTTCTTTACGTTGTGTCTTTCTGTAGAGAATGGAGAAAGCAGATTCTAGCCGGAGAGCATCTAGGAACCAGAAAAATCCTCTTCCTGTTCTTGCCATCCTTGCTAAGGACATTGGTGAGCTAGCTGTTCAGGAAAAGCGGATGTTCAGTCCAATATGGAAGAGATGGCATCCATTTGCTGCAGGGGTTGCTGTGGCTACCCTTCATGCCTGTTACGGAAATGAGATTAAACAGTTTATATCCGGGATATCTGAGTTGACACCCGATGCTGTCCAGATATTGAGAGCTGCAGATAAGCTAGAGAAGGATCTGGTGCAAATCGCAGTAGAGGATTCTGTTAACAGTGATGATGGTGGCAAAGCAATTATCCGTGAAATGCCTCCCTTCGAGGCTGAGACTGTTATTGCTAATTTGGTTAAAGACTGGATCAAGGCAAGAATAGACAGACTTAAGGAATGGGTTGACAGGAATTTGCAGCAAGAGGTTCGTAACCCTATCTTAAATTTTGGTCTTAGAATTTTTCATCTTCAACTTCTTCCATATTTGGAAAACATAATCATTAAGTTTCGTTGTATGTTGGGTGATTAATCTTCAAAGTTTTAACCGAGTTAATGGAAATTTTATTTTCAGGTTTGGAAACCAGTTGAAAACCAGGAAGGAGGATATGCACTATCTGCTACCGAAGTGTTGCGGATTTCTGATGAAACTTTGGATGCGTTTTTTCAGCTTCCCATACCCATGCATCCTGCAGTCTTACCTGATTTAATCGTAGGTTTAGACAAATATCTTCAGTATTATGTTTCAAAGGCAAAATCTGGTTGTGGTAAGTTTGCATATGATTCTGGATATGTTTTTCTAATCTGATGGAACACAAAGAAGCCTTATTGTCTCACACTTTTACATATTATCTTATGATGATGCTCAGGCTCTCGGACTACATACATGCCAACAATGCCTGCACTCACCCGATGTACGACAGGATCAAAATTCCAAGATGTCTGGAAGAGGAAAGAAAAGACACCTACTTCTCAGAAGAAAGACTCTCAGGTTTCGGTTATGAACGGAGATAATGCCTTAGGGGTCACGCAGCTATGTGTCAGAATAAATAGCTTGCACAAAATCCGCAGTGAGGTCGATGTTTTGGAAAAGAGAGTGATAACACATTTGAGGAACTGTGAGTCAGCTCACACTGACGACTTTTCCAACGGCTTAGGAAAAAAGTTTGAGCTCACACCAGCGGCTTGCATCGAAGGCATTCAACAGCTTTCTGAGTCTCTGGCTTACAAAGTTGTCTTCCATGAACTAAGCCACTCATTATGGGCCAGTTTATACATTGGTGACCTCTCTTCCTCTAGAATCGATCCTTTCCTCAAGGAGCTCGAACAGAATTTGACAGTTATAGCTGAGACAGTACATGAAAGAGTCCGTACACGGATCATCACCGATATTATGAGAGCCTCTTTTGATGGCTTCTTACTTGTCCTACTCGCTGGAGGACCATCTAGGTCTTTTACAAGACAAGACTCTCAGGTAATGGAAGAAGATTTCAAATCTATGAAAGATATGTTCTGGGCGAATGGAGATGGTCTAGCTATGGACCTGATCAATAAATTCTCAACCACGGTCAGAGGCGTGCTTCCTCTATTCAGTACAGACACAGGTAGTTTAATAGAGAGGTTCAAAGGAACTACACTCGAAGCATACGGTTCTTCAGCTAAGTCAAGGCTTCCGTTGCCTCCAACTTCAGGCCAATGGAATGGCATGGAGCCGAACACGCTTTTACGCGTTTTATGTTACCGTAACGATGAATCTGCCACGAGGTTTCTCAAGAAGACTTATAATCTGCCTAAGAAGCTCTAGTGTGGACTTCACACTACTGCAACGATTAATAACCTCACAAGATGAAGAGTGTGTTGTTCCTGTTGTAGGGAGGGAGCATCCGAGATTTGTATAGTGAGTTTCATGTTTTTTTTTTATACATTTCTTACACGTATTTATTATATTCATTTATATCGGTTGTTATTATTGTTTTTGAAGATTATACAAATAACTTATTCGATGTAGCTACCATTGTCTATTTCTTCACATGTGTTAGTTTTCTGCTGAATTATTGTTTGTTCCCTTCTGTCATTTATTTGGCCATGCCAACATGTACTTGTATTTTTCTGTCTTTTTGTTTGGTATTTTAGAGGAAAGTTTTATTCATACACAATAATCCTATTTTGTGGTGCTAATGCGTGTTATTGTTTTGCATATTTTTTTTATCGAGTATTCATAATGCGGATACAATGATAAGACCATCGTGGATATTCTAATCGAAAATAATAATCAGCGCTTCATAATTCTAGAGAATTATTTGTTTTATAGCCATGTTCGAAAACGGTGGTGAGGCGGTCGGCGGCACCCAGCCGTCGGAATTTTCAAAACTTTCGAATTTTTCGTCGATTTAGTTCATGAATCGATTAGCAATGGATATATCTATCATATTTGGTCATAAAACAACAAGAAAAGCAAGAAGAAATTATGGACATCGTGAAAAAACTAGGGAGGCGGCGGCGGATTAAGGTTTTAACAGTGCTTGACTATAGGTTGAAGACGTGGGTAAAATGGTAATTTTGAATTCATTAAAGAAAAATAAGAAAAAAACCTAATAAGTTAAAACTGTAAAAAGTAATTTCCGATTAATGCTCGATTAATCTGCTAGGCGCTAGGTCTATTTCCAATCGTTCGATTAACGCCTGGTAAAATTTTTAACATGAATTCTTAGTTATGGATCCCCCATAATTATAAAAAAAATTACAAATTTAACTCATGTAAAGATATAATCATTTATCAAAGGAATTAAAAAAGAAAGAACTGGCTTATTGGTAAGCCATATGCATTGCAATAACCACATTCTCGAATCCATGGTGGTGCAGATCGTATGGTGGGATGCTTCACTGTTTAATTGTCATGACGATGTATCATTGATGTTGATGTAACATGAGCACTTGGCTACTAGTTTTGAGAAGATGGTGGTGATGATAACTGTTGTACTAAGCAAAACATCATACACCTTTTGGCATGCTGGTCTTGTGTTCCACAAACTTCACATTTCTTGAGGTATGGTCGAGGATAGTAACAATAATCTAATTAATATATATTGCGGTTTTCGGAGAGACTTTTGTTGGAATTGCTATTGTTGGCATGAATTGGCATTATATTGACTAGAACGCCAATTGTATGGATTTATGTTGACTTTAGTTTGGTAGTTGGTGGTGAAGAAGATTGTGTTGTAACTGGGCAAAACATCATGCACCTTTTGACATTGTGATGTTGAGTTCCACAAACTAGATATATCCTGAGGTATGGTCGAGGATAGTAGCGATCATTTGACTGAAATCACTAAGTACCGTTTGAGACATTCATTTAAACTTAATATTGGTTTTCTAGGTGAAGAAAGACATATCCATTTAACCGGTGCTATATATTTTTGTGATTAATTTGGTCTGTTTATCACTGATATTGTCTGATAATTTAATTTTGTGATTTTTTTATAAAGGTGGACAAGGGAACTAATACAAAATATTTACATGCATAATAAGTAGTATACACACACATTTTATACATAGGCATAAACATGACAAGACAAAACAAAATCAACCTTGCTGTTAACAACCACGACTCAAACATTATTCTCATCTCTCACCTTTCATGTAATTGTAGATATTGTTGTTGTACCACAGAGAGTGAACCATGACAATCAACCATAGAGTCTCCTTTCTGTTCACCTTTTCTGCTCTTGCTCGATCCACACATATTGCAGTATGTATTTGCCAAACATGAAATAACATATTATATACGAAATTAATCAACTGGCATTCAAATATCATTAGGTTTTCGTATGTTTGTTAATTATCGTAGGATTAGATGATGATGATGATGAGTGCCGAGGCGCATTTGACTGACTACAAAAGAGGAAAGTGTTATTTGAAGTGGAAACCCATCAAATTTAACGCTAATGTCAATAAATCTCTCCGAAATTAGCCACTGACGAGCCTCCGCGATACTTCATCAATGATATCCATTTTGATAACTATTTGAACAACGACACGATCTAATCTAATATAATCTATTTACTTATGAATAATACGTTTCTATTTATTTTTAAGATATATATGTTTATGATGGTAAAATAATTCATTGTTCCAAATAGGATAATATTCTTCACATAATGAAAGCATTCATTGTTCATACAAAATTTATACTCTTATTATATTATATATTACCAAGGTGATCCACGACCATATCACTTCGCTCCATTACTCAGTGGATCACAAATATTCGGGCATGCTCGATCGTTGATTCTCCACGAGACCATCATCTTCTTCAATTTAACCGTCGAGTAGTTGCAGAGTTTATTGTGCAGAGAAATTGCAGAGTTCTCTTGTGTTTATATTAGTGATCCTGCTACTATCTTCTTACGCTCTTGAGGTTCTGTCTCACGTTACATTCTTCTGTTTCATGTAATTTTCTCCTCTTTTATAAATTTAACCTTTTAACAAAAAAATAATATATACACATGAATTCACATTTGGCAAGTTTTGTATTAGTTTCATTTTTATTCATTTATCATGTTTTCTATATTATTACTTCTTCATCAACTAGTTAACATATTAAATAATATGAAACACAAATTAAGAAATATAATTTTTTTACTTTATTTTAATATTAAAATAATAATAATAAATTTAAATATTTGATTGATTTAAATCTTGTTAAATAATAGAATCTAAATACTTAACACGGATCCGGTTTATTTATTTATTTTTATTTATTAATAAGGCACATTACAATTTAGTGAAAAATATTTTTTTATCCAATTCATCTAATGTTAAAACATATATTGTTATTTTTTTAAGTTTGACTTTTTTATTAATATTCGTGCTAAAGAGAATTAAAAATATTATTGCAAAGAACAATTTAGAATACGATTTACCCTTATTATGGTGATTAAAAATTCAAATATGTAGAAGGGGAGATAAGCCTTATGGAGATTTAAAAGTAACAAGTTCAAGGATCAATTCTCAACGAAAGTTACATGGGACCAGGTAAGAGAGTCATGCCAGATAAATGCTTGGCACAAAACGGTATGGTTTCCCAACGCCACTCCGAAGCATTATTTCATAATGTGGCTAGCTGTGCAAAACTGGTTGTCAACAGAGGATCGAATGATCACATGGTCAGCAAACACGTTAAAAAAATGCTCCTTCTGTCAAGAACCCATTGAAACACGAGATCACATCTTTTTCGCCTGCCCCTACGCCACACAGGTCTGGTACAAACTAACATATGGTCTCTTATGTAGTGATTACACCACACAGTTCGGCGAGCTTGTCTCACTCTTTCACTCCAAGGGGACAAAGACGACAACATACTTCATGATCAAGTACACTTTTCTCGCCGCAACCTACTGCCTATGGAAAGAAAGAAACCAAAGAAGACACAGAAGAGTACCCTACAAATAAACAGACTGACAACAGAAATTGAGAGGATGATTCGGAATCGTCTAGCAGTGCTACAAAGAGAAGGGAAGATGAGAGATGGTCTGCAACTTTGGGATGCTACAAGATTTTAATCATGTTATTCAAATTACTCAGCTCTCTAGTAGACGGTGTGTACTCTTTTTTCTGGGAAGTGGTTTCGTCCCAAATGGATTTTCCACTCTCGGGTTTTAATGAGGCTACCGTCTACTAACTTTAAAAAAAGAGCCTATTTCGAATAAAAGTTGTAAAATCATGAATTTTGTAAAAATATTTTCTTTTGAATATAATTTTACATATTATTCAAAAAAAAAAAATTCAAATATGATAGAAACTAAAAATTTAATTCAACTCAAATAGGAATATAATTAATTTTTTGGAGAAACTAAAAACAAAAATGATCGCCAACTACACCAACTATCGAATACTGCATGGTCATACATCTACACTTAAATCATGTGTTTGTACCTATGCCAACAATCGAATTTGCATGACAAATATAGAACATGTAATCAACATCACACCTATCATTTATCACTATTCTTGTACACTGACACGGCAAAATCCAACACCGTCTGAACATGACTTTACACCATAACCATCATTTTTTTGTTTTTACATGCTTAAGTTGGTCTCGTCATTGGCTTTTGGATGATTGAGTTGGGTTTTGAATGTTTAAATTGGTTTTTAGATTCTTAAGTTGGTTTAGGGGTATCAGTTATCCTTGAACGATGCCAAATTCTGTCGTACCAATGTAACAAAATAGTGACAAAATGATAGTTATCGTGTAGGCAAGAAATTATATGTTTGTTCGTGAATGTCACATGTAAATCCAATTGTTGGGGTAGATACAGATAATTATTTTAGTATGGATGTGAGACTATGCGGCGGCTGATATCTATACTATTAATTAGAAAGCACAAGTTGTAAAAAAACCTTAAAGTTCTAATTAAATTACATGTATTGTCATTGGAATAAAGAAAAAACACAAAAAAAATCTTGGCAAACATATATTTTTATCTTAATTTAATCTAATTATTACGAATCTTCATCAAAATTTTCTTTAGAAAAAATTGCATTTATATACCGAAAATCTCTATTTATTATAGATAATTGAATATTTGGATATTATAATTATTAATTGCTGATTTTATTACATAAACACGAAATTAATATTTAAAATTTTTTTACTTCTATAATTAAATGTTTAATATTAATATGTTTATTAAAATTATTATTTAAAAAATAACATTTAATCTATACATATAATAATAATACGTTTTTATATGAAAATAATATAATTAAAGTTAGTAATATATAAAATTGAATAATAACAATTATTATTACTAATTTTCAATTGTGAAATATTAATTTTAATTAAAATATGAAATTTTCATGTTTCCAGAAAAATATTGTTAAGAATTTAAATGAAATGAAAATTTATTTTAGATAAGAAATATTAATATAAATTTAAATATAAGAAGATGATATTCATATATGTTTGTACATTTAATACGATTTTAATATTTACATATATAGATTTAAATGTCATCTACTAACTAATTAAGACATAATTAAAATTATAAAACGAATAATAAAATCATAAATATATTCTAAAACACTTAAAGTTCGTTTTTACATACTAATTAGAATTTTAAATTATTTTTAATAATTTAAAAGAAATTAAATTTGAGATTTGAATAATTTAAATAAAAAATAATATGTACGAAATATTAATTTGAATTTAAATATAATAAATAATATTCAAAAGTAGATTTTTATATTTTTTTGTTGAAAGATTTGCTAACATAAAAACAATAAACATATTTTATTTATAATTAATGTTATCCATCAATATTTTGAAGATTGCAATCTTTATAAAACATTTCTAAAATTCAAATATCAAGTGAGAAGATCCACAAAATAATTGAATATTTCAATTACTAATTACAATTTTATTGTTTCTTAAATCTGATTTTTGATATCAAATTTAACTTAAACATCAAGATATTTTTTAAATTACTGTTCACGTTTTAAATTTATTTAGTTATTAAAAAAAATCGAAACTTTCGTAGCAAGGTAAACAGATAAATATCATTTACTGATTTTCAAATTTATAAAATCGAATAATAAAAATTATTAACTAATTTTCAATTGTGAAATATTAATTTTAATAATTTTTTACATAAAGATTATATATATATATATATTAAAAATCACAACTTTATAAGGGATTACACATAAATCTTATTTTGCAATATTTGTTAAACTATATTTATAACGGATCTATAGAATTAATCTATTGTATAACCTATTGAAAAATATTTTCTTTCCTTATTATCGTATAGTTGTTCATTTTCTAATGAAATGGCTATTTCCTAATATATATTTGGTGACTTAAAGGAGTTTTCCGTTTATACATGATATCATGAGATTTAAGTCTTTTAGTGCATTGTTTCATTTGCATTTCATGCTTATTTCATTCATGTTTATACATATAGTTGTACATTTGTATAAGCATTGTGTAAATTAGGTTTCTGGAGTGGAGTTGTACAAAAAGAGGAATTCATTGGTGGTTTTGCAACATTATGAAGCTAAAGAAGACCAAGGCAAAAGGAGGAAGAAAGCTAGTGTCATTAGGACCAAATAAAGAAGGAGAAGATGCTTATGCAAATAAGAAGGGCACTTGCCCGGTGAACCACACCGATCAACCTGCTTTTCTCTTGGCAATTTCGGGTTTGACCCGGTTTGTTTTCGTGTCAATCCTATTCACTTAGAATTCTTTAAATATGTGTTTTAAACCTAAGTTTTCATTAAATCATAATTTTCTCTGTAAACCTTTGTTGCTTAAGGTTTCTAAGAACGTGGTGTGATCTTGATTTTTAATGCAAATTTTCCAGCTTCTCGTTTAGATGTACATTTCCCTCATTTAATTTATCGTGATTATGCAAAGTGTCATAATGGTTGTTTGTGTTTTCAATAATGGTTGTTTGTGTTTTCAAGATGATTAGTGAATAGCTCCTTTAGAACATTTAGACATGGTAGACTAGGCTCATTTGAGGTTTATTGTTGATGCTTAGGACTTATATATTTACTGATAATTTCTTATAAGATGAGTTTAGTGCTAGATTAGCCTAGGCCAATTTTAGGACATTTTATGTTAGGAAAGTGTTCGATGAAATTCTCGAATGAGTTTATATAGAGTTTTTCATGCTTAGCCAATAAAAAATAATGTTTAAAGTGATTAATAACAATTTAGACTTGTGATTAGTGCATACTTATCATTAGTGATCTAAAGTTTAAGGATTAGCATTGTCATATAGATTAAGCATCATAAGTTAACCAAGAAACACCCGAGTGAATTACGTTTACCTAATGGTTAACTTGTTTATCTTGTTTTCAATCGTTTAGTTCAATTCGAATCTTGTTAGTATTTAGCATACTTGTTATTATTGTTTAGTTCTGGATAGTTTCACATTAATTTTGTCTTTTAGATGAACTGATGAGAAAACCAAAAATCTTATTTATTTGCTTAGCTTAATAGATCTTATGAATTCTTAGTGTGCTGTTCTAATTTTTTATGGATTTGATTCTAATTGTGCTACAAGTGACTAAATCGTGCAATTATGGTTAGAAAATTCGGGTTTAAACTCGATTACATCAATACACAAATGGCAGAAAAGTCAGTGCACATACAACAAATGTCATGAAAGGCAACAAATATCATGTGCATATGGACAAGTGTTATAAAAAGACAACAATATCATGGTATGATGAAAAATGTTACGACTAAGTGAAAAATACCACAGATTAATGACAAGTATCACGGAAAGGCGACAAATGTCACAAGCACGTAAACAAATATCATGGAAAGATGAAATGTGTTGCCGGAAGATGACGAGCATCTTGGTAAGTTAAAAAATGTCACAGCAAAGTGACAAGTGTCACACAAAGGAAACAAATTTCATGAGAATGTAGACAAGTATCATGTAAAGATGGAAAGTGTTGCGTGAATGCGATAAGTATCGCAGGAAAGTGACAAGTCTCATTAGCATGACATGTGTTAAAGGCTAACGCTTTCACTTGTCACTGATGATTTCACTTGTCACTTGTCACATGGTTTTGAATAGCAAGCCACACGATGAAAACATATCTCGGAACCTGGTAAGGGAACCAAATCACCTTATGCCATGGCAGTCAAGGAGAAAGTTGCCTGATCAGTTCCCAAGTACGCTTTGAGGAGAATTTTCATTTGTATTCCTCAGGACCCCAACGCAAGAGCCAAGTGTCTGGTCCCGAGTCTGGATTCAGAGGCAACATAGCACATAGTCTGTGCAAAGTATCTTGAAATCGAGAGTCACGACAACGTCTACAGATGTTTGAGCCCCGGTTATTGCAAACATCTGATACCATAGCAGTAATGGGGATACTAACTGCAGTGGTCCTGTTGCTCCCCAGACATCAATGAGACGACCCATATTGAGCCAGTTATCGAACCAAAAAGAGGATGAATTCTCGTCTCCAATTTTTGGTTTTAGAAACGTAGCTGCAATGGGTCTCAACTTCAATACCTTTTTCCATATCCAAGAACCCTTACTCCTTGCTTTACATCCCAAAAATAATAATGTAGAGGCAGGTAGTGTCGCGTCCAAGCTACCCATATCGAACCAGATGAACTGAACAATCTTCATTTGAGGTGTAAAGAGAAAACTCGAGATGTATCACAAAGCTTACGAACACCTAACCAGTCCTTCCCATTTATGTTTTCATACATCGTCCCAATGTACAATTTTGATTACTTTAACGAAATTTGCGGTTAAATAACAATGACCGGAGGTTTCTGAAGACACCATAAAGTGCAAGTTATTCTCAACTTTTTACTAATAAATGTCACATCTAATTGAAGATATTACCATTAGTTTCTATCAGAACTTGGGCCAAGTTACGGCAGCCTTTATCACGAAATACTTCACCAAAATAGCTCAAATGATGCAAATTATATTTCTTGAAGTAGTAACTCCGTAATGATAATACTAGCCAGACGACGGAATAGTTTATGGTAGGATTTTAGTTAATTTTGGTTTTATTTTTTTTAAAAAACGTTTTTATTATAATTATTATAATAAATATTTAAAATACTAGAAAATATTTTGTTTTTGAGAGATCTAGAGAGGGATTTTCAAACGCGGAATATTTGGACGGTTGTGGTTGCTAGTATTTGACAACAATTACGGAAGATGAGGAGTACGTGATGATTATTGAAGAAGAAGACAGCATTCATCTTGATTTCCAATGATGCATTATGATCAAATAGGATAGGATTCGGATACCTTATGCTCTCCATATAACTCTTAAGTATTCACAATCGAAAAATAAATGAGAAATGGACTCTTCTTCTTGGCAGGAGCGTCTGCAAAGTTGATGTTTTCTAATGATGTGTCTTTGATATAGCTTTTGTCCCATTGGTAACGAATCTGATATAATTCTCCACTGGAACAGTCGGATCTTCGGAGCCGTTTTGATTTTCCATACTCCGTTTTTAAGTTCTGTATTTCTAGTTGTTGGTAGAGGCATATTGTTCATTGGGAGATGTGTTGCAAGCCAGTAAGTCAATTTAACCGTATACATGCCTTCTATGGTATAATGTCATCCCAGTAGATCTTGTCTTGAGTTTGAACTTAGCTTGATCGATAATATATATATTAATCCATGAGTATTTTGGATTCTCCATAATTCAATTCTCGACTCTTCTTTCTCTCCTCCATGATTTGCTATGTTTTACATGCAAGCTATTTGACATTTTTCCATTATTGCCATTCACATTATTTGTAATTAATATGTATTATCTCTCATTCTTCTATATAAATGTGTTGTACAATTAAATCATTTAAATAAGAGTTTTCTTCTATTTCATTCTCTTGTTCTCCATACTATTTTCTATTCTACTCTTTCTTCTTTTGTATTCTCTCGTTGTTCCGCAAATTCTAACATTGTATCAGAGCATTGATCCTCATTTTGAAGGAGAAGAGAACCTTGTTCCGCTTTGCTCATAGGAGTATAAGCACTTAAAGCTTTGATGAATCCAAATTCCTCTTCTTAAATCTCTCATTCTCCCATTCTCTTTATACTTCTTTTTATTCACCCATTCTCTTTATACTACTTCTTATTCACCCATTCTCTTTAAACTACTTCTCAAACCTCTCATTTAGTTTGTTGAATAAGGAGAAGAGAACCTTGGTCCGCTTTTATAAGAACTTAATACCTTGATAAATCCAAAACCCTCTTATTATATCTCTCATTCTATTTGTTGAAAATCATGGAAAATTCAAAATCCGTGGTAATTCGAGTTATCCTCAAAGGAGGAAACTATTTGTGTGGTTTAGGACCATAAGAACCGCACTTTGTGGAGTTGGCCTTTTTGTTGTACGCCCTCTTTCTTGGTTAACATAAATCAAACCATCATGTTATATCTATCTTTTTCATATTATCGTCTTTCATGCTCTGTTTTTGCTATATTATATTTATTTGATCTATTTATTATATGAAGTAATTTAAACTGTTAGAATAAATTGATACATTGTTTTTCTTGCTATCTTGTAAGAGATGATATGAAAAATGGTCTTCATGCCAAGATCGACTGTCCTTATTCTCCGGCCGATCTTGAGGGAAAATGTTGGAGTTAAGTCTTCATGGTTAACTGATGTGGCTATCTCAAGAGGAAAAACCCGAGGGATAATTCGAGGTGGTGGACTCAAGCGTGGTGAACTCAAGGTGGTAGACCGAAGTAGTTGTCCATGAAGCTGATTAAAAAAAATCCTATAATCGTCTATCAAAGATGCAAAAGTCTTCTCGCACATCAATCTCGAGCTTATACGTCTGTGATCGGATATCCTCTCTCTGTGGGCGTCATTCTCTTTTTTTTCTTGTTAAGGTTTTGTCCCAATGCGTTTTCTTTGATGAGGTGTTTAATGAGGTAATGCTTCACGGGGTTCCAATCTTAGCCTTTAGTGTCTTTTAGGCTAAGTTTGAGGGGGAGTATTGATCCATAAATATCTTTGATTCTCCATAATTCAATTCTCCTCCATTCTCTCTCCTCCATGCAGCTTGTGATGGTTTTCTATGCTTTATATGCAAGCTATGGATGTTTTTCCATGCTTGTCATGAAGATCATTTGTAATTAATAATTATCATCTCTCATTCTTCTATATAAATGTGTTGTACAATTGAATCATTTAAAAAAGAATTTTTCTTCTATTTTATTATCTTATTCTCCATACTATTCTCTATTCTACTCTTTATTCTCTTTTATTCTCTCGTTGTTCCAGAAATTCTAACAATATGATCCACATCTTCCTCTGCAACTAGTTCACGAATCATTCTTCATTCCACTCTGTTTTCATTGTGTTGAACCAATCTCTTACCAAAAAATTGGTAACATGTTCTTCTTTTGGTTGTGGAGGTCTGGTAGGATGAACTAGTAACCATGGATCAGCACAAACACTAACAAGCGAGCCATCTCCAATAACAAATCTCATGCCTTTACGAAGTAAATCTCTCCCTTGTAGTATTGATTTCCTTACAAACGAAAACTTCTTACCTTGTTTTGCATTTAGAATATTGGTTTCATAAAAACATACGTTCTTCAAAATTCTAGCCATCAGACATGTTGGATTTTGCAAAATTCTCCATATTTTTTTTCCAAATATTGCAAGGTTGATATTTATAGTTCCCGGAAATCTAGTCCACCTTCTTTTTTCGGCAAGGTTATTATATTCCAAGCATACCAGTGCATCATACCCTTTCTCTCATTACCCTGAAATCCACCAGAATACGGCTATGATACCATTTATCTCCTCTTAAATCTCTTGGTAATTTGCAAAATATTCATCGAGTAAACCGGCATGGCTAGTGCAATCGATTTGAGTAAGATTTCTTTTCCTCCTTGAGATACAAATTTCTTACTCCATCCTCGACTCTTCTCCTTCACCTTTTCATTAATGTAGTCTAACATTTCAGTTTTTTTTTTCTTTCCAAATTGCTCTGGTAACCCCATATATGTGTGTCCTCCACCTTCATTATGGATACTAGGCCTGCGAATTCGGGTCGGGTAATTCTGTTAATCGGATAGTTTGGTGAGTGAAAATTATGCCAAAAAGAACCGAACAAATTTTCGGTTTGGTTCGGTTTTTATGATTGAAATCTGTACGGAAAATCATTAGGTTTGGATATCGGTTCGTTCGTGTATCGATTTTTAAAGAATTTTGATATAAATTTGGTTTAATCTGGTTAATCTGGTTCGTCGAACCGAACCGAACTATACTGATAACGAAACCTATTTCAAGATTTTTCAATTAAACCAAACTTTTTAACCTACCGGTTAACCGAACCGCAAAATCTCGGTTCGGTTTATTTTCCCAGCTCTAATGAATTCCAAGGATATTTCTCATTCTTCTCTTCATTATATGGTTGACTTTGCTTCAAATTGTTATGGATGATTTCCTTAAATTCAACGCCTGTCATGAAGCCTCTTCAAACTTAGAAAGTATAGACTTGATTACTTTACAAGATTTTGAATTTGCAAGCGTGAAGAAAAGCAAGTAGTCTTGCAAATAATAAATGAGTGACAGATGGTCCTCTGTTATTAATTTTGATTCCTTGAATTTTCCTTTCTCTTTCAGCTATATTCATCATGTGAGAAAACACTTCAGCGCATACGACAAATAAGTAAGGAGATAGTGGATCTCCCTGTCGTAATCCACGTTCTGGTTGTATATAACCCTGAGGAGTTTCATTTATTAGGACTGAGTAACTAACAGATGAGACACATAACATGATCCACTTGATCATTTTTAATCAAAGCCCATCTTCTTCATCGTTTCTTCTAAAAATTTCCACTCAAGTCGATCATACGCCTTTGTAATGTTTGTTTTCAAAGCCATATATATGACTTGGCTTGGCATTTTCTATTCTTGAGAACGTGATACACTTCATGCGCCGTTATCATTCTTATAGGGATGAAACCTGCTTGGTTTTCTGAAACCAATCCTCCAAGATGCAATTTTAGGCGACTAATAAGTTTTTTTGAAATTATTTTATAGCTCACATTGCAGAGGGTTATCAGCCTGAAATCAACCATCGTTCTCGGCGGATTTATTTTTGGTATTAAGAGGAGGTTTGTGTGATTATGAAGCTGAGCCAACTTTCCGTCTTCAAAAAATTATGTAACCTCCTTGATGACATATGAATTGATTTCATTCCAGAATTTATGATAGAAATCTCCATTGAAACCGTCAGGCCCCGTAGCTCTAAAAAGACCTATTGAAAAGACAACTTGTTCGATTTCTTCTTTTGTAACACCTTTAATAAGCTCAGTATTTATCTAATCAGAAACTATTCTATGTAATCCTTGAAAATTTTCACTATAACAATCATCATTTGGATGTGATGATGTATATAATTCAGTGAAATATTGTTGAGCAACTTCAGCTATCTTCTTGTCTCCTCTTTGAAAATCACTATTTGAATCCTGAAAAGAGATGATCTTGTTTTTCTCCTTTCTCATTTTTTTTAGGTTCTAAAAGTATTTGGTGTTGTGATCACCCTCTCGAAGCCACATATTTCGACTCATCCATTTCCAAAATACTTCCTCGATATATGCTTGGTTAAGATCTGTTCGAAGTTTTACTCATTCTCTAATTGAAGCAGAATATGTAGCAATCGCTTTATGCAGTCTCTATCTAATCATAGTGATTCTCTCTTGAGCATTGATACAATGTTTTCCCTTCCATGAGGATATCTGTTTTTGGCAATTTGTGATGCGTTGAGTTAATAAGTTTTCCCCTACTCTGTATCGATTTTCATCGGTCCATCCTTGTTAGACTATAATTAGAGTTTTGTGGGTTTTTTATGTAATTACTAATTATGTAAATTCTGTAACCGCTAGTTGGTTACATGAAGCATAACCGCTAGTTGGTTATGTTGTAGAAACATTTTTTCATTGTGTATTTATACACTCATTTCATATCAATAAAATATCCATCCAGATCCAGAGTGTATTTTTCTTTGTTATACAAGAGAGTAACACACGATCATATAGAGTTATACAAAGTAGCAAGAGAGAGACAAAGAGAGAGGTCAAACAGAACATACAACTCTGTTCTTGATCCCACAACAACTTTTAGTAAAGTCGCACATGGTATCAGAGCTATGGAGATAACATCACAACAAGGGATCTCGATCTTCGATGGAGATGGCTATGGGTTTTGGCACATCAAAATGAAGACAATCCTAAAGACAAAGAAACTTTGGGATGTGGTTGAGAATGGAGTGCCATCGATCATTTCTTCAAATGAGAACACACTAGAGATGAAAAAATATCAGGAGGATTAAGTCATACGGGATTTAGGAGCACTAAAAATACTCCAAATGGCGGTTTCATATGCCATATTTCCGCGAATAGCACCAGCAACGAGTGCGAAAGGTGCATAGGGTGCATTGGAAATGGAATTCCAAGGAAGTCCTCAAGTGAGGATGATAAAAATTCAATCTCTATGAAGAGAGTATGAGAATTTGAAGATGGTTGAAAGTGACAACGTTCACACTTTCACGACAAAGTTGATTGGGATAGGCAACCAACTTAGAGTGCATGGAGAAGAAAAATCAAACTATTAAACGGTCCAAAAGATATTGATTTCTCTCCCGGAATGGTTTGATAGTGTTGTAACGGTACTAGAGCAAACGAGAGACCTATCGGTGCTATCAATAACAGAGTTGATAGGCACACTAAAGACGTATGAGAAGCGTGTAGAACTTCGAGAAGAACAATCAGCGGAATGAGCGTTCTATGGAGAAAGGTTTGTTTCAAAGTTTGGAAACAAACATGGTGAAAAACGTCAACAGAAGACCAAGAGATGGTGTGGCGTTTGCAAAAGAGACAATCACAATGAGAGTAATTTTTGGAACAACAAAGGTGTTGTTTTTCCTAAGGGTGTGAAAAACTGCCAGCTTAGGAATGCCAAGGGAGCAAACCTAAGTCTAGAAGAAACAAATGATGATGTTCTGTGCTGTTAAAGAAGGTTCATCGTCAAATGTGAATGATGAACGAGACAATCACAAAAAGGGTGATTGTTGGAACAACAAAGGTGTTGTTTTGCCCAAAGGTGTGAGGAACTGCAAGGTTAGGAAGGCTAAGAGAGCGAACCTAAGTGTTGAATAAAATAATGATGATGAAGAGAGTCACATGGTGTTTAGTGCGGTTGAAGAAGAATCATCATCAAACGTGAATGATGAAACATGGTTAGTTAATAGGAGATGCACTAACCAAATGACCAAGGAAGTAAAGTACTTCATCACTCTTGATCAGAGTGTAACGGTTCCAATCAAAGTGGAGAATGGTCAGAGTGTAATGACGACTAGAAAAGGAAGCATTCAGGTGATGACAAGCCAAGGAGAGCAGATCATCAAAGAGGTGTTCCTAGTGCCGGATTTAGACGAAGAAAAGGTGGAGATATCACGAGATGTGATATTCGATGAGGAGAAGAGTTGGGATTGGGAGAAGAAAGAAGTAAAGAAAGTTTTTCTCTCACCAATTGAAACCAAGTCTCAAGAGGATCAACAAGATCAAGGAACAAGTGTCATTGTGTTCCCTCAAGTTGAAGATGAAGAAGAATCTCCAATGAGATCAAGAGGATCAAGAGGATCAAGAGGAGATGGCTCAAACACATGAGATGTGTTTGATGATGGCTGAAGAACCTTAAGTGTCTGATGAAGCCGTGAAAGATAAAGCATGAAGAGAAGCCATGGAAGAAATTTTTTGAAGACTTAAGGAGAAGTTAGGTTTGAAAACGAAACTCAACTAAGGGGGAGTGTTAGACTATAATTAGAGTTTCGACTCTTCCATTTCCAAAATAATTCCTCGATATATGCTTGGTTAAGATCTGTTCGAAGTTTTTCTCGTTCTCTAATTGAAGCAGAACATGTAGCAATCGCTTTATCCAGTCTCTATCTAATCATAATGATTCTCTCTTGAGCATTGATACAATGTTTTCCCTTCCATGTGGATATATTTTTCGGCAATTTTTGATGCGTTGAGTTAATAAGTTTTCCCCAACTCTGTATCGATTTTCATCAGTCCATCCTTGTTAGAATATAAGTAGAGTTTTGTGGGTTGTTTATGTAATTACTAATTATGTAAATCTTGTAACCACTAGTTGGTTACATGAAGCATAACCGATAGTTGGTTATGTTGTACATACATCTTTTCATTGTGTCTCTTCACTTGTATTTATACACTCATTTCTTATCAATAAAATATCCATCCAGATCCAGAGTTTCTTTGTTATACAAGAGAGTAACACACGATCATAGACAGTTCCACAAAGTAACAAGAGAGAGACAAAGAGAGAGGTCGAGCAGAACAGACAACTCTGTTCTTGTTCCCACAACAGACTTTGAGTAAAGTCGCACATCACAAAACAGCTTATGCAAATCCCTCTTTCTTTGCCATTCTTCCATCATATCTGAAACTTCCTCCTCTGTTTCCTCTAAGATATGAGTGACTAAAGGCCGATGGTATGATTCGCCGAACTTTTAAAATTCGGTTTCTGATGTGGGGAATATAGCATGCTACTCGCTATTTGTCATGGTACGATCCAAACAACATGAGACGTAATGAGAACCTCTTTGTCCGGCCCAATAAAAAGGATCTCCAAATTGATTTGATATCAAAAAATAATAATAATAATAATTTATAGAAAATATTTAAAAAAGATTTATTCACTTTTATCAAATATTATTATGGTAATATCTTGAATACTTTTATCAAATAAATTTTTTGCAAACGCCCATATTTTGAACTGTTAGACCAGTCATATAAATTGTCTAATAACGCAACAAAGTGCAACCACCCGTTTCCACAAACTTTTGCATCCGGAACCGCACTTGCTGCATTTAAATCAATTAAACCTTAAAAATTAATGATTTTAGCCAAAACTAATTTTTAATTCTGAAAGAAAATTGTCTCTAATTACCAACAAAATTTTGTTGGTAAATTTACTTATTAGCATAGCTTTCATCGGTGTAAACTGATGATATATATATATATATATAAAACCAGATAATTGCTTACTAACATATTGTCAGAAATTATTTTTTGCCAAACCGTCACAAAAATTACCGATAGCTTTTGCCGAAGATTATATCTTTGAAAGAATTATTTTATTGATGGTAATATATCAACAAAATTTCTTGGTAAACAAACGGAAAATTAGGGATTACCGACGACTCTGACCCTTGATAATCATATACTCTATTTAAGTGACATAATAGTAGTTTTTTGTGTTGTTGCTTAACATCTATTTGTTTATTATGACTTCGAACCAAAGTTTACAAAATTACATGGAGATTATCCATATACATACACTTTAATCAATGGCTTTCAAGAGAAACAAAAATCTGAGTCAGAGGACGCTGACTTTGTGATGGCGGAAGGTGATTCAGTGTTGGCGGAAGGCGTCATTGTTTTGGGGGAACGATTTTAAAATTTCTGATGGTGACATAAACATGGTGGAGTCTAGTTCTGCTGCTCAAGTCCAAGACCAAGGGATTGTTATTTCAACGAAAAAAGTCAAGATGAAATTAAGGCACGGGTACCCGTTCCACGATCATCGAAAGTGGCATCAAAATATTTTGTTAAAAATTAAGAAAAAGTAGGATATTCTCATCCCAGAGGTATCGCTAAGAGGACTTCACAAAAAAATATTAATGTCGTATTTTTCTTGGAATATTCGCGGTTTCAACAAAGCAAGGAAGCACTTGGTAGTCAAGAGTATAATTCAGTCTGATTTTTTGGTTTTAGGGGGTCTGTTTAAAACTCGTGTAGTCGAAAGCAAGGCTCAGCTAATTGCGCGCTCTTGTTTCGGGAATTGGTCAATGGTTTCTAATTATGAGCATAATCCTTTAGATCATATTTTGGTGGTTTGGAGTAAAAAGGTGGAGCTCAAGGTGATTTCGAAGACAGCACAACAGATTACTTGTCTAGTTAAGATTGAGAATTCTCTAGAGAACTTTCTTTTTTTCGTTCGTTTATGTTTCGAATATGTTAGAGGAGGGTCATGAACTCTGGTCCGACCTCCGATCTATCCAAGACTTGCTGCATTTTCGAGGGTATCCGTGGATTTTGGAGTGACATACGAAACAAAATATATTAATCATTAGAAAAGAATTAAATAAAGGAAAAACTAAAAAAAATAAAGAAAAAAATAAATTTTACTTACTTCGTAGACAAATTCGTTGAGCTTCTCAACGGGAACTTTGGTGCAAGCAGGAGTTTCTCCAATCACAGCCTTCAACAATCGGCTGTGATTGGAGAAACTCCTCTCCTAGCCTTGTCAAGTTTTCCATGATCTCCTGAGCAACCAGATCTTGGATTTGTTCCGTCGGACACCTTCTTGACGAAACCGAAATATTTTATTAAAACTTTAAGTAAGTAAATAAAGTGAAATTAAAGTATAAATTTAAAGAAATTTACCAGTTGTTATTTCCGGGAAGCCTTGCTCATTGCTCCAAAGTTGTGAGTGGCAATTCTTTTGCCCTTCCGGTCACTCTTTCCGTTGGTTGATTGAGTGGCCAATGTTGCCTGGGTTTCATCCATCCTCTAATACTCAACCAACCTGTTCCAGAACTCTGGGTTTCCAAGCAACTCCCTAAGAATGTCATTCTGATTCCACTTGTCCTTCCACTCGTTCAACTTCCTTGAGTACACTTTCAATGCCTTAGCATCGAACTCACATCTAACCCGAGACGTGAGGTCTCTATCCCAAGTGAAATCTTGCTGCAAAATGAAATGGTTAAATATAAAAACTTCTCAGAAAATCTAGTATAATAAATATAAAATCTTGAAATTTTAATGTTAAAATAAAAAGTTAAACATACTGCAAATTGGTGAAACCATAGATCACGCTTAGCCAACGGCATAAGGGATATGTCGCATACGGACGGTGAAGCATTCCGTTGAGCATACGTTTGACAGACTTCGATATCCCATTATGGGATATATGGAACTTATAAAACAAAATTAGTTTTAAATTGTTAAAGAATAAAAAAAAAATTAAAAAAACAGAAAAATAAAGTTACCACGTATTGTTGCCATCACAATCGGGATGAAGATGAGGCAATCTTTTCTGCCTGTGTTAAGAAACAAAATCCTCTATGCTCATCTTGGTCGGAGCGGAACCCATTTGATAAGTAGTTGAAGGAGATTGCTTCTCCGAAATAGGACTAGAGCGGTTCAGACTCGCTTTTCGACCACCTCTCGATCCACCCGACTCGGATGCGGATCAAAATCGACCATAATTCCTGAAAATAAAAACAAAAAACGAAATTATAAACATATACAAATAATCATCTAAAATTTGATAAATCATTTTAAAATATTAATACAAAATTTTAAACAATTCTAAAATTTTTTATTAAAATTGATAAAAATCATACAATATTAAAAAAATTAAAAATATAAAAATTTTAAAACTATATAAATAATTATTAAATTTACAAACATTTTTAACATTTAAAAAAAAATAAAAATAGTTATGAAAAGTATAAAAATAAATATAAATAGCTAAAAACATTTATAAAATATTAAAATATAAAAAAAATTAAAGTTAAAATAATTAGAAAGTTTAAAAAAATTCAGAAAAATTAATAATGCAATTTGAACATCTAAAAACAATTTTAAAACAATTAATAATACAAAAAAGCATAATATCAAAAAGTCTAAATCTACATTCCAATTAACTAAAACACTAAATCTTCAAACTAAAACACTAAATTGTAATTCATAAACCCTAAATCTACATTCCAATTCACTAAATAAACATTCCAAATCCTATATAAAAAAACATAGAAACTTACAAATTTGATCGGTTTGGATCCATTGGAATAGAGTTTGGTGAAGATTGAGACTTAAACCGGAAGATTTGACCGAGTTTTGGAAAATTTTAGGGGTTTTGCAAATGGTTTCGCAAAGTAGAAGGCTGTGTTTATAACACAAAATTTTCGACAGATATATCTGTCAGAAATGTAAGTGCTTTAAATTTCACGAATCCGTCCAAAATCCGTCAAAATTTCCGACGGATTCGCGAAATTTAAGGTATCGCGAGAATCCAAAAGTTATTTCCAGGTGAAAATTTTGCAGATCCGTCAGAAATTCCGACAGATTTTTGATGGATTCACGAATCGCATCATTGGTCAGTCAACCTTAAACATCCACACGTGTATCCCTAAATCCTTAGTAATCATTGCATTGATTAAATTACAACATCAACTTTATACAAGTCATTAACCAAAATCATCTTGAAATGTTATAATTTATTAAATAAATCATTTGATATGATATTAAATGCATATAATGTCTCACAAAATGTTAGAAATTGTTTTCTATCCTAATGTCTAACAATTTCATAAAAAAAATCTTCCAAAACCCCAATTTCGTCAGAAATTTCCGACGCTTCGTGGTTTTAAAAAAAAAATCTTAGTTCGTCAAAAATCTGTCGGAAATTTTTGATGGATTTCCGACGGATTTGGGATTTTAGGAAATATTTTAATTTCTGATGGATTTGGGGATTTTGACAGTAAGATAATAACATAACAAACTAAAATCTCAATACATTAGAATAAAAAATATAAAATAGAAACAAACTACTCCGCATCTTCAGATGGTCCATCCAAAAGAATTGAGTCTGAATCATCCTCGAATTTGCCACGTGATTCCTTTGAGTGTGAATGAACTATATCATCACCAGTTTATATGAAATCAACTACAAGTTCAATGTCAAACGAATGCTCAACAGGATCCATTTGACTAATTCTAGTTGGTTGTAGGGCATCATGTTCTGAAACTCCATTTATTCTTTCTCGTGGGTTAATTGCAGTAACTGTGATCCAAGGGTCTGACCGATACGATAACTGTGATCCAAGGGTCTTGAATTTATCGATGTCACTCCGAATTGGTCAATTTGAACACCACAACCAATGAATGGATTATACCAATCACATTTAAACACAATGCACCTCAAGTCCAACATTCCTAGATATCGGACTTCTAAGATTTCATTCAAGATGTCATAGTAAACTACATCACCTGATTGCACTGAAACACCAAAGTCTGAAGTTGGTCTTGTTCTTCCCTCCTCAAGAATCCTAAACGCATATCCCCTAATGCAATACCTAGGATATGAAGTTGCAATGTTCTTTGGACTATTAACAAACTCCATTAACCATGTCGGAAATGCTTGACCATTTTCTATGCCTTCAGATACCTATAAAAATTTAAATAAATAATATAAATTTTTGTCAGATAAATATTACAATGCAATTATAAATTAGTAAAAAAATTTAAAAACTTACGTAAAATCGCAACCAAGATGCAAATTCTTGTTCCTTTAGGATATCAAGTTTGGGTTATGTCTTATTAGGATAATAGCCCCGTACTAGCGCCATATAAATCTTGTAACATAACAAAAAACTTAATAATCACATATTAATTAATTTCAAATAATTGGTAATTGACTAAAACAAATTAATTATTACCTACCATACTTCACAGTATCCTCACAATTTGTGAGGATATACGTATGCAAGTGTGTAAACTCCATATTTGATAGTTTCCGTTTCTTTTATTTTCCACTTACTCGACCAACTTGAACAAACAACTCAGGGACATACACCGGATAAATCGGTCTCTCACCTCTATCATCATGCTGCGCCAGACATCTACTCTTAGTATGGACTTCCGATAAGAAGTAATATTCAGCAAAGTGTGAGGCTCAAATGGATACATCTAACGGTATTGAACAAGACCTCTAAGTGCTGCTTCTCATGGGAGGTAAATAGGAAGATGTTCCATAACATCAAAGAAAGATGGTGGAAATATCTTCTCAACATTACAGAGGATAACCGGTATATTTTCCTGTAAACTATGGATACCTTCTACTATAAATGTCCTTGTTCATAAATCTACCATTAGGCATAACATGAAGAAAATTCCAAGAACAACTTAGTGGGAAGTCTAATCTAGACTTCTTATTGTCTTTCGTCTTCCCTTGCACGTTTAAAACAGTGTTTATGATGTTGTCAAAAAAAATTTTCTCAACGTGCATAACATCTAGATTGTGTCTCAACAAATGATATTTCCAATAAGATAAATCCCAGAAAATACTTTTTTATGCCAATTATGAAGTTCACCGACACCGTCAACATGATCATGCCCATTACCCCCACAGTAAGGAGTTCTCTCAGCGCCAAAATCTCTTAACTGCTCCAATATACAACGTCCATCAATTTTTGAAGGTGCATAGTCAAATACTTATTTGTTCTTCGTAAACAGTGTTCTAAACCAATGATAAGGATGATCACTAGGTAAAAACCTTCTGTACCAATCAAACCAACACGTCTTTCTTCCGTTCTGTAATTGGAATGCATCAGTGTTGTCTTGGCAATACGGCATGACAATCTTCCATGCGTTGTCCATCTAAATAACATACAATATATTGGGAAATCGCTTATGGTCCACATAAGGACAACACACATCTTGAAATTCTGCTGCAATGAAACATCAAATGCTTCAACCACATACTTCCATAGCATTTGTAACTCATACATCAATAGTTGGAGGTATACATCAAGTGACCTCCTTGGATGCTCTGGGCCAGAAACTAGCACGTAAAGGAACAAAAACTCTCTACAGATGCACAAAGATGGTAGCAAATTGTAAGGTGTTACAATTACCGGCTACAACGAATATTGTCTTCCATGTTTTCCAAATAGGTTAAAACAATCTATACATAACCCGATGTATATATTTTGTTGCTTATACGCAAAATATGGATACATTGATTGAAAATGTTTTCACGGTTCTGCGTCTGATGGATGCCTAATCTCTCCATCTTGACGATTCTTTGCATGTCATCTCATTGCCTCTGCTGTGCGTTGAGATTGATATAACCTTTTCAACCTCTCTGTTAATGGTAAATACCACATCCATTTATAAGAAACTGAAACTCTCCCACTATTTTCTTAAAACCTCAGTTTTTAACAAAATATACATCTTTTACGGTTTTCGTCTTCTCTCAATATATCATACAATTGTTGATGCACACATCTATCATCTGATATGTCAAACCAAGGCCAGCAACTAGTTTTTGTACCTCATAGTATGATGCTGGTGAAAGATTATCTTCAGACAAAATATTTTTCACAAAATCTATTATCCCATCAACACATTCTTCCACCAAATTATAGTCCATCTTAATAGTAATCATTCTACTTGCAGATGATAACAGTGAATGACCTTCTCTATAACCACTATATAGTAGATGTTTTGCTCCATCTAACATATCAAAAAAATTCCCGCTTCTGTATTTGGTTTTTCAACCCTATCTCCATTATAACTGGCCGACGACATGTTCTCCCTAAACACATCATTCACCATCTCAACCGTACCTGCACCTACATCTACTTTCGTTCTATCTCCTATGCTATCCGCAACATTTGGTTCACTAGTACTACCATAATCATAATTTTTTTCTCCATGTAAATACCAAATCTTATAATCGGGCATAAGCCCATTACTATACAAGTGATGTCAAACTAACTCAATCTTAACATTATGAGAATTATGGCAATCTTAACATTATGAGAATTCTGGCATATACTACATGGACATTTAATCTTGCCATTTATTTTGCTCTCCGTTTATTTCTGGCAAATTCCATGAACTCGCAGATTCCTCGCGCATAATAATATTTCAGTAAGTTTGGCTCCGGATCCATCATAGGTTCGTCTATCCATGACCAAAAATAATTAACAGAAGACATATTTTTAAATTTTACGATTTTTATAAAGTGATTGAATGAGTAAGTGGTGTGAATGAATGAAGAAATGTGGAAACTTTATATATATAAATCGTGTCCGATGAAAATCCGTCAGTATACAAAATATGCAAACGGCTATAACAACGGTCATATTGATGTTCTTATTAATCGACAACTTTCGACAAAATTTCGACAGATTTCCAATGGATTTCGGTTGGAAATTCGTCAGAAGGTAACGTATATTATTTTCGATGGATTTTCGATGAATTTTTGCTTGTCTGTCAGAAATCTGTAGGTCATTTTCTGACAGATTCACTGTCCGTCAGAAATTCGTCGGTTATTTCATCGGAAATCCATCGGATTTTAACAGTCGTAAAACCATCAAATTTTTTTGATGGATTGTGTTTCCGTCGAAAATTCAGTCGGTTTTGTGGCTGCTTTCTTCTAGTGATAAACCACAAACACCGTTTAAGATTGACAATGCCATAGTACAAATGGATGATTTCAAGGCTGTAGTGGATGATTATTAGCGAGAAACAGTGCCTCTTTTTCAGTCTATTTTGGCTCTCCATAGGTTCTCTAAGAAGCTCAAGGCTCTTAAACAGTAATTCGTGATCTCAGTCGACAAAGGATGCATCACCTTACACGAAGAACAGAAGAGGCGCTGGTGGTTTTATGTGATAAGCAATAAAAAATCTAGCTAATTCGGATGCAATGGCTATGCATGAGAATCAGTGGCGTTTAAAGCTTGGGAGAAAGTGTCTATTTTAAAGGAAAATTATTTGAGACAAAAGACGAAGCTACATTGGATTGACGTGGGTGACAAGAATATAGGTTTTCTATAATGTTGTCAAAGAAAGACCGTAATTCGATCAATACGGTTAAAGCTCTCAATGGGTCTATCTTACAAGTCGGGAGGATATTCAATCAGAGGCGGTTAGGTATTACTCTAACCTTTTCATGTTGCAGCCTCAAGGCTTCATCAATATGTCAGTTTCCGAGATGGAGAGTATTCTCAATTATAGTTGTTTCGAGACAGAGCATGCGAGTGTTGTAGCCAAGGTTACTAAGGGGGAAATCAAGAGGATTTTATTTTCTATGCCTCTCAATACAAGTCTAGGTCCAGACGGTTTTACAGTGGAATGTTTTAAGGAGGTGTGGTCTATCTTTGGAAAGGATTTTGCTGAGGCAGTGAAGTTGTTTTTCTCCTATGGATTTCTACCAAAAGGTATTGATACAACAATTCTGGCTTTAATTCCTAAGTAGACTGGTACTATTGGCATGAAAGATTATAGACCCATCTCCTGTTGTAGTGTCATCTATAAGGTTATCTCGAAACTCTTGGCAAACCATCTTAAGATTATTCTGCCTGGTTTTATTTTTGAATCAATCAGTGTTTATTAAAGATCGCTATATGATGGAGATCCTTCTCTTGGCTTCGGAGCTTGTAAAAAAAACTATCATAAGCCGAGTATCTCTTCTCGGTGTGCTATGAAGATAGATATTTCAAAAGGTTTTGACTCGTCCATTGGGGTTTTCTTATTAACCTCTTGACAGCTTTCAAGTTACCACCTAAGTTTGTTCATTGGATAGAACTCTGTGTTACTACTCCCTCTTTTTTGGTCCAAGTCAATGGTGAGCTTACGAGTTTTTTTCAAAGTCAGAAGGGGCTTCGTCAAACTTATTCTCTATCTCCCTATTTTTTGTTATGTGCATTAATATCTTATCTCGTATGTTGGATACATCAGCGATGGCAGGTAGATTTAGTTTCCACCCGGGTTGTAAGAGCCTTCACATTACTCATTTGTGTTTTCCAGATGATATCATGGTATTTGCTGATGGGAGAATTCGATCCATTCAAGGTGTTCTTGATGTGTTTAATGATTTTGCAGCGCTCGGGTCTGAAAATAAGTTTGTCGAAGACCTTGTTGTTTATTGATGGGATCTCTCTTGTGATTCAGTCTTCTTTTGACACCTTCCCCTTTACAATTGGTTATTTGCCTGTCAAATATCTTGGTTTACATCTGATGACTAAACAAATGAATAGTTCTGATTTCCTGTCTTTAATAGAGAAGAATCAAGCTCTCATAGGTTCTTGGAAAAATTGCTTTTTATCTTTTGCAGGAAAGCTTCAGTTTTTGTCGTTGGTAATAGCGAGTTTGACAAACTTCTAGATTTCAGCTTTTTGACTCCCTAGCGCCTGCATTAAGGAGATAAAAAAGATTAGCTTAACGTTCTTATGGTCATGACCCGTTTTAAGCTCTAAGAAATTAAAAATGGCTTTGAGGGATGTTTGCAAACCAAAGACTGGAGGAGGGCTTGGGCTGAAATCCCTCGTTGAGGCAAATAAAGTTAGCTGCTATAAGTTGATTTGGAGACTAGTGTCAACTAGGCATTCATTATAGGTAAACTGGGTTACAGAAAATCTAATTCGGAAGAGCTCCTTTTGGTCAATAAGGATGAATAAAGTGCTGACTCGTGGATTTCAAGGAAGCTTTTAAAGTAGAGAGAAGCGGCAAAGGTGTTTCATAGAGTGGAAGTGCGGAATGGCTATAATACTTTGTTTTGATATGACAATTGGAGTTCTTTGGGAAGATTGATTGATGTGTTGGGTGAAAGAGGCTGGATTGATATGAGGATTAAATCTTCAGCTAATTTGGTGGAGGTTCTAGCGCATCTTAAACCTCGACGCAAACGAGCACTAATTCTTTCTAGGATAGACGCTGAAATTAAGCAGCTTTAAGATTCAGCGTACTTGGACCTAGACATTTCTCTTTGGCGTTGTAAGGCTGACAGATTTAAGCCGAATTTCTCATCTCAGGATACTTGGAACCAAGTACGGGAAGTCTATCCACTCCAACTGTGGTCTAAGGGGATCTGGTTTTCTTTTCGTACCCCGAAATACTCATTTATAATGTGGCTGGCAGCTCAGAATCGGTTAGCAACAGGTGATAGACTTTGCCATTGGAATCCTATTGTGGCGTCAAGGTGTGTTTTTTTGCGCAGCTTCGGAGGAGTCTCGAGATCATCTTTTCTTCTCCTACTCAGTCACTGCTCAAACCTGGTATCATTTGTCATACGACTTGCTTCTCCAACAGTTTACTACGACGTTCTTGGACATTATCTCCTCTGTTTTGATTTTGGGTTTCAAGGGTACTCTCTCTTTCCTTGCTAAGTATGTTTTCAGTTCACCATTTATATCTTATGGCGGGAGAGAAACAAGAGGCGTCATGGCGAAATTTTCACTCATTCGGACAGCTTGGTCCATGAAATGGTTAAAACAGTTCGAAATAAGCTCATAACTCTTCAGCGAAAGGGTCTTCTCAAGGATGGATTACAAGTTTGGTTTCCAACTAGGGTCTAATGGGGAAGGCGTTGTTTGTTTTTCCTCTGTTGGGGTTCTTCATCCTATCTTTTTTTGGTTCTCATTTATATTTGTTTTTAATTTTCTGTTTATTTTTTCAGCTCGTTTGCAAGGAAGATGTACTCTTTTTCCCACAACTCGTTTTTGTCCCAATTGAGTTTTCTGGATTGGAATTTTAACGAGACATTCTCCTTTCGACATTGATTTATCGAGCTAGCTTTTTCTTCTAAAATCTCAAAAATAGTAACACAAATTGTAAAAAAGGTTTTCTTGAATATAATTTTACATTTATTCAAAAAACAAATCGATAAGGTTAAAGAATGATACAACATAAGAAACGAATTTACATGATGCTTCTTTTTAGAAGTCTCTTACTCGCTAGCAGATAAACAAATCTGTTATTTTCCTTCGAACTCAAGCTATTGCGATTTTTGGCTATCATCCGACTATGAAACACCATATGAACTTTGCAATTTTCAAAACACCAATGCATGAAGACTCCTAACTCCACATACAATGGTTGTATCTATAAGAATTTGTATTATTCGCCTAGGCAGAACTATTATAGATGATAATTTCGTTGGAATCAAACTCTACCTAAGAGAAAAATAAAATAACTGACCAAAAAAATTCAGAATAGAAATATGACCAATTTTCCACCGTATTCTAATCTATCAACTATTATATAATATATGATAAATCTCGTACCCCTATCCAGAATCTCAAGTTTCCAACCGCTTCCAAATTTGAAGGGGGTTAATTTTGGTAAAAAAAACCCATACACCACCATCGGAGATCATAACAAGCATCACCAATAAGGTAATGAATAGCCGGTTTTAAACCCATTTACTATTTGCCAATTTCATCGAAGAAAAAAAAAATCTGTCCCGTAAGATGGAAATGCTGGAAAATTTTCACCGACTCGTGCCTTTACAATTTTTCATCCCCAAACATTAAAGTTTTTATTTACATCAAACCTAAATTAAGTAAAATATAATTCGAAAGAGTACAGCCAACGCCGTAATGACATAATAGTAGTTATAAAGCACAAGTCACTTGACCAATAAAAAATTGCCACATGAAAAAAATTATTAAAAGAGAAACAAATTATGAGAACGAGTATCAAGAAAAAATACTTTTTCCACGATCTAAGGTCCTGAAAAAAATTTAATTGATTTTGTTTTCTAAAAGAAAGCAGGTTTTATTGTTTCTATCATTCCCTTTTTATCGCACCACTCTCCCAAATTTTTATTAATCTTAACCTCCTTCTCTACTATTTATAGATTGAAATAAAATCGTTATTATTTTAAATCATAACATATCATCAGTCTCCCTTCTCATTCAAAATCAATTATTGGAAAGAAAAAAAACAGATAGATTATTGTTGAAGATTAATTATTGGTGAATACAAGAACGAGAACATATAGATTGCCGATAATGATGGTGGAGCACGGAACGAGAGTAATTTAATTTTTAAATCTAATAAGAGCGCCACATATATTTTCTAGGTATCAAATTTATAATATTTAGAAATTTACATATCTCTTTCGTTTTGCATATGTTGTTTGTCATCATTTCGCTTTCTAAGCTGCCAATCTTTTTCTTATCACACTTCTTTGTTGGCTATTGACGTGAAAACTTGCATCAAAACTGGGGGAAGCTGGAAAGCATTTTCAGAAGAAGAACACTTCCATGGATCAAATTGTGAAGACGAAAATTTTCTTCCATGATATGACATAAGTTTTGGATATCTAGTATGATTCAAGTTATAAGGTTGGTCAATGGGTTTTTTTTTTAGTTCTTTTTCCATGTTGAAATTGTATGTTGAATAAATTTTTGTTAGTATATTTGAAAATTTGTATTTCAATTCACTTGTGTTCTCCTTTAATCTCTAATCTAATTAACCAATAACTTTTTTTACTACTTTCTGTCACATAAAAATTATATTAACCAGTAACTACATTAAAGTGTTCAATATATATATATATATATATATATATATATATATATATTAACCAGAAGATTGTTTAAAAAAAGTAAATTAATAATCCTAAGAAGTACCACCAGTTACAATATAATAAACTAAAAATTTCTAAAAGTAAACACTACCAAACATTAACTTTGAAGAGAATATTGTGTTGGTTGAGTGGTAGAGTTTTTCGTTATATTCTCTATATAGAAAATGAATTACTAATGGATACTTCGAAATGTTTGCAGAAATCATATGAACCAAATCTGTCCTTTGATGCAAAATGGAAAAGAAAGGAAAGTAAAGAAAAGTTTTATGTATCGTCTCATTCCCATCAGTACCATCAGAATATATATAGCCAAGCATGCACATTCTAAACATAAAAAGAAAAAGAAGTGGGTTCAAGTGTTGAGTCCTTTTCTTATTGGCTATTCGTTTTCTTTCTCATATCTTTTTACCACATTGTCGAAATTTCTTTTTTTTTTTAATTCGATTTGATTATAGTTATCTACGTGATCCTCCAATTTAGTTATCTCTTTTAATTATTTTATCATTATTTATTGGTTTATAAAGATGATGAAGACCAACACGTCCCTACCTCTCATTTACACAAATCTATTTTTTGTTCAAACTTTTTGGTTCAGTAAATAGTATCATCTATTTGAAATCTCGTTAGTAATACACCACTATGTCCTTTGAAATAAGTGTTTACAATTTTAGAAGGTTTACCGGAGAAAAAATAATAAAATCCAAATTGAGACACCATATACCACCAGTATTAAAGTTACTTATGAAACATTTCGGAAGAAAAAATCGTTAAAAAAAACACACACTTGGGAAGAAAATGCTATTTAGTACAATAGTTTAAGAAAACAAGCAATATGAAATGTGCAAGTACGTCTTTAGCTTTTTCCTGACACAAATAATTGGGTGATTTACGTCACACTTTCTCTGCTTCATATCAGTTTTTCAGTCTATAAATTCCTGCAGTCACTCTTTTTGTTAAAAATAACAATATGAAATGTACAATAGTTTCAATGTCCATTCATCATAATATTGGAATTCTACAAATATCTGTGCATTGCTGAAAATTTCAAGTTCGAAATTTTAAAATGTATAGATTGATTTTGGGACCAGACACAATCTCTCGTTTCTGCAGTTGAGTATATCTAATAAGATATATATGGTATCAACTGAAATATACACTTCTTTTTCTTAATTTTTTTCGGTTTTCTTCTGAAAGCGCCAAATTTTCACCAAATTTTCTTTTCACCTAAATGATTTGATAAAAAAAAAAACTTAAAAGAGACAATTAGACATTATAAACTAATTAGAAATAAGTCAAAAGTGATGGAGATTGTAACACATCAATGAGAAGCGAGAATGTGTTTGGACACTGGATCTTTGAAATATTCATGGGAGTACAGAAAGAGAGAAATGAGCTCGGGTTAAAGGAATTAGAGGGTTTATAAGTCGTGTGGATTTTAGTATATGAAACTACGTACACTATGTATCTACAACTTGAGTTTTGTGCCACTACACTGAGAAACAAGAACGTGTTTGGGCTATGATCTTCAAAAAAACTCATAGGAGGCCAGAAAAAAAGATGAGTTTATGAAAAAATTTAGAATCAATCATTTGGGTTAAAGAGATTAGAAGGTTTAAAAGTCGTGCGGGTTTTAGTGAATAAAACTACAACCCTACATGTTATGACACATAACAATGACCTAAGGATGGTCCCAAAACAATGTTTGAGCAGGTTGGACTGGAAACGAGAAAAGACGAAGGAATTCCCGAAAATGAACAAAGATAGAACAACGAATTCCCACAAAGAAGCAAGGAATCAGCAAATGACAGTCGACCATACTACGAAGACAAACCGATTGTACAGTAAGAGGAACGACCAAGGAAACGTTGTCGAATAAGTCTGAAGTACCAGAGCATCGAGGTTGATCAAGTAGAAAAGTTGGAACGAGAATTACCCTACATGATAGAAGAATGAACGAGGAAAATCGAGTCCAGGCGGACAATAGCTCGGAAGAAACGTGTCGGGTAGGAGGTTACTGAGTAAAATACAATAATCGTAGGTGAATTCTTTAAAGAAGCAAATCATTAAGGAAATCAAGTTCTAAAAACATGCCAAGGATGGAAGAAGGCCATTAGACGAGAATATACAAAAGAAGATGAGTGAGAACGAGAATCGGATCGACGATGAATGTGTCGGGTAGCAAAGAAATGACTGACATACGGTCGATAAACGTACAAGACAACGATCAGATGAAGAATGAATGGGGGCAGCGATACACTGGGCAATTTGCCTCGGAAACATGTTGTGGCTCGGTCCAGTGGGTGATACGATGTGGTGACCATGACAAGAACGGGTGAAAAACATGTAGATCCTAACTGGGTATGCCTGGACCCGACCTAAATTTTTTGGGTGAGCATAACTTGGACCCAAAGTCTTACCGTGCATGCTCTCCACGTGCCCAGCTCGGCCGCACTTACCCAGCCACGCCACCTTACCCTCTTGCCTATAAATGCTAGGCAATCCTGAGCCATTTCTCATATTTTTCTCATCATGCTTGCACAAAGTAATGCCAAAATACTGTCTATGACGAAAAAACTGTTACCAGATAGAATTGCGCCCGAGCGAAAACATTCCACACAGAATCACAAGAAGTACCAGGCAGCAAGAAAATACAAGTAACGAGACGTACCAGGTAGCAGGTTCTCAGCCAAATTTACAGTGAGTAATGATAAAATTGAATGGGATCTTACGAGTTGCTTTTGAGCATTTGTAGAGATCTATGACGTGATTTGGTATTGCATGCTTCTTAGTAATTCTAAGTACATCTTTTGAGTCCAATAGGTATGCATACATGATAAAACATGGTTTTCTAAGTTTGGAAACTAGATTGCTTGAGTAAAAACCGAACTGTAAGGTTGAAACTAAGTTTACTTAATGAAAATATTAAGAAGAATTGATAGAAAGTGTACATGAACTAATGAACATGTTTTCATAAGGTGTTGAATTCAAGGGAGGCTGGGGGAAGGTTGTCAGGGGAGGAAAACAAGATTTCTTAATATAGGGTGCTCTCGACCGCGTGTTCGGAAACAACATATTAATAAATAGTATATTTTGTTGGTTATATGTGTGGTTTCTACTTAAGAAATTTTTTTATGAGAAGTAAAAATTTAGGTACGGGCCCTACGACAAGAAGGTGTCTAATTGACGTCATTTTCGTGTGACACATTAGAGAGAATTAGTTTTGTGCATGAAATTTACATGCTTGTGTGTGTTTGGTGACGTTTACCTAACGGATTCTTGTCATGTTTACTTGATGATTCATCTTCATTACTTGTTGGGTTCTTGCTATGTTGACTTGATGTTTATTGTGTGAATCTGAAATGGAAATTCTATATTATCTATTAGAGGGATCCAGCTCACTAAGTAATATTAGATTACTAATAACTCATTTTGTTTTGCAGGAAATCATAGACTAAAGATCTAGCCGGACAAGACCAGTGATAGGAACCAGAAGTAGGATTTTGGTTGCTTTTTGTAAAGAATACTTTTTGATATTATGTATATTTTGTGAAGGATCCAAACGAATATCTTTTTGGTAATCTTGTTGCAAGTAAAATGATACGTTAAGTAACAAAAGGTTGATTTTGCCTAAAAATTCACTAGTGAACAAGGTATTAGATCTTGTCTGGGTTAGCTCAATGGTTGATCATTTTCATGGGTAGGAAAGCCTAAATCATGATCAAACAGGAAAATAGTAAGGGTAAATCGGCTAAGGATCTTGATATGTTCTAGAACCTCGGCTGAAACGCCTAATATCATTATTCATTAGTACTCATAAGTGATCTTTCTTGTATTCCTCTTCACCACTTCTAGTTTTCTAGCTTGCATACCTAAACATCCTCGGGTAAATGGGATCTTTCCAAAATGTTAGCTAGTGCAATCATGTAGCACTTCTTTCCATCGACAAAGTTGCATATCTCTTATAAATTAGTAAGATTATTGTATATAATTTTATGTTTTGGAGGAAACCATGAAAAATAAACTTTTCACCCGGGATTGGACATATCAGAATACGAGTACCTCTCCTGATATTGATCGTGAAGTAACAGAGACGGATCATTCTCTGAAGTGATCTCATCTGTTTAGAAAATAGAATAGAACATGTCTCAATCCGAAACATACAAAGTCCAAGTATGTTGTTTACAAAAATAAGTCTTTAAGAGACACAAAATAACCTTTGAATGCTCTCTATGGCCTGTGAAAAGCGCATGTGATTCGGCCTTAAATTTAACAGCCTTCACTTTGACACCATCCATAACAGCCCAACTTTATTTATTATCTTGCTATTTGAGAGACAGCCTCTCATGTACCATGTCAATATAATAAATATACAAAAGTAAGATGCATCCACAACTTCTTCCTCTAGAAAAGCTAAAATAAACCTAGGTAAGTTATGAAATTTTGTCAATCAAATCACATGGTCAAGCTACAAATAGTTTTGAAAGCTAACAACTATCAACAGATTATAATAAAGGCTAATCGATCAAATGTGAATGTGAATGAATATAGCTATCAGACAATTATCATGATATTCATGTTTTCTTCATCTATTTCTCTTTTAAAATCTCCTCATGCAAGGGTCTGAAGTCACAATCTTCCAACTTCTTGATAGCATGATCTTCCCCAACCTATTCTACAAAATCCATTCAAAAGATCTCTCTAAATTTAATATTGTTAATGTACTATATCTTCAAAAATGATGCAAACATTGTTGTCACTTCCTCATATTTAAGAGATAACAATATTGATTCCCTTTTTACAGAAGAAGAACCTTGTGTTTCTTGTACAAAGGTGGAAAATAAACCCTTGAATGTACTATTGTTGTTTGTTAGATAGAGTGAGCAAAGAACTCTCCTAGTCTTCCATCAAAATGTTCCTTCTTAGTCTCCATGATCTTAAAGTAGGAGATGTCTTATAACATCATTAAGTTCCATATAAAGGAAATCATTCTCCATGATAAATATCTTGCCAAGGTCACACTCTAGACTTAAGATGTTGTAATAGATATATGTAATTCTATGCTAGCTTCTTTGGATTAAAATCCTTGTCACAAGAAATTAAAAGATCAATTAAAGTTTTTTCGTTGGAGACAAAGATTTTTTGTAACAACAAACGATGGGAACCAAAAGTAGGTTTATTGTTTCTTTTTGGAAAGAATACTTTTGGATATTATGTATGTTTTACAAAGGATCTTAACTAATATTTTTCTGGTAATCTTGTTACAATCTACGTTAAATAATAAAAGGTTGATTTTGTCTAAATATTCATGGTTGATAATTGGCAAGGCAAGCCTAAGTCATGATCAAATGGGAAAGATCGAGGGTGAATTGGCAAAGGATTTAGATATGTTTTGGAACCTTGGTTGGATTGCCTTTGATCATTTTCAAGTAACACTCCCAGATCTTTCATGGCTTTTCCGACATTGAAAGATTTGGGGGGTACTACAAAAGATGGTATTGGAGCATGGTTCACAAATACTCAACTTCTCTTGTTGTTTCAAAGGTTTTATCAGTTCAAATGTGTCGCAAAAAGAAAAAAAGAGTCCAAAAGAAGAATCGCTAGACAAAAACTTGTAGGTAAGAGGTTACCGAGTAAAATGCAAGAATAATGGGAGAAATCTTTAAGGAATGAAATAATTGAGGAAAAAAAGTTCTAAAACATGCTAAGGATGGAAGAAAGTCATTTGGTGAGAAATGTATGCAAAAAATAATTAAGTGGGAACGAGAATCGGATAGACAATGAACATCTCAGGTAGGAATGAAATGAGTGACAGACGATTGATGAACATATGTGGCAGCGATCAGACAAGAAATGAACAATGGTAGTGATACACCATGCAGTTTTTCTCAGAATAATGTTGTTGCTCGGTCCAGTGGGTGACACGTGGTGGTGACCGTGGATGTGTTATCATGCTGCACTTTTTTTCATTGAAACATTGCACATCTCTCATGGCTTAGAACAAGAATTGTATAATGATTTTATGTTTTTGGGGAAAACCATGAAAAATAGACCTTTCATCCGGGATTAGACATTTCAGAATACGAGCATTTTTCCTTATATTGATTGTGATGTCATAGGAACGGATCTTCCTCTAAATTGATCCCATATGTTTAGAAATTTGAATAGAACATGCCTCAATCCCAAACACACAACATCCAAGTATGTTGTTTACAAAAATAAGAGTCTAAGAGACGAGAATGACCTTTGGATGTCTTTCACGGCCTGCAAAAAACGCAAGGGCCTTAAAGTTAACAGTCTTGACTTTGACACCATCCACAATAGCCTAGCTACATTTATCCTCTTGTTCTTTAAGAGTCAGCCTCTCATGTACAATTTCAATAAGATAAACATACAAAAGTAAGATACATCCTCAAGTTCTTCTTCCAAGAAGGCTAATGTAAATCCTAACTAAGTTATGAAATTATGTGAATCCAACCACATATAGATTTGCAAGCTAACAACTTTCAATAGATTATTATAATGGCTAATTGATCAAATATGAATGTGAATGAACATAGCTATAAGAAAAGTACCATGATAGTCATGTTTTTGTTCATATCTTCCTCTTTTAAAATCCCCTCATGAAAAGGTCTTACATCACAGTCTTCCAAGGTATTGATAGCATGTTCTTCTCTAAGCAATTCTACAAAATCCATCCAGAAATTCTATCTAAATGTAATATTGTCAATGTACTATGTCTCCAATAACGATGCAAACATTTTTGCTACTTCCTCTTACTCAGGAGATAACAAGATCAGTTGCACTTTGTACATAACAAGAACCTTGTGTTTCTTTTACAAAGTTAGAAGATAAACACATGAATGGACTAATGTTATATATTTCTTATCTCTCATATAGTACACTAAGGAAACAACTCTCGTAGTCGTTCATCAAGGTGTTCCTTCTTAGTCTACATGACCTTGAAGTAGGAGATGGCTCCTAAAATATCATTAACTTCCATATAAATGAAATCGTTCTCGAGGAAAATATCATATCAAGTAAAGTTTTCTAGTTGTAAGTAAATTTTTCATACTTGTATGTGTTTGGTGACGTTTACTGGATGAATTCTTGTCATGTTACTTGATGGACTCTTTTCATATTACTTGATGGATTCTTGTCATGTTTACATGATTATTCATGATCATTACTTGTTGGATTCTTGTTATGTTTACTTGATGTTTATTCTGAGAATTTGGAGTGGGAACTCTATATTCTGTTAGAAGAATCCAACTCACTGAGTAATATTAGACCACTAATACTTCATTTATTTTTCAGAAAACGGTAAACTAAAGATCTAGCCAGACAAGACGAACGATAGGAACCAGAAGTAGGTTTTCTGGTTCCTTTTGTAAAGAATACTTTTGGATATTATATATGTTTTTCGAAGGGTCTGAACTATTATTGTTTTGGTAATCATGTTTCAAGTAACTTATACGTTTAAGTAATAAAATGTTAATTTTACCTTAAAAATCACGAGTGAACAAGATATTAGATCTTATATGGGCCAGCTCAAAGATTGATCATTGGCATGAGTCGGAAAGCCTAAGTCATGATCAAACACGAAAATATTAAGAGTGAATTGGCTAAGGATATGGATACATTATGGAACCTCGGCTAGATCGCCTAATATCATTATTCATTAGTACTCATAAGTGATCCTTTTTTTGGTCTTCTATATCACTGTTATTTTTCCAGTGGGATGTTTTTCAAAATGTTAGCCAAGGAATTGTGCTATCATGTTGTACTTCTTTCCATCGGCAACATTTCACTTCTTTCCAATGGAAAATTTGACATCTCTCATGGCTTAGTAAGATAATTGTATAATGATTTTCTGTTTTGGAGGAAACCCATAGAAAAATATATCATTTACTTGGGATTGGACATTATGGAAGACGAGCACATTTTCCGATATTGATTGTGACGTCACAAGGATGGGTCCTCTTCTGAAGTGATCCCATCTGTTTAGAAAACAAAAATAAAACATTCCTTAGCTCCAAACACACAAGACCCATGTTGTTTACAAAAATAAATCTTTCAGAGACGGGAATGACCATTGGATGTTTCCACGGCCTATGAAAAGCGCATGCAGTTTGACCTTAAAGTTAACAGTCTTCACTTTGAGAGTCAACCTGTAATGTACCATGTCAATAAGATAAAGATATAAAACTAAGATGCTTCCACAATTTTTTCCTCTAGCAAAGCTAATGTAAACCCTAACTAAGTTATAAAATTATTTCAGTAAAACCACATGGCCAAGCTACATATAACTTTGCAAGCTAACAAGTATCAACAAATTATTATAGAGGCTAATCAACAAATTTGAATGTGAATGAACAAAGTCATAAGACAATTACCATGTTATTCATGTTTTCTTCATCTCTTTCTCTTTCAGCATCCACTCATGTAAGGATCTGAAGTCAAAATTTTCCAACGTTTTGATAGAATGTTTTCCCCCAAGCAATTCTAAAAAACCCATCCAGAAATTCTTTTTGAGTGTAATATTGCTAATATACTTTGTCTCTAAGAATGATGCCTCCGCGTAGAGTGTTTAGGGGAATTGCTAATCCCCGTGACCCAAATGTCCAACCAGACTTGAGTGCATCGGACACTGATCCTTCTAAGGAGTCATCACCTCAAGAATCTATGGGAGAGACCTTAGGAAATACAGATTATGTGGAAAAATAATTCTAGAACTTGGGAATCAAATGTAAAAGAAAGTGGAGAAGCTTCAATGTCAAGTAACAAAGAAAGCCTCCGAGATCAATTAGAAAGAGAATCGACGAGAGGGAGGGATCCCTTGATGATCCATGCTCACGAACTGATTGATTGTCTAGATCGTCTGAACCACCAAGCAAACCCGAGTCGCTCAAATCCGCCCCAAGATTTTCTTAAAGTGGTGAAATGATGCGAAATCTGGGAACTGAGCATTATGAAGGAGGTACAGACCCTTTCACGGCTGATGCTTAGTTGAGAAACATGGAGAAAAAAATTCAATGACACTCAGTGTCCGGAAGAGTTTAAGAAAGATGTGGTTGTTCATTATTTGAAAAAATATGTTTTTAATTGGTGGTGCACGGTGGAGAGACGATTCGGTCGGTACTCATCGTCTTACTCCTTGTCTGAATTCTGTAATGAATATTTGAGGAAATACTTTCCTATCGAGGCCCAGTATCGACTGGAAAGACAATACTTGGAACTCGATCAAGGAGATAGGAGTGTTCGAGATTATGAGGTCGAGTTTACGCGCCTTCGACAATATGCACGTTATGGACCAGATGATGAGCGGGCTGTAGCCTGTAAGTTTATGCGCGGACTCCAACCTGAATTATGGAGTCGCTTAAAAGTGGTGGACTTTGATAGTCTGCCTAGTTTGGTGGAAAAGGCAATGAGTGTGGAAGAAGGAATAGCAGCAGAGCAAGCTCTAGCTGCAAGATCAAGCACGGTGTTTGAATTGGGGCAACAAAGGCCAACTACCACGAATCAAGGCAACCGTAGTCGAGGGCGTGTTGGTAGCGGTGCACTAATGACCGTTAGACTGGTAGTAATGCTACCGAAATGTTATCGTTGTGGTCAGCATAGGCATTTGCAGAGGGCGTGCCCAAACCCGGTAGCAAGGGTTTTGCCGGATAGCATTGTATCCTTTGCATGCAGTGACAGAGGCTATTACACCATCTCTTGTCCGCGTAGGCAATCGGCACCAACTGCTCAACCCTTAGCTATTCAAGTCCCAGCTAACCCTCCTGCTATAGGACCCGCTCTTAAGAGGCAAGCGACCGCGGGTAGAGTGTATGCTTTAGATGTCAAAAAACCCGAACCGTCTTGTCCTTCTAAAGGACTCAGTACATGTCGGTTGGGTTCTTACTTGAAATTGAATTAATGCATTTTTGTTTACATGATGATTGAATGTATAATAATTAAAGTAAATATGAGATTTCTTGGTTGGTAAGGACTTCCTCCTGCTGATGAGATAACAAAACTGAATGCCCTTTGTACAAAAGAAGAACCTTGTGTTCCTTGTACGAAGGTGGAAGAAAAATACCTGAGTGGACTAATGTTGTCTATTTCTTCTCTCCCACTGAGGAAACAACTCTCACAGTCTTCCACTAAGGTGTTCCTTCTTAGCTTCCATGACCTTAAGTAGAAGATATGAAGTGGGAGATATCTCCTAGGGAATAGTGGAAAGCAATCTCATTAATGGCTCGAGAAAAATTGAGTGGAAATTTGGACAAGCTTTCTGGTAAAAAACATGGTGATGTGATTATTGATATAGGGGCATCTCATCACATGACGGAGAAGCATCGTCTCACCTTAGGTGAAAGCTCCCTTCTCATCGATCCTTCACAATATCGGAGACTCGTTGGTCGTCTTATTTATTTGAAATTCATCAGGCCGGAGCTCTTGTATGCGATACATTCATTATATCAATTTATGCAAGCACCTCACGAGTCTCATTGGGATATTGCTTTACCAGTTGTGTTTTATCTTAATAGTTTAGCTTGTCAAGGTATATTGATGAGAATGAATTCTGATTTACGGTTAACTGGATATTGTGACTCGGATTGGGCCTCATATCTTTTTGACAAGTCGTTCCCTTAGTTCCTATTTTGTGCTTCTTGTAAGTTCTCTCGTATCTTAGAAAAATCTAGAAACAACAAAGTGCTTAACGTTTTTCTGTTGGGGCAGAGTATCGATCAATGCATGATGCCTTCTAGGATATTTTTTAGCTACGTCAACTTTTTTTGGATCTCGAGTTTTCCCAAATTGAGCTTACAAAATCTTTTTGTGGGATGAGATTATTTTTACCGCTCATGTTCGTACAAAAGATAGGGTAGCCGATATTTTAATCAAAGCACATGATCATCAACAGTTCGACTACATAATATCCAAGTTGGGCATCGTTAATTAACATAATCTGAGAGGGGTATTGGGCTATATTGAACTTACGTATTGGGCTCCTTGTGCTCCCTCGTTTCTACGTTATAACTAAAAGGAGAACGAAAATGAAAACTAAGGTTAGAGAAAACAGAAAACATAATTACATATAAAATCGCTTTTAACAGAAAGAAAACGAATAATAAAATTAAAATTTGTCGTGAATAAAAAAATTAATTTTATTTTGGATTAACCATTAAGTTTTTGGGTGAATTTACTTTATAACTAAATTGGTCAGAATAATTTGCAAACACATAACATTTTCGTATATAAATGGTACATTTTATCTTGCATGAAATTTCCAACATAGCGTGTTATAAAAAACAGTATAATATATCTTAACATCGCTGAAAAATGGGTAAAAAACCTCATCTTTTCCAAAAATATTAAAAAAAATCTCCATGTTTTGTGGGTTTCAAACCCTTAGGATTTAAAAAATGGTTAAATAACTCTCAATATCAATAAACCCTGTTTAAATTTTGAAAAACTGTTATTTTGAAGTATAAATAAATAAAAACAATTTAATTTAAGATTTGTTTTACCTAAATTCTATTTTACAGTTTTTCTTTCCAAATTGAAGTTTTTAGTTATAATTCAAAAAATTTATATGAAACCGAAGTTGAACGTATGGTTGAGATATAGAAATCAGTTTTTTATCTTTAGAAATTTTGTTATGTAAATTATTTTAATTTATTGGCTTGGACAATCAATTTTTTATTTAAGAAAACATGTCAAAAGTAGATCCAAATTTTATTTCGTTTTGATGTTATGATTGATTCAATTTTGTATAAAAATGATTATTTTCTGTTATATATGTATAATATATTTGACTATATTTTAAATTATATATTTTACTCGAAATTTTTTGTTAATGAAGATTTATTCAGTTGGATTACAAAATTTCATAAGCATGAAACTAAACCAATTTTTAATAATGGCTATATCTAACATTTTATGCTAATCAGAATATGAATTTATGTTAATAAATTTTTATTTGATTCGATCACACAAACTTATTAACATGAACACAAAAAAAACTTTGTATTATTATGAAAGTACATCAATTTTAACATTGAAATATTTTAATTTAAATATATAAAATTAAAATATACTTAAAATATAATATTAATTCATTTTAGTTAATCATTATTTAACTATATTTTCATCCAAAACTGAACCAAATCCTAATCTGTATTTTTGTTATAATATTTATCCATTTTCTTAAATTTAGAAAAGAAAAACTCAAAAAAAAATTCGAACCAAAAAAACTCAATGCTCTGCTAACCTAAAAGTTTTTATAGTTTCAAAAATAACTCAATTTTGAATTAAATCTCAAACTCAAATTTAGAATAAATAAAGAAATCATTAACTAATTGTTTTTCTTATTTCTATTTTAAGATAATGTTTTACTTAGGGGGTGTATTGAACAAAGTATTTGTAGGGATTTGAATTAAAATAACAAATCATATGTTATTAAAAATTAATTTTAAAATATCTTTTAAAATCCAGTTTTATTAGATGGATGATTTTAAAATGTACAATCAGATTCATTGTTATTGAAAAAGATTTAAAATTGGATTGAAAATTGGATTTAATGTACAATCAACATTATTCGAGCAATGTTGGAAAAAAAAAACCAAATTTCATGTGTTATATTGGAAAATGGTATTGATCTTTAAAATTTTTAAATAAAGTTATAAAGGATAAAATAATAATCACAAAATTAATATAATTAAATTAAAAATTGTAAATAATATTTTAAATCATTAATATTTTCCAAAAAATTAAATTTACTTTCTCTCTCTAAATAAATATGGACGAAAATCAAAATCGATTTTTTTTTAAATTGTTAACCACTAAAAATTAAAAACCTAAGATTTGATATCTAATTATACCATATTATTTATTTTAAATTATTATATTTGAAAGATTTTGTTAAGATTTAAAATTATGATTTTTCTATCAACTTTGTTTGATATTATTTTTAAATTATTTTGAACTATCATATAATACATATATTTAATAAGAATGTAGATTTTTTCTGTATATGTTGTGAACCGATTTTTTAAAAACGGAGATATATTACTCAATTGATGAAGAAAAAATGTATTCAACGTCCCACATCTGTTAAAAATTGAGCAATGATTTTAAATAAAGTCATTAAGCGTACAATAATAATCATAAAACTAATATAATTAAATTAAAATTTTATAAATAATTTTTTAAATAATTATTAATTTTCAAAAAAATAAACTCACTTTCTCTCTCTTATTAGTTATAGACGAAAATTAAAATTATTTTTTAAAAAAATTTAATCAATCAAAATTAAAAAATGTAGATTTGATATCTAATTATACCATATTATTTATTTTAATTTATTATATTTGAAAGATTTTTTTAAGATATAAAATTATGGTTCATCTATCATCTTTGTATTTCAAATTATTTTGAATTATGATATTATACATATTTTTCATAAAAATTTACATTATTCTGCATATGTTGTGAATAAAAATTTTAGAAACGAATATATATATTACTCAATTAATAAGTCAATTTCTCACATCGGTTAAAAAATTTGAGAAATGGTTCTAAGTCATAATATAAAAATGACCTAAATTATTTCAAATCTGAATAAGAAAGAAATTTGACTTATTAGGCGTCTAAATTTTAAACAATTATTCGTTTAGCCTGGTTCTTTAGCTAAACCAATAATTTTATCTAATAAAAAAAATTATTTTAAATACTAAGTTTAAAATATTATAAATATTTAAACATAATATTTAAAATCTATAAAAATTTTATAATCTTATAATGTTTAAATATATATATATATATATATTTAACTTTATCAAGGATTATATAGTTTTTTAAGTTATAAAAAATTAAGATGTTATCAATTTTAATGTCAATATATATATATATATATAGATATATAGCTTTTTTAAAAATTTCAAAGTGTATATGTAGTTAGTTTTAACGGATCCAATATTGTATCATCCAGATTTAAATTAGAATTTGGATCTTTAAATGTTTTAATTTTTACAATGGTTTATGACGGGTCAAGACGAGTCAGAGCAGATAAAGACGGTCCTACCGGATCTCAGATTGAATTTTTAATCATTGATAATAATTGATATTGGATTAAATCAAATTGTTATAGATTTTTTTGATAATGTGAAAATATATACACAACACCATTTGATTTTTACAAACAAATTATGTTATAATCAAAATTATCAAATGAATTTATCTACAAACATAACACCACATGTACATAACTATATATTAATAATTTTAATTAACAAAACACAAACCAAATATAATAATAATAAATAAGATGGTAAAAATATAAAATAAATCTAATCTAAAACACTAATAATAGTTTATAATTATATAAACTACAAAAAATGAAGTATATATTTTTCTAGGCTGTAAAGCTTGGGTTACTATCTAGTTTCTTAGTTAAAATATAAAGATCAAAATTTCATGGTTTTAGGTTATAATTCAGAGAATTTAATAAAAAAATTTCTAATTCACCAAATTTAACCAAATCCTCTCAAATTTCATTTAAATTCAAATCATCCAAAATCTCTAGTTCAATACATCCCCTTAGTTTTTTATAATACTTAGGGGTTGTTTCACTAATTAAAAAAAAGATGAGGGTTTTAAAACCCACAAAAATGAAGATTTTTAAAATGTTTTTTAAAAAGATGAGAGTTCTTTTAACCTATTTTTCCAAACATCGCATACGAAATTTATGCTATTTTGCAATATTACTATCAAAACGACAATATTTATAAAGTTACTATATTTTGCTCTTGTTTTTATATATTTTACTCTTGTCTTTAACTTGGGTCTTAAATAGTATGGTATACTTTAAAATCACATACAAAAAATCATTGGTGAAAGTATTTATAAAATTACTCTCCGCCGATTTTGCAAAGAAAAAAGAAAGAACAAAAGCAATGGTCATTTAGAAAGCCGTTGACTAATCGAATTTGTTTTATTTTCTATGACAACTAATATATGTTGTAATTATACATGAGCTTTAGTGTAGATTCAAAGGTCGGACATAGCGTCTCCGACATCATCAAAAACTAATTCAGTGAGCTTTATCAGAATTGATCTCTCACACCAGATCACATCAAGAAAACATGGTTCAAATGTTTTGTGATATAATTTATTATTACTTATTTATAATTTTATCTATTAGTTATGTTTTTATAATTTAATTTTATTACTAATAATTTGTTTTTTCAGCAAAAATAGAATTGGAACTTGCCATCAACGAGAGGGTGAAAGAAGAATTCAATGTCAAAACAATGAAGCGACTTGCTAACACAGTCACCAAGTGGAAGGAGCTCTGGCAAATCAAAAAAGACGAAGCAAAACCCACATTTTTGACCCAAGATGCGTGGAAGGGACTTGTACGTTATTGGATTGATCGACATTCGGTCAGAGTTGTTGCCAAGTGTTTGATCTTTCGTCTGATAGTAGGTCCAGACGGACACTTTTCTACCCTTCATACATCCGAACAAACACATTTTGTGGGTGTCCGGTTACATATGCTATGTACTTTTACACAATTTTTTTTAATTACAATATTTATTTAGTATATTTTTAAAGTATATTATAATTAACTACCTAATTATTCTTTGATGTTTTTGTTTTATAGGCTAATGGTGGGGAACTTCTGTCTCTTCCAAGGTTGTTCGAGCAGACTCACAAAAAGAAGACAAGAGCTTTTATGGATGCCAGATCTGAAAGAATCCACAATGAGATCAATGCAAAGATCATAGAGCATCAAATTCAGCTTTCTCAGCAGAGCAAGGATGGTACTCCAGTAAATTTGAGTACAGTGGAAGTCGACAAGATCTTTGAAGAGGTATAAAATTCTTTTTACTTATTTTTAACTGATAATAGTTTTATATAATTTAATTTGTTTATTAATATGTTTTTCTTTCAGGTTGTTTCAAAGAAAAAAAGACGGATTTTAGGCATGGGGTCAGTTCAAGATGTATGATGGCCACCTCTTCATTAGCAAGTAGATTGGACGATGATCCGGTACAGCTTCAGTCCGACCTGACGGCCGCAAATTCTGAGATCGCTTCTTTGCGGGTTTCACAAGAAGCGACGAGGAGCCAAGTCGAAGGATTGGACAGCTTGATTGACATTTTGGGGCAGGTAATCCGGCATTGACCCAAGCTTTGGATGCATAGAGGGAGGCACTTCAACAACATCAAGCGGGTCAAACAACTCAGCAACAGAATGAATTCGACCATAGATCCGCTGAAGCCGACCTTTTATCCGGTATTAATTTGAACAATTAGAGTTATTTATGCTTTTGGAAGAATGCTATTTATGCTCTTAAGTTAACAAACTGTCAATGAGATACATTTACGCATCCATAGATAAGGCTAAAGAGGTAAGTTTGAAGAGTTTCAACATGAATAAAGAGAAATATGAAAAATTCTTTGAGATCGTCGATAGAAATGGGATTGTCAGCATCATTAACCTTTACATGCAGTCGGTTACTTCCTTAATCCGGATATCCATTATAAACATCTTGAGGATTTACATTATAAAGAAGTGGTGACGGGTTTTTAAAAGTGCATTGAAAGGTTGGTTCCAGTATTGATACTCAAGACAAGATAATGATAGAGTTGGATTCATTTAAAATGCAACTAATCTCTTTGGCCTTCCCATGGAAATTAAGCATAGATCGATCAAAGCACCATGTAACAAAATTTTAATCTGATATGCTATCTGTAAATGGTAATATGAGAAGAAAACTAACAATATTTTTTTTAACAGCGAAATGGTGGTCATGTTATGGATCTTCTACTCCAAACCTTGTAAAATTTATGGAAAAATTCCTTAGTCTAACATGTAGTTTAATCGGTTGCGAAAGAAATTGAGGTGTCTTTCAACTTGTAAGTCATCATAATTAATTATATTTACATCATTAGATTATTTTTGTAGATAATATATAACTTATAATCTTCACTTCTAACAACTTGATAACAAAAAGAAGAAATCGATTTGCTCAAGATCGATTAAATGATATAACTTTCGTGAAATATTGTTTTGCTTTACAACATCGATACAAGAAAAATGATACCATTGATCCTACTCTCTTGCAAGAGGTTGATGAAAGTAATGAGGGGCTAATTAGAATAATGGATGGGAATTCATCTAACGATGTAAATGATGATCATGTGTTTGAATATGATAACTTGACATGGAATGTGGTTAGCCAAGCCGCATGTGCTGAAGATCTTAGCTATCTTACTAGAGGAGCAAAGGGTTCTTGTTCGAGTAAATCTGACAAAGGGAAGGGAATTGCTAGTAGCTCAACTCCGACCATTTTGGAAGCATCTTGTAGTGGCAAATAATATGGTCTATCTCCTAGTACTATGTTGTTGGTTGATGATGATGAAATGGAAGAGAATTTAGGGGCAAATGATTTTGATTATGAGGACAAGGAGGATTACAAAGATCATGATGATAATCATGATTCTGAGTATTAGAGTTTTTGATTATCTAGCACCTGGTTTTAAAAATGATTACTTATGGTTTTATCTTTACTTTTTTGAATGGTTTGAATTTGGTGTTTTGTATTTTTATTCTATCAGCTTTACATTTTGATTTGATGGTATTTTTAAACATGATATAGTTTTACAATTATGAACATAGTATTAACTTTATAATGCCTATATCTTGGTTTATTATTTTTGGTGTTGGGGTCGGCAAGACGCGCGCCATGGTGCGCCATGCCCCATGGCTCAAGGCTCAAAATAATCTCAACATGATTCGTCAATCGTATTTTAAAACCAGGAGATAGAGTCACTTTCTATTGTAACCAATTAAGGATCGCAATATTGTTTGCTCTGTTCATTCTCTTTTAGAGTGAGAATACGAAACTGAAATACCATGACTAATAAGAGGCGTACACTTATTTCTTTACAATGTTGAAATAACCTTCTTCTTTCATCCTTAATGAAAAGTTTAGGAAAAATAATCAGAGAATCATACAAAACAAGATACAATATCGTGAAACCATGTTTGTCAAAATTAGTTTATCTTTTGGAGTTTGAGAGTTTTTTAAAAGATACATGTTTTATACTGAAAGACACATTTTATCAAAATACCATTTTCTTATGACAATTGATGTGAGACCAGTGACAAATACATCATCTAGAAGTAAAAAAAAAATGGTATTTTAATAAAATGTCATAAGAAATCAAATAGCAAAATATATGTATGTGTATATTTATGTTACAATCACAACTAACACAATATTTTTGGATTTTCATAAGACGAGATCAACGATTTATTTACCACTATAACACGAAACACAATGGCATTCAGGTTTGAGTTCATTTTGGAATTTGTTTTCATCTCCAATGAGTGCACATGTGCAATCCCTGATATGGATGCAACCAAAGAAATCATGTATCCTGTTTTTGACATTTTTATAGAAATCAATACTTTAAAATTTCACTCACTTGGTTTTCACTAAAATTTTTTTTACAAAACTCAAAAAATCTAACAGATAAACTAACTTTAACAAACATGACTTTATTAAATGGCATTTTTAAAATATATATTCAATAATTTTTAGTGCATTCTTCTTCTCTTAAACACATCTACATGAGACCCTAAAAACTCTATTGTAATGATATTATTAAAAACCTACTAAAAGGTACATGTGTTTTAGCCCAAAATTTATGAAAAAAACATGTGTTCCATCAATTGTACAGTTAAATTATATAAAATGTAGCCAACAACGCTTATCAAATTGTAACTCTAAATGAATTTGTGTAAGAAGTAGTGCAAATTTATCAATGTCTATTAATAATACTACATCAAGTACTTTATGAATTTTTTGGAAACTGTGTTATATGAATGCCCAAATGTATATATTTGAAATACTACAATGGATGTATTTTTTTCATGGTTTTTTGGAAAATGTAATAGATGGATGCCCAAATACATACATGATGAATGCCCAAATACATACATTATGTTTATATATGTGTAGAAATATAAATACAATCTCTATTGAAATTGTGGCCATAATATATTATTGATATGACCAAAGATCTTTATTAAATTATGCAATAAAGATTGTCCATGTTTACATATGTGTGGATATAATATAACTCAACATATTATAATACATAAATTTAGGCATTCATTTAAGACAATATCTAGAAAATTTCATGCGATTTTTGATGCAATAGTAATGATGGTTATTGTTACGCTCACACCAAATTCAATTATTCTTACAGAAGTTCATTCAAAGTTGCAGTTTGATATGCGTTATTAGAAATATTTTAAAGGATTAATTAGTGTAACTGATAGATTATGTACTTTTATGTTTTGTTGAAGAGATCAAAGAAGACACTATAATAGCCTTGGATATATAACCATGAACATCCTTGCAATATGCAACCTAAACATGAAGTTACATATAACTATGTTGTAATACAAGATTTTACATGTTGCAAAAGTTTTCTCGTTTTCTATGGATGGGTGAGTAATTTCACATAGCATTTGTTGGTAAATATTATCTCAAATATTCATTATATATGTTACACTACATATTTCTTTTTCCATATAGAGGAGATTGACATCACTTAGATTGGTTCTACAACCAACCAACCAAACAACCACTAAAAAATTATAGAGAAAATATTTAATCATCGTCATTCATCACATTGATCTATTATTGAGCGAACTTTTAGAGTATGAAAACGAAAATGAAAAGTTATGAAAGATAGAGCGAGATAAAAAATTTCTGTGGTGCAAACATTTTGTGGTTGCAGTCTTGTAACCTCCATAATTTTATTTGAAAGTCAAATTTTGGAGATATTGTAGAAAAATATTAACAAAAATTTAGAGTAGCGGCTATAATTTCTACCGCCAATCAGACATATAAAATATGTAACTTATAGATGAACATAATTCACGACATGTCATGTTTAGTTCCATCCCATTCTTAGTCTTGAATTCTGGTTTTATATGGAAATGAATTCTCATATTGATTCTCATTTGATAACGAGATGAGACCGAACGAAAACAAGATATTCCGACGTTCCTTTTAGGACAAAACAGAGACAAAAATTTCCGACATCCCATTTGGGACAAACTATATACTAAATAATATATATATATATATATATACACTTTAAATCTTGCTAATGGGTGAGTCTGAGTATGCTCACCCATTTCCTTAACAGAAAGAAATATTCAGAGTATCCTCTGATACTCAGACTCACATATCGTTTCCTTAATGTTATCATAACATTTTTTCCTTAATAGTATCAAAGTCAATGGGTGAGTCTGAGTATGCTCTCTGGTTGCAGTTTTAACTTATCTTCCACAACAGAAAAGATAATTCGGTCTAAACCTTATGTCTATACGGTATAACGGCTGCAAAAACCAACACGGGTACGGGGAGACCCTAAATACTACTCTTACGAAGAGAAAGACATTGATGTATGTATCGTCTTACTCTTGGATAACAACACCACGTGCTGTTTAAATCTTTCACCGATCTTAGAGGTCTTGCTGTATAAGGTCTTAGTTTTTGTGGTTTTTTATTGATCTTATTTTTAAGATTCTAAGGTTTGAGATTCAAGTTCTACTGAGTGTTTTGCTGGTCTTAACTAGGTTGTTAGTCATGTTGGTGTTGGGCATTGTATACCGAAAGTTAGAATGGATTGTAGGGAGTCCAACTTTTACACCTTAATTTTTTTTTAAATGAGTTCATATTTTAGATCTACATCAAATAGGTCCGAGTCTCCCTCTTCTTCTTCTAGATCAGAAAAGAAGTCGATTTGAAGTTCAAAAAGAATCATCACTAGTCATGAAACAACTATATTTCATTTCCAAGGGTCAATCGATAATTGGGAAGTCCCAAAGGTTCATAAAGATCAAATTTATCAAATTTCAAAAATGAAAATTTTAAGAACTGATTTCTCAATAAAATCCGAGGAACGAGATATTCAACTTACCAAACTTTTTGAAACAATCCCTTTGTTTTCGGAAAATGTTTTACCAAGACATAGAGAAATTTTTTAAAAATATATACACATTGGTTTAATTCAAGTTGGTATTAAACCACTTTCAAAAGAAGGATTAGACATTTTCTATTCTAGCTATCTTAAGAGATAAAAGATTTAAAAAATTTGAAGACTCGTTGTTATCTTCTATAGAATCGAATCTTTGCACCGGACCAACCTCTTTTGATTGTTTCTCAAATTTTACAGTCTCTTTAAATGAAAAAAATGTTTTGGTCTCTAGTTTTATAAGTAAAAATTCACAACTATGAAATGATTGAAGAATCAATCCCAATTGCTTTAATTTTCAGAGTTCATTATAAAGTTATGACAACTGATTCTTCTTCGAAAGTTAAAATTTCAAGTAAAAAGGGAGAAACATTATGACTTCAAACTGATCTTTCCAGATCCAATGCAGTGTCTCCAAGATCCATACAATGGAAAGATATTAATCTTCCTGATGAATGGGTTCTTGAAGGAGCGGTTCAACCAAAACCTTTAAAACCTCTAGAACCTATGGAGCCAAACATACGTTTAAAACACACTGAACAATTCCAAGACGGAAATGTCAAACTTTCCTTCCTCCGAAATAACAATAGTGATTACATGGATAATTATGCATGTGGATCTCCGTCTCATCAAGAGACTATAGACTTAGGAAGAATCTCCCAAATAGCACGAGAGTTTCCTAGCATGGAAAAATCTTCAAAATTTCAGCCAAGATTTTCAACTTCCGACATCCCAAACTTCATCATGAGAAATGTTGATTTTCAATCTCAAATACCAAAACTGGTTTATACAACATAAACCAATAACTATTCAAAATCTAAGCCAACTAAGCCGACTTTTCGGCTATTAGAAATATTATTTTGATTGAGTTAAAGGTTTTAGAAAAAGCTTTTCAAATAAATAAAAAATTTATACGAGAAGATTTCTATTCAAAAAATAACACTAAAAAGAGAATTAGTTTTTAAAAACCTTTACACAAACAAGAAATTTAATTCAACAAGAATTTTATGAATTCCTTCAAAAGCCTAAGATTCAAGTCTTATTTTTCAATTGGTTTGAAGATTATGCAGCCAATAGTAAAATAAATTTCCCTTTTTCTAAAACTGCAAATCCTATTAAAAATCGTAATAAAACTCCTTAATGGGAAACGCTTGCCAATGGTAAGTTTTTCCGTTCCAACCATCCTCCTACACAAGGAATAAAACTTGAATTATTGGATACACCAATAGAAGAAATTCCTTTTAAACGCCCAAATGATGATGATAAAGCAAATACCAAAAAAATTATTGCGCAAAATAATTATTCAAACATGAATCTTGGTATGATAAGCAAACAGCTGATAGAATTGAAATATCAATTCAAAAACAATCTATTTCACCAAAAGAGCCTTCTCCTCAGAAAAATATCAAAACACCAATGTTCAAACCTTTCCAAATATCAAATTCTAGTGTAAAAACTTATCAAGATACAAATATAGAATTTATTCGTGCTCTCTAAAGCCAATTAAGTAAAGTCAAAATAGGGGATAGTAGTATGCCTCAAACTTCTGACATCCCTGACACTCCTACTTTAAAAATCCAAATAAATACTCTATCCCAAGATTCATATAATAGTGAATTCTTGGATTATTTTCTTGGTCCAACCCCTAAAATAAATCGTATAGATTTGAATAACAACCACGATCGCCAAATAATATCAACCCTTGATCTAGGACAAATTCAAATAATAGAACAATTTAGGTTCAACTCCTCTTTGGTATATGACTGGAATATTGACGGCATATCCGAGTACAATATCTTAAATTCCTCCAAAAATGACAACGACCACAAATGCCTATAGAACCCAAATAGAAAATGAAGATGAAACTGTGGTTGAACTCCTTTTAGCCGGTTTTACAGGACAGCTTAAAGGATGATGGGATAACTACCTAAACAGTTAACAAAGTCCAAAGATCCTTAATACCGTTAAAACGGATGAGGATAACATGCCAACATTAGATGATCTTGGAAATCCTTAACAAGATGCAGTAGCAACCTTAGTCATAACAATAACTTTCCATTTTATAGGAGACCCTTCGGTCCTAAGGGATAAAAATGATGAACTTCTTTCAAACCTCAAATGTAAGAAATTAAGTGATTTCCAATGGAAAAAACACTTTCCTCACTAGGGTTTTACTCCATCAGGACTCGAACTAACCATTTTGGAAAGAAAAATTCTTAGCGGGACTCCCAACTATTTTAGGAGAAAAAGTTAGAAACAAAATTAGAGATTCCATTGGAACACAAATAATCCCTTATGATGATTTCACCTATGGAGAATTGATCAGTATTTTCCAACAAGAAAAAATAAAAATCTGTCAGAATTGATCAGTATTGTCCCTAAGATAATACACTTACGAAGAGAAAGATATTGATGTCTGTATCGTCTTACTCTTGGAAAACAACCACATACTGTTTAAATCTTTCACCGATCTTAGAGGTCTTGCTGTATAAGGTCTTAGTTTTTGTGGTCTTAACTATGTTGTTAGTCCCGTTGGTGTTGGGCATTGTATACCTAAAGTTAGACTGGATTGTAGGGAGTCCAACTTTTACACCTTAAATTTTTAAAAAATGAGTTCATATTTTAGATCTACATCAAATAGGTCCGAGTCTGCCTCTTCTTCTTCTAGATCAGAAAAGAAGTTGATTTGAAGTTCAAAAAAAATCATCACTAGTCATGAAATAACTATATTTCATTTCCAAGGGTCAATCGATAATTGGGAAGTCCCAAAAGTTCATAAAGATCAAATTTATCAAATTTCAAAAATGAAAATTTTAAGAACTGATTTCTCAATAAAATCCGAGGAACGAGATATTCAACTTACCAAGCCTTTTGAAACAATCCCTTTGTTTTTCGGAAAATGTTTTACAAAGACATAAAGAAAAGAATTTTAAATATATACACATTGGTTTAATTCAAGTTGTTATTAAACCACTTTCAAAAGAAGGATTAGACACTGTTTAGGTAGTTATCCCACCATCCTTTAAACTATCCTGAAAAACCAGCTAAAAGGAGTTCAGCCACAGTTTCATCTTCATTTCCTATTTGCGTTCTATAGGCATTTGCGGCCATTGTCATTTTTTGGTGGAAATTTAAGATATTGTACTCGGATTTGTCGTCAATATTCCAGTCGTATACCAAAGAGGAGTTGAACCTAAATTGTTCTATTATTTGAATCTGTCCTAGATCAGGGGTTGATATTATTTGGCGATCGTGGTTGTTATTCAAATCCATACGATTTATTTTAGGGGTTGGACCATGAAAATAATCCGAGATTTCACTATTATCTGAATCTTGGGGTAGAGTATTTATTTGGATTTTTGAAGTAGGAGTGTCTGGGATGTCAGAAGTTTGAGGCATACTACTATCCCCTATTTCGACTTTACTTAATTGGCTTTAGAGAGCACAAATGAATTCTATATTTGTATCTTGATAAGTTTTTACACTAGAATTTGATATTTGGAAAGGTTTGAACATTGGTGTTTTGATATTTTTATGAGGAGAGGGCTCTTTTGGTGAAACATATTGTTTTTGAATTGATTTTTCAATACTATCAAGTTGTTTGCTTATTGTTCCAAGATTCGTGTTTGAATAATTATTTTGCACAATGATGTTTTTGATATTGCTTTATCATCATCATTTGGGCGTTTAAAAGGAATTGTTTATACTGGTGTACCCAATAATTCAAGCTTTATTCCTTGTGGAGGAGGATGGTTGGAACGGACAATCTTACCATTGGCAAGCTTTTTCCATTGAGGAGTTTTATTACGATTTATAATAGGCTTTGCGGTTTTAGAAAAAGAGAAATTTATTTAATTATTGGCTGCATAATCTTCAAACCAATTGAAAAATAAAAATTGAATCTTATGCTTTTGAAGGTATTCATAAAATTCTTGTTGAATTAAATTTCTTGTTTGTGTAAATTTTTTTAAAAACCAAATTCTCTTATTAATGTTATTTTTTGAATAGAAATCGTCTCATATAAATATTTTATTTATTTGAAACATAAATAAGCAATTTCTTTCTTAGAAAGAAAAAATTTTTATAATAAATTTATAAAATTGTTTTTTCCAAAATCTTTTTGTAAAAATTTTTACTCCAAATTGTTTACAAAAAGATTCTAGTTCTACTTTTGTTCTTTTAAGTTCTCATTTAAGATGTTTCTATAGTTTTCGATCTTGACAGATTTTTAGTCCTACGTGTTGGACAATACTGATTAATTCTCCATAAGTGAAATGATCATAAGGGATAAAAATGTTGAACTTCTTTCAAATCTCATATGTAAAGAGCATTGTGATGTCATTTGATGCCTCTCATACCTCTTTTGAACCCTTTCCAAACTTGCTTCTGATCAACGACTTCCAGTAACTGTAGTTGTTATCTTCATCTTCTTTACTTGAGTTCCATGTGGTGCATGAAATGTCACAAATAAGTTAAACCCTCTTATTCCTTGTCTAGCTTTCATGAAAGTCTTAACGCTATCATCATTAGTGATAGACAGAAGCGGTGTTAACCCATTTGAAAAGATTGACAAATTAGATGGTAACCAGTATGCCATTCGTCCTACCACTCTTGTGACATCTACTAAGAACTCTTTCTCAGTTAGCTTCTGCAGCTTGTTGTAACTTAAAACTGTTGTCAACCATTAAGCAATGTACCAGGATCTTCTTCTCCAGCACGAAATCCCAACAACCAATTTGAAAACATACCCAGTCATCAACTAATACCACCACAACTTTATGCATAATTTGAAAAATCAAGAAAATCGATAATATATTTAGTAAATGTAGTGATCACTCACAAATATTTGATATATCATCGTTCACTGTCGTCACGACACTTATTTCTTTAAAATGTTTAATTTATTGACTCCCCTCTAACTACCCGACAAATCTGTCATGTATTATATCAAGTAAACAACCGATAACTACCTCCACCATCAATAACTTCACCAACCCTTCCCTTTTAACATTTAACTCTCCTTTTCTCTGTACAAAAACTTCAACATGAACGCAAATTTTACTCGCATAGTTGTACACCAACAAACTCTGTTATGCATTCACGATTTTACAGTTTTGGTTTCTCTCCGAAATCTTCACATCAACAGTGTCAACTTCTCTCACTTTTTTCGCTCGTAGTTCTTAGTTAAACCTATTCCACCAACCGAAATAATATTCATCTATTTTTTATATTTTAAAACAAAAACTTTTCTATTAATTTTTGTCCATAAATTAACTATGAATTTTTGTATTTTACTGTTCTTTTATCTCGCCTAAATTCTTAGTTAATTCAAATCATTTTCTAAATCAACCTCACGTCAACATCCGGAATTACCATTTTTCACACGTCAAAAATTGTGAAACGAAATTGATCACTATTAATGTTTTATTGTAACAAATGACATATTTCAAATCTTTTTTTTGTAAAATGGATTGTTTTCGTAAAATTTCCTATTAATGTTTTCTTAATTATATATATATATATATATATATATATAAGTTATACTCGTAATTATAACATTTTCAAAGAGTTAGGTAGCAGATAATAAAGTTACTCTTTTAAAAAGTGATTGTCTTTTTCCCTTTTTTGACATAAAAAAAAGAGGTGTCTAACATCAGAAACGTGATGTATTGTCAGACCTCAAACCGTCATTAATGATATCATATCTGTATCTTATTTTTATTTTTTTGTCGGCTATCTGCTATTTTAATATTAAAGGATTATATATATATACACGCAATCGTCTACTTGATGGAGTCGACACGAATCGAAAAGCCAAAAGATTTAGGATATTTGGATATGTTTGTATTTGTCAAATCCAAAAAGTAACTATCAAAATCCGGATTCATTAATATACATAAATTTAATTTTGTTAATATGTGTTAATATCCTTAAATGTTACATCGGTTAATAATTAAAAATCTTACAATAATAATATAAAATTATTTAAAATAAAAATTATTAAGAAATAGTATATAAATTTTATAACATGTTTACTATGTACCATAATTTTCAAAAAATTACTTTTGTGATAATTTATATAAAATTTTATTTATTATATAATATATATACATATATTATATATATTTTAAATAAAAACTATATATAAAATAGGATCCAATTTTTCAGCAATGTTCTAATTTACCAGAATCGGAGACTCATGCCGCATAGGTCGATGGAAAGTCATAATTCTTCTAAACTGTTATCTAATCCAATTGTATGACACATGAAATAAAGTAGAATCCTTCTAGTTTTTTTCTTTTGATGTCCATCTGAATGAGCCATAAAATACGTGATTCATATTTATTTGTAAACCCATTTTATTTTAGGTTTTTTTTTGTCGGCTATCTGCTATTTTAATATTACAACAAGATATATATATCAAAGATACGCAATCGTCTATTTGGTTGGAGTATTGACAATAGGATATCCAAACTTTATAGGATATTTAGATTTGTTGAATCCAAAAAAATAATTATGCAGATTCAGATCTGTTAATATACATTTGAGTCTGATTTGGATCTGCTAAAAATAATTAAAATTCTTAAAATAACAAAAAAAAATTATTACAAAATGAATTAAAAATAAAAATTAATAAAATTATTATGTAAGTTTTATAACATATTTACTATGTAAAATTTAAAAAATACACAAATTTTTTAGATAAATTTTATTTTTTTGATAATTTATATAAATTTCTATCTATTATGTAATATATATATTATACGTATATTTTAAATAAAAAAAAAATATATAAACGGATCTTCATATCCAAATGAAAAAAATAAAATATTCAAATATTTTAGATATCTAATTTTCCAAATCTGATCAAAACAAATCCCAAATCAGATTTCGGATTCCAAATGTTTTGTCCACTCCTCCTACTTGGCATCCTCGTCCTTAAAACACAATTTATAACTCCTCCTACTTGGCATCCTCGTCCTTAAAACACAATTTATAACTCCTCCTACTTGGCATCCTCGTCCTTAAAACACAATTTATAACTCCTCCTACTTGGCATCCTCGTCCTTAAAAACACAATTTATAACTCCTTTCTCACACATCTTTTCTCGATTCTCGAGAAAAATTATGAAAATTGACTTCCATGCACTTGTCGTCTAAATTCTGATCTCATTTTAGATCGTGGAAGCTTACATATTTTCTCCTTTGAATTTGTCTTCTTCTTCTTCCTCCTTTTGCTTTGTTTTCTCCATCGTCATTAAAGTTATTACTGTGAATTTTCGAATACACAAATGGCAGAGCTCAGATCGAAGTGGTTACGTCTGAGATATGTAATCATGGTGTTCATCAATTTCTCTTTAGCTTTTGTTTTTGTTTCTGCTGAAAGAAGCTTCTTCAAACCAAAAGTTGATTCAGAAACGCGGGAAAATGAATCAAATTTCTTCGTTAAAACCATTAATTTTCTCTGGGAATCTGATCAAAAAGGTTATCATCATGTTTGGCCTGTAAGTGTATTCTCCTTCTACCTTTTTGTATTTATGCGTTTCATTTTACCAAAAAAATCTCATGTTCATGTGAATTTTTGTATTGTTATATAAATCAGGAATTTGAGTTTAATTGGCAAATCGTTTTGGGAACACTTATTGGATTCTCTGGAGCTGCGTTTGGTAGTGTAGGAGGTGTCGGTGGTGGTGGAATTTTTGTACCTATGTTAAGTTTGATTATTAGGTTTGATCCTAAATCAGCTACAGCTATTTCAAAATGTAAGCTTTTTTTAATTTACAATTTTTGTTTTTCTTTAGATTTTGATTATATGAAAAATTTGATGTTGTTTTTTTGTTTGTTTTAGGTATGATTATGGGTGCTTCTATATCAACCGTGTATTACAATCTTAGACTGAGACATCCTACACTTGATATGCCTATCATTGACTATGATCTGGCTTTGCTTATTCAGCCTATGTTAATGCTTGGGATTAGTGTTGGTGTTGCTTTTAATGTTATATTTCCAGATTGGTTGGTTACAGTTCTACTCATCATCCTCTTTCTAGGTAATTAGTTTTGGATATTCCGCCTTCTGTTATCCGCGATTAGACTTAGAATCACCATTTTTGTCAATGTTATTATGTATGTAGGTACATCTACAAAGGCGTTTTTGAAAGGTTCTGAGACTTGGAGTAAGGAAACTATTGAGAAAAAGGTACATCTCAGTTCCCTTAACGCTAGGGACCATTGTTTTTTATGATCTTTCCAATGAACATTTAGTTAAAGGGGTTGTTGTATCATTTAATGTTAGAGAGTACCAATCTTTATGAATAACCCATCAAATTTTTACTTTTCTTCTTTGCTACAGGAAGCTGCTAAGCGTTTAGGGTCAAATAGTGAGTGTTTAAGGGACCACCATGTTTACAAACTCTGTTTTGCTTTATTGTGATAAAACATTGTTCACATACTCAAGTTTTTCATCAGGTGTATCTGCCTCAGAAGTGGAATACGTGCCTCTTCCCGCAGCCCCGAGCATGAACTCTGGAAATAACAAGAAAGAAGAAGTAAATGCCATTTCCCTTTACACTAGTGTTGATTCTGTGTTTGTAAGTTATGTCACACTTAATCATGCTTATGTACTGCAGGTAAGTATTCTTGAAAATGTATATTGGAAGGAACTGGGACTTCTCGTTTTAGTCTGGGTTGTATTCCTCGCACTGCAGATAACCAAGGTTTTAACTATTTTGCTTTATCAAGCGATTCACATACATATATATCAATTCAGCATAATAAACTTCAATGATACTTTTTCATGTTCTACTATGGAAACAGCAAAACTTGGCTACTTGTTCAGCAGCATATTGGGTCATAAACTTGTTACAGGTATACAGACAATTACATTTTTTTGCAGAGTGGTTTATGTATACTGCTTATATATATGCCTATGCATTCCTATCGACATGCAGATTCCTGTTGCAGTTGGTGTATCAGCTTATGAGGCAGTAGCTTTATACCAGGGTAGAAGAATCATTGCACCTAAAGGACAAGAGGAGTCGAATTTCACCGTTGGTCAGCTTCTTCTTTACTGTACATTTGGCATATTAGCAGGCGTAGTCGGTGGTTTACTTGGTTTAGGCGGAGGTTTCATAATGGGTCCATTGTTCTTGGAGCTTGGTGTACCACCACAGGTGTGAATCTATTTCTCTTTACATACGACATTATATTCAAGAATCACTTGTTCCTGTATTACTGAATCTACTTTTTGTGGTTCTTTTTTGTAGGTTTCAAGTGCCACAGCCACTTTTGCTATGACTTTCTCTTCATCTATGTCTGTTGTTGAATACTATCTTCTTAAACGATTTCCTGTTCCATATGGTGAATTCTCTGTCATTTCTGTTCGACAAGGCCACGTAAATCGATTAAACTTTGACGATATCTTCATTGTTTGTTTACTTTTGTCCAGCTCTATACCTTGTGGCAGTGGCAACACTTGCAGCTTTGGTTGGACAACATGTAGTCAGAAGGCTAATTGCAGCCCTCGGCCGAGCATCTCTCATCATTTTCATCCTTGCGTCCATGATTTTTGTCAGCGCGATATCGCTTGGTACATAACTTCCCTTTCCTACTAATTTGTGTGTGTGTGAGTCAAACTTCCTTCATACCAACACAATCATCATAAATCCTAAGCTACAAACTCCGAACATCAGTAGCAGATACCAAGATTCTTTTTAGTAAAATATGTGATCTTTTGCGCAGTTAATAGCGGATTTGATGACCTTAGGAACATCTGTAGTTTTGTTTATGGTTGTTTCTTTCGTTTGTAGGTGGAGTGGGAGTAGTGAACATGATTGGCAAATTCCAACGGCATGAGTATATGGGTTTTGAGAACCTCTGCAAGTACACTGGATTATAAAAAAAATCCAAAAGAAAATCTAAATTATTAAAATAGTAATACAGTTTAAATCAGTTTTTTTTCTCTAACTTATTTAAATTAAAATCATATAAAATGATTTGTAATACAGTTTGACACATATCTAAATCATATAAATTATTTGTAAATCATAGAAAATAAATTTTTATTAAAATAGTAATAAAGAAAATCCAAACGAAAATCTAAATTATTTAATTACAAAAACACATATAAAACGATTTGTAATATGGTTTGACACAATTCGGTTTAGGGTTTGATTTTGGTTCAGTTTTTTTCTTCGGTTTTCTAGTTTTACAAAAAAACATATAAAATGATTTGTTATATTGTTTGACACAATTTGGTTTCGTTTGGTTTGACACAATTCAGTTTCGGTTCAAATTTTTCTGTTGGATTTTTATTTTAAATATCTTCAAATTTATACAAATAATAAAGTACTTAATATTATAATTATTTAATATGATTATATCTATTTTGATATATATATATATATATATATATATAACTAAAAGTATAAATCTTAATGAATTCTGGTTGGTTACAAAAAACGGTCTTAGGTTCGGTTTTGCATAGTTATCGTATAATCATATATATTTCGTAATGTAGTTTAGGACTGTATCTAAAAACTAATTTGTAAAATTATTTTATCATAGTTGATACAGTGTCGATGCAGGGCCGGTCCAATGATTTTGGATGTTTTAGGCTAAATATTTTTTTTATTTTTTATAATATTATAAATAAAATAGTAATTATTTCAAAAAAATAATTCTAACTTCATAAACGATCTATTACAAAAAAAAATCTAGTATTGGATTATAGTCCTTGCATTTTTGGCTGCAAAATCATTCATCAAACTCACATAGTCGAGATCTTTAACCATGCTTGTCTCGATTGATAGCAAAGCTAACCTATTCAATATCTCTTGTGATATGGTAGATCGCAAATAATTCTTTATCAGTTTCAGTTTTGAAAAACTTATTTCTGCGGTAGCAACTGCTACCAGAATGGTCAATAATATGCGATAAGCGATTCCTGTATTTGGATAACAACCTTCTATTCTTTTCAAAAAATCAAGTACCTCAATAGGCTTACCCACTTCATTCGGTAAAACATTTCGAAAAACTTTTAGCTCTAGAAACAAATCATAACTATCTATGTCATCTAAAAAGAGATTTTGTTTTGAGATTTTGTTTCTGCATCTCGTTTCTCTTTTTTTCTTTCTATTTTTAGATCCTGAAGGTTGACTTCTTTTCATGTTACTGAGAAGAAAAATTATCATGAAACACAAATAATCAGAACAATAACACATGAATAGAAAAAGAAACTATCAACAATCAAAACAATAATCTAGAGATTTTAAATTAAAAAAAAATCTGACAATGCCAAGTGCTTCGTCGAAGAACAGAGAAGAGAAGATGAGGAAAAAGTTTTTTTTTCTTAACTAATCTAGTATTAATTGTAATAATATTGATAAAATAAATAAATAAAAAAGCAACATACCAAAAAATAAAAAAGCCAGCACGTGAGTTTTAAAAGAATGACATATTTTCTTTAAAAAAATATATTTAAAAACTCATGAAGAAAATATAGATCCAAAAATATATACCCTTAAAATACAATTTTTTTTTATGTCTTAGGTCCAAACTTTGGTTGTCTGGTCGATGCATAGTTATTTGATAGTTATTATATTATAGTTAAAACTAAAACCAAAAAAGAAGAAATATGTAAAATTAGTTTTCAAAAGAAGGTAAATTCATAGTCCATAGATCTTGATCTTTTGTTGGGCGTGTGATCTACGAGAGCTGAGGTTCCATGTTTAAATACTTTTTGTCAAAATTAAAAAAGAAAAACTTACGTTGAAGTACTTAATCGTAACAGGGTTGGTAGTACTCCCCTTAGCTTTGCCTCTGCAATAAATTTTTCACCCTTCTCCAGTTACGCGAACAAATGAATGTCGTTTATTACTTGGGAGAATTAATATAAGAAGGTCAAATGCATATTTCCTTTGACATATAAAAATACTTTCAGAAGATCGTGATATTTTTAGTCCAAGAAAATAACGAAGTACTCCTAAATCTTTGGATTTAAAAAAAGATTTCATTTGAATCTTTAGTATTGAAGCTGCTTCATAATTGTTGCTGGCGATTACAATATCATCAACGTAGACAAACACAATGAGGATTACTGAGTCTGTAACTCTTGTGAATAATGTCTGATCAGAATAATTCTTGTTAAAGCCAAGACTTTGCAAAGTCTCTACAAATTTAAAAAACCACTGCAATGAATCCTGTTTTTATCCATAAAGTGACTTGTTAATTTCAAGCAGCGTTATCCGGCAGTGAGTCCTCCTGTCGATTAACATAACCAGGTGGAATCTTCATATATATCTTCTCATTAAGATCTTTATTCAGAAAAGCATTGGATACATCTAAATGAGATAAAGACCATCCCAGTTTTGCAGCAACAACTAAGAGCATTTTCACATAAGTGAGTTTAGCAACTGGAGAGTATGTATCGACATAGTCCAAACCCTCTTGCATGTGTATCTTTTTGCTACCAAACGAGCCTTGTGCATTTCCAATGTACCATCAGAATTGTATTTCACTTTAAAAACCCATTTACAACCAATAACATGTTTGTCTGCAGGTAATGAGCAGATAGACCAAGTATTTGTGTCTTATAATGCAGTTAATTTTTCTCCAATTGCATTAGTCCATACCATATATTTCTTTGCTTCAGTATAGGTTGTAGGTTCAAATTCTTTGGTAATGGATGTGAGGAAAAAATGGTACGACCCTTAAATCTTGTCATAGCACAGATAAATGGAAGAGGATACTGTATATCAGCACTAACATTGTAGCAGTAATAGTCTTGAAGATAAACTCGAGGTTTTGGTGTTCTCATAGATATATCAACTAAGTCTTTAACAACTAATATGTTCTCTGCATGTTCTTCAATCATAGGTGATTTGATTACAGAATCATCAACCCTGACCTCTGCTTCAATCTAATGCTTTGCAGATCATCAATAATCTCTGCTTCAGGCTCATTATTCAAAGGAATATGCTCATGTTTGTCTGTGATAACTACAGAATCTTCAACCTTTGCAGACGTATCAGTTTGTTCAAACACATGAGCACATAAATCCTGAATTTTCTGAGACATTTCTTCATTGGTCAATGGAAACAAATCCTCGTGAAATACTACATGTCTTGATATAAAAATATCATGAGTTTCAAAATCTAAGAGTTTGTAACCTTTGTACCCTGTAGGATAACCCAAGAAAACACACGCTCGAGCTCGTGGAGCAAATTTGTGTTGTTTCTGAGGAAAGGTAGATGCATAGGCTAAACAACCAAATGTTTTCAATGCTTTATAATCATGTTTCTTTTCTGTTAGAATCTCAAATGGTGACTTTCCTTCTAACTGATGTGTAGGTAGTCTATCAATGAGGAAGACTGCAGTTAGTACACATTCACTCCAATACTCAAGAGGCATTTGAGAGTGAAACATAAGAGCTCTTGCCACATTTAAAAAATATTGACGCTTCCTTTCAACAACTGATTTTTGCTGAGGTGTTTCAGGGCAAGAATGATAACCCAAGATTCCTTTTGTTATGTAAAACTCTGTGAAGTTGATTTTAGGAGCATTGTCTGAACATACACCTTTAATTGTTGTGTTAAACTGAGTCTCTATCGTTGAAACAAAACCATGAATTATTGTAACATCATCTGATTTGTTCCAGAGAAGATAAATCCATGTGGCTCGTGAATGATCATCCAAAATGGTCAATAAGTACTTATAGCCATCATAAGAAGTCACATTGAATGGACCCCATGTATCAATATGAATCAAATCAAAAGCTTTATTAGTCTTATTATTCTGAGATACAAATGGTAAGTGTTTATGTTTTGCCAAACGGCAGACTTTATAGTGCATTTTATCAGGATACTTAGGTGATAAAGACAACAAGTCAGATATAGATTGTAACTTTTGATGAGATGGATGACCCAATCTATGATGCCATGTATGAGTGTCATTCTCCATGGTGACACAAACTGTAGGAGTTGTGATGTCAGATGACTGATATTGCAGGTCAAGGAAATATAAGTTGTTGATCATTCTACCTTTCCCAATCGTCAATTCCTTTGTAAGATCCTGAATTTCACAACTATATGAGTCAAACCAAAAACCACACTGGATCTGTTTGGTTAGAGAACTCACTTTCAGTAAATGAAATTTAAAATGAGGTATATACAGAACGTTGTGCAGAACAAGTCTGTTATTGAGTTTTACAATACCCTAACCCTCAATCTTCACACCTAAGCCAATTGGTAATTTCACTGTTATATCATTGATGGGAGTCATATGATAAAACAGATTCTTATCATAAGTGACATGATGTGTAGCACCAGTTTCAATAACCCATGTATTCATGTTCATAACATCATCCGAAAAAGAGTAATAATAAGAATGATTCTCTTGAACAAAATAGAAGGATAGAATATACCAGAGAACTGACATATTGTTGGTTTAGTACTTGGATCAGCTTCATTAGCATGTAACTCAATGATAGTTGCATTCGTTTGAGGTTGAAGCTTTGAGCTAAAATAGGCAACTAGATGTCTAATTTGATCTTTAGAAAGAGCAATACCCATCTCTATTTTAATGACAGCTCTGTTTCATATACATTAATAATTAATAATGTCGTTTATATAGCCTAGATATGTGAATATATGACATTTATCCAACCAAAGACATCAAATTCCCAAGGAATATTTAGACATTTCATTCAAAAAAGACTAGATGTTTAATTTTATAAAACTTGGTCTGTTTTACTAATTCTGCTATTTTATTAATTCTCCCAAAAAATTGTTGGTAAAAAAAAGAATTTTTTTTAACCAGAGATAATTGGGCCGGGTATTGGATCCATAAACCAGCCCAGTCACTTAAAGGAGGAAGAAGACAAAGGAAAGAGCAAATGGCTGAAAGAATCATTTTGAAGAAAAAAAATCTGCTATAGTCTCCCTTAATCTCTTATACCCACTTTTTAAGTGAAATTATTGTGTGAAGACGAAAATGACTTTAGTATAATTATCATGGTTTATTGAATTAAAAAGAAAAAAAGTTAAAAAAAAATCATCGAGCTTTCTCGTTTTTTTCCGACGACGACCTTGCACCGTCGAGGTTTCTCCGGCACCATCGAGCTCACTGGTGGAGCTCTACATCACCGTCAAGCTTTGCATCACCGTTACTTCACCATCCTTAAGCTTCAAAATAGGTTCTCCAAAAATTTTTTTTGATTTGGATTTGATTCTATACACATTTGGTGTTTTACCATGGTTTCTGGGTCGATTAGGACTTTAAATTGGTAACAAATGGATTTCAGTGGTTGAATCGTAGTGTATTGTAGATTAGAATCCGAAACGATCCAATTTGAGTTCTTGTGGATAGGAGAACTGGGTAAAACTAGTATTCTGATAAATGTAATAAAACTGGTATTACTGATAAACATAATATAATTAGTAAAACTAATATTAATAATAAATGTAGTATAACTAGTATTACTGATAAACATAATATAATTAGTAAAACTAATATTAATGATAAATGTAGTATAACTAGTATTACTGATAAATGTTATATAACTAGTAAAACTAGTATTATTGATAAATGTAGTATAACTAGTATAACTAGTATTACTATAAATGTAGTATAACTAGTAAAACTAATATTATTGATTAAGGTTTTTTGGCAGGATGCAATGAGCAACAACGTCATCATACATTTTAAATGCCAAGGTTGCATGTATAGTTTAATGTTTAAGACATCAGTGGAGGAGATAACTTTGTCGACGATAGAAGCTAGGATATACAAGAAGTTTGCATTAGATGAAAGTTGGGTTAAATTGCAATTGAGTTACTATCCACTGCTGGTGGGATGTGAGGAACAATTTACTATTTCTGATGATGAGGATGTGTGTATTTATCTAACGTCCATTGATAAAGAGAATCGTCGATATATTTTGTTTGTGGAGGTCATCACTATATCGGAACTGCCCGAGCAACTATCGAGAGCAGGCAAAAGTTCTTGTGGTATGAGTTATGACGACGAGTTGCATTCAAAGGATGGTGTTGGAGCTAATGCCATTACTCTGTAAGTAGAAAAAGAACAAGCAAAACAACAACTTGAGGCGATAGTGTATGATGATGATAATACTAAAGAGGATGGAATTGTATCACGTGGTGAAGGTGTGGATAATGGTATTGATAGATCAGATATGGGTGATGATTATGTTGAGGTTCCACCTATTGTAGAAACTAGTCAGTTTGTACATTGATTAAGGCATTGCAAGATGTGGTGGATATAGCCTCATTTGTTAATAGTTTTTGTTTTGCTATAAAAAGGTCTGATCCGAGATGTTTATTGCTAAAATGTAGTAAAGAAAGCTATAAATGGGGTTTACGAGCTACAAGGATTCGAAATACAGATATTTTCTTGATTAGAAGGTACACCAAGATGCATACATACTCTCGGGTTAGTAAGAGCGACAACAACATGAAGAAGCATGGCACACCACAATTAGTTGCAGCTATTTTACATGAGGATTATCCAAGACAAATGAAAACTCCAACTCCTAGAGTTATTATGGATCTTGTTAAGAAAAAATTAGGTGTGAATATATCATACTCCGCAGTGTTGAGAGGGAGAAATCTAGCTGTTAGTGATTTACATGGTACCCCGGAAGAAAGCTACAAGATGTTGTATTGCTATTTGCACATGTTAAAGAAGCACAATGATGGTAAAATAACACGTGTGAAATTGGATGAGAAGGAAAAATTCAAGTACCTATTCATAGCTTTGGGAGATAGCATTGAAGGGTTTCAAGTCATGAGGAAAGTGATAATTGTGGATGCAACTTTTCTCAAGAACGGATATGGTGGTGTACTAATTTTTGCCACAGCTCAAGATCCTAATCGTCATCATTATCCCATAGCTTTTGGTGTACTCGATGGTGAGAATGATACAAGTTGGACATGGTTTATGGAGGTGTTGAAAACCATTATACCGAACTCTTCCAAATTGGTATTTATGAGTGATAGAAATGCAAGGCTCATCAGCGCCATAGGTAATGTGTATCCCTAGGCTCATTCTGGGAATTGTATATGGCATTTGTCCCAAAATGTGAAAGGTCATTCTTCTAACGTTAAAAAAGACGTAGTCGCATGGAGATTCATCGAGTGCAGTAGGCATTACACAGTGGCTGATTTCAACTGTGCTTATACTTCTTTTAAGACGAGATATCTTTCTGCAGCCAAGTATCTAGAGGAGAGTACCGAGAAAGAAAAATGGGCAACATGTTGTTTTTCAGGAGAAAGATACAACTTAGACACAAGCAACTGCATGCATGGAATCTTTGAACAGTGTATTTAAGGACGCAAGGAGGTACTCCTTAATACCCATGCTTGATGCGATCATTAAAACATTTGCTTATTGGTTTAATAAACATCGGAAGGAGGCTATATCTGGATCAATTTCAAATAAACTGGTTCCTTTAGTGGAGAACTGCATCCATGATTTATGGGTTGTTGCTGAGAAATTGATTGTGACGGAGCTAAATACTTTTGAGCTTGAATACAACGTCATTGGTAGTGATGGAAATCCTTATTTGATGAATTTTCTCTTGAAAAGTTGCAGTTGTAGGGTGTTCGATATTGAAAGGTATCCTTGTGTGCACGCATTAGCCGCTTACATTGAATTCCTAAGGCATGATGATAGAGCTCGTGATATCCAATTACATGAGTTGTGTTCAAAATATTATTGGACGGAGTTATGGGTAATGGCGTATCATAGGACAATTTATTTTGTGCCGGATATGTCTCAATGGGATGTCCCAGATGACATAAAAAACAAACAAATCATTCCTCCAGATAGAAAAGTAAAAACGGGAAGGAAGAAAGTAAAAAGTTTTCCATCGTTGGGGAACGACATCCAAGGACGCAAAATAAAAGGCGGCCAAGACAAGGACTCCAATGGTTGTTTTTTGGAAATCATACTAGTATTTGATTTTATCTTTACCTTTTGTAATACTATATATTGGCTCGTATAACTACATTAAAATGGTTTTCCGTTATGTACTATTATATATTGGTTCTGTGACTAGTGGGTACTACAGGTATAACTAATGAAAAACTGGAAAACTGGTATAACTAATGAAAAATTGGAATAACTGGTATAACTAGTATTACTTGTATAACTGGTATTACTTGTATAACTAGTATTACTACTATAACTGGTATAACTAGTATTACTTGTATAACTAGTACGCAATACTAATTAAAATCGAAAATATCCAAAGAACTAGTATAATTAGTATAACAGGTAAAACTATATAACTATATGTTAATCGACTTATTAGTGTAAAATAGCCAAAGAAGAACTAGTATAACATATAATTCTTATTAGTGTTACATAAAACACTAATAAGATTTATTTGTTAATCGACTTAAATCAATTGGTATAACTGAAAAATAATTATTATTATGTTACAATGTTACATTGTGTATTAATAAGGATTATATGCGTTGTAAAGGTCCGAAATAAATGGTAACAATATGTATTAAGATGGGAATTACAAAAATATTATATATTAAATTGTTATGAAACAATCTACACAATATATTCTTTATACTTTTAAGGTGACTTTGTAAATAATAACCAATTTAGGATATCGAAGTTAAAGAAATATAGGTTTTTAACATATTAATGCATAAAACACTAAGAATTATATGTTAATCGACTTAAATCAACTGTAAAACTAAAAAACAAATATTAGGGGTACGTAATACTAATTAAAATGGAAAACATCCAAAGTATAACTACTTGGAAATTTGGTATAACTACTATCTTAAGTATAACTACTTGGCGACTAAAAAAAAGTATAACTACTTAGAACTTTGGTGGCGCACATGTGACTAAAATACACACGTGGAGACGGAATTTTTGGCGCCCAACCCCAATTTTTTTTGGCGCCCAACCCCAATTTGGCGAATATTTTCTCTTCATATAATTTATTCTCTTTCTTCTCCTCCATTATTGCTCTTTTCAGACGATTGCTCTTATTTGAGAAATTATTTCAAGCCTCTCATTCCATTCTTCCCAAAGCTTTTCAATTAAAGTTAGATCTTGATTTGGTTTTCAATTGTGAATGATTTTGATTATTTGATTTCAATTAAGGTTAGGTCTTTGATTTGGTTTTCAATTGTCAATAATTTTGATTATTTGATTTCGATTAAGGTTAGGTCTTTGATTTTGTATTAAGGTAATCATGGATACAATCTTAGAGACGGACCCAAACTACACTAAAATGAAGAGGAACAAGGAGCTATACAACATGCAATGTTTATTAGTTTACTGTGGCCTTCCTTTAAGGTGTCCATGTGGTTGAAGCATCATCGAGGCGACCTCAACCAAAGCGCCCATAGGAAGGAGATATTTTACATGCAATGTGTTTAAGGTGAGAAGAGGACATCGATTTTAGATTAATGACATTAATGTTGAATATGTGATATTATATTTCTTTATGTGCGGAATGATGGCTTACACTTCACGCTATCGAAGAAGAGGTGACTAAGTTAAGAAAAGAGTTTGATGAGTAGTCCAAGGAGGGAAGCATCAGACTCCGTGAATTGATGATAAAAAATTTGCGTAAGGAGGTGGAAAACAATTCCGAAGAGAATACAAATCTGAAGGAGTTAGTGGCTGCGCTTGTGGGTCGAATCGAAAAGTTTTTGGGTCCTATGCCTTGATATAAAAAGAGATTACAAATTTTGTTTGTTTTGTGAGACTTAAATTTCCATTGGACTTATCTTTGTTTCCCCTTTGTTTTGAAAGACTCTTGTTTTGTAAGATGCTTGATCACTTGTGTCGTTATATAATTTTACCAAGTATTACAACTGGTAGTACGAATTAAGATACAAAAAAACATAGTTCTACCAATTATTACCAGTAGTACAAATTAAGATACAAAATTGCATAGTTCTACCCTGTATTACGAATTAAAAAAAAAAAGCATAGTTCTACCTATTATTACCAGTAGTACGAATTAAGACGAAAAAATAGCATAGTTCTACCCAGTGTTACTAGTATTAGGAATTAAGATACAAAAAAACATAGTTCTACAAAGTATTATCAGTAATACGAATTAAGATACAAAAACATAGTTCTACCCAGTATTACCAGTATTACGAATTCAAAAAAAAATAGCATAGTTCTACCAAGTATTACCAGTAGTACGAATTAAGATATAAAACAAAATAGCATAGTTAAATGCACCAACATAGTTTTCAAATTCAAATACAAAAAAATAGCATTATCTTCCTCTTCACACCACATTGGTCTTGTTTACTCCAATCCATTTAACACACTTGTTAGGTGGTTGTGGGGGAAAGACCAGCATTATCCTCGTTTGATAGGTCTGTGGAACCAGCAGTATCGTACTCCTCGCCCGATGGACCTGCAGGCACATGCAATCGAATACAATTATACTCTAATATTACCAAGTATTACTAAACAATCGAATACAATTATATCTAGTATTACCAAGTATTACCAAGCAATCGAATACAGTTATATCTAGTATTACCAAGTATTACCAAGCAATTACCAAGCAATCGAATACAATTATACTCTAGTATTACCAAGTATTACCAAGCAATTGAATACAGTTATATCTAGTATTACCAAGTATTACCAAATATTACCAAACAATTACCAAGCAATCGAATACAGTTATACTCTAGTATTACCAAGTATTACCTTGGACTTCTCTTCTGACTCCTTCGTAAAAGCTTCCAAGGATCCGAGTCTTTTGTCGAACCCATTAACCTTGTCCACAATTTCCTTCATCTGTTCTCTCATTACTTTTACGAGATCCAACAATTCAGCAAAAGTCGAGTCTCCTGGTCTTTCATTGGTGGATATTTCCTATTCACCGCATCCACAGCTTCCTCTCCTAATCGGAAAGCCACATCTTGGTTAATCATTTCCTCAAACGAAACCGTATAGCCTTTACAAAGACATTGCATCCAACTGGCAACAACGAGATCATGCTTATCATCGTCGTCTTCTTCTTCCGTTATTTCAGCTTGAAGAGAGTTTTCTTCACCTCTAACTACTAGGATATTATCAATGTCTTGTGAACATAAACAATAAAGAAAGATTATAACATAACAGCCCAAAATAATTCATATGGAAAAGATAACTAGGATAACTCACCACAGTTCTACCAAGTTCTTTATTTATTTTCAAAAGAGGGAACCCTTTTAATTCGCTTTTCTTGAACCTTTTCGTTCACATCCTAGGACAATTTTCATCTGCACTTGGATAATCTTCTCGAAATTTACTCCCCAATTTCGGAATTGCCTCAAATGCTAAAAGTTACACAACACACATATACTTAGAGTTAGCTAAGCATAAGAACTAGTAACAATGGCCAATACCTCAAATAATTTTTACTAACCTCCATAGGAATACAGAAACCGGGAATTGGCCAAAATGAACCCTCCTTGACGTCCCTCCAAAATGAGTCATTGTATGCTCGATTTGTCGTAGCATATGATCAAATGACAATTTCAACCAAAGAAAATTCCTACAAAATATGAGATCATCCATAGCTATAAGAAAAAATGGCTTCGCGGGCTTAGCATTTTTCCCATCTTTGTTTGTGCTATAACGATGCTGGATAAGAAGTAGAAGGCCACCATCTTCAACCTATCTCTACAACATACCATTTGTACCATTTCCTCTAGCTTCTTCTTCACGTCTTGATATCGAATTGTTTTCTTCCCTCTAAAATGCATTTTTACAAAGTCCTCACTCGCCGCTTGATCATAATCGAGTGGATAGTTGCGGCAGTTTAATCCCGATATAAAGGCATGTTCCTTTATACCATAGCGGATGGGAACGCCATTGACGACAAACCAAGCTTCCTTCTTTTTCTCGATACATACCGTTCGAAGAAGGAGCATCCACATGCCCATAACCTTGTGGTTTTTGTCCCTCAAACCATTTCCTCTCAAACGTTATGAGCGGATAATTCAAACTGTCTAGGGTTGTCAAAGCATCATGGATGAAACACTTTGTTGCCAACTTGATTTTCTTTGTATATTCTGTTGGCGGGAAGTACATTCTTAAAGGTTGTAGTGCCACCTCTGACGTTTCCTCCTCGGAACCCTGCAACAACCACTAGGACGAATTAAGATACAAAAAAACAAGCATAGTTTCTCCAAAGTATTACCAGTAGTACGAATTAAGATACAAAAAAACAACAATATAATTTTACCAAGTATTACCAGTATTACGAATTCAAATAGAAAAAATAACTCAAGATAGTTTTACCAAGTATTACCAGTATTACAAATAAACCCGACTAGTTTATCAATATTACAAATAAATCCGACTAGTTTTATCTAATTCTACCAGTATTACAAATAAATCCGACTAGTTTTACCAAGTATTACATATAAATTCGACTAGTTTTACCAAGTATTACGAGTATTACAAACAAATCCGGCTAGTTTTACCAAGTATTACCAATATTACAAATAAATCTGACTAGTTTTACCAAGTATTACCAGTATTACACATAAATCTGACTAGTTTTACCAAGTATTACCAGTATTACAAAAAACACTAGTTCTACATTTTCCCTAACTAAAACGAATGACATCAAGAGCAATTACTTATCGTTAAGTCGATGGGGTCGCTCAAAGTTCGGCTTGTATCCCCTTCTTCTTCATTCTGGCCGACATCCTCATCCTCATCACCATTCTCGTCCATATCTCCTTCTTCTTCTTCGAGATGTTATTCACTCTCTTCATTTCCCTCATCCTCATCATAAGAAATCTCTTCTCCTTCTTTAATTGTTTCTTCTTCTTGAATCGGAGGTTCTCCTTCTTCAATCCTTTCGTCTTCTAGAATCGGAGGTTGCTAGTTCTCAACACGAGCAATCTCTTCTCCTACTTTAATATACTTCTTCTTGTTTCCCCATCTTATCCTAACCATTTTTGTTGAAAATCGAGTTAAAAATCTCAACAGTCGAAGCTAGTTACGCTATTTATCCTTAGTATTACTAAAGAGGAGAGAAAGACAACTTATGAATGTTGCGATTGTAAAAAATTAGGGAGGGATTGGAGAAATCGATTGATTTGAAGAATGAGAGTTAGGTTTCCAGTTTTTGATCCGAATTCTTTTGGGTGGATGGATAAAACCCAGGTTTTCAATGTAATTATCAAAGTTTTCATAGGGAAAATTGTAATATACTAATTTTTTAATGAAAATTAATTCAAAAGTAAATTCTGTTTTTAATGTGGAGTTGAAACATTTAGAACCTTTTCAGAGGATTGCTCCTCTAATGGAGGAAATGGCCTAGAAGGTCATTAAAAAAAAATCTGCTATACTCCTCCTTAATCTCCTATACCCAATTTAAGTGAAATGATTGTGTGAAGATGAAAATGACCTTATCTTATTGAATTAAAAAGGAAAAAAATTAAACAAAAAAAGAGAAAAACAAAAGAGCATCATCATCGATTCTGATTTCTCCTCCGACAACGACGTTGCACCATCGAGCTTTCTCCGGTACCGTCGAGCTCACTGGTGAAGCTCTGAATCACCATCAAGCTATGCGTCACCGTTACTTCGCCATCCTTAAGCTTCAAAATAGGTTCTCCAAATTTTGTTTTTGATTTTGAGGATTTGATTTTATGCATATTTGGTGTTTTACCATGGTTTCTGGGTCGATTAGGACTTTAAATTGGTAACAAATGGATTTTAGTGGTTGAATTATAGTGTATTGTAGATTAGGATCCAAAACGACCGCGTAAAACTAGTATTGGTATTAGTGATAAATGTAGTATAACTAGTAAAACTACTATTACTGATAAATATAACATAACTAGTAATATTGATGAATCGTAGTGTATTGTATATTAGTACCCAAAACGATCTAATTTGAGTGGTTGAATCGTAGTGTATTGTACATTAGAACCCAAAACGATCCAATTTGATTTTTTCGGATAGGAGAATTGCTTAAAATTAGTATTGGTATTATTGATAAATGTAGTATAACTAATAAAACTAGTATTACTGATAAATATAGTATAACTAGTATTATTGATGAATCATAGTGTATTGTATATTAGAACCCAAAAAGACCTAATTTGAGTGGTTGAATCGTAGTGTATTGTAGATTATAACCCAAAACGACCCATTTTGAGTTATTGCGGATAGGAAAACAGGGTAAAACTAGTATTAGTATTACTGATAAATGTAGTATAACTAGTAAAACTAGTGTTACTGATAAATATAGTGTAAAAAGTATTACTGATGAATCTTAGTGTATTGTATATTAGAACCCAGAACAACCCAATTTAAGTTCTTGCGGATAGGAGAACTGGGTAAAACTAGTATTACAAATAAATGTAATAAAAGTGGTATTACTGATAAATGTAGTATAACTTGTAAAATTAGTATTACTGACTGATTGAGGTTTGTTTTTGGTAGGATGCAATGCGCAACAATGTCAATATACATTTTAAATGCCAAGGTCGCATGTATAGTTTAATGTTGAAGACATCAGTGGAGGAGATAACTTTGTTGACGATAGAAGCTAGGATATATAAGAAGCTTTTATTAGATGAAAGTAGGGTTAAATTGCAATTGAGTTACTATCCACTTCTGGTGGGATGTGAAGAACAATTTATTATTTCTGATGATGAGGATGTGTGTTTATCTAACATCCATTGATAAAGAGAATTGTCGATGTATTTTGTTTGTGGAGGGTCATCACTATATTGGAACTGCCCGAGAAACTATCGAGAGCGGGCAAAAGTTCTTTTGGTATGAACTATGATGACGACTTGCATTCAAATGATGGTGAAATTGGAGCTAATGTCATTACTTTGTACGTAAAAACAGAACAAGCGAAACAACGTGATGAGGTGATAGTGGATGCTGATGATAATACTAAAGAGGATGAAATTTTATCATGTGATGAAGGTGTGGATAATGGTATGGATATATCAGATATGGGTGATGATTATGTTGAGGTTCCACTTGTTGTAGAAAGTAGTCAGTTTGTAGACGCATGGGAAGACGGTTTGGATGTGAGTCTGCTTCAAGAATTTCCAATGGTTGTTATTTGGAAGTCGTACTAGTGTTTGATTTTATCTTCACCGTTTGTAATACTATATATTGGCTCGTACAACTACATTAAACTGGTTTTCCGTTATGTACTACTATATACTGGTTCTGTGACTACTATGTAATACATGTATAACTTATGAAAAACTGGAAAACTGGTATAACTAATGAAAAACTGGAGTAACTGGTATAACTAGTATAACTAGTATTACTATAACTGGTATAACTAGTATTACTATAACTGGTATTACTTGTATAACTAACTGGTATTACTTGTATAACTAACTGGTATAACTAGTATTACTTGTATAACTGGTATTACTTGTATAACTAACTGGTATTACTTGTATAACTGGAATTACTTGTATAACTGATATTAATTGTATAACTAACTGGTATTACTTGTTTTACCCAGTATTACTAGTATAACTGGTATAACGGAGGAAAGTTGATAATGAAAAATAATAATTATGTTATATTGTGTATTAAGAAATAAATTACAATAATACTATATATTAAATTTTTACATAAAACACTAATAAGAATTATATGTTAATCGACTTAAATCAATTGGTATAATTGGTATAACTGGAAAATAATAATAATTATGTTACAATATTACATTGTGTATTAATAAGAAATTATATGCGTTGTAAACGTCAGAAATAAATGGTTACAATATGTATTAAGATGAGAATTAAAAAATACTATATATTAAATTATTATGAAACAAGTACACAATAGATTTTTTATACTTTTAAGGTGACTCTGTAAATAATAAAAAATTTAGGATATCGAAGTTACAGAAATATAGGTTTTTAACATATTAATGCATAAAACACTAAGAATTATATGTTAATAGACTTAAATCAACTGTAATACTAATTAAAATGGAAAACATCCAAAGTAATACTATTTGGAACTTTGGTATAACTACTATTTTTAGTATAACTATTTGGAACTTTGGCGACGCACATGGAGCATAATACACACGAGGAGACATAAATTTTTTGTGCCCAACCCCAAATTTTTTGGCGCCCATCCCCAAAATTTGGCAAAAACCTTTTTCTCTTTCTATTATATTCTCTTCCTTCTCCATTCCAGCGTCTCATTCCCTTTTTCCCAAAGCTTGGAATTTTTTTTGTTTCTCTTGAATTATTTTTCCTTCTCAATCACTTTCGAGTAAGATTTTCAATTAAGGTTAGGTCTTTGATTTGGTTTTCAATTGTCAATGATTTCGATTAAGGTTAGGTCTTTTATTTTGTATTAAGGTACTCATGGATACAATCTTAGAGACGGACCCAAACTACACTGAAATGAAGAGGAACAAGGAGCTATACGACATGCAATGTTTAATAGCTGATGGTGATTGTGGCCTTCCTTTAAGCTGTCCATGTGGTTGAAACATCATCGAGGCGACCTCAACCGAAGCACCCATAGGAAGGATATACTTTACATGCAATGTGATTAAGGTGAGAAGAGGACATCGATTTTTGATTAATGACATTAATGTTGAATATGTGTTGCTATATTTGTGTTTATGTGCAAAATGATGGCTTACACATTCAGAAATTTTGGGTTCACACTATCGAAGAAGAGGTGACTAAGTTAAGGAAGGAGCTTGATGAGTAGGCCAAAGAGGAAAGCATCAGACTCCATGAATTAATGATAAAACAATTGCGTAGGGAGGTGGAAAACAATGCCGAAGAGATTACAAACCTGAAGGAGTTAGTGGCTGGACTTGTAGGTCGAATCGAAAAGCTTTTTGATCCTATGCCTTGATATAAAAAGAATTCCTTGGGGACTTATCTTTGTTTTTTTTTAAGACTTAACTTTCTTTTGGATTTATCTTTGTTTCTCCTTTGTTTTGAAAGACTATTGTTTTGTAAGATGTTTGATCTTGAATTTTGTCGTTATAGTTCTACTAAGTATTACAAGATTACAAAAAAATAGCATAGTTCTACCCAGTATTACTAGTATTACGAATTCAAATAAAAAATAGCATAGTTTTACCCAATATTACCAGTATTACAATCAAATAAAAAAAAAAAAGATAGTTCTACCAAGTATTACCAGTAGTACGAATTAAGAAAGAAAAAATAGCATACTTCTACCCAGTATTACTAGTATTACAAATTCAAAAAAGCATAGTTCTACCAAATATTACCAGTAGTATGAATTCAGATACAAAAAATAGCATAGTTAAACAAACCAACATAGTTTTCGAGTTCAAATACAAAAAAAAACAAGTGCCCATAGTTTTCTTCACATCACATTGGTCTTTGACCTTGTCACTCGTGTATTCAGGTTCTCGGCTACTCCAGTCCGTTTAACACCCTTGGTAGGTGGTTGTGGGGAACGACCAGCATTATCCTCGTCTAATGGGTCTGTGGAACCAGCAGTGACGAGTTCCTCGCCTGATGGACCTGCAGGCGCATGCAAGTATTACCAAGTATTACCAAGCAATTACCAAGCAAGCGAATACAATTATACTAGGTATTACAAGTATTACCAAGCAATCAAATACAGTTATATCTAGTACCAAGTATTAGCAAGCAATTACCAAGCAATTGAAGACAGTTATACTCAGTATTACCAAGTATTACCAAGCAATCGAATACAGTTATATCTAGTATTACCAAGCAATCGAATACAGTTATATCTAGTATTACCAAGCAATCGAATACAGTTATATCTAGTATTACCAAGTATTACCAAGCAATTACCAAGAATAGTTCTACATAGTACAACAACATAATTTGACCTAGTATTACCAAGTATTACTAAGCAATTACTTAGTTCAACAACATAGTTCATCACCATTCTCGTTCGTATCTCCTTCTTCTTCTTCAAGATGTTCTTCACTCTCTTCACTTCCCTCGTCCTCATCAGAAGAAATATCTTCTCCTTCTTTAATCCATTCGTCTTCTTAAACCGGAGGTTCTCCTTCTTTAATCGTTTCGTCTTCTTGAACCGGAGGTTCTTTTTCTTCAATCCTTTTGTCTTCTAGAACCGGAGGTCGCGGGTTCTCAACACGAGCAGCAATCTCTTCTCCTTCTTTAATTTGTTTCTTCTTGTTTCCCAAGTTCTTGTTTTCCCATCTTGTCCTAACCATTTTTGTTGAAAATCAAGTTAAAAATTTCAACAATTAAAGCTAATCGACGCTAGTTAGAGTGCTAGTTATTCTTAGTATTACGAAAGAGGAGAGAAAGAGAGCTTATGGTCTTGATTGTGAAAAATTAGGGATGGATTGGAGAAATCAATTTGATTTGAAAAATGAGAGTTAGGTTTCTAGTTTTGATCCGAATTCTCTTGGGTGGGTGGATAAAACCCAAGTTCTCAATGTAATTATCAAAGAGTTAATCGTAATATACCAATTTTTGCAACTAAAATTAATTCAAAACTAAATTCTGTTTTTAAAGTGGAGTTTTGAGATTTATATAAAACATTTATGCCCTTTTCAGACGTTTTCTCCCTCTACTGGCGGGTAAACTCAACGACAGAGAGAAATGGACGACGAGAGGATTCGAGAGAGAGAGGCTTCAGATTGAGCAGATCTGTGAGCTTGATTTCGAAGAGTTACAAGTGGAAGAAGTCGATGACCTTCAAGATTTCGATGACGATGAAGATGATAATGATGATCTCGATCTTGGTTTTTAGGTTACAAGAATGAATTAACAAGAACTCTCTTCTTATTAATGTTTAAAAAAGCTTCACCAAAAACTAAACAATCCTTGTGATTCTCAATATATCAAAGCTCTCAAAACTTGTGATATTTATAGGGAGAAGACTCAACTCTTATTCCTAATGACAATAGGTTTGCTAACACCAAATCCTAAGAGAATCTATTCTTATCTTATCCTAAACTCGATAAGGCTAAGTTTAATATTTAATTTATTCGATCCTAATCCTAACTTGATTAGTATCTTGACTTCCAAGTTATTTGATTAACCAACATTCTTCCCCTTAATCTTTGAACTTGGATCATGGAGGTCTTCAACACCAATTAGCTCCCTCATTTCTTTGAACTTTATCCGAGCTAGTCCTTTGGTAAGTATGTCCACCCGTTGCTCCGTTCCGGGTACATGTTCCACATCCACTTGATCATTCTCGATGCACTCTCAGATGAAATGATATTTTGAAAGTATATGCTTGCTTCGTCCGTGAAACACCGGGTTATTGGTGAGTGCGATTGCGGACTTGTTGTCTACTCGAATGGTAACCTTCTTGCTCTTTGTTCCGACTACTTCACTAAGTAACTCTTGAAGCCAAATCGCTTGACAAGCAGCGGTGGTAGCAGCCATAAACTAAGCCTCGCAAGATGATAAAGCCACGGTAGGTAACTTTTGAGAACACCACGTGATAGGCGCCGATCCGAAGTAAAACACATGACCTCCTGTACTTTTCCCGTCATCAATATCTATGTTATGACTACTATCACTGTAGCCAATAATCTTTTCTTCACCATTCCGCTTGAACTTCACTCCAAAACTCATTGTGCCTTTTGTGTATCGAAAAACATGTTTAATTTCTTGAGCGTGAGACTCTTTCGGGCTGTGCATATATCGACTAAGAACTCCTACGGAGTATGCTAGATTCGGTCGAGTGTGGAGTAGATATCGTAAGCATCCTATTGTCCTTTGATATCTTGTTGCATCGACGTTTGACTCATTCTCCGCCTTAGATAACTTGAGGCCGGGATCCATTGGGATGTAAGTAGCATTACACGACTCCATACATGTATCCATCAAGATCTTTTGAGCGTATCCCTCTTGTTTAACGCTGATTCCTTCCAAATCTTGTGTTACTTCTATACCAAGATAGTAAGTAAGTTTCCCTAAATCCTTCATCTCAAACTTAGTCGACATATCTATCTTGAACTCGCTTATGATTTTGAGAGAAGACCCGGTTACGAAGAGATCGTCTACATATACGGAAACGATGAGACGATACTCTTCATTTTTTTTGCAATAAACAGATTGTTCCTTTGAGCATCTTGTAAACTTCAAACCTTTAAGGACTTGATCAATTTTGTTGTTCCATGCTCTAGGTGCTTGTCTTAATCCGTATAGAGCCTCGTAGAGTTTATAAACCTTTTCTTCTTCTCCTTTTTTTCGAAATCCCTCGGGTTGAGCAACATAAACTACTTTCTTTAGTTCTCCATGTAAGAAAGCGGTTTTGACATCTAGGTGATGAATCTCCCATCTTTTCGTTGCCGCCAAGCTAATAAGTAGGCGAATTGATTTAATGCGTGCCACGGGAGAAAAAACTTCATCGAAGTCTATACCTTCTTGTTGCATATAACCTTTTGTCACTAAACGTGCCTTATACTTGCTTATGGTTCTATCCACATTTCTCTTGATTTTAAAGACCCATTTCAACCTAATAGGTTTCACTTCTCTCGGCTTTTCAACCAATACCCACGTCTTGTTCTTTTTGATGGAGTCAATCTTGGAATCCATCGCTTTGGTCCATTCATTCGAGTTCTCGGCTTCCGCATAGCATTCCAATTCTCCGTTGATTGATAACAACAATTGCTCACACTCGTAAAACAGCTCATAATTCTCAAGGTATTTGGGCTTTGTTTTCTCTCGAGTTGATCTCCTTAGTTCGTGTTGAGACCCGGTTGATATACCTTCTTGGTTTGCTTCTAGATCAAGATGATCGTTCGTTGTTTCGACTCTTGTTTCATCATCCGGTTCTAGCTCCTCTTCGGCTTCATTCTCTTCACCGATATAGACAGTGTTTTCGCGGACCATCTCAAACTTTCTGGGTTCTCCATCTTCTCCAAAGTCTCTTCCATTCCAGCTCCATCCTTTGTTCTCAATTAAAACTACATATCGGCTTACGACCAATTTTCTCTCTCTCGGATCGTATAGTCGATAGGCTTTGGATCCCGGTTCTGTTCCTACGTTTACGAGTGGTCTTGACCTTCATCAAGCTTCTTTAGATGCATTGCCTCCACTTTGACATGAGCTAAGCACCTGAAAACTCGCAAGTGTTCAATATTCGGTTTCTTACCCGAGAAGCATTCGTATGGAGTTTGATCAACCAATGTCTTTGTGGGAATACGATTTATCAAGTAAGTCAAGTGTTGTACTGCCTCTCCCCACAAATAATTTGGTAGATTCATGGTCTTTAACATGCTTCTTGTCATTTTCATTAAAGTCCTATTATGTCTTTCTACGACACCATTTTGTTGCGGAGTATATGGTGCGGTTAGATGAAGTAGAATCCCGTTTGTCTCACAAAACTCGTTGAATTCAACCGATGTGAATTCTCCACCTCGGTCAGTTTGGAATGTTTTAATCTTCTTCCCGGTTTGTTGTTCTACCATTATTAAGAAACGTTTGAACCTCTCAAATACATCACCCTTTTCTTTTAACAAAATAGTCCACATGTAACGTGAGTGATCATCAATTAACACGAAAATGTACCTATTTCTTGAGGGTGTTGATGGTGATATAGGTCCGCACAAGTCACCATGAATAAGCTCAAGAACTTGTGACACACGAAAGCTAGTTTTTGATGGGAAAACTAAGCGGGTCTGTTTTCCGGCTAGACAAGACTCGCAAACCTCCGTTTCTACGTTAAGTGATGGTAGTCTTATTACCATCCCTTTGTCGAACATACTATTCAATGCTCTGAAGTTGAAATGTCCGAGTCTTTGATGCCATCTCCAAGTTTCTTCATTGCTTCGGGCTTGTAAGCACAACGATCCCCCTATCTTTATGTTTGCTTTGTAGAGGCGATTTGGAGATCTTCTAACATGGACTAATATTCTTCCACTTGGATCAAACAATGTCAAGTAGTCTTCTTTCATACGAACTTCACATCTATTCTCTGTTGCTTGTCCAAGACTTAAGATATTGTGCCTAAGATCGGGAATGTAGTAAATATCCTTTAAATGCTTTTGTTCTCCCGTCTTGCATACGAAAGCTATTGTTCCCTTTCCAGCTATTCTTACGCTCGAGCCATCTCCAAACCTAACGCTTCCAATGATCTCATCATCTAAAACCGAAAAAAAGATTTGTTACCGGTCATGTGGTTGCTAGCACCGTTATCTAGGTACCAAGTACTTTTATCTCCATTCTCGGCATCGTACTTCCACGGTATCACCTTTTCTTCATTGAGAAGCACAACTTCATGTCAGTATAACGCTTGATCCGCTATTTGCGTCTCGGTTAAGTTTGCTTCTTGTTGTCTTTGAGGACTTTCGGGACATGCTTTTGCAAAGTGACCAAGTTTATCACATCTATAGCACATGACTTTAGAGTAATCTTTCTTTTGTTTATCCTTAAACTGATTTTGGTTTGGATCCAAGGTTCCTCTTCCTCTGCCTCGAGCATGTCCGCCTCCTCGTCCTCTACCACGCCCTCCGCCAAAACCTCCATGAGTGTTTTGGGACTCCGAGTTTACCCATATAAGTTTCTCTTGGCTCTCTTTGTGTGTATCTTCCCTAATACGTTCCTCATACGCCTTCAATCTTCCCACGATGTCTTTGTATCCAGTTTTGTTGAGGTCTAAAACTTGCTCAAGAGAGGCTACGATGTGAATGAACTTATTCCGTGATAGACTTTTGAGAAACTTCTTCACAAGTTTTGATTCTTCAATTGTTACTCCGAGAGTGGCACTTCTTGACGAAAATTTGGATAACTTGTCCGCAAAACTATCAATTGTATCTGAGTTTTTCATCATCAACCGATCAAACTCTGAGTTTAGAGTTTGCAATCGTGCCTCTCTAACACGATCAGCTCCCATGTGACGTGTTTTGATTGCCTCCCACATACCCCTTGTCGTGTCTTGCACTCCAATTTGCAAGATCAAGTTCTCGAGTATGGATTGGAAGAGAAGAGTCGTTGCTATATCGTTCTTGTCAACATCTGGACTACTTGGATCTATAATCTCCCATACTTTGTGAACCTTCAAAGCCATTTTCATTCTCATGGCCCAAACGGTATAGTTTGTGGTGTTCAGCATAGGGAATTGAACCGAAGAAGGTGTTAAATCCTTTGCCTTCGGTGCTGTGGTGATCGCCTTGTATTCCTCCATGTTGACCTTCTTGTTGCAATAAGGTTTCTTGACTTACACGCCAAGATTTGATCGCGCCTCCTCCTCGAGTTGCGATTGATCCCTTCCCCTTAAGCTCTAATACCAATTCTTGGTTTGTATGTCACAAGAATTAATTAACAAGAACTCTCTTCTTATTAATGTTTAGAAAAGATTCACCAAAAACTAAACAATCTTTGTGATTCTCAATATATCAAAGCTCTCAAAGCTTGTGATACTTATAGGGAGAAGACTAAACTCTTATTCCTAATGACAATAGGTTTGCTAACACCAAATCCTAAGAGAATCTATTCTTATCTTATCTTAAACTGGATAAGGCTAAGTTTAATATTTAATTTAATCGATCATAATCCTAACTCGATTAGTATCTTGACTTCTAAGTTATTTGATTAACCAACACTCGATTCATTTCGTTTTAACTCTCATGCCTTAGTGTCATGAGCAATCTCTCCTCCTTCCTCTTTATCATCTCATAATCACTTCGCTATTGTTTTATTTATTTATTTATTCATTCACTTCCTCGTTCATTTGCTATTTCTAATGACCACGAGAAGCTCACTGTGTTTGTACAATATTATCAGTTTTGAGTGTATCACTAAATTGATTTTTACAGTTTTTGCTTACATAGTGTAAGGTTTTAGTTTGATTAGCTTGTCTTGTTAATGCGATTAACTAACTAATGAACATACGGAAATTTAACGAGTTCCTCTCAAACCAGAGAGTACGTCTCGTGTGAGCCGATCTCACAAACATCCACTAGAAGATAACTTGTAGGATTATTGTTTTACACCCTCTCTTAAGTCTTTCTCTCACCAATCTTGTGTTCTTGTGATAAATACCTCACGAAAAAAAACTACCCTGATGATGTGCCACGGAATCAAGATTCCGGTGCTCAAACCCGAGATTAAGAAGAAAAACAAGAAACAGAAACCCACCCGCAAAATACCCTTTAGAAATTAGAACACCCGAGATCCTTATAACCTAAAGTTCTCTCTATGTTTCTCCTTGTGTTTGCTTTGTTTTCTGGATGATGAATTATGAAGTCTTGCCTCTCTTTATATAGTGTCTTGAGACCATTTATTGCAAGTAAAAATAGGATTTGAATTTCCTTTTCCCTTTGGGAAATTGTATTTCTTGTTCCTAAAGAAAATAGAAAATCATAAAACATCTTCTAAGCTTTATCTTCTAGATTATTCTTGTAGGCTTTATTTTGTGGATGGAGGCACTGTTTTGAAGATCCCGCTTTTCTATCTTGAAGGTACTCATAATAATATGGTACATGGTGTGATAATAGCTTTCTTTTTTTTTTTTAGTAATTAGTGATTACATCCGTAGCTTTAGTCTAAGAATTTACTTGCACGTTCACTGGCATGAGTTGCTAACTTTAATTGAACAAGCACACTAAGTTTTTTCTTTAGTTATACATGAAGTACCATTTCTAAAAACCAATTTTTGTAAGAGACGTATAGTGTGAAGAGTTGTCAGTCTCCTCCTAGTATTTTGTACCTATGTATGTGTGTAAGAAATTGACATTCCTTCGTTGTAATACTTCAGGAGTGGTTTTATTTCCGGAGGCCACACTTCCCCTTAGAATTATTCAATCTAGTTTCTTGGCTGCTGTTGAGAGAGCTTTGAACCAAGCTAACGCTCCATCTACGATAGGTGTGGTAGGTGACTTAATCTTTTGCTTTGATTGTTCTGGGTTCTCTGAATGTCTTTTTCTACAAAAAAAAGTTTACACAACTAAGAGTATCCTTTTATCTTCAGATTCGTGTTTACAGAGAAGTTGCTCAGTTCAAGTATGCCACTGTTGGGACAATCGCAGAGGTAATCTTTCTATATTTTCTTTTTTCCTTTTTTTTCTCAAATGATTGTTAGATGAAGCTACACCTTTTCAGGTTTTGGGTGTGTTTCATGAGGTTTTTATAGAGTAGATTTGACTATCTATATTTATATTCATTTTGAAAATAGTATTATTTAGGTTACAGCATCTTAGACCTATTAGAACATCTGCCTATTAAAAACTGATCTCCATATTCTCTATGTAGGGTATCTAACTGTTTATACAGAAAATGGACATGTACTGGACTTTGTATTTGGAATTGTGGAATCTGATATGATTGGTGGTAGCACAAACAAATCTGAAAAAGAAATACAGTTTACAATCGGCATCCTTGTTGATTGATTTCTTACCTAAAAACTGTGGATTGTTAAAATTATTTGTGCTATGTTTCTGAAGCAAAGCTTGAGACAGGGGTCTTGATGTAGGAAGTTGGGAAATGGCATGGTTGTTGTTCTATTTTAATCTGTGGGAACAATTTTGATCTTCTAGTTCTTGTTATGTAACTTACTATACTCTGTGCTAATCACAGATACGACAATACCGTCGACTTGGGGATGGTTCATTCAATGTTATTACTCATGGACAACAACGCTTCCATTTAAAGCGTCGTTGGACTGACGTTGAAGGATTTGTATGGACATTCTCTCATTTATATACATAGACAAATCGCCTCTTAATTAGTAAATTTGGGAAATACATCTTTGTTTATTGTGCCAATTCATTAGGCCTTTCGATACAATCAAATAGAAAGCCCCGAGGGCATCATATTCTAGGAGCCCAAAGTAAGAAAGCTTATTTCTCATTAATTCCTTCTTGCAGCCTTGCGGAGAGGTTCAAATTATTGAGGAAAATGTGCCCTTAAGGACTCCCAGGGATGTGGTTGGGAAACTGGACCCATTAAGCAAGTTGCGAGGTCGCTATCACTCGAGTACAATGTCTTTATCTAAACCTCTGAGAGATACAGACGCACAATCAGTAGCAAATTCTGAAGAAAGTTTTGAAAGTGCTCTTTCTCCTTCAGAAAAAAAACTTACATTATTCAGTAGTTGACTCAATATTTTATGACGCGACAAGTAGTGATGATGATCAAGTAGTCAGCACATCTGATGTCCAATCTAGTAGGTCTAATCCATACAACTCTAGGTTCGTTGGATGTTTAGCTTCTGGCCAAGACGACAAAAAGAAAGATGGGCAATCAAAAATTGGCAAGACTCCTGTTTCACAAGGGAAATGTCAGAAGCAAAATAGGCTGGCAAGTTTCCGTAAAAATACTGATCTAACCCAATTCCGTAGGGGTCCAAGAGCATTTTTGCCATACTGGGTGTATGAGATGTACACAAAGTAGCACACATTAAGTTAATGCTATAATATGCAGATCTGTGGAAGCAAATAGTTGGGGTTCCAAACATGGAGGCTTTTGTGAATAAACCAGATATTCTGTCCTTTTTCATTGCTAGTAAAATACCCGTGTCTGAGTCAATTAGACAAGATCTTGGAGCTGGACAGAGTCTCTTACACATTGCAGCGAGAAATTGAATTGCTTGATAGTTTTGATCGTGTTCGATGTAAACACTGTCAGGTAAGCTGCGGGAGCATGGTAAAATATCATTTCCACTTCCTCTCCGTTGTGTTTGGGTTACCGAAACTTTTCCATATTAATACAGACTGTCATAGCAAGAAGAAAAGACATGTTGGTTATGTCTAATGAAGGTTCTCTTGGTGCCTACGTAAACCCACATGGCTATGTGCACGAGATAATGACCTTTTACAAAGCGAATGACATAGTGCTTACAGGTAGACCTGTTAAAAAGGACAGCTGGTTTCCTGGGTAAGAGTTTTTCCCTTAATATTTGTCCTTTGTGAATTTTATTTTATACTTCACTATACTTATCAGTTATTTGATACCTCAAGAGTTAATAAAATAGCGTAATCACTATTATACGTTTTAGAAAGCTTCCAAGATGTATTATCTAAAAACTAGATTTGGCTCAAAAAAAGCTAAGTATTGAGATTATTAGCATCTAAAGCATTTGGTAGATCAATTGTTATTAGACATAGGCTGACTTGTCTAGAGCATCGGTTTCGTGTAATAAGCAGACAAATCCGTGATATTTCATGTGTACCATAATAACTCTGATTTATGTGTCTGAAAATCGGCAGGTATGCATGGACAATTGTAAACTGTGCGACGTGTGAAACCCAGCTGGGTTGGCTTTTCACAGCGACAAACAAGAAGTTGAAGCCATCGTTTTTCTGGGCAGTTCGGAGCTCACAGGTCGCAGATGACATGCGCTGAAAAGGCATTAAAACCAGGTCTCACTGATGGATCATTTCGTCCTTCATTACCAAAGAACCTTAAACTTCCACAAAGTGGCAGTATCCTAGTATCATTTATGCTGAATATTACAAAATAGTTTGTGATAGCTCAAAGTGGACTAGAGTATAGAATTATTTAATAGTAACAAGACAGTCTGAAGATTTGATGTTTCATCAATATTCATCCATACATTATATGTATCCATAATGTGATGGAGGAACCCTAGTTTAGGCTAAGAATATAAGACTGCAATTTGCAAGTTGTGGTCTTAATAGGGGAATCTTGAATCTCTTATGGCTTTTGTGTAGACCTAAATGAATTGAATACAGCACTCACTGCGGGTTTAAGTTTTTGAGAAAAAAACGTCACTTTTGTGCATCTGCTATTTTGCAAAACGAAAATGAAGGTTATGGAATGACTTTAAAACATGTATTGGATTGGGGCCTGGGCCAAGGATGAATCGAAGTATCATTTGGGATTGTCCAAGAAATCGTGTACAGTTCTGGTTTCTACTTTGCTTTGGTCAAAGACTTTTGTCATAATTTATAAGTCAGTGGCCACGTGGTTATTAAGTTTAGCTATACTGAGACTGTGTTGTGACATTTAGGCTTCACTTTCTATTTTAATGATCGCACTTGAGCAGTGGATTAAGGGATAGTCGTAAAGATCCATTTTAAAGATTACTTTCCATTTTTCCGATTAGTGAACAACAAAGTAGATTAGATTTAGGATGGACATTTTGGTTTACAGTTTGGTTTCAGTTTAATTTTTTTCAGTTTTACGATTCTATAGAAAATTAAATAATTTAGAAACCGATTGAAATACGTTTGGTACGGTTTAGGTTTTTATGGTTTTAATGATTTTAACCATATTTAATTCGGTTTGATTTGGTTTGGTTTCGGTTTTTGTAGATTATTTCATGATTATATAAAAATAATAATTAAAAACTCAAAAATCAAAACATTAAGTTTGTAATTATATTTGTATTTGTAAAATACCAAAACTCAAAATCGATTCCAGTAGAAAACTTAAAAGAGAATAAAAGTCAAACTTAAAAAACGAAACACTAGTAACAAATAAATGAATGATCTAAAATCTTAAATTATATATAAGATGCGTATCTAATTAGAGTTTTTATATATATTTCTTTTTAATCTTTTTTGTGCAACCGTTTCTAAAGTATTTTTGTTAAATTTCCTTAAAACTAGGTAAACCAAGTATATATCTAAACATATAAAAAAATATAAATTTAAAAATCCAACAAACCTAAACGGTTTTACGATTTTAAACCAAATCGAACCAAAACCGAAATAAAGTGAATATTATTGTTCTATTTTGAAAAGTGATGGAAAGATATAGTGAGGTAACAAACCCAATAGATTGCAAAGAGTATCTTGTTAAATATATACCTCAAAGGCTTCATTTAGCAAATTAGGCAATTTTTGGCGATAGGGTTTGGGGTTGTTTCTTAGGCTGTCGATGGAGGCTCCACCATCAGAGAGGTTATCAACGGTTGTCGGGAGGGCAGCACGGTGTGGAGGCTCTGTTTTGGCTAGAGTATCCGGTCCGTGAGGAGGCTCAGAGAAGGTTTTGCTGGTTGGGGTTGGTAGCGAGGTTGATGTCGCGGTTTCAGGAAAGGCTATGTTGGACTTTGTTGCAGGGGTTTCGAATAGAGGCGACAGTGGGGTTAGTCTAGTGGAAAATCAAAGGGATGGGATTTTGTGTTCAGGTGGGGATAGACGTGATGCTCTCCTCGACGATCTCCAAGCCAAGGTTTCTCAGGGAGGCGGTTTGCGAGTAGACCAAGTTTGGCTAAGTTTATCTATGAATTTTGTTCGATAGATGGAAGAGATGTGGTCTCTTTCCGGAGGAGATTTGGGTGGAAGCTCCACCTCTTTGGGATGAATTTCTGGTAGGTCGTTTCGTGTCAACAGCTCCGCATATCACAAAATTTCATGTTATAATCAATAAAATTTGGAATCTGGGAGATAAATCAATTAAGATTGATGTTTTTGAGGTGAATGATTCCACGATAAAGTTTCGTATTCCAAATTCTGATGCTAGACTTCGTGTTCTTCGTCATGCATGTGGAACATATGTGATATACCAATGATAGTCTCCTAGTGGACTCCCATTGCGGAGTAGGCTCAACTAGAGGTTACATCGATGCCGATATGGGTGACTATTAAGAACGTTCCGCATTCAATGTTTTTACGGAAGGGCCTTAGCTTTCTTGCGAGTTCACTAGGACATCCTATTCGCTTATACAGAAAAACAAAGCTGATTACCAATTTTGAAGAAGCAAAAATATTTGTAGATATCAACCTTACGAAGAAGTTTCTAGAGCACTATTTCTTTGCGGTAAAAGGGGAAGAATTTGGGTCTCTTTTGAGTACCCTTGGCTGCCACCAAGATGTAACACGTGCGAGAAGTGGGACATTTGGATGCGGGGTCTTTGGCGAATCTTAAGCAGGGGTCGAATGGATTATCTGTTTCGAATGACTCGACTGAAACCGTTACACCAGTCCAGCCTTTATTTTTTGTAAGATGTGTCAGGGGAATTAATGGGATTTCAAATGCTTTTGTTGGGGAAAATTTACAGGAGACGACTGAGACTGTTACACAAAGCTAGGCTATTAAGGGATATGTGAGTTTGGAGATGGAGGAAGTTTAGATCATATCATTTTCGCCAGGCACTTCTTTAAATGGAAATGAATGGTCTAAGGTTACCCATTTGGGCAGTAAAACGTCAGTCAAGCATTCCTCGGGTTTAGACTACAGACAGGTCATGATCGCATCGCCATCAAGGTTCGCGGTTTTGAGGGACCAGGATGAGGCTTATGAGGTGCTTGTTAAGGAGGGAGTTGTAGTGGAGGATCACCTTACCTCTGACCCTGTTTCAGGAGTAAACTTGAATTTATTGGAGGATGCTACGATTTTCAATTCGGCTTTAGTGGACTCTGGCCTGGAGTACTCTGTTTCCACTGCTCCAAAGATAGCGACTTGTAAGGAGGAGATTGTGCTTAGGGCTCCTCTACAACATTTTTCAAAGGTCGCGCATAAATACTTTTCAAAGACAACTCAGAAAGTAGGGGAAGCTCCCCCAAAAATGCACCATCAAAAGAAAACATAAATGTTGTGTTTTTCTTGGAATGTTTGTGGTCTAAACAAATCTAAGAAGCATCATGTGGTAAGATATTTAATCTGTTCTAATTCAATGGTTTTCAGAGGGTTGATGGAAACGCGAGTAAAGGAAAATAAGGATGGCCGAATCGCATATTCTGTCTTGGTGATTGGTCGATGGTTTCGAACTATGATTATGATCCTTTAGGAATAATTTGGGTGGTGTGGAGCAAAAACGTGGAGCTAACGGTAGTTTTCAAGACAGGTAAGATCATTTCTTATTTGATTAAGCTAGAGGATTCATCAGAAGAGTTCTTATGCACCTTTTTATGCCTCAAATTCCATGGATGATTGTCGGGAGTTATGGAGAGACCTTATAAAATTCATCAAGAATTAACTCAATTTAGGGGAAAGCGTTGGATATGTATTGGAGACTTCAATGAGATTTTGGATTTGGCTGAGTGCTTGTGGTCTTTAACATCCCGTGTTTCGACACCAGGTATGATTGATTTCCAGGACGTTGTTTGGTATTATTCTTTTGTTGATATGGCTTTCCGTGGTCTGACTTTTACTTGGTGTAACAAGCGAGAAGACGGTTTGGTCTGCAAGAAACTAGACCGTGTCCTTGTTAAAAATATTTGGCTGCATCATACTAATAATTCTTATTGTGTTTTTGAGGCTAAGGGATGTTCGATCACCTATTCGGCCTCGTTTCTCTCGTGGGTACTCCACACAATTCAAGGATTCCTTTCAAAGTTATTAATGTTGTAGTTAAGATGGAGGAGTTTAAGTTTGTTTTTGAGACGTTTGGAACACAACAGTGCCTTTGTACTCTTCTACTTCAGCTCTATTCCATTTTTTCTAAGAAGCTGAATCTTCTCAAGCCAGTTATTAGGTCCTTAGATCGGGGGAAAATGCACTAATTATCTTGGAGAACAGAGGAAGCTCTTGTTGATCTATGTGAAAAGCAAAAAGCCACTTTAAGTAATCATGATGATCAAGCTATGCTGGCTAAATCGATTGCGTTCGAAAGGTGGGAAAACTGGCGGGATTAGAAGAAGAGTTCTTGAAACAAAATGCTAAGTTATATTGGATTGAGGTAGGGGACAAAAATAACTAGTTTTTCCATAATTCAGTAAAAGATAGAGCGAGGCTCGTAACTCAATTAATGTGGTGACAGCTCCTGATAGGTCATTGCTTACTAGTAAGGAGGATATCAAATCAGAGGCAATGAGATTCTACACAGATTTATTTTCTATGAAGTCAAATGATAATTTTGTTGTGTCATTGGAGGAAATTAAGCGTTTGTTAGATTATCGATGCTCTGAGCAGGATAGGACGAGTTTGGTGTTGGATGTTCTCGATGCCTTCCAACAAGTCTCCAGGCCCATATGGCTATACAATGGAAATTTTTTAAAGAGTTTTGGCCCATTTTTGAGAAGGATTTCATTGTTGCTGTAAAAGTTTTCTTTACATACGGTTTTCTTCCTAAAGATGTTAATACTATTATCCTCGCTTTGATTCCAAAGAGGACGGGAATCATTGGATAACCTCAGTTTTTTTGTGGTCTGGGCCAGGGTTAAACACAAGAAAATCTATAGTAGCCTAGTTAAATATTTGTAAACAAAAATCAAAAGGGGGTCTTGGCCTGAAATCTTTAGGTGAAGCAAACAAGGTGAGCTGTTTTAAGTTGATATGGAGGTTTGTTTCATCTAAGGCCTCTCTATGGGTCAATTGGATAACAAAGAACTTGATAAGGAGAGGATTCTTTTGGTCAGATTGAAGATGAAATTAAAAGGCTTAAGGACTTTCCTACTTCACATGAAGACGTAGCTTTATGGCGAATTAAAGGTGGATAAGTATACTCCCATATTTTCTATTAAAGACACTTGGAATTAGGTTAGAACTATCTCCTCCAAAAAGCCTTGCTGTTTGGTTTTCTCATGCTACACTGAAGTGCTCTTTCATTGTTTGGTTGGTTGCTCAAGATAGATTGTCTATGAGTAATCGAATGCTGGTTTGGAATAGTAGTATCTCATTCAGCTTGTGTTTTTTGTTCGGACTCCATGGATACCAGGACCATCTCTTTTTCTCTTGCCATTTTACCATGCAGATTTGGCACAACCTCGCTATCTGTTTGCTCCAGCAAAGATACACTTATCATTTTCATGATATTATTTCGTGTTGGTTTCCGGAAGTAGGGGTTTACAACCATTCATCTTGAGGTATATTTTCCAAATTTCTTTCTATCTTTTATGGAGAGAACGAAATCAGCGGAGACATGGCGAAGTCCCAACTCTCATGACCAAGTTGGTTCACAACGTGAAAAAGATAGTCCGGAATCGTCTTTCAACTTTGCAGAGTCGGAAAATTATGAGAGTGGGGACTGCAGTATTGGTTTGCTGAGAGTTTAGAGTATGGTATTTTTGCTTTAATATTTCAATGTTTTTTTTATTTTTTCTGTATCTTTTCAGATATTTCGATAGTGGTGTTTACTTTTTTTTTTCAAAAATTGGGTTTTTCCCAATTGGATTTTCTACTTTTGGGTTTTAATGAGGCACCCACTTATCAATCTTCATTTTTAGAGTTTTATTTTTATTTTCAAAAAAGTCAAAAAGTTGCATTTGATGTAAAAATGTTTTCTTTGAATATAAATTTATATATTATTTAAAAAGAGGTAAGAAACCCAAACTTAAATCTAATGTATCAAAATTTAAGCAGTATGGGATTTAGACAAAGAATCATGTGATTGTCCAGTATCCATATGATCGACCGGTTTGGGATCTTTCTTGCCTTTCTAATTTTTACATCTCCTTCTAGATCTGTTTGTTAACATGGCCAAATGCCTCATGAATGGAGGAAATGAGGAGAAAAGAAACAAAGTAGAAATGTTTGTAAGTATTAGTTACTAAATTATTTATGAACTCTTTCTCAACTTTTAATAACCTTTCACAAACCTGGATTTTGTGACTTTTAAAGAATTTTAAGGATTTTGGTGGTAATTTTGAAAAATAAAACATAAAATATGTTACTTTTTATAATGTTAACTCGCTCTAGATGGTGTCACCAGTGTTCCTTGTTGTATCCTTTGGCCTTTGCGGCTTTGCCTTATAAGAGACGACAATCACAATGAATTTTTGGTGATTCTTCCATTATTACTTGATTAGAGAAGTCTAAATACGACAACGTATGAGGCTATACAATTTGTGAACCAGCCCAATGAATTTCAAGAGTCTCATGTTGGTATCAGCATTGGTTTATTTGAGGTCAAGAAAATAGAAGATGATTTCTTTGCCTTCATTGCTGATTGCAAAGAATCCAAAGCATGCACAATACTCTTAAAAGGACCAACTGAAGATCTCTTGTGTATTATTTATGAATTTCTAAATTTTTCTGAATATATATTCTAACTTTAATAAAGTATATATTATAATTTCGCAAAACATAGAGTAGAAAACCTATTCTAACAATTATAGAACATAGAGTACACCGTAGAATACATATTCAAAATATCGTAGAACATAGATAAATTGTAGAATATGTATTCCAAATTTCGTAGAACAATTAAAATTCTGAATTCTAAATTTTTTGGGACATATTCCAATTCTAAAATTCGTGGAATATGTACAAATGGTAGAATACATAATATAATGTTTTTAGAACGTATGAAAATGGTAGAAAACGTATCCTATACTTTGTAAAATAAATTTTATCAATCTAAAAAACTACTTAATTCTCAACAAAATCACAAAAAAATTTCTTTAAATCTTTTTCATACTTGTCTATCAACATTGTTTCTGTTTTTTTCTCTAAAACTGCTTAAAATTTGGTTTTTATCTATTAGTAAGGGTATTTTAGGCATTAACGACAAATTACTAATAAAAGTATATATGGACATTGATCCATATGATATCCCCAAAGCCACCTCTTCCAGCAAAACCTCTCCATTGTCCATTGTTTCCGACCGGCGCTGGCTTCTCTGACATCGCTCAGCTTTTCTCTTTCTCTGTAGTTTATCTTATCTCATTTTCGCATAGGTATAGATCCCTAATAGTGGAAAATCGTGACAATCAAAATCACGCCTTTTGTTTCTTTGTAATGGTGATGATACAAATAGTGATTCCGGTAATCCTAACTCTTAATCCGACCGCAAAACTGGAATCATTCGTCCATTTAAACCCATCTTCTTCCTTAATAGAAGACTCTCCGAGCGAGTCTCGCATTCGTCTTCTCTTCCTCCGGAAGAACGCTTGTCCGAAATCTATTCTCCTTTTTCTTTGAATCAGAGTTAACTATTTTTGTCCGTTGAAAGAAATTTCTGGTGTTTGGTGGTTCTTATCCCTTTTGGATAGGTTTCGATCTCATAAAACGCCTTGGATTTACCTTAATATCTTATCGAGACAACTCATGATCGGGTTGGGTATTTGCAAATGCAGGCGAATAGAGCATATTTTATTGAGTTTTAGAATTTATGGATACGATTTCGTTCCATCAACATTTACTTTCTTTTTACTAGTCAAAGTCATGAAATGTATTTGGAGTTTCATCAAAAATATGATAGCCAACTTCGAGTGTATGAAGGGGGCACGTAACAGATTTTATTTGGTAGCCCGTAAGTCTTATGATCGGAAATGTTGGTCACTTCCACTCTTTTTATCAAAATTGTGTACAATTTCTTTTATTTGCATTAATGGCTGTATTGGAATTGATTTTGTTTTTTATAATATTCTTTATGATATAATATATTTTATTTGTTGTCGGAAAAAGGATATTTGGACAAACTAAAAAAATCATTTATTTCCAATTTTCTCGAAAATTAAAAGCAATAGACCTTAACATGGTATGATTGATACTATTATTTATGCTAACATGAATTCCAAAAGCCAGATGATCCAAATGGAGAATATGCATCCAAGTAGTGCGTCCAAATTTGACATTGTAAGAAATATTATTTTTCCTACTCCATTGATATATTTTATTTTTTTTGAACTTAACAAAATTTTATGTTCCAAATACTCTGCAGATAAAATAACCCAATAAATTATTGTTACAAAATCCAAAACTAATAAAAAGCTTCAAACCTAACAACATGTTAGTTTTGATGAAAGATACCTCAAAGTTTATCGACAATGTCAACATCGAATTTGTATTGCGTCTAAAAATTCAAAAAAAATTTAACTAATAGAAATTGTTTTCACTTTTGCTTATACTGCGTCTAAAATAAAATTACTTTATGGGTCTAACACAAAACGAAAAAATCAAAGAAAATGTAACTAATAAAAATCTCTCTATTATTAATTATCGAAGAATATTAAAGTTAATTGTTTAGAAATATTAACCAATAAAATTGAAAAACTAAGATTTGATATCTAATTATATCATATTATTTATTTTAAATTATTATATATGAAAGATTTTGTTAAGATTTAAAATTATGATTGCGAATTAAATTTTTAGAAACGGGGATATATTTACTCCATCGATAAAAAAAAAAATATGTGTTCAATGTCCCATATCGGTTAAAAATGTGAGATCTTAATTCGATAAAAATCTGTTAAAATATGTGTTCAATGTCCCACATTAATCAAAAAATCTATAACAATTTGATTAATCCAATATCATTTATTAACAATGATTAAAAATTATGTCCAAGATCCGTCATGACCCGTTTTGATCAGCTCTGACTCGTCTTGATCCATTGTAGGTATTAAAATATTTGAAGATCTGGATCCTGATTTAAATTTGGATGATAAAATAGTGGATTCATCAAAACAAAATTCATATACTTATTGATCAATTCGATATGTTCACAAAGTGTAGTAATATCAACTGCCGTTGGCTAAAAACATTTTGCCCATCTAAGATAGATCGATAGAGTCAACAACACTTTTGGTGTCACGATAAAATCGATATAGGGTATAAGCTAATTGGCCAAATTAGACTAAGCATGAAGAAAAATCTTAGATGAAAAATATATGATCAATCCCAAGTGAATCCTAACTAAATCTACGTGAAAAACCCCTTAGAAAACTCATACCCAGTAGAATTATCTACTCACACATGGACAAAGAGTACATGATAGAGATAGAAGAAAACAACATAATAGAACTGCAAAAGAATAACAAAAGGTTTAGAGAATCTCTTTACAAAGTGAAATCTCAAAGTAACACCTTAAACTATAGCAGTAAAAAATATTTATAGTGAAAAAAGAAACTCTAGAAATGGAAAAAAAAACTTTCTAAAAAGTGCATACCGATCGGTAATTACCGTCTTCTATACTGATCGATTGCAAATGTATATTCGTCTTCAATCACTTCTTTACTTAACGATGTAATGATCCACTTACACTCCAAAACTCTTCCTTAACGATGTAATGATACATTAGGGTAGATAAGGTTTTATGTTTATTATTTCTATTAGGATTAAGAGGTTGTTAATCCCTATAAATAGAAGTCTGTGTAGAAAGTTGTTCTACAAGACAAGAATATGTAGAGAGTTGTTTTACATGACAAGAGAGAAAGAGATTTAGTTTTTGAGAAGTTTTCTAAATCAATAAGAAAAGTTGTTCTTATAATCTTTAAGCCTCTTGGATTTAAAAAACGCCAACTCCCATTCTTCTTTTTCACCAATAGTACGGGATTGGAAAATAGACTTCCACTTGGTTGTATAATCCATGCTCTAGCATCACAATGATTTGGTGATCAATCTCCTCTTTTGTGCATAATATCGAAACGGCCTCCCACTGAAATGTTCTGTCCCTGACTTGAGTATAATGGCATACTCCTTACCGTGAGTTCGGGGCAATCCCTTTGGCTTTTCAAACACCTGGGTGTAAGCTGTCAATACCGAAACCAGTTCCACTGGTGGTGTCTCTTATATAATCCTTTCTTTAGTCTCCATCACTCTCAATTACACCCACATGCCTTCTCCCTCTTGGTGAATAGCCTTCCATAACGTCTTCAATGAAACAGAAGAGTTACAGAGAGTTGGATCTACCTTGATTGTAACAGACATACCATTAAGCTGAAATTTCATCTCTTGTTTCTTCCAGTTCACTTCCAATCCCTCCCAAAGTTTCCAGCCACTGCATCCCTAATATGACATCGGCGCTCCCCAATTCCAGTGGCAAAAGATCAGTAACCACTGTAAGACTCTATAGTTTCAACTCTGAAAAACCGGATTTTTCCTAGATCTATATGATTGAATGCTAAGATGACGTAATGCATAAAAAGTGCACAAAGTTAAGAAGGCATGGAGTTTGTTAACGAGGTTTGGTTCCCCAACCTACATCCCCGAGACCTAGTCCAGAAACAAATCCACTAGAACAAGATTGTAAATACAATTACATGTGGTATCCAACATAAACATGCCTACCACTCTTTTCTACGTGGACCTTTGGAAACAGTATCAAACACAGCATGCTTGACTATCACCCGGCAGCACCGGCGCACCACCGTCAGCACCGGTGCACCACCGTCTTCACTAACGGCTACAGTCTCCAAAGGAATACCACCAAAAAAATCTTTCGATCTTGTTCGATGGGACGATGTCACACACACACGTGTGTCTCTCTTAATAATACCCTAGACGCGTGAGTCTTCATGACACCGTCTCTTGGTATTTATAATCAAGTGCCAAAAACTCTAGACGACTTAAGCCACGCTCCAAGTCTCTACAAGCAATTGGACTTAACTTAAACAAAAGCCCATGACTCACGTGGCCTTTATGATTTTATGTTATGTTCTTAGGATTAGAGAGTTTCTTATTCCAACAACTCGAATCCTGTCTTGATCTCTGTCATAAGAAAAACTATGATCTCAAGATTTCTTTGTGCCTCAATGTCTCTTCCCCAAACGGTCACAACATGTGTCTTTATATCTCAACAACTTCTCAACTCAATCAAAATTGTACTTACAATCTCCCCCTTGTTGACTGAGTTTGAGAATCCAAGCATACCTTGTAACTTGTACTTTGATGAACTTCAAGCTTCAATGTTGTCTCAGCATCTGTGATAATTTTGACCCAATGTTTATGTTTTTTCTATCGCAACAGCTACACATCTCATCAAGTCTTTGATGTGACTTCTTTATTTTCACTTGATGTATTATTTTCTGATACAAACAACATTCTTCTTTTTCCCACAAGTCGTGAGCTGATGGAGCTTACACTTTTAGTCTCGCCCTTTTTATGTAAGTGTGTCAACTCAAGCCCACCAATGATTGTAGCTTCCGAATGTTTGTAGCTAAACCTTCAGATAATGATAACGCTCCCTCTACATCATTGCATCACATTTAGTTCTTGCATTATTCACTTTCAATAATCTCCCCCTACTTGAGTGCATACTCATATAAAAACCACAAATGCTTGTATTAATCTCCATGCTCTATTGTACTTAGTTGTTGTGATTTTCTGCAGCAAAGATATGACTTCTGGAAATTCCCGTACACCATCGCTTGATAGGAAAACTTCAAAGTGTCAAAATAGTCTTATATCTCAGATCCAGAAAACTCGCCCATGAGTTTAGTTTCCACGGTATCAGTATGTCATGTATCTTTGCCTTCAAACATTCTTGACGCATAACACAACTGAAACTAATGCTCCCTCTTGTTGATTGTGTGTTCCAATTAAGCATTGAACCTCAATGCCAAAACATGTAGACTTTTGTCGTAGTAAAATAAAACCTTGGTGACCAACTGATTAGTTTCATCAATAGTGGTAGTCTCCATCACAAGCATGCATCTGAAACATCATTTTTTTCTCCTTTCTTAATTGACAATCAAAATCAACATCCAAGTTGTTCAACACAGCTTCCATGGTAATACATTCACATCTTCTTCTACTAGGATAGTTATATGAAGCCTTCTTACTAGAAATAATGTTGCAGACTTGAAGCTGTGTAGAGACTCATAACTTTCAACACCATAGTTAAGAAGATATACGAGCATTGAGCATTCTGGAACCAGACGAGAGAAAACTGCAGAGAGTAAGCAAAACAACTCAATAATGAAAAGGATTTCTCAATAGAGCATATTCCAAGACTTTATTAGTTTCTCCTCTAGGCAACTCTCAAAGAATTCTTCAATTCTCATCTTAAGCCAAGACGTCACTTCACGTGAAACCTTTGATGGATTATAATGGGAGCTGAAAAAACTCATGTGTGGCATAACAACTAGAGCTCAAATTTTGAGTCAAACCACTACTATCCCCAAAACTTCGTCTGAATTCATAAAACTTTTGTTTTCAGTCTCTTTCAACATATCCTCAGATATAGTATCACACTTTTCTCCAACTTGACTTTTAAAAAAATCATATCTTCCAGTACCCTTATAATCTCTAGCGCAAAACAACCTTTTAAGTCTTCAAAGAAAAGGCTTTAGGATACTGATTTGATTGTGCTTACACAATATTCAATGTAGTATTTATTGCAGGTCTTGCAGACTCGGTGGAACACATCCCAACCTGTTCCAATAGGATTTTGACATACGAATTATGAACAACAAAAGTTCCATCACTCAACTACTTCATTTGAAAATCCACGAAATCTCTGATATTTCTCCCCATACTCATCTTGTCCATTTGCTTTAACTTTGAAATAACCATAAGCACTTCATGATTGATGATTCTTGTTATATTGTTGCCACTCATGCTTTTCACATATTGATTCCACATTGTTTTTTCATCTGATATGCCCTCCAGACATGCTTGAGATTCATCCCAAATGTAGCAATTATTGTCTGTTTTTATCCCTGAGAAAAACACTTGATTTTGTTCATTGATAGTCTAACATTTTACTTTGTTGAACATTACCGTTAATCCCACATCACAAAGCTGGCTCACACTAATCAAATTTGCTAAAAAGCCATGAATATAGTACACATTCATAAGCTCCAGTACATTCAATCCTTTGAGGTTTCATTTCTCTTTGATTTTTAATTACTAGTCATATGCCTGGAGTATCCATTATAAAAATACCATGATGACTCTCAACTGAGCTCATTGAAGTGTAAACAACAACCTCTTGACGTGCCCAATTTTCCCGTAGTAGTAACATCCATGTCTTCTTTCAATTTTGATTTTCTGCCAATTTGTTGAAACATCCTCTATGTTGTTCCCTTTGACGAATATGGTTCTATCTACAAAGGGGTCTCCTTGATATCCAAGACCTCAGAAAATGACGATGATCTCCAATATTGTAATCAGCAGAGTAGCACATCAAGAAAATAACAAGAAGCCAACATCACACCAGCTCCGGGAACAATGAGCACCAAAAACACCTTGATCTTCGATAAGACAGACAAAGCTTTGTTCAATATTCAATAAGTCTTTGTAAAAAATACTTCTGATATGGATGTCGTAGAGAAGCTTATCCCACTGTAATTGACATCAAGACCAAATTGAAGATGCAAACACAACTCAAAACGTGACATCCATTGCATCTAAACTCTAAAAACAACTCATGAGATCATCATATACTTAAATCCCCAAATCTTCATATCAAACTACTGAAAAAATTTTGTTCGTAGAAAGTAATGCCCAAAATTATGTAAGTCCAGCAGAAAACAAACCTGACTAATGATTAAGCCAGCTTGGACATAATGATCAAGCGGAATAACCAGCATATATCAAACCAGAACGGAACATCACCCGTTAAACCAGCTCCTAGTCGATTTAAAATTTCAACAGTCATGAGCACTATCAAGATCAACCTGTATCTCCGGATTTTCTTCTCTTATGCTTGCTACTTTTCAACAGTCGTGCTTCCTGATATGAGGATTGCACTTTCTGGTGATTGATTCGTCATGACTCTCTCTGTTAATCGCATGAGCTTGCAACTCCATCTTTCTGTCATCCCATCATGACTACTAAACCAACAAAATAACCAATAAATTCAAACTCAATGGACTAGGACAAATCTTACTTGAGCTTCTGCCTTGACCAATGATGACTTATTCAATTCCATGAAACCCAACAATGTGTGAGACCAATCACACCATAAATCTGATCCCAGACAATCAATCAAATAACCAGAAATAGAATATGATCTCCAAGACTCAGCTCTGACAAAAATGATATGAGCTTCATTCATAGCTTTCTCACTCTGTTCTTGTGTGTCTAAACTCATTCAAGAATACATCAACAAAGTATCTCTGAATATCTCCCCCTTTCTTTCTGAGTGTTAGACTCCATTCTCTCTCTCATATCCTTCCTCTCATGGTTTGTTTATATGTTAGATTGATTTTCCAGATTCTGTTGTACTCTGTTGCATCCTTTATTCCAAATTCTCATCTTCATGAACAATAAAAATCCCAATATGGTGAACTTACATTGGGATGTTAGATTAAACAACGATCTTTCATCTATACATGAAATCATAAAGCTTCCGACTTCTCACTCTCTCCTTGGTGATTTCTGTCTCTTCTTGGTTGTCTTTTAAGCTGATTTTTGGTTCGTAAAAAAAAAAATGTGTTCTGCAACTTCAAAAGAAAAACTCTTTATCCCGTATAGACGTTTTCACACTTTCCAATTTTGCAATCTTCTTCTCGTAGTGAACTCCACTAATCGATGAGAACAATGATGAGACCATGAAGCTTCGACGTTATTCTTTTGATAATTTGAAAGCTCTACCAATTGACACATACTGAATACACTCCATTCATGTATGAATCAAACTAAAATCAACTCAGTTTTTTTTAAGCACAAGACTACAAGACTTAGCTCAACCTCAGCAACTTCGAAACCAGCAAGTCTCCTCAAAATACCTAAAATTATTCTATCATCTTTGTAGTCGCAGCGGAACCTTAGACATACTGTCTCTCAAAAACTGATGATCTTGTTAGTCATAGCACTCATTGAAGACCCTAACTTATGCCTTTAGATGTGCAGGCTTCTTTGCTCAAGTAGCCACAATGTTGAACAATTTCAATCCTTGCAAATATAGGTTATGAAGCTCAAATTGATTCTTCTCATAAAAACTTACCACATTGTTTAAGTGTGTCCAGCAACACACGTTTTACCAAGAACAACGAAAAGAACCAAGATCATACACTCACAAATCAATCGTGTGAACTCCCTACTCATCACCGATTTGAAGCTTTAAGCAAATAAAAATATTTTCAGTAGAACACTTAGAATTGATGTCTTAATGCAAAGAATCAATGCATTATCAAACCAAACCAGAAAATTACTAAAAAATTGGTGGGAAAATCAACACCATCCATACGAACCACAGGAAAAAACAGATCAAGATTTGAGTTTACGGTTTGAAAGTTATGATCAATTTCCCATAAGATATCGGAATGACACAACGTTGCGGACAGTCAACTTTGAGAGCAGTTTCCCATAAAACCGCAAGGAAACAAAAGGATTTCTTAGTATCCTTGAAAAGTTCTTACTCTCAAGTTTTCATAACATCTTTCAGAGTTCAAATCCGAAGTCAGTAGCCAAAGATAATAAGGAAGATATCACGTGACCCATAATCAAATATACATGTGTGATTTAACCTGCAACTTTCTTTTATTTTCTAATCCTGAGACGTCATAGAAAGATGTAGCATCTTTTCTAAATCAAACTTCATATCTAACACGTGGCTCATCAATTTCAACTTCATCTTGAACTCCCACGTAACCTCATCAACCAAAAGAATATATATATTTTTAATCACTAATCACTTCCTTGGAAAACCACAACTATCTTCCGTAAGAATGTAGAACTCATGTTTCTTCTTATAATGGGCTTCTTCTAGACTGAGGTTTTAGAATTCAAGCTCTATGCTAATCGTCATCAGAAATATCTCCCAACTTGATGATCTCAAATTCTTGTTCCTCTCACTATCTCGCTTCTATATATATTCTTCTTGGATTGCCTTTTTTCTTCCTCGTTAATCCTCTCATGTTCCCAAAATTCTGAATCTCCCATTGTAGAGACATCCTGATATTCACCTTGTTTTTTCGTAAAATTGTAGAACTATTCAATCAATAAGAGATTTACTTTCCTCTGCTCTTTATTCCTAAGCCATAGGACAAGTTTCAGCCTTTGAATATTCGTTACAATTCATAACAAATTCAACGAATCTAGTGGCAACGAAATATGAACCAAAATTTCCCTAAAAAATGAAGTTTTTTTAATATCTTTAGAACTGGACTTTCTTTGAGGCATTTTATCGAACAGTTCACCTACACCAATCTTTGAACCCGTACCAAGAAGCTTAGCATACATATTCATAAGTGCATTGCCTGTATAAAACTCACAATCCATCCCATGTTTAGCAACACACCCATGAACAGACTCACCCAATCTCAAATTCATCATCATCATACACAATTTCAACAACGAAGGGAAAATATTTTGATCTGGACATCTCTTAGAAACTCGAAGCTAACCAAAAAAAGTGACTATATTCATGATTTCACTTTGGAGCAAAACTCCTCCTTGGTTTAAATTTAGTGAACCAACTTTATCCGAACGTCTTTTACAAAGTCATGAACCCAAATCAAGATTCTTATCAACCAAACGGGTTATCTCTTGGTTCAAAATAACTAAACCAACTTTAATAAAACCAACTCCTTATCTCCACCAAATTTCGATTCAGAAAATGACATAAGAAACAGATATGCAGCCCCTAAACCTTCAAGACACCATCAAACTCAATTTCAGCTCCAAACTTCATCAATCATAACGCAAGCCCAAACATTCTAAAACAAACTCATGAGCTATTATCACAATTGGTCTTAAAATCGTGTCTTTAATCTAATGTCTACTTCTCAATCTAATTCTCTTCTTATAAGCTCATGAACACATCTTCTTTCTCATTCGCTTCACAATTTCTCCTTCTAGTGACAAATCCACGATTACCCGAAACAAGACTAAATCTCTATCGAAAACCCGCTCGGATACCAATTGAAAAACTGGATTTGTCCTAGATCTATATGATTGAGCGTTAAGATGACGTAATGCATAAGAAAGTGCACAAAGTAAAGAAGGCACGAAGTTTGTTAACGAGGTTCGGTTCTCCAACCAACATCCCCGGGACCTAGTCCAGAAACAAATCCACTAGAACAAGATTGTAAATACAATTACATGTGGTATCCAACATAAACATGCCTACCACTCTTTTCTACGTGGACTTTTGGAAACAGTATCAAACACATCATGCTTGACTACCACCCGGTAGCACCGGTGCACCACCGTCTTCACTAACGGCTGCAGTCTCCAAAGGAATACCACCAAACAAATCTTTCGATCTTGTTCAATGAGACGACGTCACACACACATGTGTGCCTCTCTCGATAATACCCTAGACGCGTGAGTCTTCATGACACCATCTCTTGGTATTTATAATCAAGTGCCAAAAACCCTAGACGACTTAAGCCACACTTCAAGTCTCTATAAGCAATTGGGCTTAACTTAAACAAAAGCCCACGACTCACGTGGCCTTTACACTACAAGAAAACAGCCGCAAAATCGATAGAATTTTTGACGGATTTGCGACTGATATTTTCCGACGGATTTCCAATGGAAATGAATCCGTCGGTTATTTTCCAACGGATTTCCAACGAACAAACCCAAATCGTCGGAAAGTTATCGAGTAATAAGAACGTTAATATATCCATTGTATAGCCATTTTAAAATGTTATATTCCTACGGTTTTCAGACGGAATTCCAACGGACGCGACTTCTATATATATGTTTCCACATTTCTTCATTCATTCACACCACTAACTCAATTCAATCTCTATATAGTTACAATATGTCTTCTGGGAATTACTTTCGGTCGTGAATGGACGAACCTATGATAGATCCCGAGTCAAACCTACTGAAAGATGATTATGCTCGAGGAATATGCGAGTTCATGGAATTGGCCAGAAATCAATGGGGAGCAAAAAAATGGTAAGATTAAATGTCTTTGTAGTATATGCCGGAATTCTCATAATGTTAAGGTTGAGTTAGTTTGGCATCAATTAGTAGGGTTTAGGATTTACATTTTAGGGTTTAGGGTTTAGGGTTTAGGATATATCCGTCGGAAAATTTGTTTTATATACAGACTCTTATTCTTCGTGATTTCATTCGAAAAATCACTTAGAAACTTCCCAAAAATACAAAAAATCTTCAATACCCCGTCAAATCTCCATTTCCAAGTTTCAAAACCATCCAACCTCCTTTCCAATGGATCCAAACCGCTCCAATATGTAAGTATATATGTTTTTAAGTTGATTTAGGATATGAAATTTAGATTTAGGGAATTAGAATGTAGATTTTAGGTTTATGATTTAGGATTTCGTGTTTTAGATTGAACATTTAGGATATTAGTTATAAGCAATGTTGATTTTGGTTTTTAAGTATGTTAATATGATTTTCTGATTTTTTTGTATTTTTAATGGTTTTAAAAATGTTTTTATATATACTAAATACTCTATAATTATTTATGTTTTTTAAAAATCATTTTTATTTTTTCTAAATTTTTTTAGTAATAAATTTTAAAAAATATTCAAATTTATTCTATTTATTTAAGTTTTATAAATATTTCATAATTTAATAATCGAACTATATAATTATTTAAGTTTTTTAAATCATTTTTATTTTTATACATTTTTTCTTAATTTATAATTTAAAAATAAATTTCATAATTTCATAATTTTTTTATTTATTTAAGTTTTATAAATATTTCTTAATTTAATAATCTAATATATATTTATTTATAAATTCTATAATTATTTAATTTATTTCAAATTCGTTTTTATTTTTTTCAAATTTTTTTATTTTTTAAAAAATTTATAAATTTATATAAATTTTTCATAATTTTTTGGTTACATATATATTCATTTGTTAATAATTAATATATATATATATATATATATATTAGGAATTATGCTCGATTTCATTCCCTTTTTGAATCCGGTGGTTCGAGACGTGGTCGAAGAGCGAGTGAAAACCGCTCCACTCCTGTTCCGGAGACTCAATCTCCTGTCAGTTACTCATCAAGCTGATTTTGCTCTGACCCAAATGAGCATTGAGGATTTTCTTTCTCAACCCGGTCGGGAAAAATTGTCGTACCTTCATCCCGATTGTGGTGGCAACAGTACCTAGTAAGTAAAAGGTTTTAAAATTATTAAATGTTTTATTTATTTATTTTTAAAAGTTTAAACTAATTTTGTTTTGTAGGTTCTATCTATCCCATAATGGGATAACCAAGTCGATCAATCGTATGCTCAACGGAATGTTCCAGCGTCCGTATCCGACATATGCCGTTATGCCATTGGCTGAGCGTGATTTATGATTTCGGTAATTTGTGGTATGAATTTCTTTACTTTTTAACTTTAAAATTTTACGTTTTACTTTTTTGATAATACATTTTTCTAAATTTTTAAATATTTTAATCATTTTTTTTTGCAGCAAGATTTCACTTGGGATCGAGACATGATGTCTCGTGTTAGACGTGAGTTTGATGCTAAGGCATCGAAAGTGTACTCACGAAAGATGAACGAGTGGAAGGACAAGTGGAACCGGAATGATATTCCGAGAGAACTGCTTGCAAACCCAGACTTCTGGAATGGTTTGGTTGCTTACTAGAAGATGGACAACACCCAGGCAACATCGGCAACTCAATCAACCAACTGGAAGAGTGACTAGAAGGGCAAAGAAATTATCACTCACAATTTGGGAGCAATGAGCAAGGCTTCTTGGGAACAACAATTGGTAAGTTTATATAAATGTAGGCTTTTATTTAACTTGTGTTACTTATAGTTTTCATAAAATATTTCAATTCCGTCAAGAAGGTTTTGTTTTTGTTTTTTGTTTTATTTTATTCATTTATAATGATTTATATTTTTTTTGTTTCGTAGGTTACTCCAAAGTCCAAAGGACGTGTTTTTATACTTCCAGAAGAGACTCCTCGCCATCCTCGCCATCTTCTATAACTTCGAGGTTTTATAGAGATCCTCAGCTTAGAGCTCAACTGGAAGAGAAGTCGGCCGAGATCGAAGCTCTCAACAACAAGATTGAGACAATCAAAGAAAACAAGGCTGCACAGCTCAAGGCAATGCAGGATCAAATGGACGATTTCTTCCGTTCATTCCAACCTCCTATGATGTCTGAAATCCGTCGGAAAGACTATCTGATGGTTTTCTGACAGGCTTTCGGCACCGTGTTCTGATGGATTTCTGACGGATACCGGACATCGGAAAAATCCGTCAGAAATACCGACGGGTTTCGGACGATTGTTTTATTTTCGACCATCTAGAAAAGACGGAAGAATCCATCAAAAATCCGTCGAAAACAGTTGTTTTCTTGTAGTGTTATGCTTTTACGTTACGTTCTTAGGAACAGAGAGTTTCTTGTTTCAACAACTCGAATCCTGTCTTTATCTCTGTCATAAGAACAACTATGATCTCGAGCTTTCTTTGTGTCTCAATGTCTCTTTCCAAAACGGTCACAACATGTGTTTTTATATCTCTAACAACTTTTCAACTCAATCAACACTGTACTTACACACTCCACGTTTTTGAATACTCCTTCCTCTTGAACTGCCAAGCCATAATCACTCCATAACATGTCATTCCCTCTGCTTGTATTCCCATCTTCCTCACCAACTCATCTGAAATAAAGTTGTGGGATGCACCAAAACCACCATCACCACCACTTCTATTTCATGTATGATATCTTTAATCTTCATAGAGCAAGGAGAAGATAGCCCCACCACCAAATTGATAGATAACTCGGCAAGCTCAGTGATCTCCCCGCGAAGTCTGTGCAAAATGCTTGCACCGTCTCTTCTTGCCTGAGTATGACCAGCCGCTCATTAGATGTGGTGGCTTGGGTTGGAGCGAAAATGTCTATCACTCTCTCCTTCAGTTGTTCCCAGCTTAGAAATGGGTCTCGATCTCTCTCCCAATATATCCAAAACCTTCAACTTTTCCATCTGTAACTTCTTTCCTTTGAGGTTTTGTTCGATGGCTGAGATTTTTTTCACCTCTGTCTTGAGTTTCTTCGTTTCGTTTTCCATTTTCTCCATTTTTTTGGTGGCATCCGCAAGAACCACCTCGTTCTGATGCTAAGTTTGTCATGAGTAGGTTAGCAAAACTGCTCTTAAGATGTAAAAAAAGAGAAGACTTTCTTGATATTAATGAAAAGGATCGATTACAGATTTAAGAGACAGGTTTAATGGAATCTCTCCCCTCCCCTTACAAGTCTCCAAATCCTTGATACCCTTCCCAGTCTCTCTTACTTACAATATATAGTCCTACCTGGCAAACCCTACACTCACACTTCCGTTAGAGTACGCATGTGAGGTGAGAAAGCAACATACTAATTACTGTGGTTATTTTAGATAGTAGATAGATGGTGAATCTAGAAGTTATCCCAGCTGAAACTCACTTCTTAGTGAGTCCATGTTTCCCCACAGTCCTTTTAAGTACTTTGGGCCTTCTTCTTCCTCTTGTACTCGTATAGAACAGGTGGATGAATTTCCTTTTCCTCTTCCTCTTCCTCTTCCTCTTCTTCCTCTTGTGCTCATAGAGAACTTGTGAATGTTGCGAAAGAAAAATTATGGTAAATTAAGGTATTGTGTGCTCTGATGCTAGATAGAATGTGAAAATGTTAACTGTATTATGACTAATATAAGACAATATGACTAATATACTCTATAACTCTATCTTGTATCTTAATATACTTTAATTATTTAGGTTCAATTCTTTTGTGAATTGTATATTCTTTTCTGACTAAACATATCCTCCTGTCCTAATATAGCTTTTCCATATATTTTTTTTTCACTTCCTCGTTCGTGAAGAATTTATTTATATTTTAGCAATTATTTTTTATTATAATTAGTATATGACAGATATGCTTATATGACAGATATAAACTATAAAATACAACCTATATACAATTTTTATTTGATTTCTTTTTTTTGGTCTTGAGTCTTCAATAAAATAATTCATTGGTCCGACACTAAACCTAACTATGCACATACCGTTAGGCATGAACATCACATATGGATCCGTTGGATATCCGAATCCGAAAAACAAATATCCGGGCAAAACAAATTCAGATCCGGATACTAGAAAATTTTGGAATGGATATCTGCAGATATTCGTATCTGATCTTAAAAAAATTACTGTATATATGCATTTTTACCTTCAGATACCATGTGGATATCCGCCATTTTACACCTAATTTTTATTATTTTTTTATTTTTTTTATTTACACCGGATCCGGATATCCACGGATCTAGATAATAAAATTGAGAATTTGGCGGATCCGGATATCTCCAAAATTTCGGATATTCGGATCCGTAACAGACCTATATACAGTTTACAATAAAACTTCTATAAATTAATACTCAATAATTACATATATTTTTATGATCCCAAATTAATTTTTGTCCATTAATATCTTGATAAATAATCTTTGTAATTATTCAAATATTAATATATTATAGTTCCAGTATTATTAATCTATAGAGGTTTTACTATAGGAATTTATGATTTTATAGACTGTAATACTTAGGAAGTAGATTAGAGTTTCCCTCATTATGAGGTTAAAAATTAAGGTATATATTATTACAATAAACTATTTCAATACTATATTGATAAAACAAAAGAAAATTATGTAGACAAATTGATTTACAGGAGATATTTGATATCTAAGTAATAGAGAAATAATGTTAATTACCAAAAAAAAGTAATAGAGAAACCCAGAAAAGAAGAATGATTGAGAAGTAATGAAACAAATAATATATGTCCTCCCTCCAAAACAAATAAAAATAATTCAATTTTCTTTCATTTTTACGATGCTAAGCAACACTATTAAAAAAAAAAAAAAAAAACTATAAAGAAATTGAAGAAAAGAAGAAAAGAAAAGTTAACTTAATACAAGAGCAAGCGTGTTGCCCGAATCCGTGTGGGATCAGCAAAGCGTGAAGAGAAAGACCTAGAAAGATTCTCAGGCTCATCATGGTCATGCCATCCTGGCCCTTGATCAAAATTCAAAGAATAATCGTAAGGCTCATAAGCCACGACCTTTGTAGAAGAAGATGGAGAAGGCAACAGCTTAAGCTTCATAAACAGAACCTTCCACTTCGGTAAGAGTCTTTCTCGTTGTTGTTGCTTCGACCCTCTGCAACTCTTGCTGTATCTTCCAAGTACAATTTTCTCTCTGTAAGATGAAGCGGACGATGACACGTTCCATCTCTTCTTGCTTGGAGATTCAAACATCATTTTCTCTTGCTTGAGTTCTAATTTGTCTTCTGTCTTTGTGAATCTCTTAGCTGTGTTATTTATATATGTTGTAGTAGCTGGATGGATATGAACACGTAAAACTGAGACTAATTCAAAGTCAGCTTTGAAAGGCTTATGAAACTGCGTTAGCCAACTTGTATGAATATTTAATTGGTGAAAGGTATCATTTTAAATGCGGTATCTGACTCTATTACAAAAAAATAGTCAAAGTAGACCTTTTTTCTTTGGATGCGACTTTTTTGTTGTTGTTGACATAAGCAAGTGATTTTTATTTAGGGAGGATGTTTCTTATCCATAAATCTGAGTTTTAGTTAGGATTAACTGATATATAACCTTATTATTACAAAGTTGGTCTCGGAAATATGATATGTTATCTATTATTATTATTATTATTATTATTATTATTATTATTATTATTATTATTATTATTATTATTATTATTATTATTATTATTATTATTATTATTATTATTATTATTATTATTATTATTATTATTATTATTATTATTATTATTATTATTATTATTATTATTATTATTATTATTATTATTATTATTATTATTATTATTATTATTATTATTATTATTATTATTATTATTATTATTATTATTATAATTATTATTATAATTATTATTATTATTATTATTATTATTATTATTATTATTATTATTATTATTATTATTATTATTATTATTATTATTATTATTATTATTCTTATTATTATTATTATTATTATTATTATTATTATTATTATTATTATTATTATAATAATAACGAATGAAACATCAATATATCCTCCCAAAATTCATCTTTAAGACAGCAATAGCCAATTTGGGATTAGTTATGTTCGTGAAGTTCCAAATATTAATAATGTTTTGTTTGAGATTCTTTTCATGTTGTTACCTCAAATAATTTATTAAGTTTGTGGTACGAAACTCTATTTTAGGGAGAACCAATCTAGGACTAACGAACTTACATAGAAAATATAGATTTTTGTGCTCTTATAGGCTTAGCAAGACTAATACTAAAAGAAGAGAAGGAAGATTGGAAGAGCCTTCCTTCTATACTAAAAAAGAACAAAGAAAAAAAAAAAAGAAGAAAAGGAAGATTGGAAGAGCCTTGAAGTCTTGTAGTTCCGTTACAAAGGAAGGCTACTCCGACGGGTTCGATACCAATGATATGCTGGAGATTAAAGTGAATCATTGCAATTTTTTAAGTGAATCTTTACAACCGTTTGACTAAATTAGTGTAACAGTTGAGTTGGTACTTATTCTATGAACTATTACATCGTTCGGTTGTTTATTAGATGAACCATTGCATCTCATCCTATATAAAAGAAGAAGGCTCTCTCCAGACACGTCAGCATACTTTTCTTAACCACATCAGCAATTTTTAGCCATGTCAGCAGCAGGAAGAAAATTCTCAGTGACTTCACGAGAACTCTTCACAACATAATCGATGGCTAATTCCCAGGCTATGATGGTTGTGATCAAGTTCGCTAGACCATCTTTCTGCAATAACCAAGGTTATGATCGTAGCTTTTGGTTTGCTGATTTTTCTAATGTTTGGGATCCTGATTTGTTCGATTTTGGAATTAGAGGAAGTTGAGATCGACCGGTGTAACGAATTTGACGTGGAGTACGTGTTTGTCTATGTGAATCCAGAGAAGGGATCGAAGAAACTTTGGTTAAGTTCTAGGCGATTGATGATACACTTCTTCTTGATGTCATAGCTCATGGTGGAGCAACGTTCTCATTTCGAAATAGGGTATGTCATGGTCTCTCTTATCTATTTATTGTGTTTTATTAGTGTCTACACTGATATTCAGCTTAGGACATTTTGGTGAAATTTTCGATATCTGTTTTTTTTTCTCCAGATGCTTTTGACACTGAGCAGCTTTTGCATTGCATTGACACAATCAAGAGTGGGAAACCCTATAAAATTCCAATTTATAACTTCAAGAACGATCAACGTAAATCAGATGCTTTTCGCCAGGTATGATACTCTTCTTTGGTAGACTTTTATGTGGCTGTTGTAAGATGTGTCTACATTTGTTGGACCTCCTTATACGGTTTATTACTACAGTTTTATGTTTTATCTTTTAACTTCATGTGGCTTAATCTTTGGAATATTGACTTTTGCAATGTTCATGTTTCAACTTGATACCCATATTTGAATCTCTTAAAAGTCTATATTAGGGCTTGAGTTGATAAGGATTATCATTCGTTAAATAAATTAGTGGGGACTTTTGTCAGGTCAATGCTTGTGATGTCATAATTTTGGAAGGGATTCTACTTTTCCATGACTCACGAATTCGGGAATTGATAAATATGAAGATCTTTGTTGACATAGGTTAACTAGTATATTGTCTCTTTTTTTGGCTCTCCTTTATTTGACCTTATTTTGATCTGAATAACTCTAAATGATATAGTGACAACTTTATCTTGTGATGGAAGTCAGCCAACTCTGAATTTATTTGAATGTTTATAATCCTCGTCAAAGTTAAAAGTCCTCATCGTAGCTATTAATTGGTTCCAGATGCTGATGTGAGGCTTGGCCGTAGAATCAGGCAAGACACGGTTGAGAGGGGTAGGGATGTTGATTATGTCCTTGAACAGGTTAGTCTTTATTTCTGGTTTTGGTGTAAAATTGTCAGCAAGGTTCACCTATCCAAATTAGTGCGATCTAATATATGAATACAAAGACTAGGAATTATCAACTTAGATACGATCTTTTCTATCTCTTCTCATTTACTCTAAGTTCTAAACATGAATTTAATCTCTTCTAAAGCTTCAAATTATGTAGCTTCTGATGGCTTTTGCTCTTCATGTTCTATTTACGAACAAGCAACTTCTAAGGTGAACGAAGAAGAAACCAAATCATGTAATCTTTGGAATAAGCATTTCCAGTGGCGTTGGAGGATAAAGAAATGGTCTAGAGTTGACCAAGATAGGAGAAAAAGGATTCTATGGACATAAGAAGAGCATCGGTTCTTCTTCTTCTTCGTTCAAATTTTTATCCATGTATTGATATTAAGACTATAGTCAACGAGAATCGCAGTCTGTAAGTGAGAAATAAGGTGTTACCCTTTGTTTATTCTCTCGAAATTAACAAACTAGGAAAGGATAAGTCATGACCATTTCGATGAACTTTATGATCTAAAAAAAATCATGCTCAAGTAACAAGTCATGTTTATCCGGGTTAACCCAATTACTTGAGACAAGAGACGGAATAGCATTCATGACCAAATTTAGTTCTATACTAATGGTACAACTCAAATAGACTCGTATCTATATAAATTATTAATTTTTAATTTTTTTATTCCGTCACTTCATCATCCATTTAAACATTCACAATAAACAGTGATAATATTAATTATGATTAATTTATCAAACAAAACAAAATAAAACCAACAAATAATTAAATAAAAAGATATATAATAAATGCTTAGTGACTAGTCAATCATATATGATTAAATGTTATTTTTATTTAGTTTATTTAAATATAAACTGAGAGAATAATGTAAGAATCAAATTGGGGTGTCTCAATATAGAAGTTTGTTTTTTGCTTGCTTGTTCGACGTAAATAGACACAAGTTTCAAGATCTAACTATTTTTGGCATAAGAATCTACACCAAAAACGTGAGCCAACTGATCCTTAACAATTTTGTATTTAATGAGAGTCGAAGATGGACCAATTTGGTACGGGATTGGATGGCAATTACACCAGGCGAGCATGATTATTTTTTAGCGGTTGAACGCCCTTTTTCTTGCTTGTCATTTAAGGAAAGTCTTGGAGATTTCAAGGGCGATTAGGGTTCGGTTGCCTCTTCCCTTGAGGGCCTCGGCGCTGCCTGAAAAGGCTCACAACAAGGTGGTGGGGAGGATGGAAGCGGAAGCTCGTTCGGCTGGCTCTTCGTCAAATCGGTTGTCTGATGGTCTGGCCTCTGCTCCGGCAGCAAATCTGGTGAGGCTTTGTTGCTTATCTCCGTCAAATCGAAGCACTGGTCCTGCAACACAGAATGTGTTCTGTTCGAAAAATGATGATATCTCAGATCCACACCAGGATAAATCGTGGGCTCCAATCGCTGGCCGCTTAACACAGTTTGATGCAGTTGCACATGACGTTGATGGAAAACAAATAGTTACGGTACCGCCGGAGATTCTTCAGGAAGCTCCTCCACTCTGGGAGGATTTTCTCGTTGGTCGTTTTGCATCCAATGCTCCCCATATTTCCAAAATCCACATTATAGTCAACAAAATTTGGAATCTTGGTGATAAAACGATTAAGATCGATGCATATGTTGTCAATGATACGACGATAAAGTTCAGAATTCTCAACTCAAACGCTAGAAATCGAGTTTTTCGTTGGGGCATGTGGAATATTTGTGAGATTTCGATGATCGTATCGAAATGGACACCAGTCTTTGAAGACGCACAGCCTGCTCTCAGGTTAATGCCAATGTGGGTTAAGCTGCTGAATGTGTCGCCATCTCTCTTTTCGTGGAAGGGGATTAGTTTCATAGCTAGTCAGGTGGGGATCCCAATTAGGCTGCACAAGGATACGGAACTAGTCACAACTTTTGATGAAGCAAAATTCTTCATTGATGTTTCTCTGTCCAAGGATCTTCCGAAGGAATTCTGCTTTCAAATCAATGATGAGGACTTCACTGTATCTTTCGAGTATCCTTGGCTCCTGATGAGGTGTTCTAGGTGTCGCAGTTGGGGGCATACAGAACACGGTTGTTTAAAGCAATTCAGGTCACCGAGAAAAAATGTGGCTGGAGCTGGCCAAGAAAATGTCTGCAACAAGGGAAATTCTTCTGAGCCCCGGGTGCAGCCTGCAACAAGTTCGGTCCAGACTTACTTCCTACAGTGCAGATGGAAATGAATAGAAGTACGGCAGTAGCTACTGACTTACGGGACCGGATACTGGACCGAGAAGTAGGTGAATTTGTCCCCTCTCCGGTTGAAAATGATTGGAAAACTATCTCTCACTGTTATGGGAAGCACTCTAGTATGAAAAAACTACTTTATGGAGCTGTTTCCATAGCTAGTCCAACTCGATATTAGGTCTTTCACTTACCGGAAAATGAACCAGATATCTCGGAAGCAATGGTTTCAGCTGCAGTTTTATCTCCATCTGACGAAGCTTTGGCCACATCGACAACAGTTCGTACAGTTGCAAATGTGAGGATAGTCCCTGCTCGTAGTGCTAGTCCAACTCTCTCCAGTACAGCAGCTTCAATCCCAGCAGCTCCTGCACTGCAGCTGCAGCTCCAGTCACACCAAGTTCAGCTACAAGTATCTCTCCCAGCACTGTTGCAGAAGCAAATGGGGTCACGTTGTTCTCAGGTGCAGGTTCGTTCTTAGATGGAGCCAAAAAAATGCAAACAAAAACGCAGACTCTTATTGAAGCAGTTCATGATGCGAGGGAAAACACTGTTGTAAACTCTTCCGTTACTGTAGTAGCTCACGAAACACTTGAGCACTCTGTTCAAACACAGCATGTGTCTCCGAAACTCCTAGATGTAGTCCCTGCTGGTACAAAGTCTGCAAAGCTTGTCCCGGTTCCTATTCAGAAGGAATTTCATCGCGATGATACTAGAGCTAGAGCCTATCTACATCGCACATCCAAATTGCAGAAAATAGGGACCTCATCTAAAACAGAACGAACAGTAGAGGCTGCACTGGGTGGCCTTGGAAGAAGGAAATACCATAAAAAAAACTTAATGTTTGTCTTTTTCTGGAACATTAGAGGTTTGAACAAAAGAAGGAGGCAAACAACAATCTGCAATTGAATTAATTCAAAGAATCTGCTATTCGGTGGGCTTTTAGAAACCCGGGTTACCGAAAGTAGAGCTACTACCGTCGCTAAGGCTTTCCATGGGTGGTCTATTGCCTCAAACTATGAACATCACCTCTTGGAAGGATCTGGATAGTGTGGGATAAGAGGGTGGACCTCAAAATCTTAATAAAAACTGATCAAATGATCTTGTGCACCTTTGTTTATGCATCAAACTTGGTAGAGGAGAGGCAACAGTTGTGGAGTCAGCTAAAGAACCTTCAGAGTCACTTATCTCTTTCTGGAGTATCGTGGCTCTGTCTTGGTGACTTCAATGATAACTTGACATCCGCGGAACATTCAGGTATTGTGTTGGCTCCTACAATTACTAATATGCTAGCTTTTTAGGAGGCCGTCCGGGATTGTTCTCTCACGGATATGGCGTTCATGGGTCCATTGTTTACATGGTGTAACAAGCATGATTCTGAACTCATATGCAAAAATCTTGGCCGAGTTCTAGTAAATGATTTGTGGCTACTCGCTTACCCGCACTCTTACACCAAGTTCGAGGCTGGAGGATGTTCAGACCATTTACAGGGTCATGTTTTACTACATGGTACGACCTTTCGACCCAATAACTCATTTAAATTCTCTAATGCTATCACTAAAGTGCAGGAGTTTATGCCGATGGTCGAGGAGTATTGGGCATCTACGACCCCCTTTTTTCTCTCTACGTCTTCCTTATACTGGTTCTCGAAAAAGCTAAAGCATCTTAAGACGTTAATTCGTCGTCTTAGCCTATCAAGCTCCACCATCTGTCTATACAAGCGGATAATGCTTATGAGGATCTATGTCCCTGCCAAAATGCAACTCTTTTGCAGCTCTCCAATGCGTCAAGCGTCGCGGAGTCTTTAGCTTACGCAAGATGGGATCATGTGACGCTTCTAGAGGAGAGTTTCCTAAGACAGAAAGCTAAGCTTCCTTGGTTAGAAGTGGGTGACCAAAATAATTGCTTTTTCCACAATGTGGTGAAAGAGAGGCAAGCGAAGAACACAATTCGGGAAATAGTAAATCTCGAGCGACAAACCTTGACTACAATGGTGAACATCAAAGAGGAGGCGGTAAGGTATTTTAGCTCAATTTTTTCTCATCATCCTGCTGATTTTACAGGAATTCTGTCTCGGAGTTGGACAGCCTCCTCACGTTTTGGTGCTCTAGTGAGGATAAGGCGATGATGGTCTCCGAGGTTACCGATGCTGAGATCACCGGGGTACTTTTCTCTATGCCGTCTAATAAGTCTCTAGGACTGGATGGTTATTCTATGGAGGTTTACAAAGCCACTTGGCCTATTGTTGGAAAATATTTCATCATCACAGTGAAGTCGTTCTTTGCTCATGGATTTCTTTCCAAGGGTATAAACTCCACCATTTTAGCCTTAATTCTTAAGAAGTCGGACTCAATATCAATGAGGGATTACCGGCCTATCTCCTGCTGCAATGTCCTATATAAAGTTATCTCGAAACTGTTGGCAAACCAACTCAAAGGGATTCTCGACGCGTTTATTACCCCAAATAAATCTGCCTTTATTAAAGACGATTATTTTTTGGAGAACATCCTACTGGCCTCAGAGCTGGTTTGGGATTACATTATAGCAGTGAAGTCGTTCTTTGCTCATGGATCTTAAATGACAAGCAAGAAGATGAACCAATTTGGTACGGGTTTGGATGGCAATTACACCTGGCTGGTGGATGTTCTTTGCTCATGGATTTCTTCCCAAGGAGTCTTTCTTTGCTCATGGATTTCTTCCCATGGGTATAAACTCCACCATTTTAGCCTTAATTCCTAAGAAGACGGACTCAACATCAATGAGGGATTACCGGCCTATCTCATGCTGCAATGTCCTATATAAGGTTATCTCGAAACTGTTGACAAACCGACTCAAGAGGATTCTCGACGCGTTTATTACCCTAAATCAATCTGCTTTTATTAAAGACTGTTATCTTATGGAGAACATCCTACTGGCCTCAGAGCTGTTTTGGGATTACATCATCGTAGTGAAGTCGTTCTTTGCTCATGGATCTTAAATAACAAGCAAGAAGATGGACCAATTTGGTACGGGTTTGGATGGCAATTACACCAAGCTGGTGGATGTTCTTTGCTCTTGGATTTCTTCCTAAGGAGTCGTTCTTTGCTCATGGATTTCTTCCCAAGGGTATAAACTCCACCATTTTAGCCTTAATTCCTAAGAAGACAGACTCAACATCAATGAGGGATTACCGGCCTATCTCCTGCTGCAATGTCCTATATAAGGTTATCTCGAAACTGTTGGCAAACCGACTCAAGAGGATTCTCGACGCGTTTATTACCCCAAAATCAATCTGCCTTTATTAAAGACCGTTATATTATGGAGAACATCCTACTGGCCTTAGAGCTGGTTTGGGAAGAAATCCATGAGCAAACAACGACGCCACTGCGATCATGAAATCTTTTCCAACAATAGGCCAAGTGGCTTTGGAAAAATCCATAGGATAGCCATCCGATCCTGGAGACTTATTAGACGGCATAGAGAAAAGTACCCCGGTGATCTCAGCATCGGTAACCTCGGAGACAAGCATCGCCTTATCCTCACTAGAGCACCAAAACGTGAGGAGGCTGTCCAACTCCGAGACGGAATTCCTGTAAAATCAGCAGGATGGTGAGAAAAAATTGAGCTAAAATACCTTACCGCCTCCTCTTTGATGTCCATCATTGTAGTCAAGGTTTGCCCCTCGAGATTTACTATTTCCCGAATTGTGTTCCTCGCTTGCCTCTCTTTCACCACATTGTGGAAAAAGCGATTATTTTGGTCACCCACTTCTAACCAATGAAGCTTAGCTTTTTGTCTTAGGAAACTCTCCTCTAGAAGCGTCACATGATTCCATCTTGCGTAAGCTAAAGACTCTGCGACGGTTGACGCATTGGAGGGTTGCGAAAGAGTTGCATTTTGGTAGGCACATAGATCCTCATAAGCATTATCTGCTTGTCTAGTCAGATGGTGGAGCTTGATGTGGCTGAGACGATGGATTAACGGCTTAAGATGCTTTAGCTTTTTCGAGAACCAGTATAAGAAAGACGTAGAAAAAAGGGGGTCGTAGATGCCCAATACTCCTCGACCATCGGCATAAACTCCTGCACTTTAGTGATAGCATTAGAGAATTTAAATGAGTTCTTGGGTCAAAAGGTCGTACCATGTAGTAAAACATGACCCTGTAAATGGTCTGAACATCCACCAGCCTCGAACTTGGTGTAAGAGTGCGGGTAAGCGACTAGCCACAAATCATTTACCAGAACTCGGTCAAGATTTTTGCATATGAGTTCAGAATCACGCTTGTTACACCATGTAAACAATGGACCCATGAACGCCATATCCGTGAGAGAACAGTCCCGGACGGCCTCCTAAAAAGCTAGCATATTAGTAATTGTAGGAGCCAACACAGTACCTGAATGTTCCGCGGATGTCAAGTTATCATTGAAGTCACCAAGACAGAGCCACGGTACTCTAGAAAGAGATAAGTGACTCTGAAGGTTCTTTAGCTGACTCCACAACTGTTGCCTCTCCTCTACCAAGTTTGACGTATAAACAAAGGTGCACAAGATCATTTGATCAGTTTTTATTAAGATTTTGAGGTCCATCCTCTTATCCCACACTATCCAGATCCTTCCAAGATGTGATGTTCATAGTTTGAGGCAATAGACCACCCATGGAAAGCCTTAGCGACGGTAGTAGCTCTACTTTCTGTAACCCGGGTTTCTAATAGCCCACCGAATAGCAGGTTCTTTGAATTAATCCAATTGTAGATTGGTGTTTGCTTCCTTCTTTTGTTTAGACCTCTAATGTTCCAGAAGAAGACAGACATTAAGTTTTTTTTATGCTATTTCCTTCTTCCAAGGCCACTCGGTGTAGCCTCTACTATTCGTTTTGTTTTAGATGAGGTCCCTGTTTTCTGCAATTTGGATGTGTGATGTAGAAAGGCTCTAGCTCCAGTATCATCGCGATGAAATTCCTTCTAAATAGGAACCAGGACAAGGTTTGCAGACTCTGTACCAGCAGGGACTGCATCTAGGAGTTTCGAAGACACACACTGTGTTTGAACAGAGTGCTGAAGTGCTTCGTGAGCTACTGCAGTAACGGAAGAGTTTACAACAGTGTTTTCCCTCGAATCATAAACTACTTCAATAAGAGTCTGTGTTTTGTTTGCGTTTTTTAGCGCCATCTAAGAACGAGTCTGCACCTGAGAACAATGTGACCCCATTTGCTTCTGCAACAGTGCTGGGAGAGATACATGTAGCTGAACTTGGTGCGACTGGAGCTGCTACGACTGAAGCTGCTGTACCGGAGAGAGTTGGACTAGCCCTACGAGCAGGGACTATCCTCACATTTGCAATTGTACGAACTGTTGTCGATGTGGCTAAAGCTTCGTTAGATGGAGATAAAACTGCAGCTGAAACCATTGCTTACGAGATATCTAGTTAATTTTCCGGTAAGCGCAAGACCTCATATCGAGTTGGAATAGCTATGGAAACAACTCCATAAAGTAGTTTTTTCTTACTAGAGAGCTTCCCGTGGCCGTGAGAAACATTTTCCAATCATTTTCAACCGGAGAGGGGACAAATTCACTTGCTTCTCGGTCATGTATCTGGTTCCGTAAGTCAGTAGCTACTGCCATAATTTTATTCATTTTCGTCTGCACTGTAAGAGGTACAGTCTGGACCGAACTTGTTGCAGGCTGCACCCGGGGCTCAGAAGAATTTCCCTTGTTGCAGACATTTCTTTGGTCAGCTTTAGCCACATTTGTTCTCGGTGAACTGAATTGCTTTAAACAACCATGTTCTATATGCCCCCAAGTGCGATACCTAGAACACCTCATCGGGAGCCAAGGATACTCGAAAGATACAGTGAACTCCCCATCATTGATTTGAAAGCAGAATTCCTTCGGAAGCTCCTTGGACAGAGAAACATCAATGAAGACTTTTGCTTCATCAAAAGTTGTGACTAGCTATGTATCCTTCTGCAGCCTAATTGGGATCCCCACCTGACTAGCTATGAAACTAATCCCCTTCAACAAAAAGAGAGATGGCGGCACATTTAGCAGCTTAACCCACATTGGCATTGACTTGAGAGCAGATTGTGCGTCTTCAAGGACTGGTGTCTTTTTCGATACGATCATCGGATTCTCACAAATATTCCACATTCCCCGACATTATCGTCGTATCAAATGTGGACTGAGTTGCAAGGACTGAGTTGCAAATTCTGAACTTTATCGTCGTATCATTGACAACATATGCATTGATCTTAATCATTTTATCATCAAAGTTCCAAATTTTGTTGACTATAATGTGGATTTTGGCAATATGGGGAGCATTAGATGCAAAACAACCAACGAGAAAATCCTCCCAGAGTGGAGGAGCTTCCTGAAGAATCTCCGGCGGCACCGTAACTCTTTATTTTCCATCAACGTCATGTGCAGCTGTATCAAACCATGTTAAGCGGCCAGCGATTTGAGCCCACGATTTGTTCTGGTGTAGATCTGAAATATCGTCATTTTTCGAACAGAGCACATTCTCTGCTGCAGAACCAGTGCTTTGATTTGACGGAGATAGACCACGAAGCCTCACCGGGTTTGCTGCCAGAGCAGAGGCCAGACCATCAGACAACCGACTGGTTGAATCTCGACGAGAAACCTGCAGACCTCAAGCGCGAGACTCGTCTGTATCAGAATGACCTGCAGCTTTTCCCGCAACAAACAGAACCTCCAACAACGTATTCAAAACCACCGGCGAAGAGCCAGCCGAATGAGCTTCTGCTTCCGTCCTCCCCACCACCTCGACGTGAGCCTTTTCAGGCGGCGCGGAGGCCCTCATGGGAAGAGGCAATCGAACCCTAGTCGCCCTTGAAATCTCCAAGACTTTCCTTGAATGACAAGCAAGAGAGAGAGTGTTCAACCGCTTAATTAAATTAATTCAATTTTTAGAAACATAATTATTTTTTTTATAAATTTTTTATTCCTAATACATAATTAGTTTTATATTTTCTATTATCTCTTTATTTTTTTTTATTTTTTCATCATAATTAGCTAAAAAAACAAGGTTGGAATTATCTTTTCAAATACTTTCTTAATATATGTGAAAATCTTCGAAATTAGATTAGTTAGGAAGCGGGAATAATCAAAACAGAGAAAAGAGAATTTTGACAGCACAAAATAATAAAATACTAAAAATCTACTTGTATCTTAGTGTAGAACAAAAGACTTTGTTTGTCATATCGTACAAGGGATTCCGTATAACCCAAAACATGATAATGGTCAAAATACTCTTTAAGAAAAGTGTTATCGTACATAATTCAATCATTATCCAAGTTTGTTGTTCATCACGATTTAGTTCACATATCCTTCAACTACAACAATCATAAAGAATATTTTCTTATGAACAATGGCTAGTGCATCAGTACACAGTACACAGTGCACAAGATGACAACAAATTCGGCAAGTTAGAAAATTAAGGAGTCGGATTTCAAATGTGGAAAAAGAAGATGTATTTTCTCCTCATAACTTTCAATATAGTGTATGTTATGAGCATGCCAATGCCCACCGTACCAAACGATGATGGTGTTGTTGCTGGGAAACAAAGTATTAGCCATAAGGATTTTATCGTTATTCAAGACTAAACTGTTATTTTTACTTGTTATCTTACCTCTTGTTTTAGCTTTTGTTCTCTCTTCCATTAGGTGGATGAACTTGAGAAACCACCGTACACAATACTTGGTTGATCGAGTTGAGGATGTTCAACGGTTAGAAAGAGAGACTAGGAGAGCAACAAAAAAGCGTTTAGAACACTTGACACGTCTAGGCATAGGTGACAATCTGCTCCACCCGATTTTGCGGGTAGTGTTGATCAAGATGAGGTTGAGAAGGTAATGGAGTGGGTAAAACGTCAAATCATCCTCCAAGGAATCCACGTGTGGTTGGAACGTTTAATGAGCCTAAAATTTATGGGAAGTGAGCTAGAATTCGTCCACCATTAGTGGAAAACAACAATTTTGAGATCAATGATAGCCTCATTAACATGGTCCAAGGTAGCAAGTTTCATGGATTGCCAATGGAGGATCCTCTCGACCACTTGGATCAATTTGATCACTTTTGTGTTACCGTGAAAATAAATGGTATCTCCAAAAATGATTTTAAGCTAACACTCTTCCCATTCTCTCTTGGTGAAAAGACACACCAATGGGAAAATCACTTGCCTCACAACTCTATCACATCTTGGGATGAATGCAAGTGTGTCTTTTTGGGGACTTTCTTCTCTATTTCGCGACAGGTTCGCCTTAGAAATGAGTTTTTCGGTTTTTCCCAAAAGGGGAATAAGAGATTTAGTGAAGCATGAGAAAGGTTCAAGGGTTACACATAACAATGTCCTCACCACAGTTTCTCTAGTGAGTCATTACTTTTAAATCTATACCATGTTGTGTAGCCAAAGATTAGGATGCTCTAGGACACCGCAAGTAATGGTAACTTCTTGGGTCAACAAGCGGATCAAGGTATGATCTTGGTTAGAATCTTGCCATGAGTGATGGAAAATATGGTGATGATTATGATAGGTCTATAAGGGATAATGGAAGTCATGAGGATTAAACAAGAAGAGAGATAAAAGCTTTGAGTAAGAAACTTGACTAGATCAACTGAAAGGCAAGTGAATTATGTGGGAAATTTTTATGGGCAAAAATGTTATCAAGAGATTAGTGTTGAACTTTGTCAAGAGAATCAAGAGGAGATGAAATTTTTTTGCTGCTATCAACAACATGGGTTCAACCCTAATTACCGAAACCACACAAAAACCGTTCATACCAAAGTATCAATGTCAAAAATTCATAAGACAAAACCTACCCCAACAAACACCAAGGACAAACCTACAATCAAGTAACCTTTCAAACCAACACACAATACAAACCCCAAGGCCACTTCCAACCCATCAACCAACAAGGAAACTTTTAAGCCAACAACGAACAGGGGAATTTCAAACCGAACCCTCAATTCCGATCCAATCAATCCTTCTATCAAAACCAAGGCCAAGAAAATGCATCAAAGCCGCCATCTCATGAGGAAGACGCTCTACTAAACGAACATGGAATGGGAGCAATATAACTCATTACTCAAATGGTGGCAATGCATAACAAGATAAATGTGATGATCTTGATGATAAGATCACTAGCTTGGATTCTCACATGAAAATTATTGATCTTAGGGTCACCCAAACCTCTTCTTATTCAAAGAATCCAAGTGGAGCATTACCACGTAAATTTGAAGCTAATCCCAAGAATTTTTGCAATGATATCTTCACAAGTGATTTGGATATAGTTGAAAGTGAGAGCTACAAACGATCAAGAAAGTATGTTAGGATTGGTGAGAATGAAAAGGCAATAGAGGAAATTTATAGACCTCTCTATGGTTCAAATGTTGATGGTTTGGTTAGTGAGAGTGAAGTGAAAGTGGAGATAGTCACTAAATAAGAAGATAAGGAGTCCAAGATGATTGAAAAGAAAGATGTTGTATGAGTTGAGATTCCTTCTTATGGGCCTCCACTTCCAATTCATGGGCTATAACAAAATAACAAAAGAAGGTGCTTTCAAAGTTTAAGACGAATATGAGCGAGATTGGAGTATCATTGCCTTCTATGGATAGCTTGCACCAAGTACCTATCTACAAGAATTTCATTAAGATCATCACTGATAATAGGAAGAATGTTGAGGAAGTAATGAGGTTATATGAACCACCAAACACAACACCACTTGAACCTAAATTGATTCCAAAACTTGAAGATTTGGGTACATTTATCATAACTTACTTTCTAAGAGATTTAGGAATAGATAATGATTTATGTGATTCAAGAGCAGGTATAAATGTAATGTCACTTGAAATGGTGGAGAATTTAGGGATCAAAGAGATGAATCAACACTCTTTTTCCATCATGTATGGAGATGTTTCTTCGAAATCTCCACTTGGTTTATTTGAGGATTATCCTCTTAAGATTGGAGATTTATTAATCCCAACAGATTTCATGGTTGTTGAAAGGGTGCAACCCACTAAGTTTTCTATCATTATTGGAACTCCATTTCTCAACACCGTAGGAGCAAGCATCAACTTTTCAAAAAACGATTGATTTTTATCAATGTGAATCCCAAGGTCTCTTATCCAATCAAGTATTCCTCTACAAAGTTTTGTGCAACAATCAATAATGAAGAATTGAAAACAAGGAAGAGACTAGAAATTTTAAGGATCAACATAAAGAGATCAAAGTTGTGAATATGAAGAACCAAAAGACTCTGAAGCTTGATGAGAATATCTTGGATGGTCTATGTCTACACTCCTTGATTGATGAGCGTAAAGGAAGTGCCAAAGAGGAGGATTTGGGTAAAGCTAAGTAATTCATTGAAAACTACAAGAGCAAGAAGAAAGAAACCCACCCTCACACCCTTGTTCATCCTCTAAACTCAAAGATAGAACAGGCTTCTTCAATACTCTTTCCACAACCTCAACTGGTCCATGAAGCTCTACAACTCCTCCTCTCACTCCACTCCCTAAGATTCCAGACTAAGGCCAAGGTATGACCCTCTCACTCTATATATACCATTCTCTTTTGCTCATTTATATTTTTCATTTTGCATTTGGGATGTTTTGGTCTCTTTCTTGAATTATATTCCACACCGAGACGGTGTGAAATAATTTTAGGAGAGAGACCCATCTACTAATCATGTATTTTGTATTGATTATATTTTCTTGAGTCTTGCATTTGTTAATACTTGTGTTTTTGAGAAAAAATTAAAAAAAAGGGTTTTGAAAAATAAAAAAAAACCAAAAACAATTCATGTCGCTTTGCATTTCTATTTTGCTCTTAAGATTGAGTCTAGTAGTATGTAGTTTTCAGTTTATATTCATAGGATATGATTATTATATTGCCTTGTAGAATTTTAAACCTAGGATTAAATTTAAAGTCCTTAGTCATAGTTAAATTGTTTCTTGAACATCTCCGAAAAATGAAAAACCCATGTTTGGACCTTTGCATCTTTCAAAAAGCATCTCCTACTTTTGTGAGTTTTTGTTTGAGTCTAGGGGTTGCATTAGTGATTTGCATTGAGATGAACATGGAGAAGAACGAAAGATTAAGATGATTGTACTTGCACCTTTTAACTATCTTTGAGGACTTTGAGTTGAATTCTTTTTTTGATATTTCGTGGCTATGAAACCCCACTTTCACACTTCTTTCTCGATTTTCTTGTTGTTGTTTGCTTGCGGATAAGGACATGATTAGTCAACGATGACCGACGGTCAGTCAACGCTGGCCAACGGTTCAGCTCCCGAGGTTTTAAGAGAAGTCTGTTTTATTACTTAAAATATAAGCGTTTACATGCAATTGTTACGAAAAACATTTAGAAGGTTCAGATCCGTTAAAATTACATAATAAAAATGTAAACCTTTACAAATGCAACAAAAAGACTATTTTCGGATCCTAGTGTTCAATTTACTGGCTAAAACTTTTGTCTACATTTCCTGCAAAGCGAAAGAGAGTTGTGAGTAATCTAGCATTACTCAGCGAGTTGAGTCCCCTGTAACAATATAATTTTCAATCCCAAATCCCACAAACAATCATCAAGTAAAAAATAAAGAATTCATCAAGTACACAATAAGGAATCCATCACGACATCATTGGAACTTAGTAAGCATGGACTTGGATTCCCGAGTGTTTTCCGGGGAATTCTATTTGCCTAACTTACCTCATCTTACGACTCGACTCCACTCTCCTAGGACTTATTCCTACTCATTTCTTAGGTTGAAACACACACACGTTACCAACCTAACACTTTAACTCCTTGGTATGCTTCACTACTCACGGACACGCGGTCGCGGGAGAAATCCACATCTGGTTCACCGCTCCCATCACCTCATTATTCTAAACTTTCACTCGTCCAACCACATGGAATCCCTCATATTACCTCCATAATCCTTGTGACTTGGACTTAACTCTACACTTAATCCCATACAACTCCCTTATACTTTAACCATACATAACATGCACATGCAACAAGCTTCTTGGTTCATTTCCCACGTTTTATGTTTTAGTCATTGAAATTTCATCAAGTAAACTCCATATTTATGTTTAATTCATGCATTAAGTCCATGCATTACATAAACAATACTTAATATCGAGTTTTGGCATGCATGCAACCTATGAACCATTTTAGTCATGCAAAAATATTCACAAAATAAGTCAGCATGAGCGCCTATGAGCACCCCACGAGACCCCAAACAATGTACCTAACTCAAAGTGAAATGGTTTGGTGTTTCCAGGAATTGGTCGAGAATCGTTGTTGGGGACTTACTGGTCTGGATCCTGCTGGTGTTGCAGATTTGTCAAGACTATCATGGTGATCGTGTATATTGCTTTGCAATGCTTAGGAATGCTCGTGGTTACTCGGTAATGCTCGATGTCACTCGACAATATTTTGGTGATACTTGATTATTGCTTGTCTGATGACTGGAATATTTGTATGGCACCGAGATCTTAGATTTTTCTAGTGATTTTTAGAGAAAAGTGGGAGTGGGGTGTGGAAAAATAGGTGGAGGGTTTCTTTTTATATATAGATGGTGTCGGGTAGGTGGCACGCAAGATTTCACAGGCATGGACACCCAAGCATGCGAGTTGGCAGGTGGCACGTTAGGTGTCATCAAGCCTGTTTGACCAGCATGCATGTTGGCACCTAAGTGTGCATGCATGTCGATAGGTAGTCAGACCTGGTTAGTATCCATGTCCTTCTTTTCGGGTCTTGGGTCAGGTCCAAATGTCTCTTCATGGTTGTGCACAACACTTAGTTAGTGGTTCGACTGGTGGTCCATAGTCCTTGAGTCCTTTATGTTCATCTGCTACTCAGTTAGTATGTCGCTTAATCGTCAGCTATGCGATACAGTCATCAGCCGGTCATCAACTAACTAATTTGTTATTTTCTTGTGCAATTGTGAGATTCCTTCAAGCAGTGTCTTGTTAACTCTTGAATAATGTTATATTTCCTTTGTATATGTCTTGGTTCTTCATAGACTCCCATGAATGGCCAAGTTTCCTTGTATTTCCTTCTCAAATCCTCTTCTTTCTTCTTTAGCATGCTTTTAACATGACTTAATTATTGTATTCTACTTCTTTAGTGTTTCATCGTTGTTTCTTGAGTCTTTACTTGATAACCTCCTGCTTATTAAGTCACTTTACCAAAAAATCTCCATTTGGACAGTTGTTGCTCGTCTATCATCGTACCAGTTACATTCCGGCTCCTAACTTTCTTAGGTAAAAGCTTCCAACCTTGGTTCCCTCGGGTATATTTCTTCAAAATGCCTTCTTTCATCATTAGAAAAAGTCCAGAACCTGTATCTCCTTACCTTTTTTTCCTTAGAGATTTTTGATCCTTGATTCTTGGTTTTCTCGGATCCTTGATCCTTAAAGATTGAATACTCCTAACTCTCTTTTGCTTTGCAGGCACCATAGACAAAAGTTTAAGCCGGTAAATCGAACACTAGGATCTGAAAATAGTCTTTTGTTGTATTTGTAAAGGTTTACATTTTTTATTATGTAATTTCAACGGATCTGAACCTTATAAACGTTTTTGGTAACAATTTCATGTAAACGCTTCTATTTTAAGTAGTAAAACATACTTCTCTTAAAATCTCGGGAGCTGAACCGGCCATGGGTTGACCATAGCGACGTTGTCCAGTGTTGACTGACTGCTAGTCAGCGTTGACTAATCATGTACTCAAGCTTTCATTTAAGATCAGCCATTCTATCATTCATCTCTTGTGCACTCTTCTTCTGACCTTCCAAAATCTCTTGCAACATAAGTCAAATCTCCCGGGAAGGTTGTGCTTGAATTTTAACCGTATGCACATTTGCTCTTAAGCCATTGAACCTTTTTTCCATTTCTTGGATTTAGTTCCCCTTTTGCGGGAAGGACTCCTTGTTGTCGTTTCACTGCTTATGCAGTCTGAGAAACCTGAGTGTCAAGCAACTTAAGATTAGTCTAGATACCCTCAAACTTACCATTCAGCTTGGTATACTTGGCGTCCAGTTTTGCGTTGATCTTATTTGCAGATTTTTGTTGAGAAACAAGGAGTTGTTGTATGATAGCCTTGAGTTCTTCTTGAGAATCATTTGCAGAGTTTGAAGGTTGCTGGAATTGTTGTCCTTGTTGTGGATAGACCTGATATTGAGGTTTCTCGACATTTGTGTTCCAGTAAATTAGATTGGGATGACTTCTCTAATTCTGATTGAACCCTCTGTTCTGCACATACCCTTGTCCTTGCACATAGTTAACATCTCTGAACTCATCATTTTGTCCCTCAACAATGCCCTGGAAACAAACCGCATCTGATCCATCTTCACAAAGATTAACTCCTCGTTGATTAGCCTTAAGCAACAGATTCACCTTACCAGTCAGCTCATCAATCTTCTGAGAATCACCGCTATTAACTTTTCTAAACCGATCATACTCATGACAACAGTTGTTAGAACTTGCAGCTAAGTTCTCTATAATTTATATGCTCATGTGATACTCTGAGTCAAAAAATCTCCGTTACTTGCATCGTTCAGAGCATTCTTATAATCTTAGTTAACACCATCATAAAAGTGCTAAGAATATGCTCCTCTGAATACCCATGATGAGGACATTCTCTATGATACTCTTTAAACTGTTCCCAAGCCTCATGGAAGGACTCTCCGGAAAGTTGTCCAAAGGTAGCAATCTTATTCCGCAAAGCAGCTGTTTTAGACTTGGTGTAGAAGTGGTCTAGAAAAGCGGCTTTGCATTCAGCCCAAGACTTTAAAGAACCAGCAGGTAAAAACTTAATCCACCTCAAAGCCTTATCCCCTAAAGAGAAAGAGAACAACTTACATCTAAAGTAATCAGCGGGTATCCCATTAGATTTTTTTATGCTGCAGATTTTCTCTAAGTTCTCAATATGATCCATTGGGTTCTCAGCCAGTAACCCATGAAAAATATGTTGCTTCACCCATGAAATTAGCTGAGACTTGATCTCGTAATCCTGTCTTGCAATTTCTGATGAACAGATCATAGCACTGTTCTGATAGAACGTTTGAGGAATGTCAACGTCCCCAATAGTACACTGCTGAGCTTGCTGCTGTTGTTTTTGTTGACATAACTTTTGTTGTAAGTCTTAGAGTTGAGCAGCTATAGCGGTTTGAGCATCAGCGAGTGCGTTGTTATCGATATTGTCACCCATGTTGGCTAGTTTTGACTTTTTTTTTCTTGCTCTGTTGTTAGCATGTTCTATTCTTACTAGCTCTTGATTAGTTAGATGCAAAAGATTTTCAAAACCGTCACTTCTCCTTTGCATGCTCCTGAAAGTAAAAAAACAAGAAGAACTATAACGTAATTAGTAAATCTTAGACTAAGCTTCAGTTTTAGATTCGAAAGCAACAATTGGTACCCGGCACAACGCTAAAAACTTGATACACATATTTTAAACCCAAATATAGGACTGCAAGGATACAGTTACACGTAGTAGTATAGGTAGGATCGAATCCACATAGACCAATGTTGCACTACAATTCTAAGTAAAAATCCGTTAAAACCCCAACATATCATAGAGGAAGTACCATATGACCCAATGATGGTAATGATCAATGAGGTGGTTGCAGATGGTAGAACAACAGAGTGATGGGTGCAAGCAACTACAAACTATGTGGGAAATGGCAAAGAAACATATGTGATTGAAGATGATAACAAGCCTGGAGGTACAATGTGAGTGACAATGACCGATAGTCTGAGTAAAACACCAAAAAATATTTGGAGGGGCCGAGCAACAACCAGAAAAAAATAGGTAGAAGGATTATATCATATCAGCAAAGTAATGATGTAGGGTATCCTAAGAACTCGGCTAACCCCATTTTGATTGTATCATATAAGGTTAATGACTAATATGACGCTAATGTGAAATATAAATGTAAAAAATGGTTAAGTATTTATAGTTGTGTGTGTTAGTACTTGAATGAATTACCTTCTTGTTTCATGAATGCTTGAATGAATGGTTGGTTCTGAAGATGGCCGAAAATTGCAAAGAAGACAAGGCAAAGATTGGAATCAAGCGAGCAAATGAGGGAAGATTACCAAGTATGGCCGTAAAAATACCAAGGAAACAAGCAAAGCAATGGAATAAGGAAGAATTAGAGAAAGTATCAAGTATATCACGCCAAAAAGGAGTAAGATGGGGAAATGATGAAGAAGTGTCAAGAAAAACCCAAGGAGTGGATTTAAAGATAAAAAAAAACTAGTGTGAAAAAAGTAAACAAAGAAAAGGAGAGTGGACTTAGTGAAATCCAAAGCAAAAGGTAATAACAACCCCAAATTTCGTGGGAGATGGCAGGAATCGAAGGGGAAAACTCAAATAACAATAGGCAAAGGAGAGGAGGCGAACGAATTTAACCAAGGAGCATAATAACAAAGCAAAAAATGACAAAGTATGAAAAGGAGAACAAAGAAGCGACTAGCAAGAACAAGTGAAGCAAAACCTAGGAATTAGAGAAAGTGCCAAGTATATCACGCCAAAAGGGAGTAAGGTGGGGAAATGACGAAGAAGTATCAGGAAAAACCCCAAGAATGGAAGTAAAGATAAAAACCAATGTGTAAAAGCAAACAAAGAAAATTAGAGAAGACTTAGTGAAATCCGAGGCAAAAGGCAATATCAAACCCAAATTACGTGGGAGATAGCAGGAATCCAAGGGAAATAAACTCAATAAAAATAGGCAAAGGATAGGAGACGGAAAAATTCAACCAAGGGGCAGAATAACAAAGCAAAAAAAATGACCAAGTATGAAAAGGAAACTTAAATGCGATTAACAAGAACGAGTGAAGCAGAACCTAAGAAGAAATGCCCAAGGGTAAAAAGAATATTAGCATGAATTCTAATAAGGGAAAGAATGTAATGACTAGTATATTGGTCGAGAACTGATACCGAGAAAAATATTCAGCTGCTTAGGACCAAACGAGTCAAGACCAATGAATATTCACAAAGAAATGAAGGGAAAGCAAGAAAAACTCTAAATAACAAGTAATGCGCAAAGAAAACTCAAGGAAACCCAAGAAAAATAGCTGATGAAGGAAGAGAAACAAGTATTGATCGGCAGTCACGCTATCGGTAGGATTCTTCCGAGAATACCAAGAATCAAGGATCAAAAATCTCTAAGAAAGAAAAATTAAGGAGAAACAAGTTTGAGACTTCTTTTAAAGATGAAAGAAGTAGTTTTGAAGAAAGATACCTGAAGGAACCAAGGTTTGGAAGCTTTTAAAAGATGAGAGCCATAACGTAACTCGTACGGCGATAAACGAGCAACACACCAAATGGAGAATGTTTGGTAAAGAGACTTAATATGGGAGAGGTCATCAAGTAAATACAAAGAAGAAATCATGTTAAAAACATGTTAAGGATGAAATTATAGGATTTGAAAAGGAAATACAAGGAAATTTGGCCATTCATGGGAACCTAAGAAGGACCAAGACTTATACAAATGAAATATGACATTATTAAAGAGAGAGAAATTGCTCGAAGGAAAATCATAATTGCACGAGCAAAGAATAAACTAGTTAGTCGATGACCGGCCAATGACCATATCGAGCAACAAACTAATTGGGTAGCGGATGAATAGGAAGGACTCAAGGAATATGGATCACCGGTCAAAACCACTGGCTAAGTGTCATGTCACAACCACAAAAAGACATATAGACCTGGCCCAAGACCCGACCCGACAAAAAGGACTTGGATCTTAACCGGGTCTGACCTGACTGAACCTGGTTTGACCACCTGTCAACATGCATGCACACTTAGGTGGCAATGTGCATGCTGATACATCCATGCTTCAAGACACCTAACTTGCATGTGCATGTTATGTAAAGTTAAGGTATAAGAGAGTTGTATGGATTAAGTTGAAAGTTAAGTGCAAGTTACGAGGATTATGGAGGTAATATGAGGGAGTCCATGTGGTTGGATGAATGAAAGTGAGGAATGGTGAAGTGATAAGAGTGGTGGACAAAATGTGGATTTCTACCGCGGTCGCATGTCCGTGAGTAGTGAAGCATACCGAGGAGTTGATGTTTTAAGTTGGTAACCTTTGTGGTTTTAACTAAGGAATGAGTAGTAATGGGTCCTAGGAGAGTGGAGTTGAGTCGTACGAATGAGGTAAGTTGGGTAAGTCGGATTCCCCGGGAAATACTCTGGAATCCCGGTCAATGCTTGGTAAATTCCCATGATATCGTGATGGATTCCTTATTGTTTTTTGATGATTGTTTGTGGGATTCGGGATTGGAGATTATATTGTTAGAGGGGATCCAACTTGTTAAGTAATAATAAATTATTCATAACCTTCTTTTGTTTTATAAGCCCTATATATATGATTTTTAGCCGGTAAATCAAACACTAGGATCTAGAAATAGACTTTTATTACGTTTGTAAAAATTTAAATTTTTCTTATTATGTAATTTTAACGATCCAAACCCTATAAACATTCTTGGTAAAAATTGCATGTAAAATCTTATATTCTATATAATAAAACGGACTTCTTTTAAAACCCCAACCAAAATTAAACATTTTTCAACCAAACAAAATTCATAAATATTTTATCATGTAACGTTGCATGTATATATAGATTATAAACGTGATATTTTTTTTACAATAACACTGGATCATTTTCTAAGCTATTGAAGATAAAAAAAAATTATAATCAACCAATTATGACTTTCTTCCTGCAGTCTCTTGATACGTTGTATATACTATTCTAAAGAATCATAGTATAATATTTGACAGGTCAACATCGATAGATTTATGGATTAAAATATGGGCCTTTTCCACCATCAACATTATTCTCAATCAAAATCATAGACTAATTCAAATGAAAAGCTAAGACTGAACATTTTTTTACATTTTAAAATATAGAAACAAACTTTTGCCTTCATGGGCTCATATTTTTTTAAAATATTAGAAAAGGAGAAGTAAATGTCACACACACACATATATATATATATGAGCTATTTCCATCTAAACTGCCACTCCATCATCAATACTTAATAAAAATATATTAAATATTAAACTTTAAAATCTAAAATTGATTTGTCATGGATTTTGGTCAAAGGTTTTAGTTGAATTTTCAAGGGAAAATATTTAAAATAATCTGAGAATTACTTATATTTTGAAAATAATGCATGTTTTCAAAACTTTGAAAATTGACTCTTTCTAATTAGTAGAAGACAATAACACTTAAGGAAACACGAGTTTGATTTTTATCGGGAGAAAAAATTTGTTAAAAGTTGATCCCAACTCTAGAGGACATAAGGAAATAGGTTTTTGTTGCGTTCGTAAAGATTTACATTTTTCTTATTATGTAGTTTTAACGGATTCAGACCTTATAAACGTTTTTGGTAAATTTTGCATGTAAAAGCTTATATTCTAAGTAATAAAACATACTTCTCTTAAAACCCCAATAAAAGTTGAACATTTTTCAAGCAAACAAAATTCATGAATATTTTACCATTTTTTAAATTTGAGCATTTTTATATTTTCCACTTTTTTAAATATAAGATGAAAATATAAACTTTTGAGAAATATTTTGTTGGTAAGTAAAATTAATATCATAAAAATTAATACTACAAATATTAACATTATTTAAATTATATATAATATAGTTTTCATTATCTCGCATTCTCATATAATAAAATTTGTATCAACAACGTTTAGGCCACGATAATCTTTATAAATTTTAACTATTATATACATTTAGTATCTTTTATTCAATATATCTTTACTGTTTGCAAACACATTACTATAAAATATTAGATACAAACATAAAGTATTATTAAAATGCATGATTCAGTAAATCACATGTGGTTCAACTTTACAAATATAAAGACAAAAGACTCTCGGTTTAGAATCATTTAATATTAACATGTATCATTAGGTTTAATTTAGGTAACCATTTTTTTATATTTCTAATGATATAAATATTGTATTATTTTAATATTTTGTATCATTTACAACACACACAAAAATGTAAGAAAAAAATCTCAATTTTCAAAAATGATTAAAATGTCTTGTCGAAAAATCATTAATTTCTATTGAATTTATATTTTAATCGCTAATGTTTATTAATTTTTCAAAATTAGTCACGCTGTTAAATCGCCTTACGGAACCGTTAATTTGTTCTGTTAAAAGACTTATCGACTTAAATTATCTACTTAAATAATTTGGCAAAGTCAACAAAGATTAGTTAAATATTTCATTGTATATAAGGTTGAGAATTTTTCAATATTTCTTGAAAATTGAAATTTTTTTTGACATTTTTCCCTTAACAATTTTGTAGTACAATAAAACTTTATAAAGTAATAATATCGGGACTTTAGCATTTTATTAATTTATAATGTTAATAGTAGAATTTAGGAATCCCGGTTAACAGAGCTCAGAATAAAAAAAAAAAACTATTAAGGCTACGGTTCTGGCTCACATAAACTCTAGTTTTGGTCATATTCTATTCTAAACATTGTGTCCCTAATTCAATCCTCTTTGGGAGGAGGGGCATTCTCTAAGAAAATGGAGTAGATCTACAAAAATTAGGATTTACGTCTGAAATTCAAGGTAATCAAAAATTAAAATTAAAGAGTACCATTGTTTATACCCAACAAAATATAAATATAAATTACAGCATAGAAATAGAATTCTGCCATCTTATTTTGTGTGCTTCTTCTTTACTTCTTTTTCAAGGATCTTTAGTAGAACTTCCCGGAGAGTGTAGACATGGCTAAGGACGTGGACGTGGACGTGGACATGGACGTGAAGGTGATGTTCTACGTCTAGATCCTCCGCATGTACATGATGGAGTTATGGTAGATAGTTCTCGCATATGGTTGTCTACTAAAGATGAATGCGGAATTAGGTATAAATTTTTATATTAGATATATTAATTAACAATGAATAAGAACAATTTTGATACAATACGGGATAAAAAAAATTACGCAGAAATTCTGAAGAAGATTCTAAACAATTCCTACGGTTATTTTTTTGTACAAAAGACCGTAAAACCAAGTATATCATAAACATCTCTTTTAGTTTATTAGTTTGTGCTATTACCATTGATATATTATTACCCAGATTTAAATCTGTATATTGCATGTTGTTAGCAAAAAGAAAAATAGCTAGCTATATCGTTTCTAGTAACTCTATTATCGAATCTCATGACTTGAAGGAGTCCTTAAAAACACGGAACATCTTCAATATCGGAGAAAACAAATTCAGTAATAGCTTGCTACAGTGAAATATCAAACTAGGAATATAAACAGATATAAGAAGGCACTGACCTACTCTCCGGCGAGTGATCTCAATCCCACCAATTTCAGAGAAGAGACAAAGAAGTAAAAGAAACAAAAATAGAAGAAGAGCATGGCTTGACCTCTTCGAGCACATTCTTCTTCTATCATGTAATGTTTTTTTCTTTTATTTTTTTGATATTCTTCTATATCATGTAACGTTGCATGTATATATAGATTATAAAGGTGATATTTTTTTACAATAACACTGGACCATTTTGTAAGCTATCGAAGATAAAAAAAATTATAAAAAAATTTCTCTTGATACGTTGTATAAACTATTCTATAGAATCATAGTATAATATTGGACAGGTCAACATCGATAGATTTATGGATTAAAATATGGGCCTTTTCCACCATCAACGTTATTCTCAATCAAAATCATAGACTAATTCAAATCAAAAGCTAAGAATGAACATTATTTTACATTTTAAAACATAGAAACAAACTTTTGGCTTCATGGGCTCATAAATTTTTTAAATATTAGAAAAGGAGAAGTAAATGTCACACATTTATATATATATATATATATATATATATATAAGAGCTATTTCCATCTAAACTGCCACTCCATCATCAATGCTTAATAAAAATAATTATATATTAAATTTCAAAATCTAAATTTGATTTGTCATGGATTTTGGTCAAAATGTTATTATTGTCTCTGATCAATTTAAAAATCTACATTCAGTTCAAAGGTTTTAGTTGAATTTTCAAGGGAGATTATGTAAAATAATCTGAGAATTACATATATTTTGAAAATAATGCATGTTTTCAAAAGTTTGAAAATGGACTTTTTTTGTTTAGTAGAAGACAATTACACTTAAGGGAACACACGTTTGATTTCTATCGGGAGAAATAATTTTTAAAGGTTGACCCGATTTTAAGGGATGTATGGAATCATGGTCGGTCCGACGTTTTCTGATATCATAAGCAAAAAAATTTCTAGTGATGAGTTAGTTAACAAACTTAGTTTTGAATTTTAGTTTTCTTTTTCTCAAGCAAAATTTTACTAACTAAAATCATAACAACACATTTTATTAATGTTTGGTTAAGTTAAATCACATAATCATAAGTAAAAAGATGTCCAGTGAATTGATTTTCTATAAAAGGTTATATAGATTAAATGTATATATATATATATATATATATCTAAAAATTACCCCTTTAATTTCTATGCCCTAGGTCAGGGGCGGACGTATGTTAGTATGAGGTAGGGTATGTGCCTCATACTAATTTAAAATTATGTGCATGTATTTGTAATAGGAAGTTGATAAAATGTGCTCATACTAATTTATAATTCTGTGCATGTATTTTGTAATAGGAAATTGATAAAATGATCTATCATTCTTGGTTGAGTCTTGTCAATGTTTCACTTAATTCTTTAGTTTGATCGACTCTAACTTTCTTGATGTTGTTTTATTCATTTTATTTTTACTAGTTCTTCAAATAGTTTATTAAATTAGTAATATCTTCTTCTAATATTCTTTTTTGGTTAGCTCTATTTATTTAAATCTCGATTTAAAAATTTTCAATTTAATTGGTAAATGAATACTTTTGTAAACATATAATTCTTATATAAATAATTTACAAATACTAAATGTTTTAAATAAATTTTATATTAAAAAAATAATGTGCCTCATATAAAAAAAATTTCTAGATCTGCCACTGCCATAGGGCACTGCCTCACTTGTCTAGGGTATATGGAATTGGACTGGAACTTCCATATTAACAAAATAAAAGAATAGTACTACTTTTACAAAATTTAAGAATTTGCAAAATTAAAATCACATTTGTGTTTGCTTTATAAATTTCTTTAGGAAAAAATTTAGTTGGCAAATAACCAAAACTTGATCCAAAATTAAGCCTATAGTCATAAAAGTTGACAACTAAATAAGTAACCACTGCAAATCTATAATGAAGATGACACATTTTTAGAAAACGTATAGTCATATATACGGTCGTTTATGAGGAGTATACGGCAGATAACTTTTTCAATACAGATAAATATAAATATAAAAAATAGTGAAGATATGTATATATGTTTATAAATGCTAAAATAAATAAATAAATATAAAAAATAATAACCATGATGAATATGTACTATAAAATATAACTGAACATGAATATTAATTATTTAAAATTCTCATTTTAACAAACCAAATTTAAATTATCAAATAATCAATTAAAATTAAAATAACGGAAAACATTGACGATAAAATCTTATTATTTTTATTAAAGAATAAGTGAATAACTATATACTTTTAAAAAATATATTAATAAAATGATACAATTTTGATATAAATCATATAAACAATGTATATGTGGCCATATAATATTCATTGTCTAATTACATTGTATAGTTAAAAAAACAGTACCACCACAAGTGGATCCACATTGGTGGGTGTGGGTGCAAGTGCACCCAATAAAATATATAAACTTAATCTCTAACACTAAATTAATCAAATAAAGTGGTGCAATGGTCAAGCATGCTTCCACTAATATCATGAGTCATTGGTTCAAAACATCATTTTTGATATTTTTGCACCTAGTCAAATATCTGGCTGGATCTGCCCCCGAGTACAGCTTCTCATGTACATTGTATACACACCGTATATACCACCGTACATACCATATTTTAAAACACTAATTCTATTTAAAATGACGTAGAACATAATGATTTGGGTCTGTGTCTACTAGTATGAAAATTATTTAAAACATAAATTCTTAAATTCAAAATCCTAAATCCTAACTAAAAACCACAAGTCTTAAACCCTATAAATAAGCTCAAATTTTGAAAATGGTTTATTTCTTAATTTTAAAAAAATTATTATGTATTTTCTATATAGAATATGTGTCAGTCTATATAGACGAACGCAAATGTTATGTTTGTTCTACTTGCCATTACATTTACATAAAGAAATTCTAAATTCAAAATACTAAACCATAAATCTGAGAAGCTGAACTTTGTTCTAAACAACAATTTTGAATTTAAATAAATTAAAACCTCAAAAATATGCTTTCGTAATTTTGAAAGTTAGTATATCCTATAAATTCTATATATAAAGACATAGAGTAAAATGATATTATGTTCTATTTAGAAAAACATGTTATTATGTAGAGCTAGGGATGAATCCGCGCAAGGCGCAGATGTGTTTGTTAATTTTTAAAAAAATATTTCTTCCTTCAATAGTTTTAAATGTTATTGTTCATTATTTTTATTATTTATAATTTTATTATGTCAATTTTTAAAATAGTGTGTCATATATTAATATACACTTATGAAAAGTTCGATAGCATAGGTAAAAATATTTATTTTCATTATTTTTAAATTACATTCTGTAAATATATATAAACTTTATGTCTCCTTCAATCGTACATATAGTTCAATTATTTATGGTTTATTTTTCAATTCTTTTCTTCTAACATATTATTTTACATTTTATTCTAAATTATTATTATTGTTATAATTACTCATATGTAATATAACTTTTAAGTGGTATTCATCGCCTTGTCTTTCTAACTTTTTTTAGAAAAAATAAGAATCTAATAAAGATTTCTTTTACCTACAATTTTTAACTATACTTATAAATACGGGTACTAATGTAGTATTCTAAAATTGAATATATAAATGTTATACGTGGAGAAATGACTATAACCAAAAGTGTATTACTACATCTTTAAATTTAGTTTATCTGTTGAACTTCTAATCTTTACACTTCACATTTGTTCACACACAACTTCCTTCTTCATCTACATTAGTTAATAAAAAACTTTTAATATTTTGGCCACAAATTTCTTCATGAAAATAAATTTAATCTATTGCCTTTATCGAATTATCACATTCTCATATTGTAGTTATGAGATTTGATGGATCATTGTTTTACATCTGCAACTTCATTTCCAAGAATTATAAAGAAACTTGTATAACATTGACATTACTATAAGTTTGATATGTTACTTTTTTGGATGTAGATTGTTAAAAATCTCTTTATAAACAATGTTTTTTAGACCTTTGGTTGAACTCTTGCTTGACCTTGTGTTCCATATGTTCAAACCTTATTTTGATATCACTCTTGACACTGTAACGTATAGTTGTTCATACATGAAAACTGGCTTAGATAGGTATAATCCTTCATTTTCCAAGCATTTTTCTTTATTTTTGTTTATTGTCATTACATGACAAAAACGTATAGAAAATTGATGTCTTGTAAGGACACTTTGTTTCTGCAATATAATGATTCTTGCTACAAGGATTCTTCTATGATTCTTTTCCCTAACTTTGTCAACATCATTTTTGTTTCAGCGCACAAACTACCAAAAATATATATGACATATACGAAAAAAAATATATGATATATATCTTTGAATTTAACAAAAAAAACTACTCATTAATTTGAACTTAGACATTTACGTTTATATTTAGTAATATAATTTATGTTAGATAAATTGGGTTTAATTTAGATTTTCAGTTATTAAAGACCAATTCAAATAACCCAAATTTTTATATATTTTTGAACCCAAATCGGTTTTTATAAAAATCTATATACAAAGAAATCCAGGCATTTTGGATTAGTTTGGATTGCCGAATTTGTCCACCTCTATGTTATACAACAGTTTAATGAAGATCTGAAAATATAACTTTTGGCAAAAACAAAATACAGTACAGCCAATGGAAGTTCTAGCATACGCCTCAAGACTCAACCTTCAATTTCACAGAGGAGCAGACAAACAATAAGAAACACGACCAACAGTGTACATGACCAAAAACTGATCAACCAAGAGGGAAAGCATGACAATATTTGAGTCCATGTGTCCAGTATTGTCTTTCAATGTCATAAAACTTGAAATCATTTTCTCTGGATAAAAATTTGTTCGAAAGTTTCCCAAGATTCACAACTGAATGAAACTCAAGAGATACCTACTAGAAATCATTGTCATTATTTTTTTCAGTTTGTAGTTCTTGTGTCAACAGTAACTTTGACGAGAGAAAGCAGGCTATAGACCAGAATGTTCTACTAATAAATCTCCAGATATAAGTTAAAACCAGTTGAAATTGACATAATTGGAAAATTCTTCATAATTATCATCTATATTTAGAGAAGAATAAATCATACATTGACTCAAACCATCTGTGTCTAGAAGAATCTCTGCAGAATGTGAGTTTGAATCAAAAGCTTTCCCTTGCATTGGCTTCATGAGTTGCATGATACGTGTAGAATAACGAAAGGGATTTTATAGATGATAGAACCGGAATTACAATGATCCTGAGGAATTTGATAATGGAGCCCCTCCCACTCCCCTTAAGACTCACCGCAAAATACTCGATAACCCCCTTTCCCCCACTTTAAAGACTCGATAACCCCCTTTCTCCCACTTTAAAGACGACTTATATAGATAAAGTACTGAAACTCATAACCTATTTTTAATGAAAGTAACCATGGTAAAACCTTATAACACTTGGTAAATACTAGATAGTAATAGACCCTTTGCGCCTTGCAGCCCACTACTTGTATCAATACGCCGCTGTTCAAAATTCACCTTGTCCTCAAGGTGAGTGGTTGAATGGACTTTTGATCTTGTATTCCTAACCTTGGTGGAACAAGTGATATCTCCCAGAACAAGATGGCAAGAACTGTAACCTTCCAGAGATTTTATCCCAACATTGTCAAGAGCAAGTGATCCTAGAAGTTTCTTCATAAATCGTCCCTTATTTCTGATCTTGCATCCCATCACAACCCCATGTTCGGTTAAAGATTCTTCCACGTTTTGCAGTTGCAATTTCTCTTGACATTCTTTCTTGTGATTGTTCTTAAGCTTCTCCAAAATACGATACCTTTCCTCCTTTCTCATTATCAATTGCCAGAACATCATATGCCCAAGGTCTTCTCTTGTTTTGCCTATCACTCACATCAAATTCTGGGAATCTGCCATGGCTGCATTTCACGTATCCTGCAACCCAGGAGACAAATGCCTTTGCATACAACATCTCATTGCTGAATGAATCCAACACTTCATTAGTGCTTGGATATTTCCTTTCATCCCATAAATTTTCTGTTGCCGTCTCATCTTTGCTCCCACCTTCATTGTCCCAATTCTCTGCTTGGAATTCTGTTTTTATCAGCTTAGTTGTGTCATCATTGATGATTTGATGATGAACATCTGAATCCGATCCAGCCCAAAAATCCGATACAACCACTCTTCTGCCCTCAACAGTGATCAGCCATCTGTTATCCTTTTTCCTTTTCTAATTCTCTATCCTTTTTTTCTTGTGCTTGTGTCTGAACCCATGTTCCCGTTTATCCAGAACATCTTCTTCTTAGTAGCTCCTTTTATCCTACTAAGCACCACAACATCAAGCCTTTTGTAACTGTCTGTTGTGTTTCCCATTTGTGACTTTCTTTTCTGCACCAAAATTTTCCCAAGTAGCAGCTCACCAAGCACAATACAGCAACACTTCCCTCTTCCACATCTTTTCATTCTCCTTGGGCATTGACTTTCGGAGTCTCTCTTCACGTCAGACTATCAAACTGAAAATTGTCTTGGTCCCATTTTCCTGGTTTGTACTTCCACTTCCTAGATTTACCATGTTTCACCTTTCTCGTTCTTCTGCCCTCTTGACCCCTTACTAGCCTTTCCACAATCTATCTACAGGTGTCTCTATTTATCCTGAGAGCTAACTTCTTATCCACATCGATATACCCTTCAGCTGCAACAATTGGTGATAATACTCCTCAATCTCACTCTCTCTCTTGTTCTTCACCCAGATTGTCTTCAGCACCCTATCATCCAGTACAGGGCAACCATGTAAGCTTCTACTATCTTTTAACATCGCTTTAGATGAGCTGTGGATCTTCTCCCAAAATCTCAACCACCCCTGCCACATTTTGTCAAACACTTTGGAGATATACTTGTACCGCACATAGAGAAAACATTAGTCTTTGAGATCTGCTCACTGTCCACGTTTTATGACTCTTACACATGTTCATCATCTGATTTCGAAGTAGTCTCTGCCAGTTCGGACTCCCGCATCTGTATTTGGACCTATTGGACTCGCTGAAAAATCTATTTCTTTGAAGAACCATTTTATCGAACACATGGAGGGTGTGCATATTCATCTTAACATATGTCTTCTGGTTCACCCTCTCAGCAATAGGTTCCAACACATGGCAGTTCCACCATCTTGCCATGTTTTTCAGCATCCTTCTTTCCCTCTTAATGCATCCCTCAGATCTTCCATAGAGGCTATAAAACTTCTTTGAAAGTTTTCTCCATCTCTTCTTCTTTTTCCTTTTCGTGTTTCCTCTTCCTCTAATAGGCAATTGATCAAACACTTGGCAGGCAGGTTCACCTTTGTTGGCCTCTGTCTGTTTTTCTTCCTTATGTTGGGGGGTCTCTTCCTTCTCTATATCACGAAACCCACTTTTGATCACATTTAAAAGATGACTTACCTTTCTCTTCAGCCCTCAGATTTTTATTTTCTAATTGCTCGAGGAATTTCTCAATCCCGTTCAAACAACTCCATATACTGCTCATCTTGCTGTCATGTTCCTCACTCTGCTTTAGAACAGTCTCAGTAATATCCTTGTCCTTGCTAAATCGCTGGAGCAAACCGACTTTGAGCTCTTCCCAATTATTGATTGAAGAGTGTGAAGTCTCTTCATAATACCAAGCTAGAGCATCTCCTTCTATGACGCCACATGCGAACCACAGCATTTCGAAATCAGAAAAGCATTTATCAGAACCATAGGACTCGACCCAAGATATCCATTCCTCCAGATAGTTGCCGAAGAAAATCGGAATGTCAATAGACCCACCACAGTTATCCATTGGATAAGACCCACCACAGTTATCCATTGGATACCCAAACTCCACTTTTTCCATCTTCTCCAATGTTCTGGCTAGGATCTACTCGCTCTGATACCAAACTTGTATCATTGCACTTCTGCAATTTCTACGTTTGAATCAGAAGCTTTCATTTGAACTGGCCTCATAAGCTGGACTTGTGAACCAGTATTGGTTTCAGTAGCAGTGATCTCTTCTTGCGCTTGAATCTCCATTGAGTCTGTGAAACATTACTCAGAAACATTACGTCATCAGACATTACTCCAAATCCTGACAAAAGCTTCGAACCTAGCTGTAAACTTGTCTGTAGACCGAAACACACAAACTCGTTAAGACAGAAATCTGAGTAATGAAAAAGAGTTTACCTCTGCATTCTTGAGAGTTGCATTGTTGGGTCCTGCTTTCTTTACTTCAAGAAGATGCGGAAAATCTTGAGCTCTTGCGTAAATTGGGCTGTGGTAATAAGTTAAAACCAATCATTTTCCAACTCCGCAATTTTATCAAGCAGATGTTTGAAATGTAAAGGAGGAAGGAAAAGCAAAGTAACCCCAGGGAATGCAAGACCGAGTCTTTGATACAGCCTCAGTGGTCCTCTTCTTGCCTTTATACTTTTATCAATTTATCATGATAGCTTTAAGAGATGAAACACTTGCGGATTGCAATACCGATGGTCGAGATCCGTCTCCATACAATATCGGGAAGGTTTTTCTTGATTCCTGCCAAAAACCAACATAAAAAATAATGATGCCAACAATTTGATGAGATCAGGAAGAAACTAAATCTGTGATCTGTCTCAGACCTTCAGTACAGAATTATTCAGATCAAAACCAATATAAGGCCATCCCACAAGTTCACTATCTGAGACCAATGGCATTGACAAAAAATTGGTCAGAACCTGCAAAGTCATATTGATTCAATAAGAAAACCCCTTATAACACACCTTCTCAAAAAAAAAAAAAGAATATAAGTTTCACCTGACCCATTTGTCCAAATCCAATGATGACAATTGATTCACTAACGTCGTATGATTTACAGCTTCTTCAGTAAATTTCTGCAGAATTGTCGACAGATTTTTGATGAATGGAAATCTTATTTTTCATAATGCAGAAAAAAAACTGAAGTTACCTCTCCGGGATCAAGTTTCTCATCAAGAAAGTCGGTGGCTCTTGTTCCAAGTTGGTTATGCGTAGGTGTTAATGCCATAGACAAAAAAATTACAATAATGAGCAGCTTATTCAGCTCTTTTGGAAGCAAACCTAGCCAGCACATATAATTGTAACAATCACAGTCTAATGAAATGTTTTGGAGATTTTGAGCAGTAATATTGGCAGTTAGAGAAAAACCTGTTGGCTAGAGAGAACACGACGAATGCGAATTCCCCTCCCTGAGAAAGAAGAAACCCGATTCTTATACTTCCTTGTAATGTGATGCCAATTGCGGTTATTATCAGTGTTTTGATAAAAATCAGACCACCCAAGAGTGAGACGATATTAGACATTCTCGAAACAGACCTTGCAAAAGTTTTAAACCACATGAGCATGAACATGAAATGTTAAGTATTCTCAACAGAAAAATTGAATCTTTATGCAATGAAGTAACACTTTAATTCCATGTCAATGGAAGTTCCTGTGGTTACAAAGAACAAACCAAGAAGTAAACCTCTGAATGGCCTAATATCAGCTTCAATTTGTGTTCGGAAATTTGTTTCCGCTAGAAGTGCTCCAGAAAGAAAAGCTCCAAGCTTCAGAGTTAATTTGAGTTAGGACATTAGATGTAATTTTTACTTTGAAGGAAAAATTAATTCAAACCATATTGCTGAAACCAAGCTTTTGAGTCAGAAGTGAAGCCCAGTAACTGTGAGAACGCAAAGGGCCACAAAAGCTTCGGAGCTTCTGGTTTCTACAACAACCTAAATTGGAGCAGGAAAGACGCGGTGATGTTTTATTTTCCTTTTTTTTTCTCCGTCTTTGTTTCGTTTCGTTTCCCTTTGGAGTTTTTTTTAGTAAAAGGACACGTGTCACCTTTCATGCATTCACGTGTCATCCCTCATGCATCCACGTGTCATGGGTGTTTTGCTACTTTCGTATAGTAGATTAGATAGTGAGATCAATTTCTTGTTTTATCATTTAAAGTTTTATCAATAAAAACTAAAAACTAGAAATGTACGAGTAGAGTAGAGATAATTTTATCTAAAAACATAATATTTTGTATATGCTATTTACTTGTACTTTCTATTTAAATATTTTAATATTTTAATTTGTACTATATTCTAAGATTTCAGTTGTCAAAGAATTTTGATGCCATTTTGATGAATTGGAAAAGAAAACACACAATTTCTTAGGATTGGGTTTATTTTGCTTTTAAGATAGTGTAGAGGGATCACCTATGAGTCATGTAACACACATAGGTGTCTCTCCTATTAAACATCGAATTGCACATTTTTATATAGATGATAACCAGCGTTGTTATCAGATTGCAGAAAACTGAAGTAGTATTTAGAATTAGATAGTATCTATATTAGCGGATTGACATACATTCTCAACACATTTGAAAGATTTTGTGAGAATCAAAAACTTATTTTCTGAATCGTTTAATTGTTACATAAACTAGATAAAAACTTGTATTATGCACGGACGAAATCGTTGGTAGCTATGTTTTATAGTTTATTTAATTTCAAAGTTTTGTGATATTTTTGTAATATCTAAGTCAGAACTGTAATACATATCCCGCCATAGATACCATTTTTACTAAAATATTTACCAATAAACAACTTTAAACTTTAACTCTTAGAACTTACTATCCTGGGCAAAAGAAGAAAAAAAAGAGTAAACAATAACTTGACATACAGTAAACACGTTCCAAACATATTCAACAATCATTACTTAGCATAGAATCAAAACGTTATAAACTCAAACAAACAATATACTAACATATAATCAACATGCAAATATTAACTTTTCATGCACATGTTCATCTAAATATCTGGTTTACTATCTTGAAATTTACACATCTCAATATCATAATCCTAACTCAAAAGCCTATCAATTACATGTGGTCCCACCATCCTAATTCGAACCCATAGAGTCTGGTCATCATGGCTCAAAACTCTAAACATATGCTTCAACCATCATGGCTCAGAACCCCTGTCATCCTGACTTATTATTCTAGCCATCATGACTTTTTATTCTAGTCATCCTGGCTTTATACTCTAGCCATCATGGTTGTATACTCTAGCCATCCTGGTTTTATACTCTACATATCATATTATCTCATGTCATAAATTATCATCACATAATCTCATTATCAACTATCACTAAAACACCTCATCATGTGTTCTACAATATCATGCCATTTTCTGAAACTAAGCAACCTAAGTTTGCATACATTCACAAGCAATCATAAAAATAATAACATTCAACACACATACAATTCTAAGTTTATACTTAGCAATTCTCGAAGAATACGAAAGAAAAGATATCACTGCATGTCCATAGATCACACCCTCAATTTTGCTTTGCTTTTTTTTCTAGACTTTCTTCTTATGGACTTTCCTTTTTTGGAAAATTTCTCTTAAGTGGAACCTTCCTCTCTTGAACATTCTGTTTCTGAAATTTTCTTTTCAATCTTCTGTGTCTGGACTTTCCTATTCAGAATCTTCTTACTCTCGGGTTTATGAATTAGGTTTTTTGCTTCTAGGGTTTCTATAATTATATTACATTAGTCGTCAGCTTCAAACCCCCATTGTGCATGGAGTTTACATCGAAATCATGATTTGTAAGAGGCACGGGAAAGCTGACGTATATGACTTTCCAATTATATGTAATTCTTATAACTATCTACGGTTCACCAGGAAATTTCTCTTGAAATTAGGCGGTGGCAGAATCCGATCTTCATAGATTTGTCCTGGAAGAACGACCACAACTTTCCAACTTGTAGATCTGATTTGGTATCTCCTTGCGATTGTGGCTAGATTTTGATGTCGTGCATCTCTCCAAAAACTATGGAATGAAAAGAATCCGCTTGATCCTCCTTTTTCTCTTTCTCCTAGACCTGATCGAATCTGTTTTCTTCTTCTTTATCTCTTTCTTTCTTTCTCTCATCTTCTTATGATATCTCTCCATCTCTCCTGATCAGGGAGACATGGAAATTAAATACTAAGACCCTATGATCCTTTATATATGTCTCCTTATAAGATTTTGATTTGGACTTAATGAGTTTTAACATGTCTCGACTCTGTGATCCAAAACTGTGGGATCGGGATGTTACATAATTCTAAATTTTAAATTTGTATAACCTATTTAGTATATACCATAATTTTCTCATCATTTATATTATATTTTTTTTTGCTTTTTGATTTGCTTATATCTCTCAATGTATTTTCTTGAAGAATCGTCTGCGTCGAAATCCTTTAAAGTTATCTCTTCGTGTTGTTCTTCTTTGCTTTCTGTGTTTGTGCCTGGTGTTGCATGAACATGCCTTTTTTGATTTCGAACATTTGATTGATAGGTCCGGCCTTGCACAGATCTTGGATAGTTTTTTAGACTTATCCATGAATTCTATCCAAAACTTTTTCTGTTTGCATAACTTGTCAAGGGTCCGATTAATGTATTGTTGGATTTGACCAATTGAGATCTCCTCAACTGTTTGACCTTGATATCTGATATAGAGTTTGGTTTGTTGGCTTAGATACTCGTCTATTGATGAGAGGTAGACGTGCTTCAAGCTCGGATTGTTGAGACTGTTTAGCGCATAAAATCTTCTCGCTTGATGCTTGAAATGTTTCGCCAGATCTTTCTTCTTCAATGAACAACACTTTGCTGTAAAGTATTCTTCTTGTATTTGCTCCTTTTGATGATTTGGTGTACCGATAAACTCTCGATGGATCTCTCCGAGTAACATTGGTATTGTAGTGTTATAGACTTAGTTTTGTCTATAATCACCGAGTGAGTTCCACCATTCTTTGAGGGCTCCAGAAAGCCTTGCAGTAAATTGTTGGATGACAGCGTATGTTGTTGAAGTTAATGCTTCAGAATTCATCCAGGCGTGAAACTCGTCAAGATGTTTTTTCCATTTTTTGAACGGAATATCATCGAACGTAAACGTCATGACTTTTGAAGCGAATTGGTTTTCTAGATTTTTATGTTCTTGAAAATGTTGATAGTTCATCTCGTCATCGCTTGAGAATACTTCGTTTACACTTGGCTCTCGCTTGGATGTATATGAACTTTCTCCGATGGCGAATTGTTTCAGCATTGATTCATCTTCTGATTTGGTTTGCGTCTCAGTTGAATTCGTGTCCGAGTAGTGCTCTATCATCGGGGTTGATGATTTTGTTGTTTCTACCGGTTGCGAAGAGTAAGCTTGTTGTGTTTCAGGCTTTTGCACTGTCTCGTTAGCTGATTGGGTTTGTGTTGTTGTTTGACCTTAATTTTGAGTTTTATTTGCCATGTCGTTGAGCAGATTGGTCATCGAGAATTCGATGATTCCAATGTCTTTATCTTTTCCCTTCTTCTTGTGATCATCAAGAGAATCTTGGCTCGAGTGAGAAGAAGTAAGTACAGGTGTCTTCGCTTGCTTGGTTTGAACTTCAGGTTCTCTGTATCTTCTAGTTCGTTCTCGAGTTGGCCTAGGTTTGTACTGGTAAGGTGTTGTCATGGTATAGCGAGATATGAGCGCTTCATCGGATGACAAGAATCTTGGGGAGGATGTTTTTGGCCTTTGATTTTGACTTCCAAAAAGGAATCCTGGAGAATAGGATGATTGAGGCATTGGAGTACTCAAAAATGTATTTCTATATGAAGGATAATATGTATATGTCGGCCTTTGTTGCTGCATGTTCTCAAAGTATTTCAGCAGATCTTTTAGCTGGAACTTGAGATTATTCATCTCGGCTTCTCTGCTCTGAAACTGGAAAGTATTCACCATCATTTGCTTTGACATTGTTAGCATCTCTTGATGGAGTGTTTCGAGTCGAGCATTGATTTCTGCGATTGACTTTGTGAGAGACGTCAGTCTTCTGTCATAGTCTCTATTCATCTGGTCAAACTTCTGGTTCATGTTGCTCAAAATATGGTTTTGAGCGATAGCATTTTCTCTCTGCCAGTTGAGGACCTTTTCACCTTGGCTTAGTTGTTCGGGTCCGGATGAATTGATAGCTTTCGAGACTATCTTTGGACTATGTGCAATGTTATTTCTTGTAAAGTCTTCAGGCGGGGGAAAAGGAGGGAAGTCGTCTGGACTCATCATCATGATTTTTTTCTCTTTCTTCTTGTCCGAGTATTGAACTAAGAATTCATATCTTCCGGTTCCTTTGCCTAGAGTGCCGACCGTAGGATCTCCATCAAGATATCTTTGATAGAGAGGATCCTTCTTATTTCTTCTTCTTTGTCAGATTTCTTCGTCAGATTCGTAATCGGCATCCATACATGCTGAACATGAACAGACATCAAAGTATTGATGAACGTTTTCATCTTTGAACGGGAATACGACAGAGCCGTCTTGACCAAAGGATATTGGTTTTGGCATCTGTTCTTTGTATGGACCGTAGAACTCGTGTTCATCAATTCTTATTGAGAACTGAGTGAACAACTGTTTGCGAAACGAGGATGATCTTGGTTTCTCGAACTTGATTTCGGTTGTACCATCGTTTCGTGTGTGAAAACTAGCTTCAGATAGTTGAATCGGAGTTTAAGCCGATTGATGTAGCTTTTCGTAGCTAGTTACCCATTTATCTGGTAGCTGCTGGATGAGTTCTTCTCGAGATATTTGTCGAGGAATCTGGACAGCGTTTGGAGCTTGTGATGCTGACGTGACTTCTAGGTAGAGTGCTTCGTCAGAGGATGGCAAGATGAGATCAAGAGCATGGTCTTGAACTCGATAGACTATTTGGTGATGAATAGTCGCCATGATACTATCTTCTTTCATTGTTGCTCCAGTGAGTTGTAGCTGTACCTTTAAAGTCTTTAAAAGATGTGGATCTTGTAAAGAAACATTAAAGTTTGGAAACAATGTAATGAACATTGTTCCTGCGTTTAACGTTGTTTGTACCGTTCCAATACAAGCTTGTTGGTAAGACTTTAATCTTGAGTCGAGCAGAGCAATTCTCGCGTAGACTGGTAGACCTTTTCGTGCGTGTAAGGTCAAACCGATACGAACTACTCTGAAATGTATATGCGTATAGCCTTGGTGTTGCCATAATTATGGTAGATTTTCTGGAAGATTGAACGAGATGAACTGCTCTTCTTCTGTAGCTGGAACTTGGCAAGATAAGAATTTTCTGGACTGCACGTATTCGCGAACCTTCCTGTGTGAGGATGGTCATATGAGTTGACGAACTCCGTTTACTAAAAAAGGACTAGGCTTTTTAGAAAAGATTTCGTATAGATTTACAAGAGGAAGAGTTGTTTCTGGGAGACGTTGATCTCCTAGAACATACTCAATTTCGTATAAAGAGTTTATAGTAGGAAAAGAAGAACGATTTTTATTTTGGCTTTTATTTTTAGGTAAAGTAGAAATAGCAAACTGGGAATCAAGAACGGAAATTTTGGAAATAGACATGATTAGAAAATAGTTTTCCAGAACATTCAAATCGATCATTCATAAACAATAATTCATTCCATCAAAAGATAAGTCTAAGCTCTGATACCATAATCTTAATAGACGTTGGAGAACCCACGATGAACTAAACAAGAACCCGACGATAGATCGTATTGACTAAGTCCGATCTCACGTTAACCGTATTGACAAATCGAGGGAGTTTATGGGCTCTAGGTTACAACGAGCATCGTAGGCGCTACACTCAGCCATGGCTCAAGCCGTTTCAATTAGGATCCAATACCCACACCACCCCCACGACAGTCGTGTTAGTTAACGTAAGATCAAACCGTCGTGTTGATCTTACCGAAAAATTCTTACAAAGATCACGGAGTTTTTCTCCGAAAATTAAGCCATAGAAGCAGATCGTTAACTTATGAATGAAAAAAAAGAAACAAAGCTTATGAAAATCTATTGAAATTCGGAAAACTTAGAGAGAATTTAGAACATGTTTAGAGATAAAAAAATTTAGAGAGAAGTTTTTAATTATTCTATGCTCTTATTTTGCTTTCATGATCGGCTTTTCTACACAACATAAAAACTTCGGACATCCAAAAAAGTTTAAAGTGGTAATTAAATGATGTTATGGGTTAATTGCACTTCATGTATCGGCCTTCCTAAAATTGGTGTACTATAAAGAGAAGAAATTTGAAAAAAATTGTTTTTCTCAACTCCCACACTGAATTCCGTTTGTGCGCAACTCTTTACTTTGGAAAAATATAAAAATGTCCTTCTAACATAAATCTTTCATCATTCTCTCTCATTGATCCCCACTTTATAAACTCATTAACATATTAATAATGAATATCTCTCCTAAAATACAAACATTAATTTTGTTGCATTTTTTATTTTTGCTATATCATTTTAGACTATTTTTACTTCATCTATTAATTTAAATAAGATTGTTTGTACATATGCACAAAGTTGGTGTGCAATATAAAATAGTTAACGCATGTACATACATACGTAGAACATCTAACATATGCACAAGGTTGTATCATAATGTTTACTTGTTTATTGTGTGTACGAAGTTATATACCTTCTTAACACTTATTTATGTATGTACATGTCCACATAATATAACTTGTTTAGCACCTGATGTATGTACGTTCACATTCATATATATGTAAAGATTCAAGTGTTATACACTATTATATCACATATATATTTGAGTATGCACACCCTCGTATCATATATATTGACTATATGTACGTACACACCCACATATTTATGAAAAATTTGAACCTAGACATCCTCGTATCTTTAAACTGTAAACTTTATTCTCAAAACTACTTCTACACATGATGTACTTACATGCAGATACAAAATAACAACTTTAATTCATGTATAATCTAATAATAATAACATATATGAATATATTTATATAGCACTATAAATAATGAAAAGATAAAGGAAAAGAATTAACAAATGAATGGATAAACAAATTAATTTTCCGGTAAAAAGTAATTAAAAACTGAAGAAGGATAGAAAAGGAGGAAAATATTCATTTAAAAAATATATATTTAGTTTAAAATAATTAAAATATTTTTAAATGAAAGAGTGGTGGGGGTAAATTATTTATTGGTCATTGTCCCCGTATTTTATGTAATTCAAACAAAAAAAATTATTCTGATAAACCAACACTGTTTTTCTTCTTCTAAGATAATACCCATGTCTTGCATAGAGGAACATCTGTCATATTTTATATGTATTATATATTAGAAAATAATATTAATATAGAAGAATGTAATATAGATATTATAGATTGTATTATTTAATTGTAGATGAAGTGTATAGATTAAACAATTTATATTTATATCATAGGTACATTAAATTTGTTAACACGAAGTTGGAAAATACAAAAATGTGTAATTTTTGTCTAGACAGGAATACTTTCAGTTAAAGTTAAATTTTTAATTTCAATTGGATTTTATAACTAATTCATGATTTTGAAAAACATTTAAATCATTAAAATACTACAAAACTAAAATTTATAGAAAATTATAATCTCTATATATTGATATTTTTATAGTAGTTATAAACAAACAAACAAAAAGATATTTTCATTATTAAGATGTCATCGTGTTTAATGGGTAAATATGTATCATTTTTATTAAAAATTTTATTTTATTTTTATGATTTATGATAATCTTTTTTATTTTTGTTGGTTAGTTTTTTTCAAAACGTTTTTTCAACAATTGATATTAATAGATAAAATAGTTTTTCAAAGATACCATTATTATTAACATTGATTAATCTTGTTGTTAATTTGTCTTTTTTTTCTTTCCATTTTTAGGATTTTAAAGATTTTTTCGTTTATATATTAACTATGTTTTAATCATTTTTAGTTTAGTTAGTTTGATCTATGTTATTAATTGTATTAGTTTGATCTATGTTATTAATTGTATTCTAGAAATATTCAAATTTACCAAATTATTAACATATTGCAAGAACTCTTTAATTAGTTATAGTTAGTGAAATTACTGCAAATTTTTGGTTAAATTTGATAAATATTTAATAATATAGAAATTTTGAAATATAGTAAATTAGATAAATTATATGATTCAATAGTCAAGATTTTTTTAGTAATTTAAAAAAAACAGTTGTATTTTTTATTCATGATTTTTTATATTTTATCTACAGTATATTTAGTTACATGTTTATCAAAATTTGTTATTTTTCAAATTATCTAAATAAAAAAGATAATTGTTTAATCATCGAATAAAAGTATTTGAGCCGACTGGGTTTCTGAAAATGACCCACGTGTTTTTAAAGAGTACTTGTTTATATATCACGACTATTTACAAAGTGCCAAGCATAAGAAATTGAGAGATTTTGATAATGAAATCTAAGAAGCTTCAAGTATTAATAAGTTGAATATCACTAAGGTTTTAATTACTACAAAATCAAATCACAAGAAGTTTTAGTTTTAAATAAAAATGGCTTTTTCACGGTTCCAAAATTCCAATCAAAGCATCGGATTAAGCAATATCAGAAAAGTAAATAAATCTTCAGAGGACAATAGGATACCAGAAAGATGAGACAACAGTAGTATGAGAAGATAATCTAAAAATCTTTTGCTGGGTTATGCACTGGATGGAGCATTTCTTGATCATGAAATCACAAAGTTAGGTATGCAAACGACCCACAAATTGCCAGATAAATATAAACAAAACAAAAATTCATGCAACAATAAACCTTCTGCTGATTTATTCAGTTTCTCAACTTAAGAGTTATGATCTACTGGAATGATTTCATCTGCAAAAATTCACACCCAAAATTAGTACCATCAAAATAAGTAAAATATTGTTAAGCTGGTCATCTTTGTTACCTGCTGAATCAAGCTGTAATGCGAGGATCTAAACCTCAAGATCTGCATAGTTTAGAAAAGGTAAAAGAGACATGAAATGTAAGAAAAAGCCAGAATGAATCATAAATCCCATGTATTACCATGGCACATAATAAAGATTTTTTGGACACAGACTAATAGCTAATATGGAGTGCATACTGGGTTGTAAATGGCAAATGACGGAGTGTGGCGACAATGTCCTGTGAGGCCGCCATACGCCATGGCGACAATGGTGGTTCACAAGATATACACGAGTCGTTGGTAGGGAAATGAACCTGGTAAGTCTTTGTTGTCTTTCTTGTATGCGTAAGACAGTTATTTGACGATTACAAAGATATTGTCCAGTCATTGCCTGCAACTGTCGAAGAAAGATCAGAGGAATTTACTACCATTGGATTATGCGAGTAGAGACATTATTTATGTTAAATATGTTGGACTCGTTCTCACAGCCAAGTTCATCAAAATGATAATCATGAAAGAGGCAGCGAATTTACCTCGATAACAGCATCAGATGCCTCAAAAGGAGTCATAGCTGATGAAACCAAAACCTCGTAGGTTTCCAGTATCCTATCAGGATCTCTCATTATCTGAAATGAAAAGTTGCGAAAAATCAGATTCTTTTCCCAAACTAATGGTATACTGCTCATATATTTACAGAGAAGAAAAGATCAAGAATAATCGACTGATATCAAACAATATAAAGATTCTACCTTAGGATTAGAAGCAATCACACCAAAGGCGCTGAAAGTATCATACAAGAGTTTTTCATCCACATCCTGTAAAAAAAAAAAACCTGTTCAGTCATTGTTAAAGTAACAATTACAGAGTATTATCACAAACCAAGATACGTACAGGATCAAGGTTTCCAATGAAAAGGTTAGCACCAACATCCAACTCTTCTTATCTTGAGACGCTTAATATACAATTTTAATCAGCAAACAAAATGTTAGCAACTCCTGCATCAAAATTCACAAGAGTTCTAGATATAGGTTACAAAATAATGAAATGTAAGAGATACAATTAGAGACCTTGTTAACACGAATAGGCTTCCCATAGAGCTTAATAATGTTAAGAACATTAATTGCCTACGCCAACGATTCAAAATTTGTTACCATTATGCCCTAAAACAACTCTAAAACTCATCACAAAATGGAAAAAGAGCAACACTTACATAATCAGCATCTTCCTCACTACGGTATTCAATAAATCCATATTGTTGATGAAGATTTGTCACTCTATCTTTCGGAACACAGACATTAACTAATGCAATCCAAAAACCAGAAAAGCTAATGTCAGAATCAAACTCTAAGATTGTTCCAATAAACAAAATCCATAAACATAATGTAGAATTAGGGTTTTAGCTTACTAACAGGTCCAGCTTTTACGAACAATTCCCAAAGCAATTCTTCATAAAGCTGAAAAACCAAAGATGTAAAATAGATCAATTTCATCTAAAATCACATTGGAAGTTGAGAAAACCTCGAGTACGCCACAATTCATTGTTGCGCTCGCAATTCGCAATGGTCGCCTAGATTATTGTATGTACCCTTAAAAATCACGATATGGTCTAGCGCTAAATGCTCTCCCAGTATGAGCTATTGTAGGCTTGTTGTCTTGCCGTTTCTCCCGTAATAGCTGGTTCAGATTTCGGGTGGTTGTTTTGCTGATTCTCGCTGGTTTCTTCGACGGATGAGGAGTTGGAGACGGTGAGTCATTGGTTAGACACGCTATAGACGGCGTTGAAGCTCTGGTGATGGAGAAGAGTAAGGAAGCAAGGGTTTTAAAATTGAAAGTTGTGAAATATCTTTGAACTGACCATAAATTTGACCCGATCGATAAAGACCCGTGCTTTGAAACGCGGTAGGAGGATCCGCGTGTTTTTATGTTTTATCTTAGAATGGTTTAGACTAATTTATCGACTGATTAATATTAGCTAGCAAAATATTTATTTTTTAATGGCAATTTTCATAATATGCCAGTTCTATAACATTGCTCAAATAATAGTGTAGAGATAGTATTTAAAAACGTCAATAAGATAAGAAAATTATAAGTACCAACAACACCAATTTTTAGGAATTTTTAATTTTATAAATCAGAAGTCACTTTGCCAATAAAAATCTGACACATACTTTGTTTTTAATTTAAATTTCATTAACATTTTTAAAAATGAAAACAATATAGAAGCTAAAAACACTAATAAAATTAAAATTTGTGTTTTTTTCTGTATCTATAACTTCTTTCTTCGAATTCTAACGATTAAAGTTGATCTTTCCAAAAACAAATACCCCCTAAATTGCTTCCACTATAATCACGATTATGATGAAAAGTCCCATGATCTAACGATAATTATTTTTTTTTTGAATAATATGTAAAATTATATTCAAAGAAAAATTATTTTTACATAATTTGTAACTATTTTCGAAATCAAATATAAACTAAAACTCTTAGAGATAAATCAGTAGATGATGACCTCGTTAAAACCCAAAAAGTACAAAACCCAATTGGAACAAAACCACTTTCCGGGAAAAAGAGTACACACCATTTACAATTGAGCTGAAAAAACTGAAAATCAAAGAGAGTTCAAACCTTGTAGCAAACCAGATTTGCATACCATCAGTCATTATTCCTTGCATCTGTAGAACCGAGAGCCTGTTTTGAACTATCCTTTCTACCTCGCGAATCAGACTGTCTGTGTGAAGTGGGACTTTGCCATGTCTTCGTTGATTTCGTTCTCTCCATAATATGTATGTTAACGCATGGAACGTATACTTAGCAACAAAAGCTTCCGTTGTCTTGCTACCTTTGGCGTGAAACAAAGATATCAACTCGTTAAACTGAGTTGTGAAATCTTGACGGAGCAATCCATAAGAAAGCTTGTACCAAATTTGATATGTGAAAGAGCAGGAGAAGAATAAATGATCATGCGTCTCTATGGGTTCTGAGCAAAAGACAAATTTTGTCGAAATGTTGGCTGACCAGGCAAACATTCTATCTCCAGTTGCCAACGGTTTAGAACAGCTAGCCACATAATGAATGAATACTTTGGAGTAGCATGCGAATACCAAACAGCCTTATACCATGAATTTCGGATACATACCTCCCTCAATTGATTCCATGTTTCCTTAGATGAAAACTGCGCTTGAAACCTATCATCCTTATATCTCCATAAAGCGACATCCTCATCTAGATAAGCACAGTCCCGTACCTTTTTAATTTCCTCTTCAATCTGCACTAGGACTTGAGGTCTCCTTCGTCTAGGCCTATTACTTACTAGCACCTCCGCCAATGTATCCCCAGCCTTAATCCCCATGTCAATAAAGCCTCTTTCCTCCAACACAACAATTAACCTTCCAAGTGAGCACCAATCATCATACCAAAATGAAGTTTGAAAACCATTACATACCCCAAACTTGTGATAGAATTTTGCAGAATTACGATACTTGAGGCTTTTTCGCCACATCCAAGAGCCTCCCGTCTTTAGTAACTTTTTCCGACCAAAATGAACCTTTGAGGATCATGTTTTTCTTTATCCAGTTAACCCATAGAGAATCTTTTGAAGAAACCAACCGCCATATCAGTTTATAACAACTCACCTTATTCGCCTCAACCAAAGGTTTCAAAGTCCCCCCCCCCTCTGGTTTGGGCCTACACACATCACTCCAGGCCACCTTAGCTTTTTTTTTTAGTTTAGAGCCGGACGAGACCATAAGAAAGCGGAACTAATTTTCTCAATCTCTCTTATGCATGCTCTTGGAAGTCTAAATGCTGCAATCCAAAAATTTGTTAAGCTTACTATTACCAAAGAGAGGAGTTGTAATCTACCTGTGAAGGAGAGAAAGCGATTTTTCCAGGAGGTGATGCGTGTTCGATTTTTTTCAATAAGTGGTTGGTAATCCGTGGCTGACATTCGTTTTGTTAATAGGGAAAACCCTAAATACTTCACCGGTAACCTTCCAATCTCAAAAGGAAAACCATTCAACGATTCTCGAATTTCTGACGAGATACCAGTGATAAACAATGTTGTTTTTTCCAAGGTTATATCTAGGCCAGAGATACGAGCAAACCTCTTAAAAACAGCAAAAATGCCCCTGATTGATCGAACTTTCCCATCTGCAAACACCATGATATCATCCGCAAAACATAGATGGGTAATACTCAAACTCTTGCAACTCGGGTGATATCCAAACTCACCATTCCTAACGGCCTTGTCAAGCATTAATGATAGGAAATTCATGAAAATTACAAAGAGATAAGGGGAGAGAGAACAACCATGGCGCAACCCTCTTTCACTTTTGAAAAAACCAGCCAGCTCCCCATTTATCTGAACCGAGAAAGATGGAGTGGTAATACACAACTCAATCCACCTTACAAAGATTTCTGGCAACTGCATTGCACATAGCAATTTACGAGAAACCCCCAGTTCACCGAGTCAAAAGTTTTAGTAATATCAATCTTCATGGCACATCTAGAAGGAACATCCGACTTATGATATTCTTTTACCAATTCAGATACAAGCAGGAGATTTTTCATTAAATATATATCCTTGATGAAAGTTATCTGATTATGAGTTATAAGATCTGGGAGGATTCGTTGTAAATGATTCGCTATAATCTTTGAAATAACCTTATATCACATTGCAGCATGATATTGGTCGGAAGTCCCTCATCCCTACAGTCCCTGTCTTCTTGGGAATTAAGGCAAGAATAGTAGAATTCATTCCCTTCGGTAAAAACCCATAAGTGAAAAAAGATTTCACAGCTACGATGAAGTTGTTTCCAATGATGGGCCACGTCTCTTTATAAAAATCTACTGTGTATCCATCCGGCCCTAGAGATTTGTTTAAAGGAATTGAGAAAAGAACATGCTTTATTTCCAACGATACTTCCAATATTAAGCCACACCTCACATCCTCAGAACAATGATAATCCAAAACCTGAGTCGATTCCATCATTGAAACTTCGATATCATTTAATGGCGGAGCCTTGAAGAAATCAGAGAAGTAACGCACCGCTTCAGCCTTGATTTCATCTCTTGTCGAAAAAATCTCTCCATCAGGAGACCTTATCTCAAATATCGAGTTTTGCGCTTCATTTTCCTTAATCGCATTGTAGAAAAACTAGTTGTTTTGATCCCCCACCTTTACCCAATGTAATTTCGACTTCGGTCTGAAGAAATTCTTTTCTACCCCCGCCACACTCACCCAAGAGTCATAAGCTTGAGCTTCTTCTATCATGTTTTGGGCATTTGGGTTACTAAGGGTGGCTGTCTAGTCCTCACACAACAAAGCATAGCCAACTTCTTTCCTTTTGGTCAAGTGATGAATCTTCTGCCTGCTAAAAGCTCAAAATGATTGGTTTAAGAAGCTTTAGTTTCTTCGAGAACCTGAAAAGCGTAGAGGATGAGGAAAATAGAGCTACCGAGTTCGTCCAATAATTCTCCACAAGGTTTTTAAAACCTGCCATAGCAACAACTGCATTTACTATCTTGAAAGGGATTTTTGGCTTGTGCGGTGTTCCATATAGAGAGATAAATCCATATACATGATCTGAGCAACACCCGGCCTTCAAATACACAATACAAGTTCAAAGACCGCTGCAACCAACGATCATTCACAAGAGCACGATCCAAATTTTTACATATCAACCCCTCATCACGTTTATTACACCAAGTAAAAGCTGGTCCATGGAAAATCATATCCACTAGATCACAATGTCGAACCATATCTCGAAACTCCAACATACCCGGACAATTTACTTGTGCAAGATTAGCTATCGAATGCTCCAAAATCTCATTGAAATCCCCAGCACATAACCAAGGTAAGCCTCAAACTCGAAAGTCATCACAATGAGTCCTTAGGTCACTCCAGAGCTCACACCTTTCATCTAGAGAATTAGATGCGTAAATAAACGTACATAAGAAGTCCTTTGAATAGCCCCTGAATCTTAATGAGACACGATATCATCTGATTTGTCTAATAAACAACTGTCAATAACACTGACGTATTCCACACCACCCAAATTCTCCCAAGCGGATTAAATTCATAGTTTGATGCCATATACCAGTCTTTAAATGTCGATTTGACAATTGAATCCGCCTTATCCTCCACAACTCTTGTTTCCAACAAAGCTCCAAAAACCAATGAGTTCTTATTGATCAAATCTCTAATGACTGATTGCTTCCCCAACTTGTTAAATCCGCAAATATTTCAAAAAAACATAACATTATTGTTTTTTCCTTCGGTTCCTGCGTCCTAAGTTACTCGGGATTGGGTCTCCAGCTTATTGAGATGGTTTGAGGATATGCTTTTTTGCCTGCGTTATCGACCTTAATAAAGGAACTCTCGTTGTGATCTCTTCCTTGTTCAAAGCAACTTAATGCTCTTTGCCAGCATTTTCTGGTGTTACTGTCTCCACAAAACCGCCTACTTCCTCTACCAGCTCTGTATTTGTTTTGTCTCGAAGCTCAGATTTATCATTGAAGATAGTCTGCAGCTGCATCTTCTCCAGCTCCGGTGCTGGAACATAGCATTTAGAGTTTTTTTTGAGCCTACTACTCCAGATTTATCTTTTATCTTAGTGTTTTCCTTTCTTGAAGTCGGACTATTTATCTGCAGCTTTAATCCCTCCTCAACGACATTTGAACCACCCAGAGTTCCTTAGTTCAGTTGTATTATCTTTAATCTCAATATTATCTTTAATCTCAGGTTCATTTGTCACAGATGACGTTGGTACCTTCATCTTCTTCAACTTTGTTCCTGAATCAGAGCAGACATAATCTTTCCCAACATTCGCGAACCTATCCAACGAGCCCCCCCCGATGAATTTTCCAACCCAACAGTCTTCGTCATACTCAGAGTTTTTTTCTTAGACTGCAACAACCTCGAGCCTGCCGTCTTAATCTGCAACTTCATCTTTTCCAAACCCCGTGCTGGAACAAGGGAGGCATAAATTTCAACAGACTTTGAGCCAACAGCTTCAGGCTTTCCTACCATCTCCGTTTGTGTTTCTTCCAACGCTTCAGACCTCTCAACTTCCAACTCCGAAGATATGAGCACCCCAAACCGCGATAGAGTGGCTATCTTAACCTCCCCATAGACCAAACTTCTCTTCCCCGATCGCCTACTCTGAGCTTGTGAAACAGTTTTTCACTCCTTATCTAATTGAACAAGAGGAATCTCCCTTTCCTCTCTCTCTAGGCATCCAACAACTTTTTCAACTTCTACCATAAAAACGTTGTCCGACTATGACGATACCTATTCTCCCACATCCCTTTTTTCCATTTCCATTTCCCTCAATGCTCGCATTTGAAACTTGGTAAGATATCCAACTTCTGTATGTCCCAATTTCCAACAGCTTCCACAGCGCATAAGAAGCCATGGATATTCAAACTTCACTTCAACTTCCTCACCTTTGACCTTGAAACATAAACTCGATGGTATATTCGTTTGGAGATTGACATCTATGAATATCTTTACTTCATCAAAAATTTCAACAAGCTCAGTATCTTGATGCATCCGTAATGGAATGCCCACCGGACTTGCAACAAAACTCAGTCCCTTCCAGGAGAACAGAGCAGGCAGAACGTTTTTAAGAGTGAACCACATCGGCATTGATGATAGCTCAGGCTGTGCCTCCTCCTTAAACATGTCCATTTTGAAACAATCATGGGGATTTCGCAAATGTTCCACATTCCTCGACGTAATACTCGATTTTGAGCACTTGAAATTCGAAACTTAATAGATGTTTCATTAACCACATAAGCATCAATTTTTATATTTTTGTCCTCTAAATTCGAGATTTTATTGACTATCACATGGACCTTAGCCACGTTGGGGCTGAAAAAGCAAAATTTCCAATCACAAAATCTTCTCAGAGTGGAGGCACGTCTTCAAGCACTTTCTCCGGCATGATAACCACCGATCTACCCTCTATATCCAAGACCGTAAAGTCAAACTGTGATAGTGATGGCCGGCTTACTACGTTAGCCCAAGATTTTTTTGATGGAACTTTCTGAACATGGTTTAACGCGCCATCAGAATCTGCCTCCATGGAACCTCCAACTAACCTTGCTACGTTAGCCATTTCTCGCACAGAGCTGATCTCCTCACGATCGACTACATCACTCCTGATCACCCTCCTCCCCCTCTGATAACCCCAACAACGATGTCTCTGATCCCTCCTTATCTGACCTTTGTTCAACACCATCCTCTTTCTGACCCTCCTCCGTCAAGACCCTTTCTCCGGCCATGCCCGGCATCACATCTCCCTCTTGCCCGACCTCTGCTACAACTCTGCTCTGCAACTCTTCGCCAACGACTGAAAAACTCAATGAACCTCCATGAACACACGACAGAGGAGCCACCATGCCTGGCGGCACATCCATGCTTCAAAAAAACCCTAATCTTCTTTGTGATCGCCTAGAAAATCCCCTTCTAAAATCTCGGACTCTCACTCCGAATTATAATAATAATTAACAATAAATATTAGTAATTAAATATAGTGTCTAAATCTCTAAAACCCTAAAATTTCTCTCACTTCCCCTCACGATCTACTCCATGTGTATAGGCAATCATTTCTTCTCCATGTCTCCTCACCTAATCTTTCATCTTCTTTGCTATTTTCTAATTATGTTTCTCGAAAATCTCACATCTGGCTTGGTTAGTTTCTCTTCCGAAAGCTTTTAGATATACCATTAGCTTTTCATTTTTTTGTCACTTCCCTCTTTGAAATCAAAAAACATCATCAGTCTCCCTTCTCATTCAAGATCAATTATTGGTGAAAACAAGCACGAGAATATATAGATTAGCGATAACAATGATGGAGCATGAGAACGAGAGTAATTCGTTTTCAAATCCAGCATAAGCACCCCATATATTTTTAAGGTATCAATTTTGTAATATTTAGAAATTTACATATTTCTTTCGATTTGCATATATTGTTCAACATCATTTCGTTTTATAATTTGTCCATTTTCTTCTTATCATTCTTCTTTGTTGGCTATTGACATAAAAAATTACATAAGAAACTGGAGGAAACTAGAAAGCATTTTCGGAAAATGACACTTCCATGGAGCAAATCATGAAGACAAAAATTCTAGATCGTGACCAATTTAAGGTGATAAATTGTCATTTAGTTTTTACTTTGGTTTTCAGTAAGCACATATTTTTAAAAGAACATTAAATGCTCGACAAATTGACTGTTTGAATTTGTGAAAATGCTAGAGAAAAGAAAACCAAGCCATACGCAAGGTATATGTAACAACTTTAGCCTTGCATACAAGTTTTTACCGATGACTTCCTTCCCGATTTGAATTGGTGATATACACTTTCCATTACAGCGAGTACGAAGCATAGGTGACTATCCAAACAGAAGTCATATACCTAGAAAATTAATAATATAGACTGCTCATAGACAACACTTCTTTTACAACTTCACGAAGCATACAAATTTTCTGAACCACATTTCTTTCTGATTTGCTTCTCTTTCTTTTAAACATCTTTTTATTGATTATTCTGAAGACTCTTGGAGAAAGTGATAGTTGAAAACATTGTCATACAATAATTCTAAAGCTGAGGCTGTCATAAAGGAATGTTGATGCCTAAGATCTCCATCTTCAAGGTTCTCAAACATGTTTACTATGCCACTGAAATCTCAATAATGTCCTTAAGATTCTCCCGCTTAAGATTCGTAGCGTCTCGCCATATACAACAAAAAAACAAACGTCGAGAGGGCTCTAAACAGCATTCTGAAACGTGCTGAGGTGATTTTCAAAATTACAGGCCAATGTGGATTCTTTTGAAATGACCATTGAATGTGGTATGACAAATTTTTTTGGATATTTATTATGATTCAAGTTATAAGGGTGATCAATGTGTTTTTTATCCAAGTTAAAATTTTCAAGTTGAATGAATTTTTGGCAATATATTTGGAAATTTCTATTCCAATTCACTTGTGTTCTCTTTTTCGTACTCCTAAATGTTAAATTTTAATCTGCTGTTCGAATCTTTTAATCAATTCTCTTGGCTTGTGGGGCCATTTTCGTCCGATGGCCGATGCGTTATCTTAAAAGATTCTAAAAGTTTGTTACCATCCCTACAAATCACCACGTGATATTTCTTTGTGTGTTTAACCTAATTCACACGGTACCACAATCACTTTCCGGTAGGTAACCCATCCTTAAATTTCTCCAGCTCAAACACGCTTAACTCTTAAGTTCTCTCTGGAAAAGTAACTGAAAAGATAAGTGTACTTTGATGACATAGCTAGCCAAATCAATTCTTCTAAGCCTCTCTGCATACACATTCATATTCCTAACATCGGGATGGTACCAAGACCATCACCCCTTATGGTGTGAGCCCACATGTCTCCACACTCATCTGGATTTGGCTCTTATATCACTTGTAACACCTCCAACCACCACCGTCCATGGGCCCCATGCCTTCTCTTGGCCCGTGGGCCCCACCTTAATCTGATGGCCCGTGCGTTATCCCTAAAGACTCTACAGACTTGTTATTATCCCTTCAAATCATCACAAGATCTTTTCTTGTATTTTGTCCTCACTCATACGATACCTTCAATCACTTTTTGGTAGGTTATCCATCCTTAAATTCCTCGAGATCCTGAAGTTATTTCTAGAAAGTGACAAAAAAGATAAGTGCAGTTTGGTGACATAGGTAGTTAAATCAATTCTTTTAAGCCTCCCTACATACACATTCATATTCCTGAAATCGGGATGTTATAGGTTTCAGTTGTAATAGAAACGGTCTAAAATGTTCCCAATTATAACAGATCATCATGAGATCGAAGAACTTACAGCTCAAAATTTGATCAACTCAAAACGCCAAATGAAAAACGATCACTTGTTCTGGATTCACCAGATTGAGAAGTTTCTAACGAGGTATATATCATACTTTAATTCTCCTTGTAAACAAAACCACCATTAAAAAGGTTGAAACTCATTTTATGGTGGAAAAGAAGAACAAGCTTTGAAAAACTTACCAACTTCTCCAATATGCAAGGTAATTGACGGTTAGGTTTTTTTTTTGGGGGAAGGGTATCGAAAGGAGTATATATACTTGATATTATGGTTCAAAATCTGAGATTTCACTCACCAAAACTGGATCCCTGATTTTGCAGCAAAGAATATGCCTAGATTCTCTCGATTTTGAAACCCAACCCTTGCATTTATTACTATTTACAAAATCAATCAGAAGCCTCTGAAATCAGAAAGATTCAAATATTTTAAATTCATCAATTTAACCTAAAATTTCTTTTTCTTTTTTCTTTTAAATTTTGGGGTGTTACACCAATAAATTTTTTAATTATTTTATCACAAAAATACATTAACCAGTAACTACATTAAAGTTTTCAAAAAAAGTTATCAAATTATTTCTTCCCGTACTATGTATGGACTTAATACTAGTATGTGCTATAAACCACAAAACTCTTCTTCAAGTATATTTGTTTATATAACTTTCTCGCATAGCATTTTCTTCATGATCTTGGTTTATTTTTATCAATTCCCTCTCTTTTCTGGCTTTTTGGATTTTCAAAATCTAAGTTTCTTTTATCATGGAGCATCATCTTCAATTGTAAAATGTCTATGTGCAAGACATGCGATGTTACTCAAGTTTACAAACAAGTGTAGTATTTTACAATTTGGATCTTTATCGCTGCTAGGGACAATAGTAGATAACATTTTTGGGTTAGCCCAGGAGTGTATATCGTTAATTTCTCAGCTTTCTACTTAAGGACTTCCACCACTAGTATTCTCCCTTTGTCTAAATGGAGATGAAGATGGTGTGAGTATAATAATTTTACGTCAAAATAAAAGACCAAATATTATCTATACCTCTATTATTTCATCATATTGAGTTCTCAACCCTTCTACTATAGTTCTCAATATACCATATGATGTTAGAAAAAATATCGGTTAGAGATTATCATGATGAAGCAAACTTCTCAGTTAGGTTATAATTTCCTGATTTTGTTTTCATAAAACATAGAGGTAGATCAAGGGTTTAATGATAATAAAATGTGAGGCTTCTTTTAGATTTTGCTATCATTATACAATAGGGAAATTTGGTCACAAAAGTCATTTTGTAGCTGATTCTAGAAAAATAGAATATATACATCCTTATATATATAATATACTACGAAAAACATTTCATAACACATAATAATGTGATCTCGTGGATCTTCAAGTGAAGCAGCTTAGTGGTGGAATTTTTGTTGTTCAAAATTTGTATGTCAGAAACCTGTTGGAACATGTTGGGACATTTCCAGCGAGTCTGCAAAACCTGCAATAAGCACTACTCTTAACACTGCAGTTGTACAAGTTTTTTGACTAAATTATGCCAATCAAAGAGGGGGCGATTCCATTGCGTAATATTGAAAGAATAATTTGTTGATATTTAAGAGACTGAAGCAAACATTTTCATGAGTATGGAAAACAGTTTTTGAGGACACTAGTGATTTGCTTCAAGAAAGTTTCATTTCTTATTTACTCAGCTATGAACTCAATCATGGGCAGTACAGTCTTCTTTTTTTCATTAATCTTAATGATGCAACTTCATATTTTCATGTGGGAAGATTGAAATTGAATTCATTACCTCCAGCTTCATTCTCAAGGTTCCTTCACATTAATTGATCTCTAGTTCCTCTATCATGCCAGTTCTTGTTCTTGGAAAAATTATCAGCGTTGGATTCTGGTTGTTTTGGTTAGTGTTGATGGTTGATCATTGGATTTTGTTGATTAGTGGTTCTAATCAGTTGATTAGTTATTCTTGAAGAATTCACTAGATTGGTGGTTAAGGTCCTTATGCAAAATGCTTGTTCGAAACACATAATCAACAAGGGGGAGATAATTTCTTGTCTGAATTTATGAACCTGCAAATTGCTTGCAAAGAGGAGTAAGAGTTACCTTACAGTTATGCAAGTCATGGCCACTTACTTCCAAGGTATGTTATACACAAGTTCTAGTGTATGTTTAAGACATTGATGGAACAAACCGACATAGCAAATCCATGGTGCATGAGAATTTGAGGTTAGTACATTTTGAATACAGAGCAGTGTTGAACAATTCCGGACTGGCAGTGTTATATGTTGCACCAAAGCGTTTCAGCTGAGTACAACAGAGCATGGAGATTTATACAAGCATTTGTGGTTTTTATATTAGTATGCAGTCAAAGAGAGAGAGATTAGAAGTGAATGATGCCGGAACTGAATGTGATTCAATGATGTAGGGGGAACATTATCGTTATCCGACATGTAGCTACAAACATTCGGAAGCTACAATCATTGTTGGGCTTAAGTTTACACACTCATATAAAAAAAGGAGATTGAAAGTGCAACCTCCATCAGCTCACGACTTGTGGGAACAAGAATAATGTTGTCTCTATCATAAAATCAGTACATTAAGTGAAAATAAGGAAGTCACATCTAAGACTTGATGATGTGGCATTGATGTCCTATTAAGAAGATCTAAAAAGAAAGAAAAAGGTTATGTGGGCTTTGAATCCATGAAAGGATAAGTCCAACTTCATATAAAGACTTGAAGTTACAACTTACAAGGTGGGTTTCAGTTCTAAAACTCAGAAACAAAGGGGGATATTGAAAGTGTATTTATAACTGGTTATTAGACTCAACTAATGACAAAGATCAAGACAGGATTCAAGCTGTTGGAACAAGAAACTCTTTGTTTCTAGAAACGTAATGTAAAAGCATAAAGGCCACGTGAGTCGTGGGCTTTTGTTCAATTTAAGCCCAATTTCTTGTAGAGACTTGAAGTGTGGCTTAAGTCATCTAGGGTTTTTGACACTTGATTATAAATACCAAGAGATGGTGTCATGAAGACTCACGCGGCTAGGGTATTATTGAGAAAGGCAAAAATGTGTTTGATGTGGTCCCATCGAAAAAGATCGAGAGATCTTTTAACATGGATAGTTGCCGTAAGTAAGATAAATCTTGGGTTGGACTTGTGATTTTGTGAAATTTATTGGTTTGATCTTGGTTCATTCAAAAAAAAAAGAGGAGTATAGTGTGTGTTGTTATTATTAATAAATGGATGTATGTCACCATGTCTTGTGGCTTCTCCTCCTCAAATTCTTTATTTTTGTCTTGTGTGGAAATATATGAGCATATCCCACTTGTGTGAAAGTGAATTGGAAATTCAGAGAGAGATCTAGAAAAATTGCCAAATTACACGTAGTTGTATTAGGTAACTTTTGGAGAAGTCTTAATATCTGCATCTCTACAAGCAGAATTTATAAATCCAGTGGACTCTTGTCAAAACCAGGGAACGAAAAAAAGCTTGGTTTTGAAAGTTCATAAAATTAACAGAATCTGATTCTATTGAAAAGTCTTGGTCATCACTATTCTGCAGAAGAGAAGAAATCCAAGGAGGCTAAGGAGGTTTCCAAGTGAAATTGTCTGGAAGTTCTTTTGTACGATGAGAAACCTCACCGTGACGGCGAGTTCAATTATGGGTTTCAGTAGCATAAGAAAAAGAACTGGAGTTGCTGCTACTCTCGATGAAAAAGAGAAGAAATTAGACCGTGGTTTAAATGGATCCTGAAATAGATTCAAGAAGAAATAAAATGGTGATTTAAGGAAGTTGTTACTAATTTGGAAAGTCTCCCCAAATTCAGGAGAGATGGAGAAAAAGTCAGTGTCAAAGATGGTGTTTATGTGATGATTGCTTAAGTGAATTGAGTTGAAAATAGCTTCACGATGGAGAAGCTAGTTTTTTGGGTTTGTGCAAAATCAACAAGAAGTTGTCAAGGTTTGGATGAAATAACTAGACTGAGATAGACAACTTGATGCTCATTCTTTTCAGAATATTGCAAGTTGGAGCTGACACCTTTTCATTGTCATCAAGTTTTCTTTATGATCCTAGATTGGTGACAGTTATGAATCTCGAGGTTTGTTGATTGTTTCGGGTTGAATTTAAGTTTTCTTGATGAATTGGAGACGAGAAGAATGTTGGAGGCTCTAGTTCATTTGATAAACATTAATTTTTTTATGATTGAAACTTGTGTTCTGTGTTTATATGTGTTTGGTTGAAACACGAAATCAACATGGGGGAGAAGAACAAGGTGAATTTCATGGTTTCTGCTCCATTTTGTCTTTCTCGTTTTCTTTGGCTACATACTTCTGCTCCACTTTGTCTTCCTCTTTTTCACTTGATTGGTAGTTCGCGTCATTATGCAAAATGCTTGATCAAAACACATAATCAACAAGGGGGAGATAATTTCTTGCCTGAATTTATGAATCTGCAGATTGCTTGCAAAGAGGAGTAAAAGTTACCTTACTGTTATGCAAGTCATGGCCACTTACTTCCAAGGTATGTTATACACAAGTTCTAGTGTATGTTTAAGACATTGATGGAACAAACCGACATAGCAAATCCATGGTGCATGAGAATTTGAGGTTAGTACATTTTGAATGCAGAGCAGTGTTGAACAATTCCGGACTGGCAGTGTTATATGTTGCACCAAAGCGTTTCAGCTGAGTACAACAGAGCATGGAGATTTATACAAGCATTTGTGGTTTTTATATTAGTATGCAGTCAAAGAGAGAGAGATTAGAAGTGAATGATGCCGGAACTGAATGTGATTCAATGATGTAGGGGTTGCGTTATCGTTATCCGACATGTAGCTACAAACATTTGGAAGCTACAATCATTGATGGGTTTAAGTTTACACACTCATATAAAAAACGGAGATTGAAAGTGCAACCTCCATCAGCTCACGACTAGTGGGAACAAGAATAATGTTGTCTATATCATAAAATCAGTACATTAAGTTAAAATAAGGATGTCACGTCTAAGACTTGAAGATGTGGCATTGATATCTTATTAAGAAGATCTAAAAAGAAAGAAAAAGGTTATGTGGGTTTTGAATCCATGAAAGGATAAGTCCAACTTCATATGAAGACTTGAAGTTACAAGTTACAAGGTGGGTTTCAGTTCTAAAACTCAGAAACAAAGGGGGATATTGAAAGTGTCTTTATAACTGGTTATTAGACTCAACTAATGACAAAGATCAAGACAGGATTCAAGCTGTTGGAACAAGAAACTCTCTATTTCTAAGAACGTAATATAAAAGCATAAAGGCCACATGAGTCTCGGGCTTTTGTTTAATTTAAGCCCAATTTCTTATAGAGACTTGAAGTGTGGCTCAAGTCATCTAGGGTTTTTGGCACTTGATTATAAATACCAAGAGAGGGTGTCATGAAGACTCACGCGTCTTGGGTATTATTAAGAGAGGCAAAAATATGTTTGATGTCGTCCCATCGAAAAAGATCAAGAGATCTATTGGTGGTAACTCTCTATGAAGATTGCAGCCATTGAGAAGACTGTAATGTACCGGTGCTACCTGGTTGTAGTCAGGCGTGCAGGCTTGATACTGTCTTCATAGTTTATCCACATAGAAAATAATGGTAGGCATGTTTATGTTGGATACCACATGTAATTGTGTTTACAATCTTATTCTAGTGGATGTGTTTCTGGAGTAGATCCCAGGGATATAGGTTGGAGAACCAAATCTTGTTAACAAATCTTACGTGTCGTCTCTTTGCTCTTATGCTCTAATAATCTCTCATCTCATTAACAAGCTTGCTCCTGTTCTTTGGTTTGACGCTGCGTCAGCGGTAGTGTCCGAGTAAAACTACATATGATAACACCGACAACAAAAGGAAAAGACTAAAAAAAAATAAAATTAAACACCGGAACATGCTAATTTCCTGTCGCTGCGATTCTTTTTCGGTGATCTCAGAGACGTTGGAAAATTCAGTGGCTCCCACCAACTACTTGCGATTCTTAATTAAACGTGAATCTTAATTAAAGTGACGCTGACTTTTGCTCCATGAGAAGTGTAAGTCCCTTCATTAAACGTGATTTTTAATTAAAGTGACACTGACGCAACGTCAAACCAACGAACATGCAAGGTTTTCGAACCATCGAAACCATTATTTCATGGTAGTCAGTTTTGTTGTTGTATATGTCTTAAATTATTAAACTTTTAGAATAAAATTATTATCTAATTTAGTAGAGATATTATTTAACCTTGGGATAAAAAAATTCATAAAACGTATAACCTGCAGATTTCAAATTTTTTCTTATGATATCGGCCCCCAGTACCTACAAAAATTTTCAGTGCTACAATATCACATATAGAATAAGTTTCTATCATGTGCATGAGTAATACATATGGGATGTGTGTACATATATTTAGTTCTCATGTTTTTAATATCTAACTATTAAAGTTGATCTATGTGGCAATGTTACTCACATGTTTCCTAAAGTTAGTTTGGACTATTTAGATCGTGCATCCATGGTTATAAGACCTCTAACATATCTTTTCAGATTTTTCTTAATATAAGCATATTCATATGCTACTACATAAGTTACCAAGGCTTATTATTGTGAAAAAAAACTCTTACCTAAACTTGAGTTAGATAGAAAGATTTAAGTGTTGGCATTGTCATGATTGGATATTTTGTAGAAGTGATTTAATATCTAATATTCACTTATACATGTAAGTTAGTTTAGATAATTATTAGACCTGTCAACTGGGCCTTATGCCCGCAGGAACAGCCCAATAAGTACTATTGTGGGGCCGGTCTGGACACTAAAAATCTTGTCCACATAAGAGCGGGCATAGCAGGCATGTTCCAGGTGGAAGATAGGCTATGTGGGTTAACCAGCTGCGGTGTTGCGAGCGTGCGGATGGTCCGTGATTTGAAACTTCTATCTATCATAGAGGCTTTGATTTGGCTGAAGTTTTTGTCTGTCATAGAGGCTTTGAGTCTTTTGAAGCTTTTGTCAAAAACCCTACAAAAAACAGAATCGATCTTTGTGATTGTGTTACGAAGAAACTTAAGAATCCTAAATCATAATCCTCTCTGACCAAGAGGATTTTGGAGACGACTCAGAGTATTATCAATCATCATTCATCCATCAGAGATTCATACAAAATTGATGAATAACTCACATTGAAGAATAACCAGAACTTGTAATGGTAAGTTACTAAATCAGTAACAAGAAGAATAAATCAATTTAGTCACGTGATTATTTAGTTTCATATCATTCATAAAATCGTGTTTGTTTAGTTTTAGAATTCATCACGTGATTCTTGGGAGTTTAGATCACTAGACTCGGAATCTCAGAGAGGTTTTCATGCTGTAAATTATGAACACGAGCATATGACATTTGATGGAGATGAACCTTTTGAAATGTGGTAAAAGGAAATCCATTGAGATTGGCAATGCTGATGATATCTTTAACAAAGAAAAAACACCAACAAAGAAGAAGAAAAAACAGTATGATGGAGCTGAAGCATATAAAGCTCTTAAAAGGTTATCCATTAATATTGATGATGATGATTATGGTGAGAAAGACAAGTCACCAACAACTAAGAAGAAAAAGCAGTCTAATGGAGCTGAAGCATTTAAAACTCGTAAAAGGCAATAAATTGAGATTGAGGATGATGTTGGTGACAAAGAAAATTCATCAAAGAAAAAGAGAAGGCAGTATTAAGATGTGTCAAAACACTTTATAATGATCATTAGGAAAATAATAAGGGAAAAAGTGAAGAAAGAGCACAGTGCAACTATTGTAAGAACGATTATGCAATAATCCACACACTAACGGTACAAATTCATTCAGACGTCATTTGGGTGTGTGTAAGCTTAAGATTAGAAATGGTGATATTGGTACAATGATGATCAATTCATGAGCAAGGTTGCAAGCTAGAAAGATATATCATATGGTTTTCCGTGACATGGTAGCTAAATGTATCATTTAGCATGATCTCCCATTTTCTTATGTTGAGTATGAGAGAGTAAGAACAGTTTGGAAGTATTTGAATGCATATATGAAGTTTATTAGCCGGAACACAGTGACAGCTGGTGTTTACAAGTTCTATGAGAGTGTGACAAAAATTTAAAGAGAAAATTAGCTAATCTTCCTTGAAGGATCAGCCTAAGTTCTTATTTGTAGACTGCAATCACTCATGAGGGCTACATGTGTTTAAAAGCACACTACATTGACAGAAACTGGAAACTGAACAAAAAAAAATTCTTGTATTGTGTGCTTTACTACCTCCGCATACATATACGCACATAGCAATGAAGATTCTTAAAAAATTGGAGGAATAAGGAATTAAAAAAAAAGTGTTCTCTCTCACCTTAGACAATACTATTAAGTATGATACAATGCAAGATTTTGTAAAAAATCAGCTTATGCCCCGAAATGATTTGTTGTGTCAAGGACAATATTTTCATGTGAGATGTGCAATACATGTTCTTAATCTCATTGTTCAATATGGTCTGACAGTGATTGCTACTTTGTTGCATAAGATTAGGGAGAGTATTAAGTATGTTCAATGATCATCACATCGTGAGATATTATTTGCAAAATGTGTGGAATCTGTTGGAATAAAACTTAAGGTTGGTTTGTTGTTGGAAGTGAAAAATAGATGGAACTCAACGTATAAGATGCTAGGTAAGGCTCTCAAGTATCAAGTTGCATTTGGTAATCTCAAAGTTATTGATGGCAAAACTACAAGTTTTATCCTACAGAAGCTGGAGCCATTTGATAAGGTTACTATTTTATTTCAGGTTCCACATATCCAACTTCAAACTTGTATTTCATGAAATTTTGGAAGATCAATAACTGGTTAACAATGAATGAGTTTAGTGAAGATGAAGTTATCAAAGAAATGATTGTTCCCATGAAAGAGAAGTTTGATAAGTATTGGGAAAAAGTTAGCGATTTATTTGCAATGACTACAGTATTTGATCCAAGATTAAATGTAACACTTGCACAATTTTGTTTTAGTAAACTTGATAGAGTTCTTTTCAAGGAAGGATTGAACACTTGCGTTTAAAACTAACTACTCTGTTTGAATCATATGAGAACAAAGTCCATTTTTGCATCACCTTTTATAGAGATCTGTGAAACATATCAACAAAGAGCTGATAATGAAGGAGAAAGAGGAAATTTTGGCAATTATGATGTAAGTACTTGGAAATTATGTGTCTTTTATGTTCTGGCTTTGAAAATTGCATTGGTATTGAATTTTCATGTTTCTTATGTCCTTATTGTACTTTAGGTGTTTTCTTAGTTCTTATTTTTTCTTATGCAATATTTCTTAGCCTTTTGCAAAGAGATTGTTGTTGGTAGTGGAAAGTTTTCTTTGGAAATGTAGATTGAAGAACCCCTATTAGATATGAAGATTTTTGCGAGTTTAGATATTCTAAAGAATTGTAAAGATAAAGAATTTGGCTTTCATGGCTTGTGACCTCCTTAGTATTCCAATCACAACCGTAGCCTCTGAACCCTTTTTTAGCATTGGAGCTCGATTTTTGAACGAGTATAGAAGCTACTTCCTCCCGAAAAATGTACAAGCATAATATGCAGGCGCAATTGGTTAAAAGGTTTTGAAGCATATGAAAATGGTAAACATATATGTTTAATAAGTTTTTCAATTTTATCAGTTTCTTAATTTGTGTTATAACTTTGTTTTTATTTGAATTTTGTAGAGGAGGACAAAGACTTTGATGGTGAAGATGTGACACTACCTTCTTTCCAGTCAATTGTTGATGATGACGCTTAATATTGTTGAAATAAACAGATTAAGTTTCAGTTCCATTTGATTTTCAGTTTTCACTTTTGTACTTCAGTTTCAGATTTTTGTTTTAATTCAGTTTAAGTTTAAGTCTGATTTTGAGTTTTAGTTTTGGTTTCCATCTTTTAGACTTTTTATGTTTTTGAGTTTCAGCTTTGGTTTACTTTAAATGTTTCAGTTTCTGGTTACACTTAAGCAATTAACTTCAACATTTGCAAACAGGAAACATAGAATATGTAGAAAAGTCACCTAATCTTAATTTCTTGGATTTTTTTGTTTGATATCTAATATAACATGGCATAGGTTTTCAGATCAAACATCTTGTAAACACTGCAGAGCAAGGGTGTAGCTCAGTTACGAAACTTCAAGAGTCAACACAGTTTGGGTGATAAAGATCAGAAAAAGACTTTTCATGTGCATAATATGTCAACACCTTCCCATGCTGAAGTGACTCAGACTGAAAGAAGCACACACACCAGAATGAGCAAGAGCAAAGACAATATCATGTGCATCAACAATTTCAATAACTTTAGATCTTTTCATCAAGAATGGTAATGCAATTAAACAGCTCTAACCAATTTCGAAAACTCTCAAGTCTCCCAACAAACCAAACTGAACATAACTTATAATGGAATTTTAGGAACTTCTAAGAATCAAATTTAGAAGCTATAACCAAAATTGCAAAGGTAAAGAACTCAAAACTTGTTCAAAGATAAAGAATTCAATCGATTTCAATATAAAAATAGTTCAATCTTGAAAATCTAACAACAAATCAACACAATTGAACAACCGTAAATCTTGAAATTAGAGACTGATAAAGAGAATTCAATCGATTTCCATCTTGAAGTAGGAGATCGATCAAGACTCAATAGAATTCAATCTAACTCATCCCAAAGGTAGAATCGAGTATCAATTAACTTCAATCGAACAAGAGAAGAAGAACTAACCTAACAAGAAGAGAAGAACTAACCGAACAAAAAGAAAAGAACTAACTGAACAAAAAGAGAAGAAGAAGAGATGAGATGAACTAACCGATAGCCCGTGGACCTACCTGCATATCCACTAGTTTTTGCGGAGCGGATGTGGACAGTAGATTGCATGTTCGTGGTCATTAGCGGACAGACCCGTAGCGGTCGGAGAAATCGACAGAGATGGTGGGCTTGTGTAGGTGGTCGTGGACCTGCCCGACTGGCATATCTAATAATTATCATGCATATATTTATAGCCCTAAGCTATTATCTAATGGTACAAAATTTTTAATATTTATCTTCTCTTTTGCTATCTTAAGTGAGAAAACACAATATTGTGTATTGATTTCCCACAAAGACAGAGGAAAAGTTATAAAAAAAAAGACATGGACGGAGGCGTGTATTAGGAAGGATGTCAATTGACATCAATAAAAAATTTTAAATAGTTTATTTTTAATCAAATGTTCTAAGTAAATTTCATCCAAAAAAAAAATGACCTCTATAAATTAACTGCAGTCGAGTAAATATTTAAATACTAAATCTAATAATCTATTAAAAATCATTACAAATAAATATTTAAATTATTAATTGGAAAGCATTTATATATAAAAATTCTTTAAAATGTAAAATATTACATGCATTGCAATTAGAGTATAAAAAATCGTTTGTGGTCAATTTTTTCAAACTATTTAATGCGATTTTCAAAGATCTTCGAATCTACCTACAAATGTTCAAAAATAATTTTTTTATTAATTATGAATTTAAATATGATTTATTTATTAATATATTTACATTAATAATTTTAATTTTTTGAAGATTTTGTTAAGATTTTTCCTCCCGTGTTTGTTTGATCCTTTTTAAAAAAGTTTGAATCATTGCATAATCAATATAATAATTGAAAATTAAGAATTTTTGTGGCACATATGTTGATTTGAATTTTTTTAAACGAACATAAATTTTTCAACTGATGAAGAAAAATAAGTGTGATTTGAACGTCTTAAAATAGTTTTTGGTGGTGGTTCAAAAAACATATTATAAATATGACAAAAAAATCCAAATATAAATGAGAAGGAAGCTAGATTTAATAAACATCTAAATTTAAAAAAGTTTATTCAATTTAATTTGATTCTTTAATTGAACCGTTTATTTATACATGATCTAATAAATTTTAAACTTTAAATTTTTTTAAATATTATAAATAGATTTAAACTTTATAAAAAGTTTAAACTTTATAAAAATTTTAAACATAAGAACTCTAAAATATTAGGAATTTACTTAAAATTTATGAAAAATTAAAAATATTATAAATATAAATTTTAACTTTATGAAGGAATATAAGTTTATAAATTATAAAAAATTAAGATGTTATCAATTTGAATGTCAACAACTATTTATATAGTTTTTTAAAAAATCGATAAAAGAGTGAATGGATATGGTTTCGATGGATCCAATATTTTATCATCTAGATTTGAAATAGGATCTGAATATTCTAATTTTTATAACGCGTCAGGACGGATCAGAGCAGATAAAGATGGGTTATGACGGATCTCGGATCGAATTTCTAATCATTGATAATAATTCATACATGACTAAATCAAACTGTTCTAGATTTTTTAAATAATATAAAAATATATACATAATATCGGTCATGATCAAAATATATACATAAATATATATACATAATCAAACTGTTCCAATATTTTATGATCTATATTTAAATCAAGATCCGGATCTTCAAATATTATAATTCTTATAATGGGTTAGGGCGGATCAGGACGGAGCACATCAGATAAAGATGAGTCATGACGGATCTCAAATCACATGACGGATCTCAAATCAAATTTTTAATCATTAATAATAATTGATATAAGAATAAATCAAACTTTTATAATTTTTTCAAATGATATGAAATATATGCATAACACCATTCAATTATGTCATAATCTAAATCTCAAATAAATTTGTCTATAGTCATAATACCGCATATACGCGTGGATCTCGAATTACATTTTTCTTTTTACTTAATTTTCAACCTCAACCTTCTATTATAAAATTATAACTATATGACACCAAACTTATCCAAAAAAAAAAAGAATTATGCATTAAATTATTTATAAAATCTAAAACATGTTAACTTTTTAATATATATATATATATTATACAATTCACTAACCTTACAAAATAATATATTATTTTTAAATTTATGCAGACAAATTTTTATAAACATTTTCTCTGTACATATGTGCGGCTCTGAATCTGCGGCTCTGAATCTAGTAACGCATAAAAGATAACAGTAAAACTCTTCATTGTATGACATCTCGTCACTTGAGAGCATGTTAGAAATTTCATGTGTACAAATTATAATTAACTTAAATTTAATTCATTTAAAAATCATAAAAATACATGAAATCAACAAAATTCGTATTAAATATTTGCACACAAACTACACACGCTATATGAGTAAGAAAAAATATTGCATCTGATTGAATTTAATCAACCAGTTCGATCAATATGATTTTACGTTTATATAACACCTGATTGATTTCTTAATATGAAAAAGTAAGCAAAAAATCTAGTAAAAAAAGCAAAAATTAAGTAAATATAAGGAATAGATAAGTAAAAATTTAAACATTGTTCATTTTGATTTTACATATTTTTAATTATAACCTAATAATTAATTAGATAGTATTTAAAGTATTAATGGAATCAATTTAAATAATTATAAAAAAATAAAACTCCAAATATAAAATTCTGCTCAGATATTAGCATAATATATAACAAAATATGCTCATTTTAACTGATCGTCTAGTTTATCTTTATTTAAAAACAGGTATTCAACACTATGACAAATGAAACATTTTTAAAACGATTACATGATATGCATTAGCGCATGGTACATTTATCGTATGTTTTATTCTGATGAATTTTATGCAAAACATAATATAAACAAAATTATTTTGACCCTTTTTTTTTTGTTTCCGACACTACTTTATAGAGTATGACAACTGGTCATATAACAGTTATCGGCGGTAATAACATATTTTGTATCTTAATCACGTGAATTGAAGGAGTGCATAATTTAAAAGTTACGGTCAGATTGTTTTGCGCAAGTGGATGTTATAGATAAAATATCGTTTATGATCGTGATCATCAACGAATTGGATGGGTATAATACAATTGTGAGTGTGTTTTGTTTCGATGGATTTAAGTATGATATACCTACTGAAAACGCTAAGATAACTTTGTAGGTCTAATGAATATGTCAAGAAGGGTACACAATAAGAGGGTGTATTGAACTGAGTATTAGGAGAAATTTGAAATAAAATGACAAATTGGTATTGAAACGAATTTTAAAATATATTGGACTAAGGAATTTAAAATGTACATTCAAATACATTGTTATTGAAAATATTTTAAAAATTGAATTTGAAAGTTTCATTCTAGATTTCAGGAGATTTCTTAATTAAAAATATAAAGATCAAAATCTCATAGTTTTAAGTGAGATTTCAGAGAATTTAATAACAAAATTTCTAATTCACCAAAATTTAATCCACCTTAGCATTAAACCCTTGCTCTACAACAGCTCCTAGTAGACTTGGTTTCGATTTAACAAACCATTTACTTCCAGCAATCTTCAGTTCTTCCGCAACATTTTTCCCACGCTTCTCTTCCTTGTTTTTCATTGCATCTTCATAGGTTTTAGGTTCTGCATCAATCTCTTATGTAGCAACCAAAACATAAGCCACTAACCTTGAATTTTCAAATTCAGCCTCTTCCAAACTTGCTGATTTTTTTGATGAGGATGAATCTCCACCTTGAATTGATACATCCTTTTTCTCAAAACCATATGGTGTCGGTCCCTGAACTAGATTGTCACTAAAATTCACTCTCTTAGACTTCTTCTTTCTCAAGTCTGGTTCAGCCTTGGTAGCTTCTAGGCATGGCGAAAAAAAGAACCCCAACACCCGACTCGAAGCCAATCCGAAAAGTTTTACCCGAATCCGAGTCCCCCGGAAAATATTTCATTGGAGAGTGTATAGTCGTACATGCGGGTATCGGATAAAATCCGAACCGAACCCGATACCCATTAGGGTACCCAAAAACCCAAAAACACATACTAGTAATGGGCAAAATACCCTAATTCGAAGATCCTACCTTGACCCTACCCAAAAAAACCTATCTAAATCCGAACCCATAATTATAAATGTGAGTTTTGTATGTATAACATACACAAATCCAATCTGAACCGGAAACCCCGAAAACACTGTTTGCGCATGTAAAATTGTATGTAAAACCTGAATCCGAACCGGAACCCGATTGAAACCTGATTTTTTTGGGTTTTTACAGGTTTTCAAATCTGAAACCCGAACTGACTTGAACCTGACAAGACCCAAAACAAACACGAACCAAATTTTCAAAATTATTCCATTGGAGAGTAAATACATAAACAGCTCTAGCAACTTCACCTTGTGGATAATAAAGCCTTTTGTGATATTTACCCGATATCACTTTCTTATTACCCTTGTAGAAGTGCACCATAAAATATCTTCCTTCATACTTGCAGCCAGATTTTTCTAACATCCCATAGGAAATCAGATTCTTACTAACCTCTGGCTTGTATTTAACATCCTTGAGTATCACTTCATAACCATCTGGATTTTGAATTCTAATCTTCCCTATTGCCTTCATTTTTTCTTGAGTGTTGTTAGCCATTAGCACTCTACCACCATTAAACTCCTTGAAGTCAAACAAGACTTCCTTGTCTGGTGTACTGTGGAATGTACAACCAGAATCCATAACCCATCCTCCGCTAGTTTCTTGAGTGCTCATAGTTAACACCATAGGTTCCTTAGACTCTGTTGCAATATTGACAAATTATGTTGGCTTCCTTGTGTTTCTTTCTAGACAGTCCTTTTTCCAGTGATCTTCTTTTCAACAAGTAAAACAGCCGGTGTTGTTGTTGTTGTTCCTAGGCCTTGACTAAGATCTTCCCTTGTTGTTAGGCTTTCCCTTCCATGTCTTGTTCCCTCTATTATTTCTTCTGCCTCTAGCTTTAATATTGAGCCCTTCGTCCTATGAACTTGAAGGCTTCCCGCTCTCTAACAACTCTCTCTCTCTTTAGACTTGGCAGCCCATGTGACTTCATTCAATCTGAGTGTGTCTCTGCCATATTTAAGAGTTTCCTTGAGTTGATCATACTTGTAAGGTAGAGAACTCAATAACAATATAGCTTGTACTTCTTCAGATACATCCACTCCTATATTGTTGAGATCTGCAACTAGCTTAAGGAAATCATCAATGTTCCCATCTATACTTTTGGAGTCAGACATCTAGAAAGTATAGAATTTAAGCTATAGGTAGATGCAGTTAGGCAAAGAAGTCTGCATGTACAATCTGTTCAAAGTATACCACATAGTTTCTGATGTCTCACAGTTACTCATCTTCCTTAGCACTTGATTCCCTACATTCAAACAATCAGATCCTTCGCCTTTTCTGATTTCTCGAACTTCGCTGGATCAATATTTGGATATAATTCAAAAACTCCATTTATTCCCTTCTGTGGATCCTTCTTAGCAGCTTCTAATTCTTCTTTGGTAGGGGCTGGAGAAATTCTCATATGTCAATATCGACTTCATCCCTAGTACACCAAAGTGAGCCAATATGCGAACTTTCCATTGAGAAAAGTTACCACTTCTATCAAATATGTCCACCTCAATCCTAGTATTAGTCATTGAGTTTTTCTTCTTGTAAACCTTGCCTTGAGCCTCTTGATCATATTTTTTGTAGCACTTGCAATCAAACCTGCATTGCTTTCATACCACTTGTTGAGTTTTAAACTTGCAGAAATGATTGATTGCTTTAGCTAGATTTAGACACACAAGTTTAATAACCGAGTTCCCGGCCTCTAACCAGTTCGTCTCGAGTGGGAACCGTCTCCCACAACTTCCACTATCAAGCAAAGTTATTACAAGCACTAATGGAGTTTCTCTTTCTCCTTATTACAGATTTGGAACTAACATAAAGAAGAAGAACAAAGAAGGAGACAACACCTTTAAGAAGTAACCACAAGGTAAACTAAGACTCGAACTTCTCCCTTGTTTATCATACCTCTCTCTCTCTCTCAACTTCTCTCTCCGGTATCTTATCTCTTTGTATGTAGCGGCTCTCTCTCTCTTTTTCTTGTGTTAAGTTTTACTCGCCTCTGCTTTGTTTCCTTTATAGCCAAGAAACCTTTTGCCGACGTAACATGTACAAAAGATTTTGGCCACAACTAAATCTCATATTTGGGCAAGAAAAAAGAACATGACTGAGGCCTATATCTCACATATTTCTCTTTCATCTTCTTCCCATTCTTCTTCGTCGTCTTATTCTTCTTCTCTTCTTCTGTCTCTTTTTTTTCTTTCTTCTTCATCTTCCTTTTCTCTTTCTGTTTTTTTCTTCATCTTCCTTTTTTTCTTTCATCTTCTCTTTCTCTCTCTTTAGATCAACATAAACTCAAAAGTAGATTGATCCAAATTCATCACACCTTCAACTAAATTTGATTTATTGACCAAATGACAAATCACATGTCAGATCATGAATCATCGAAATCGTGACACCATCGAATCTAAAAGCAAATCGCAGGTGTTTATCAATGTTATTTAAATTGTTAGTGTGTCAAATAGTTAAATAACATGTTATGTTTAATTGTACTACTTTCAACACATATATTAGTATGATATTTAGCATCTAATCATTTAGTTACCAAGAGGAAAGTTATACTCATATGATACAAAAAAATAGGGGAAATTAGATATAAAGGATATTTTTTTGGAGTTTGTTCATATAAATTTTTTTTGATTAATTTTCAATTATGCCAAAATTTTCCTTTTAATAGATTTAACCATTTTTTCTAAGAAAAAGGCAAGTCCTATCTATATTAGGAAATAGTTGTGTTTTCAGATTAAATTTGTTCTAAATATTTTAGAATACTCGTTCTGAATTGTATACATGTTATAGAACGTTTATATAACATATTCTACATACTCTACATGTTCTACAAATTTTAGAATTCATACATGTTCTACGATATTTAGAATTCGAATTAGTTATATGTTCTATATAATATATTTTAAATGAGATGGTAATATATTTTATACCTATTTTTAAATAAAACAATAAAATGATTCTTTAATTTTATATAATATATATATATATATATATATATAAACTTTATAAAACATTCTCATTAGAATTTTTTTTCAACCCAAATGATATTAGCAAAAAATATTTTGTTATGTCTTAGATTTTTTTTGGTAAAAATAAATTCATGAAATAGGTCTAGATTGATGTTTGTGTCATTTCTTTAAGTTTTGTTTTTTGGAAAGATGTTATTAACATTAATGTGTGTTATTATTATTATTATTTAAATTTCTTTTGTTAATCAAATAATAAGGTACTATATGGTTTAACAATATTATAAAAGTGTAAGTGACCAATGTAGAGAAAAAAATTTTACATGGAAAATTCCAAAAAAAAATCATTTAGGTATAATTCCCCTTTTTAACATGTTACAAAATATATAACAAGTTATTTAACTATATATACAAGCATTTATCTTTTTGGATATACATACATTTATCTTCCTGAATATACATGGATTTATCATTGTATGTAAGAATGTTGAGATATTTATTATTTTAGATATTTATTTTTAGGTAGAATGTTAATTTTCAGCATGAAGAACTATTGCATTATAAGGAATTTAATTTATCATGCATTTCGAAAATATTTTTTATACAAATATATATATGTTTCATAAATACAGTGATCTACAAAAACCGAGTTTGTGAAAAATGATCCGATTTTGAAGAAGTGATTTGTGAAGATCTAGTGAAATACTGGTTTTTCTTCTCAAATAAAGGGTTAATTACAAATATAATTCTAAAATCGGATATGTGTAGATCTAAAAAATAGATGTAGATCACTCACACCATTTCCAATGAAACTCAGTGCATCTACTAATACAAATAGTAGTTTTTCTAAAAAAATTGGAAATGTGAAGATCTACTGCGGCAGGAAAAATTGATATCTACTTAGTCTGGGAAAGTCATATAGTTCAAAATAAAACAAAGATCTACTTAAATATGTAGTTCGGTATGGCTAGAAAGCAATCAAAAACATAGAAAGTCAACTAAATGTCTTGGTTGTCGATCTAACGGCGAGATCAGAAGACATTTTGAGGAGAGATGTGGGTGATGACCGGCGACTGCAAAGGGGTGAATCCAAATGTGATTGATTGGTAAAGAGAAGAGAAGAAAAAATTAAACTGGGAAGAGAAAAGCGAAAGAGGAGAATAAAACATTAAATTGGGAGGAAAGAGGCTAGAGAAAAGAAACTTAAGCCACTGATGAGGTTATTCTAGAGAAAAATAGGGTAAAATATTTATCTTGTCAAGGCATGAAGACTCTTTTGCATTTTCGCTAAATAAGTTGACAAAGTTTATTTCTTGAGTAATTATTCCATAATTTTATATTTGGTTGAGTTTTTGGAAACAACTTGGGATCATCAAATGGAACCAAGTATCGTTATAAGATTAGTTTTACGTTTTGGTAACTTCCTTTATCGAAATACATATCACCTCCAACTCTTGTGTTAACATATTTGTTTTTTAGTTGTTCCTTAGAAAGCTGTTGAAGGAGGATAATTCACCTACTTATTTTTTTGTAACTTTCTTCAATGGTTGTGTATTTAATTATAATACTCCATGATATGTCTTGTTAAAAGTTTGTTTTTTACTATCTCGAAAGCTATATCTTTGTTTCCACTTTTAGAAAACACACACACACACATATATATATATATAGTTGTTTCATAAAATATGCAAGCCTCTAACCATCTGAGGTATGACTGAAATTTTGTAGACCTCTGAGATATTGGAATAAACTCCCAGTGGATAGTATCAAATACTTTTGTTACGTCTACTTTTGTGGTTATTCTTGTTATTCATTCTTCTTAATAATAGCCTTGGAGACTTAGAAGGTAGTATTATATTCTTTGTAAACAAGCTTCCTTGAAAAAGATAGTTTGATTTGGAAGAATAAGCTTTAGTCTTTTCACAAGTAGCTTGGATATTTTTTTATAGATTGTATTACAACATGAAATTGGTTTAAAATCAGAAATGGTTATAATTCGTGGTTTTTGGTATCAAAGTTAGAACTATTGCATTTGTAGATCTTGTTAGGAATCGAGTGCCAAGATTCTTTCAACTGCTTATACCAACTCTTCTTCTACAATAGGCCTTGCTGCTTTGAAGAAGGATGAAGTGAGGCCATTTAGACTAGGAGACTTATTGGAGTTTAGCTTCTTTATAACCTTTGTGATTGCTGCACCAATCGCAGGGGAAGCCAACAGATTCTGATGATGATTATTACATATAAAAGACATGATATCTTAGAACCATCTAAGTGTGGAAGAAATTGGTGGCAAAGCTTTGGAGCATTGATAAACTGGAAGTGAGATATGGCTATGTCACTCATTTTCTTTGGATTTGAAACTATTTGGCATATCCTAAACTTGAACCGTGCGAAAACATACACAAACTCTTATAATTTTTAAATTTCATACCTAAATTAAGAAACGATGACTTTTGCATACATAGATTCCAACTCTGTCAGTTGACCCGTTGAGTTGTATGACATGTCACCTGCTATGTTAATTGAACCATCAACATTTGATGAATCACCTGCCACGTTAGCCGCCACACCATTAAATTAAAATATATATATATATATATATATATTATATCTTAAATGTTGTGGAGATATATGTCTATCATATGGATATCGTATATGTATAATCGTCCGTTGTATATCTGAATGTTACTGAGAAAGTTTGTTTATCATGAGATATCATACATATATAACCGTATATCGGAGAGAGTTTGCGTCGTGGAATTATTGTCCGAGGAGGCTATTCATCATAATCACATATGTTGTAGGTAGTTGAATATCATCATAATAAAATTAGATCAAATATTTCTAATAATGATGTAACAAACGACCAAAAGAAGAAAAAAACTAAGTTCATACTATAAGTATGGAAGTAAAAATACTTGACCATTATATCAGTCTCAACATCATATGGGAAGTAATATGAACATATTGATCAAGGGACATAAAATTATAAACAAAAAATCGAATAGAAAAAAGTACTTGGTTCTAACATTATATAAAAATAAGGTAGGTTTTACCCTCGCTATACACATGATAACGTTTCTAATAAAAAAATTAACATGATATAATTGGATATCAAATCTTAAAAGTAGTAATCTTGTATGGAAACATAGATAGTACGATAAATTTTAAGATTTTGTCTGATCATAAAGAAATAATATAGTGCTAATTTTTAGACATTTTCACCCTTAATTATATATTTTTTTATTAATACCAATGGCAAATGATGTAATATTTTATATTTAAGTTTTCATTTTCTTAAATTACTTCCATCATAATACTAGTAAGATTTTAATATGATTTTAATGAGATAATAAAACTGATTTTCTTCTATGCTTGAAAACAATCTATTTTAAATCAATTTTATTGTAAATTACGTTAAATATTTTTTTTATAAAAAAATTAATTACTATAACTATGTTTAGTTGCATGGATGATAAAAAAATATTTTTGAGACTTGCTTGGATGTAATTATGATCAAGATTACAAAACTTGCTTCTTTCTATCTAACATAACCATTTTCATTGACATTTATATCCTTAATGATATTTTCTTTTTTGATTACAATGTCAAATAATATAATAACTTACATTTGAGAATTATTTTTTAAATGTCTTTCTCAAAAAAAAAAAAAAATACTTATTTACAAATATTTTTCACTCTTTTCGTATTAAAATTTATTTTTTATTAGCAAAAATGTATTTTTATATTTAATTTGTTAATTTAATTGGTTTCAATCTTATTAAATAATTCAAAATTAAATATTGTTTTTTAACACTAAAAATGATTTTATTAAAATCTTAAAAATATCAATAAAAACTGCATATCAAAAGACAACATTAAATATGTAACTATATTTTTTAAGTTAATGAATTTTTTTGAAATTTATTTATTTCCTACTGTTTAAATATATTGTATATCTATGCCCTTTCAATTTTGTATGCATTCTTTTTGCAATTGTAATATTTTTAATATTTTTATTAAGATTTCAAATATTAAAATTATTATAAAATAAATTTGTGATTAAATTAAATCTATATATTTGATCATTGTTTTTGAAAGATGAGTTTTAAAACATCATTTTTGTTTAACTGAAATACTATTCTTACAAGTCAAGTATACTTTTTACTATTTTATTTTGTTACTGTAACATTTTAATATTGTTAATAATTTATTATTCTCGCCCACGTGGTGGGACATATATCATTTATTTTATTATAATAAATAAAATGTAACTTGAAGCTTTTAAGATATTATTAAATATGTGTTTTGGCTATTATTTCTTTATAATTGTTATAAATTGAATTATCTATTAAATTATATAGATTTGAAGTGCCCAATATCTATTAAATTATATAGATTTGAAGTGCCCAAGAAGTTTACAAAAGAAGTTACAGAATGTCTAATTGTGGTTAAACTGTTAAACTTTCATCCCGAAATGCGAAAGTTCAACCTATGAAGAATATACAAAAATATAGATTAAAGTAAACTTATCGCAAAGCTAAGGAGGTTTGTTGAAAAGTTGAAAAAACAGACCAAATTTAGAGGAACTTGTAACATCTTAGTCATCTCTCAATTTTCCGTCGCAAACTCTTATATTTAAAAAAATAAATATTCGACAAGGCCAATAGTAATACGTCAAATTCCAATTGAAAAGGTAAAAGATTTTTTTTATTGGACATTGTCTCTCCCTAACATAAGAGTTCTAAATGGAAGAAAACAAAAATCTTTGGTAAATTAGGGACTAGGGACGTCCCATAAAAAAGAGGGGAACCTTAACCTGTGTTCCCATATGTTGCAACTATGACATCAAGGTGAAAGCCATTGGTATGACAAAGTCTCAATCACCACCATTCTTCTTGATGGTAATTTTGTTAGGCGGCAATTTTTGCGAATCGATTTCCAGATACAGTTTTGCTATATTTAAACGAGTATACCATACTGTGTTAGTGTAAAATTTTAAAAATATCTCTAAATTACTTGCTAAAAATTGAGTCATTTGCATATAATAATGGCCCATAATGATCTGAAGTCGAAATAAATTTGGATTGATGATATATTTTGTCTTTTGTGTGTGCTATTTGAAAACTCCATGCATTAGCAGTATGTTGGAAATGTCTCTTAAGCACACTATTATATATAAGGATATAACAAAAATTTTAGCCAATTTTTTTATATATTATAATTGAATAAGTTTGTAAACCATTTAAATTTTTTTTGTATTATTTCAAATAAATTTTTTTTTGTTATGAATACATATTTACGAGTAATAAATATTTATTTTAATTTTTTTAAATTGATGTTAAAAGTTAGTAAACATAAATCTTATACCATACTGCAAAGTGTGGGTAATAATCTGTTTTTTTTGTCAACCGGTAATAATATGTTTTTGAGTAAAATTGTAATGCAAAACATAAAATATTTTGTCCACATAACATATAATCTTTGGTAAAACAAAATTTTTTTGGTAAAAAATAAGTTTGCGAGAAAAATCTGCGGTAAAAAATAACTCTACCGTATAAATTCTATCATTTTGGAGAAATGAAAAAATATGCTGCCATTGAGAAAATTAATCTACGAATCAAAAAAATCTGTGATGAATTAGAAAATCTACGACCGCTAATATATCTGCCATAACATCGAGCCGTAGATTTTTGTCGCAGATTTATATGTCAGCGGTGGCAAAGTCGTAAATAATTGTTATTTGTTCAAAATATTTTTTTTTAAAAAGAAAAAAATACCGATGTGGAATTAATTGATAATGACAGTTTTGTAATTACTTTTTTCCTACCACATGGTTTTAAGAGCAGTTCAGTTATTAAAAAAACTCATTTAACCTTATTTTTTTCTAGATTACTCTAGTAATAAAATCAAAATGTAAGATTATTCTAGTTATTTAGCTTAAAGAATATCTTGAGAGTTGACAAAAAAAGAAGAATTTATGTCTGTATCTTTACTTTTATTCACATTTGATGATTCCGTGTAACCACCAATGGTCGTGTGGTCTTTGTGTCCTGCAAAAATAAAAGTCACCGCTAAATGGAAGCAGACTTAAACGTTGAAGTATAATACTCAAAACTTTCTCGTTGCATTGCATTGACATGGTCTTGATTGAATTTAGCAGGACAGAAATCTGCAACTCGTGTGTGAAATGGGAACTAGTCAGCGAAAACGAATCAAGAGAACATCTCAAGATAAAGGTTGACAAAGGTTTATCTTTCTAGCTATAAGAACCTCGGAGATATGAGAGAAAACTCAAAGAGAAACAAATTTTAGAGAGCGAGAAAGAAAGAGAGAAGAGAAGTAGAAGATGAAGATGCAGGAGGCTATGATTTTGGTGGCTATTTTCTTCTACCTTTCTTATCTGGTCAAGGGGCAACCTCGGAAGGATTGCGAAACTAGATGTGGTAACCTTGAAATCGAGTACACTTTTGGCATTTCTTCAGGTTGTTATTATCCTAAAGATGATATTTTTAATATCATATGTAAGGAAGATAAGCCATATGTCACAGACGACACTGAAGTGAAAAACTTTAAATGACTCGTGACTACTAATACAACCCCAGATTACAAAATATAAAATTAAATTGACTACTAAAATAATTCGTGACTATTCAAATAATTTGCATAATATCATGTATTATTATAATTAATGATATTATTAAGTAAATTTAAAATAACCAACGACTTTTAAATTAACCCTTTTGTTCAGGTTGATAACAAAAATATAAATGAATAATACTTTTTTGAAAATTGAATAGCAAAAAAGTTCACATTGTAAAAATGTTTTTAAGGGTATCTTTAGTTTCTACAATAGAATATGTAGAACATTTTTAGTTTCAACCGATGATTAATATTCGTTCCTGCAAATTTTAAAACAATCACAAAAAACTTAGAAAATAGTAAAAAAATGGATGGATATAAAAGGAAATATATTGGAAACATCAAATATAAAGAATCACAAATTATAAACACTATGTATATAAAAAATCGAACTAAGAGAAATAAATTAGTTAAAAACAAAACATAAATATAAAACTTGGAAAACAAAATGGATGTTTAGTTTAATGGGATGACTTGATCTTATATAGCGTAGAGATAAAGAGAATATAGATATATGTAAAGAAAAATATTTTGTTTATTTTACTATGAAAGTTTTTAAAAAATTATATTTAAATAAATCATATTTAAGGGTGCCTTAGTTTCCACAATAGAATATCTAGAACATTTTTAGTTTCAACGTTCTTACAAATTTTAAAACAATCACAAAAACTTAGAAAGTAGTCACAAAGTGCATGGATATAAAAGCAAATATATTGGAAACATCAAAATATAAAGCATCACAAATTATAAACACTGTATATAAAAAACAAACTAAAAAAATAAATTAGTTAAAAAACAAAATGTAAAACAAAAAAAATACATATAAAACTTGAAGAAGAAAAAATGGATATTTAGTTTAATGGGATGGCTTTATCTTATATAGCGTAGAGATAATGCAAATATAGAGATTTGTTAAAAATAATATTTTTTAGTTTACTACAAAATTTTTAATTTTTAATAATTGAATTAATTTAAAACATAAACAGTAATTTTATAAAATATATTTGTCTTCAAGTTAAATTTGATATCGAAAAATCAGATTTACAAAACAATAAAATCTGTAATTTGTAATTGAAATATTCAAATATTTTGAGGTTCTTTTTAACTTGATATTTTAATAATTAGAAATGTTTTAGGAAGATTACAATATTCTAAATATTGATGAACAACATTAACTAAACATGAATAATACTATTTGAAACTTGAATTAAAAAAATTCACATTGCAAAAGTGTTTTAAGGGTGACTTTAGTTTCTACAATAGAATATTTTAAAAAATTTTAGTTTCAACGAATGATTAATATGCGTTCCTAAAAATTTTAAGACAATCACAAAAACATAGAAATAGTCAGAAACTGCATGGATATAAAAGCAAATATATTGGTAACATAAAATATAAAGCATCAAAAAAATTTAAACATTATGCAAAACCCAAAGTAAAACAAATAAATTATTTAAAAAATATATAAAGCAAAAAAAAAATACATAAAAAGTTAGAAAAATGGATTTTTAGTTTAATGGGATTACTTGATTTTATATAGGGTAGAGATAAGGCGAATATAGATATTTTTAAAGAAGAATATTACATTTAGCTTACTAGGAAAGTTTCATATTTAAATAAAGTAAAACAATGAACAGTAATTTTGAAGAAATATCTTTGTGTTCAAGTTAGATTTGATATCGAAAAATCATATTTAGGAAACAATAATATCAGTAATTAGTAATTGTATTATTCATATATTTTGAGGATCTTCTAAAAACTTATTATTAAACAAAATTAAAATAATCTATGATTTTTTTTAAATAACGCGTGACTATTAATACAACTTGTGATTACAAAAAAATAAAATTAACTTGACTACTAAAATAATTTGTGACTATGAAAATAATTTAACATAATATCATGTATTATTTTAATTAATGATATAACTAAGAAAATTTAAAATAATCCATGAATTTTAAATTAACCCATTTCTTCAGGTTAATAACAAATATATACATGAATAATACTATTTTTTGAAACTTGAGTAGCAAAAAATTCACGTTGCAAAAAAATATGAAGGGTACCTTTAGTTTCTACGATAGAATATCTAGAACATCTTTAGTTTCAACGGATGATTAATATTCGTTTCTGTAAATTTTAAAACAATCACAAAAAATTAGAAAGTAGTCAGAAAATACATGGATATTAAAGCAAATATATTGAAAACATCAAAAAATATAGCATCACAAATTAGAAACACTATGTATATAAAAACCTCAAAATAAAACAAATAAATTAGTTAAAAAAAAAAATACATATAAAACTTGAAGAAATAAAATGGACTGTAGTTTAATCAGATGATTTGATCTTATATAGCGTAGCAATGATGCAAATTTAGAGATTTGTAAAGAAGAATATTATGTTTAGCTTATTACAAATTTCAATTTTTAATAATTAAATAAATTAAAAACATGAACAGTAATTTTGAAAAATATATTTGTGTTCATATTATATTTGATATCAAAAAATCAGATTTAGGAAACAATAAAATAGGTAATTAATAATTGAAATATATTTGAATATATTGAGGATCTTCTAAGTTGATATGTGAATAATAAGCAATGTTTTAGGAAGATTACAATTTTCTAAATATTGATGAATAACATTAATTATACATGAAAGAAATATTCAAGGTAATAAATTTGTTATTAAATTTGAAAACTATCCATATCTCTTTTTGTGTCAAATCAAATATATTGATATACAAAAATGTTTACAAAATAAATAAAACATTCTAAACAAATACAAGAAATTGATACAATTGATACTATCCATATCTATAATCAAATTTATGCTTAAAAAACTAATTAATGTTTGTTTCTTAATAGAAAAATCTTTGATTTTCATAATATACGGAAATTTAAGTTGCAAGATATTACGATTTGAAAAATCTGAGTGTTTGGTAAATATAATAACTCTAGTGAAAAATCTGATTAAATTAAAAAGACCAAGAAAAAGCATGGATTTGACATATCAAAACCAATGTTTTCAACATATATCGAAGAAATTAAGTAATTTAAGTTTTTTAAACTTCAATAATGAAATATCTAAGTGTGATATCATGATAGAAAATATAAATAAACAACTCGTAAAGGATAGCTAGAATGTTTGTCAATAAAGACATGATCAGAAGAAAACAGAGCATTGTTATTAGTAGTCTTATTCCCAGCTAGTCACTTCACTACAAGGCAAGTTTTACATTCGGATAATATATTGTTTTCAGGTGGAAATAACTGTTAAAGAAATATAGTAAAATTTTCCTAGTTAAAAATTTCTTGAGACTTGACAAAAAAAAAATTCTGTCTGATTCTTTACTTTTATTCACATTTGATGATTCCGTGTAACCACCAATGGTCGTGTGGTCTTTGTGTCCTGCAAAAATAAAAGTCACCGCTAAATGGAAGCAGATTTAGACGTTGGAGATATTACATGGGAACATGAAGTATAATACTCAAAACGTCCTTGTTGCATTGCATTCACATGGTCTTGACTGAATTTAGTAGGTCAGAAATCTGCAACTCGTGTGTGAAATGGGAACTAGTCGAGACAAAGGTTGACAAAGGTTTATCTTCTAGCTATAAGAAGCCTCGGAGATATGAGAGAAAAATCAAAAGAGAAACAAATTTTAGAGAGAAAGAAAGAGAGAAGAGAGGTAGAAGATGAAGATGATGATGATCTTAGTGGCTATTTTCTTCTACCTTTTTTACACAGCTGGTCAAGGGGCAACCTCGGAAAGATTGCGAAACTAGATGTGGTACCGTTGAAATCGAGTACCCTTTTGGCATTTCTTCAGGTTGTTATTATCCTGAAGAAGATAGTTTTAACATCATATGTAAGGAAGATAAGCCATATGTCACAGACGACACTGAAGTGAAAAACTTTAATCACAGTGGCAATACGTGTTCTGTTTAATCCTTCCTCTGTTTGCTACAACGAGCATGGAAATATAACTGGTGATACTGACCCCCGGTATCTGGCTCTTGTGATGGGTAATTTAACTTTCTCCGACAACAACAGGTTTATGGCAGTAGGCTGCGATACTTACGCATATCTGAGAAGTTTTAGCGATAAAAGTTACTCATTTGGATGCATGTCAGTATGCGATTCTCTTCCGGAGGCAGTATGTCCCTAAAGGGAGGAACTCCTTTGTTGTCAACCCATATAGCTTTGACAACCACTCTTTTGTGAATAGCTTTAATCCTTGCAGCTATGCCTTTCTCGTCAAAATGGTGCATTTAACTTTAGTGCGACGACATATGACCTTAAAAACATGCAAAATGTTAAAACTTCCCGGTGGTATTAGATTGGTCTATTTGAAACCAGACATGCGAACAAGTTGGAAACAAAAGCATGTGGTGGGAACATCACATGTGTCGATTCGACTACTAGAACCGGGTATATCTGCATAGGTAATAAAGGTTTTGAGGGGAATCTATACTTAGGTTGCCAAATTAATTCATATTAACTTTTTTTATTTCTTTCCAAAAAAAATTATGGTGAAACTGAGCGTTTAGGTAAGGTGGCGATTTGAAAGGAGATAGGGTTTTGGTTTCGTAGGTGGCATGATGGCTTCACCACCAGGGAAGGTGGTAGTAGGGTCTTCTTCTCGAAAAGCTTTAGAGGCGGGAGAGGTTCAGGTTTCATTTCGAGTCGAGGGTTTGTCGGAGAATTTAGGTTTAGAAAACAGAGATGGCAACATTGAAAAGGTTCTGGCTCCCGTTGCAGAGGAGGTTTATTCTCATAAACTCGCGGATGTCACAGAGATTGGGGCTCCTGTTCAAGGCAGCGTTCTCAGAGAAGGCGTCGTTCAGTTTGAGGAAGGGTCAGGTTTTAATTCTAAAAATGATCAAGGCAAAGAGAACAGAGATGGTGAAGTGTTGGTTCAAGAGGCTTCTCGTGAAGTTGGTTCTGATCAAAATAGAGGTGGGGTGTCGAAGGTCTCCACGGTTATGTATTCAGTGGAATCTTGTTCTTATTCCTGAGTTGTTCAACATAAACCTTCCCTGACAAAACATGATTTGATTGTTTTAATGGAAGAGGGTGATCCAATAATTCAAGTTCCATATGATATCATCAATGATTCAGTCCTCCTATGGGAGGATTTCATTGTAGGGAAATTCCCAAAAGCTGCTCCTCATATTGCAAAGGTCCATGTGATTGTCAATAAGATTTGGAGCTATGGAAATAAGTCAGTAAAAATCGATGCTTATGTATTGAATCCAACCACAATCAAATTCAGAATTAGGGATCGAGTGATAAAGGACAGAGTGTTGCGCCGAAGTATGTGGAATATCGCGGATAAGCCTATGATGGTTTCTAACTACGGACCAGTCAGTGAGGAAGAACAACATGCTCTTTATAGCATGCCAATTTGGGTTGAGATCAAACAAATAGTTGTGACAAAATTAAGTGAGGGTAGACAATATCAAGAAGTGAAAGAATCGACTGTAATGGTTTCACTATCATGTTTTGATGTCCTCGCAGGTCACAATAGTTGTGAAAAAACTGCTGAGACGTAGTAACAGAGGATGGTGGTTATAGGACATGATAGTGGTGAGGAACGTGGTTTATCAAAGGTAGACCTGAAAACTTCGCGAATCGTTTTGCCAAAAATAACAAGATCAGTTTACAAGTCAGCTCAAAGCACTCTCTCTAGTGTGGCGAGTAAGAAGTCTTCTATGAACAAATAATTGATGTCGAGTTTCTTTTGAAATGTTCATGGATTCAACAAATCAACAAAGCATTATGTAGTTCAGGACTGGATTAATAAGAGTAAGATGCAGTTTGGATGTTTAATGGAAACTCGGGTTAAGGAAAATAAAGCAAAGCGGATTGTTTCAAAAGTTTTTAATGATTGGTCAGTTTTATCAAATTATGATTTCAATCGGTTAGGAAGGATATGAGTTATTTGGAGTCCACATGTAAGACTCACTCTGTGTTTCACACACGATCAAATGATAAATTGTTCTGTTATATTGGAAGATTCTTATGAGGAGTTTTTTGCTCTTTCATCTATGCTTCAAATTTTGTTGAAGAAAGGAAGTTGCTATGGGAGGATTTACGAAGTCACCAATAGTCACCATTGTTTAGGAATAAACCTTGGATGATTTTCGGTGATTTCAGTGAGATATTAGATATGGAAGAATACTTGAGTAATGTGACATCTCCATCAGTTTCAATGGGAATGGAGATTTTCAAGATGCAATGTGATACTGTTCGCTCTCTGATATAACAGCACATGACCCACATTATACATGGTGTAACAAAAGAGAAGAATGCTTAATATTCAAGAAACTAGATCATGTTACGGTCAATGGTTCATGGTCTCTTGCTTACCCATAGTTACATTGTATTTTCAAGGCTGGAGGATTCTTAGACCATATGCGCTTTTGTCTTAGGATCAAAGCTCCAATTATTAAGCTAAGAATACCTTTTAAATTTATGAATGAATTAACAACATTACATGGGTTCTTGCCATATAAACAAAGTTTCTAGGCTGACACTGAAGAACTCATTCACTCAACATCAGCTTTGTGCCTATCAAAGAAGCTTAAATCTCTGAAGCCGAAAATTCGAGAACTGATCAAAGAAAAGCTTGGAGATCTGCAAAACATAAAAAAATGCATATGTTGTACTATGTAAATGTCAAACACAAACTTTGTCGAATCCGAGTTCAGTTGCAATAGAGGCAAAGTCACATGCGATTAACAAGGGGAAATTCTTGTCTGATCTGGAGGAGCGTTATCTGAGCCAAACTCAATAATGCATTGGTTACAAGTGGTTGATGGTAACAATCAATATTTTCACCAAGCTTCCAAGATAAAAAGAGATTAGGAACTCAATCAAATCAGTTAAGAGATCTGATGGAACTAGGGCTGAAACACAGAGTGAGATTAAAAAATGAAGTGGAAAATTACTTCCATTCTTTTTTGACACAATCGGTTCCAGAATGTAGGAAATGGGGAAAAATAATTTAGGGAATCTTTTGGGTTTTATTTGTCCTGAGTAGGACAGGGTAATGCTGATGAAAGAAGTGACGGAGAATGAGGTGAGAAAATTCTTGTTTGTTATGCCAGTTAATAAGTCTCCAGGACAAGATGGGTTCAGTTTTGAATTTTTCAAAGAGGCTTGGGTAATTGTGGGAAAGGATGTTGTAGTTGCGATACAATCGTTCTTCTTGACGGGTTTTCTTCCCAAGGATTTTAACACCACAATACTGGCCCTTATTCCAAAAAATTACAAGCAGAAGAGATGAAATATTATCGTCTGATATCATGTCATTTACAAAGTTATCTCAAAGATCTTGGCGAATCATCTAAAGCATATTTTGCCCAAATTTATTTCTCCCAACTAATCAGCGTCTGTTAAAGACCACCTTCTGATGGAGAATGTCATACTAGTTTTGGAATTGGTGAAAATTTATCACGAAGACTTGGTTTCACCTAGATGTGCAGTAAAAATATATATTTCAAAGGATTTTGACTCTGTTCAATGGCCACTTCTTTTTCCACTTTAAAGGCATTGGAGATCCCGGAAAGATTTATTCATTGACTAAAAATATGCATCACAACAGCCTCCTTCTCAGTACAAGTAAACGGCGACTTAGCAGGGTTTTTTTTTAAGTTCGAGAGGCCTTCGTCAAGGATGCCCCTTATCGCCTTATTAATTCATAATCTGTATGCATGCTTTATCAAAAATTTTGGATAAAACATCAAGTGAGAGATGTTTTGGGTACCCCTCTATTGTCAGAATCTTACACTAAGGCACTTATGTTTTACGGATGATTTGTTGGTGTTTTCGGATGGGAATAAGCAGTCAATCACATGTATTCTCCATGTGTTCCAAGATTTCAAGGTTGGGTTGGGCCTGAAAATAAGTCTTGAAAAATCAACATTGTACATGGCAGGAATTTCAGCGAGAATAAGGGTTGAGATCTTTCAGCAATTTCAGTTTAATAGCGGTTCTCTTCCGGTTAGATACTTGGGATTACTTCTATTGACTAAGCGCATGACACTCCAAGACTACACACCACTGATAGAGAAGATTTGGTCAATAATAAGCTGTTGGAATGTGAGGTACCTTTCTTTTGCAAAGTGTCTCCAACTTATTGGATCAATAATCCATAGTCTGAAAAACTTCTGGATTTCTGCTTTTCGAATGCCAAAGCTTGCATAAAAGAGATTGATAAGCTGTGTACGGCGTTTTTGTGGTCTTGACTGGAATTAAATAGAAGGCTAAAGTTGCTTGGAAAGATATGTGCTAGCCGAAAAAGGAAGGGGTTTTGGACTAAAATCGGTCATTTAAGCAAACACGGTGAGTTGTTTGAAATTGATATGGCAAATACAGTCAGCTCAAGCATCTATTTGGGTTAATTGGGTTTGAAGGTATCTCATTCGTAAAGGTTCTCTATGGTCGATTAAGAAAATTACATCTCTGGGCTCATGGACATGGAGGAAAGTATTGAAATATAGAAATCTGGCGGCTTCGTTAAGCAAAGTCACAATTTATAATGGAGTCTCGACTTCTTTTTGGTTTGATAAATTGTCTCCGCTGGGGAGAATTTTTGATATTATAGGAGTTTGGGGCAACATAGACTTGGATATTTCTATTCATGCTACAACATAGACGATCTGGAGGGAGAGAAATGGCAGAAGACATGGAGAACGGGCTTTTCACCATAATCAACTAGTCAAATTCATAGATAAGTAAGTCCGTAAGAGACTTTCGACAATTCAAGTTTTGGGATACGCGCGATATTAAAAAGGAATAGATTTGTGGTTCAAAACTAGATAACACTGTCTTTCTCTAAAATGTTATAACAATGAATAAATTTCACATCTATTCAGAAAAAATTGTTTTTCTGATACATTTCTTGTACTTTTTTTCCTTTGGCCAGACGTTAATGGGTGTAATCATGAAATTTATACAAATAACTGTAGTGATACCAACACCTGTATAAATTTGGTTGGAGGCTTTGATTGTAAAACCCATCTGGTTACCGCTTAAATTCAACTAGGAACTACAAGCGTAAAGAATTTGGATGGGTTATAATTCTTCTAGGTAAGCTTCCCTAATTGTTTTTGGATTTATTGTTTCCTATATCAACCCACTCTAATCATCTCTCTGTGTCTATGATTTGTGTGATCAACTACCATCGGCTTCTTGGTCATCATGCTAGGAGTTAACTGTATACAACAGAGGATGAAGCACCAAAAGAACATCGAGCTCAGATAAAACTTCTTCGAGCAAAATGGTGGTGGCATGTTTATACGGCGACTTTCAGGAGTAGGGTCAACAAATGTTGATGTCCAAATATTTATGGAGGAAGGCATGAAGACAGCAATCAATGGTTATTAAGAGAGGAGAATCTTGGGTCAGGGAGGCCAACGAATACTCTACACACGGATAATGCCAGATAACTCCATAGTTTCTATAAAGAAAGCTGAATTTGGAGATGACAGCCAGGTAAAGCAGTTCATCAACGAAGTGCTCATGCTTTCGCAAATCAACCATACAAATGTGGTCAAGCTCTTGGGATGTTGTCTAGATACTGAAGTTTCCTTACTAGTGTATGAGTTCATTACCAATGGCATCATTTTTGATCATTTGCATGGTTCTATGTTTGATTCTTCTCATACATGGAAACACTAGCAGAGGATAGCAGAAGAAGTGCAAGGCACTCTAGGATACTTAATCCTAGAGTACCACAACACATGGTTGCTAAACGAAAAAAGCGATGTATGTAGCTTTGGAGTTGTCCTTACGGAACTACTATTAGATCAAAAGCCATTGTGCTTTGAATGACCATAAACATCAAAACATCAAGTGAGTTACTTTGCTACTGGCATAAAAGAGAATCGGTTATTGACGACTAATTGATAAAAGATAATAATCAGAGGGAGACCCGGAATGCTGCAAGAATTGTTGTTGGGTGTACAAGATTTGTGGGAGATGAAAGGCTAAGGATGAAGGAAGGAGATGCAGATCTTGAGACCTTGAGAGTCACAAAAACCAAACATCAATGGTCTGATAAGTATCCAGAGGAGATTGAGCACTTCATGGTATTCAAATCTTATCAGCACAAGGTGATACTAGAAGTCTTGGTTATGAAAGCATCATGAGTGTAAGAAGGTTGGACATTGAAGCTGGCCACTGATATTAATGCTAGGAAAAAATTCACATGCATATCTTTTGTTTGTTATAAAAAATGCCACTTTTTTGTTGCTTCATCAATAATGATTTGATAGTTTTTTTTGTGGATCATCAATAACCAGTAGCCAATTTAGATCCATTGTGAAAAATTTTAGTTTAAGAATCTAATTTCATATGACCTCTTCTACTAACAATTGAGAGCTACATTTTTTGAAAAAACCAAAATTGAGTATTTATTATTTTGGAGTAAGTCCGTAATGAACTTTCGACAATTCAAGATCTGGGAGACGCGCGATATCATAAAGGAATAGAGTTGTGGTTCACAACTAGATAACAATGATACTTTCTCTAAAAATTTTAAAAAAACTTGCTGCATTTGATGTAAAAAAGGTTTTTCAATAAATTTTACATCTATTCAAAAAAAAAATTGTTTTTACCATACATTTCTTTTTCTTTTTTTTCTTAGGCAAGACATTGATGAGTGTAATCATGAAATCTATACAAATAACTGTATTTTGGTAGTGAGATATACATTTTTTTATGAGATATACATTTTTTTAAAGAAAAAAATCTGGGAGATATACATCTTTTGGAGTAAGTCTCTAACAAACTTCCGATAATTAAAGATCTGGGAGATGCGCGATATCATAGAGGAATAGAATTGTGGTTCAAACCTAGGTAACAATGAGACTTTCTCTAAAATGTTTATATAAACTTGCTGCACATGATGTTAAAAAGGTTTTTGAATAAAGTTTACATCGATTAAAAAAAAAAAATTGTTTTTCTCATTTAGTTCTTGTACTTTTTTTCCTTGTGCCAGACATTGATGACTGTAATCATGATATCTATACAAATAACTATAGTGATACCATCACCTGTATAAATTTGGTTGGATGCTTTGATAGTAAATGCCAATCTTGTTACCGCTTAGTTTCAAAATCGGAACTACAAGCGTAAAGAATTTGGATGGGATATAATTATTCTAGGTAAGCTTCCCTCACTGTTTTTGGATTTATTGTTTCGTATATCCACCCACTCTAATCATCTCTATGTGTCTATGATGTGTGCGATTAGCAACTACCATCGGCTTCTTGGTCATCATGCTAGGAGTTAGCAGTATACAACGACAGATGAAGCACCAAAAGAACATCAAGCTCAAACAAAACTTCCTCGACCAAAATGGTGGTGGCATGTTGTTACAGCAACTCACAGGAGCAGGGTCAACAAAAGTTGATGTCCAAATATTTATGGAGGAAGGCATAAAGACAGCAATCAATGTGAATCTTGGGTAAGGGAGGCCAAGGAACAGTCTACAAAGGGATATTGCCAGATAACTCTGTAGTTATTATACAGAAAGCTCAACTTGGAAACAGTAGCCAAGTAAAGCAGTTCATAAAAAAAGTGCTCATGCGTTCGCAAATCAACCATACGAATGCGGTCAAGCTGTTGGGATGTTGTCTAGATAGTAAAGTTCCCTTGCTAGTGTATGAGTTCATTACCAATGGCATCATTTTTGATCTTTTGCATGGTTCCATGTTCGATTCTTCTCTTACATGGAAACACCGGCTGAGGATAGCAGAAGAAGTCGCTAGAACTCTTGTGGATCGTCATTCTTCTGCTTCTATTCAAATCATCCACCGCGATGTCAAAACTGAAACCAATGGATAAAGAGCAGCTCACAAATATGGTACAAGGCACTATAGGATACTTAGACCAAGAGTACTACAACAAAGGGTTGCTAAACGAAAAGAGCGATGTTTGTAGCTTTGGAGTAGTCCTTATGGAACTGCTATCAGGTCAAAAGGCATAAAAGAGAATCGGTTTCATGAGGTTATTGAATGACCACAAATATCAAAACATCTAGTGAGTTACTTTGCTACTGGCATAAAAGAGAATCGGTTTCATGAGGTTATTGACGACCAATTGTTGATAGATAATAATCAGAGGGAGACCCAGAATGCTGCAAGAATTGTCGTAGGGTGTAGATGATATGTGGGAGATAAAAGGCTAAGGATGAAGGAAGGAGATGCAGATCTTGAGACCTTGATATTAACAAAAACCAAATATCAGTGCTTTGATCTGTATATCCATAGGAGATTGAGCATTTGTTTGGTATTTAATTCTTATCAGCACAAGGTGATTATAGAATTCTTGTGGATCGTCATTCCTTTGCTTCTATTCTAATCATCCACCGCGATGTCAAAACTGAAACCGATGGATAAAGAGAAGGTCAAAAATATGGTACAAGGCACTATAGGATACTTAGACCAAGAGTACTACAACAAAGGGTTGCTAAACGAAAAGAGCAATGTTTGTAGCTTTGGAGTAGTCCTTATGGAACTGCTATCAGGTCAAAAGGAAATGTGCTTTGAATGACCACAAAGATCAAAACATCTAGTGAGTTACTTTGCTCCTGGCATAAAAGAGAATCGGTTTCATGAGGTTATTGACGACCAATTGTTGAAAGAGAATAATCAGAGGGAGACCTTGAATGCTGCAAGAATTGTTGTAGGGTGTGCAAGTTTTGTGGGAGATAAAAGGCTAAGGATGAAGGAAGGAGATGCAGATCTTGAGACCTTGAGATTCAAAAAAACAAATATCAGTGCTCTGATCAGTATCCATGGGAGATTGAGCACTTGTTTGGTATTTAAATCTTATCAGCACAAGGTGGTGGCATGTTGTTACAGCAACTCACAGGAGCAGGGTCAACAAAAGTTGATATCCAAATATTTATGGAGGAAGGCATGAATACAGCAGCAATCAATGAGAATTTTGGGTAAGAGAGGCCAAAGAACAGTCTACAAAGGGATATTGCCAGATACTCTATAGTTACTATAAAGAAAGCTCAACTTGGAAACAATAGCCAACTAAAGCAGTTCATAAAAAAAGTGCTCATGCGTTGGCAAATCAACCATACGAATGCGGTCAAGTTGTTGGGATGTTGTCTAGATACTGAAGTTCCCTTGCTAGTGTATGAGTTCATTACCAATGGCATCATTTTTGATCTTTTGCATGGTTCCATGTTTGATTCTTCTCTTATATGGAAACACCGGCTGAGGATAGCAGAAGAAGTCGCTAGAACTCTTGTGGATCGTCATTCCTCTGATTCTATTCTAATCATCCACCGCGATGTCAAAACTGAAACCGATGGATAAAGAGCAGCTCACAAATATGGTACAAGGCACTATAGGATACTAAGACCAAGAGTACTTCAACAAAGGGTTTCTAAACGAAAAAAGCGATGTTTGTAGCTTTGGAGTAGTCCTTATGGAACTACTATCAGGTCAAAACGAAATGTACTTTGAGTGACCACAAAGATCAAAACATCTATTGAGTTTTTTTGCTACTGGCATAAAAGAGAATCTGTTTCTTGAGGTTATTGACGACTAATTGTTGAAAGAGAATAATCAGACGGAGACCCAGAATGCTGCAAGAATTGCTGTAGGGTGTGCAAGATTTGTGGGAGATAAAAGGCTAAGGATGAAGGAAGGAGATGCAGATCTTGAGACCTTGAGATTCACAAAAACCAAATATCAGTGCTCTGAGTAGTATCCATAGGAGCTTGAGCACTTGTTTGGTATTTATATCTTATCAGCACAAGGTGATTATAGAACTCTTTGTTATGAAAGCATTATAAGTGTAGGGAAGTTTAACATTAAAGATGGTTGCTGATATTAATGCTAGGAAAGGAATCACATGAATCTCTTTTGTTTGTTATCAAAAATGTTACTTCTTTGTTACTTCGTCAATAATGATTTAGTAGTTGTTTTTTGTGGATCATCAATAACCAGTAGCCGATTTAGATCCCTTGTGCAAAATTTTAGTTCAAGAATATAATTTCATATGACATCTTCTACGAACAGTTGAGATATACATTTTTTTAAAGAAAAAAAATTGAGTATTTATTATTTTGGAGTAAGTCTCTAACAAACTTCCGATAATTAAAGATCTGGGAGATGCGCCATATCATAAAGGAATAGAATTGTGGTTCAAACCTTGATAACAATGAGACTTTCGCTAAAATGTTTATATATACTTGCTGCACATGATGTAAAAAAAGTTTTTGAATAAAGTTTACATCAATTCAAAATTTTTTTTTTTTTTCTCATTTAGTTCTTGTACTTTGTTTCCTTGTGCCAAACATTGATTACTGTAATCATGATATCTATACAAATAACTGTAGTGATACCAGTACCTATATAAACTTGGTTGGATGCTTTGATAGTAAATGCCAATCTTGTTATCGCTTAGTTTTAAAATCGGAACTACAAGCGTAAAGAATTTGGATGGGATATAATTATTCTAGGTAAGCTTCCCTCACTATTTTTGGATTTATTGTTTCGTATATCCACCCATTCTAATCATCTCTATGTGTCTATGATGTGTGCGATTAGCAACTACCATCGGCTTCTTGGTCATCATACTAGGAGTTAGCTGTATACAACGACGGATGAATCACCAAAAGAACATCAAGCTCAAACAAAACTTCTTCGACCAAAATGGTGGTGGCATGTTGTTACAGCAACTCACAGGAGCAGGGTCAACAAAAGTTGATGTCCAAATATTTATGGAGGAAGGCATGAAGACAGCAATCAATGAGAATTTTGGGTAAGGGAGGCGAAAAAACAGTCTACAAAGGGATATTGCCAGATAACTCTGTAGTTACTATAAAGAAAGCTCAACTTGGAAACAATAGCCAAGTAAAGCAGTTCATAAAAAAAGTGCTCATGCGTTCGCAAATCAACCATACGAATGCGGTCAAGCTGTTGGGATGTTGTCTAGATACTGAATTTCCCTTGCTAGTGTATGAGTTCATTACCAATGCATCATTTTTGATCTTTTGCATGGTTCCATGTTTAATTCTTCTCTTACATGGAAACACCGGCTGAGGATAGCAGAAGAATTCGCTAGAACTCTTGTGGATCGTCATTCCTCTGCTTCTATTCTAACCATCCACCGCGATGTCAAAACTGAAACCGATGGATAAAGAGCAGCTCACAAATATGGTACAAGGCACTATAGGATACTTAGACCAAGAGTACTACAACAAAGGGTTGCTAAATGAAAAGAGCGATGATTGTAGCTTTGGAGTAGTCCTTATGGAACTGCTATCAGGTCAAAAGAAAATGTGCTATGAATGACCACAAAGATCAAAACATCTAGTGAGTTACTTTGCTACTGGCATAAAAGAGAATCGGTTTCATGAGGTTATTGACGACCAATTGTTGAAAGAGAATAATCAGAGGGAGACCCAGGATGCTGCAAGAATTGCTGTAGGGTGTGCAAGATTTGTGGGAGATAAAAGGCTAAGGATGAAGGAAGGAGATGCAGATCTTGAGACCTTGAGATTCATAAAAAACAAATATCAGTGCTCTGATCAGTATCCATGGGAGATTGAGCACTTGTTTGGTATTTAAATCTTATTAGCACAAGGTGATTATAGAACTCTTTGTTATGAAAGCATTATGAGTGTATGGAAGTTTAACATTAAAGATGGTCGCTGATATTAATGCTACGAAAAGAATCACATGAATCTCTTTTGTTTGTTATCAAAAATGTTACTTCTTTGTTGCTTCGTCAATAATGATTTGGTAGTTGTTTTTTGTGGATCATCAATAACTAGTAACATATTTAGATCCCTTGTGCAAAATTTTAGTTCAAGAATCTAATTTCATATGACATCTTCTACGAACAATTGAGAGATTTATTTTTTTAAAGAACAAAAATTTATTATTTATTCTTTTGGAGTAAGTCTCAAACAAACTTTCGATAATTAAAGATCTAGGAGATGCCCGATATCATAAAGGGATAGAATTGTGGTTCAAACCTAGGTAACAATGAGACTTTCTCTAAAATGTTTATATAAACTTGCTGCACATGATGTAAAAAAGGTTTTTCAATAAAGTCTACATCGATTCAAAAAAAAAAATTGTTTTTCTCATTTAGTTCTTGTACTTTTTTTCCTTGTGCCAGACATTGGGGATTGTAATCATGATATCTATACAAATAATTGTAGTGATACCAGCACCTGTATAAATTTGGTTGGTTGCTTTGATAGTAAATGCCAATCTGGTTACTGCTTAGTTTTAAAATCGGAACTACAAGCGTAAAGAATTTGGTTGGGATATAATTATTCTAGGTAAGCTTCCCTCACTATTTTTGGATTTATTGTTTCGTATATCCACCCATTCTAATCATTTCTATGTGTCTTTGATGTGTGCGATTAGCAACTACCATCGGCTTCTTGGTCATCATACTAGGAGTTAGCTGTATACAACGACGGATGAATCACCAAAAGAACATCAAGCTCAAACAAAACTTCTTCGACCAAAATGGTGGTGGCATGTTGTTACAGCAACTCATAGGAGCAGGGTCAACAAAAGTTGATGTCCAAATATTTATGGAGGAAGGCATGAAGACAGCAATCAATGAGAATTTTGGGTAAGGGAGGCGAAAGAAAAGTCTACAATGGGATATTGCCAGATAACTCTGTAGTTACTATAAAGAAAGCTCAACTTGGAAACAATAGCCAAGTAAAGCAGTTCATCAAAAAAGTGCTCATGCGTTTGCAAATCAACAATACGAATGCGGTCAAGCTGTTGGGATGTTGTCTAGATACTGAATTTCCCTTGCTAGTGTATGAGTTCATTACCAATGGCATCATTTTTGATCTTTTGCATGGTTCCATGTTTAATTCTTCTCTTACATGGAAACACCGGCTGAGGATAGCAGAAGAATTCGCTAGAACTCTTGTGGATCGTCATTCCTCTGCTTCTATTCTAATCATCCACCGCGATATCAAAACTGAAACCGATGGATAAAGAGCAGCTCACAAATATGGTACAAGGCACTATAGGATACTTAGACCAAGAGTACTACAACAAAGGGTTGCTAAACGAAAAGAGCGATGTTTGTAGCTTTGGAGTAGTCCTTATGGAATTGCTATCAGGTCAAAAGGAAATGTGCTATGAATGACCACAAAGATCAAAACATATAGTGAGTTACTTTGCTGCTGGCATAAAAGAGAATTGGTTTCATGAGGTTATTGACGACTAATTGTTGAAAGAGAATAATCAGAGGGAGACCCAGAATGCTGCAAGAATTGCTGTAGGGTGTGCAAGATTTGTGGGAGATAAAAGGCTAAGGATGAAGGAAGGAGATGCAGATATTGAGACCTTGAGATTCATAAAAAACAAATATCAGTGCTCTGATCAGTATCCATGGGAGATTGAGCACTTGTGTGGTATTTAAATCTTATCAACACAAGGTGATTATAGAACTCTTTGTTATGAAAGCATTATGAGTGTATGGAAGTTTAACATTAAAGATGGTCGCTGATATTAATGCTATGAAAAGAATCACATGAATCTCTTTTGTTTGTTATCAAAAATGTTACTTCTTTGTTGCTTCGTCAATAATGATTTGGTAGTTGTTTTTTGTGGATCATCAATAACTAGTAACATATTTAGATCCCTTGTGCAAAATTTTAGTTCAAGATTCTAATTTCATATGACATCTTCTACGAACAATTGAGAGATTCATTTTTTTAAAGAACAAAAATTTATTATTTATTCTTTTGGAGTAAGTCTCTAACAAACTTCCGATAATTAAAGATCTGGGAGACGCGCGATATCATAAAGGAATAGAATTGTGGTTCAAACCTAGGTAACATTGAGACTTTCTCTAAAATGTTTATATAAACTTGCTGCACATGATGTAAAAAAATGTTTTTGAATAAAGTTTACATCGATTCAAAAAAAAAAAAATATTTTTCTCATTTAGTTCTTGTACTTTTTTTCCTTGTGCCAGACATTGATGATTGTAATCATGATATCTATACAAATAATTGTAGTGATACCAGCACCTGTATAAATTTGGTTGGTTGCTTAGATAGTAAATGCCAATCTGGTTACTGCTTAGTTTTAAAATCGGAACTACAAGCGTAAAGAATTTGGATGGGATATAATTATTCTAGGTAAGCTTCCCTCACTATTTTTGGATTTATTGTTTCGTATATCCACCCACTCTAATCATCTCTATGTGTCTATGATGTGTGCGATTAGCAACTACCATCGGCTTCTTGGTCATCATACTAGGAGTTAGCTGTATACAACGACGGATGAAGCACCAAAAGAACATCAAGCTCAAACAAAACTTCTTCGACCAAAATGGTGGTGGCCTGTTGTTACAGCAACTCACAGGAGCAGGGTCAACAAAATTTGATGTCCAAATATTTATGGAGGAAGGCATGAAGACAGCAATCAATGAGAATTTTGGGTAAGGGAGGCGAAAGAACTGTCTACAAAGGGATATTGCCAGATAACTCTGTAGTTACTATAAAGAAAGCTCAACTTGGAAACAATAGCCAAGTAAAGCAGTTCATCAAAAAAGTGCTCATGCGTTTGCAAATCAACAATACGAATGCGGTCAAGCTGTTGGGATGTTGTCTAGATACTGAATTTCCCTTGCTAGTGTATGAGTTCATTACCAATGGCATCATTTTTGATCTTTTGCATGGTTCCATGTTTAATTCTTCTCTTACATGGAGACACCGGCTGAGGATAGCAGAAGAATTCGCTACAACTCTTGTGGATCGTCATTCCTCTGCTTCTATTCTAATCATCCACCGCGATGTCAAAACTGAAACCGATGGATAAAGAGCAGCTCACAAATATGGTACAAGGCACTATAGGATACTTAGACCAAGAGTACTACAACAAAGGGTTGCTAAACGAAAAGAGCGATGTTTGTAGCTTTGGAGTAGTCCTTATGGAACTGCTATCAGGTCAAAAGGAAATGTGCTATGAATGACCACAAAGATCAAAACATATAGTGAGTTACTTTGCTGCTGGCATAAAAGACAATCGGTTTCATGAGGTTATTGACGACCAATTGTTGAAAGAGAATAATCAGAGGGAGACCTTGAATGCTGCAAGAATTGCTGTAGGGTGTGCAAGATTTGTGGGAGATAAAAGGCTAAGGATGAAGGAAGGAGATGCAGATCTTGAGACCTTGAGATTCATAAAAAACAAATATCAGTGCTCTGATCAGTATCCATGGGAGATTGAGCACTTGTGTGGTATTTAAATCTTATCAACACAAGGTGATTATAGAACTCTTTGTTATGAAAGCATTATGAGTGTATGGAAGTTTAACATTAAAGATGGTCGCTGATATTAATGCTATGAAAAGAATCACATGAATCTCTTTTGTTTGTTATCAAAAATGTTACTTCTTTGTTGCTTCGTCAATAATGATTTGGTAGTTGTTTTTTGTGGATCATCAATAACTAGTAACATATTTAGATCCCTTGTGCAAAATTTTAGTTCAAGATTCTAATTTCATATGACATCTTCTACGAATAATTGAGAGATTTATTTTTTTAAAGAACAAAAATTTATTATTTATTCTTTTGGAGTAAGTCTCTAATAAACTTCCGATAATTAAAGATCTGGGAGATGCGCGATATCATAAAGGAATAGAATTGTGGTTCAAACCTTGATAACAGTGAGACTTTCTCTAAAATGTTTATATAAACTTGCTGCACATGATGTAAAAAAGGTTTTTGAATAAAGTTTACATCAATTCAAATTTTTTTTTTTTTCTCATTTAGTTCTTGTACTTTGTTTCCTTGTGCCAGACATTGATGACTATAATCATGATATCTATACAAATAACTGTAGTGATACTAGCACCTGTATAAATATGGTTGGATGCTTTGATAGTAAATGCCAATCTTGTTACCGCTTAGTTTCAAAATCGGAACTACAAGCGTAAAGAATTTGGATGAGCTATAATTATTCTAGGTAAGCATCCCTCACTTTTTTTGGATTTATTGTTTCGTATATCCACCCACACTAATCATCTCTATGTGTCTATGATGTGTGCGATTAGCAACTACCATCGACTTCTTGGTCATCATGCTAGGAGTTAGCTGTATACAACGACGGATGAAGCACCAAAAGAACATCAAGCTCAAACCAAACTTCTTCGACCAAAATGGTGGTGGCATGTTGTTACAGCAACTCATAGGAGCAGGGTCAACAAAAGTTGATGTCCAAATATTTATGGAGGAAGGCATGAAGACAGCAATCAATGAGTATCTTGGGTAAGGGAGGCCTAGGAACAGTCTATAAAGGGATATTGCCGGATAACTCTGTAGTTACTATAAAGAAAGCTCAACTTGGAAACAATAGCCAAGTAAAGTAGTTCATCAAAAAAGTGCTCATGCGTTCGCAAATCAACCATACGAATGCGGTCAAGCTGTTGGGATGATGTCTAGATACTGAAGATCCCCTGCTAGTGTATGAGTTCATTACCAATGGCATCATTTTTGATCTTTTGCATGGTTCCATGTTTAATTCTTCTCTTACATGGAAACACCGGCTGAGGATAGCAGAAGAATTCGCTACAACTCTTGTGGATCGTCATTCCTCTGCTTCTATTCTAATCATCCACCGCGATGTCAAAACTGAAACCGATGGATAAAGAGCAGCTCACAAATATGGTACAAGGCACTATAGGATACTTAGACCAAGAGTACTACAACAAAGGGTTGCTAAACGAAAAGAGCGATATTTGTAGCTTTGGAGTAGTCCTTATGGAACTGCTATCATGTCAAAAAGAAATGTGCTTTGAATGACCACAAAGATCAAAACATCTAGTGAGTTACTTTGCTGCTGGCATAAAAGAGAATCGGTTTCATGAGGTTATTGACGACCAATTGTTGAAAGAGAATAATCAGAGGGAGACCCAGAATGCTGCAAGAATTGCTGTAGGGTGTGCAAGATTTGTGGGAGATAAAAGGCTAAGGATGAAGGAAGGAGATGCAGATCTTGAGACCTTGAGATTCATAAAAAACAAATATCAGTGCTCTGATCAGTATCCATGGGAGATTGAGCACTTGTTTGGTATTTAAATCTTATCAGCACAAGGTGATTATAGAACTCTTTGTTATGAAAGCATTATGAGTGTAGGGAAGTTTAACATTAAAGATGGTCGCTGATATTAATGCTACGAAAAGAATCACATGAATCTCTTTTGTTTGTTATCAAAAATGTTACTTCTTTGTTGCTTCGTCAATAATGATTTGGTAGTTGTTTTTTGTGGATCATCAATAACCAGTAACAAATTTAGATCCCTTGTGCAAAATTTTAGTTCAAGAATCTAATTTCATATGACATCTTCTACGAACAATTGAGAGATTCATTTTTTTAAAGAACAAAAATTTATTATTTATTCTTTTGGAGTAAGTCTCTAACAAACTTCCGATAATTAAAGATCTGGGAGATGCGCGATATCATAAAGGAATAGAATTGTGGTTCAAACCTAGGTAACAATGAGACTTTCTCTAAAATGTTTATATAAACTTGCTGCACATGATGTAAAAAAGGTTTTTGAATAAAGTTTACATCGATTCAAAAAAAAAATTGTTTTTCTCATTTAGTTCTTGTACTATTTTTACTTGTGCCAGACATTAATGATTGTAATCATGATATCTATACAAATAATTGTAGTGATACCAGCACCTGTATAAATTCGGTTGGCTGCTTTGATAGTAAATACCAATCTGGTTACCGCTTAGTTTTAAAATCGGAACTACAAGGGTAAAGAATTTGGATGGGATATAATTATTCTAGGTAAGCTTCCCTCACTGTTTTTGGATTTATTGTTTCGTATATCCACCCACTCTAATAACCTCTATGTATCTATGATGTGTGTGATTAGCACCTACCATCGGCTTCTTGGTCATCATACTAGGAGTTAGCTGTATACAACGACTGATGAAGCACCAAAAGAACATCAAGCTCAAACAAAACTTCTTCGACCAAAATGGTGGTGGCATGTTGTTACAGCAACTCACAGGAGCAGGGTCAACAAATGTTGATGTCCAAATATTTATGGAGGAAGGCATGAAGACAGCAATCAATGAGAATTTTGGGTAAGGGAGGCGAAAGAACTGTCTACAAAGGGATATTGCCAGATAACTCTGTAGTTACTATAAAGAAAGCTCAACTTGGAAACAATAGCCAAGTAAAGCAGTTCATCAAAAAAGTGCTCATGCGTTTGCAAATCAACAATACGAATGCGGTCAAGCTGTTGGGATGTTGTCTAGATACTGAATTTCCCTTGCTAGTGTATGAGTTCATTACCAATGGCATCATTTTTGATCTTTTGCATGGTTCCATGTTTAATTCTTCTCTTACATGGAGACACCGGCTGAGGATAGCAGAAGAATTCGCTACAACTCTTGTGGATCGTCATTCCTCTGCTTCTATTCTAATCATCCACCAAGATGTCAAAACTGAAACCGATGGATAAAGAGCAGCTCACAAATATGGTACAAGGCACTATAGGATACTTAGACCAAGAGTACTACAACAAAGGGTTGCTAAACGAAAAGGGCGATGTTTGTAGCTTTGGAGTAGTCCTTATGGAACTGCTATCAGGTCAAAAGGAAATGTGCTATGAATGACCACAAAGATCAAAACATATAGTGAGTTACTTTGCTGCTGGCATAAAAGACAATCGGTTTCATGAGGTTATTGACGACCAATTGTTGAAAGAGAATAATCAGAGGGAGACCTTGAATGCTGCAAGAATTGCTGTAGGGTGTGCAAGATTTGTGGGAGATAAAAGGCTAAGGATGAAGGAAGGAGATGCAGATCTTGAGACCTTGAGATTCATAAAAAACAAATATCAGTGCTCTGATCAGTATCCATGGGAGATTGAGCACTTGTTTGGTATTTAAATCTTATCAGCACAAGGTGATTATAGAACTCTTTGTTATGAAAGCATGATGAGTGTAGGGAAGTTTAACATTAAAGATGGTCGCTGATATTAATGCTAGGAAAAGAATCACATGAATCTCTTTTGTTTGTTATCAAAAGTGTTACTTCTTTGTTACTTCGTCAATAATGATTTAGTAGTTGTTTTTTGTGGATCATCAATAACTAGTAACATATTTAGATCCCTTGTGCAAAATTTTAGTTCAAGATTCTAATTTCATATGACATCTTCTACGAATAATTGAGAGATTTATTTTTTTAAAGAACAAAAATTTATTATTTATTCTTTTGGAGTAAGTCTCTAACAAACTTCCGATAATTAAAGATCTGGGAGATGCGCGATATCATAAAGGAATAGAATTGTGGTTCAAACCTTGATAACAGTGAGACTTTCTCTAAAATGTTTATATAAACTTGCTGCACATGATGTAAAAAAGGTTTTTGAATAAAGTTTACATCAATTCAAATTTTTTTTTTTTTCTCATTTAGTTCTTGTACTTTGTTTCCTTGTGTCAGACATTGATGACTATAATCATGATATCTATACAAATAACTGTAGTGATACTAGCACCTGTATAAATATGGTTGGATGCTTTGATAGTAAATGCCAATCTTGTTACCGCTTAGTTTCAAAATCGGAACTACAAGCGTAAAGAATTTGGATGAGCTATAATTATTCTAGGTAAGCATCCCTCACTGTTTTTGGATTTATTGTTTCGTATATCCACCCACACTAATCATCTCTATGTGTCTATGATGTGTGCGATTAGCAACTACCATCGACTTCTTGGTCATCATGCTAGGAGTTAGCTGTATACAACGACGGATGAAGCACCAAAAGAACATCAAGCTCAAACCAAACTTCTTCGACCAAAATGGTGGTGGCATGTTGTTACAGCAACTCATAGGAGCAGGGTCAACAAAAGTTGATGTCCAAATATTTATGGAGGAAGGCATGAAGACAGCAATCAATGAGTATCTTGGGTAAGGGAGGCCTAGGAACAGTCTATAAAGGGATATTGCCGGATAACTCTGTAGTTACTATAAAGAAAGCTCAACTTGGAAACAATAGCCAAGTAAAGCAGTTCATCAAAAAAGTGCTCATGCGTTCGCAAATCAACCATACGAATGCGGTCAAGCTGTTGGGATGATGTCCAGATACTGAAGATCCCCTGCTAGTGTATGAGTTCATTACCAATGGCATCATTTTTGATCTTTTGCATGGTTCCATGTTTAATTCTTCTCTTACATGGAAACACCGGCTGAGGATAGCAGAAGAATTCGCTAGAACTCTTGTGGATCGTCATTCCTCTGCTTCTATTCTAATCATCCACCGCGATGTCAAAACTGAAACCGATGGATAAAGAGCAGCTCACAAATATGGTACAAGGCACTATAGGATACTTAGACCAAGAGTACTACAACAAAGGGTTGCTAAACGAAAAGAGCGATGTTTGTAGCTTTGGAGTAGTCCTTATGGAACTGCTATCATGTCAAAAGGAAATGTGCTTTGAATGACCATAAAGATCAAAACATCTAGTGAGTTACTTTGCTACTGGCATAAAAGAGAATCGGTTTCATGAGGTTATTGACGACCAATTGTTGAAAGAGAATAATCAGAGGGAGACCCAGAATGCTGCAAGAATTGCTGTAGGGTGTGCAAAATTTGTAGGAGATAAAAGGCTAAGGATGAAGGAAGGAGATGCAGATCTTGAGACCTTGAGATTCATAAAAAACAAATATCAGTGCTCTGATCAGTATCCATGGGAGATTGAGCACTTGTTTGGTATTTAAATCTTATCAGCACAAGGTGATTATAGAACTCTTTGTTATGAAAGCATTATGAGTGTAGGGAAGTTTAACATTCAAGATGGTCGCTGATATTAATGCTAGGAAAAGAATCACATGAATCTCTTTTTTTTGTTATCAAAAATGTTACTTCTTTGTTGCTTCGTCAATAATGATTTGGTAGTTGTTTTTTGTGGATCATCAATAACCAGTAACATATTTAGATCCCTTGTGCAAAATTTTAGTTCAAGAATCTAATTTCATATGTCATCTTCTACGAACAATTGAGAGATTCATTTTTTTAAAGAACAAAAATTTATTATTCATTCTTTTGGAGTAAGTCTCTAACAAACTTCCGATAATTAAAGATCTGGGAGATGCGGGATATCATAAAGGAATAGAATTGTGGTTCAAACCTAGGTAACAATGAGACTTTCTCTAAAATGTTTATATAAACTTGCTGCACATGATGTAATAACGGTTTTTGAATAAAGTTTACATCAATTAAACAAAAAAAAAATTATTATTTCCATTTCGTTCTTGTACTTTTTTTCCGTGTGCCAGACATTGATGACTATAATCATGATATCTATACAAATAGCAGTAGTGATACCAGCACCTGTATAAATATTGTTGGATGGTTTGATAGTAAATGCCAATCTTGTTACCGCTTAGTTTCAAAATCGGAACTACAAGCGTAAAGAATTTGGATGAGCTATAATTATTCTAGGTAAGCATCCCTCCTTCTTTTTGGATTTATTGTTTCGTATATCCACCCACTCTAATCATCTCTATGTGTCTATGATGTGTGCGATTAGCAACTACCATCGACTTCTTGGTCATCATGCTAGGAGTTAGCTGTATACAACGACGGATGAAGCACCAAAAGAACATCAAGCTCAAACCAAACTTCTTCGACCAAAATGGTGGTGGCATGTTGTTACTACAACTCATAGGAGCAGGGTCAACAAAAGTTGATGTCCAAATATTTATGGAGGAAGGCATGAAGACAGCAATCAATGAGAATGTTGGGTAAGGGAGGCCTAGGAACAGTCTACAAAGGGATATTGCCGGATAACTCTGTAGTTACTATAAAGAAAGCTCAACTTGGAAACAATAGCCAAGTAAAGCAGTTCATCAAAAAAGTGCTCATGCGTTCGCAAATCAACCATACGAATGCGGTGAAGCTGTTGGGATGATGTCTAGATACTGAAGATCACCTGCTAGTGTATGAGTTCATTACCAATGGCATCATTTTTGATCTTTTGCATGGTTCCACGTTTGATTATTCTCTTACATGGAAACACCGGCTGAGGATAGCAGAAGAAGGATCTAGAACTCTTGTGGATCGTCATTCCTCTGCTTCTATTCTAATCATCCACCGCGATGTCAAAAATGAAACCGATAGATAAAGAGCTGCTCAAAAATATGGTAGAAGGCACTTTAGGATACTTAGACCAAGAGTACTACAACAAAGGGTTGCTAAACGAAAAGAGCAATGTTTGTAGCTTTGGAGTAGTCCTTATGGAACTGCTATCATGTCAAAAGGAAATGTGCTTTGAATGACCACAAAGATCAAAACATCTAGTGAGTTACTTTGCTACTGGCATAAAAGAGAATCGGTTTCATGAGGTTATTGACGACCAATTGTTGAAAGAGAATAATCAGAGGGAGACCTTGAATGCTGCAAGAATTGCTGTAGGGTGTGCAAGATTTGTGGGGGATAAAAGGCTAAGGATGAAGGAAGGAGATGCAGATCTTGAGACCTTGAGATTCAAAAAAACAAATATCAGTGCTCTGATCAGTATCCATAGGAGATTGAGCACTTGTTTGGTATTTAAATCTTATCAGCACAAGGTGATTATAGAACTCTTTGTTATGAAAGCATTATGAGTGTAGGGAAGTTTAACATTAAAGATGGTCGCTGATATTAATGCTAGGAAAAGAATCACATGAATCTCTTTTGTTTGTTATCAAAAATGTTACTTCTTTGTTACTTCGTCAATAATGATTTGGTAGTAGTTTTTTGTGGATCATCAATAACCAGTAACATACTTAGATCCCTTGTGCAAAATTTTAGTTCAAGAATATAATTTCATATGACATCTTCTACGAACAGTTAAGATATACATTGTTTTAAAGAAAAAAAATTGAGTATTTATTCTTTTGGAGTAAGTCTCTAACAAACTTCCGATAATTAAAGATCTGGGAGATGCGCGATATCATAAAGGAATAGAATTGTGGTTCAAACATTGATAACAATGAGACTTTCTCTAAAATGTTTATATCAACTTGCTGCACATGATGTAAAAACGGTTTTTGAATAAAGTTTACATCAATTAAAAAAAAAAAATTGTTCTTTCCATTTCGTTCTTGTACTTTTTCTCCTTGTGCCAGACATTGATGACTATAATCATGATATCTATACAAATAACTGTAGTGATACCAGCACCTGTATAAATATGGCTGGATGCTTTGATAGTAAATTCCAATCTTGTTACCGCTTAATTTCAAAATCGGAACTACAAGCGTAAAGAATTTGGATGAGCTATAATTATTCTAGGTAAGCATCCCTCACTGTTTTTGGATTTATTGTTTCGTATATCCACCCACTCTAATCATCTCTATGTGTCTATGATGTGTGCGATTAGCAACTACCATCGACTTCTTGGTCCACATGCTAGGAGTTAGCTGTATACAACGATGGATGAAGCACCAAAAGAACATCAAGCTCAAACCAAACTTCTTCGACTAAAATGGTGGTGGCATGTTGTTACAACAACTCATAGGAGCAGGGTCAACAAAAGTTGATGTCCAAATATTTAGGGAGGAAGGCATGAAGACAACAATCAATGAGAATGTTGGGTAAGGGAGGCCTAGGAACAGTCTACAAAGGGATATTGCTGGATAACTCTGTATTTACTATAAAGAAAGCTCAACTTGGAAACAATAGCCAAGTAAAGCAGTTCATCAAAAAAGTGCTCATGCGTTCGCAAATCAACCATACGAATGCGGTCAAACTGTTGGGATGATGTCTAGATACTGAAGATCCCCTGCTAGTGTATGAGTTCATTACCAATGGCATCATTTTTGATCTTTTGCATGGTTCCACGTTTGATAATTCTCTTACATGGAAACACTGGCTGAGGATAGGAGAAGAAGTCGCTAGAACTCTTGTGGATTGTCATTCCTCTGCTTCTATTCTAATCATCCACCGCGATGTCAAAACTGAAACCGATGAATAAAGAGCAGCTCAAAAATATGGTAGAAGGCACTTTAGGATACTTAGACCAAGAGTACTACAACAAAGGGTTGCTAAACGAAAAGAGCGATGTTTGTAGCTTTGGAGTAGTCCTTATGGAACTGCTATCAGGTCAAAAGGAAATGTGCTTTGAATGACCACAAAAATAAAAACATCTAGTGAGTTACTTTGCTACTGGCATAAAAGAGAATCGGTTTCATGAGGTTATTGACGACCAATTGTTGAAAGAGAATAATCAGAGGGAGACCCAGAATGCTGCAAGAATTGTTGTAGGGTGTGCAAGATTTGTGGGAGATAAAAGGCTAAGGATGAAGGAAGGAGATGCAGATCTTGAGACCTTGCGATTCAAAAAAACAAATATCAGTGCTCTGATCAGTATCCATAGGAGATTGAGCACTTGTTTGGTATTGAAATCTTATCAGCACAAGGTGATTATAGAACTCTTTGTTATGAAAGCATTATGAGTGTAGGGAAGTTTAACATTAAAGATGGTCGCTGATATTAATGATAGGAAAAGAATCACATGAATCAATTTTGTTTGTTATCAAAAATGTTACTTCTTTGTTGCTTCGTCAATAATGATTTGGTAGGTTTTTTTTGTGGATCATCAATAACCAGTAGCATATTTAGATCCCTTGTGCAAAATTTTAGTTCAAGAATATAATTTCATATGACATCTTCTACGAACAGTTAAGATATACATTTTTTTAAAGAAAAAAAATTGAGTATTTATTCTTTTGGAGTAAGTCTCTAACAAACTTCCGATAATTAAAGATCTGGGAGATGCGCGATATCATAAAGGAATAGAATTGTGGTTCAAACCTTGATAACAATGAGACTTTCTCTTAAATGTTTATATGAACTTGCTGCACATGATGTAAAAACGGTTTTTGAATAAAGTTTACATCAATTAAACAAAAAAAAATTGTTATTTCCATTTCGTTCTTGTACTACAACAAAGGGTTGCTAAACGAAAAGAGCAATGTTTGTAGCTTTGGTATAGTCCTTATGGAACTGCTATCATGTCAAAAGGAAATGTGCTTTGAATGACCACAAAGATCAAAACATCTAGTGAGTTACTTTGCTGCTGGCATAAAAGAGAATCGGTTTCATGAGGTTATTGACGACCAATTGTTGAAAGAGAATAATCAGAGGGAGACCCAGAATGCTGTAAGAATTGCTGTAGGGTGTGCAAGATTTGTGGGAGATAAAAGGCTAAGGATGAAGGAAGGAGATGCAGATCTTGAGACCTTGAGATTCATAAAAAACAAATATCAGTGCTCTGATCAGTATCCATGGGAGATTGAGCACTTGTTTGGTATTTAAATCTTATCAGCACAAGGTGATTATAGAACTCTTTGTTATGAAAGCATTATGAGTGTAGGGAAGTTTAACATTAAAGATGGTCGCTGATATTAATGCTACGAAAAGAATCACATGAATCTCTTTTGTTTGTTATCAAAAATGTTACTTCTTTGTTGCTTCGTCAATAATGATTTGGTAGTTGTTTTTTGTGGATCATCAATAACCAGTAACAAATTTAGATCCCTTGTGCAAAATTTTAGTTCAAGAATCTAATTTCATATGACATCTTCTACGAACAATTGAGAGATTCATTTTTTTAAAGAACAAAAATTTATTATTTATTCTTTTGGAGTAAGTCTCTAACAAACTTCCGATAATTAAAGATCTGGGAGATGCGCGATATCATAAAGGAATAGAATTGTGGTTCAAACCTTGATAACAATGAGACTTTCTCTAAAATGTTTATATCAACTTGCTGCACATGATGTAAAAATGGTTTTTGAATAAAGTTTACATCAATTAAAAAAAAAAAAAATTGTTATTTCCATTTCGTTCCTGTACTTTTTTTCCTTGTGCCAGACATTGATGACTATAATCATGATATCTATACAAATAACTGTAGTGATACCAGCACCTGTATAAATATGGTTGGATGCTTTGATAGTAAATGCCAATCTTGTTACCGCTTAGTTTCAAAATCGGAACTACAAGCGTAAAGAATTTGGATGAGCTATAATTATTCTAGGTAAGCATCCCTCACTTTTTTTGGATTTATTGTTTCGTATATCCACCCACTCTAATCATCTCTATGTGTCTATGATGTGTGCGATTAGCAACTACCATCGGCTTCTTGGTCATCATGCTAGGAGTTAGCTGTATACAACGACGGATGAAGCAGCAAAAGAACATCAAGCTCAAACCAAACTTCTTCGACCAAAATGGTGGTGGGATGTTGTTACAGCAACTCATAGGAGCAGGGTCAACAAAAGTTGATGTCCAAATATTTATGGAGGAAGGCATGAAGACAGCAATCAATGAGAATGTTGGGTAAGGGAGGCCTAGGAACAGTCTACAAAGGGATATTGCCGGATAACTCTGTAGTTACTATAAAGAAAGCTCAACTTGGAAACAATAGCCAAGTAAAGTAGTTCATCAAAAAAGTGCTCATGCGTTCGCAAATCAACCATACGAATGCGGTCAAGCTGTTGGGATGATGTCTAGATACTGAAGATCCCCTGCTAGTGTATGAGTTCATTACCAATGGCATCATTTTTGATCTTTTGCATGGTTCCATGTTTAATTCTTCTCTTACATGGAAACACCGGCTGAGGATAGCAGAAGAATTCGCTACAACTCTTGTGGATCGTCATTCCTCTGCTTCTATTCTAATCATCCACCGCGATGTCAAAACTGAAACCGATGGATAAAGAGCAGCTCACAAATATGGTACAAGGCACTATAGGATACTTAGACCAAGAGTACTACAACAAAGGGTTGCTAAACGAAAAGAGCGATATTTGTAGCTTTGGAGTAGTCCTTATGGAACTGCTATCATGTCAAAAAGAAATGTGCTTTGAATGACCACAAAGATCAAAACATCTAGTGAGTTACTTTGCTCCTGGCATAAAAGAGAATCGGTTTCATGAGGTTATTGACGACCAATTGTTGAAAGAGAATAATCAGAGGGAGACCCAGAATGCAGCAAGAATTGCTGTAGGGTGTGCAAGATTTGTGGGGGATAAAAGGCTAAGGATGAAGGAAGGAGATGCAGATCTTGAGACCTTGAGATTCAAAAAAACAAATATCAGTGCTATGGTCAGTATCCATAGGAGATTGAGCACTTGTTTGGTATTTAAATCTTATCAGCACAAGGTGATTATAGAACTCTTTGTTATGAAAGCATGATGAGTGTAGGGAAGTTTAACATTAAAGATGGTCGCTGATATTAATGCTAGGAAAAGAATCACATGAATCTCTTTTGTTTGTTATCAAAAGTGTTACTTCTTTGTTACTTCGTCAATAATGATTTAGTAGTTGTTTTTTGTGGATCATCAATAACCAGTAACATATTTAGATCCCTTGTGCAAAATTTAAGTTCAAGAATCTAATTTCATATGACATCTTCTACGAACAATTGAGAGATTCATTTTTTTAAAGAACAAAAATTTATTATTTATTCTTTTGGCGTAAGTCTGTAACAAAATTCCGATAATTAAAGATCTGGGAGATGCGGGATATCATAAAGGAATAGAATTGTGGTTCAAACCTAGGTAACAATGAGACTTTCTCTAAAATATTTATATAAACTTGCTGCACATGATGTAAAAATGGTTTTTGAATAAAGTTTACATCAATTAAACAAAAAAAAAAATTGTTATTTCCATTTCGTTCTTGTACTTTTTTTCCTTGTGCCAGACATTGATGACTATAATCATGATATCTATACAAATAGCAGTAGTGATACCAGCACCTGTATAAATATTGTTGGATGCTTTGATAGTAAATGCCAATCTTGTTACCGCTTAGTTTCAAAATCGGAACTACAAGCGTAAAGAATTTGGATGAGCTATAATTATTCTAGGTAAGCATCCCTCACTGTTTTTGGATTTATTGTTTCGTATATCCACCCACTCTAATCATCTCTATGTGTCTATGATGTGTGCGATTAGCAACTACCATCGGCTTCTTGGTCATCATGCTAGGAGTTAGCTGTATACAACGACGGATGAAGCACCAAAAGAACAACAAGCTCAAACCAAACTTCTTCGACCAAAATGGTGGTGGCATGTTGTTACAGCAACTCATAGGAGCAAGGTCAACAAAAGTTGATGTCCAAATATTTATGGAGGAAGGCATGAAGACAGCAATCAATGAGAATGTTGGGTAAGGGAGGCCTAGGAACAGTCTACAAAGGGATATTGCCGGATAACTCTGTAGTTACTATAAAGAAAGCTCAACTTGGAAACAATAGCCAAGTAAAGCAGTTCATCAAAAAAGTGCTCATGCGTTCGCAAATCAACCATACGAATGCGGTCAAGCTGTTGGGATGATGTCTAGATACTGAAGATCCCCTGCTAGTGTATGAGTTCATTACCAATGGCATCATTTTTGATCTTTTGCATGGTTCCATGTTTAATTCTTCTCTTACATAGAAACACCGGCTGATGATAGCAGAAGAATTCGCTACAACTCTTGTGGATCGTCATTCCTCTGCTTCTATTCTAATCATCCACCGCGATGTCAAAACTGAAACCGATGGATAAAGAGCAGCTCACAAATATGGTACAAGGCACTATAGGATACTTAGACCAAGAGTACTACAACAAAGGGTTGCTAAACGAAAAGAGCGATGTTTGTAGCTTTGGAGTAGTCCTTATGGAACTGCTATCAGGTCAAAAGGAAATGTGCTATGAATGACCACAAAGATCAAAACATATAGTGAGTTACTTTGCTGCTGGCATAAAAGAGAATCGGTTTCATGAGGTTATTGACGACCAATTGTTGAAAGAGAATAATCAGAGGGAGACCCAGAATGCAGCAAGAATTGCTGTAGGGTGTGCAAGATTTGTGGAAGATAAAAGGCTAAGGATGAAGGAAGGAGATGCAGATCTTGAGACCTTGAGATTCATAAAAAACAAATATCAGCGCTCTGATCAGTATCCATGGGAGATTGAGCACTTGTTTGGTATTTAAATCTTATCAGCACAAGGTGATTATAGAACTCTTTGTTATGAAAGCATTATGAGTGTAGGGAAGTTTAACATTAAAGATAGTCGCTGGTATTAATGCTAGGAAAAGAATCACATGAATCTCTTTTATTTGTTATCAAAAATGTTACTTCTTTGTTGCTTCGTCAATAATGATTTGGTAGTTGTTTTTTGTGGATCATCAATAACCAGTAACATATTTAGATCCCTTGTGCAAAATTTTAGTTCAAGAATCTAATTTCATATGAAATCTTTTACGAACAATTGAGAGATTCATTTTTCTAAAAAACAAAAATTTATTATTTATTGTTTTGGAGTAAGTCTCTAACAAACTTCCGATAATTAAAGATCTGGGAGATGCGGGATATCATAAAGGAATAGAATTGTGATTCAAACCTAGGTAACAATGAGACTTTCTCTAAAATGTTTATATAAACTTGCTGCACATGATGTAAAAACGGTTTTTGAATAGAGTTTACATCAATTAAACAAAAAAAAAATTGTTATTTCCATTTCGTTCTTGTACTTTTTTTCCGTGTGCCAGACATTGATGACTATAATCATGATATCTATACAAATAGCAGTAGTGATACCAGCACCTGTATAAATATTGTTGGATGCTTTGATAGTAAATGCCAATCTTGTTACCGCTTAGTTTCAAAATCGGAACTACAAGTGTAAAGAATTTGGATGAGCTATAATTATTCTATGTAAGCATCCCTCACTGTTTTTGGATTTATTGTTTCGTATATCCACCCACTCTAATCATCTCTATGTGTCTATGATGTGTGCGATTAGCAACTACCATCGGCTTCTTGGTCATCATGCTAGGAGTTAGCTGTATACAACGACGGATGAAGCACCAAAAGAACATCAAGCTCAAACCAAACTTCTTCGACCAAAATGGTGGTGGCATGTTGTTACAGCAACTCATAGGAGCAGGGTCAACAAAAGTTGATGTACAAATATTTATGGAGGAAGGCATGAAGACAGCAATCAATGAGAATGTTGGGTAAGGGAGGCCTAGGAACAGTCTACAAAGGGATATTGCCGGATAACTCTGTAGTTACTATAAAGAAAGCTCAACTTGGAAACAATAGCCAAGTAAAGCAGTTCATCAAAAAAGTGCTCATGCGTTCGCAAATCAACCATACGAATGCGGTCAAGCTGTTGGGATGATGTCTAGATACTGAAGATCCCCTGCTAGTGTATGAGTTCATTACCAATGGCATCATTTTTGATCTTTTGCATGGTTCCATGTTTAATTCTTCTCTTACATAGAAACACCGGCTGATGATAGCAGAAGAATTCGCTACAACTCTTGTGGATCGTCATTCCTCTGCTTCTATTCTAATCATCCACCGCGATGTCAAAACTGAAACCGATGGATAAAGAGCAGCTCACAAATATGGTACAAGGCACTATAGGATACTTAGACCAAGAGTACTACAACAAAGGGTTGCTAAACGAAAAGAGCGATGTTTGTAGCTTTGGAGTAGTCCTTATGGAACTGCTATCAGGTCAAAAGGAAATGTGCTATGAATGACCACAAAGATCAAAACATATAGTGAGTTACTTTGCTGCTGGCATAAAAGAGAATCGGTTTCATGAGGTTATTGACGACCAATTGTTGAAAGAGAATAATCAGAGGGAGACCCAGAATGCAGCAAGAATTGCTGTAGGGTGTGCAAGATTTGTGGAAGATAAAAGGCTAAGGATGAAGGAAGGAGATGCAGATCTTGAGACCTTGAGATTCATAAAAAACAAATATCAGCGCTCTGATCAGTATCCATGGGAGATTGAGCACTTGTTTGGTATTTAAATCTTATCAGCACAAGGTGATTATAGAACTCTTTGTTATGAAAGCATTATGAGTGTAGGGAAGTTTAACATTAAAGATAGTCGCTGATATTAATGCTAGGAAAAGAATCACATGAATCTCTTTTATTTGTTATCAAAAATGTTACTTCTTTGTTGCTTCGTCAATAATGATTTGGTAGTTGTTTTTTGTGGATCATCAATAACCAGTAACATATTTAGATCCCTTGTGCAAAATTTTAGTTCAAGAATCTAATTTCATATGAAATCTTTTACGAACAATTGAGAGATTCATTTTTCTAAAAAACAAAAATTTATTATTTATTGTTTTGGAGTAAGTCTCTAACAAACTTCCGATAATTAAAGATCTGGGAGATGCGGGATATCATAAAGGAATAGAATTGTGATTCAAACCTAGGTAACAATGAGACTTTCTCTAAAATGTTTATATAAACTTGCTGCACATGATGTAAAAACGGTTTTTGAATAGAGTTTACATCAATTAAACAAAAAAAAAATTGTTATTTCCATTTCGTTCTTGTACTTTTTTTCCGTGTGCCAGACATTGATGACTATAATCATGATATCTATACAAATAGCAGTAGTGATACCAGCACCTGTATAAATATTGTTGGATGCTTTGATAGTAAATGCCAATCTTGTTACCGCTTAGTTTCAAAATCGGAACTACAAGTGTAAAGAATTTGGATGAGCTATAATTATTCTATGTAAGCATCCCTCACTGTTTTTGGATTTATTGTTTCGTATATCCACCCACTCTAATCATCTCTATGTGTCTATGATGTGTGCGATTAGCAACTACCATCGGCTTCTTGGTCATCATGCTAGGAGTTAGCTGTATACAACGACGGATGAAGCACCAAAAGAACATCAAGCTCAAACCAAACTTCTTCGACCAAAATGGTGGTGGCATGTTGTTACAGCAACTCATAGGAGCAGGGTCAACAAAAGTTGATGTCCAAATATTTATGGAGGAAGGCATGAAGACAGCAATCAATGAGAATGTTGGGTAAGGGAGGCCTAGGAACAGTCTACAAAGGGATATTGCCGGATAACTCTGTAGTTACTATAAAGAAAGCTCAACTTGGAAACAATAGCCAAGTAAAGCAGTTCATCAAAAAAGTGCTCATGCGTTCGCAAATCAACCATACGAATGCGGTGAAGCTGTTGGGATGATGTCTAGATACTGAAGATCACCTGCTAGTGTATGAGTTCATTACCAATGGCATCATTTTTGATCTTTTGCATGGTTCCACGTTTGATTATTCTCTTACATGGAAACACCGGCTGAGGATAGCAGAAGAAGGATCTAGAACTCTTGTGGATCGTCATTCCTCTGCTTCTATTCTAATCATCCACCGCGATGTCAAAAATGAAACCGATAGATAAAGAGCTGCTCAAAAATATGGTAGAAGGCACTTTAGGATACTTAGACCAAGAGTACTACAACAAAGGGTTGCTAAACGAAAAGAGCAATGATTGTAGCTTTGGAGTAGTCTTTATGGAACTGCTATCATGTCAAAAAGAAATGTACTTTGAATGACCACAAAGATCAAAACATCTAGTGAGTTACTTTGCTACTAGCATAAAAGAGAATCGGTTTCATGAGGTTATTGACGACCAATTGTTGAAAGAGAATAATCAGAGGGAGACCTTGAATGCTGCAAGAATTGTTGTAGGGTGTGCAAGATTTGTGGGGGATAAAAGGCTAAGGATGAAGGAAGGAGATGCAGATCTTGAGACCTTGAGATTCAAAAAAACAAATATCAGTGCTCTGATCAGTATCCATAGGAGATTGAGCACTTGTTTGGTATTTAAATCTTATCAGCACAAGGTGATTATAGAACTCTTTGTTATGAAAGCATTATGAGTGTAGGGAAGTTTAACATTAAAGATGGTCGCTGATATTAATGCTAGGAAAAGAATCACATGAATCTCTTTTGTTTGTTATCAAAAATGCTACTTCTTTGTTACTTCGTCAATAATAATTTGGTAGTAGTTTTTTGTGGATCATCAATAACCAGTAACATATTTAGCTCCCTTGTGCAAAATTTTAGTTCAAGAATATAATTTCATATGACATCTTCTACGAACAGTTAAGATATACATTTTTTAAAAGAAAAAAAATTGAGTATTTATTCTTTTGGAGTAAGTCTCTAACAAACTTCCGATAATTAAAGATCAGGGAGATGCGCGATATCATAAAGAAATAAAATTGTGGTTCAAACCTAGATAACAATGAGACTTTCTCTAAAATGTTTATATAAACTTGCTGCACATGATGTAAAAAAGGTTTTTGAATAAATTTTACATCAATTCAAAAAAAAAAAAAATTCTCATTTAGTTCTTGTACTTTTTTTCCTTGTAAAAGACATTGATGACTGTAATCATGATATCTATACAAATAACTATAGTGATACCTGAACCTGTATAAATTTGGCTGGATGCTTTGATAGTAAACGCCAATCTTGTTACCGCTTAGTTTCAAAATCGGAACTATAAGCGTAAAGAATTTGGATGAGCTATAATTATTCTAGGTAAGCATCCCTCACTGTTTTGGATTTATTGTTTCGTATATCCACCCACTCTAATCATCTCTATGTGTCTATGACGTGTGCGATTAGCAACTACCATCGGCTTCTTGGTCATCATGCTAGGAGTTAGCTGTATACAACGACGGATGAAGCACCAAAAGAACAACAAGCTCAAACCAAACTTCTTCGACCAAAATGGTGGTGGCATGTTGTTACAGCAACTCATAGGAGCAGGGTCAACAAAAGTTGATGTCCAAATATTTATGGAGGAAGGCATGAAGACAGCAATCAATGAGAATGTTGGGTAAGGGAGGCCTAGGAACAGTCTACAAAGGGATATTGCCGGATAACTCTATAGTTACTATAAAGAAAGCTCAACTTGGAAACAATAGCCAAGTAAAGCAGTTCATCAAAAAAGTGCTCATGCGTTCGCAAATCAACCATACGAATGCGGTCAAGCTGTTGGGATGATGTCTAGATACTGAAGATCCCCTGCTAGTGTATGCGTTCATTACCAATGGCATCATTTTTGATCTTTTGCATGGTTCCATGTTTAATTCTTCTCTTACATAGAAACACCGGCTGATGATAGCAGAAGAATTCGCTACAACTCTTGTGGATCGTCATTCCTCTGCTTCTATTCTAAACATCCACCGCGATGTCAAAACTGAAACAGATGGATAAAGAGCAGCTCACAAATATGGTACAAGAACTATAGGATACTTAGACCAAGAGTACTACAACAAAGGGTTGCTAAACGAAAAGAGCGATGTTTGTAGCTTTGGAGTAGTCCTTATGGAACTGCTATCATGTCAAAAGGAAATGTGCTTTGAATGACCACAAAGATCAAAACATCTAGTGAGTTACTTTGCTACTGGCATAAAAGAGAATCGGTTTCATGAGGTTATTGACGACCAATTGTTGAAAGAGAATAATCAGAGGGAGACCCAGAATGCAGCAAGAATTGCTGTAGGGTGTGCAAGATTTGTGGAAGATAAAAGGCTAAGGATGAAGGAAGGAGATGCAGATCTTGAGACCTTGAGATTCATAAAAAACAAATATCAGTGCTCTGATCAGTATCCATGGGAGATTGAGCACTTGTTTGGTATTTAAATTTTATCAGCACAAGGTGATTATAGAACTCTTTGTTATGAAAGCATTATGAGTGTAGGGAAGTTTAACATTAAAGATGGTCGCTGATATTAATGCTAGGAAAAGAATCACATGAATCTCTTTTATTTGTTATCAAAAATGTTACTTCTTTGTTGCTTCGTCAATAATGATTTGGTAGTTGTTTTTTGTGGATCATCAATAACCAGTAACATATTTAGATCCCTTGTGCAAAATTTTAGTTCAAGAATCTAATTTCATATGAAATCTTCTACGAACAATTGAGAGATTCATTTTTTTAAAGAACAAAAATTTATTATTTATTCTTTTGGAGTAAGTCTCTAACAAACTTCCGATAATTAAAGATCTGGGAGATGCGGGATATCATAAAGGAATAGAATTGTGATTCAAACCTAGGTAACAATGAGACTTTCTCTAAAATGTTTATATAAACTTGCTGCACATGATGTAAAAACGGTTTTTGAATAAAGTTTACATCAATTAAACAAAAAAAAAATTGTTATTTCCATTTCGTTCTTGTACTTTTTTTCCGTGTGCCAGACATTGATGACTATAATCATGATATCTATACAAATAGCAGTAGTGATACCAGCACCTGTATAAATATTGTTGGATGCTTTGATAGTAAACGCCAATCTTGTTACCGCTTAGTTTCAAAATCGGAACTATAAGCGTAAAGAATTTGGATGAGCTATAATTATTCTAGGTAAGCATCCCTCACTGTTTTGGATTTATTGTTTCGTATATCCACCCACTCTAATCATCTCTATGTGTCTATAACGTGTGCGATTAGCAACTACCATCGGCTTCTTGGTCATCATGCTAGGAGTTAGCTGTATACAACGACGGATGAAGCACCAAAAGAACAACAAGCTCAAACCAAACTTCTTCGACCAAAATGGTGGTGGCATGTTGTTACAGCAACTCATAGGAGCAGGGTCAACAAAAGTTGATGTCCAAATATTTATGGAGGAAGGCATGAAGACAGCAATCAATGAGAATGTTGGGTTAGGGAGGCCTAGGAACAGTCTACAAAGGGATATTGCCGGATAACTCTGTAGTTACTATAAAGAAAGCTCAACTTGGAAACAATAGCCAAGTAAAGCAGTTCATCAAAAAAGTGCTCATGCGTTCGCAAATCAACCATACGAATGCGGTCAAGCTGTTGGGATGATGTCTAGATACTGAAGATCCCCTGCTAGTGTATGCGTTCATTACCAATGGCATCATTTTTGATCTTTTGCATGGTTCCATGTTTAATTCTTCTCTTACATAGAAACACCGGCTGATGATAGCAGAAGAATTCGCTACAACTCTTGTGGATCGTCATTCCTCTGCTTCTATTCTAAACATCCACCGCGATGTCAAAACTGAAACAGATGGATAAAGAGCAGCTCACAAATATGGTACAAGAACTATAGGATACTTAGACCAAGAGTACTACAACAAAGGGTTGCTAAACGAAAAGAGCGATGTTTGTAGCTTTGGAGTAGTCCTTATGGAACTGCTATCATGTCAAAAGGAAATGTGCTTTGAATGACTACAAAGATCAAAACATCTAGTGAGTTACTTTGCTACTGGCATAAAAGAGAATCTGTTTCATGAGGTTATTGACGACCAATTGTTGAAAGAGAATAATCAGAGGGAGACCCAGAATGCAGCAAGAATTGCTGTAGGGTGTGCAAGATTTGTGGAAGATAAAAGGCTAAGGATGAAGGAAGGAGATGCAGATCTTGAGACCTTGAGATTCATAAAAAACAAATATCAGTGCTCTGATCAGTATCCATGGGAGATTGAGCACTTGTTTGGTATTTAAATTTTATCAGCACAAGGTGATTATAGAACTCTTTGTTATGAAAGCATTATGAGTGTAGGGAAGTTTAACATTAAAGATGGTCGCTGATATTAATGCTAGGAAAAGAATCACATGAATCTCTTTTATTTGTTATCAAAAATGTTACATCTTTGTTGCTTCGTCAATAATGATTTGGTAGTTGTTTTTTGTGGATCATCAATAACCAGTAACATATTTAGATCCCTTGTGCAAAATTTTAGTTCAAGAATCTAATTTCATATGAAATCTTCTACGAACAATTGAGAGATTCATTTTTTTAAAGAACAAAAATTTATTATTTATTCTTTTGGAGTAAGTCTCTAACAAACTTCCGATAATTAAAGATCTGGGAGATGCGGGATATTATAAAGGAATAGAATTGTGATTCAAACCTAGGTAACAATGAGACTTTCCTTAAAATGTTTATATAAACTTGCTGCACATGATGTAAAAACGGTTTTTGAATAAAGTTTACATCAATTCAAAAAAAAAAAAAATTCTCATTTAGTTCTTGTACTTTTTTTCCTTGTAAAAGACATTGATGACTGTAATCATGATATCTATACAAATAACTATAGTGATACCTGAACCTGTATAAATTTGGCTGGATGCTTTGATAGTAAACGCCAATCTTGTTACCGCTTAGTTTCAAATAGGAACTACAAGCATACAGAATTTGGATGGGCTATATTTATTCTAGGTAAGCTTCCCTCACTGGTTTTGGATTTATTGTTTCGTATATCCACCCACTCTAATCATCTATATCTGTCTATGATCTGTGCGATTAACAACTACCATCAGCTTCTTGGTCATCATGCTAGGAGTTAGCTGTATACAACGACGGATGAAGCACCAAAAGAACATCAAGCTCAAACAAAACTTCTTCGATCAAAATGGTGGTGGCATGTTGTTACAGCAACTCACGTGAGCAGGGTCAACAAAATTTGATGTCCAAATATTTAGTTCAAGAATCTAATTTCATATGACATCTTCTACGAACAATTGAGAGATTCATTTTTTTAAAGAACAAAAATTTATTATTTATTCTTTTGGAGTAAGTCTCTAACAAACTTCCGATAATTAAAGATCTGGGAGATGCGCGATATCATAAAGGAATAGAATTCTGGTTCAAACCTAGGTAACAATGAGACTTTCTCTAAAATGTTTATATAAACTTGCTGCACATGATGTAAAAAAGGTTTTTGAATAAAGTTTACATCGATTCAAAAAAAAAATTGTTTTTCTCATTTAGTTCTTGTACTTTTTTTCCTTGTGCCAGACATTGATGATTGTAATCATGATATCTATACAAATAATTGTACTGATACCAGCACCTGTATAAATTTGGTTGGTTGTAGTTACTATAAAGAAAGCTCAGCTTTGAAACAATAGCCAAGTAAAGCAGTTTATCAAAAAAGTGCTCATGCGTTCGCAAATCAATCATACGAATGCGGTCAAGCTGTTGGGATGTTGTCTAGATATTGAATTTCCCTTGCTAGTGTATGAGTTCATTACCAGTGGCATCATTTTTGATATTTTGCATGCTTCCATGTTTGATTCTTCTCTTACATGGAAACACCGGCTGAGGATCGCCATTCCTCTGCACCTATTATAATCATCCACCACGATGTCAAAACCAAAACCGATGAATAAAGAGCAGCTCACAAATATGGTACAAGGCACTATAGGATACTTAAACCAAGAGTACTACAACAAAGGGTTGCTAAACGAAAAGAGCGATGTTTGTAGCTTTGGAGTAGTCCTTATGGAACTGCTATCAGGTCAAAAGGAAATGTGCTATGAATGACCACAAAGATCAAAACATATAGTGAGTTACTTTGCTGCTGGCATAAAAGAGAATCGGTTTCATGAGGTTATTGACGACCAATTGTTGAAAGAGAATAATCAGAGGGAGACCCAGAATGCAGCAAGAATTGCTGTAGGGTGTGCAAGATTTGTGGAAGATAAAAGGCTAAGGATGAAGGAAGGAGATGCAGATCTTGAGACCTTGAGATTCATAAAAAACAAATATCAGCGCTCTGATCAGTATCCATGGGAGATTGAGCACTTGTTTGGTATTTAAATCTTATTAGCACAAGGTGATTATAGAACTCTTTGTTATGAAAGCATTATGAGTGTAGGGAAGTTTAACATTAAAGATAGTCGCTGATATTAATGTTAGGAAAAGAATCACATGAATCTCTTTTATTTGTTATCAAAAATGTTACTTCTTTGTTGCTTCGTCAATAATGATTTGGTAGTTGTTTTTTGTGGATCATCAATAACCAGTAACATATTTAGATCCCTTGTGCAAAATTTTAGTTCAAGAATCTAATTTCATATGAAATCTTTTACGAACAATTGAGAGATTCATTTTTTTAAAGAACAAAAATTTATTATTTATTCTTTTGGAGTAAGTCTCTAACAAACTTCCGATAATTAAAGATCTGGGAGATGCGGGATATCATAAAGGAATAGAATTGTGATTCAAACCTAGGTAACAATGAGACTTTCTCTAAAATGTTTATATAAACTTGCTGCACATGATGTAAAAACGGTTTTTGAATAGAGTTTACATCAATTAAACAAAAAAAAAATTGTTATTTCCATTTCGTTCTTGTACTTTTTTTCCGTGTGCCAGACATTGATGACTATAATCATGATATCTATACAAATAGCAGTAGTGATACCAGCACCTCTATAAATATTGTTGGATGCTTTGATAGTAAATGCCAATCTTGTTACTGCTTAGTTTCAAAATCGGAACAACAAGCGTAAAGAATTTGGATGAGCTATAATTATTCTATGTAAGCATCCCTCACTGTTTGTGGATTTATTGTTTCGTATATCCACCCACTCTAATCATCTCTATGTGTCTATGATGTGTGCGATTAGCAACTACCATCGGCTTCTTGGTCATCATGCTAGGAGTTAGCTGTATACAACGACGGATGAAGCACCAAAAGAACATCAAGCTCAAACCAAACTTCTTCGACCAAAATGGTGGTGGCATGTTGTTACAGCAACTCATAGGAGTAGGGTCAACAAAAGTTGATGTCCAAATATTTATGGAGGAAGGCATGAAGACAGCAATCAATGAGAATGTTGGGTAAGGGAGGCCTAGGAACAGTCTACAAAGGGATATTGCCGGATAACTCTGTAGTTACTATAAAGAAAGCTCAACTTGGAAACAATAGCCAAGTAAAGCAGTTCATCAAAAAAGTGCTCATGCGTTCGCAAATCAACCATACGAATGCGGTGAAGCTGTTGGGATGATGTCTAGATACTGAAGATCACCTGCTAGTGTATGAGTTCATTACCAATGGCATCATTTTTGATCTTTTGCATGGTTCCACGTTTGATTATTCTCTTACATGGAAACACCGGCTGAGGATAGCAGAAGAAGGATCTAGAACTCTTGTGGATCGTCATTCCTCTGCTTCTATTCTAATCATCCACCGCGATGTCAAAAATGAAACCGATAGATAAAGAGCTGCTCAAAAATATGGTAGAAGGCACTTTAGGATACTTAGACCAAGAGTACTACAACAAAGGGTTGCTAAACGAAAAGAGCAATGATTGTAGTTTTGGAGTAGTCCTTATGGAACTGCTATCATGTCAAAAAGAAATGTACTTTGAATGACCACAAAGATCAAAACATCTAGTGAGTTACTTTGCTACTAGCATAAAAGAGAATCGGTTTCATGAGGTTATTGACGACCAATTGTTGAAAGAGAATAATCAGAGGGAGACCTTGAATGCTGCAAGAATTGTTGTAGGGTGTGCAAGATTTGTGGGGGATAAAAGGCTAAGGATGAAGGAAGGAGATGCAGATCTTGAGACCTTGAGATTCAAAAAAACAAATATTAGTGCTCTGATCAGTATCCATAGGAGATTGAGCACTTGTTTGGTATTTAAATCTTATCAGCACAAGGTGATTATAGAACTCTTTGTTATGAAAGCATTATGAGTGTAGGGAAGTTTAACATTAAAGATGGTCGCTGATATTAATGCTAGGAAAAGAATCACATGAATCTCTTTTGTTTGTTATCAAAAATGCTACTTCTTTGTTACTTCGTCAATAATAATTTGGTAGTAGTTTTTTGTGGATCATCAATAACCTGTAACATATTTAGATCCCTTGTGCAAAATTTTAGTTCAAGAATATAATTTCATATGACATCTTCTACGAACAGTTAAGATATACATTTTTTAAAAGAAAAAAAATTGAGTATTTATTTTTTTGGAATAAGTCTCTAACAAACTTCCGATAATTAAAGATCAGGGAGATGCGCGATATCATAAAGAAATAGAATTGTGGTTCAAACCTAGATAACAATGAGACTTTCTCTAAAATGTTTATATAAACTTGCTGCACATGATGTAAAAAAGGTTTTTGAATAAATTTTACATCAATTCAAAAAAAAAAAAAATTCTCATTTAGTTCTTGTACTTTTTTTCCTTGTAAAAGACATTGATGACTGTAATCATGATATCTATACAAATAACTATAGTGATACCTGAACCTGTATAAATTTGGCTGGATGCTTTGATAGTAAACGCCAATCTTGTTACCGCTTAGTTTCAAAATCGGAACTATAAGCGTAAAGAATTTGGATGAGCTATAATTATTCTAGGTAAGCATCCCTCACTGTTTTGGATTTATTGTTTCGTATATCCACCCACTCTAATCATCTCTATGTGTCTATGACGTGTGCGATTAGCAACTACCATCGGCTTCTTGGTCATCATGCTAGGAGTTAGCTGTATACAACGACGGATGAAGCACCAAAAGAACAACAAGCTCAAACCAAACTTCTTCGACCAAAATGGTGGTGGCATGTTGTTACAGCAACTCATAGGAGCAGGGTCAACAAAAGTTGATGTCCAAATATTTATGGAGGAAGGCATGAAGACAGCAATCAATGAGAATATTGGGTAAGGGAGGCCTAGGAACAGTCTACAAAGGGATATTGCCGGATAACTCTGTAGTTACTATAAAGAAAGCTCAACTTGGAAACAATAGCCAAGTAAAGCAGTTCATCAAAAAAGTGCTCATGCGTTCGCAAATCAACCATACGAATGCGGTCAAGCTGTTGGGATGATGTCTAGATACTGAAGATCCCCTGCTAGTGTATGCGTTCATTACCAATGGCATCATTTTTGATCTTTTGCATGGTTCCATGTTTAATTCTTCTCTTACATAGAAACACCGGCTGATGATAGCAGAAGAATTCGCTACAACTCTTGTGGATCGTCATTCCTCTGCTTCTATTCTAAACATCCACCGCGATGTCAAAACTGAAACAGATGGATAAAGAGCAGCTCACAAATATGGTACAAGAACTATAGGATACTTAGACCAAGAGTACTACAACAAAGGGTTGCTAAACGAAAAGAGCGATGTTTGTAGCTTTGGAGTAGTCCTTATGGAACTGCTATCATGTCAAAAGGAAATGTGCTTTGAATGACCACAAAGATCAAAACATCTAGTGAGTTACTTTGCTACTGGCATAAAAGAGAATCGGTTTCATGAGGTTATTGACGACCAATTGTTGAAAGAGAATAATCAGAGGGAGACCCAGAATGCAGCAAGAATTGCTGTAGGGTGTGCAAGATTTGTGGAAGATAAAAGGCTAAGGATGAAGGAAGGAGATGCAGATCTTGAGACCTTGAGATTCATGAAAAACAAATATCAGTGCTCTGATCAGTATCCATGGGAGATTGAGCACTTGTTTGGTATTTAAATTTTATCAGCACAAGGTGATTATAGAACTCTTTGTTATGAAAGCATTATGAGTGTAGGGAAGTTTAACATTAAAGATGGTCGCTGATATTAATGCTAGGAAAAGAATCACATGAATCTCTTTTATTTGTTATCAAAAATGTTACTTCTTTGTTGCTTCGTCAATAATGATTTGGTAGTTGTTTTTTGTGGATCATCAATAACCAGTAACATATTTAGATCCCTTGTGCAAAATTTTAGTTCAAGAATCTAATTTCATATGAAATCTTCTACGAACAATTGAGAGATTCATTTTTTTAAAGAACAAAAATTTATTATTTATTCTTTTGGAGTAAGTCTCTAACAAACTTCCGATAATTAAAGATCTGGGAGATGCGGGATATCATAAAGGAATAGAATTGTGATTCAAACCTAGGTAACAATGAGACTTTCTCTAAAATGTTTATATAAACTTGCTGCACATGATGTAAAAACGGTTTTTGAATAAAGTTTACATCAATTAAACAAAAAAAAAATTGTTATTTCCATTTCGTTCTTGTACTTTTTTTCCGTGTGCCAGACATTGATGACTATAATCATGATATCTATACAAATAGCAGTAGTGATACCAGCACCTGTATAAATATTGTTGGATGCTTTGCTAGTAAATGCCAATCTTGTTACCGCTTAGTTTCAAAATCAGAACTACAAGCGTAAAGAATTTGGATGAGCTATAATTATTCTATGTAAGCATCCCTCACTGTTTTTGGATTTATTGTTTCGTATATCCACCCACTCTAATCATCTCTATGTGTCTATGATGTGTGCGATTAGCAACTACCATCGGCTTCTTGGTCATCATGCTAGGAGTTAGCTGTATACAACGACGGATGAAGCACCAAAAGAACAACAAGCTCAAACCAAACTTCTTCGACCAAAATGGTGGTGGCATGTTGTTACAGCAACTCATAGGAGCAGGGTCAACAAAAGTTGATGTCCAAATATTTATGGAGGAAGGCATGAAGACAGCAATCAATGAGAATGTTGGGTAAGGGAGGCCTAGGAACAGTCTACAAAGGGATATTGCCGGATAACTCTGTAGTTACTATAAAGAAAGCTCAACTTGGAAACAATAGCCAAGTAAAGCAGTTCATCAAAAAAGTGCTCATGCGTTCGCAAATCAAACATACGAATGCGGTGAAGCTGTTGGGATAATATCTAGATACTGAAGATCACCTCCTAGTGTATGAGTTCATTACCAATGGCATCATTTTTGATCTTTTGCATGGTTCCACGTTTGATTATTCTCTTACATGGAAACACCGGCTGAGGATAGCAGAAGAAGGATCTAGAACTTTTGTGGATCGTCATTCCTCTGCTTCTATTCTAATCATCCACCGCGATATCAAAAATGAAACCGATAGATAAAGAGCTGCTCAAAAATATGGTAGAAGGCACTTTAGGATACTTAGACCAAGAGTACTACAACAAAGGGTTGCTAAACGAAAAGAGCAATGTTTGTAGCTTTGGAGTAGTCCTTATGGAACTGCTATCATGTCAAAAAGAAATGTGCTTTGAATGACCACAAAGATCAAAACATCTAGTGAGTTACTTTGCTACTGGCATAAAAGAGAATCGGTTTCATGAGGTTATTGACGACCAATTGTTGAAAGAGAATAATCAGAGGGAGACCTTGGATGCTGCAAGAATTGCTGTAGGGTGTGCAAGATTTGTGGGGGATAAAAGGCTAAGGATGAAGGAAGGAGATGCAGATCTTGAGACCTTGAGATTCAAAAAAACAAATATCAGTGCTCTGATCAGTATCCATAGGAGATTGAGCACTTGTTTGGTATTTAAACCTTATAAGCACAAGGTGATTATAGAACTCTTTGTTATGAAAGCATTATGAGTGTAGGGAAGTTTAACATTAAAGATGGTCGCTGATATTAATGCTAGGAAAAGAATCACATGAATCTCTTTTGTTTGTTATCAAAAATGTTACTTCTTTGTTACTTCGTTAATAATGATTTGGTAGTAGTTTTTTGTGGATCATCAATAACTAGTAACATATTTAGATCCCTTGTGCAAAATTTTAGTTCAAGAATATAATTTCATATGACATCTTCTACGAACAGTTAAGATATACATTTTTTTAAAGAAAAAAAATTGAGTATTTATTCTTTTGGAGTAAGTCTCTAACAAATTTCCGATAATTAAAGATCTGGGAGATGCGCGATATCATAAAGGAATAGAATTGTGGTTCAAACCTTGATAACAATGAGACTTTCTCTAAAATGTTTATATCAACTTGCTGCACATGATGTAAAAACGGTTTTTGAATAAAGTTTACATCAATTAAAAAAAAAAAAAATTGTTATTTCCATTTCGTTCTTGTACTTTTTTTCCTTGTGCCAGACATTGATGACTATAATCATGATATCTATACAAATAACTGTAGTGATACCAGCACCTGTATAAATATTGTTGGATGCTTTGATAGTAAATGCCAATCTTGTTACCGCTTAGTTTCAAAATCGGAACTACAAGCGTAAAGAATTTGGATGAGCTATAATTATTCTAGGTAAGCATCCCTCACTGTTTTTGGATTTATTGTTTCGTATATCCACCCACTCTAATCATCTCTATGTGTCTATGATGTGTGCGATTAGCAACTACCATCGGCTTCTTGGTCATCATGCTACGAGTTAGCTGTATACAACGACGGATGAAGCACCAAAAGAACATCAAGCTCAAACCAAACTTCTTCGACCAAAATGGTGGTGGCATGTTGTTACAGCAACTCATAGGAGCAGGGTCAACAAAAGTTGATGTACAAATATTTATGGAGGAAGGCATGAAGACAGCAATCAATGAGAATGTTGGGTAAGGGAGGCCTAGGAACAGTCTACAAAGGGATATTGCCGGATAACTCTGTAGTTACTATAAAGAAAGCTCAACTTGGAAACAATAGCCAAGTAAAGCAGTTCATCAAAAAAGTGCTCATGCGTTCGTAAATCAACCATACGAATGCGGTCAAGCTGTTGGGATGATGTCTAGGTACTGAAGATCCCCTGCTAGTGTATGCGTTCATTACCAATGGCATCATTTTTGATCTTTTGCATGGTTCCATGTTTAATTCTTCTCTTACATAGAAACACCGGCTGATGATAGCAGAAGAATTCGCTACAACTCTTGTGGATCGTCATTCCTCTGCTTCTATTCTAATCATCCACCGCGATGTCAAAACTGAAACCGATGGATAAAGAGCAGCTCACAAATATGGTACAAGGCACTATAGGACACTTAGACCAAGAGTACTACAACAAAGGGTTGCTAAACGAAAAGAGCGATGTTTGTAGCTTTGGAGTAGTCCTTATGGAACTGCTATCATGTCAAAAGGAAATGTGCTTTGAATGACCACAAAGATAAAAACATCTAGTGAGTTACTTTGCTACTGGCATAAAAGAGAATCGGTTTCATGAGGTTATTGACGACCAATTGTTGAAAGAGAATAATCAGAGGGAGATCCAGAATGCAGCAAGAATTGTTGTAGGGTGTGCAAGATTTGTGGAAGATAAAAGGCTAAGGATGAAGGAAGGAGATGCAGATCTTGAGACCTTGAGATTCATAAAAAACAAATATCAGTGCTCTGATCAGTATCCATGGGAGATTGAGCACTTGTTTGGTATTTAAATCTTATCAGCACAAGGTGATTATAGAACTCTTTGTTATGAAAGCATTATGAGTGTAGGGAAGTTTAACATTAAAGATGGTCGCTGATATTAATGCTAGGAAAAGAATCACATGAATCTCTTTTGTTTGTTATTAAAAATGTTACTTCTTTGTTGATTCGTCAATAATGATTTGGTAGGTTTTTTTTGTGGATCATCAATAACCAGTAGCATATTTAGATCCCTAGTGCAAAATTTTAGTTCAAGAATCTAATTTCATATGACATCTTCTACGAACAAATGAGAGATTCATTTTTTTAAAGAACAAAAATTTATTATTTATTCTTTTGGAGTAAGTCTCTAACAAACTTCCAATAATTAAAGATCTGGGAGATGCGAGATATCATAAAGGAATAGAATTGTGGCTCAAACCTAGGTAACAATGAGACTTTCTCTACAATGTTATATAAACTTGCTGCACATGATGTAAAAAAGGTTTTTGAATAAAGTTTACATCGATTCAAAAAAAAAAATTGTTTTTCTCATTTAGTTCTTGTACTTTTTTTCTTTGTGCCAGATATTGATGATTGTAATCATGATATCTATACAAATAATTGTACTGATACCAGCACCTGTATAAATTTAGTTGGCTGCTTTGATAGTAAATGCCAATCTGGTTACAGCTTAGTTTTAAAATCGGAACTACAAGCGTAAAGAATTTGGATGGGATATAATTATTCTAGGTAAGCTTCCCTCAGTGTTTTTGGATTTATTGTTTCGTATATCCACCCACTCTAATCATCTCTATGTGTCTATGATGTGTGCGATTAGCAACTACCATCGGCTTCTTGGTCATCATACTAGGAGTTAGCTGTATACAACGACGGATGAAGCACCAAAAGAACATCAAGCTCAAACAAAACATCTTCGACCAAAATGGTGGTGGCATGTTGTTACAGCAACTCACAGGAGCAGGGTCAACAAAAGTTGATGTCCAAATATTTATGGAGGAAGGCATGAAGACAGCAATCAATGAGAATTTTGGGTAAGGGAGGCGAAAGAACAGTCTACAAAGGGATATTGCCGGATAACTCTGTAGTTACTATAAAGAAAGCTCAACTTGGAAACAATAGCCAAGTAAAGCAGTTCATGAAAAAAGTGCTCATGCGTTCGCAAATCAAACATACGAATGCAGTCAAGCTGTTGGGATGATGTCTAGATACTGAAGATCCCTTGCTAGTGTATGAGTTCATTACCAATGGCATCATTTTTGATCTTTTGCATGGTTCCACGTTTGATTATTCTCTTACATGGAAACATCGGCTGAGGATAGCAGAAGAAGTTGCTAGAACTCTTGTGGATCGTCATTCCTCTGCTTCTATTCTAATCATCCACTATGATGTCAAAAAAGAAACCGATAGATAAAGAGCAGCTCAAAAATATGGTAGAAGGCACTTTAGGATACTTAGACCAAGAGTACTACAACAAAGGGTTGCTAAACGAAAAGAGCAATGTTTGTAGCTTTGGTATAGTCCTTATGGAACTGCTATCATGTCAAAAGGAAATGTGCTTTGAATGACCACAAAGATCAAAACATCTAGTGAGTTACTTTGCTGCTGGCATAAAAGAGAATCGGTTTCATGAGGTTATTGACGACCAATTGTTGAAAGAGAATAATCAGAGGGAGACCCAGAATGCTGCAAGAATTGCTGTAGGGTGTGCAAGATTTGTGGGAGATAAAAGGCTAAGGATGAAGGAAGGAGATGCAGATCTTGAGACCTTGAGATTCATAAAAAACAAATATCAGTGCTCTGATCAGTATCCATGGGAGATTGAGCACTTGTTTGGTATTTAAATCTTATCAGCACAAGGTGATTATAGAACTCTTTGTTATGAAAGCATTATGAGTGTAGGGAAGTTTAACATTAAAGATGGTCGCTGATATTAATGATAGGAAAAGAATCACATGAATCTCTTTTGTTTGTTATCAAAAATGTTACTTCTTTGTTGCTTCGTCAATAATGATTTGGTAAGTTTTTTTTGTGGATCATCAATAACCCGTAGCATATTTAGATCCCTTGTGCAAAATTTTAGTTCAAGAATCTAATTTCATATGACATCTTCTACGAACAAATGAGAGATTCATTTTTTTAAAGAACAAAAGTTTATTATTTATTCTTTTGGAGTAAGTCTCTAACAAACTTCCAATAATTAAAGATCTGGGAGATGCGAGATATCATAAAGGAATAGAATTGTGGCTCAAACCTTGGTAACAATGAGACTTTCTCTAAAATATTTATATAAACTTGCTGCACATGATGTAAAAAAGGTTTTTGAATAATGTTTACCTCGATTCCAAAAAAAAAATTGTTTTTCTCATTTAGTTCTTGTACTTTTTTTCCTTGTGCCAGACATTGATGATTGTAATCATGATATCTATACAAATAATTGTACTGATACCAGCACCTGTATAAATTTGGTTGGCTGCTTTGATAGTAAATGCCAATCTGGTTACGGCTTAGTTTTAAAATCGGAACTACAAGCGTAAAGAATTTGGATGGGATATAATTATTCTAGGTAAGCTTCCCTCAGTGTTTTTGGATTTATTGTTTCGTATATCCACCCACTCTAATCATCTCTATGTGTCTATGATGTGTGCGATTAGCAACTACCATCGGCTTCTTGGTCATCATACTAGGAGTTAGCTGTATACAACGACGGATGAAGCACCAAAAGAACATCAAGCTCAAACAAAACTTCTTCGACCAAAATGGTGGTGGCATGTTGTTACAGCAACTCACAGGAGCAGGGTCAACAAAAGTTGATGTCCAAATATTTATGGAGGAAGGCATGAAGATAGCAATCAATGAGAATTTTGGGTAAGGGAGGCGAAAGAACAGTCTACAAAGGGATATTGCCAGATAACTCTGTAGTTACTATAAAGAAAGCTCAACTTGGAAACAATAGCCAAGTAAAGCAGTTCATCAAAAAAGTGCTCATGCGTTTGCAAATCAACAATACGAATGTGGTCAAGCTGTTGGGATGTTGTCTAGATACTGAAGTTTCCTTGCTAGTGTATGAGTTCATTACCAATGGCATCATTTTTGATCTTTTGCATGGTTCCATGTTTAATTCTTCTCTTACATGCAAACACCGGCTGAGGATAGCAGAAGAATTCGCTACAACTCTTGTGGATCGTCATTCCTCTACTTCTATTCTAATCATCCACCGCGATGTCAAAACTGAAACTGATGGATAAAGAGCAGCTCACAAATATGGTACAAGGCACTATAGGATACTTAGACCAAGAGTACTACAACAAAGGGTTGCTAAACGAAAAGAGCAATGATTGTAGCTTTGGAGTAGTCCTTATGGAACTGCTATCATGTCAAAAAGAAATGTACTTTGAATGACCACAAAGATCAAAACATCTAGTGAGTTACTTTGCTACTAGCATAAAAGAGAATCGGTTTCATGAGGTTATTGACGACCAATTGTTGAAAGAGAATAATCAGAGGGAGACCTTGAATGCTGCAAGAATTGTTGTAGGGTGTGCAAGATTTGTGGGGGATAAAAGGCTAAGGATGAAGGAAGGAGATGCAGATCTTGAGACCTTGAGATTCAAAAAAACAAATATCAGTGCTCTGATCAGTATCCATAGGAGATTGAGCACTTGTTTGGTATTTAAATCTTATCAGCACAAGGTGATTATAGAACTCTTTGTTATGAAAGCATTATGAGTGTAGGGAAGTTTAACATTAAAGATGGTCGCTGATATTAATGCTAGGAAAAGAATCACATGAATCTCTTTTGTTTGTTATCAAAAATGTTACTTCTTTGTTACTTCGTCAATAATGATTTGGTAGTTGTTTTTTGTGGATCATCAATAACCAGTACCAAATTTAGATCCCTTGTGCAAAATTTTAGTTCAAGAATCTAATTTCATATGACATCTTCTACGAACAATTGAGAGATTCATTTTTTTAAAGAACAAAAATTTATTATTTATTTTTTTGGAGTAAGTCTCTAACAAACTTCCGATAATTAAAGATCTGGGAGATGCGCGATATCATAAAGGAATAGAATTCTGGTTCAAACCTAGGTAACAATGAGACTTTCTCTAAAATGTTTATATAAACTTGCTGCACATGATGTAAAAAAGGTTTTTGAATAAAGTTTACATCGATTCAAAAAAAAAATTGTTTTTCTCATTTAGTTCTTGTACTTTTTTTCCTTGTGCCAGACATTGATGATTGTAATCATGATATCTATACAAATAATTGTACTGATACCAGCACCTGTATAAATTTGGTTGGTTGTAGTTACTATAAAGAAAGCTCAGCTTTGAAACAATAGCCAAGTAAAGCAGTTTATCAAAAAAGTGCTCATGCGTTCGCAAATCAATCATACGAATGCGGTCAAGCTGTTGGGATGTTGTCTAGATATTGAATTTCCCTTGCTAGTGTATGAGTTCATTACCAGTGGCATCATTTTTGATATTTTGCATGCTTCCATGTTTGATTCTTCTCTTACATGGAAACACCGGCTGAGGATCGCCATTCCTCTGCACCTATTATAATCATCCACCACGATGTCAAAACCAAAACCGATGAATAAACAGCAGCTCACAAATATGGTACAAGGCACTATAGGATACTTAAACCAAGAGTACTACAACAAAGGGTTGCTAAACGAAAAGAGCGATGTTTGTAGCTTTGGAGTAGTCCTTATGGAACTGCTATCAGGTCAAAAGAAAATGTGCTATGAATGACCACAAAGATCAAAACATCTAGTGAGTTACTTTGCTGCTGGCATAAAAGAGAATCGGTTTCATGAGGTTATTGACGACCAATTGTTAAAAGAGAATAATCAGACGGAGACCCAGAATGCTGCAAGAATTGATGTAGGGTGTGCAAGATTTGTGGGAGATAAAAGGCTAAGGATGAAGGAAGGAGATGCAGATGTTGAGACCTTGAGATTCACAAAAACCAAATATCAGTGCTCTTGATCAATATCCATAGGAGATTGAGCACTTGTTTGGTATTTAAATCTTATCAGCACAAGGTGATTATAGAACTCTTTTTTAACATTAAAGATGGTCGCTGATATTAAAGCTAGGGAAAAAATCACATGAATCTTTTTTGCTTATTATCAAAAATGTTACTTCTTTGTTGCTTCGTCAATAATGATTTGGTAGTTGTTTTTTGTGGATCATCAATAACCAGTAGCCAATTTAGATCCCTTGTGCAAAATTTTAGTTCAAGAATCTAATTTCATATGACATCTTCTACGAACAATTGAGAGATACATTTTTTTATAGAAAAAAAATTGAGTATTTATTTTTTTGGAGTAAGTCTGTATCAAACTTCCGATAATTAAAGATCTAGGAGATGCGCGATATCATAAAGGAATAGAAATGTTGTTCAAACCTAGATAACCATGAGATTTTCTCTATAATGTTTATATAAACTTGCTGCACATGATGTAAAAAAGGTTTTTGAATAAAGTTTACATCAATTCAAAAAAAAAATTTGTTTTTCCCATTTAGTTCTTGTACTCTTTTTCCTTGTGCCAAACATTGATGACTGTAATCATGATATCTATACAAATAACTATAGTGATACCAGCACCTGTATAAATTTGCCTGGATGCTTTGATAGTAAACGCCAATCTTGTTACCGCTTAGTTTCAAATAGGAACTACAAGCGTAAAGAATATGGATGCGCTATAATTATTCTAGGTAAGCTTCCCTCACTGTTTTTAGATTTATTGTTTCGAATATCCACCTACTCTAATCATCTCTATGTGTCTATGATGTGTGCGATTAGCAACTACCATCGGCTTCTTGGTCATCATGCTAGGAGTTAGCTGTATACAACGACGGATGAAGCACCAAAAGAACATCAAGCTCAAACAAAACTTCTTCGACCAAAATGGTGGTGGCATATTGTTACAGCAACTCACCGGAGCAGGGTCAAAAAAATTTGATGTCAAAAAATTTATGGAGAAAAGCATGAAGACAGTAATCAATGAGAATCTTGGGTAGGGGAGGCCAAGGAACAGTCTACAAAGGGATATTGCCAGATAACCCTGTAGTTACTATAACGAAAGCTCAACTTGGAAACAATAGCCAAGTAAAGCAGTTCATCAAAAAAGTGCTCATGCGTTCGCAAATCAACCATACGAATGCGGTCAAGCTGTTGGGATGATGTCTAGATACTGAAGTTCCCTTGCTAGTGTATGAGTTCATTACCAATGGCATCATTTTTGATCTTTTGCATGGTTCCATGTTTGATTCTTCTCTTACATGGAAACACCGGCTGAGGATAGCAGACGAAGTGGCTAGAACTCTTGTGGATCGTCATTCCTCTGCTTCTATTCGAATCATCCACCGCGATGTCAAATCTGAAACCGATGGATAAATAGCATCTCACAAATATGGTACAAGGCACTATAGAATACTTAGACCAAGAGTACTACAACAAAGGGTTGCTAAACGAAAAGAGTGATGTTTATAGCTTTGGAGTAGTCCTTATGGAACTGCTATCAGGTCAAAAGGAAATGTGCTTTGAATGACCACAAAGATCCAAACATCTAGTGAGTTACTTTGCTACTTGCATAAAAGAGAATCGGTTTCATGAGGTTATTGACGACTAATTGTTGAAAGAGAATAATCAGAGGGAGACCTAGAATGCTGCAAGAATTGTTGTAGGGTGTGCAGGATTTGTGGGAGATAAAAGGCTAAGGATGAAGGAAGCAGATGCAGATCTTGAGACCTTGAGTTTCACAAAAACCAAATATCAGTGCTCTGATCAGTATCCATAGGAGATTGAGCACTTGTTTGGTATTTAAATCTTCTCAGCATAAGGTGATTATAGAACTCTCTGTTATGAAAGCATCATGAGTGTAGGGAAGTTTAATATTAAAGATGGTCGCTGATATTAATGCTAGGAAAAAAATCACATGAATCTCTTTCGTTTGTTATCAAAAATGTTACTTCTTTGTTGCTTCGTCAATAATGATTTGATAGTTGTTTTTTGTGGATCATCAATAACCAGTAGCCAATTTAGATCCCTTGTGCAAAATTTTAGTTCAAGAATCTAATTTCATATGACATCTTCTACGAACAATTGAGAGATACATTTTTTAAAGAACAAAAATTGAGTATTTATTCTTTTGGAGTAAGTCTCTAACAAACTTCCGATAATTAAAGATCAGGGAGATGCGCGATATCATAAAGAAATAGAATTGTGGTTCAAACCTAGATAACAATGAGACTTTCTCTAAAATGTTTATATAAACTTGCTGCACATGATGTAAAAAAGGTTTTTGAATAAATTTTACATCAATTCAAAAAAAAAAAAAAATTCTCATTTAGTTCTTGTACTTTTTTTCCTTGTAAAAGACATTGATGACTGTAATCATGATATCTATACAAATAACTATAGTGATACCTGAACCTGTATAAATTTGGCTGGATGCTTTGATAGTAAACGCCAATCTTGTTACCGCTTAGTTTCAAATAGGAACTACAAGCATACAGAATTTGGATGGGCTATATTTATTCTAGGTAAGCTTCCCTCACTGGTTTTGGATTTATTGTTTCGTATATCCACCCACTCTAATCATCTATATCTGTCTATGATCTGTGCGATTAACAACTACCATCAGCTTCTTGGTCATCATGCTAAGAGTTAGCTGTATACAACGACGGATGAAGCACCAAAAGAACATCAAGCTCAAACAAAACTTCTTCGATCAAAATGGTGGTGGCATGTTGTTACAGCAACTCACGTGAGCAGGGTCAACAAAATTTGATGTCCAAATATTTAGGGAGGAAGGCATGAAGACAGCAATCAATGAGAATCTTGGGTAAGGGAGGCCAAGGAACAGTCTACAAAGGGATATTGCCAGATAACTCTGTAGTTACTATAAAGAAAGCTCAACTTGGAAACAATAGGCAAGTAAAGCAGTTCATCAAAAAAGTGCTCATGCGTTCACAAATCAACCATACGAATGCGGTCAAGCTGTTGGGATGTTGTCTAGATACAGAAGTTCACTTGCTAGTGTATGAGTTCATTACCAATGGCATCATTTTTGATCTTTTGCATGGTTCCATGTTTGATTCTTATCTTACATGGAAACACCGGCTGAGGTTAGCAGAAGAAGTCGCTAGAACTCTTGTGGATCGTCATTCCTCTGCTTCTATTCTAATCATCCACCGCGATGTCAAAACTGAAACAGATGGATAAAGAGCAGCTCACAAATATGGTACAAGGCACTATAGGATACTTAGACCAAGAGTACTACAACAAAGGGTTGCTAAACCAAAAGAGCGATGTTTGTACCTTTGGAGTAGTCCTTATGGAACTGCTATCAAGTCAAAAGGAAATGTGCTTTGAATGACCACAAAGATCAAAACATCTAGTGAGTTACTTTGCTACTGGCATAAAAGAGAATCAGTTTCATGAGGTTATTGACGACCAATTGTTGAAAGAGAATAATCAAAGAGAGACCCAGAATGCTGCAAGAATTGCAGTTGGGTGTGCAAGATTTGTGGGAGATAAAAGGCTAAGGATGAAGGAAGGAGATGCAGATCTTGAGACCTTGAGATTAACAAAAACCAAATATCAGTGCTCTGATCAGTATCCATAGGAGATTGAGCACTTGTTTGGTATTTAAATCTTATCAGCACAAGGTGATTATAGAACTCTTTGTTATGAAAGCATCATGAGTGTAGGGAAGTTTAATATTAAAGATGGTCGCTGATATTAATGCTAGGAAAAAAATCACAAGAATCTCTTTTGTTTGTTATCAAAAATGTTACTTCTTTGTTGCTTCGTCAATAACGATTTAGTAGGTTTTTTTTGTGCATCATCAATAACCAGTAGCCAATTTAGATCCCTTGTGCAAACTTTTAGTTCAAGAATCTAATTTCATATGACATCTTCTACGAACAATTGAGAGATACATTATTTTAAAGAACAAAAATTGAGTATTTATTCTATTGGAGTAAGTCTCTAACAAACTTCAGATAATTAAAGATCTAGGAGATGCGCGATATCATAAAGGAATAGAAATGTTGTTCAAACCTAGATAACAATGAGACTTTCTCTAAAATGTTTATATAAATTTGCTGCACATTATGTAAAAAAGGTTTTTGAATAAAGTTTACATCAATTCAAAAAAAAAAAAATTTCTCATTTAGTTCTTGTACTTTTTTTCCTTGTAAAAGACATTGATGACTGTAATCATGATATCTATACAAATAACTATAGTGATACCAGCACTTGTATAAATTTGGTTGGATGCTTTGATAGTAAATGCTAATCTTGTTATCGCTTAGTTTCAAATAGGAACTACAAGCGTAAAGAATTTGGATGGGCTATAATTATTCTAGGTAAGCTTCCCTCACTGGTTTTGGATTTATTGTTTCGTATATCCACCCACTCTAATCATCTCTATGTGTCTATGATGTGTGCGATTAACAACTACCATCGGCTTCTTGGTCATCATGCTAGGAGTTAGCTGTATACAACGACGGATGAAGCACCAAAAGAACATCAAGCTCAAACAAAACTTCTTCGATCAAAATGGTGGTGGCATGTTGTTACAGCAACTCACGTGAGCAGGGTCAACAAAAGTTGATGTCCAAATATTTAGGGAGGAAGGCATGAAGACAACAATCAATGAGAATCTTGGGTAAAGGAGGCCAAGGAACAGTCTACAAAGGGATATTGCCAGATAACTCTGTCGTTACTATAAAGAAAGCTCAACTTGGAAACAATAGCCAAGTAAAGCAGTTCATCCAAAAAGTGCTCATGCGTTCGCAAATCAACCATACGAATGCAGTCAAGCCGTTGGGATGTTGTCTAGATACTGAAGTTCCCTTGCTAGTGTATGAGTTCATTACCAATGGCCTTATTTTTGATCTTTTGCAAGGTTCCATGTTTGATTCTTCTCTTACATGGAAACACCGGCTGAGGATAGCAGAAGAAGTTGCTAGAACTCTTGTGGATCGTCATTCCTCTGCTTCTATTCTAATCATCCACCGCGATGTCAAAACTGAAACCGATGGATAATGAGCAGCTCACAAATATGGTACAAGGCACTATAGGATACTTAGACCAAGAGTACTACAACAAAGGGTTGCTAAACGAAAAGAGCGATGTTTGTAGCTTTGGAGTAGTCCTTATGGAACTGCTATCAAGTCAAAAGGAAATGTACTTTGAATGACCACAAAGATCAAAACATCTAGTGAGTTACTTTGCTACTGGCATAAAAGAGAATCAGTTTCATGAGGTTATTGACGACCAATTGTTGAAAGAGAATAATCAAAGGGAGACCCAGAATGCTGCAAGAATTGCAGTTGGGTGTGCAAGATTTGTGGGAGATAAAAAGCTAAGGATGAAGGAAGGAGATGCAGATCTTGAGACCTTGAGAGTCACAAAAACCAAACATCAGTGATCTGATCAGTATCCATAGGAGATTGTGCACTTGTTTTGTATTTAAATCTTATCAGCACAAGGTGATTATAGAACTCTTTGTTATGAAAGCATCATGAGTGTACAGAAGTTTAACATTAAAGATGGTCACTGATATTAATGCTAGGAAAAAAATCACATGAATCTCTTTTGTTTGTTATCAAAAATGTTACTTCTTTCTTGCTTCGTCAATAATGATTTGGTAGTTTTTTTTTGTGGATCATCAATAACCAGTAACCAATTTAGATCCCTTGTTCAAAATTTTAGTTCAAGAATCTAATTTCATATGACATCTTCTACTAACAATTGAGAGATACATTTTTTTAAAGAACAAAAATTGAGTATTATTCTTTTGGAATAAGTCTCTAACAAACTTTCGATAATTAAAGATCTCGGAGATACGGGATATCATAAAGAAATAGAGTTGTGGTTCACAACTAGATAATAATGATACTTTCTCTAAAATGTTTATAAAAACTTGTTGCAGTTGATGTAAAAAAGCTTTTTGAATAAAGTTTACATCTTTTCAAAAAAAAAACTTGTTTTTCACATACATTTCTTGTACTTTTTTTCCTTGTGCCAGACATTGATGAGTGTAATCATGAAATCTATACAAATAACTATAGTGAAACCAGCACCTGTATAAATTTGGTTGGATGCTTTGTTTGTAAATGCCCATCTGGTTACCGATTAGATTCGACTAGGAATTACAAGCGTAAAATTTGGATGGTGTATAATTATTCCAGGTAAGCTTCCCTCACTGTTTTTGGATTTATTGTTTCATGTATCAACCCACTCTAATCATCTCTATGTGTCTATGATGTGTGTGATCTGCAACTACCATCGGCCTCTTGGTCATCATGCTAGGAGTTAGCTGTATACAACAGAGGATGAAGCACCAAAAGAACATCGAGCTCAGATAAAACTTCTTCGAGCAAAATGGTGGTGGCATGTTGTTACAGCGACCCTTAGGAGCAGGGTCAACACATGTTGATGTCCAAATATCTACGCAAGAAGGCATGAAGACAACAATCAATGGTTATGAAGAGACGAGAATCTTGGGTCAGGGAGGCCAACGTACAGTCTACAAAGGGATATTGCCAGATAACTCCGTAGTTACGATAAAAAAAGCTCAACTAAGAGACGACAGCCAGGTAAAGCAGTTCATCAACAAAGTGCTCATGCTTTCGCAAATCAACCATACGAATGTGGTCAAGATCTTGGGATGTTGTCTAGATACTGAAGTTCGCTTGCTAATGTATCAATTTTTGATCATTTGCATGGCTTCATGTTTCATTCTTCTCTTACTTGGAAACACTGGCTGAGGATAGCAGAAGAAGTCCACAAAACTCTTGTGTATCTTCAGCCCTCTACTTCTGTTCAACTTATCCACCGCAATGTCAAAACTGATACCGATAGATAAAGAGCAGCTCACAAATATGGTACCAGAAACTATAGGATACTTAGACCCAGAGTACTACAACACAGGGATGTGGAGTAGCTGTGGAATAGTCCTTATGGAACTGCTATAAGGTCAAAATGCATTGTGCTTTGAATGACCACAAACATAAAAACATTTAGTGAGTTACTTTGCTACTGGCATAAAAGAGAATCGGTTTCATGATGTTATTGACAACCAATTGATGAAAGAGAATAATAAGAGGGAGACCCAGAATGCTGCAAGAATTATTGTTGGGTATACAAGATTTGTGGGAGATGAAAGGCTACGGATGAAGGAAGGAGATGCAGATCTTAATACATTGAGAGTCACGAAAACCAAACATTACTGGTCTGATCAGTATCAATAGGAGATTGTGCACTTGTTTAGTATTTAAATCTTATCAGCAAAAGGTGATACTAGAAGTCTTGGTTATGAAAGCATCATGAGTGTAGGAAGGTTGGACATTGAAGATGGCTGTTGATATTAATGCTTGGAAAAATTCACATGTATCTCTTTTGTTTGTTATAAAAAATGTTACATCTTTGTTGCTTCATCAATAATGATTTCGTAATTGTTTTTTGTGGATCATCAATAACCAGTAGCCAATTTAGATCCCTTGTGCAAAATTTTAGTTCAAGAATCTAATTTCATATGACATCTTCTACTAACAATTAAGATATACATTTTTTGAAAGAACCAAAATTGAGTATTTATTCTTTTGGAGTAAATCCATAACAAACTTTCGACAATTCAAGATCTGGGAGACGCGCGATATCATAAAGGAATAGTGTTGTGGTTCACAACTATATAACAATGATACTATCTCTAAAATGTTTATAAAACTTGCTGCACTTGATGTTAAAAAGGTTTTTGAATAAAGTTTACATCTATTCAAAAAAAAAAACTTGTTTTTCACATACATTTCTTGTATTTTTTTTCCTTGTGCGAGACACTGATGAGTGTAATCATGAAATCTAAATAAATAATTGTAGTGAAACCAGCACCTGTATAAATTTGGTTGGATACTTTGATTGTAAATGCCCATCTTGTTACCGATTAGATTCGACTAGGAATTACAAGCGTAAAATTTGGATGGTGTATAATTATTCAAGGTAAGCTTCCCTCACTGTTTTTGGATTTATTGTTTCCTATATCAACCCACTCTAATCATCTCTAATTGTATATGGTGTGTGTGATCAGCAACTAGCATCGGCTTCTTGGTCATCATGCTAGAAGTTAGCTGTATACAACAGAAGATGAAGCACCAAAAGAACATAGAGCTTAGACAAAACTTCTTCGAGAAAAATTGTGGTGGCATGTTTTTATAGCGACTCTTAGGAGCAAGGTCAACAAATGATGATGTCCAATTATTTACAGAGGAAGGCATGAAGACAACAATCAATGGTTATGAAGAGAGGAGAACTTGGGTAAGGGCAGCCAACGAAAAGTCTACAAAGGGATATTGCAAGATAAGTCCATATTTTCTATAAAGAAAGCTCAACTTGGAGACTGCAGCCATGTAAAGCAGTTCATCAACAATGTGCTCATGTTTTCGCAAATCAACCATACGGACATAGTCAAGCTCTTGCGATGTTGTCTAGATACTGAAGTTCCCTTGCAAAGTTATGAGTTCATTATCAATGGTACCATTTTTGATCATATGCATGTTTCCATGTTTGATTCTTCTCTTACATGGAAATACCGGCTGAGGATAGCAGAAGAAGTCGCTAGAATTCTTGTGTTTCTTCACTCCTTTGCTTCTATTCCAATTAACCACCGCGATGTCAAAACTGATACCGATAGATAAAGAGCAGCTCACAAATATCGTACAAGGCACTCTAGGATACTTAAACCCAGAGTACTACAACACAGGATTGCTAAACGAAAAGATCAATGTTTGTAGCTTTGGAGTAGTCTTTACGGAACTGCTATCAAGCCAAAAGGCATTTTGCTTTGAATGACCACAAACATCAAAACATCTAGTGAATTACTTTGCTACAGCCATAAAAGAGAATAGTTTGCATGAGGTTATTGACGACCAATTGATGAAAGAGTATAATTGGAGGGAGACCCATAATGCTACAAGAATTTTTGTTAGGTTTACAAGATTTGTGGGAGATGAAATGCTAAGGATAAAGGAAGGAGATGCAGATCTTGAGACCTCGAGAGTCACAAAAACCAAACATCAATGGTCTGATTAGTATTCAGAGGAGATTGAGCACTTGTTTGGTATTTAAATCCTATCAGCACAAGGTGATACTAGAAGTCTTGGTTATGAGAGCATCATCAATGTACGAAGGTCAGAAATTGAAGCTGGTCGCTGATATTAATGTTCGAAAAAAAATCACATGTATCTCCTTTGTTTGTTATAAAAAATGCCACTTCTTTGTTGCTTCGTCAATAATGATTTGATTATTTTTTTTTTGTGGATCATCAATATCCATTAGCCAATTTAGATCCCTTGTGCAAAATTTTAGTTCAAGAATCTAATTTCATATGACATCTTCTACTAACAATTGAGAGATACATTTTTTGAAAGAACCAAAATTGAGTATTTATTCTTTTGGAATAAATCCATAACAAACTTTCGACAATTCAAGATCTGGGAGACACGCGATATCATAAAGGAATAGAGTTGTGGTTCACAAGTGGATAAAATGATATATTTTGTTAATTTTTTATAAAAACTTAGTGTACTTGACGAAAAAAGATTTTTGAATAAATTTTACATCTATTGTCGAAAAAAAAATTATTTTTCTTATTCATTTCTCGTACTTTTTTCCTTGGGCTAGACATTGATGAGTGTAATCATAAAATCTATACAAATAAATGTAGTGATACCTGCACCTGTATAAATTTGGTTGGATGCTTTGATTGTAAATGCCCATCAGATTACCGCTTAGATTCAAATAGAAACTACAAGTGTAAAGAATATTTATGGGCTATAATTCTTCTAGGTAAGCTTCCCTCACTGTTTTTGGATTTATTGTTTCCTATATCAACCCACTCTAATCATCTCTATGTATATATAGTGAGTGTGATCAGCAACTACCATCGGCTTCTTGGTCATCATACTAGGAGTTAGTTGTATACAATAGAAGATGAAGCACCAAAAGAACATAGAGCTTAGACAAAACTTCTTCGAGCAAAATTGTGGTGGCATGTTGTTATAGCGACTCTCAGGAGCAAGGTCAACAAATGATGATGTCCAATAATTTACGGAGGAAGGCATGAAGACAGCAATCAATGGTTATGACGAGAGGAGAACTTGGGTCAGGGAGGCCAAGGAACAGTCTACAAAGGGATATTACCAGATAACTCCATAGTTTCTATAAAGAAAGCTCAACTTGGAGACTGCAGCCATGTAAAGAAATTCATCAACAATGTGCTCATGCTTTCGCAAATCAACCATATGGACATGGTCAAGCTCTTGGGATGTTGTCTAGATACTGAAGTTCCCTTGCTAGTGCATGAGTTCATTACCAATGGCACCATTTTTGATCATTTGCATGTTTCCATGTTTGATTCTTCTCTTACATGGAAACACCGGCTGAGGATAGCAGAATAAGTCGCTTGAACTCTTGCGTATTTTCACTCTTCTGCTTCTATTCCAATCATCCACCGCGATGTCAAAACTGATACCGATGGATAAAGAGCAGCTCATAAATATGGTACAAGGCACTCTAGGATACTTAGACCCAGAGTACTACAACACAAGGTTGCTAAACAAAAAGTGCGATGTTTGTAGCTTTGGAGTAGTCCTTATGGAACTGCTATGAGGTCAAAAGACATTGTGCTTTGAATGATCACAAACATCAAAACATCTAGTGAGTTACTTTGCTACTGCCGTGAAAGAGAATAGGTTGCATGAGGTTATTGACGACCAATTGATGAAAGAGTATAATTGGAGGGAGACCCATAATGCTGCAAGAATTGCTGTTGGGTGTACAAGATTTGTGGGAGATGAAAGGCTAAAGATGAATGCAAGAGATGCAGATCTTGAGACCTTGATAGTCACAAAAACCAAACTTCAATGGTCTGATCAGTATCCAGAGGAGATTGAGCACTTGCTTGGTATTTAAATCCAATTAGCACAAGGTGATACAAGAAATCTTATTTATGAAAGCATCATGAATGTAGGAAGGTTGGACATTGAAGTTGGCCGCTGATAATAATGTTAGAAAAAAATTCACATGCGTCTCCTTTGTTTGTTATAAAAAATGCCACTTCTTTGTTGCTTCATCAATAGTGATTTGTAGATATTTTATGCTAAATTTTAATTCAAGAATCTAATTTTATATGACATCTTCTACTAACAATTCAGAGATACATTTTTTAAAAGAACCAAAATTGAGTATTTATTCTTTTGGAGTAAGTCCATAACAAAGTTTCGACAATTCAAGATCTGGGAAACGCCCGATATCATAGATGAATAGAGTTGTGGTTCACAACTAGATAACAATGATACTTTCTCTAAATATTTTATAAAAACTTGTTGCATTTGATGTAAAAAAGGTTTTTGAATAAATTTACATCTATTCAAAAAAAAAAATTGTTTTTCTCGTACATTTCTTGTACTTTTTTCCATGGGCCAGACATTGATGAGTGTAATCATGAAATCTATACAAATAAATGTAGTGATACCAGCACCTGTATAAATTTGGTTGGATGCTTTGATTGTATATGCCCATCTGGTTACCTCTTAGATTCAAATAGGAACTACAAGAGTAAAGAATTTGGATGGGCTATAATTCATTTAGGTAAGCTTTCCTCACTGTTTTTGGATTTATTGTTTCATATATCAACCCACTCTAATCATCTCTATGTGTCGATTGTGTGCGTGATGGTAGGAGTTAGCTGTATACAACAGAGGATGAAGCACTAAAAGAACATAGAGCTTAGACAAAACTTCTTCGAGAAAAATTGTGCTGGCATGTTATTATAGCGACTCTCTGGAGCAAGGTCAACAAATGATGATGTACAATTATTTACGGAAGAAGGCATGAAGACAGCAATCAATGGTTATTAAGAGAGGAGAACTTGGGTCAGGGAGGCCAAGGAATAGTCTACAAAGGGATACTACCAAATAACTCCATAGTTTCTATAAAGAAAGCTCAACTTGGTGACTGCAGCCACGTAAAGCAGTTCATCAACGATGTGTTCATGCTTTCGCAAATCAACTATACAGACATGGTCAAGCTCTTGGGATGTTGTCTAGATACTGAAGTTCCCTTGCTAGTGCATGAGTTCATTACCAATGGCACCATTTTTGATCATTTGCATGTTTTCATGTTTGATTCTTCTCTTACATGGAAACACTGGCTGAGGATAGCAGAAGAAGTCGCTAGGATACTTAGACCCACAGTACTAGAACACAAGGTTGCTAAACGAAAAGTGTGATGTTTGTAGCTTTAGAGTAGTCCTTATGGAACTACTATGAGGTTAAAAGGCATTGTTCTTTGAATGATCACAAACAGGAAAACATCTAGTGAGTTACTTTGCTACTGCCGTAAAAGAGAATAGGTTGCATGAGGTTATTGACGACCAATTGATGAAAGAGTATAATTGGAGGGAAACCCATAATTCTGCAAGAATTGCTTTTGGGTGTACAAATTTTGTGGGAGATGAAAGGCTAAGGATAAAGGAAAGAGATGCAGATCTTGAGACCTTCATAGTCACAAAAACCAAACATCAATGGTATGATCAGTATCCAAAGGAGATTGAGCACTTGCTTGGTATTTAAATCCTATCTTCACAAGGTGATACTAGAAGTCTGGGTTATGAAAGCATCATGAATGTAGGAAAGTTGGACATTGAAGCTGGCCGCTAATATTAATGTTAGAAAAAAATTCACATGTGTCTCCTTTGTTTGTTATAAAAAATGCTACTTCTTTGTTGCTTCATCAATAATGATTTGTAGATCCTTTGTGCAGAATTTTAATTCAATAATCTAATTTCATATGACATCTTCTACTAAAAATTGAGGGATACATTTTTTGAAATAACCAAAATTGAGTATTTATTCTTCTGGAGAAAATCCATAACAAACTTTTGACAATTCAAGATCTGGGAGACGCCTGATATCATAAATGAATAGAGTTGTGGTTCACAACTAGAAAATAATGATACTTTCTCTAAAATTTTTATAAAAGCTTGCTGCATTTGATGTAAAAAAGGTTTTTGAATATATTTACATCTATTAAGAAAAAAATATTGTTTTTTCGTACATTTCTTGTACTTTTTTCTTTGCGCCAGACAATAATGAGTGTAATCATGAAATCTATACAAATAAATGTAGTGATACCAGCTCCTCTATAAATTTGGTTGGATGCTTTGATTGTAAATGCCCATCTGGTTACCGCTTAGATTCAAATAGGAACTACAAGCGTAAAGAATCTGGTTACCGCTTTCATCATTGTTTTTGGATATATTGTTTGATATATCAACCTACTCTAATCATCTTTATGTGTCTATTGTGTGTGTGATCAGCAACTTCCATTGGCTTCTTGGTCATCATGCTAGGAGTTAGATGTATACAACAGAGGATGAAGCACCAAAAGAACATAGAGCTTAGACAAAACTTCTTCGAGCAAAATTGTGGTGACATGTTGTTTAGCGACTCTCAGGAGCAGGGTCAACAAATGTTGATGTCCAATTATCTACGGAGGAAGGCATGCAGAGACAGCAATTAATGGTTATGAAGAAATGAGAACTTGGGTTAGGGAGACCAAGAAACAGTCTACAAAGGGATATTGCTAGATAACTCCATAGTTTCTATAAAGAAAGCTCAACTTGGAGACTGCAGCCAGGTAAAGCAATTCATCAACGATGTGCTCATGTTTTCGCAAATCAATCATACGGACATGTTCAAGCTCTTGGGATGTTGTCTAGATACTGAAGTTCCCTTTCTTGTGCATTAGTTCATTACTAATGGCACCATTTTTGATCATTTGCATGTTTCCATGTTTGATTCTTCTCTTACATTGAAACACCGGCTGAGGATAGCAGAAGAAGTCGTTTGAACTCTTGTGTATCTTCATTTCTCTGCTTCTATTCCAATCATCCACCGCGATGTCAAAACTGATACCAATGGATAAAGAGCAGCTCACAAATATGGTACAAGGCACTCTAGGATACTTAGACCCAAAGTACTACAACACAAGGCTGCTAAATGAAAACTGCGATGTTTGTGGCTTTGGAGTAGTCCTTATGGAACTGCTATGAGGTCAAAATTTATTGTGCTTTGAATTATCACAAACATCAAAACATCTAGTGAGTTACTTTGCTACTACCATAAAAGAGAATAGGTTGCATGAGCTTATTGACGACCAATTTATAAAAGAGTATAATTAGAGGGAGACCCATAATGCTGCAAGAATTGTTGTTGGGTGTACAAGATTTTTGGGAGATGAAAGTCTAATGATAAAGGAAAGAGATGCAGATCTTGAGACCTTGATAGTCAAAAAAACCAAACATCAATGGTCTGATCAGTATCTAGAGGAGATTGAACACTGTCTTGGTATTTAAATCCTATCAGCACAAGGTGATATTAGAAGTCTTGGTTATGAAAGCATCGTGAATGTAAGAAGATTGGACATTGAAGCTGGCAGCTGATATTAATGTTAGGAAAAAATTTAGATCCCTTGTGCAAAATTTTAGTTCAAGAATCTAATTGCATATGACATCTTCTATTAACAATTGAGAGATACATTTTTTGAAAGAACCAAAATTGAGTATTTATTCTTTTAGAGTAAGTCCATAACAAAATTTCGACAATTCAAGATTTGGGAGACGCGCGATATCATAAAGGAATAGAGTTGTGGTTCACAACTAGATACTAATTATACTTTCTCTAAAAATTTTACAAAAACTTGCTGCACTTCATGTTAAAAAGGTTTTTGAATAAATTTTACACCTATTCAAGAAAGAAATTGTTTTTCTCATACATTTCTTGTACTTTTTTTCCATGGGCAAGACATTGATGAGTGTAATCATGAAATCTATACAAATAAATGTAGTAATACCAGTACCTGTATAAATTTGGGTTGATGCTTAGATTGTAAATGCCCATATGGTTACCGCTTATATTCAAATAGGAACTACAAGCGTAAATAATTTGGATGGGCTATAATTCTTCTAGGTAAGCTTCCCTCACTGTTTTTGCATTTATTGTTTCCTATATCGACCCTCTCTAATCATCTCTATGTGTCTATGGTGTGTGTGATCATCAACTACCATCAGCTTCTTGGTCATCATGCTTGGAGTTAGCTGTATACAATAGAGGATGAGGCACCAAAAGAACATCGAGCTCAGACAAAACTTCTTCGAGCAAATCGGTGGTGGCATGTATTTATAGTGACTCTCAAGAGCAAGGTCAACAAATGATGATGTCCAATTATTTACGGAGGAAGGCATGAAGACAGCAATCAATGGTTATGAAGAAAGGAGAACTTGGGTCAGGGAGGCCAAGGAACAACTTGGAGACTGCAGCCAGGTAAAGCAGTTCATCAATGAAGTGTTCATGCTTTCGCAAATCAACCATACAGACATGGTCAAGCTCTTGGAATGTTGTCTAGATACTGAAGTTCCCTTGCTAAGGTATGAGTCCATTACCAATGGCATCATTTTTGATCATTTGCATGTTTCCATGTTTGATTCTTCTCTTACATGGAAACACCGGCTGAGGATAGCAGAAGAAGTCGCTAGAACTCTTGCATATCTTCACTCCTCTGCTTCTATTCCAATCATCCACCGCGATGTCAAAACTGATACTGATGGATAAAGAGCAGCTCACAAATATGGTACAACGCACTCTAAGATACTTAGACCCACAGTACTACAACACAAGGTTGCTAAACGAAAAGTGCGATGTTTGTAGCTTTGGAGTAGTCCTTATGGAACTGCTATGAGGTTAAAAGGCATTGTTCATTGAATGATCACAAACAGCAAAACATCTAGTGAGTTACTTTGCTACTGCCATAAAAGAGAATAGGTTGCATGACGTTATTGACGACCAATTGATGAAAGAGTATAATTGGAGGGAGACACATAATACCGCAAGAATTGCTGTTGGGTGTACAAGATTTGTGGGAGATGAAAAACTAAAGATGAAGTAAGAAGATGCAGATCTTGAGACCTTGATAGTCACAAAAACCACAACATCAGTGCTATGATCAGTATCCAGAGGAGATTGAGCACTTGCTTGGTATTTAAATCCTATCAGCACAAGGTGATACTAGAAGCCTTGGTTATGAAAGCATCATGAATGTAGGAAGTTTTGACATTGTAGCTGGCCGCTGATATTAATGTTAGGAAAAAATTTACATGTGTCTCTTTTGTTTGTTATAGAAAATGTCACTTCTTTGTTGCCTCATTAATAATACTTTGATAGTTTTTTTTTTGTGGGTAATAAAATATCCAGTAGCCAATTTAGTTCCCTTGTGCAAAATTTTAGTTCAAGAATCTAATTTCATATGACATCTTCTACAAACAATTGAGAGATTACATTTTTTAAAGAACCAAAAGTGAGTATTTATTCTTTTGGAGTAAGTCCATAACAAACTTTCGACAATTCAAGATCTGGGAGACCGCGATATCATAAAAGAATAGAGTTATGGTTCACAACTAGATAACATGATATTTTCTGTAAAACATTTATAAAAACTTGCTGCACTTGATGTAAAAAAGGTTTTTGAATAAATTTTACATCTATTCAAAAAATAAATTATTTTTCTCATACATTTTTTGTACATTTTTTCCTTGGACCAGACATTGATGAGTGTAATCATGAAATCTATACAAATAAATATAGTGATACCAACACCTGTATAAATTTGGTTGGATGCTTAGATTGTAAAATGCCCATCTGGTTACCGCTTAGATTCAAATAGGAACTACAAGCGTAAATAATTTGGATAGGCTATAATTCTTCTAGGTAAGCTTTCCTCACTCTTTTTGGATTTATTGTATCTTCTATCAACCCACTCTAATCATCTCTATCTGTCTATGGTGTGTGTGATCATCAACTACCATCGACTTCTTGGTCATCATGCTAGGAGTTAGCTGTATACAACAGAGGATGAAGCACCAAAAGAACATCGAGCTCAGACAAACCTTCTTCGAGCAAAATGGTTGTGGCATGTTGTTATAGCGACTCTCAGGAGCAAGGTCAACTAATGATGATGTCCAATTATTTACAGTGGAAGGCATGAAGACAGCAATCAATGGTTATGAAGAGAGGAGAACTTGGGTCAGGGAGGCCAAAGAACAGTCTACAAAGGGATATTGCCAGATAACTCCATAGTTTCTATAAAGAAAGCTCAACTTGGAGACTACAGCCAGGTACAACAGTTCATCAACGAAGTGCTCATGCTTTCGCAAATTAACCATACGGACATGGTCAAGCTGTTGAGATGTTGTCAAGAGACTGAAGATCCTTGCTAGTGTATGAGTTCATTACCAATGGCACCATTTTTTTATCATTTGCATGTTTCCATGTTTGATTCTTCTCTTACATAGAAACACCAACTGAGGATACCAGAAGAAGTCGCTAGAACTCTTGCGTATCTTCACTCCTCTGCTTCTATTCCAATCATCCACCAAGATGTCAAAACTGATACCGATGGATAAAGAGCAGCTCACAAATATAGTGCAAGGCACTGTAAAATACTTAGACCCAGAGTACTACAACACAGGGTTGCTAAACGAAAAGTGCGATTTTTGTAGCTTTGGAGTAGTCCTTATGGAACTGCTATCAGGTCAAAAAGGCATTGTGCTTTGAATGACCACAAACATCAAAACATCTAGTGAGTTACTTTGTTACTGCCATAAAAGAGAATAAGTTGCATGAGGTTATTGACGACCAATTGATGAAAGAGTATAATCAGAGGGAGACTCAGAATGCTGCAAGAATTGTTGTTGGGTGTACAAGATTTGTGGGAGATGAAAGGCTGAGGATGAAGGAAGGAGATGCAGATCTTGAGACCTTGATAGTCACAAAAACCAAACATCAATGATCTGATCAGTATCCTAAGGAGATTGAGCACTTGCTTGGTATTTAAATCTTATCAACATAAAGTGATACTAGAAACTTTGGGTATGAAAGCATCATGAATGTAGTATGGTTAGACGTTGAAGCTGGTTGCTGATATTAATGTTAGGAAAAAATTCACATGTATCTTTTTTGTTTGTTAAAAAAATGTTATTTCTTTGTTGCTTCATCAATAGTGATTTGATAGTTTTTTTTTGTTGATCATCAATAACTAGTAGCCAATTTAGATCCTTTGTGCAAAATTTTAGTTCAAGAATCTAATTTCATATGACTTTTTTTACTAACAATTGAGAGATACATTTTTTAAACGAACCAAAATTGAGTTTTTATTTACAATAATTGTCATTCAATGTTGAACTTTTTAAAACAAATTTTTATAATCAATAAGGGTAAATATGTCAAAAAAATTTGAAATCGATTTCATTTGAATCTTACACTAATTAAAAAATCGATTAAAGAAGCAAAACCCAAGAGAATCCGCTTCCTTTACCGTTTATTCATCGGGTCGGGTGGGTTGTATTAGTTGTAATTCTATTTTGTTTAATTTTGGAGAGTAATTTTAAATCAGTGGATCATTCAAAAGTTACATGTACTGATTTTAAGATACAAAATATCTAAATAATAATTTTTCCTAAATATTTTAATCCGGATTTTTCTAAATTCAAATTGGTGATTAAATATAATCAAGTTTTTTATAAATTAAAATATATAATTAAATAAAAAATCAAAGTTCATTCAATACTCGATATATGTATTAAATATTAAATATTCAAATTTAAAAGTATTGTTCATGTTTTTAATTTATTTAATTATTAAAACATAATAAATAACATAAAAATTTTTGGAGTAAGTTAAAACTAAAATTCTTCTCTAAAAATCCCTCAATTGGCACATCTTGTTGACTATATATATCTTGTCATTCATTCAAAGACACATTCATTTTGTTTTTCGTCAAGATTTTTTATTTATATTTTTTTGTTTTGGTTTTAACTAATTTATCTGCTTTAAGTTTTGTTTTGGTTTTTTATTCTCTCCATTTTATTTGTGTTCATTGTCTGCATATTTATAATAGATTTTTTAAAGATATGTAGTAGTTATAATAAATAGTATTGAGTAATGTTTCTTTACAGTTTGACAAGCGACGGAGAAGTGGTGGTGGTAGTGTCTTTGTAAATCTAAAGTAATTTTTATTCTTTATGTTTTTATTCTTTTTAGTTTATGATAATAATTAGGAGTAATTAATCTCAAACTTAAACTACTTTTATTAGCACCTTCATCCTCGGCATATAACTTGAGTTTTTCTTTTAACTCATTTATTTTAAGGTTAGTTGAAAAATAGCAATATGAATACTATAAGCATATTTAACACTAATCATATAAATTGATTCTAAATTTTTTTTTTAAAAAAAACAATATATTTTAAAATGGTTGTTCATGTCTACTAAATCATGGGTTAATTTAACAGTCGCGGCTTAGTTAAATATATAATTTATCTTTTGATTTATATATATAATTTAAATATAATAATCAAGTAAAACTATTTACCCAAATTAAAATAAATTCAATACTAATATGATTAACATATTACCATATACAACACCAATCCCAAAAATAAATTCTAAATACATTTAACCAAATCATAATTTACAATCCTCTATATATCTACACTACTTATATATACTTTAAATAAATAACATTATTATAACTACTTACATACATAAAACAAGGACAATACTAAAATAAATACCATAATCATATTTTACACTAATCTTTTTTTGTCATCTTGAAAGAACCATAATAACGAGTAGCAGAACTAAAACAACAAAACCAGAGCAAAAACCTCCTAAAATCAAACAGAGAATAAAACGAAGCAGAGATATTAACGACGCTGATCTTCTTCGATTCTGGATGTTAACCATTGAGGAACCCCCCCCCCCCCCCAAAAAAAAAAAAAGCCAAATAATTGCAATCATCCATCTCTGAGCCGCTATGTCTCGAGCAACACCATTTGCATATGATAATGATAATGATACCTTATAACTTATCTTTTGGAAACTTCCTCCAAGTCTCTTAATTCTCTCCAAGAAGGTTAAATAACGTGGCCATTTATTTGAATGCAATATAGCATCTATAACAGATCCACAATCTGAAACAACCTCAACTTCCTCTACATAAAGATCCTTAACACTTTGCAAAGTCCAACACCTTAGTTCTGCGACGACGATGCATTTATAGGCTGGTACAAATGCATCTCTCGGGTGATGTATGGCATAACCTTCTGAATCTCGTGTTATCCAACTCCCACCACACATACTTTTAGCATCTTTCCAAGCAGCATGTACATTAAATTTGATCAAATTACCCACTGGCCTAATCCATCTACGCTCAATAGACTTCATCTTAATCCATCATGTTATCTCTAGACTCACGATTTAGCTCTGGATTCCTCAGAGTTCTGCTTCTTCATAGGCGTGTGAAATCATCAATCTCAAATCATTATTCTTACCAGCATACAACACTGAATTGCGGTTCTTCCAAATTCACCATAATATCCAAGGTATGGCCTTCCTAATCTCCTTTGGCACACCATCCATCTCCACTATATTCAGCAAAAGCTTCATATTATCAAAGGAAGAAGACAAAAAACCTTGAACAGGAAAAGGAACATTTGAAAGCGCCCAACATTCCCTAGCAATCATGCATTCAATAGAACATGGCTTATCGTCTCACAACCATTTCCACAATTCTGGCATACCAAATCAGCTCTCATTCCATGCAACATGAAGCATTCAGATACCGCTAAAGCATCTGATAGCTCTCCACATGAACATCCTAATTTTTGGAACTGTTCGTACCTTCCATATTATGTTCTTGAGCTCCTTTAAAGATAAGTTAGTTACCTGTTGATGCGCAGAGCCCCCAACATCATGAGATACCAACCAGTTCCCATTCTTAGCCGCATATGTTTCATCTCTCGTGTAAGCCTAAATATAATGATCTTGAATCAAAATGTTCGGAGGCAAAGACTTAATCCTCTGTACATCCTCATATTAAAAATATCTGCAAATACGTATATTGTACACTTTTTAAAAAAGAGGTATATATTTTAATTATCGTATCAAAGAATATAGTAAAAATAATTAACCAAAAAGGTCATTTTAATCAGTTAGGTTAATGAAATTTATTTTTGTAACTCAGTAATGTACATGATGAGGTGTCAAAAGAATATTTAAAAATTCATGAAAAATTAGTTAACTAGGTAAAGATAGAAAATAAATTTACGAGATAATATAAGAAGACTTCTCAGAAAATAAGTTAATAAAATAATATAACGAGAATTCATGGGAATTTAGTTAAAGATACAATATCATAGATTTCACGGAAAAATAAGTTAAAGAGTTCATATCAGGAGACTTTGCGGAAAATTAGTTAACGATACAATATAAAAAACAAATTATGGGAAATAAGTTAAACTATAATATATTGAGAATCCGTGGAAAATACTCTAACTTGAAATCTCCAAAAATAATTTAGAATATATTTTTCAACCGATTTGAATAGAAAATTTGCGGGAACTGTTTTGATTTTGACGTATCTTGTCCACTTGTTGTTACCAAATTGGTAGGCAAAAAATCATATCCAACATTTCCTTTTAAATTTTTTCTTTTTAGTGGAAAGCATAATAGATTTTGGGTTTTTCATGTTTGAAAATATCCGAAAATATGTATCTTGTACTATTTGTTTAAAAGAGATATATATTTTTTAACCATCATATCAAGTAATATAGTAAAAAAGAACTAACCAAAAAGGTCATTTTAATCGGTTTGACTAAAAAAACTGATTTTAGTAAGTCAATTATGTACATAATGAGGTGTCACAAAAATATTTTAAAATTCATGAAAAATTAGTTAACTAGATAACGTCGGAAAATAAGTTTACGAGATAATATAAGGAGACTCCGTGAAAAATAAGTTAACAAAATAATATAATGAGAATTCACGGAATATAAGTTAAAGATACAATATAATTAGATTTCACAAAAATTAGTTAATGAGTTCGCAGAAAATAAGTTAACAATATAATATAACGAGAATTTACCAAAAATAAATTAAAGATATAGTATAACGAGAATCCGTGGGAAATACCCTAACTTAAAGTTTCCAAAAATAACTAAGAATATTGTTTCAACCGTTTTGATTAGAGAATTCGGGGGAACCGTTTGGATCCCAATGTATCTTATCCAAGTGTTGTTAATGGAATGAATAATTGAAAATATCTACAGATACCTATATTGTACTCTTTTCCAAAAGAGGTATATATTTTAACCATCGTATCAAAGAATATAATAAAAAATAATTAACTAAAAATGTAATTTTAATTGGTTTGAAAAATTGAATTTAATTTAGTAAGTCAATTATGTACATTATCAGGTGTCATAAAATTATTTAAAACTCGTGAAAATTTGGTTGACTAGATAATAACAGAATAATAAGTTAACGAGATAATATAAAGAGACTTCACTGAAAATATGTTAAAGATATAGTATAACAATATTTGACGGAATGTTAGTTAATGAGATAATATAAGGAGATTTTGCGGAAATAAGTTACCATATAATATAATGAGAACTGACGGGAAATAATTTAACTATATAATATAACGACAATCCACAGAAATAAACTATCTTAAAGTCTCCAAAAATAACTTCGAATATTTTTTCAACCAATTTGATTAGAGAGTTTGTGGGAACCATTTTGATTCTGCAGTACCTTGTCCACGTGTTGTTACCAAATTGGTAGGCAAAAAAAATCGTATCCAACATTTTTTTTCAATTTTTTCGTTTTAATGTAAAGAATAATACCTCTTGTATTTTTTAATATTTGAAAATATTTGGAAATATTTGAAAAGGGGTATATATTTTAACTATTATATCAAAGAAAATAGTAAAAAGAATGAACCAAGAAGTTCATTTTAATCTGTTTGACTAATGAAATTTATTTTAGTAAGTCAGTTATGTACATAATTAGGTGTCATAAAATTATTTAAAAATTCGTGGAAAAATAAGTTCCTATGTAATAACGGAAAATAAGTTAACCATATATATAAAGACACTTTCTGGGAAATAAGTTAATGATATTATATAGAGAATTCACGGGAAATAATTTAAAATTTTAATATGAGAATCTACGGAAAATAAACTAACTAAAAGTCTTGAAAATAACTAAGAATATTGTTTCAACCGTTTTAATTAGAGAATTTGGGGGACTCGTTTGATTCAGACGTATCTTGTCCATGTGTTATTACCAAATTGGTAGACAAAATGTCATACCCAACTATTCCCCTTAAATTCCATCTTTTTAATGGAAAGAATACTACATCAATTTTTCATATTTTAAAATATCCGCAAAGACATATATTATTCATTTAGAATAAGATATATATATATATATATTAATCAAAGAATATAGTAAAAAATAATTAACCAAAAAAGCTCATTTTAAATGGTTGACTAGATGTTTGACTAATGAAATTATTATAATAAGTTAGTTATGTACCTAATGAGGTGTCATAAAATTATTTAAAAATCTTTGAAAATTAGTTGACTAGATAATAGAGGAAAATAAGTTAACGATATAATATAACGAGAATTCACTGGAAATAAGTTGATATATATATATATATATATAACATAGTGAGAATTTGCGGGAGATAAGTTAAAATATAACATAGTGAGAATTTGAGGGATATAAACTGACTTTAAGTTTTCAAATTAAGCAAAAATGTCATTTCAACCATTTTGATTAACAAACTTAAAACAATGATGTTTTAGGGGATTTATTGGTTTCAAAGAGTTAAAACTCTTCAAGACTTTGACTGTTATTCAATCTTGAATTTCCAAAACTCTATTAAAATATTGTGTTATTGGTTTTGGTAGTTTAAAAACTTTGTTTACAATCATTGAAACACATGAGTTATTGGGTTGAAAATTTAAAAAATTTAATCGAATTCATGTGTTCTTCAAACAAAATGAATTTAACATACTTTCTAATTAAATTAAAGTCTAGTGTTATTGGTTAAAGTTAAATGTTTTTCCTTCATTTAGAAACTCTTTCAAAATGGTAGAGGTTGGCCTCAAATTTTCAAAGTTATTTTCTTTTTTAAAATAATTCAACTTTTTCCTTTTTATACTGTTTCAATTTCTTGTTCTTTGTTCCGATTCTCTTGAGATTACTGCTCCTTAACTTTAAGAGCTAATCAGTGTTGAGCTTTCCGATCTCTGTTTTACTGCTTATGAGATCTTCATCGTTTCTGGTCGCTTATGTGCCATTGCTCAGGTAGTCTCTACGGTACAAGCTTCTCGGTGGTCTCGATGTTCATAGGTATGACATTTCTGTAGTATATTCTCTTACGACTTGTTTATTACTCTATTTTGATTATACACATCAGTTTAAGGTGTCATTGAGCTATTGATTTTTGTAGCTTTACTTGTACTTATTAGCATTTACCAAATCGTATAGCTAATATATAGGATATATAATTATAATTTGCTTTCTCACTTCCAGAGAAAAATCCGTGCTCAACGTGCTAAATCCATGAAGTTTAAGGATGGTTACATTGTTTCATCTGGTCAACAAACTAAGTAATACATTGACTCTGCAGTGAGACATGTTTTTCTTAGACAGGTAAGTTTCGTCTGAGTTCCTCTTATTGAGCAAAATGTCTAATCTAGTCTGGTTGAACTACATGTTCAGGGCGTGTTGGGAATCAAGGTGAAGGTCATGCTTGACTGGGATCCTAAGGGCAAAGCAGGACCAATGACACCATTCCCTGATATTGTGATCATTCATGCTCCTAAAGAAGATGGTGTCAACTCCATTCCTGCTCAGGTAGTTGCTACGGCTGCTCCAGTACTGGAAGTTCCTCTCACAAACATTAGATTACCCTGAGATGGTTCCTCCAGTGGCATAGAAAAGAACCTATGAGATTTATTTCCTTTTGTTTTAACTTTTATGCCTCTTTTGACCGTCCAAAACAAAATCACAAATGGCTAGTGACTGTTTTTTTTTTTTTTTGTAGAAATACATCTTCAAACTCTCCATGATTTTTCTTTTTTTTTTTAGAATGAGTCAATATATGTTCGTAAAATCTACATGTGTAAAACATATATCACTACAAGAATAAAATGTAGTAAGCATTGATTTTTACTATACAGCCACATAAAACAATGATTCATCTGTTTATATGTACAAGCTAAGCACACAAATACTTTACAATTTGAATATACAGCCACATACCAGTAACTTGACCCTTGACCCACTCACATAGCTGTTGCTAATTATGTTTCTCGACGATTAATCAAGTTTAGAAAAGGAGTATTCTACAACTAATTTTAATATTACTCAAAAGCTTTTGTAATTTAGGTACACTTTCTAAAATTACCAATGTAATTTAAAACAAATTTATATGGACCACTTCAGTTAAATATGTGGAGTTTGAAGATGTATTTCTACAAAAAATCAAATTATGCACACAGGAAAAGGGAAACCACATAAAGAACAACGAAAATGGAAGCTAGAAAACGAGACAAAGCATACGATGCTGATATGTTTTTTCTTTATATAAAGTGGAGCATAGGAGAAAAATAACTATTTCACAAAATAAGTAAGATAATATCAAACGAGTATCGATGATGATTAGAAAGTTAACAAAACTCTATCATAATATATTTCTTTAAAGCTGTGAGAATATGGAAATTTTTTTGATAAAATATTTACATGTATTCTAGAGTATGCAGAAGTTAACAAAAATCCCAATATATTATAATTATTAAGGCTCTAGATAAATCATAATTGAATAAGCCCTGACTTTTTCAAGTTATTTTATGTAGATTTTATCAAAGTTATTCCAATTATGTATGAATTTGTATAACCTATTAAACATCATTATTAAACCTTTTCAAATTAGTTTATATAAATTATTTAGTTTGAACACAAATTTAAGAGCATGTCATAGTTCTATTACTTGTCATATGGAAATAGTCTTTTAAGTTAAAAAGATAATATAAGAAGACTTTGCGGAAAATAAGTTACAATATAATATAACGAGAGTTCACGGAAAATAAGTTAAATATATAGTATATAGAGAATTTGTAAGAAATAAACGATTTTAAAGTTTCCAAAAACAAGGAAGAATATTTTTCAACCGATTTGATTAGAGAATTCGCAGGAACCATTTTGATTTTGACGTATCTTATCCACATGTTGTTACCAAATTGGTAGGCAAAAAAATCATATCCAACATTTCCTACTAAATTTCTTCTATTTCATGGAAAGAATAATACGTCTTGAGTTTTTCATATTTGAAAATATCCAAAACACGTATATTTTACTATTAAATATATATATATATATGTATTTTAATTATAGTATCAAAGAATATAGTAAAAAGTAATTAACCGAAAAAGCTCATTTTTAATTGGTTTGACTAATGAAATTTGTTTTAGTAAGTTAGTTATGTACATAATGAAGTGTCATAAAATTATTTAAAAATCTGTGGAAATTAGTTGAGTAGATAATAACTGAAAAGAAGTTAACAAAAATTCGCAGAAAATAAATTAATGATATAACATAACGAGAATTCGCGAGAAATAAGTTAAAATATAACATAACAAGAATTCACGGTAAATATGTTAAAATATAACATAACAAGAACTCACAGGAAATAAACTGAGTTAAAGTTTTCAAAGAAAGCAAAAATGTCATTTCAACTGTTTTGATTAGCAAAATTTAAACAATGATGTAGACTTTTTCAAGTTATTTTATGTAGATGTTAACAAAGTTATTCCATATATATGAATTTGCACAACCTATTAAACGTCATTGTTAAACCTTTTCAAATTAGTTTATATAAAATTTTGGCTAAATTGTTGTTTGAACACAAATTTAAGAGCGTGATTGTCATGGGAATAGTCTTTTACCTCTTAAAACATTGGGCTAAACTGTATCTTCTAAAACACATTGTGCAAAAACAAACAAACCATAATTTATTAGGTACCAAAAGGTAAATTTACACATAACCGATATAAATTCAGAGACGCGAGCTTCTTAATGGCTTCTCTCGCGTTATCTCCTTTGTCGAATTAGCCCTAACCATACGGCTGCTACATCCAGATTTCCTCATCCTTTATAGGGAAGAAACAAAAACCCTAATTCTAATCTTGTCTCCCTATAAATCGCTTCAAAACAGTTTCTTTCTCTTCTTCTCTCCGCTCGTCTCTGTTTAATATCCTCCGATTATACTGTTCTTTATCAAGGCAATTAGTGGTTAGTCACAAGTTTAGGATTTTCATATAAAGAATTGATTTTTCGTTGAAATCGATTCAGATTTCATATTTTTGTCTCTGCTCTTGCTTTATCTTTTAGGTCTTTTTGTCTTTTGTTTATCCGGTGAAATCAAAGCTTATTGATTTATCTCGATCTTGGTTTATTATCTGAATCTTGTTGCTTGAGAAGATGGCTGGAGGTGGAAACAGGAGAGATGAAGGATCAATCACGATCCAGAGCACTAATTTGTTTGCAGCTTTGGACACTCGTAAGAAGAAGAAGAAGTCTGATAAGGCAGGTAAGAGCAAAGGGTCTTCTAAGCCAAGGGAAAAGACACATAAGGAGCCTGAGCCTCAGGTCTTTTGGGCACCTACGCCTTTGAAAGTGAAGTCTTGGGCTGATATTGATGATGATGATGAAGATGATGATTATTATGCCACCGCTGCTCCTCCTACATCTGGTTGGAGCACTTCTGAGCCTTCCCATACTGATTCTAAAGACATTCATATTGAGGTCAGAAATCTAAATAATCTTATGTTTTTGTCGTGTCTCTCTAGTTGTTGAATTGGTTGTATGCCTATTGAGATTTGATATGCTGATATTAAAATTAGGCTCTTTGTCTATTGCTTAACGATCCTCTTTGTGACTTGTGAATTCTGAGAGTTGGTTTCTGTTCTGCTGTTTGATTTCTCCTATGTTTAGTGCTCTGTTCTGCTCTGTTTGTGTTCGGTGATTATTGTTTGGGAGATGAGGAATTGTTATCATTGCACATGTTGCTTTATCCCTCCTGAATGTTTTCTCTTGTGTGTTACCTATGTTGTGGTAGCATTTGCTTGCGTAGCCATGCTTTGGTTTCTCCTTTTCTTGTATAAAAAGTTTTTGTTGGTTAGGTTGACTTGTCTTAGGCGTGAGTTCTTGTCGAGATTGCATATTGTAAATTTTCTTTGTTTCTGATGGGATTCTCTTGTTTTGATTGTTAGGAAAGTGAAAGTGAGGAAGATATTCTTGATGAAGGTGATGATGATGTGGAAGATCATGAACAGGAAACAGAGTTACAGGTTCATCCAGATCCAGAGCCTGAGGTGAAGAAGGCTCCTGAAGTTCCTGCACCTCCTAAAGAGGCAGAGAGGCAGCTTTCCAAGAAGGAGAGGAAAAAGAAGGAACTTGCTGAGCTTGAGGCTTTGTTGGCTGATTTTGGAGTTGCCCCTAAGGAGCATAATGGCCAAGAGGACTTTCAAGGTACTTTTGTTTTTTTTCCTTGTTGAATTTTGATCTGTCTAGCATTTTGGTAATACTGATACCTTGTGTGTTCTTTCACAGAGGCAAAACAAGAGAAGAAAGAAGATGTCAATGGAGAGGGAGAGAAGAAGGAGAATGCAGCAGGTGGGGAGTCAAAGGCAGCAAAAAAGAAGAAAAAGAAGGAGAAGCAGAAGGAGGTCAAAGAATCTCAAGAGCAACAAGCAAAAAACCCAGATGCTGTAGATGAAGCTGCTGGGTCTGAACTGACCGAGGGAGAATCTGCAATAGATGTCAAAGAAAGGCTAAAAAAGCTTGCATCCATGAAGAAGAAGAAGTCAAGCAAAGAGGTGGATGCTGCAGCTAAAGTTGCTGCTGAGGAGGCAGCTGCAAGACGTAAAAAGCTGGCCGCTGCAAAGAAGAAGGAGAAGAACCACTATAACCAACAGCCTGTGAGGTAAATCGCGAAGCACCACCATTTTGATCTTAATGGAAGTGCAAATATGAACATGTATTTTACCGTATATTGTTCATATGAGAGTGTATGCCTTAATAAATCTTATGAAGGGTCTGGTTTTTAGAGTTGAAGACATTGAATTCTTTTTTCTAGTTGTATCACCATGAACAGGCTAAAGACAAAATTTCTCTTACTTTTTGAACACCTTTGTTTCTTAATCTCGGACCTTTTTAGGTGCTATAATTTTTGCGCTCTCTTTTATCTTCGTATTATTTATGGTTTGATGTTTTCGTTGCATTTCCTGTGGTTTGATCATGCCTTGTCACAAATTCATGTGCGCGTGTTCTCTCTTATCCAATTTATATAGGGATGGTAAATAATCGTTTTTCTTCCAGTTTCTTTGGTTAGATGTTCCAAGTGATTGACCGTTTGTGGAGTAAGGGATTTACATATTTACAATCACGAATGATCTGAACCAGAGAGAGTGAAACCCATTTAAATGGTTTTCGACTAAAGGGAAACCAAAAAAAGGGTTAAAGAATGGTTCTTGGTTGTTGGTAAATCCCAAATAAGTCTTTGAACGCTTTGCCACACCTTGACTTTCGTTCGCCTCTAGATTGATCATGCCTTAGACCAAGTCATGCAATAACTTTACAACCAAGAATCATGTACTCACCTTAGTTTAGTTGTGGATTTGAATAACAACTTGGTTATGACACCTCTTGTTCCTTCTACCTGCTTTTGGATGTCCTTAATTCCATGAGCTTTCAAGGTCATGATCCGAATACAGTTCCACTCCTACCGATTTGTTTCTTGGCGGAGGTTAAATAGTCGATCCATTCTCAATCTCAAATAATAACCCATGCTGCCGTGCATATATAATCGCTCTCGGATCATGAACTGTAACCACAATTTATTGTGTTTCAGTAACCACTTCGTTGTGCTTCACTCGAACTAATACTGTCAGGAGATCGTGGAGAGAACTTGTGCGGAGTTTAAGAAACCAAATTCAATTTTGGATACATAATATATTAGAAAATATCTCTTGACCTTTTCTTTGTGTCTTTGACCTAGATTCGTCTATCACTTTCTGTTTATTCTCTTTGTTTTTCTTCCTATTATATCTAATTAAGTTTTGTTTTGATTTCTAAACAACAACAATAATATATAATAATACTCACGTGATATTGTTTTGCTCAAAATCAAACCATCTCCTGTCTAAAAATGTTACCACATATAAACTTGTCGGAGTGTTAAAGAGATCTCGGAATTAAAGATCGACCAAGATCATTTTTGGATATAATATATTGGAAGATATGGTCTCTCTAGTAATTAGTTAACTCTTTTGTATAGTTTGAAAATTTACCTAAATGTAATTAGGTTTAATATTTTGTATATAAGGCAAAGCTTTGTGCTTTTATATATCAATGAGAAAACTGTTTATACTTCTAGGAGTTCTCCAAACTTGACGGATACTCTTTAAACCCATAAATTAGCTTCCATTTGCATTGCCTCTTTATCCACTACGATCTAGTGCCTTCTTTAACAATCATAACTCTCAGCCATCTTCGATGTTAGATCATGAATGCACGCACGATCATATCCATTATCGAGCCATTCATACTTCTTGATCACCATCTCCTTTTCCTCGATCAAAACTTCTCCTTTTCTTTGATCACATCTGTTCACAAACCTCAGTGTGTGTTCCACGCATATGGATATATATAGTTCTCAGATTTCGTTTTTCAGCCCCACACATCTAATCTACTCATCAGTCACGAACTCGTGTTGCATTCCGAATCATATGGTAATTTACATTTTTGTTCATCTCCCACGTACATGCATGCACCCACAATCAGAGTCCATACATGCTTGTCTTGATCACTTTCTGTTTTCAAAACCTCAATCTTCTCTCTCCACCCAAATATTTTTTTCCGTGTATGGGAATGATGGGAAATATATAACTTTGGCATTGTATTTATATAATATGTACTCAAACGCTTGTAGACGTTATACCTTAACTATCTAATAACGTTTTTAAGATCATATTCAATCTTTAAAGAGATCATATTCAATCTTTAATAAATCATTTTTCCTTTTAGGTGTCTCTAAACTACAATAATCATTCTTAGGATTATTCTAATACCTCCCACAGTGGACGTGGTAATCTTGAACGTGGATGTTGAATTTAAATCCTTAGAACAGTGCTGTTAGAAGCCCGTTTGTGAACATATCAGCGTATCAATACGAGGAGGGAACATAGACAACAGATACTTAGCAGAAAGCTATTTGTTCTCGCACAAACAGAATGTCAATCTCAATGTGTTTGGTGTGTGATAATCACATCAATTACCCCTAAATGGGCATCGATGTGTGGATGTAACACTTTAAGTATCAAATCCACGTTAACATAAAGATCATACACTAGTGGTGTGAGATTCAAAGTAATTTAGAGCAAATAATTTTGGGTTTTTATGTTTATAAACAAAGTAATGAAAGAAATAAAATTGAACAAATTTAAGAAGATAAAAGCATTGAACCATGAGTTCTACTATCATAAAAGTGAATTAACAATCAAACAATGATGCAAGTGGTTGAATTAAGCATCGTCGTAGAACATAAAAATCACAATCATGACTAATCCATTTTTGTTGCACTGATTACTTCATTAATTAAGTATTAACAAAACTTCTGTTTGTAATCTCATAATCAATGGCATTAAGAAACAACTCCCATAAGTTTGTTAAACACCTTAAGCATTTTATTGATCACTTTCTGGACGTGAAATTCCTATGATCTAGATTCAAGTGTTCACATCAAATCTAATAGTAAGAACTAACCTAAATAGAGGATCTAACAATAATCAAGCTAAATAATCATCATCTAACCGTCAAATCATCATAATTTAGCATAACCCATGATCCAACTAAAAGATTTAGAAACTAAACATAGGGAAAGGGAAAGGAAAGATAAAATCATGGAATACAAAGATAGAGGTGGAGAAATATTTCAAAAGAGTGACATAATAGCATGAAGATCAATCAAAAACATCTAAAGAGAGTTTGGATATAAAAACTAACTCTAGAAGAAAGAAAACTTAATTTAGGGAGGCAAAAATAGTTAACCTGTATAGTAGTTGTCGGTCAAACTTGGCAGTGGTGACCGCCAGGATGAGCTCCTTGTTGAAGTTGGTGGCCTATCTTAGCGGTGAGGACCAACATTAAAACAGTTGAATCTTTCAACTTTTTCTTGTCTTCTCTAGCGGTCCATAGCTAGCGGTTGTTACCGCTACCGGCTACACTTCTCCATAAAAATCATCTTTTCTTCATTTCGCTCGCCTCAAATCTCCTCGCCCAAGTTCCAAGTCTCCCATTCACCTAAAAAGACTCAATACTATGAAAAATGCAATATATACAACTTAGGACTCTAAAATGCGAGATAATAAAAAAGTAAGAGTCGATTGCATATTTACACTTCTAAATGATGTAAAATAAGATTAAAGTGAATAAAGAGTTAAAATCATGCAAAACCATACATATCAATGAGTTGAGGTTAGACTGGGTTCGTAGACATAAAGACATAGTAACATTGTCACAATAAACAACAGTTGTTGTTGCAAGAGGGTAATGGAGCGAGTAGCATATTGCGGATCCATATTGTTTTGGATACAACATTGGCGATACTTCGATACTCAGCTTTGAAACTTGAACGTTAGATAGTAGGTTAGATAGTAGGTTGTCGTTTTGAAAACCAAGATATGAGGTTACCAAAGGAAAAAAAACAAACTTTAGGTAGAGGTTACCAAAGGAAAAAAAACAAATTTTAGGTAGAACGACGATTTTAAATTTATTAAGAATTGTGAATACGAGATAAAATTTATTAAATTAAATTTAAAGTGAAAATTAAAATGAAGGAAAATAAAAGTAAATACAACTAAATATATTTACTAAAATTGAGAATTGAAATATAGAGATCCAGATGAATTAAATTGTTTAACTTGCAAATAAGGAAAGTAAGACAATATACTAGCATGCTAAAGAAAGGAATTTATGGATTTGATATCCTAATTCTGGTATTTAAATATAGTTTATCTTCTTATTCTTTGAGCATCACTATTATCTTTCCTTTGTTTTTATGTTAAATATTCTCCGCAAATTCATCTCTCTGTTTCCATTTTGATTTAACTTTCTCTGTGTATATATATGTGATCATGAACTTGAACTGACCATGAAGATATCAGACCCGATTACGATAACATCAATGAAAACACACATATACAATGAAGATGTATTTTTTATTGAACCAATACCCTCCAACCGGGTACAGACATCGTTAAATATCCTATAATCTGGCATAAACGCCACAAAGTTGATACGACTGTCGTGTATAAAATCACTATCTTAAAAGCATCACTAGTCTAATTCGTGTTACCACTTATGATTTTGTCGGAATATTAAGAGATCTTATAGATAGAGAGATCAATATCGATTTAGATATAATATACTGGAATATATGATCACTCTTGTAATTAGTTCATCTAATGTATAGTTTGACAATTTACCTAAATGTAATTATTTTGTATATAAGCCAAAGTCTTAACAATTTTATCAATGAAAAAACCGTTAATACTTCTAGGGTTCCTTCAAAATCTGACATAAATCTTTGTAAAGTAGGCCCAAACTTCCTTAGGACTAGTATTTTTTGAGCTAGATTATAAATATTAATATAATTGTGACACTACAAGACTTTCATGAACTATAATACATGCATCGTTACAAGATTCAAATAAGCTATGTCACACATAGATATTGAAAAATGTATATAAACTTGTGTGTGTTTTATACATAAATATGTCATAAAATAATAATAAAATAGTTATAAATCAAAATATCTTTGACAGTCAACAAACTAGTACATATGTGGTACAGTTTATTAAATAAAATTAAAAGTGAAAATGAATTGGAAAATAAAAGTAAATACAAAATTACAATTTCTAAAATTGAGAAAAGTCAAGATGAAAAAAATAAATAAAGACACTCAATGGAAACCCTACGGATGGGGGAACAAGAGGTGGCATCATACCGCACATCAAATATTCGATATCAAGCTTATGACACGCTTCTGGCCCCACAAGCCGAGATAGAGGAGCAGAGGTCCCAATCGGAGATAAATTGCTAGGGTGACGGCTCGTGGTCGAGTTCAGATCAGCTTAGTGGGCATGGGTGGATTACTTTTTTGCGTGAAAAGATATTATTGTTGGGATTAAAAAGTATTAGACGCAATTTTTCTCCTCTCCGTACAGAATTTGATTCACTTCTATCGGCTATGAGAAGGTTGAGCAGGTTATCATACAAAGAGGTGGTCTTTAACACAAATTGTAAAGATCTTATTACTATTACGGAAGCTCCAGATGATTGGCTAGCCTTCGCTTTAGAGCTTGATGATTTTCAATCTCCTAGATTTCCTTTCTCTTTTATTCCATTAATTTATATTTTTTATATTTTGAATTTTCGTGCCAATTTTCTCGCTACGAGAGCTCGAGCACGAGGTGTCATGTTTTTTCTATGTAAGTTTTCACTCTCCGAATTGGTTTTTTCAAGAGAAAACCGTATCTTGAAAGATTTAACGAAAATTAATTTTTTCCATAAAAAGAAAAGATCAAGATGAATTAAACTCTTTTAACTTGTAAATAAGGAAACTATGAAAATATACTAGCATAATAAGGAAAATAATTTACGGATTGACCATAACTTTGGTCTTTAAATATAATTTATCTTCTTTCTCTTTGATCATCACTATTATATGTCCTTTGTTTCATCAGTTAACTGTTAATTATTCTCCTAACTTTCATTTCTGTGTTCCCATTTGATTTGACTTTCTCTTTGTATCAAGTAAAACACGTTAAATTTATACATTGTTCTTATGTTAAATAACCTTTTTATTCTAGGAATTTAGGATATTATGATTATTATTATTTTGCGTAGTTATGAATGGTTTACAAAATTTATTTTTTGCAGTTTATTTTTACTTTAGATAAATAACTAAAAAAAAAAAGTCTTTAATTGGATAACAAACATGTTTACCACAATCTCATCAATCAAATACATGTGCCACAATATCTATTTCACACATTCTTAATTGAAAAATAAAAATTTGAATAGATAATATCCAAATATTAAATTAAATCATAACACAGTATTGTAATTTAATCAATTAATTAACACATCACATTTATGTTCATTATAATTTTGGCATATGTCGAAATCTTGCTAGAAAGATCAAGTTTTATGTAACAAAATCCCCATCATTCACGATTTTAGTAGTATTGTTTGGTTTAATTTTAGAAAATTGTTGCTAAACATCATTTTCTTAAAACATTCTATGAAATTTTTTATTTCTAAATTTTTAAAACTAATATGTAGAGAATAGTATTATATCTATTCTATTGATCCATGGTCAGACTGGATAAATCTACTAATCCGAAAGCTATTTCGGTTTAAAGACATTGGTTGTACTTTTATAAAAAGGGTAACTTAGGAAATCAGGTAGTTTCTATGTTTTTATTTGCCAAATAAGTAGTTTTTGTTTGAATGATGTTTTAGGTACTTTTTAGGTAGTTTTTTGGTATTTTTGATAAAAGTGTTTGACAAATGACAAGAATTGTCTTTGTCTCTTAGAGATAAAGGAAGAGAAAATGGGAGAGAGGAGAGAGGTGGCACTAAGACGAGGAAGGGGGAGAGATTAGGTGGGATTAGATTTGAAGGGATATTAATGGGGGGGGATTAGGGTTACTGGGTAAGAGAAGAGGCGGGAGATTTAAGGCGGGGCGAGGGGAATAACAGGGGCGTGGAGTATCGAGGCGGCGTGGCCATCGAGGCGCGTGGTTCGACCTATGGAGAACGGTATCTTATGAAGATGGACCCCAAAAAAAGAAGTGGGCTTTATAGATTAAATGTTTGTATTGGGCTGAAAATACACTGTAGTTTTTTTTTTTGTTTTCGTTAATTTGAATGTAGAGACAACAATATGATAAGGTTGCAGGTAATATCTTTATCTTATCTTCTACATGTAGAGCTGGTAGGTTGATGGTTAGAATAGAATGACACTTCCTGAATAATACTAAACTTTATTGATAGATTTCCTAGATACAACTTATTGAATCTACCAAAACTATTCACATATTCTGGGGAAACCAAGCTATGAATACACTCATCAACAGAAATTAAAGAGATAGATAAGAAAGAAATTAGAAAGTCCAGAAAATGATTCCCTGAATCGTTTCTCTACTCACACTGATACCTCCCTGAAGCATATCCAAAACCTTGTGCCTTATTCCATATATATAGCACATAAGGAGGGCACCCTTAACCTTACCCTTAAGTGATCGTTAACCTCTGGTCAAGCAGCATCTTTTGACAGCTCAATGCATAACTGAAAACTGTCATTTCCTCTCTTTATTTTGTCATTTTCTGCCACCTCATTCCCATTGTCTGCTTTATTCATGGAGAATGGCATCTTTGTCTTAATTGGCTCCTTTGATTTCTGTGTTTTCCCTCCCTTTTCTTGCTTGTTTCTCCTCATGTATACCTGATAGGGCTTAACAATACTCCCCCCCCCCTCGAGAAAGAGCTTGTCCCCAATCTCAAAGGTAGGAAATTGTTGCACTAGGTCTCTCACGATTACCCAAGAATTTTCTTCTCCTAGCAACCCTTTCCATTTGATCATAGCCTCTGAGGACCCAGCTGAATTGTACCTTGTTGACACCACTGACTCTGGTGCGATCACAAACTCATCTATTGTAAACATAGCTGTTGGGAGCGGATGCACCTGGTGATGTTGTCCAACTGCTGGCATGAGCTGAGATATATGGAAAACATTGTGTATTTTGGACCCCTCCGGAAGTTTCAACCTGTAAGATTTTTGGGTAACCATTCGGTTATCTAGAACCAAACCAAACCAAAAAGATAACCGATCTCAATTTATATCATTTACAATCAGTTCTCATCAAATAACCAAATTCGAATTGATTTGTCGAAACCTCGGTTCGGTTTGGAAAAATTGGTTCATGTTTTAATGTAAATAACAAATTACTACAAAATGAAAATCGAAGATCTACGCAGGTACAAAAGATTCTCATCCGACCTAGAAAAGAAAAAAGAAAAGAGTGAATAACAAATTACTCAGTGAGGAAATCCTCTTTTCCCACTAGACATACAATAAAAACGTTCCAAATACATTTAACAATTAGTACTTAGCATATAATTAGAACATCATAAACTCAAACAAACAATACACTGACATCATAATCATCATGCAAATATTAACTTATTCAACAAATGCTCATTTATCCATCTAGATTATTAAATTGAAAATTCATACATCTTAACTATCATAATCTTGGCTTAAAAGTCTATCAATTTTCTGTGGTCCCACCATCCTAATGTGAACCCTATAGAGTCCGACCATCCTGGTTATGAAATGTAAACATATGTTCTAGCCATCCTGGATGTATACTATAACTATCGTGACTCTATACTCTAGTTGTCCTAGCTCTTTACTTCACATATCATCTCATCCCATGTCATTGAACATTATCAAATAATATATCAACTATCACTAAAACATAACATCATGCAATTTAACATATCATGCCACTTTCAAAAACTAAGCAACCTAATATTTTTTATGCATTCACAAGCAATCATAGAAAACATTAATATCCAACACACATATTTTTCTAAGCATATGCTCAGCAATTCTTGAAAAATACGAAAGGAAATATAATGTCCACATATCACACCCTCACCTGACTTTGACGATTAAGCTAATGAACTCAGACTTGAGATTAAATGGTGATGATGTTGGTGATTGTGATGAGAAATTGATGATGAATGCTTAAGATGAGAGATTGGTTTCGTTGGTGATGAGTGGTTGGGTTTTCTCTTTGTTTTGATGGTGGCACTAATGATATAAGAAACAAAGAAGTAGATATGTACACCTCTATAAAGACCAGTACATCTTCTTCTTCTTTTTTTCTCCTATTGGGTTTTATAGTTTTCCCCACCTTCATGAGAATTCGTCCCCGGATCCAATGTTCCTTGCTAAATTCCTCTCGTCCTTACATAGTTTACGATATTACAACATCTTCAAACAACTCTGAAAATGATTCAGTTGACCTTTAAATAATCATATAAACAAGTATTGTCTCAAATTAACTGATTATCAAACCAAAGAGATCATCAATCTTCATTTATATCTTTTCCTTTAAATTCTTATCAAATAACTGAATTCGAACCGATTTGCCCAAACCTCAAATCATTTTGTAAAATTGGTTCTGGTTTTGATCCCAAGTCTAAAAACAAGAATAAGACTTGGTATCAAAGTTAAGAGAAAAATTTATGGATCTCTTTCTTGTAGAAAGAAAGGTTTGTTCAATAGAGCACAAATACCCTAGACTTGTATGCCAGGCTGAGCAAATTTTTTTTGTTGTGGACAGGCTACACTCTTGCCTTAAACTTGGCTCAAATAAAAATATCAATCCATTTAAACCCATTAAGGTCGATCCAAAAAGTTCGGCGCTGACCTAACTGGGAATATGGAAACTCAGCAAAAGAGGAAGTCATGTTCGGATAAAAAAAACTTGATAAAAAAGAAAGTCTGAATTTAAGAAGGAAAATAAAAACTCTAACCACCTTAATTCACTATAAATTAAGAGTTACTCTCTCTTCACAAAGACATCTACAAAATTGCGGCAAAAAATTTAAGAGTCCTAGTTTTCAATTATATCTCAAAACTCTTTTACAGTATTTTTTAAACTAGTTTTATCATCTCGACCTATCTAGTTCTTTTCTTCTGTAATAATCGATCTCAAAATTTCATTAATAACTAGAACCTTCAATTTCTCCAAGCTATAAATTCTATTGTTGTGACCGAAAGCCTAGTTCAACATAATCGAGTCAGGTCGGTGCAGAGCATTCGAGTATTTTTTACCAAGTTTTCTTATTTTACTGGATAATTGGCTGACCGAAGACGCACAAGGGTCGAAGAGATAGCTCGCAGAGTCCGTAATGAATGCAGTGTTCTCAAAGTCATTTCAGGATCGACGATAGGGCTGTCAAAATATGAACTGTCCCGTGAGTTCCGCGGGTTTTGACCCGCCGTGGGGCGGGTGCGGGTCAACGAAGGGAAAATTTTGCAGATCGAAGAATTGGAGTGCGAGGTGGGTGCGGATCGTGGGATAAAAATCTGCGGGTTAGCGGGTAACCCGCAAATATAATTTTTTTAATACATATTTTTGTGGATTTGGCGGGTCGGAAAAGCAGGTTTGGTGGATTGGAGACCCGTCAATCCGTAAATTAATTAGAAAACGTTTATAAAAATATCGGGTTAGCAGATTATCCGCGTGTTTTGCGGTTTTTGAGCGGAACAGTTTAAATCCACGGATTGACAGGTCAAACAGATAAAAAAAATTAGAATCAATAAATTAGCAGGTTGGTAGAATGAATTGACAAAACGGATTGACAGAGCGGATTAAACCCATTTGTAAGGCCTAATCGACCATATAAATTACAAAATAGGTTATATGATGCCGAAGTTAAACATCCGGACTTGGGCTTAAAACTATGGACTTAATAATGGACCAACTCATTTCTATACCTTTCGTGGCTAGAGTAATGCAGACATAGACGTGGGCTTAAACTATGGACTTAATAATGGGCCGACTCATTTCAGTAGGAAGTACTTGTACTACACGCCTGTACTACTTCCTCTCATCTCACATCCAAGAGAGTACTACTCCTACACACAAACCTGAAAACACCCAAAAATAAGAAAAAAAGGACGGACGAAATCTAATCCAGCAATCCGGTAATTAAGATATTAACTAATCCGTGTTTGATTAAATTCGACCAAAGAATCAGAAATGTCATCCTCTAAAAACATTTTGCACAAATTTAACTCCCGTTTGATTTGTTCAATTTATCATTTGTAACTACTATTTGATTAATAACTTTAAATGCAAGTACGCAATCCAAAAGAAAAAAATTAATATGCAAGTAAAATATTTAACTTTTTAAGTATTTATTTACAATAGTTTTTGTCTATTACAATATACTTTCTAATTAATTTACCTTACACGTAACGTAACGTAATAAACTTCCAATTTAAACGGAGAAACAAGCAGCCCTGTTGGCGCGTGTCACCACCGCACCAACCGGCGGCGCGTCACCCTTAGCAAGTCCAGCTAACTCCAAACGCCGATGAGCTGACGGACGGGGAAGATTCTCCGGTACGATAGTCTCAAGCGAGTTCTCAAGCCAAGGTGGACACGTCCTCTTGTCACTCCACCTCCGCAGCGGCGCCGTGCCCACCGCAACATCTTTCATCGGTGATTCCACAACCGCCGCTTCTACTGACGCCACGTCACTGATCTGAATAGCGCCGATCATGATAGTCGCTGCCATACCAAAGACAAGTGAACATTTTCTTGTCCGTGGCTCCGTCGCATCCTCCGTTCTCCTCCTAAACAATAAAAGAATAAAATGATATTTAATATGTGAAAATGATTGGGTAAATATGATTTTTTTCATGAACAGAAGAGATACCAATAGATCTTTGACGTTGGCTTGAGAAGTGAAGATAATAATTGTGCAGAGTTGGAATCTAGGAGAGGAAGATTCAGACAGCAACTTATTCTCCCTGCCATTGTTATTCCTCTGTTTCCGTTTTTATTTCTTCTTTAGAATCGACCTTAAAGCAAATTTTATTTTATTCCTTTCTTCCCCATATATATATACTAGATTAGACTCCTATAATAAGCGGCTTTGATATAAAAAACTAAAAAATAAATTCTTTTAACACGATGAACTTATCATGAATATTACTCCTTAAATATACATTTTAAAAATTACTCAAATAGTTTATATTTATCAAAAAAGAAAAGTTGGCTACCTAATAATATTAACGAATTTTCTTTTAAGTCAGCTATATATATATTATTTGGTAAAATTAATTAAATATAACGCAGACGACCACAATTCAAAACACACAAGTAGTTTACAAAAAAAGTTGGCTACCTATAATAGGCGGCTTTGAAATTCTTTTAACACAATAAAATTTTCATGAATACTACATTTAAGTTTTAAATATTATTCAAATATTAAATATTTTTATTTATCAGAAAAAGTTGGCTAGTTAACAGAATAAACAAAAATTGGTGGGAATTGCTAAAATAATTTTAAACATTGTCTCAAATGTAAAAATAACTCCATTCAAACATTTTTTACAAAAGTAACTAAAATATGGAAATTATAAAACCATCATTCAAGATCAGCAAAAGAGATTTTTAATTAGATCAATTATAATTATATATGTATATATATGTATGCGTCGAGAGAGTTAAATATGAAAAGATCGTTTGAAAGTTTGATTTAAAATTTGAAATTTTGCGGACTGAGTTTGAAAACTCAAATTAGGATGTAAGGTTCAGAATTTAATTTTTAAGGTCTAATGTGTTAACGATAAAGCTGTGTATTTGTTTAAGTAAGCAATAACCAAACCAAACCAATGTTCATAAAACGCCAATTCGGATCTCAATCGAGAGAGTTTGAAAGAAAAAAAACAACTCTAACAAATTGTAGATATCGACCCATGTTTCACAGAATTGAGAGAAGAGAAGATAAATCTAAGAAATTGTTCATGAATGAATACGAAGGCTAAACATTGCCTTATAGTAAAAGGAAAGCACTGAGAGAAGGTTCGTAAAAAGAAAATACCAAAACTGTTGCCTCAAGGTTCGAAATCTAGAAATTTCTTATGCAGATCAAAAAGTTATTCCCACGTTGCCTCATCGATTGACTCGTTAGCCCATTTGACCAACACCATCGTAGCTGCTCTGTCCTGATGCTGAACCATCTTGCGCTCAATGATACTCTCGGGTTCCTTAACCAAAACGTCTTGGGCAATTGATGGAAGCTGAGTAGATGTAAGCACATTTCCCACCATAACCTTTAATTGTGAAACATGAAACACAAGGTGAATTAAGGAAGTTACAAGTAATTGTAATTTGTAAGCGACTTTCCCACACTTATCAATGATCTTATTTGGCCCAAAATATTTGGGAGATAACTTCTGATTGACTCTCATGACCACATACTTCTGTCTATACAGCTGCAACTTAACAAAGACGTAATCTCCAATGTCAAATTCTCTCTCAGTTTTGTGTTGATCCGCAAATTGTTTCATTCGATGTTGAGCCATCAACAAATGGAATTTGAAGATTAACATGTTTTCCCTCTCTTGTATGCTCCTTGCCAGCACTACGACCTTAGATTCCCCGGGTAGACAAGGGAGATGGATCAGAGGAGCTTGACCGTAAACATCTTCGAAAAGACTTATCCGTGTAGCAGAATGGAACATCGTATTATACAAGAATTCTGCTAATGGCAACCACTTACTCCATATGTGAGGTCGATCGCTGCACATACATCATAAATAAGTCTCCAAGAAACAATTAACCACTTCCGTTTGGTCATCACTTTGTGGGTGATAGGCACTTGAGTAATTCAGAGAAACTCTATGCAATGTAAAAAATTCTCTCCAAAAGTCACTCAGAAACACTCTATCTCTATCACCTACAATCGATTGAGGACATCCATGTAGCTTAAAAACGTTGTCCGGGTAAGTTTGAGCTATTGAAGCGGCTGTATACGGATGTGACAGAGCCTTGAAATGAGCCGCTTTTCTTAACTGATCAACAACGACTAGATTCACTGTTTTCCAAAGAAGTCGGCAAACCATCAATGAAGTCCATATAGACGTCAGTCCAAATTGTCTCCGATATTGATAATGGCTGAAGCAATCCATTGCAATTGTATCATACTTGCATTGTTGGCATATCATTCAACCTCTTATATACGTTTGTATATCTTTAGACACCTTACAGTAAAATAAACCTTTAACCCTTTGGTGAGTAGCATCATGTCCTGAACGTCCAACACTACCCGAACAATGTAGCCACTGTAAAATATTGTTTCTTAGAGTGATATTCATGGGAATAAATATCTTACTCTTCCTTCTCAAGACGTTCTACACCCATGAGAAATATTTTCTAGACTTCATATCATTCTTTAACTCTTCAATCACGTCTTTTAACACTGCATCCGTTTCCTTGAATTTCTTTCATCAATCACATTCAAGTACAGACATCGCCATGTGTAAAATCTTCGAACCCTCAACTCGCGATAATGCCTCAGCTAACAAGTTATCATTAACGTGCTTATATTGAATCTCGTGATCAAAATCCAACAATTTTGGCAACCATTATTGTTGTATTGGAGTATTTAACCTTTGTTCCAGCAAATATTACAAGCTCTGTTGATCCGTTTTGATGATGAAACGATTAGTAAGTAGATAATGGTCCATTTTGGACTTTAAATACTACTGCCAACAACTTCTTTTCGTATATAGAGAGATGGAATTGCCTTCCCATCAAATGTCTACTAATATAAGCCACTAGATGAATGTCCTGCATCAGCACCACTCTGATTCCCCCTGCCCACACACATCAGTTTTCACAACAAAAGGTTTATCAAAAATGGGTAAAGCCAAAACATAAGCTTTACACAAAGCTTGCTTCAAACAATCAAAAGCTTCTTGAGCCTCTTGAGACTATATGAATGAATATGTCTTTCAATGCGGTTAAAGGCCTTGCAATCACACCAAACCTATTCACAAAGCGTCTATAGTAGTTGGCTAAGCCTTAAAATTCATTGAGTTGCTTGAGATTGATAGGTTTAGGCCATTCCGCCACCGCCCTAACCTTAGTAGGATCGGTGGATACTCCTTTAACTTCGATATAATGCCCCAAATACTCCACTCTCTCTATAGAAAAAGTACATTTACTTCTCTTGGCATATAAACAATTCTGCCTCATCACTTCAAAGACGCATTTAAGATGTTCCACATGTTGCTAGAGTGATGAACTATATATAAAAATGTCATCAAAAATATAAGAAGAAATTGTCGCATAAAAAGTTTAAATATCGAATTCATCAAACTCTGAAATGTAGTTGGTGCGTTATTAATGCGAAATGGCATCACTAAATATTTATATGACCATTGTGAGTCTTGAAGGCTGTTTTGTGGATATCATTTGTGTCCATCCTCACTTGGTGATAACCAACTCGTAAATTGATTTTAGAATAAATTTTAGAACATTCCAACTCGTCTATTAAATTCTCTATCAATGGAATATGAAATATATCCTTCATTGTCATCACATTCAATCCCCTATAATCGACCCATAATTTCCAACTACCATCTTTTTGTTTCACTAATACCACTAGAGACGCGTAGGGTTTGAACTCGGCTGGACTATACCACTAGTAAGCATCTCTTCTACCATTTTTTCGATCTCATTTTTTGATAGAGTGCATAATGATACGGTCTCTGGTTTATGGGATCAGAACGTTCCTTCAAGGGAATTTTCTGATTGTGATTCTCTCAAAATGGAGACAGAAACGTTGGTTCTGCAAATACCTCACTAAATCCGTTCAATACTTCCTCAATTCCTTGATGAACTACAAAATCTTTTTTATTTGTGTTTAAGGAATATATCATTACTTCGTCCTCCTGATGTATATAGTGCACACAAATCATTGCCAATTGAGCTTGATCATCCTGCATCTTATTAATTTGAGTGCTTTGACTACTCTGGCCAATCCTTGGTGAAGTCCGTGTAATACAACCTTCTAGCTATTCATCACAAATTTTATTTCCAATTTTTTCAAATCCCATGTGATTGGTCCCAGAGTTTCCAGCCATTGTATGCCTAAGACCATATCACAACCTCCTAGAGGAATGATCATAAAATCTGCTTGAAATGGCGTGTCTTGGAATTGCCATTTTAACTAATTTATTTTCACATTAACTCCTAGCTTTCTTCCATCTGCGATAGACACTCTTGCCATTCATGCATGTAACATATAACATCCTAGTTTTCAAAAAATATCGGGTCGATGAAGTTATGAGTAAAGCCCGAATCGATCAATATGAATAAGACCCGCTTCCCGTGAATACCCTTAACCTTCATCATTTTGTAATCTGAAATTCAGCCACCGCACTAACCAAAATCTGTGGCAGGTTCTCTTCCTCCTGTACCACTAATTGCTCATTTTTTCATCATTAGTCCCAACCTCTTCAGCAAACTCTAACATAAAAAGTTGTGTTCTCTTATGTTTAAGGTAATGTTCTGGAGTGTACTTCTCATCGCAAAAGTAACACATACCCTTAGATCTTCTTGCATCATAACAGAGTTTTAACGCGTTGCAGTATTAGGACTTAGTTTATGCTGATCAGCTTCCTTTCTCGTGGTCCACCTTTTCTGAAACTCATTTTCCTTCTGGTTACTCATACCCTTAACAGCATCTGTTATTTTAGAAGCCCAAGTCGGCATAAAACACTTCTTGGGGTGAGCCTTTTTATACAACCTCCCTAACATCAAGCATTGCCTAATTGACTAAGGTTGGAACATGCGAATATGCATTTGGGTATCCAGTCTCAAGCCATCTAGGTACGCACTCACCAAGTAATCTTCAGAAAGATTCACGTTGGTTTTTATCAACGTGAATTTCTCATGATATTTCACAATTCCTTCTGTTTCCTAGAGTTGTTTCAATTCTGCAATAGGGTCGTCAAACACATCTTCAAAACGTTCTTTCTATAGTTTCCTGTAGGTGTACTAAACAGTCATCCCATACCCACCATGACTTGACTGCAACAAAGACTGATGCCAAGTAGCGGCATGACCTTCAAAGTGAATTGTAGCTATCTTCACCTTTAGCTTATCGGGTGTAAAATCAATAGAAAAAAATTCCTCCACCTTAAACAACCATTTTTTCACCTTATCACAATCAAAACATGGAAAATCTACCTTACCCACACGTGTGAGACCAGCGTAAGAGTAGGATCCAAGTTTGCTAAAATCGTTTCTGGTGTCGTGTTTAACAACAACGAGTTTTGATCTTGTGTCTGATCCCCGACAGCCGATGTGTTCTTCAATGCTAGGATACGAATTGCTTCAAATATCTCACCAATATGCTTTTCAAATTTCTGGTTTTGCCCTGCCACCAACCCTTCGACCACTCTGATGCGTGAACCAAAAACTTCTTATGTCTCCTTTATTACAGCTTCCTTCAATTTTTCTTGCGCTCTTGTTCTGCCAGCCATGGATTCCAAGGATAGAAAAAGCTCTGATACCTTTGGATAAAACTGTGTATTGTTTAGTAAGAAACAACGAAACCAATATTCATTAAAAGCCAATTCGGATCTCAATCGAGAGAGCTTGGAAAAAAACAACTCTAACAAATTGTAGATACCAACCCAAGTTTCACAGAATTGAGAGAAGAGAAGATAAACCCTCGAAATTGTTCATGAATGAATGAATGAATAACGAAGGCTAAACATTGCCTTGTAGGAAACGGAAAGCATTGAGAGAAGGATTGTAAAAGGAAAACACCAAAACTATTGCCACGTCAGAATTGTTCCCACATCACCTCTCTTTTCCTGTAATATAAAGTTTCAATTGAAAGTTTGATTTATGATTTTCAGTTTCATGGATTGTGTTTAAAAGCTAGATATAGGATTTAGTCTCAATGTTTAGATTTTAGTTTGAATAGGTTTTACAATAGTATACTTTGTATTTGTGTACCAAACATACTGATATTGAAGTCTTACTTGTATTTAAGTTTTACAAGACTGACACTACCGGTATTATTCTTTTTATATTTGGACTTTACTAAGTCAACTTTCAAGAAAGTTGGATTTGAATTTAAAATTTTACTAGATGGACTATCGCAAAAGTTTAATTTATATGGATTTTACGAACACATCAGCATGAAAACACTCCATGCTACTAAAATATAATGTAATAATTGTCTAAATTTACTTTATAAATATGAATGTAGTGAAAGCACCTTTGACCCATTGATTAAGGGTTTAAAAGACTTTAACACCAGATTTGGGGTTTGAACCCCAACGAGTGCAATTTCTTACATATTAAAAGATACAAAACTATTCAGAGGTTCTAAAATATTGCAGATATAGTTGTCCGTCGTGGTCTCGTGTGATGCGGAGAGTGTTGGATCTAAATTATTATAAGCTCTGCGCTTATAAATATTTGAGAATGTGAATAAGAAATAACTTATAAAATGGATTGGATTTTGGGTTAAGTGTCAAAATAGATCCATTTGAATGTAAGTGAGTAAGTGAGATTTATTAAATGTCCCACATAGTTTAGCCGAACTTTTTTGCTCTAGTATAAATGACTAGAAGGTGATACAAGTGTTCAAATTGGCTAAGACTTATGGTACATGTGAGAAAGGATGGATCGGACCACACGCGCGCACCACCACCACCGCCACTAGGCCAGGCGCAGGCGTGGGCTTGGGCTTGGGTTTGGGCCGGGGCTTGGGTCTTGGGTCTTGGGTCTTGGGTATTTGGGTCGAGTGGTCCATTTCTTTTTGGATAATTTTTTATCTTAAATTGTCTAAAAATATCCTCTTAATTTTTTCGGTTAATACGAGATTTAATTATTTATAACAAAAATCAAAACCGATCGCATCATGTTAATGACAAAAATCGTAACTCTCTACGTATTAATGTCATGCAATCATAACGCATAATCTTACCATCAATTGCATGCGTTTAAACTCACTCCGAGCTCGCCTATATAAGGGACTCGTCTCATTTGCAAGAATTCACTCATTCGAAACACAAACATCTCTCTCTTAGACTCTTCACTATCTCGCTAAACGTTTCTCCATTCCTTCGGAAAACGGTACGTCTAGAGTATATCGTAGTTGTCTACGTTTGTAGATTCCACACCGATTGTATCATTGTGATCTCATATTGGTTGTATCCTGGGACTCCAAAAGCTCTGTGGATCCGTCTCACTAACGGGAGCTTTATTGAGTTAAGGACAGAGATCATATCTCGCCTCCGATTCTAATCGGTTTAATACGGGTTTCTCCAAATCGTTTTTATTGTTTAAATCGTTCTTCTTTATTTTCCTTATACGATTTACCTTCGCATTTCTTAACTCCCATTTCTGGGTCCTACAAGCTTAACTCAATAAATCCACTTCTAGCATATAGCTATAATCGGATTGAGATTTGCGAAATTATAAAACAATTTTACTCGGTTTTAGTTCTTATCTAGAAACGTGGTTTCTTTGGAAACACAGTTTCAAACGTTTTAGTAAACGCTTTCATAAGCGAGTTTACAAAACAATATAACACATCAAAAACGGTTTCGGCAAACTCTTATTAGCGATTTTGAGAAATGTTTGTGTTAAGAAATGGGTTTGGGTGCAAATAAATTTGCAATATTTCCGAAACGTTTTATAAGTCGGTTCTAAATTATTACACTAACTAATAGTGTTTGTAATTTAAAAACGTTAAACAAAATTAAATATTAGCTGATTCGTAAATAAATTTTATTTATCCAACGATTCAAGCATCTCACTCAATTGTTTCCATGGATTGTCAACAGATGTCGACTGAGACTGGGCATGTTGCAATCAACAAGGAAAATGAAGTTGTTCAAACAACCACTGTGAGTGCTGGACTATTGCCGGAAAAATTTGATGGTAATGAGTTCAAAACTTGGCAACAAAAGATGTTGTTCTATTTGACCACCCTCAAGTTTGACAAGTTCCTCAAGGAAGACAAGCCGGTAGCTCCTCTTGGAGCCGAAGATGTCGACACCATTGTGAGCATTGATGCATGGACGCATTCAGACTTCTTGTGCTGGGGTTAGATCTTAAGCTGCCTCGTTGACTCGTTGGATGCTGTATACAACAATGAGAAGCAATTCCCGACAGCCAAAGAGTTGTGGAATGCTTTGGAGAAGAAGTACAAGTCTGACGATGTGGGAACTCAGAAATTTGCGATGGCAAAATTTCTATATTTCAAGATGGTGGACTCGAAACCTATCATGGCACAATTGGATCAACTTCAATTGCTATGTAATGAGATAGCATCCGAAGGTATGAAAATTTGTGAGCTTTTTACGGTTAATTGGTTTATTGAGAAACTTCCTCCAAGTTGGGTGGAATACAAAAATTATCTCAAGCACAAGCGAAAGTCGATGTCTCTTTAAGACTTGATCACTAGGCTTCAAATTGAAGCTAGAAATTGCCATACAACCGGGCTCACCAATTGTGAGGAGCAAGATTCTTACCAAGCCTATCTTGCTCAAATGGCTAAGGTCAAAGACAAGGGTAAGGTCGGACATAAGATTTTCCCAAAAAATCTGAAACCTTCGGGATCCACGAACTTTAAAAAGCAAAATAGGATTGAGAAAAAGTTCATCGGGACTTGTAACTATTGTAGTAAGATAGGCCACAAAGCTCAAGCTTGTCATAGCAAGGCAAAGGCTAAAAAGTATACTCATCAAGCTTTCTTAACCTCAGAAGATCTATGTGCGGTAATCACCGAAGATATTCCGGAAGTCAATGCGGTTGAGACCAATCCAAGGGAGTGGTTATACGACACCGGTGCAACCACTCACATTTGTTGTGATAAAGAGTTGTTTAACACTTATCAAAAGAGTCATAAAGACGAAAGGGTGAAGATGGCCAACACCAAAGTGTCCAAGATTTTAGGACGTGGCAAAGTTGTGCTAAAGATGACTTCGGGACATGAGATCACTCTCAACAATGTGAAACATGTTCCCGACATAAGAAATAATCTGATTTCTGGCACACTCATGAGTAAGGCCGGATTTGGTGAGAACTTTGAATCCGATCAGTTAGTGATTAGGAAGAATGGGGTGTACTTGGGAAAGGGTTATGTTAAGGGTGGACTAGTCAAGATGAATGTAATGACGGTCTTACCAAAGAAAAATGTAACCAATGTTATTTCCGTTAATGAAAATGCTCAAGTTGCTTATTTGGTCGAATCTTTTACTATTTGGCATGAACGATTAGGACATGTGAATTATAAATCTATGAAAAAATTGATGAATTTAAGTCTAATTCCTAAATGCAAATCAATTAAAGATAAATGTCAAGTTGTGTACAAGCAAAACTTACAAAACAATCATCCCCTAAACGAGAAAGAACAACAGAACCTCTTGGTTTGATACACACAGATTTATGTAATTTAAAGTATCTACCAACTCGAGGAGGAAAGAAATATTTTGTGACATTTATAGATGATTGCACAAAATATTGCTGTATTTATTTATTACAAAGCAAAAACGAAGCTTTGGATAAATTTAAAGAATATAAGCTTGAAGCTGAAAATCAATTTGAGAAAACTATTAAAATAGTTCGAAGTGATCAAGATGAAGTATATGAAGGACCTTTTGATGCATTTTGTAGAGAAAATGGAATCATACATTAAACAACCGCTCCTTATTCACCTTCATCTAACGGAGTTGCTGAAATGAAAAATCGCACTCTTAAAGAAATGATAAATGCTATGTTGCAGGAATCTGGGATAGCTTAGAACATGTGGGGGAAGTTTTGCTTACCTCCAATTATATCCTCAACAAAATTCCGCACAAAGTGACGGGAAAAACTCCATATGAATTATGGAAAGGCACTATTCCTTCATACAAATACATGAAAGTGTGGGGGTGCTTAGCAAAGGTAGTTGTACCACCTCCGAAACAAGTCACGGTTGGACCAAAAACCTTTGATTGTATTTTTATCGGTTATGCACACAATAGTAGTGCTTATCGATTTTTGGTTCATAAATCAGATATTCCGGATATTCACATTAATACTGTGATGGAATCCCGGAATGCAGAATTCTTTGAAAATATTTTTCCGTTAAAAGATAGAGAATATCTAAAATGGACACATGATCAAAGAGATGTAAGTTCCTCTCAAAATGAGGCAAACTCTTCTGATACTTCATTTAATGAGCCGGAAGAAGTTGAAGATGAACCTAGATGGAGCAAAAGAGCTCGAAAGGAAAAAACTTTTGGTGATGATTTCCTAATGGTCTTTCTTTTAGAAAATGAACCAAGAACTTACATAGAGGCTATGTCTACGCCAGACACACCTTCGTGGAAGGAAGCCATAAATAGTGAAATCGACTCCATTATGCAACACCATACATGGGAGATGGCTGATTTACCGGAAGGGTTTAAAGCCCTCGGGTGTAAATGGATTTTCAAACCAAAATTGGAAACTAATGGTATGATAGACAAGTACAAGGCTAGACTCGTGGTGCAAGGATTCCGACAAAAGAAAGGTCTGGATTTCTTTGACACTTATTCTCCGGTAACGAGTATAACTTCGATCAGAATGCTAATTAGCATTGCTGCTTTACGAGATCTGGAAATCCATCAGATGGATGTAAAAACTGCTTTTCTAAATGGCGATTTAGAGGAAGAAATTTACATGAAACAACCTGAAGGGTTTGTTGTACCTGGACAAGAACACAAAGTCTGTAGACTTGTGAAGTAGTTGTATGGACTTAAACAAGCTCCAAAACAATGACATGAAAAGTTTGATAATGTAATGATGTCAAACGGTTTTCGCATAAATGAATGTGATAAATGCATATATGTTAAAATTACTACAACTGGGTATATCATTCTATGTTTATACGTAGATGACATGCTTATTATTGGGAGTAATAAAAATATCATCAATCAAACAAAAACCATGTTATCGGGATAGTTTGATATGAAAGATATGGGATTAGCAGATGTGATTCTAGGAGTTAAAATCACTAGACACTCTGATGGAATCATTTTATCCCAAGAACATTATCCTGACAAGATACTTGATAGATTCAAACTCTACTCAAGTGGGACTGCAAAAACACCTATTGACGCTCAACTTCATTTGACTAAAAATCAAGGTGAAGCGGTATCACAAGTGGAATATGCACGAGTTATCAGAAGTCTAATGTACTTAACAATTTGTACTCGACCCGATATAGCGCATGCTGTCAATGTATTAAGTCGCTATACAAGTAATCCAGGACACACACACTAGAAAGCTATAACTAGAGTATTGAATTACTTGCGATTTACGAAAAGCTATGGGTTGCACTATGGTAAAGAACCAGCAGTTTTGGAAGGATATACTGATGCAAACTGGATATCTGACTCCAAGAACTCAAAATCCACAAGCGGATATGTCTTTACAATAGGTGGTGTCGCTGTGTCGTGGAAATCTTCTAAAAAAACTCTGCTGGCCAGATCAACCATGGAATCTGAGTTTATTGCTTTAGACAAAGCCGCAGAGGAGGCTGAGTGGCTTCAAAATTTTTTGGAAGATATTCCTATGTGGGAGAAACCAGTGCCGACAATACGTTTACATTGTGATAGTCAATCCACTATCTTACGGGCACTGAATACTGAATATAATGGCAAGTCTTGTCATACGAAGACGACATAAGACCATTAGACATTTGATCTCAAATGGTATAGTCACGTTGGATTATATCAAATCAGCAGATAATTTAGCAGATCCTTTTACAAAAGGTCTAACTCGAGATCAAGTATTAAAATCATCAAGAGGAATGGGTTTACAACCTATGAATTAAAGATGACGTTAGATGGACACCCAACCTCAATGACTGGAGATCCCAAGAATGAGGTTCAAAGGGACAACTATATTAAACTGATTCTGCTGAAAGCACTATGAGACGAATGTCTCTACCCGATTCCTACGATGATTGAAAAATGCTAGTTTTCTAAGGATAAGCGTTGAGCTTTTAATGATTTCATACTTTCATTCTTATGAAGTACAAAATAATGCTTTCAACAAGACGGAAAAGCTTATGGGAAATCACCTATGTGAGTGTGAAATGGGGCCGTTTCTAGGAGAATGAACGATAAAGGCTATATTCTCCAAGTTTGCTCATGAATCCAGGCATGTTCAAGGCCACAATGAACACAACAAGAGAACGTAGTTCTACGAGAAACCTAACTGGGTTATGCCTGTTGTCTAAGTTTACATAAAACTCCGGGTGGTTCAAGACATCAAGTTCACCTCCTGGCCGAGTAAACTCGACAGATATTAACAATGATTGGTTCAAAGCTGAAAAATGCTACCACATTAGACACAGTTAGTTTTCGCATATACTCTCGAGACTTCTTTTTTATCTTTTTCTATCCAAAGAGTCTTTCAAGTCATCCATGTTTAGAGTCATTTCTATTCATGTAGGGAATTTTGGGTCTAAATTATTATAAGCTTTGGGCTTATAAATATTTGAAAATGTGAATAAGAAATAACTTATGAAATGGATTAGATTTTGGGCTAAGTGTCAAAATAGATCCATTTGAGTGTAAGTGAGTAAGTGAGATTTATTAAATGTCCCACATAGTTTAGCCAAACTTTTTCGCTCTAGTATAAATGACTATAAGGTGATACAAGTGTTCAAATTGGCTAAGACTTATGGTGCATGTGAGAGAGGATGGATCGGACCACACGCGCGCACCACCACCACCGCCGCCAGGCCAGGCGCAGGCGTGGGCTTGGGCTTGGGCTTGGGTTTGGGTTCGGGGCTTTGGGTCTTTGGGAATGTCTCGTGGTCGAGTGGCCCATTTCTTTTTGGATAATTTTTCATCTTAAATTGTCTAAAAATATCTTCTTAATTTTTTCGGTTAATACGAGATTTGATTATTTATAAAAAAAATCAAAACCGATCACATCATGTTAATGACAAAAATTGTAACTCTCTACGTGTTAATGTCATGCAATCATAACGTAGAATCTTACCATCAATTGCATGCGTTTAAACTCACTCCGAGCTCGCCTATATAAGGGACTTGTCTCATTTGGAGAATTCACTCATTCGAAACACAAACATCTCTCTCTTAGACTCTTCACTCTCTCGCTAAACGTTTCTCCATTTCTTCGAAAAATGGTACGTCTAGAGTATATCGTAGTTGTCTACGTTCGTAGATTCCACACCGAGTGTAGCGTTGTGGTCTCATATCGGTTGTATCCTGGGACTCCAAAAGCTCTGTGGATCCGTCTCACTAACGGGAGCTTTATTGAGTTAAGGACAGAGATCATATCTCGCCTCCGATTCTAATCGGTTTTATACGGGTTTCTCCAAATCGTTTTATTGTTTAAATCGTTTTTTTTTTCTTTATACGATTTACCTTCGCATTTCTTAACTCCGATTTCTGGGTCCTATATAGAGAACTTTTCCATCATCGAGATATCGTACATACAGAACCGTCTTTGATAGATCCGAATGTTGTAATGGAGATGTCGTACATGCAGAACTGCCTGTCGAAGAGAATTTACATCAAAAAATGTTATTTGAAGAAATTGTTCATCGTAATCGCATATACTGCAGATAGTCGAGTAAAAATCATATTATAGTTAAACCATATATCTCCAATAATAATGATTTAACAGACAAAAAAATATACGAATTTATACCTTTGTTTGCTGTAAGTCTGCAACTCCACACATTTTGCAAGGTTTTGTAGATTAGAGCTAATATTGTTCCGAGGTTGAGAACAGTGTTAGAGACTTACACTAAATTCTTAAGATGGTTTCCCTTACTAAATCTAATTTTGGTTATCGGAAGGTTACCTATGAATCATGTTAAAAGGAGCTGATAGAGGCAATACCATGTGAGGATAGCTGGCCCTTACTTAAACCCTTGCTTGTGCGATGATATAAAAAAAAAACATGCTTTTTCATCATGAAGACTCAAGCTAGTGTTCTACCAAAGAGATGGAAATGAAGTGATTGATAGAGTAGCCAGTGAATATATTTCTTTTTTGAATCATGACCTAAGTTGATAAACCTGATTTGTACTAAGATCTGGATGAATGAAAAGTAGTTGGTGAGTAAAAAAAAAGAATCTCTATGCATCTGCTTATAACAAGAAACAAATCACTCATCTTTCTCTCAATTATTTATCTCTTTGATTACTACATCTATCCGCAAAGTTCTTGTCTTTTAGGTATAACGTTCCATAATGTAATCATAACAAAAATAAGTACTTTGAGCACTTTTCTCACCACGTTCGTTGTGAATACAAACACATCCTAAATCGTGCTTCCAACCATGCACTTTTCTAAATAGTTAACTAAAGCCCATTTAGAAGAAAGAAAGTAAACCTAGAAAAGAATGGACTTGATCGACCCAATAAGATTAGAAATGTTAGGTCCATATGAAAACAAATAGAGAAAACCGTGAATGTGTTTGCTACTTCCAAATAATATACTCACGTACACGTATTGAAAAAAATATTTGATAATGATAGTTAATTAGCATCTGCATCACATGCTACCACGTCAACCAGCTTCTTGTCGGCCCGTTAAATTAATGAGAGATAGCAATCGTTTTCAGGAAAAAATCTATACAAAAAGTTTCTAATGGCGAAATATATTATGTTTGAATATTTCCTAACAATTACCACACGAGACTGAGTCTCAATTTCTTGTGAAGAAAAAATTCATCTGAAAACCGTCAAAAGGTGATAATATTTTAATTTTTTGGTTGACCAAAAAACGTAAGTATTTTTTATTCTATTTTCAAAAATATGAATCATAATTAATTTTGATACTCAAATAAAAAAAATACTAATGGAAGATTTTAAGTCTAATAGTCAAGGATTTAAAAGATTTTATATTAAATTTGGAGTTTGATTCTCAAAAAATAATTTTTTATAGATTAATAGGTATAATTTTTTTCCAAAAATTTCAAAATACTACAGATAAACCCAGCTATTGTGATCTCGTTTATTAGAAGTAACAAAGATTATTATGAATATACTGTATGTAGAATTGCCAGTCATAAAGACAAAAACACAAATATTATGGAGACAACTGTATATTGTGAAATTGTTTATGAAATTATTTATCATAATTTAATTATAGTTTCGTTTGTTAGAAATAAGATTAGCCATCATAAATATAGTGCATATAAAATTATCAGTAAAAAATCCAAATGTTATGGAGACAGTTGCATGTTCCAGAGTTGTTTATGATATTATCTATCTAATTATATATGTACTGTAATAGGTAGATTCAATAAATTTGATCATGTTATATTTGTAATAAAATAAGGTTGGATATTTTTGATGATGTGTACGAAGGAAAAAAATATTAAAATTTTTGAATTTTAATCCTAAAAAAAATTTATCTCTGAAATAAAACTTCTATCTAACTTTTCTCAAACTTTTTTTTCTCTCAAACCATTTTCACAAAAGTAATCTTCTACACCAACATTTCTTCTTTGTTTTTCTGTAGATTCGCCAGCCGACGTCGACTCCGGCGTCGGCCGTACTCTTTCTAATTATATTATAGAATTTTATAAAAAATCTTCAATATTTGGAGACGACAAATTGAAAAGGCACGAATGTGGATGATTTTTTGGATAATTGTCTTTCTCATCTTTACGGTTTTGCCGATACCGGCGATCTGTCTGTGATCTCGCCTATGAGTACGATAATTTCTTTCACACCACAATTGGTTGGGTTTGTGTCTTTTCGACGAGTCTCTTCAACACATTGTGTTTGTTTATGTGTTTTGCCGACAATCTCACCATATTTATCAATTATACCAGTTTGCTAGATTATATTGGGTAGAAAATGAGTCGTATTTTCTATTCTTGTTGTTTTGTGTTAGTTATTTTATGTCTCTTTTCGTAGAGTTTGATTCCGGTGAAGTTATCATTTGTGGTGTTTCTATCGGTTATTTCTGTTGGTTTGTAAAAGTTTAAGCGAAAGACAAACTCATACAGAGACAACCATTGATTATGGAGTTTGAAGTTTTCATGCAGTAGTGTTTTAAGATTTGCAAAATTTTTATAGTGCATCATAGTTGGGGTGATAGCTGAGAATTGCAATGGTTGAGTTTGAATACGGAGAAAAAACTTGATAGATTTGTTAATCCGTTAGCGAATAAGGCTTCTAAAATTGAAGCATCGTCAATTTCACTTTTTATGTTGTATTGTTTTTTAATTTTTTTGTTTACAGTATAGTTATATAAATATTATCTATGTAATTTTGTAAAATTTTGATGAAATTGATAATAATATTTAAACGTTAAAAAATAATCGTAAAAGTTAAAAGTAAGAAAAATAAAAGGATGTAGTAGGACAAAACAAAATTTCAAAGATTATTTTTTAAGGAAAAAATCAAAAGAGAAAGCAAAGAAAATAAATATTTAACAAAGTTAATACGTCGGCGTTTTATGTTTCCACGTTGCGCTTCCTTTTTCGACTTTATTTTCCATTAAATAACCGTCGGACTCGTATTTTTCGCCTCCGCCGGCGAACAGTTTTTCTATCTCTCCCTCTCTCCCAAAAGCGTGGTCTAATTTCTACCACAAAACCCTAATTTTCTTAAACCCCAAATTCTGTGCGACTCTGGAACAACTGCTTCAATTTTTTTTTTGATTCTGAACCCCATTGCTTACAAATCTCTTATCTAAAGCTACATTCTCCGAGAAATCGTTTTACTCGATTCGTTTAGTTGAGTCGCTGACTCGTGAATTGACTCGTGAGCTCTTTCGCTAAATTACTTGTAAAATTCATCCCTAGATGCGATGATGGTGCAATATGGAAGAAACTAGAGGAATTTCTGATCCGGAGAATGGGAGTTCGAGTTACGGCGGAAAACCGCCGAATCCTCTCTTCTCCTCTTCCTCCGCCGCCGCTTATAGGCAAAGCTTGGACGGCGAACGTTTATTGTCGCCGTGTAATAAGAGGTCACTGGTTCGACACCCATCTCTCGTAAGATTTCTTTCTTTCAACTCAATTTTGGATCAATTCAGGCTTAATTGATTCGAAAATCATCTTAATTACATTGAATGTTCAATTAAGTTGCTTTTTGTAATTATTAATCTCATTATTGGTTTCCTAATGTGCTTGATGAATTAATTTGAATTGAATGCTTTGTTATGTAATTAAGAAAACAACATTATGAGATGCTTTGAAGGTTTCTAAATGATTCATTTGGTAGGTGAAGACAAAGGTGTCAGATTTATCAGTTGAGAATGATTTTACTTTAGAGAAGAATAAGTCTGAGTTTGTTCCTGCAATGCGTTCTGGAGCTTGGTCTGATACTGGCTCAAGGTCAAACATGGAAGATGCTTACATATGTATCGATAATTTTATGGATAGCTATGGTCTTCAGACTTCTGAAGAAGACGGTCCAAGTGCCTTTTACGGGGTAAAGTTCATTACTTTTCTTGACTTTGTTCATTTTGTCTGTTGCCGCAATGATGCCCGTTTGATTCAGAACCATTGTGTATTTGTTTATATGTTAGGTATTTGATGGACATGGTGGGAAGCATGCTGCTGATTTTGCGTGTTACCATATACCGAGGTACATTGTTGAGGATCAAGAGTTTCCTAGTGAAATCGACAAGGTGATATCTTCAGCATTTCTTCAAACAGACACTGCCTTCTCAGAGGCTTGTGCATTAGATGGAAGCCTTGCTTCCGGAACTACTGCTTTAGCTGCTATTCTTTTTGGGAGGTTTGCTGATTCAACTCTTATACCTAAACTAAAAACTTTAAATGACTGCTACTTAAGACTGCATAGGTAATAGGATAGCAATGTGCCGCACATTCTATTTATTTTTGGTCAACTAGTTGTGTGTAGTCAATTTTTTGGGGGGAGTGATTCTGGAATTTGTTTCCATATTAGTTGTTCTCTACTTAGCCTTTACATTGTCCTTTAAGTAAGGAAGAAAGTATTGGGGAATAGATGTACGCTATCATCAACTGCGTAGTGTGTATAATCTTGACATTGAGAACAATCCTGTAACAGTAATTCGCTTGTAGATATTACTCTCTGCCCGTATTTGCTGCTGCTGCTATACTGTAGTTGTCTCCTTTCAGCTTTACATTTCTGCCTATTATCAAAGTTTGTAGACTGATGCTCAAATACAAGTTATGGTCTTCTAGTCTACTATACACTTGCTCATTTCATAAGTTTTTGTTTTTTTTTCCAGAAATGAAATCTTTTTTTTCCTATTGTGTTTAGCATTTAGTTTTGTGGTGACAGGTTGTTGGTGGTAGCAAATGCTGGAGATTGTAGAGCAGTATTGTCCCGTCAGGGAAAAGCAATTGAAATGTCAAGAGACCACAAACCAATGAGCAGTAAGGAGAGAAGACGCATCGAGGCATCAGGTGGATATGTATCTGATGGCTATCTAAACGGTCAACTTAATGTGGCTCGTGCGCTCGGGGACTTTCATATGGAAGGCATGAAGAAGAAAAAAGACGGTTCTGACGGTGGACCTCTCATTGCAGAGCCTGAGCTCATGACAACTAAACTAACTGAAGAGGACGAGTTCCTCGTAATCGGGTGCGATGGTGTTTGGGATGTGTTCATGAGCCAGAACGCTGTAGATTTTGCTAGAAGGAGACTGCAGAAGCACAATGACCCAGTCATTTGTAGTAAAGAGTTGGTTGAGGAAGCTATAAAGAGGAAGAGTGGGGATAATGTGACAGCTGTGGTTGTGTGTCTTCAGCCACAGCCACCACCGAACTTGGTTGCACCGAGGTTGAGAGTTCACAGGAGCTTCTCGGCGGAGGGTTTAAAAGATTTACAGAGCTACTTGAATGGCTTGGGAGACTAATTGGGTGACATGATGATGGTGACGAATGATTGATGCTCTGTTTTGTTTTCTTTCGCTGTAATTTATAGTTTTGGTTTTGGAGGTTTTGTTCTCTATATTCTTGCAATTTGAGTAAGTTATATAACATGAGGCGGCATACAATAATTTATTGTTTGTTAAGATATTTTTTTTGTCACTTTTGCATAATAATAATTCTGCTTCATTTTCTATGGTTTTTTTAACTATATCGGAATCCTTATTCTTCTCTTCCTCGAATATGTTGTCCTCTTTTGGAATGACATGTTAGATATAGTTACAAAACCTTCTATCTTGGTTCATTGTAGATTGAATAGAGTGGTGCCAAACTCAGACTAGCTAGATATTTATCCCTTCGTAATCTCCATTTTAAGAGAGTCGGCGGTGATCACAGTCTATTTTGACTAGGCCTGGCTGCTCCTTAAGCCTGGAAGAAGAGTAACTCCGGAAGAAATCTCCTACCGGAGGAAAAGTAGGGATGTTAAAATGGGTCAAAATTCATGGGTTGATCTGTTTTACCTATTATTTTAGTGGGTTTGAGTTGAAATTTTATACCCATATAAATAAATGATTTTTTTGGTGGGTCAATCCTAATGGGTTTGTAGGTTTAATGGATCAACCCAAACGGGTTCTGAGTTACCTATGACTCTAACATTAAAACAGAAAAATTAATAAATTTATAATAAATATGTAAAATATCTAAACCCTAAAACATCTTTCAGTATTGGTTCTCTGTTCTTAAACAAATATCGGAGTCGACTTCTTCTTCAAGTTTTACTTTGTACTACATCTTGGTTATTTGATTATGTCGTTGATAAAAAGGTAAACTTATCATCTATATTCATTATTTTGTTGATATTAGCTATAATCACTATTATCATACTTAAATTGCTACTTCTTTTATCAAATCATTTTTAATTGTAAAAAATGAAGAGGACGATGAAATCAAAATGTTATATGCATCAAAAGAAAATTTAAGTGTTATTTAAATTAAGATTTTTTTATTTTATGGTTTTATGAATTTGTAGTTCTAAGATTTTATGATGCTTTTATTTATTTTAGTAACTATATATTTTAATTTAATTTATTACTTCGAAATTCTTGTTAGTTTTATAATTATATGACATATTTTGGATTTTTTAAAATTATCTTTAATTTATATATGGGTAACCCATATAACCAATTTAACCAATGAGTTTGATATATAAATTTCTACCCATAAAATAAATGGACGGATTAAATCTGTCCATATAAATCTCAAACCCAAATGGATTTAGGTTAGATTGGGTCGGGTTACCTATTTTGACACATGCGGTCAGGTGGGCAAATTATTAAACAAGCCAGCTTTAGAATTAAAGGACTTGGGCCTAAAGGCCACCACATTGACTAAGGAGAGAGATGATAAACTTAGTCCAACACTATCTCTATCACATGTTATAAATATTTCATTCCAAAACAATTGTATTTAACTCTTAGACCATGTACAATGGGATAGTTGAAAAAAAATTAAACCGTTGAATGCTTGCAATGGGTGAGTTGAATTGATTGTTGAATATATGTGGATTAATTTGTGTTGAAAATATTTAACTGGTTAAATGAACATGGAAGGGGATCAGCGCTGCCACGTGGTGCTTTCTGAGAGGTTGTCGCTGAGCAAAAATCTGTAACTTTTGGGTTAGGACAAGTATTGTATTTTTATTGGCAGATGACATTTTTGATATTTTTTTTATAAATCAAATATTTCATAGTAAATTATTTTTAATTAATTTTTTTAATATCAAAATTCATCATTTTCATATTGTATAAACATAGAGACTTGATTCACTAAATTTTGGACATAGAAAAAAACGTTTTAATCCTATAATTTTCTTATTGTCCTTCTATAAGTTCTTCCTTTTAAAAATTTAAACATAATTTAAATATCATGGATCCCAATAATAATTATTTCAACACTCAAAATTTTACTGATTACAATTTTTACTAACCAAATTTCAACGAATATCAATTTCAAAATCAGTTTTCAAAATATAACAAATTATGGGTTTGCACCAAAATTCTCCATACCGTCAGCTGCTCCAAATTACCATATATATTATGTATCGATGATGTCATATTCATCTCAAGTAATAGACTTCAGAATTTTTAACACAAATGTCTCTTGATGACATGAGCGGTGCTAATGTGGTCACTCCAACTGTAGAGAATTTAATAATGTTATATGTGTATGTGACTTTTTCGTTAATGTAATCCGTGATTTTTGGCTATTAATAAGAGAATTCAATCCTTATCTATTAGTTAACTATACTCCATTATTTGTTTGCAATATGTTGGTTTCAACCACTCGATTTGAATTTAAGCCTCTAACCACTCAATCCTTATCTATTAATTAACTATAGTCCATTATTTATTTAGAATTTGTTGTTAGGGACTAATATATATATATATAAAATTTTAATGTAAGATTTTTATGGTTTTATATGTAATATTATAATAATTATGTATGTTTTAATAAAATTTAAGTGTGTTTTAATAAAATTATATGTTTTAATAAAAATGTGGGGTAGGGTGTTGAATTTTTTTAAACAAAACCATTGTATAGTGTAAAATAAAAATAGGTGTTGACTTATAAGGTGGATGAGAGAGAAGATGATGTGGATTAAAAAAGAGGATGTTGAATGTTGAAACCATTGTACATAGTCTTAGGAGAATGTTTTCGGATTTCCACAAAATTGAAGAGTATAAAATCTATTCTTTGAGTTTGAAAAGTATTTCAGATTTAGAAAGAGTATAAAGATTAATTTGAAAGAGTTGAAGGGTATATTAAAAATTGATCCAATCTAGATTTTTTAGATTCCAGTCCAATCAGGTTTTGTAACCAATCGGTTATGGTTAAACCCAATTCGGGCCCATTTTAGGTTATTGGATCTTTTAAATTTCAGTATTATGTAACTTACATAAAAGCCCAAAAAATTTAATTTGAATACCCTTAAACAAAAAAACATTTATCTTTAGAATAAAACAAAAAACTCAAGTGTTTGGGAAGGAGATATATATAACATGTGTGTAAGCAATAGTGTTGATGGAACTGAGCAAACGAGTTTTACGCTTGAGATTATTTTTCTTACTCTAATCAATTTAGTCCATTGCTTAAAGAATCTGAAGAAGGTTCTACATGAATTGGGTGTTGAAGATTTGATTACTGTTCCTGTTGTTCATTGTTCTGAAGCATTTGGTGTCATTGTAAAAGAAGCTGAAAATCTAACATTATTGGAGAGCGAGTCCCTTGATGAATGGTTTATTCAGGCGACATAAGACCTTGCCTTAGATCATCAAAGCATTACGAGATGCTTTACTTCATAAGAAATATTTTGAATCAGTCAAACACAGTCTGCTTGTTCGACCAGAGTTACACAATATCGCAACTTTGAAAATTCGCTGGACGCTAATCAAACGCTAGAGATGACCTAGTACCTAACCAAAAAATTGGAAATTAATAGGAATTAATCAGGAACTAATTTTCATATTTATTTGATTAATTAACTAGATTAATAATCTGTGCGGCTCCCGGATGCTATTTTTTGAAATGTAATTGTTACAATGTAATTTAAGTTAATTTTAAATATTTGGTTGTGTTAGAGTATAGTTCATATAGACGGTTAGTAAAGTGATTTTTAATTATATTAATGATTTTATATATGTTTAAGTGTTGATTAAGCATTTTACGAATGATAATAACTTTTAACAGTGGTCGGATTAGTGATCGATCATATTTATACTAAACTCGTGAACTATCAAATCAGATATAAAACCATCAAAAACGATTAAAATTATGTGAACCGGATCCGCGTGTTTTAAAAAAATTATACAGTTATATTTACGACTGAATTTAGATTTATTCTTCGTAAGAGTGAAAATAATTCATACTCCCTTGTGTTCCGTCCTATTATGTCCTTTACCTGTTCCCGTTTCCGAAATCTTGTTCCATACAAGAACCTGATATGTGATAAATTTTGTATTCCTGATTGGCAACAGACCAAATGGAATCACAAATTTCCAAAATCTTTAGGACAAATACAAATATTAATATAGAATTTCCAATATATATATATATAGAATTATTAACAATATATATATATATATATATTTGTAAATAATTCTATATATATTATTTTTTCAAGTATCATGTATTTCTGATTGTGTTTAAAAGTTTTTATAGATCAATAATTTTGAGTTTTATTTTTAAAGATTCATATTTAACAAAATTATTCAATTTTTATTACATATACTTGAGATTATTCTACATTAACAAAATTATTCAAAAAATTACTCGAATAAGTTTAGAAATTGGACATTGGACATTTTGGTAGCAAAATCAGGATCTTTGGAAAGTCATTTCATGAGTTGGACATTTTTCTAAAATTACTCAAACGGAGGAGGGAGACGAAATTGAAATACTTATGGCCTTTAGCGAAATGGCCCATGGAGAAACATTCGATCTACGGACCTAGCGGCGTTTAGAACTATCCGAGGACGTTCACTTGGATTGTATGCGCTCTTCCTACCTGTGATCCCCGACTGCTAATCGAATCCCTTTGAGTCATCTTCACCATGTGGAGATGAATCGTTTCATCTCAACGATGCTTCACCTCGTCAATCGATTAACCATTTGGGATTTTTCTTTCGTTATCGCTCTCCATTTCATCTCCAAATAAGATGATAAATATTTGCTATAATTTGTTCGTTTTCAGATTTAGATTTAGGACTCTGTTAAAACTCGATTTAAGAAGAAAAGAAGTTAGCATTTATGATTTAATTCAAAATTTTCTGTAAATCAGATGTGATGTCTCATTCATGTCTGCAATTTCTTGCGTTTTAAAGTCTGGAAGATCAAATCCTTATGATGTAGACAAATAGATCCTGCTTACAATATCCTCATGAAGTACTCGATCTTGTTTTAACCTATATAATTGTTTCAATCAAGATATAAATCAATTGACAGTATAGGAAATTATTGATTCTATAATTTCAAAATTGGGTTTAAATGAATTAGCTTTGAATTTCAGTTGGTTTTTCGATTTATAACATGTGATTTATGTTTTTTATTTATTTTATTTTCATAGATAAATGATTCCAAAAAGATTTGGCTTTGCATGTCCATTTAATTTTTGAATTCTTCAACATTGGAGCTACGATGAATAGATAAATCTTTCACTTAAAGATCGACGATTGATTATATTGTTTAAATAAAAAAACAAAATGGATAGGTAAAAATTACCGATTATGATGACATTGTTTATGGAAGATTTAAAATGATTACTATACTATTGTGATCTAACATTTTTTGATAATTACAACAGCAATGGAAAAGAATTTGCAGTACATTAAGAATCATTGTAAAGGACACATAAATGCAAAAGTAATATCATAATTTCTACATTTGATAGATTTCGTGCCTAAATTATTTTGTTTATAATAAAAAAAGAGTAATTAACTTAAAACATAATAAACACTTAAGTCATCATGACAGATTCAATATAAAATGCAGACAAAAACATTTAAAATAAACAAAAACATTAATAAAGAAACTGTCTTAGATAAACATAACAACATAATTAGTACTTAACATTAGAAGCATTTTCAAAATGCATAGTAGTCAAACCAAACATGTTCTTCCTCCTCTTTTTCTCCACATCGTAAAACTGTTCTATGAAAAGTGACCTATAATATTAGAGAAAAAATGATTTAATTATTATCTGTTTTCCAAATATGATAAAAACTAATAATGTTCATTGTGGTAAAATATAAAACTTACACATATTTAGTTCACTAAGCTCTTCCAATTCTGGGTTTAAAATGATCTTTGAACATCCAAATCCATTGATAGCAGAAATTTCTCCTAAATACGAAACGTTTTCTATATTAGTGCATTCTTGAAATAGTTATATCTACTAAAACATAGACATGTTAAAATAAATTAATTACCTCCATGTTTTATCAACCTCCAAAACTGCAATACACAAAACTTTAGGGCGTTCAACAAAATTTAGATCATAATGTCCTTCACGCCACTGAACCATAAATTCCAAACATGAATCTCCAATGGCATAACACTTCATGAAATTACAACTGAAATGCATTTAACAATATTCATTATTTTAGTAGATTTATAAAGAAGTTATACAATAGAAAATACAATAAACTATATAAACTTACTCATGATCCACAACTTCAAAGCTCACTGCCATATATTTACAGTTTACTTCATTCTCTTTTGGAACATAAGGAATTCTTTCTGAACAACTCCATACAAATCTAAATGAAAAAATATTAGAAATCTATATTAAGCATCTAATTTAGTAAAATAGTAGATATAATAGTATAGATATTAATGTACCTATTGGAATTTGAGAGCAATAGAACTTTCATCAAATTCATCATAAATATCTTCATAAAACAAACTGTCAGAGAGGTTAGGAGAAGATAAACATGTAGTTGTGTTAGTGAAATTTATTTGGTAAGGATGGTTGGCGTTTCTGATAGGTTTGTCTGGATCATTAACATTAAAGCCTGAGATGATGATCCATTCTCCTTCTTTAATTGTTTGTGAATGTAACATGAGATAAGAATTTTCAGGTACAAAAGCTTCGATTTTCGTACCCTAGACATGGAAAAGGAAAAAATTAAAATAAGAATGACAAGTAATTGTTAAAATTAACCAAAAAAGTAGAGAAGTATATAGATCATAACTTAAATCAGAGACAATCATGTTACATCCATCAAGAGAAGTTTGTTTGTCAAACCACAAACTTAGCACTTTGACATCAATCTTTTCATTACAAAGACCTTTTGCCAAAGAAGGCAAATGTAAAAAAAGTATCCATTAGAAAGAATATATCGGAACAGAGCTGAAAGAACAAGTGATTTAGGTTAGGAGAAAAATTGTTTATCTGTAAATATATAGTCGTTTAGGCATAATATTTTATGTAAATATCTTAATTACTTTTCTATAAGTTTGGTAATATTTTCAATATATTCTTCTCTATCAAATCTTTTCAAAACTATCAAATTTTAACTTTTTACATTACCAATATTGATAAGATTTCGAGAAATCTGATAAAATCTGATAAGTAAATAGTATAAATAGTAAAAGTAATATTCCCACCTATATTTGTTTCTTGAGACTCTACACAAAAGCATGTTAGATTCTAAAGATTTTTTCATGATTTGAGTTAATATGTAATCCAATTGGGAACAAATATCAATTCAAATAAAATTAAACTGGAAAGAAAACCAAACCCCATCAATTTTAATAAAATATAGTAGTATTTAAAATTAATTTTTTTTCAATATCTCATATAATTTTAATACGATTACAAATATCACGATATAGATGTTTATAATAAAACTTAAAATTATTTTAAAAATACATGAATATAAACATGATTAGGAAAAAAATTGTTGGAGATAAACAACAAAAAATGAATAAAAAGTAACATGAATACAAACTAAGTCATAATTAATAAAAACATACATACATATAAAGATGATTTGAACATAATAAATTGATATTATATTTTACTAAAATGAAAGAAGTTAGTTACTGATCTGAAAATTAACTTTAGCACACACAAAAAATAAACGATGAATGTAAAACTTCACTTAAAATTATTATCTAACTTACATTTTAACTTTTTTGTTTAGAATGAATAAAGATGAAACTAACTAAATGGTTTTGAAAACCTTTTTGAAAACAACATTCATTGTTTTCTTTTGTGTCTTTCGTTCTTCATCCACAATCAGCATCTTAATCCTTCTCTAGATGTAATTCTAGAAATAACAACATGTAGTTGACAATGAGAAAAGAAAGGCCTACGTAGAAACAATCCAACCCTTTCCAAAGATTGCCCCTGACTTTTGTAAAACATAAAGCAAGAGGTAACTAACATTGACGCATCCAGAATGGTAAGTTTCCATTTATTGGTGTAGTTAATAACCTTGGGATCAAAACTTTATGACCAACCCTATTTCCTGTAAGAATTGTTGCTTCTACAAAAAATTTAACCATTTGTGTTATCTTCAACCTTGTGCCATTTATTAAACCACCTATAGGATCAATATTCCTTAGCAACATTACTCGACAACCAATCTTCAGGCGAAGAGTGTGATTTGGTAATCCAAAAATCTTGATATTATTTAAAAAATCCGGAGTCAAAACTGGATTGTTTCTATTACGGGTTGTGTCAGAAGGGTCTATACTATCACAACTTAGGTATATTCTTTCTTCTCCTGAAAAACTTATAGTTAGTTAACATTAGAAATTAATAGAATGAAAGCAGAGAAAATTTAAAGAACCAACTAAAGTTAAAATGAATACTAACCTTTTAGTTGTTCAAGCATACTTTCATTAATTTGGTTGACATTTTCATTGGTTGGACACAAAATAGCTCTTTTTGGAAAAATTCAGGATATTTTTCATCTTGCAACTTTGATAGATCACCATAAATCTCTTTGCATATTGCATCAATAGGATATTCTGCCTTTATAATGAGAAACTCTTCTGGATTTTTTATTAGAGCTTCTCCATCATTAGGTTCTGAAATGATCCCATCTCCAATAGCTAATATCCAGTAAGAAAATTATTTGATTTCTTTTGCCTTAGTAACATTCAAATTATTACCAAATAGACGCATATTCTTTGTCAGCCTTAACACCTCACAGTTATCCCAAAGATAAGTTGAATTAAGAGCAGACAAAAATATTTCCGGTTTGTCAGCACCACTGATTACTGGTAGTAAATGCCTAAAATCACCTCCAAATAAAACAACCTTTCTGTCAAATGGCTTGTTTTCTACATTTCCAATAATATCATTCAAAGTCCTATATAAAGATTCAAAGCAATGTTTACTCATCATTGGAGCTTCATCCCAAATAATAAGAGCAACTTCTTTAACTAATTCAGCCTTGTGTGAATCAACTTTCATATTACACAGACTAAGTTCATGAGGATTCAAAGGAATTCCAAACCTTGAATGAACTGTCCTACCACCTTCTAACAAAGGAGAAGCAATGTCATTTGATGCCACATTAAGTACAATGGTTCTCTTATACCTAATGGCAGCAGAGAGAGTTTTCTACAAAAAAGTCTTACCAGTTCCACCAAATCCACATACAAAGAAAATGCCTCCTAAATTGTTGTTAACTGCATCCATAATCTTATCATAGATATTCTTTTGCTCAGGTGTAAGAATTTTAATCCATGTATCATGTTTTTTGGCTAAATCATCACGGTCATACGCCTTTTAATCTAATATTAAGACATTATTATCGTCTATAATATCTCTATGTGGTTGTGGCATAGTCTTATATCCTAAAAGAGAACCACCATTCCTTTTCAACATTTTATCTATCTCTTCTAGTGTATATCTTTTTTTATCCTCATCAGATAAAATTAAATATGCAGTTAAGAATAAATTGATAATAAGTAGTTATAAACTTAATCAACATTGAAAATTCAAGATTATAGTACATTTTACCTGGTCTGTTGAAATATAACCTCCTTTTTGATTGAATATTTTCTTATAGTAAATGCCATGTTGCATCCCAAACAATCTCTGGTGAAGATAAACTATCTAACATGATAATGAAAAGTTGTCTTAGGCAAAATCCAGTACCCCACAAACTTGTTCTATTAATATCATCAATGTACTCTTTATCATTATCTAATAAATCTAAGGCGTAACATGCATTTCTAGGTTTCATAAACCACACCATCAACGGTTCTTAACTCTTCAAAACTTCTTGGACCTACTTGTACATTGAGAAGTACTCTCATATACTATCCATCTTCTACATTTTGGGAAACATAGTTAATTCTTCCTATAACAATCTTTTTTTTATTCAAATTTTTCTCTTTGCTATCATATGTAAACCTTGTGGAAATTTCTACATAAGTCAGCTTCCTAGCAACATCATTGACTTTATTCAATTCAAACCAAGCCAAGAACATAGAGTTTTGAAGTTCTTCCTATTCAAAACTTTCTCTACTTGATCATCTCCCTTAAAATATATGAGTTGCTCATGTGGCAAATGGAAAGATAGTTTCATAACAGATGTTAACCGATAATGTCTAGAATATTTTAAAATTCTCCATGAGGCTTCACAGACAGATACATACCTGACAAAAAAAAAATTATTAACAAAAATGTGAGAATAATCATAAGATATTTGTAAAATTAGAAAACCTGCAATCAAAATAGTCTTTTACTTCATTCTTCTTATTCTTTGAAACATTATCACCACTATTTGACTTTTCATTTCCTGTTCCTTTTCCATTCACTATAGTTGTTGTAGAAAGCTCAACAACAACTGAGACACGATCCTATCCCTTAATAATGTACTTAAATGTATTTTACAGAACCTATTTGGTTAAACCACTCCACCTTTATATGAGCTCTGTATCGCGGAGAAATGTTTCTATTATATGAGATAACATATATGTTATCACATTTAAAGCCACTATTCTCAACAAATATATTTGAATCCCGTTGCCTGTATATTGCATATCCTTCCTTATCCATTATAGTTTTATTCACGTGTTGTTTAGGATAAAATTTAGAATACTTACCCTCAACCATACACAATGACTTGAAGTTAATAGCACCAAATGGTCCATGAATCATCACATCTTTTACAACTTCGTAAAGTGCTGGATCTTTGTTAATGTCAGGAATCTCAGCTGAAATAATTTCATCAATATCACTTGCTTTTGTTAATTTACTCCTTTGATCCAACCATATCAAAATATACGCACGTGGAAGTCCTTTTTTCTGGAACTCTACTGTATACATAGTTGCATTTTCCGAAAATATAAGATATTAGTATTTTCATACTTATAATAAACAAAATAAGCACTTTAAATATCAAATTATAAATAAATAAAAAACATACATGTAGCAATCTTCCCTAAAATTCCCTTCTTTGTTAAATCAACAATGAGAGATTCAAGTTTAATCTTGAAGATCTTGCATATAACATCTGCCCTATCTTCAGACCTCAAATTACATTCATCACAAAATCTATTTAGTTCAGGCCACTTTGGATTGCAAGTACATATTATAAACAAATATGGAAATCCAAAATGTTTACACAAGGCCATTGCATGTAAGTACATCTACCTCATATATCTTGGTCCACCTATGAAAGTAGCTTGCAAATAACATGCGATACCTTGATCATTTAAATCATTATTTCCCTTATCTGATGCCTTTTGAACATAGTTATAATTATCTGCCTTCAAATATGACTGATTCAGCTTAATATAACCCAACTAGTTAGACTCTATTACAATATAGGAATCAACCAAAACTTGTTGAATAACCTTTTAGAACAAAGTAAGATATGCTTCCCATGTCTTCTTTCGTGAATCTTGAACGCAAGCCATTGTCTAATAAAGATGAACTTGTATACCTATGTAATATTTGTTATACTTGGTCTGAAACCATCTTCACTATAAGGAAACAATAATGGATACTGTAAGCAAGATAACTTGGATGAATTTAACTTATCCTCTGTAACTTTCCAGATTTTTCTTGCAAAATGATATCTCTGCTTGGCATTGCTATAGTAAAATCACATGGAATTAATGCAACCACTTCTGATGCTGTAGGAATATTATAGAACCTTCCATCCTTTTCTCGTGTATACGATCCTCATATGGAAAGTTTTTTCTTGTTTTGCATCAAATCTATCTCTAGCAGACCTAAAGTTTGTAACATAAGGATTGACAGAATTCAATAACTTAATGATACCATCAATGACTTCTTTCCTCAAATTCTGTTTTTCTTAACTTCTCAACCCTTTTCCCTTTACTACAAAGAATCATTGAATAATATAATTAGTACAGAATGTAAAAACATTTAATTAGTAAATAAACGCAGATAATATATATATATATATATATATATATATATATATATACCTCAGAGCATGGGATCTATTATCTACTTCATTTTCTGTGTCTACAATGTATAACTGCATAAACTTAGGTGGTTCATCTTCATTTGGTTTTAAACTTCCAATCAATTGGTAATTTCCGCCTTGTATTTGGAACATTTGAGGACCACCATCTTCTCTAACATTATTTTCAGTATTTTCCTCAAGAGAAGTAAAAGAAAATATCATATTGTAGCTCTGATATTTTCTTTAAAATTTCTATTGATCTCATCATCATTCATTAACAATTCATATAACATTTTTGGGGAATTCTTTAGAAATGGCAATTTGACTTGTCCTTGCAAACAGGATGGAAACCTTGGTTTCTTATTCTTACTATTATTGTCAACACGCTCATCAAACCATATAATAACACCACATTACTCACATGAATAAATAGGATCACCATGATCAATGTATACTGAAAATGAAATAATATATAAGATTAATAATACGATTTTAATATGAAAAATCGATTATACTATTTTCGTTAATGAACATACCTGTTTTATTTTTTCTAGAATTCTACTTCAACTGATATTCAAATTCCTTCTGTTTGTTTTCTGAATTTAAGTAAACATTTAACATGTTAAATTTTACATTATTGATTTACTAAATAATTAATAAATATAATAGATAATACCTAAGTGTACTTGTTTTGTTTGATCGTTAACTAAACTTGTAAAACCAAAAGCTTTTTGCAAACTCTTTTCTATGTTGAAAACCAATCAAACCTTTCTTTCACCTTTTTTGATATATTAGTTATATTATGTGTAACATATCCATCTTTGGAATCATATGCTTTAGAACTACTATCTAAAAATTGATCCTCAATGTCTTTGATTGAAACTGTGTGACATACAAATATGGTTAAAGATGTATCTTGGAATATAAAATAGAAAAAATAGTATTCTTGTTTATGTAAATATACCTTCAGAAAAATCACTACAATCAGAGTTATAAGAGATTGTTTGTTCATGTAAGGAGTTTGGGAATAATGGAGGATTATCAATTACATTAGATTTAGCATCTGACATTGGAGACACTTCCTTATAAAAAAGTACATCTGGTAAGTCTACAAATAATCTATGTTTTGTGGTTCTACTTGTTGATCATCCATTTATAGGTTCATTTAAAGTCAAAGTCGAGCAAAGTCTATAGTTTGTAGACAAATAAAATATAACTCAGGAATAAGTGCAACTTTCAATTTAAATTTCGTACCACTTAAAGGGGTTTTCCCATGGCTTTTGAAAATAAAGGAATACAACCATCCTGAGTTATAAAACTTAGTCCTTTACCTAAATGGAAGAGAGTAGCCAAGCAATTAACTTAGTATTAATGTAAATGGTTTTTATGAACATGAATGAACCAAAAAATGTATTTTCCAATGTTTGAATATAAAAAATCTGACTATACCACAAAATACTTCCTTTCTAGTAGTAGGTGACTGGAATGTATAAGCTCCATATAATTGCGTCCCTCCTCTTGGCAAATCAAGTATGTTAGTTATATCTTGTAAAAATCTACTGATATCAGTTGTATGAGGTATATAATGTTTCTACAGAGGAAGAATTAACATTAGGAACTTGATTTTCTGAATGGTTTTTTTGTTCACTAGAATGTGGTCAGCCTCATTTTCCCTGCAATTCTTCTTTCATCTTTTATTTTTCTCATGGTTTCCAAAATAATTTAGGTTTGCTCGATAAACTCATTAATATATAGAATAAATTACTTTTAGAAATATAAATATCTAGAAATATTGTGTAAATAAAATTAGGTGTGAGACCAAATATTTAGTTGTAAGATTTAGTATAATCTTCTTAATATGATATTTAATAAACAGTGACTAATTAATGGTGTCTAAAATGATAATTACAACGATTTATTATAGATTTAATATAACTAGAGGTGTCAAAATGGATGGGCTGTCCATGGTCTGCCCATGTCCAATACATAATGGGCAGTTTATGGACAAACCCATTTATGGAGCGGGTTAAGACGGTTTAGCCCCAGCTTTGTCCACGGACAAAACGGGTTGTACACTGTTGGACAATGGGAAGCCTATGGTCCCTAAAAATCTAGCTCAAAATCAAATTTCCCCAAATTGAAAATCGTGATTTCTGCCGATTTCTGGCAATTTTCGGCAATTTTAGCGGTTTTCATCAATTCCTGGTGATTCCAGCTATTTCCAACGATTTCCGGCGTATTTTGGAGATTTTCGATGATTTCTAACAATTTCCGTTGATTTTCGGCGGTTTAATCTTAGGAAAAACCAACACATAACTGAGACCCATGGTCAACTCATCGACAACCCATTTAGAGCGAGCGTTAATGAGTTTGGTCGTTAATGGAGACAGGTGTTAATGGAGATAGGCGTTAATGGACACTGTCATAATTTTTCCACAATCAAAATGGATAACATTGGATGGGTCAAAATAGTCGTTGACAACCTATTTTGACACCTCTACTTGTAACAACAAGATCCTCAGTTGATAGGTTTTATTATATCTAGATTAGCCTTGATCATGCTAGTTTAGGACTTAGACATTTTCACACCCATAAGGTGTTCAATATAATGTTCGAACCAAAATATCAAGTTTTTTACATTCCTAACCTATGGAAATAGTTGATTAGAGTGTTTAATGGTTAATTAAGCTTTCATTAATGCTCTTTGATTACTTGATCACTAACAAAAATTATTGATGATTAGGTGATTAAAGAAGATATTAGTGTCACAAAAGTAGATTAGTCGATATTAGTTATATAGGACCGAAGAATTAGTTTATTTAAGTATATTAATCTCCACTAGTTAACAAGTGATCGCCCTAGTCATCTAACTCAATCACGAGAGTTTGATTTCCTTTATTTGATTTTAAAACCAATGTTTCTTTATTTTATTACCTTTATTTACAATTGAATTTAGTTCAACGAACCAAAAACTTTGATTTCACGTAGATTGAATCATGACTTGCATTCCTAGTTTGTTAATTGTTTGTTTCCTCTTGGATTGATCCTAAAGTTCTACACACACGATAGGTTAATTGGTAACCTTTAAATTATCACAGAAATGGGGAAAACATTTGCCTCACAACTCAATCACATCTTGAGATGAATGCAAGAGAGTTTTCTTGGAGAATTTCTTCTCTAGTTCGACAACGACTCACCTTAAAAATGAGATCTCTGGTTTTGTTCAAAAGGAGAATGAGAGCTTTAGTGAAGCATGAGAAAGGTTCAAGGGCTATACATTAAAATTTCCTCACCACTAGTTCTCTAAAAAGTCATTCCTTCAACTCTATTCCATGGTGTGTTGCCAAGGATAAGTATGCTCTTGGATACCGCTAGTAACTGTAACTTTCTTGGGTCAACAAGCGGATCAAGACATGATACTGGTTGAGAATCTTTCCATGAGTAATTGGAACTATGCTGAAGATTATGATAGTTCTATAAGGGATAGTGGAGATCATGTGGAACAAAATCAACAACAAATAAATGGTTTGAGTGAGAAATTTGATAAGATGATGCAAACCACTCAAAGGTAAGTTAATTGTGTGGGATACTTTGATGGGAAACAATGCTATCAAGAGGTTGGTGTTGAGGTTCATCAAGAGAACCAAGAGGAGATGAATTTTGTTGGTGGCTATCAACAAAAGGGTTTCAACCCTTATTACTGGAATCACCGAAACCTTTCTTACCGTAGTACCAATATCAAAAACCCACAAGACCAAACCTACCCCTACAAGCCCCAAGGACCGACCTATAACCAAGCACTAAACTACAATCCCCAAGAAAATTTCAAACAAGGCCCTAAAACAAAAACCAACGATATCCAAACAATAACCAAACTACTACCCAAAACTTCCAATCTAGACCTCAATACAACAACCCTACCCAACCCTTCTTCCCAAATCAAAACTACCAAACCCAAGTAATACCATCAAACCAACCTACTAAAGAGGATCCATACACTCTCCTTCTTAAGAAAATCCTTTGAAATGAACAAGCGAATGGATGTGACAAACTCGAAGATGGATGGAACGAATTACATGAAAAATTTGAGAGTTTAGCTTCTCATGTGAAGTCTTTAGACAATCAAGTTGACCAAGTAGCCTCCTTTTCTAAGAGACCAATGGCCGATAAGGATAAGGTAGAAGTATTGATTAAGGAGAAAGACAAAGAGAAGGGAAATGTTACAAATGAGCAATGAGAATAAGGATAAGGAACCCCCATTTTTACCTCCTCCTTATGAACCAAAACTTTCATTTACGGAGCGTTTCAAGAAGCAACTTATGGAGAAGTATAAAGTGTTATTCGAAAAGCAAATGATTGAAAGTAAATTTCACTATGCCTCTCAGTGAAATGTTTTGGTTAGTGCCTCATTACAACAATTTTATCAAAGATGTGACTAATGAGAAAGTGAAAGCTTTTGAAGGGATGATGGTTTTGACACATGAGTGTAGTGCTATCATACAAAGAAAATGTATCACGAATTAGCTTGATGATCCCGAAAGTTTCACTCTCCCTTGCTCCTTGGGGCCTCTTGCTTTTACAAGGTGTTTAGTTAATCTTGAAGGTAGTTTAAGTTTGATGCCTCTCACGGTGGTAAAACATCTAGGATCATTCTCTTTAAACCATGTTGAATCTCCCTTGTGATAGCGGATAGATCGGTGAGATTTCTAATTGAACTAATAGAAGACCTACCAGTAGTCATTGATGACTTTGAGTTTCTCACCAACTTTGTGGTGTTGGAAATGGATGAGGAACCATAAGACCCTTTGATCTTTGGTAGAAATTTCCTAGCTACTGTGGGAGCTATGATTGATGTAAGAAAAGGAAAAGTTAATTCGAACTTGGGAGATAAGGCTCTAAAGTTTGATATCAAGAACATCATGAAGAAACCAGCCATGGATGAACAAATATTTTGGATAGAGACCATGGATGAGTTAGCGGATGAACTTTTGGAGGAGTTCACATTAGAAAATTCACTCCAAAGTTCTTTGACGGGTAAGTAATGAGAGTTTGGTTTGCTTGAGAGTGAAAGTGTGGTTTATGGGAAGATTCTAGACTCACACAAGGCCTATAGTGAAAATGCTACATTCTTGGAATGGGATCGAGTTGCACATAATGTGTGTGCCATTGAGATAAAAGACGTGAGCAAAAATAAAGCTATCAATGGTAAGTCTAGAAAGGATGAGGATTAGAGCAAGCTCAAAGCACCAAAGGTCGAGCTCAAACCACTCTCGAAAGGGATAAGGTACGCATGTCTTGGTCCTAACTGTACTTACTTGGTGATAATAAATGATGAGTTGAATGATGATGAGAACTCTAGGATTTTGATAGAATTCAAGAAGTATAGGAAAGCCATTGGTTACTCTCTAAATGATATCAATGATATCTCTCAAACTCTTTGCATGCATATGATTCATTTAGAATATGAGTCGATGACTTTCATTGAACATCAAAGACGGTTAAACCCAAATCTGAGAGATATTGTAAGGAAAGATATTCTTAAACTTCTAGATCCGGAGGTTATCTATTCTAGCTCGGATAGTACTTGGATGTTCCCGGTCCTGGTACTTCATGAGACCATTCCCCTCGTCTTATGCGAATAATTCCATACTTGTAACGGTAGATTATTTCTCCAAGTGAATGGAATCTATATCAAGCCCAACCAATGATGGTAATGTGGTGTTGAAAATGTTTAAGAGCATAATTTTCCAGAGATTCGGTGTCTTTAAAGTGGTGATAAGTGCTGGAGGGTCTCATTTCATCAATAAAATTTTTGAAAACCTTCTTAAGAAGCATGGGGTTAATCACAAGGTTGCAACACCATACTATCCTCAAACAAGTGGACAAGTGAAAATCTCTAACCAGGATATCAAGGGAATTTTGGAGAAAACGGTTGGAACGACAAGGAAGGATTGGTTGTTGAAGCTAGATGATGCACTTTGAACATATAGGACCGCTTTCAAGACTTTGATTGGTACCACTCCGTTTAATTTGGTCTATTGAAAGTCTTGTCACTTACAGGTTGAACTCGAGTACAAAGCAATGTGGGCAACTAAGCTTTTGAACTTTGACATAAAAATAACGAGGAAAAGCGATTGATTCAATTGAATGACCTTGATGAGATCCTCCTTGAAGCTTATGGGAACTCAAAGATCTACAGAGAAAGAACCAAGGAATTACATGACAAGAAGATCATTCCAAGAGATTTCAAATTTGGTGACCAAGTCTTGTTGTTTAATTCGCGTTTGAGCTTCGTTGTTTCTAGAAAAGCTCAAGTTTCGGTGGTCGGGACCGTTCATGATCAAAGAAGTGTGACCATATGGAGCTTTAATGTTTAGGAACAAAATCGGAGGTGACTTTGTGGTGAATGGCCAAAGGTTGAAGCATACTTGGCAAACGACTTGAGTAGTGAAGGAACCATGGTGTCCCTTTCGGATCCTGCAAGTGCGTAAAACCACGAAAATTCAAGCTAGAGACGTAAAACAAGGACATTTGAGAGGCAATATCATGTGATAATTGTACCAAGATTTTGACCCGTGGCTCCATCAGGATGATCCATCGGTTTCGTCACGCTGCTGCCATCCAGCGAGCTCTTCTAAAGGTTTAAACCGGTTCATTTGAACCAAACCAACCAAAATTTTTGGTTTTCTGCTTCTTTTTCTTCTTTCTTTTCACCTCACTTTTGTGATTTCCACAACTCAAACATCAAGAACACTCTCAATTTTCAACCAATTCCAACAACTTTTGAAGCTAGATTTGTGATTTTCTTGTGTCTATTGAATAATATCTGCCTCATTCCCCAATTTCGTGTGTTCCCCTTTGATTTTTAGGTATAAAACTTGTCTAAATCTTCAAACTTTAGTCTTATTTGATTTAATGAATGATTTGAACTTCGATTGTGAGTTAGATATTTTTTGTTGATAGTTATAGCCATTGAAACTCGAATTTGATGGTTGATTGAAGAAATATTGAAAATTCAAGGTTTTGGGTTCTTAAGAAGGGAAAAACGAAAATTTGGGGAAGTTGAGGATTGTGATTTCATTAGATAGAATTTGATGCTTTGATAGTGTGCTTAAAAGACTACCAAGTTTGAAAACGTTTTCTTGTTGATTCATGAAATTATTGATGAAATTAATGCCTTGAGTTGTGAAACTTTGCTTGATGATGTTGAATTTGTGTTTTTCTTTTTGCGCTTGAAACTACTTCCATTATTATCTAAATGCATAATTTGATTGATACTTTGTGAGATTAATGATAGCTTGTGGCTCCACATGATCCTTACTAATATTTTTCAAAGTGATCTCATTGTTTTGTAGATCATCAATGATGAAGACAAGTCGACCTATAGAGGAGGCAAACATGTGGTTGCAACCTTCACACAACAAGTCCAAAGCAAAGCAGCCACAATCCCAAGCTCAAACAAGCAAGTGAAATGGTAAGCAAAAGTTTTTTGAGATAAGTGAGTGGAGCAAGAGATGGAGAGTTACAATGAGATAGTAGCTCCAAAGCCAAAAGGAAATGAAAAAAAGAAGGCACCTCAACCCAAGCCACCAACCTATGCTCAGTATAAGAAGCAGTTGAAAACTATCAAAATCATCGCTACTCACTATCCCGACCGGGTCTTTCTTGATGAAGCAGAACTCTTGGAAGACGTTGAAGCTATCTTCAATGACATGGGTATTGGGAAGTTCTTAATCTTGGTGTATTAACATTTATGAGGATCTCACCAAAGAGTTCATAGCTTCACTTAAAGCCCCATAACAACATCCCTAAAGTTAACGAGAGCAGTGATGCGGGCCACATTGAGTTCATGGTGGGAGGAAAAACTTACTCGATGACACTAGTTGAATTGAGTGATCTTTATGGGTTTCCAAGGGAGATTCATCACAGTTTTAATGTGCCATATATGAGCATGAACAAGTGTGGGATTTGATTGGAGTAGACATGTACAGGGGGGGGAGGGTTGAGAAAAGCTACTCACATTTGCCACCACTCGATATGGTATGCCCACAATATTCTTGCTCACACGCTATTTGTAGGAGGGAAATGAGAACAATCACAAAGGAAGATATGGATGTTGACTCCACCCTTACCATGATAATGTGAGTTTAGTCTTGTTTTTTTGTCAACTATCTCATCTACATCCAAGATTAGGCTATGACTTTACCAGAAAAGACTTCGCAATTGATTATAGGAGGGATCTTGACACCGATCTTTATGGCAAAGGGAATTGAATTGAAAGGAAAAAAGGAGTGACCTCACAAGAGTTGATATGTATTGCCTCACCAAGTCCCAGTATCTAGTGGGTCGCCTCAACGCCTATAGACTCTACGTTTAAAGCACCAAGAAGAAGAAAATCTTGCTACCTCAACACGACCTCAATTCCCTCTTCATAAGTGGAAACATGGTTTTTTCTCAAGGAGATGAACACTTATATGATGTGAAGAAGAATTTTTTTCTCAAAGTTATTTGGATGCCAAGAAAGTATGGTTCGAGGAAGGAAAAAAGGATCCATCGAAAGAGGGTGCTTCATCGCCTCCACCACCTCCTATCCCAGTCTATGGTAGCGCCCAATATAACTTTCACCTTTATGAAGAGCCTATCCAAGAGTCAGTCCTTTGAAAATCCAATGAGCTTATTCATTTGCTTCAATGCTTCATCAAGTGGCAAGGAAGGTCGCTTAGGAAAGTGGTAAAGCAAGTCAAGAGCTTGAAGGATGAGGTGAAGAGCCTAAAAACCAAGTTCTCAACCGTGGGATTCTCTAATCCCAAACCCGAGGAAGTTGCAAACTCGGTGGCGAAGAAAACTACACATATGGAGAAGGACATTGAAGAGAGGTATTCATTCCATGGAGTTCCTAGCTCCAACATCGAAGTCCAAGACCCTCCACAAGCTTCATCATACGAGCACCGCCAAAGAAATAAGAGAATAGCCGTCTGATCACCCACACCACTCCCGAGTTCGAGAAATTCATTATAGTCACTCTCATTCACCTCATGGTACTAGATACGCTTCACTTCCTTTGTACATATTTTTATTTTCCTTGATTTATCCTCACACCAAGACGGTAGGAAATAAGTTTGGGGGAGAGACATACTATCTATTGTGGGTTTTTTTTTAATCTCTTTGAGTCATGCATTTTCAATGTTTATGTTTTGTGAAAAAAATCAAAAAAATTGTTTTGAAAAATTTGAAAAAAATAAAAATCATGTAGTTTTTCACTTGTATATTGCTAATAGGATCGATTCTAGAGGCATATGCGTTTACATTTTTATATGCATGGGGATAATGATGATATCGCTTTGTAGAAGTTCAATTTTGGATTAAGATCGAAGTCGTTGATCATAGTTACCTAATGCATGATTTCAACCTTGAAAAATCAGAAAATCCATCGTTGGACCCTTTCATCTTTCGAGAATCCCAACCATTGTAGGTTTTGCGTGATTTTAAACAACTCTCTTTATAATTGGACTTAATTTGAATCTAATATTCTTGCTTAGGGATTTAAAATGCTTGTTCATGCATTTTTGAAGAAATATTCGAGTTATCTTATATCTATTTCACCACCCTTGTTAACTCGAATTGCAATCTTCATCTTTAAGTTGGTTTCTCCACTTTCGTCCTAACCATTAATTTCAAACCATGCATTAATATTGATGGAGTGAGGCTTTTTGTGTGCTAGCAATTGCAAAATCCTTATAGAAAGTGAATGACAAGTCCTCTCTTCCATTAGCTTAAGAATGTAATGGTAGTTTAGGGTTGGATAGTGATATTGATAGGGAAATGGTGATTAGAAACAAGAAAAAGGTGGAAACCCCAAAAAGAGTCTTGAAAATATGAAAGCTTCTAGAGAACACTTAAGAAAATAAATAATTCCTCGAGTGTGAATAAAGAAAAGAAATATTGAGCTACTTCTATATGTTTAAAAAGATGATAAAAAGAATTAAAAAGCATCCAAAAAGGAGAAAAAAGAATGAATAAAAATGAGCATGTGTTTGATTGTGATAATGTTCTCTAGTTAGCCAAAGAAAAGAAAATCCTCGGGTGAAATTTCCTTATATATTTGAGGTTCATTTTTTGAGTGCCTAAAGGATTTGGGAGATAAGATGTTCAAGTCACTGGATAGACATAGACCAAAATATGAAGACATGAGAATGGGTATAGTAGTGGAAGAGGGTTTTGTATCAACATTTGGTCACATTCTCCATTGCTTTTGCAAAATGACTTGCATTTTGTTTCGATAGAAAGCCACAACACCATTGAACCCTCTATTTCCATCCTTAAACATTTTTCTACCTAACCAAATTAACTTGACTGAGATTCCATTAGCCACACCGCACTTAAGCTAATTGAATGTGAAGAGTTGTTTTGGAATTTATTGCATCTTTGTTTTGGTTTCAGGTATGATTAGAGAGTTGGATTGTTATGATTATGGTGAAGCACGAGAGATTAAAGTCTTGGGTTGTACATTGTTTAAATATCTTTGAGGACCTCACGTTGAATCCAATTTCAAACTTTGTAGCTTTGAGTCCCTATTTTTACACTTTTTCTCAACTTGTCTCTTGTTTTTTTGCTTGCGGACAAGTAAGAGATAAGTTTGGGGGAGTTGATATATTGAGTTTTTATCCTCTTTTAATTACATTTCCCATTTCATTATTGCATTTACATGTCATATGTAGAGTCTAGGTGCATCATTTGCATATCATTCTTGTCTCATAGGTGTTGGGAGTGAAGTGTATCAAAAAGGAGAGCAAATGGATTTAAAGGGATCAAAAGAAGGCATTTGATGAAGAACTGAATGAGCAGCGGGATCATGCACCGGTTTGATGACCCCAATGAGATGCAGCAGCCACTTGTGGCGGTAAAATGACACCGGTGGAAGCTTCTTGTGAAAACAGAAGAAGTGGCAAGGTGACATAGTGGTTTGATCACACCGATTAATAGCATCGGGATCATGCACCGGGTTTGTGTCACCGATGGAAACTTGGAGTAAAATGTTGAAGATGTTGCGAGGAGTTGCACTGGGTTTATGCCACCGATGGGATGAAACAGGATGTCTCAGCAGGATTGTACAACCGATGGCGACCAGCGGGCACTCTCACTAGTTTCCTGACACCACCGAGACCAAATCCGCTTTGATATCCAATTTTCTAAACCGGATTTAACTCTGTTTATTATGAGTTGACCCATAAATTTTGTTTCCTCCTAAATACTCTAAACCTAATTAGAAACCTTTTTATGGTTTGTATTAGAGATTCTCTTAGTCTCTTTGAAGATTTTCTCAATATTTTTAATGCTTTTAAATCTTCCATTTACAAATCTTACTTTTCTTCTTAAATCTTTCAACTATTATCTATTAATCATGACTAGCCAAATATCAACCTTGTTGCTCTGTGTGGTCATGAGAATTAATGAGTAGTCGTTTTACAAATGTTGGGAATGCTAGATCTAGGATGATTAGGAGTAGATTAGTAGAGTTTGGGTATGTAACTAATGCTAGATTTGCCTTGATCATGCTAGTTTAGCACTCACAAGATGTTTGATAAAATGGTCGAATCAAAATACCAAGTGTTTTACATACTTACCCTACAAAAATTAGGGGTGGGCAAAATATTTGGGATCCAGGATCCAAGATCCGATTCGGGTTCTGCTCCGATCCGGATCCGGATATTTTAATTTGAAAATATGTTTATCTGGATCTAATCAGAATCCGTTTATATGTATATAATATGTATAATATTATATATATTATATAATAGATGGAAATTTGTGTAAATTATCACCAAAATAAATTTTATTTGAAAATTTTGTGTATGTTAAAAATTTTACATAGTAATATGTTCTAAAATTTTACATAGTAATTATATTATTATTTTAAGATTTTAAACTATTTTTGGTGGATCCGGATCGGATCCAGATAATTATTTCTCGGATCTGACGGATCCATATCCTAAAATTCTTGGATATCCGATACGTGCCCACCCCTAATGAAAATAGATGATTAGAATGTTTAGTGGTTAATTAAGCTTGTAATAAATGTTTATTGATCATTTGATAGGTAACGTTAGTTATTGATTATTGAATAATTAGTGAAGAGATTAATGTCATGGAAGTGAATTAGTTGAGATTAGTGATTTAAGACCGAATGATTATTTTTATTAAGTAGATTAAGCTTTACTAGTTATCAATTAGTCATCCTAGTCGATTACATGTATCTTTAGAGTTTATTTTCCTTTAATTTGAATTCACAAACCGTTTTAAACATTTTCTGCTTTTATTTACTTTCTGATTTCGTTTTAAAACCAAAAAAACTTCTATTTCACTTAGATTAAATCACGATATGCATTCCTAGTGTGTTAGTTGATGAACAATAAGAAGAAATTGTGACAAAAAGATACGACGGTGTGTGTAGAAATTACAATGAAATTGTACAGGCAAGAGAGAGAAGTTGGATAGACGAACTAACTGAATTTCTAATGAGAAACATATTGGAATTTTCTCAGCGAATTTAGAAAGATATGGAGAAAACGAATTTATGATTTTTTCAGAGATTGTTTTTCAAAAAAAGTTAGGATAATTATCAACACTATTTTTGCATGAAAGAAAATAAATATTTATCTAAAAAGAAATTTATCGACAGCCAATTAATAAATTTATGTTGTAGATCTGATAAAAAATCAAACAGAGAAAATAAATAGATGAAGATAGCCAATTAATAAATCATGCATAGCCAATGAATTAACAAAAAATCACACATAGCCGATTAATAAGTTTATGTTGAAGATGTTGAAGATCAAAATAAATAATAAATGAGTTATGAGATATCTCAACACATAGAGAAAAATTACACGAAGCAAATAGTTGCAAAATTTTGATATGTTAGAAAGAACCGCCTTGTTATTCAGATTTTTTTAATTATCTACAATTATCTACTACATTCAATGTAAGAGAAGAGAAAACCGCCTTGTTATTCAGCTTTTTTTAATTAATGCCTTATGAAATTTCTTTTAAATTTCAATAAGATTGAGCTTCTTTGATTAGTGTAATAAAAGAAATTTTTTTTTGATTTCTTTTTTTTTTGTTTTTATGTTTTGAATTAATTTTATGATAATGAAATTTATTAGTTGTTAGTAAGATAAAGTCAGCAACTTAATCCATTTCTTATCTCGAAACGAAACACAAATACCCAAATTTATTTTCAGTTTGTCCCATTTCTTGATGAATTTTTTGGTAATTAATTATATAGTTATGAGTTTTGTATTTTTTCTCTAAAATTTTATCATTAATAAAATTTATTATGAGTTTATGTTATTACTTCCAATTTACATATGGTATACTAAAATTTATTTCTATGACCGTTTTTACAATTTTGTTATCAATCAAGCTTTAAAAAATATTTAAAGTCAGTTGGTACAAATTTTGTTACCAGCTTCTACAACCAAAATCTCTACAGCCAAAGTTTTACAACAAAAAGCCTATAACTAAAGCTTAAAATAACAGTTCTAACCAATCCGCCACATAAATACCATTTTTGGTGGAATATGTCAAACCAATGTGGGCTATAAAAACTTTGAGGCTATCAATATTTATGTATATTTACACATTCAAATTAGTTTATATAAATATGATTTTATTTCTTTTTTTGGTTAAAGAAAAAGTTATATGTAAATATGGTTATTAGGAGAGAACATCCTCCCGAGCCCCTTGATTTATATTGGAACTTTTGTGCAGAGGAGAGGAATAGGAGTGAACATCCTCCCGAGCCCCTTGATTTCTTCATCTAGACTGTTGGTAATCAAAATTCCCACCCTAATCTGTTTGTTTTTTCTTATTTTGAATCGCGGACGATCACCTCTTCAATTGGCATGAGTACTTCATTAGATTTGTTGTCGTAGAAGAATCATATTATAAAATTCAGCCTGTGCCTATCTGAAATTGTGTTTCTTTCTTAATGGTGTAACCATTGATTCCAATTACATCATGCTAGCTCGAGATTGATATACCTCTACTTATTTAAGTCCCATTAGTGGTTATTTAATTTACTTTGTTACTTGTTGCCGTAGTAAACTTTGGGGTCCTATCCCTTGTCCTTTAATGTTGATCTTCCTAACTTATTGTTGTTGCTATGTTGATTGGCCATATAACAATGGGAAGCTATAGTAGAAGAAATGAGGTCTACATCATAAAAATGACATTAAACATGTGATTTAACATCAATTAAAATAAATAATGTTATTTTTGGTTTTGTAAATATAAATTAAATTAAATTGATACAAGTTAATATTCATTTGTATCACCTTAAAAATCAATACAAAACTGATGCCACTAATATTGATTGACATCATTAAATAAAATTGATACTAATTTATTTTAATTTACATCACTTAAAAAGAAAAGATAAAAATAAAAGTTAACATCAACTGTTTAAACGATAGAAAGCTTATATCATTTAACAAATGATGCTAACAAAATTATGTATAAGTAAATGATGCAATTTTTTCTTACATTTTCGCACATAAAAAACAGTTGGGACAAGAAAATTATTCATCTATAAACAAACTCATCGTTTAAGGATAAGTTTATGAAAGGTTTAGTTGAAATTTTTTTTCATTGAATTATTAGTTAACATATTTATGTTAATTAAATAATAAATAAAATGTGAGATCTTGTTAACATATTTACATATTATCATAGAAAATTCATAATATGTTAATTAATTAAATTTAATTATGACAGTTAACTAACTTTAGGATCAATTTTTTACTACCAATATACTTATAACATCAATTATATTAATTGAAGCAAAGTTTAACTTTATTTTTTTTGTTAATGAGACAAGTTAGCATCAATTGAAACAAACAATAAAAATATCAATTGTATTATGTGAAACAAAATGTTTGAGTCACCACTTCCAGAGTCAATTATATAAGTGATGTCAATTGGTTTGTATCAATCAAAAACTGATGTAAATATATAAAATAATTGACACAACACACTTCATTTCTTGTAATGCTAGAACATTCAGATTCCCAAATCCAACCATTGTTTGCTTCATGACAAAGTTCAGAACCAAATTCAAGGTTTAGATTGTAATTGAGTACCAATCGCAGAGATTACTATTCCATCTTCACACACATGCGTAAGGTTGGTAATGGAACATATCATCGTGCGGAAAAATATTTATAAATTTTACAATTTAATAATATGTTTTCTATAATGCTTTCATTTTGAAATTTAGATGATAAATTCAAATATTTGATACATTAGTTATAACACTCGTCCCTACCACATAGGTTAGGATAACGCGTTACTTGTTTGTTAGACCAAAAACCATTTTTTAAAATTTTACCAACAATCAAAACTTCAAACCCCAAAAGCTAACCTAAGAAAAAATAAAAATGGGTGAGTAATGAATTACTCTGAGAGATCATTTACGCCTATTGGAAACATAGAAACCTTTCTAATAATATGCACTAACAAGCATATAGCTGATCCTTCTCGGCAAGCTATAACATACATGACATTTCTCTTGTCCATAGCAAGATATCCATACATCGACTTGTTCAACCATCCTCGTGATGGGTTTTAAGAACCTCATGAGTGATGGCTGGCCCTCGTGGCTCAGACACTCTCATTCCAAGCTCATTAGTCATTCCTGACTTGCATGTTAACACGTCGACCCATCACAGTCCAGTTACTTGACTCTTCGTCAATCATATATACATACTTGCTCATATTTGTACCATCATAAATATCATAACATTCTCATCAACTATCATAATCATGCATATCAAATATTCACTCAAAAAGCATCAAAAGATATTACTTTTTATTCAATCCTAAGCAAGAAGATCTAAGTCTAGATGTAATAATTCATGAAGCATAACAAAAAAAAATATAATTATGTTTCTGCAGATCACACCCTCACCTTAGCAACTAGATGATGGGAATAACTCATGATTTCCTCTTTTCTTTTCCTTGGGACATGCTTACCGTGTCTGGAATTTCACAACTGCATCACGAGAAAAGCGATTAAAAACTTTCCTAAAATAGAAATTTCTCCAAATAGAAAATATATAATATAGGAACCTTCCAAAAATGGGAACTATTGTTTCTTAATTCGGGAAACTAGAGTTCTCTGAATGATAGAAACTAGGGTTTTTTTAAACTAGGGTTTTTTTAAACTAGGTTAGAATTGCCATCATACTCAAACTCAGATTTTGTACAGAGTTTACTTTGGAATTCTATATGTAAGTGGCTTTGGAAAGATGACGTCGACAGCTTCCCAGTGATATGTAGATCGTCTTCTAATTTTTTACGGTTCACCGGAAAAGTGATCTTGAATTTAGGCGGCGGCAAAATCTGATATGAATTACATCGTCTCGGTGTAACAAAAGTCAAGAAAGGGGACACAGGAAACCAAAAGTAGATGGTATTTATACTGAAAGGAAGATGACCATACCTTGGCCCTTGTCAGGAACCTTAGGGAGGGGATTGAGAGGAGGAGTTGTGGAAATCCTTGGTGGGTCCTTGAATGTGAATATGAGGACTGCTTTCATTACCCTTTGAGGACCTGTTGATCCTTTTTCTTTAAGCTCCGGGTTGAGAATCGCTTCGACCATGGCAAAGGGTTTTGACAGTCCCTTGCACTTTACTTTGTACCCCACTGCTCCATCAACATATTTCCAAGGGTGTAAGGTCATAGTGGGAGACAACTCTTTTAAACCATTCACAAGGGTGGGAGGGTGGATTGGTTTTGATGGTTTCACAATGACATTTTTCTCTATTGATTCTTCGAATGGAAACCCTAAGCAACCTCCATTCAAAACATCAACATCTTCGGTTTGTTTCACAAGAGGAACATTCACATTCTTGACCTTTTCCACTTATACTTCCGCATGTTCAATGGTACCACAAAAGACGGTAGTGGATGGCTCAGTGGGGTACAAAACCTTTGAGTCGATGTTTTGAAGGACCACTCACTTGTTGGCAAAGTCAATGTTTTCTCCTGCGGTATTGAGAAATGATGTTCCGAGAATGAGAGGAAGATTATTGGGTTAAACCCTCTTCATAACCATGAAGTTCGTTGGAACTATGCAATCTCCAACCTTGAGTGGATAATCATCAACCGACCTAAATGGACATTTTGAAGAAGCATCTCCAAACATGATGGAAGAAGAGTGTTGCGAAATCTCTTTGATCCCTAGGCACTTTGCCATTTCAAGTGACATCACGTTTACGCTTGCTCCCGAATCACATAAAGCATCATCTATATCCAAATCATCTAGAGAGCAAGTGATGATGAATTTACCTGGATCTCCAAGTTTTGGAATCAGTTTGGGTTTAGTTGGAAAAATTTAGCAGGATCGGTTTAGGCAAGTAATGATGGATATTTGTTTGGTGAATGGGAACAATTTAGCAGGATTTATTCCAAGGCATTTGCACCATTTGAGAGACATAAGTCTTTTAGATCTTTCGGACAATAATCTCAATGGCCAGATACCTTCATGCCTCTATAATTTATCATTTGGACTGGGAGGAAAGGAGAATATGGATGCCAACATATCGAACTTCTACGGTCAACAGATCTTTCTGTCGGAATTTTACAAATCCACATTTCTGGTAGAGAAGTTAGAGGTAGAGTACGTTATCTATCAAGAAAATGAATAAATTTGTAGCAAAACAAAGGTATGATTTTTATTCTGGAAATCATGTGTCCAACGATTCTTATAGTTCATTCAGAGAAGTTATACTTTGTTATATATATGGGATGGATCTATCAAACAACGAAATAAGTGGTGTTATCCCAGTAGAGCTTGGAGATCTCTCGAAACGAAAGTCTTGAATCTATCTCACAATTTCTTGTCGAATTCTATATCATCCAACTTCTCCAATCTAAAGGATATTGATAGCCTTGATCTTCCTAGTAACATGACAAATGGAAGCATTTCATACCAGCTGACCAGTCTTAGTTTTCTTGTTTTGTCTGATGTGTCTTACAACAATTTATCAGAAATCATTCCCCATACCTTCTTATTTTTGAGTGTCCATATCATCAAATTAATTTTAATGAGACAACTAATTAATAGATATTCTTTTAAAAGAAATCAAGTTATATAAAATATTCATGCACACTAATCATTATTATTTCAACTAATTCGTTAATATATGTCGATAAATATTCATTTGTTGTTATTTTTATTTACAATTTACGTTTTGCTTATATATTTTTTATGTTTTATTTATGACTCCACATTTTGTTTTGCTTTTATTCGTATTGCATTTGTATCTACATTTTAGCCATTGTTATGTTTTACTCTGGTTATTTGTTTCAACTATCAAGTAAGTAAATGGAGTGGTATGCTAGCTCAAATCCTGGAATGCATCGGTTCTGTATTGGATTAAAATACTTCATACAAATGTTTCTTTTTTAGTGAAGACAATAGTTTGCAAATGATATATATAATTGACTGTTGTGTTATTATATTTTCTTGCACTTAATAACTAGCTGCTAATCCTTCTACAATCTCTATAATAATATATTTATTACTTATCGCTAAATATTTTTGAAATCACTTTTCAGTAGTTGTAGACCTCGATAATAGTAATTATTTAGCGATTAAGAGAGACGATAGTTGTTCGATTATCGTTTTTTTTTTCAATACCATGTATTGTGAAGATTTAAATTTAGATGCTGATAAATTGTCAATACTAGCTAAACCAAACTTTGTCAAGTTTATCATTATATGAGGAAGGTATGTTATGGTGTTTACAATCACATGTGACTACTCTGAAAAAGAAAAAAATAGAGTTAGCTGATAAAAGAATGAAAAAATAGAATGGAAGTGGGACAAAGAGCTGAAAAGCACTTTAGGTGCCGGTGCTAAACCAAGCCATTATAAGGGCATCATACCGATGGTCTCCTTGACTGCAAAAAAAAAACTCTATAGTTCTCTCTCACTATGCAGTGTAGGGGCCTACTAGTATCCCATGTTTCCATCACATCACTAACATTCTATTCCCCTTTGCAATGAATTCATCTTGCATAATAATTGATTTTAGTGAATGTCATTACACCACTAAGCTCTGTTTCTTCAGAACAACAACATGAATGGATAGAAATAAATTTAGTGGATCCATGCCAGTAAGATATAGCTCAGAACTATTATCTATATATACCCACCTTCCTTTTGAAAGAGTTTAAATTCAGTCGATTAACAGCTAAATATTGATGTATCACATTTTTATCGGTTTTGAGTCTTTATTTTCTCTCTTATTTTGTATCTTTTATTGATTCAAGCATTTTTATAGGGTCTTTTATTTCTTTATTGTGTAATTTCAGTTCTTTCAAAGTGTTTTGAGGAAAATATGTCATTTGAGATAAATATGAGCATTTAGATATGAAAGATCGTGCATAAACATCAGAAATTTGACATTCGTTCGAAGGTTTAATGTATGGATTTTAAATATTTTTGGACAAAATATAGGCACGATAGTTAGATTTATTTGGTGGTAGTGTAAGGACATTTACACTGACGGTTAACATTTTTATGCTTGATTTACTAAAAATAGGTCAATTTGTCAAGCAGTTGAAGGAGTTGTAGAATTTGGAGTTGAGAGCGACAGGTCGATCGATCCCTTCCCTAGTGTATTTAATGTCCAATTTCGATTCGGTTTACTCATCACCCAATCCAAATCATCCTTTAATATTTAAGAAACCCTAAACTCAACTTTTGAGAGAATCTTATATAATACAGTAAGATTCCTTTTACCAAAAGCTATGAGACGCTGTCTTGTGTCATCTACTAACCCATTTTTTTCCCTTCCTAATTTATAATCTTTTTTTTAAACCAAAACCCAAAAAGCTATCTCTCAAGAAACATAATTAATTTAAATGAAAAGTTCAGAAAAAATGAAAATAATCATGAACCCCTCCAAAAAATCATCCCAAAAAATCTTATATAACAAATAAACCTAACAAAATTCCAAAACCTTTCATCCAACCAATAATAGTATCATAAACTCCTAATAATTCCTTCCAAAACAAAACCACAACCCTTCATCCAATCAATATATGCTCAACCAATCCTTGAGCATATCCTGGAGATCCATGAATCTTAATACTCAAAAAAGAACAAACTCAATCTTAGTTCTTATTTCGTAAACAAACTCTAAAACAGTAAACTTCAAGTTTTAAAATATTAATAAAGTGGGTCAATTCAACTACTGCAATCTACATATAAAAAGGTTTGATTTTTTTCTTTTTTCTATGAAAACAAAAATAAAAATCCAAGCAAAAAATACACAATAAAGCATTGAGCAGAAAGTCCAACAATGTGATTTTATGGAACATGTGGACATGAAAGAAAAAGAATCATAAGACTAAACATTTCAAAGCTTTTTTGACACAAATACATTCTTCAAATTTGAGATTCAAATATGTTATTCAAAATTTTCCTAGTTTTACTCCAAAAGTTTATATGATTGTAAATTCAAATATCTTCAATTTATTCCCATAAATATCTCACTCAAATATTTTCCACTTAATAGTTTCCTTATATTTCTCTCAAAAAAATTTAACATATAGTACAAGCATTACGTCTAATTTTTCAAACAGATTTAAAATTTAGATGGATTTCCAAAAATACCAAATGCATTAACTAAACGATCGAAAAACAAAATAAAAATTCAGCAGAATCATATTGATTCAAAAAAATATCTAGCATATAAAATAGCAAATGCATTAACTTAACGATCTAAAAACAAATAAAAATTCAACAGAAAATAATTCAATTAATTATCGATTTCATTCTATCATCCACTAATTATTTTCACGAAACTCTTTATTTCTGTTTTCCAAATTTGTCTTCTTTTCTGATTCAACACTGTTCTGTTTTTAATTTCCATTCAAATCAAATTAATTCACATTTAAATCTCTTACAAATCTGAGACTCTAAATGATTCCACAAAATCTGTGTACTGTAAAACGTAAAATCTCCATATTTTCTTCCACAATCTTTTACAAAATCGTCAAGCTTTCCACCATCAACTCAAAATTTCCAAAATTTTAATCTTTTTACAATGGCCCCAAACAATTCCAATTCTAAATCACATGTCAATCGTTCCTCATATTCTATCCTAGAATTCATTGATGATAAAGTCAAGCCACAACATATAGTTGTATGTCTATTGTATTCATGGGAAGCGCATGATTTTAAACATAATAATGATGCACTCAGCGTTGACTGCTTGCTTTTGGATGAGAAGTTAATGCAAACGAAAACTTTATTCATACATTTTCCCTCATCAATTTTATTCATCATGTCTCTTAATGTACATAATATTGTGTTCTCTAATGTAGGCTAATGTCATACAAATATCTACCCACCCCTGTCAACTCCATATCAGGTTTTGATGTTAACAGTTAACTTCACAGCTACCACCTAACTGACCATGCTTTCAAAATCTTTGTTAACAATCATACCAAAATGGATTAAATCGAGGAAGACCAATACAAAATCCTAAATGAATATTATCATATATATATGTATTCAAGGACCTCAAAATAGTGGTAGAAAAATGAGAAAACTTACCATATAAATAACACAATTTACATACAATTCCACATATGTTTCAGTTTTAACTTTTTCTCAATATATCATTGCCTATGTATCATGCATTCACATCGGATTTGACGAAATCTCCTCCCACGAAAACCTTCAATATTATTCTTACATTTACTTTTGAAAGGATAAAGCATCACACCCTTCTATATATGTTTTCATTCTTTGCCAATCATATTTTAAAAGAAATTATATAAAATATTACCTAATCAAGAATTAATGTGTGGATTTATTATCCTTTTCTTAGTGACTCTCATGAGAAAAACTCTAAACAGTTAGTCGGTCGTAAAAACCTATTATGGTGTTCATTCTGTGAAGATCTTTCTTAAATTTTGTTTTGCTGAACTGCTAAAAATTTAGTTAAACCAAATAAACAAATAAATAGAGAGGTATTTATGTTAATTTTTATATATTTTTAGCAAATAGATCATTTAGCTCACAATAGGCTATATTAATATATGTTTCTTTATGCATCATTATTTTATTAAAAGATCACATATTTCTTGAATGATATTAAGGAAAACGTTGTGTTACATCCTTATGTTGTTTATTTTTTGTGAATCTAATGATTAATTGTAAACAAAATTCATCACTTAGACTTTATATATTATCATATAGTAACAGAGAAACTTCTCAACCATGGTCATTTTACTATTTTTGTGTGGTAGTTTATTTGAAAAATTCACAATTCAATTTTTGTATATTTATATATGCTCTACTTCTTTTATTTTTTTTTCTTTAAGTTAATGTTGAGCTAAATTATCTGTTCGATAAAATTATATTAAAAATTTAACATAAAATGTGTCTACATGTATGCTTCCTAATTTTGATCATAATGATCGGATATCGCATATTTTATTAAAAGATCTTATGTTTCTTGAATGATATTTAGGAAAAATCTTAGTTACATTCTTATGTTATTTATTTCTTGTGAACTAAATCATTAATTGTAAACAAACTTCATCATCCAGACTTTATATTATCATCGAAGAATAAAGAAAATTCTCAACCATGATCATTTTACTATTTTTTGATATGTTAGTTTATTAGAACAGTTCACAATTCAATTTTGGTATATTTATATATTCTACTTATTTTATTTTATTTTCTATGCAACTTAAGATCATATTTTGTTCTCTCTCAATTGGAATTTTTTATTTGTTACGTTTATTTCATTATATTTGAATTTCAGAAATCAAATATTCACGTGAAAATTTTATGTATTTGTCAAACTACTTACATATTTGTATGGAACTTTTGAATCAAATAAAAAGAAATCATTTTATTCTATTGATGTGAAAAAATGACAACAAGGTGGTTAACAAATCATATTCCAAAACCCAAGACTTGAAGAAACGCCGTTCAAGGTGAATCTTAAATTTAACTGATTACTCTTGATATCAACTTTGCTTCAACTAATTCTAGGTTTTAGATTACTATTTCTCTAAAAGGAAAAACATTTCAAAATTAGTCATTGAGAATTCTAGCGAGGAGAACCCAAATAATGACCGAGATCTTAAAGATGATGACTACAACCTTAATCACATGATCTCTACAATATGAGGCTTACAACCAAGACTTTGCCATTAAGTTTTATTTCCTCTATGTTTAACGGCTTTTTATGTACTCAGCTTCCTTTGAACATTCTCTGTTATATTCATTTTCTTTGGTTTTCACTATGTCTAGCTTAAGAATAATACTACACATTGCTTTTTCTGCACATCTTATAAGAGTACAAATAAATGGAACCATTATTATTAAATTACAAACTTTAATTATATTACGTGTATGAACTTTAGAAAACAGTGAAGCCATGTACTAATGATCATATCATCCTCTTCTTTGTCCACTTTTATGACGTCTATTTGCTTCAAAAATGGAACCTTAAGCCCTAACACCAACTGTTTCCTTTGATTTTTTTTTTGGTATTTCTTTACGTGGTTTGGTATTAACCATGTAGTCATTTAACTTTATTCATGCTACGCCTAAAAAGTGTAATAAATAAACAAATATAAAGCAAACATGGACAACATGTGGGGCTTTCCCTAGTTTTTTATACTTTTAAGTTCTAAGGCGTAACCATCTTTTGCTTATCAAAGATCTGAACTGTCTCATGCCTTGCAGCTCTTACAGGGTTGGAAATTAGTTTTTGAAACCATCTTGTCAAACAGAGGAGCCTCTGTCATAGTCCATTATCCGTCCTTAGAGTCTTGATCTTCCGATCCAACTCGCCTTCCACAGTAACCTTGAATTCTTGAAATCTTGAAAATACTTCTGATTTTTCCTTTACGAAGTATATCCAGGTGTACCGTGAGAAATCATCAACGAACAATAACATGTATCGAAACCCAAAGTATGAGGGTGTGCTCGTCGGATCCATCAAATTGCTATGGATTCTCTCCAAAGGAGTACCACATCATGAGATAGAATTGTCAAATGGAAGCCTATGTGATTTTTCATATTGACAACCTTCACAAAGTTTTTCGTCATCTTGAATCTTCAACCTTGGGAGCCTATTAACCAAATTCTTATTCACCATAACTTTGAGCTTAGTCATTTTTTTATGACCAAGTCTGGCATGCCATACAAAGGCATTATCATTGGTGCTCATCCTCTCAACATACGAGTTGGAGGCCGATAAAACATATAAGTCTTTAACTCTTGCTCCAGTGTGAACCACATCCGCCTTTAATTCTTTAATATTTTTCAAGAAATTAACATCTCTTGTGCCAAACAATACATAGTTACCTGACCCCACCACATTTACCATAGAGAGAAGATTCTTCTTTACTCCAGGGACATGGTATACGTTCTTGAGAGTAATTTGACTTCCGCTATCTCCTTCATTGACAATTGTCCCTTCCTTCTCAACATGGTGGATTAAATTGTCCTCGGTAATGATGGCTTCTTTTCTGTCATGACGCTGAAAACTAGAAAATAACTTTTCATCTCCGGTAATATGATGGCTACAACCAGAATCCACAATCCAATCATTTCCAAGATTTTTAATTTTGGATGTACCTGAAGATGCAGCCTCCACCGTGAAACATTTTCCACATTCTTTGTCTTCAGTATAACCTTTTGATTTTGCCATATTTGTTTCCTTCAGCTTGACTCGACAATCCTGTTTGAAATTCCCAAACTTTCCACACCAGTAGCACTTGAATCTTTTCTCCCATATAAGATCCTTCTCGTCCATCATTATTTTTTGCACCACCGCCTATGGTTTTTTTCTGAAAATTTGTTGCCTCCAAGCTACAAAACCGCTACCCGAATCATCATGAATTTTAACTCTTGTCATTTGCATGGCTAGCGATTATTGAGAAGCTAGTAAATTTTCAAAATCCTCCAAGGAAGGTTGTGTAGCCCATCCTTGGACTGAAGTCACAAACGGTGTATACTCAGGTCATAGACCTTGAATAATAGACCGCTTCAACCGAACTTCCGAAATGGACTCCTCCGGATTAAGAGTATTAATCTCATAGCAAAGATTTTTTACCTTAACGAAAAAATCCGAGATAGAAGACTCCCTCTGCTTCGCATTCGCCAACTCATTTTCTATAGCCGAGCCTCGTTTTTCTTGTTGAATAGTTGATCTAACGCTTGCCAAATTGAACTGGCGGATGTACACCTTGAGACATGCTCAAAATTTTCTAAGATATTGACCTCTTCAAAAGCAAATTCCGCCTTGGCGTTCTTCCGTGTTCATTCTTTTGTTGCTTCTGCATTTGTAGCATCTCCCGTTGGTGGTGTAGTGCTACTACCACTGACGACATCCCATAAGTTCTCACTCACCAAGTATGACTCCATGCATGATTTCCATAATCGGTAATTAGATTGGTTTAAGATCTCCATTCCCAATCCAACAACACAACCCATTGATTCCATACTTAGAATAAACCAAGCTCTCTATAACCCCGATCTTGATGAGCACAAAATTAGAATGGCTCTGATACCATGTAGAGAAATAATCTCTGATGGTGCTTAACACTAGCCCAAGACCGTAATACCCGAGAGACCCGAAAGAACCAAAATACCTTCTAAGTATGAAGGAGAAAATGGAAGAACACTTTGAAGAACTTGGAAGACACTTGGAGGAATTAAAAACTTATGAAGGACACTCTTTCATTAAACTTGGCTTTTATTTAACTTTCTCAACTTGAGTTACAAATGAAGGGTTAAGGAGGTATTTATATCCTCCAGAAGATCTTACAACAAAACTCTAGATATTTTTATTATCACCTCCTAATCCTAGATATTTCTTAAATCTCAAGATTTTTTCTACAACAATATCTAGATATTTTTATCTAATGGAGTTTTCTAAAAAACATAAGGAGGTAGAAATCTTCTACAACATTTCTAGATATTTTAGGGAATTGGAACATAATCTTGGGTTTGGTCCAATAATGGATAATTGGATTATGAAACCATAAATAAACTTAACCCCAGAATCAAGTTTAATTTCAATAATTGATAGCCTCGATCTTTCTAGTAACATGACACATGGAAGCATTTCATACCAGCTGACCAGCCTTAGTTTTCTTGTTGTGTCTAATGTGTCTTACAACAATTTATCAGAAATCATTCCCCATACCTTCTTATTTTTGAGTGTCCATATTATCAAATTAATTTTAATGACACAACTAATTAATAGATGTTCTTTTAAAAGAAATTAAGTTATATAAAATATTCATGCTCACTAATCATTATTATTTCAACTAATTCGTTAATATATGTCGATAAATTCATTTGTTGTTATTTTTATTTACATTTTATGTTTTGCTTATATATTTTTTATGTTTTATTTATGACTCTACATTTTTTTTTTGCTTTTATTCGTATTGCTTTTGTATCTACATTTTAGTCACTGTTATGTTTTACTCCGATTATGTGTTTCAACTATCAAGTAAGTAAATGGAGTGGTTAGCTAGCTCAAATCCTGGAATGCATCGGTTCTGTATTGGATTAAAATACTTCATACGAATGTTTCTTTTTTAGTGAAGACAATAGTTTGCAAATGATATATATAATTGGTTGTTGTGTTATTATATTTTCTTGCACATGATAACCAGCTGCTAATCCTTCTACAATCTCTATAATAATAATTTTGAAATCACTTTTTTGGTAGTTATAGACCTCGATAATAGTAAGAGACGATAGTTGATCGATTATCATTTTTTTATCAATATCATGTATTGTGAAGATTTAAATTTGGATGCTGATAAATTGTCAATACTACCTAAACCAAACTTTGTCAAGTTTATCATTATATGAGGAAGGTATGTTATGGTGTTTACAATCACATGTGACTACTCTGAAAATAAAAAAAATAGAGTTAGCTGATAAAAGAATGAAAAAATAGAATGGAAGTGGGGTGAAGAGCTGAAAAGCACTTTAGGTGTCGGTGCTAAACCAAGCCATTATAAGGGCATCATACCGATGGTCTCCTTGACTGCAAAAAAAAAACTCTATAGTTCATCTCTCACTATGCAGTGTAGGGGCCTACTAGTATCCCATGTTTCCATCACATCACTAACATTCTATTCCCCTTTGCAATGAATTCATCTTGCATAATAATTGATTTTAGTGAATGTCATTACACCACTAAGCTCTGTTTCTTCAGAACAACAACATGAATGGATAGAAATAAATTTAGTGGATCCATGCCAGTAAGATATAGCTCGGAACTATTATCTATATATACCCACCTTCCTTTTGAAAGGGTTTAAATTCAGTCGATTAACAGCTAAATATTGATGTATCACATTTTTATCGGTTTTGAGTCTTTATTTTCTCTCTTATTTTGTATCTTTTATTGATTCAAGCATTTTTATAGGGTCTTTTATTTCTTTATTGTGTAATTTCAGTTCTTTCAAAGTGTTTTGAGGAAAATATGTCATTTGAGATAAATATGAGCATTTAGATATGAAAGATCGTGCATAAACATCAGAAATTTGACATTCGTTCGAAGGTTTAATGTACGGATTTTAAATATTTTTGGACACAATATAGGCACGATAGTTAGATTTTTTTGTTGGTAGTGTAAGGACATTGACACTGACGGTTAACATTTTTATGCTTGATTTACTAAAAATAGGTCAATTTGTCAAACAGTTGAAGGAGTTGTAGAATTTGGAGTTGAGAGCGACATGTCGACCGATCCCTTCCCTAGTGTATTTAAGGTCCAATTTCAATCCGGTTTACTCATCACCTGATCCAAATCATCCCTTAATATTTAAGAAACCCTAAACTCAACTTTTGAGAGAATCTTATATAATACAGTAAGATTCCTTTTACCAAAAGCTATGAGACGCTGTCTTGTGTCATCTACTAACCCATTTTTTCTCTTCCTAATTTATAATCTTTTTTTTAAACCAAAACCCAAAAAGCTATCTCTCAAGAAACATAATTAATTTAAATAAAATCTTCAGAAAAAATGAAATTAATCATGAACCCATTCAAAAAATCATCCCAAAAAAACCAGACAAATTTCCAAAACCTTTCATCCAACCAATAATAGTATCATAAATTCCTGATAATTCCTTCCAAAAGAAAACCACAACCCTTCATCCAATCAATATACGCTCAACCAATCCTTGAGCATATCCTGGAGATCCATGAATCTTAATACTCAAAAAAGAACAAACTTAATCTTAGTTCTTATTTCGTAAACAAACTCTAAAACAGTAAACTTAAAGTTTTAAAATATTAATAAAGTGGTTCAATTCAACTACTATAATCTACATATAAAAAGGTTTGATTTTTTCCTTTTTCTATGAAAACAAAACTAAAAATCCAAGCAAAAAATACACAACAAAGCATTGAGCAGAAAGTCCAACAATGTGATTTATGGAACATGTGGATATGAAAGAAAAAGAATCGTAAGACTAAACATTTCAAAGCTTTTTTGACACAAATACATTCTTCAAATTTGAGATTTAAATATGTTATTCAAATTTTTCCCAGTTTTACTCCAAAAGTTTATATGATTGTAAATTTCAAATATCTTCAATTTATTCCCATAAATATCTCACTCAAATATTTTCCACTTAATAGTTTCCTTATATTTCTCTCAAAAAAATTTAACATATAGTACAAGAATTACGTCTAATTTTTCAAACAGATTTAAAATTTAAATGGATTTCCAAAAATACCAAATGTATTAACTAAACGATCTAAAAACAAAATAAAAATTCAGCAGAATCATATTGATTCAAAAAATATCTAGCATATAAAATAGCAAATGCATTAACTTAACGATCTAAACACAAATAAAAATTGAAAAAATAATTCAATTAAATATTGATTTCATTCTATTATCCACTAATTATTTTCACGAAACTCTTTATTTCTGTTTTCCAAATCTGTCTTCTTTTCTGATTCAACACTGTTCTGTTTTTAATTTCCATTCAAATCAAATTAATTCACATTTAAATCTCTTACAAATCTGAGACTCTAAATGATTCCACAAAATCTGTGTACTGTAAAACGTAAAATCTCCATATGTTCTTCCACAATCTTTTACAAAATCGTCAAGCTTTCCACCATCAACTCAAAATTTCCAAAATTTTAATCTTTTTACAATGGCCCCAAACAATTCCAATTCTAAATCACATGTCAATCGTTCCTCATATTCTATCCTAGAATTCATTGATGATAAAGTCAAGCCACAACATATAGTTGTATGTCTATTGTATTCATGGGAAGCGCATGATTTTAAACATAATAATGATGCACTCAGCGTTGACTGCTTGCTTTTGGATGAGAAGGTAATGCAAACAAAAACTTTATTCATACATTTTCCCTCATCAATTTTATTCATCATGTCTCTTAATGTACATAATATTGTGTTCTCTAATGTAGGCTAATGTCATACAAATATCTACCCACCCCTGTCAACTCCATATCAGGTTTTGATGTTAACAATTAACTTCACAGCTACCACCTAACTGACCATGCTTTCAAAATCTTTGTTAACAATCATACCAAAATGGATTAAATCAAAGAAGACCAATACAAAATCCTACATGAATATTATCATATATATGTATTCAAAGACCTCAAAATAGTGGTAGAAAAAGGAGAAAACTTACCATATAAATAACAAAATTTACATAAAATTCCACATATGTTTCACTTTTAACTTTTTCTCAACATATCATTGCCTATGTATTATGCATTCACATCGGATTTGACGAAATCTCCTCCCATGAAAACCTCCAATATTATTCTTACATTTACTTTTGAAAGGATAGAGCATCACACCCTTCTATATATGTTTTCATTCTTTGCCAATCATATTTTAAAAGAAATTATATAAAATATTACCTAATCAAGAATTAATGTGTGGATTTATTATATTTTTCTTAGTTACTCTCATGAGAAAAACTCTAAAGATAGTCGGCCGTAAAAACATATTATGGTGTTCATTATATGAAGATCTTTCTTAAATTTTGTTTTGCTGAACTGCTAAATTTAGTTAAACCAAATAAACAAATAAATAGAGAGGTATTTATGTTAATTTTTATATATTTTTAGCAAATAGATCATTTAGCTCACAATAGGCTATATTAATATATGTTTCTTTATGGATCATGATTTTATTAAAAAATCATATATTTCTTGAATGATATTAAGAAAAACGTTGTGTTACATCCTTATGTTGTTTATTTTTTGTGAATCTAATGATTAATTGTAAATAAAATTCATCACATAGACTTTATATATTATCATATAATAACAGAGAAACTTCTTAACCAGGGTCATTTTACTATTTTTGTGTGGTAGTTTATTTGAAAAAATCATAATTCAATTTTGGTATATTTATATATGCTCTACTTCTTTTATTTGTTTTTCTTTAAGTTAATGTTGAGCTAAATTATCTGTTCGACAAAATTATATTAAAAATTTAACATAAAATGTGTCTACGTGTATGCTTCCTAATTTTGATCATAATGATCAAATATCGCATATTTTATCAAAAGATCATATGTTTCTTGAATGATATTTAGGAAAAATTTTAGTTACATTCTTATGTTATTTATTTCTTGTGAATTAAATCATTAATTGTAAACAAACTTCATCATCCAGACTTTATATTATCATCAAAGAATAAAAAAACTTCTTAACCATGATCATTTTACTATTTTTTGATATGTTAGTTTATTAGAACAGTTCACAAATTAATTTTGGTATATTTATATATTCTACTTATTTTATTTTATTTTCCATGTAACTTAAGATTATATTTTGTTCTCTTTCAATTGAAATTTTATTTGTTACGTTTATTTCATTATATTTGAATTTCAGAAATCAAATATTCACGTGAAAATTTTATGTATTTGTCAAACTGCTTACATATTTGTATGGAACTTTTGAATTAAGTAAAAAGAAATCAGTTTATTCTATTGACGTGAAAAAATGACAACAAGGTGGTTAACAAATCATATTCCGAAACCCAAGACTTGAAAAAACGCCGTTCAAGGTGAATCTTAAATTTAACTGATTACTCCTGATATCAACTTTGCTTCAATTAATTCTAGGTTTTAGATTACTATTTTCTCTGAAAAGAAAAACATTTCAAAATTAGTCATTGAGAATTCTAGCGAGGAGAACCCAAAAAATGATCGAGATCTTGAAGATGATGACTATAACCTTAATCACATGGTCTCTACAATATGAAGCTTACACCCAAGACTTTTCATTAAGTTTTATTTCCTCTATGTTTAACGGCTTTTTATGTATTGAGCTTCCTTTAAACACTCTCTATTATATTCATTTTCTTTGGTTTTCACTATGTTTAGCTTAAGAATAATACTACACATTACTTTTTCTGCACATCTTATAAGAGTATAAATAAATGGAACCATTATTATTAAATTACAAACGTTAATTATATTACGTGTATGAACTTTAGAAAACAGTGAAGCCATATACTAATAATCATATCATCCTCTTCTTTGTCCACTTTGATGACGTCTATTTCTTTATGTAGTTTGGTATTAACTATGTAGTCATTTTACTTTATTCATGCTACACCTAGAAAGTGTAATAAATAAACAAATATAAAGCAAACATGGGCAACACGTGGGGCTTTCAATTTTAATAAAATAAATGTAACAAATTAAATTCCAATTGAGAGAGAACAAAATATAATCTTAAGTTACATGGAAAATAAAATAAAATAAGTAGAATATTAAAATATAAAAAAATTGATTTGTGAACTGTTCTAATAAACTAACATATCAAAAAATAGTAAAATGATCATGGTGGAGAAGTTTCTTTATTCTTTAATGATAATATAAAGTCTGGAGGATGAAGTTTATTTACAATTAATGATTTAATTCACAAGAAATAAATAACATAAGAATGTAACTAAAATTTTTCCTAAATATCATTCAAGAAATATATGATCTTTTAATAAAATAAACATATGATCTTACATATGATCTTACACCCAAGACTTTGCATTAAGTTTTATTTCCTCTATGTTTAATGGTTTTTTATGTACTGAGCTTCCTTTGAACACTCTCTATTATATTCATTTTCTTTGGTTTTCACTATGTCTAGTTTAAGAATAATACTACACATTGATTTTTCTGCACATCTTATAAGAGTACAAGTAAATGGAACCATTATTATTAAATTACAAACTTTAATTATATTACGTGTATGAACTTTAGCAAACAGTGAAGCCATGTACTAATGATCATATCATCCTCTTCTTTGTCCACTTTGATGACGTCTATTTCTTTATGTAGTTTGGTATTAACCATGTAGTCATTTTACTTTATTCATGCTACACCTAGAAAGTGTAATAAATAAACAAATATAAAGCAAACATGGGCAACGCGTGGGGATTTCAATTTTAATGAAATAAATGTAACAAATTAAATTCTAATTGAGAGAGAACAAAATATAATCTTAAGTTACATGGAAAATAAAATAAAATAAGTAGAATATATAAACATACAAAAAATGTATTTGTGAACTGTTCTAATAAACTAACATATCAAAAAATAGTAAAATGATCATGGTTGAGAAGTTTCTTTATTCTTTGATGATAATATAAAGTCTGGATGATGAAGTTTGTTTACAATTAATGATTTAATTCACAAGAAATAAATAACATAATAATGTAACTAAATTTTGTCTTAAATATCATTCAAGAAACATATGATCTTTTAATAAAATAAACATATGATCTTACACCCAAGACTTTCCATTAAGTTTTATTTTCTCTATGTTTAACGGCTTTTTATGTACTGAGCTTCCTTTGAACACTCTCTGTTATATTCATTTTCTTTGGTTTTCACTATGTCTAGCTTAAGAATAATACTACACATTGCTTTTTTTGCACATCTTATAAGAGTACAAATAAATAGAACCATTATTATTAAATTACAAACTTTAATTATATTACCTGTATGAACTTTAGAAAACAGTGAAGCCATGTACGAATGATCATATCATCCTCTTCTTTGTCCACTTTGTTGACGTCTATTTCTTTATGTAGTTTGGTATTAACCATGTAATCATTTTACTTTATTCATGCCACACGTAGAAAGTGTAATAAATAAACAAATATAAAGCAAAGATGGGCAACGCGTGGGGCTTTCAATTTTAATGAAATAAATGTAACAAATTAAATTCCAATTGAGAGAGAACAAAATATAATCTTAAGTTACATGGAAAATAAAATAAAATAAGTAGAATATATAAACATACAAAAAATGTATTTGTGAACCGTTCTAATAAACTAACATATCAAAAAATAGTAAAATGATCATGGTTGAGAAGTTTCTTTATTCTTTGATCTAAATATAAAGTCTGGATGATGAAGTTTGTTTACAATTAATGATTTAATTCACAAGAAATAAATAACATAAGAATGCAACTAAATTTTGTCTTAAATATCATTCAAGAAACATATGATCTTTTAATAAAATAAACATATGATCTTACACCCAAGACTTTCCATTAAGTTTTATTTCCTCTATGTTTAACGGCTTTTTATGTACTGAGCTTCCTTTGAACACTCTCTGTTATATTCATTTTCTTTGGTTTTCACTATGTCTAGCTTAAGAATAATACTACACATTACTTTTCTGCACATCTTATAAGAGTACAAATAAATTGAACCATTGTTATTAAATTACAAACTTTAATTATATTACTTGTATGAACTTTAGAAAACAGTAAAGCCATGTACGAATGATCATATCATCCTCTTCTTTGTCCACTTTGATGACGTCTATTTCTTTATGTAGTTTGGTATTAACCATGTAATCATTTTACTTTATTCATGTTACACGTAGAAAGTGTAATAAATAAACAAATATAAAGCAAACATGGGCAACGCGTGGATCTTTCCCTTGTTTTTTATACTTTTAAGTTCTAAGGCGTGACCATCTTTTGCTTATCAAACATCTGAACTGTTGCCTTGCAGCTCTTACAGGGTTGGAAATTAGTTTTTGAAACCATCGTGTCAAACAGAGGAGCCTCTGTCATAGTTCAAAATGCTTCTAAATACTCCCACTTACAATCTTATGTAACATCATGCCCGACCCTAAGTTCATTTATGGCCCAAACAGAAAAGAGGAAAATCGGCCCATTAATTATTGATATATGATAATATCTGAAAATCATTTTTAAAGATTTGAACCCATGACACGTTAGTTACTGAAATAAGCAAATATCACTAGAGCTATTAACGATTTGATTAATTATTGGCCTTTAAAATTATTAAAGACTTTGACGGTCTTAAGCAGGTGTTTAACCAGCTTCCAGTTAGGACCGGTTTTGTGTAGCATTCGGTACTCCATCATAGCTTGAGGAGTTGTTTGACTCTAAAAGATTCTTGGCCTCTTTCTAATTAATGCAGGTTTAGTTGTAGTTAGCCTCAAATTTTTAGTAGGTTAGTTGTGTTTTATTTGTACACCAACTCGAATTGTCTTTGCTCTGGCAAAACCCTCTCTTGTAACACTCCTTTTAAAATTACCAAAAATTTCAGATGGGCAAAAAACACAATGAGATAATCCCGGAAATACACAGAGAAATAAGCCCAGAAGTACAATTTGAGTGGGCTATTAAAATGGACTACGAAGCCCTATACTATGGTAAGTAAACTCACGCGCATTCATAAGCCCGTGATTTAAAATTACTCGACATCGGATCGCAGGCTCTGTTAATTTTATCCTCCGAAAGAGAGAGAAACAAACATCCCAATTCAGATCACATTAAAGAGATAGAGCGCGAAAATGTCCGGTGTGGCTATTCTGCGAGTTCATGGGGCGCGGCTCTGGTGAGAAGATCTCCGTACACTTTCTCCGCTATCGGAATCGCTATCTCAATCGGCGTCTCCGTTCTTGGTGCTGCCTGGTAAATCCTTTAGCGGAGAAAGTGTACGGAGATCTTCTTCTTCTTCTTCTTCTTCTTCTTCTTCTACACTTTCTCCGCTATCGGAATCGCTATCTCAATCGGCGTCTCCGTTCTTGGTGCTGCCTGGTAAATCCTTTAGCGGAGAAAGTGTACGGAGATCTTCTTCTTCTTCTTCTTCTTCTACACTTTCTCCGCTATCGGAATCGCTATCTCAATCGGCGTCTCCGTTCTTGGTGCTTCCTGGTAAATCCTTTAGCGGAGAAAGTGTACGGAGATCTTCTTCTTCTTCTTCTTCTTCTACACTTTCTCCGCTATCGGAATCGCTATCTCAATCGGCGTCTCCGTTCTTGGTGCTGCCTGGTAAATCCTTTAGCGGAGAAAGTGTACGGAGATCTTCTTCTTCTTCTTCTTCTACACTTTCTCCGCTATCGGAATCGCTATATCGATCGGCGTCTCCGTTCTTGGTGCTGCCTGGTAAATCCTTTAGCGGAGAAAGTGTACGGAGATCTTCTTCTTCTTCTTCTTCTTCTTCCAGGAATAGAAATTTTAAATTGTGTGAATCAGTGCCAATATCTTCTTTATATTTTAGTATAGCGAATTGTACAAATAAAGATTGACCTAGGATTTGTCAAATTTGGTTTTATGATGATAAATCACATTAGCCCTCGTTTAGTTGCATTTAGAATATGATTTTGTGATTACACAAGAACTATGCAATGAACCAATTAACAAGTGTTTCTGTTGTCTTTGAAACTGTTTTTGTTTTCAGTGTAATCTTTTGTGAAGCGGTAGCTATATATGGTGTTATTGTTGCAATCCTATTACAAACGAAGTTGGAGAGTGCACCATATCAAAGATGTGTGATGCTGAGTCTTTAAGAGCTGGATATGCAATTTTTGCTTCTGGAATCATAGTTGGATTCGCAAACCTTGTATGCGGGGTATGTATCTTCTGGAATCATCCTCTCTCTCGTCTTCTGGACCTTTGTAAAACTGGAAAGTAAGCGGTTTATGGGATATTGCTTTTGCAGGTTATGTGCATGAATCATTGGAAGCAGTTGTGTGTTGTCTGATGCTCAGAACTCGACGCTATTTGTCAAGATTCTTGCGATTGAGAACTTTGGGAGTGCTCTGGGGTTATTTGGAGTTATTGTTGGGATCATTATGTTGGCTCAAGCTACATGGCCTACTAAATAGATGTATAAACTGGTAAGTTATGGACTTGTATTCAATACCTTTTATGATCTTTTTTTTCAAAATCCGACAAGAGTTGCATATCTTTGTTTATTTACTTTGCTGTTACATCTCGTGTAGAAGAAAACCATGCTTCTCTTTAAATCCCTATTTTTTTTTGGAGAAAGCACTTCATGTTTGGATTATTCTTTTGCTTTATCGTGTGATCAATGATAAGAGTTTGGATTATTCTTTAAGGCGTTTATTGTTTTCATAAGTTAGTTTATGTAGTTTGAGTGTTTCATTCAGAAACCAAAGAATGCTCCATTTCACAAAACAGAGGAACGAAACAAACGTCAGAACCCCGAAACTACAATATGGCGTTTGCCTTCACAATTGCCAAAATAGTTATACCGTAAAAGGAGCTTTTAAAGCAAAACCTTGACCATTATATGCAAGTATCCAACAAAGATGGATTCCATCAATCCATAACTTATATTCTTAAGAACCTACTATGTTCGTTTTGTTTCCTATACAGCAATATCTAATTCTAATATTAACATAAACTTACAAGACCATGTCCCCAACCATATTACGCATATGATCGACAACCAGGAAAAGAGATGAATCTCAAACTGTTGAATCAGTAAGCCATCCCTCCTGAAAACACATCTCCATCATGAAGCAAGCTCTCCGTCATCCAATAACCATCCCAAGAACCACCTATCCGCTGCCATTACACAATTGATTTTGTATTCAATCACCATCATTACTGCAGATCTGTATAGTATTTTACCATTCAAAAGTCTTAGGGACTGTATAGTGACATAGGAACCAACCTGGAACTTTGTGAATTCAAATATCCCTTCTTCCTCAGCTCGAGCTCCTTGAATCCAAATCCTCTGCTTGAAACGATTCTGTATATATACCAAAAAAGGAGTATATCATGAGACAACAAAGAAGCTCTATAATGATTGTAACATCTTCAAAAAAATAAAAGAGATAATACCTCCTCGACGAACAAACTGCTTAAAATCTTTCTGTCCTTGTGACCAAGCAACGCATGGTAAGACGAGTGATGGAAAATACGCTTAAACCTTTCAAACTGCACCAAGAAATGAGAGCCAAGGGATGAGAACCTTAGCTAGTAAGTGTTGAAAAAGAAAGGTTTAAAAACTAACCTGTCCTAGATCAAAGAAAGGACCGAAATAAGTAGATCTCTCAAATGGATCAAATCCAGCAAACTGTTTACTTCGTTCGACAAAACATGTCAAAATCATTATCACAAAAGCAGTAACAATCAAAAAGAAGCATCAAGGAGAAAAGTTTGTAATGAAAGTTTACCCGATACATGACTTCAATGCCATAATCATAACGAGGATGGTCATTATACTTCAATGCATCAAGTTGATGTCTAACAGCGTCTTCTGCACTAAACTATGACAAAAAAAACAAAATCTAAAAACAATACATTACAACAAAGACAAAGCAATACATATGTTATTGGCTTATACAGTAAAATAAATAGTGAGTAATTACATCAAGTCTAGGGCCAAAAGGACGTTTCCTACGACTCTCCAACCTGTAAAAAACCAAGAAATTTTAAATAACAATCCAACAACATAAATTATAAAATAATCACAAAAAACATATATTATGAATAAAAAATTTTAAAATGATGGAAAAGCATAAACTATGGCTTTCCAAAATTGAAATTTGATACGTTTTAGCTACTTGGAACAAGAAATTCTCCAGAACAGATGGATCGAAACGCATGATAAAATTTAGGATATGTTGTTTCCTAGCTAAAATTCATTAAAACTCAAAGATTTCAATCCAGAACGAAATTTGAATTAGTAAAGATTAAAGTAGAGGACGGAGTTGAAATAAGGTGTACCAATCGGCAGAGAGGAAATCAGGAACATCGGAAGAAGCTTTGACGAGATAACGATCTAGCTTTCCGCAGCCATTGAAAGGCTTGAGCTTAGAAGACAGCGAAGGAGGAGATGGAAGAACGAGCGATAAAAATGACATCGTTTGCCTTCTGTGAATGTTTTTGTGCAGCAGAAGGCCAAATTTAGATTCTGATATTAATTGTGTTGCTCTTGCCGGCCGCCGTCTTTAACTTTTTTTCAATCGACTGGAAAAAACGAATCAAAATTGATAAATCTAAATTTGAACCAAACCGAATTGAATAACCAACACTTTAGATACGGAACCACACCAGACAACTAAAAGAGCTCGAGAATATGTATTGCAATTTGGTTCAAGTCAACCAATTTAAACAGAACAAAATTTTTTGAATCCATTTGAATAAACATTACAACCGAAACTCAAACTAACTTTCGTATTTTTTTAGCAAACAAAAGTTTATGTTATTTTATATGTTTAGATTACCTAAAAATATAACTAATAACATAAATTAGTAGATGAAAAGCACTCCAAAGTCCAATCTTATTTCTTGAAATAGATTATAATTTTAAATGGTAATTCTTTTTATTACACAAATAGTAGATGGGCACGAAGCGGATATCATAAATTTTGATAGTATCTGTGATCCGTTTTGCTTTATCAGAATCAACATTTTTTCTAATCCGTATCGTTCCGTAACAAATCACATATCAACAAAATTCAAATTATTTTACTAAGATATATTCGATCCATGCCAAAAGAGTTTAAAAACTATATATATAATAAATTCAAAATTTAATCTAAAAATGACAATATTTCATAAAAACATATTTTTCTTCTTATTGTGTTAAACTTTAGTATTTAAACAACTAATTTTATATAATAAAAAATCTTAGAATTTAAAATGCATAGAATTTACATACATATATAATCATTATAAAACGTATATATATATGTAATTATCTATATATATACATATATTGGAATGGAGCGAATATCCGCCTTGTAAAATTTTAAGTTTGTGATTTTCTCCATTTTAGTAGATATTTCTTTTTAATATTTTTTGTAAAATTAAAAATATATGAATTTTTCGGATTGAATAGATATATAACGGATCGAAACAAGTCTAATGGATATTTTGCTCAGTCCTAATAGTACACATTGAACGGAAGGTCTGGATAGGTTTAAAGCCATGAGTCTTACATCACCAAGTACAAACATGTCCCTTAAGATCTCCATCATCCATTCCTCTATATCAAAATCAATTAAATTGTTGAAATACAATCTAGGATCTTGATATAAATAAACATCTCGACGGTCGGGCATTCGAAGAGAAATAAACTACTTTAGAATTTTACATTTTATTCTCTGATAATTTTGAATTCATTTTTTCTGAAAAAAAACACGTTCTCATAAATGCAAATTTTCAAATATAATTAATAAACTTCTCGTACATCACCTAAATTAATACTGTGAGCTTATTAGATAAAAAAAAATTTAATCAAAAATAATCATAGGTATTTATATACATGTAAAAATAGTCAGGAGTGAATATATACAAAAGAAATAAAGAATTTTTATAAACATATGTCTTGGATTAGTTGCAAAAGAATATCCGTGTGAATCAAGGATCTCTTGCAAGAATGAGAAAATCGCCATCTCTAATAAGAGTGATATCATCAATCTCAGCTCCTTCTCTCGTAAGTACTTTAGTGGGAACAAAACCCATCTTCTTTGCACCAATCTCCAATAGCTCTTCCATTGAACTAGGTAACAATACCACTTTCCCACCAGCTTCACCGTTTTCCGGCGAACTAATCGTGATTCTCGCCGGATTAAACATACCTCCTCCTATTGCTGGGCTTTTTGAAGGTTCTCCTCCTTCATCACCTGTAAAAAAACAGAAATGAAACAGAACAATGTTATGATCTTTGTTAATTGTATAAATGGATGGCTCTTGTAATGCGAAAAGTTGTTGAAATATAGTTACGTGGCGAGCAAGCAACCAGAATTAGAGATCAAATGTGAAAATATTGTTACGTGACGAGAAAGCAACAAGAATTAGAGATCAAATGGAGGGGCGAGGTGAGGCGATTTTACCTGTATTTGCAGCTGAAATGATTCCGAAAAGCGAGTTTCTGAAGTTATTGAGTTTCCGACTCCGGGAAACCACAAGCTGGCCTCCTTCTAAGACGAGAGGAATTTCTCCTGAATGCATTGTAGGCTCACTACTATACTTCACCAATGGCTTCCCAACAGGAATCTCAGGTATTTCAGGGCTAGATTCCGGTTTCTTCTCCACAGGCCTATGATTATGAAACAAGTTTTTGATATTTTCATGTCCTTGATGCTCTGCAAGACCACGAGGAGTCCAACCGTAAGAGTCTGGCCTGTCTAAGTCAGCACCTCTGTCTAGTAAGAACTTTACAATCTCAAAGTTTCCTTCTGAGACTGCTCTGTGTAAAGCTGTTGTTCCATTTCCATCAGGAAGTGTTATATCGCCGCCATATCTGATGATGTCTTTGAGTGCGTCTAAGCTGTTTCTTTCCACGGCTAAGCATGAGAAATAGCTTACTGTGTCTAAGCTTAACTTTGCTCCATTTTCCGCTAGGAGTTTTGCAATTCCGCTATTTCTCCCTATGATTGCTTCCCACAAGGGCACATTACCTTCTGAATCTGTAATAAACCACAGGTAAATTAGATTTTACTTCCACCCAACTACAATATTAGACATATTGAGACATTTTCTTACTACTTACCTTTAATGTTAGGATCTGCTCCATGTTCGAGAAGTAAAACGACGCAATAATGGCTTCCTCTTGCTGCTGCTATATGCTGAGATATACACACAAACATAGAGAGTAAGCAATTTTAGTTCTTGGCATTAAAAGGAGGATGATGGTATATGCAGAGGAAGGTTTGGAGCTTACCAGTGCGGTTCGACCATTCTTATCCATTTCATTAGGGTTTGAGCCTCGTCTTAGTAACTGATGAAGCAATAAATCATCTCCTCTGGCTGCAGCAAAACATAAGCTTAGAGGTAAATCCATTTTCCCTTGAGCCAACATGTGTTCTGTATCAGCCAAAATGCCTTTCATCACTTGATCTTCTGAGTCTTTTAAATGCTGCATTAACCACAACATCAACCTTAAGAACAAGATGTGAAAAAACGATTTAACATATAGAAAGGAAGAGAAAAATCATACATACCTGAAGAAGATTGTTCATGATGATTGCTCCATCTCCTACATTTGCTTGAACAAGATTTAAGAGAGCTGTACGGTTCAGACGAAGCAATTGACTCAATCGCTTGGTACGAACAGTAAACAGTTGCGGTCTGTAACACAGTACCCCAACTTCACCAAAAACATGTCCACTATGTGCTTCTTTAACTACCTGTAAACAACACATACACAGAAACATTACCAAAATATGTTTCGGTAATCTAATCGCAACGATGTTAAAGAAGAACGTAATCAGAGCTTAAATGGCAACTAGACTTTCCTGCTCCACTCCATTGACACGCGCAATTATGTCCTAAAATATAAAGGAATGTGTCAAGAATAATACAAGATGTCAATGCATATATATATTTTGTGAAGTTAGAACACTTACAACAGCTCCTGTAACCAATATGTAGAAGTCAGTTGGTGCTTCATTTTGCAAAATCACATCTTCTTTGGGAGGAAAATACTCTGCTTTCATTTCCGTAACCTATAAAATACCGGTAAAATGACCGCTTTAACGTACGTGTTACATCATAGAAAGATGTATTGGTTAAACAATACACGAAAACATACCAACTGGAAAAGAAGATCATTGGATACTCCTTGGAACAAGTAAATTTTGTCAACAACTTCATAGAAGAGATAATGCGATATGCTTGAGCGAATAGCTTTAGGAAGCGAATCGATGATTTCTTGCTGCTGTAACCCTTCTGAATCAGTTCTATACCTCAAACACAAATGAGCAACCATCTGATCTTGCAACCGCACTGGTAGATTGTTCCTCTGACCAAAACCCGAGGCCGCTTGGATCGTATCTCTCTGAAATAATACAAATGCATAAGAATCATGAAACTCAACCGAGACCAGTTTATTGTACCGGTAAATAGAACTTACAAATTTTCTTGTGCGACTGGTTACATGAACCACCAAATTGGTTATATTACCAATAATATACGCTGACAATCCAAGATTAAAAACCATGTAGAAGAGAATAAAAGTCATCTCTCTTGAATTAACACCATGAATATCACCATATCCTGTTGTGGAGAAAGTAGTTATGGACCAATACATTGCTGTGTTATACTGAACAGCAAGAGGAGATTGTTTCCAATTTTCATCGGTTAATGCCATAAATGTCTTGGAAGGGTCTGGATAATGTGAAGCAATGGAGTAGAGGAAGCAGGCCCCACAATGAATCACAAAAAGTGTAACCTACATTACCAAATCAATACCGTAAATCGACAACATTAAACTGCTCATTAGAGTATAAAAATGTAAGATCAAGTAGACATAAATAACTAACAAGGAGAAGCTTCGTGCAGCGAACCCAGAAGTAGCTGTATTTCCTATCTTTCTCTAACCTGAACAGAGGATCTCAATGTCATACTCATCATAGAGAATAATGGAATCAAGAAACTGAGCTACATACATACACTGTTCCAAACTCACCTGGCAAAACAATTACTGACCCTTCGAAGACGCCAAAGACGAAGCATACTGAAAATTCCATATCCTTGAATACTCTCATGAAGCAAGCTTCCAAAACTTTCGTAAGGAAATGTTGAAACCACATCAAAAACAAGCCAAGTCGACGCATATCTCCAAGCTATTCTCTTCGGATCATCAACAAGGAGATAAGTTACCTTGTCGAGAAAGGCAACAAAGAATGTCAATATTATATCAATGGCGAAAAATCCGTTGACGATGTTATCGAGAATACTCAGAGGTGCTTTTGGCCTTTGTAGAAACCCGAATTCAAAAGGTGACGCCCAAGCTGTGTAGAGCACCAAAAACACCAAAAATGTCTCCCATGCTCTGAAATTACACAATTACACACGTTGGTAAGTAATGATACCATCTCAAACACCAATGGTATGTAGCATATTTGCAGAATTAGCCATGTACATTCACAATTTCCCAACATCATATAGCTGAAAATAAACATAATAGAGACAAATCTATAGAATATGAATATCAATTTGTACCAAATTATGTATACAATACAATACAAAATATAAGTTAACCACCAAAGGGTACGTCACGTTTTGTAATAGTACATGAGGTTGGTTCTCTTGTACTACGGGTTTAATCCTAAACCCTATTGGTACCGAAAGTTATTTTTCAAATCAGAATATTTTAAAATTTGACTTTGGATGCTAGGTGCCATTATGGTCCGAGTTTAACAAAAAAAAAATCTAATTCAACCAATCAAGTTTTCGAACTAGATATCAAGGAAGACGAATTTAGAACACGCATGCATTCATCGAACATTGTAGCTGATCCATCCAAAATTGAAACTGAATAATTCTTTTCCTAATTTCACGATTAAAATGAAGGAGGAACAAAAATGGAAAAAAACGAACCTGTAACGAGGATCAAAGTGCGACACAATGAAGCGACGGAGATTAACGTCACGAGATGAACGAGAGGTAGCTCCAAGAGATGGAAGAAGACCTTTGCTAAGGCTGTATTGACTCATTGTTCCGTCACGAGACATATGGTCAGCTACATCATCCTCCGGCTCTCTTGATCTTCCTCCTCCGACTCCTTCGCCGTCTTTAACGCCCCAAAACCAAACCTTCTTCTTTTCCATTTTTTCAGATTATTGATGGATCTCGTCGGAGACACACCACGCAAGGTTTGATCTCCTCCAAAATCGCGGGTTCTAGTTTCTTTTTATATCTTTCTTGTTAGGTTCGTTTCTCTCTTTTTTTTTTTTTTTTTCTTTTGTTTTTGGGGTTATAAGTTGGAATTGTTTTCTCCCTCCTTTTTCTTATGTAGCCATAAAAATAGCACGTAAATTTTAGGTTATTTGGACTAGTGATATTAAAAATTTTCAATTTTAACAAATTGGCATATTTCTTTTTTGGCATTGACTAAATGATCCTACTATCCATAGATTTTGGGACTGATTGACAAAAACAGTTGGATTTGGATTTTTTTTTTTTGTCAAACCTAAATTATTATTTCAACATTAAAGTTTAATCTCCATTAGGGGAGAATATAAACACATAAATAGTGGAAACAACAAGTACAACAACCAACATAGAGGTCGGACAACTGGAAAAGGTAAAAACAAACGAAGTATTCAAATAGAGACTTAGGAATAAGCCCTAGTTTAGAGGCTCAGTCAAAGTAGCAAACACACGAATACTCCGATAAAAAAGATTTCTTCACTTTGATAGACTTGGTTGCATCCACCAAGAGGAGATAAATCCTCCAACATAACTAAGGTCGAGATGTTAGCACCATCAAATGCTGAACGAGAAAGAAAGGCCATCATTTCTTCTGGCTCAAGTAAAACAAAGTTCAACATAATGCTCCTTATAACAAAACCACTAAACTCAAGTGGTGTATTTGGGAAGAAATACTCTTCGTAAATAAAAATACCGGACAATAACTATCCAAAAAATTAGATTCACTTGTAAGGTTCTAGTAATAGGAGCTCTATGTCCCAACTACCACCAAGGAACTTGAACTCCATCACAACAATTACTGATAAAATTTGGTTAATCTCCATGAGTGAAGAAGATCTCATTAGGTAAGTATATATACAATGCAACATGAACGAGCTGCATGGGTGGAATCAATGCTAAGGAATGTGTAGTAAAAGAAAAGCTTAATACATTGAATCTAACACCTCCTCCCCAGTCGATGTTAGAGGTTTTTGGATGCTCAGACTGGATCGAAAATCTTGAAACAAGGTGTCAGAAGCCATTTGGTTAAGATATTGGCATACTATTGGGGAGATGGAACATGAACTACTTTAACGTGGCCGGGAGCCACACATTCCCGAATGAAATAGATGTTAATATCAACATATTTGATAGTTGATGTTGAACCGAATTAGAAGAGAGATACACGACAGTCACATTATCATAGAAAATGCCGGATGCCTTTTGAAGAGGAATGTGCATTTCAAAAAATTGATTGCGGAACTAGATGATTTCAACCACTGCGAAAACATTATATTGTCGTTAGGAGGACCAAGAAAGTAGATTATTTCTATTGAAAACACATATGAATAAAGGGGCAACCTGCCCAATCCATTTCTGAATAGAATACAAGGCTAGATATGGAAGACTAATAGATCTACATGCTGAGAGAGATTTTACCTTTCACATAGCGGAGGATGTGTTTAAGTGTATTGAGATGAGCTTCTCGTGGATAATGCATAAAGAGACAAATACGTTAAACCGCATAGGAGATATCTAGATGAGTGAAAGTAAAATATTAAAGAGCACAAGCCAAACTACCGTATAGGGTAGGATCCACAACTATAGGGCTATCAACCACATCTAGTTTCGGTTTAACATCAACACGAGTTTGACGGGGATTGCAGTTCTTCATATTAGCCTGATGGAGAATATCATCAGCATAGTTTTGCTAATGTAGAAATAGGCCCTTATTATTCTGCTGAACCGAGATCCCAAGGAAAAAAGGAGAGGACCAAGGTCAGTCATCTCCAACTCTGAATGAAATGAGGCAATGATGGAGTTGAGAAGAGAGGTAAAAAAGGTCGTGAAAGCAATATCATTAACGTAAAACATCAAGTAAGCGAGTTGTTTGTCACGATTCATGACAAAAGCGACGGGTTTGAGACACTTTGAAAAAAAACAACACATCGTGCATAAGTAGCAAAACGATTGTACCATGTGCAGGGGGCCTGTTTCAAGCTATAGAGAGATAGATGGAGGAGACAAACATTATCTTGTTTGCTTGGATCCTTATAATCAAGTGGTTGATGCATATAAACTGTTTTCCTTGATATCACATGTAGGAAAGTGTTTTTTACGTCTAATTGATGAAGGGGTCAATTCTTGGTAGTGGCAACATCAAGAACCATGTCAATTATATCTGTCTTGAAAATGGGACTAAAATTCTCGTCACAATCAACACCAAGCTGCTATGATTTCCCATTAGCCACAAGACGAGCTTTGTAGCAAACTAGCTTCCATATCGCATCAAACATTTGCATGTACAACCACATATAACAAACAATATAAGCAGACTTCGGCCAATATAACCCATGGAGACCACTTGACTCAGTTGTGGTTTGGGCTTGAGTATGAAGAGGTGAAAAAGAGGAACACCAACTGGGTTTATATTGAAGCTCCTTACTCATAGCTTGTTGATGCGCTTCAGATACAGAACTTGGGTTAAACTGCTGCATCGGAAGCTGTAGTTGTGTGTGCAGGCCACCAATAAACCAAGAGACCAACTGATCCTCTGTTTCCAATAGTGTTGTACGTGCAATCATCTCAAGAAAATCAGAGGCGTATTCATCAACTATGTGTGATCCTTGGCAAAGATTATGTAGCTTATTGTATCAAGTTTGTTCGTAGTTATAAGAAAGAAAATCTCAACGCATATGTTTCTTCAATCTGTCCCACATATCTATCCGAGATTTTCCTGCGCGAAGTCGAGTTTCCTTGGTCCGTTTCCACCTAGCCATGGCGCGAATTTTGAATCGTGTTACCACCAATGGAACACGCATCGCATCAGGAACTTGTTTAAAGTCCATAATCTCTTCGACCATATTTAACCAGTCAAAGAATTCTTCTGGATTAGAGTTCTTGTAAATTATAGAATATCGATGCAAAACCCAGATTCCTAACGATTATTATGGACGTGATCGTGATGAGGTTGAACATGAATTTGATAGTCAGCGGGAGGAGGCTGTTGATTATGTTGATGATGTTCCTATTCTGCAAAAATATTCTCATCGTTGATAACATCAACAACAGGAACGTCATCATCGTGTTGCACCCTCTGTTCTCACAGATTGCGCTGTTGATGAAGATTTTATTCATGGTGATTCTGTAGAACAGTTGTCAAAGCGTTCTCCACGGCGTTTTGGAGAGCATCATGGAGTCTCATGGTGAAATTTTCCAAGGTGAGACTCAGCTCTTCCTGTTGTTCTTTGACATAAATCTTACGAGGAGCCATCGATAGAACATGTGAGTAGCAATGGATCGAGCTTGGAATTTGATACCAAACTGATGTAGATGTAGCTATGATAATGCAAAGATCTTGTTTAGTCTGAGAATACCCAAGAATCTAAACCTTTTTATTTCGTTGATAACCTTGAGTTCTAGCCGCAATAAAGTTTTTAGAGAAGAAACTATGTTTATAAATTCAATAAGTCATGATCTTTACAACACCCAAAGAAAGACTTATATAAATCCCAATACTAATCCTAAATCTAATAGGAAACGTATTTATCTAAGTTTAAAAATCTAAATTAAAAAGGAAAATACCGACTAAAAAGAAATAACGATAAAAATAGAGCACAAATAAAAACACCAACACTCAAGCTCCCTGCATCAAAAAGTAAAGAGATTGGCCCTAAAGTAGACATGGGTTTGGAAGATGAACTCCTAAGAGCAACGACAGTTTCAGCCATCTCCATCTAGTCTTCGAACAAAACAGCGTCCAAATCAGGGTCGTAGTTGAACCGGAGAAGGAAGATCCATCTCATTTAAGAGGAGTTCTGGTCGGAAGAGCACTGGTCGAGGAGATTCATCTTGGAACAGAGGCTTCATCGGCGGCTGGCTTGGTCTTCGGGCGTGAGAGAAAATTCTCTAGGGCGAACATTAAAATTTCTTGTACTTATTTTTGATTTGGTTTCTTAAACATGTAACCACCACCTTGACATAAAACAATTCGATACTAGTACTTTGTGATCGCATAAAACAATTTATACTAGTTATTTTCGGTCATTTCTTGCATGAGTATAATTTTTTTATAATTAAATTAATTAATAGAAATATCTCAATTATTATATTTATAAAAAATTTTGACCATTGAAATATCCACAAACCTTTCTATAAAATAAGTAAATTTACATAAAATATTTATATTATTATTATTTAACCAATAAAATAGTAAAGTTTTTATTTTTCACACATATTAAAGATCAATTATGTATAAATCGTATTAGGATTTTTTTCTCGTTAGAAATATTCCTAAATTTTAAATAGGTGAGAAAGCAAATTTGTCTAGTTGAGTAATCGGTTTAACTAGATTATTACCCCTTCCGCAAGTTACGCGGAAGTTCAATGTTAAAGTGTTATAAATGTTTTTAAATTATTTATAAATTGTTAGCCTATTCGTTTGACCCAAAAAAAAAATTATTTTCATAGATTTTTTCACAAAATATATTTAAATTGTTTGTTTAACTAAAATGATACAATTAACCTTCATGATTCAAATGATTTTGTTATTTTCTAATGGCAAATATGATATCATTTTATTAGATTTAAATTTGTTTCTATACATATCCTTCTGTAAACTTACTATAGAGAAATTTTGTAAAATGAGGCTTATATTGGAGCTGATTGGTTGCAAGTTTTAAAGATTTTCGGTAAATTTAAAGTTTGAACAACTATTTTTAAACAATCAGATTTTTTATTCCTCTTTTTCTCTAAAGTTTCCACAGGCCCTAACTGCTTATTGTTTTTATTTGTTCTTATTTTCTTTTTAAAGCCACATATATGAGATTTTTAAATGGCTATAGGAAGAGCATGAAGTATATTTATTTTAATATTTATTCTTCATTATCCAGAAAGTTTCAAAGCAAAACACATTCGCTCAAATTTTATTAAATTATCTCATTTTTTGCTGAAGTTTTCGGTTATTAAACCAATTATTTATAAAAAAATTTATTGTGTTCTCTAAAATTTTTTTATTATTAAAAGTTTTTATATCATTACTTCAGTTAAAATATAATATAAAAACTTTTATTTATATGACATTACAATTTTATTTAAAATTATATTTTTTTTAATATTTAAAGTCATGGTTTCTACATCAAAATCTCTAAACTCAAAAGTCAACATCGAAAGTCCACAGTTATAACCGATTGGCCGTTATCAACTTTTGTTGTTACCATTTAGATTTTATATAGAAAGTAAAACAAACTTATTTCTCAAATGTTTTTATTGGCAAAAAAGTTTTCTCATTTACCCTCCTTTAATTTTTATATCCCTCAATTATTAATTAAAATGGGTCTCATCACATATTGTTACGAAAAAAAAAAAATAAATAAATCACATTCCAATTTAAAATTGGATAGATCTCACTCCATCCAACCACATCTTCTTCTTTTTCACCATTAAATCCAAACCTATCAACCTTAAATTCATCAATTTTGTTTTTTTCTCACAAATCTAGCATGAGATTTTGAAATTAAAGGGTTTTCGAGTTGTTTGAGAAGAAATTTGGGAGAAATAGAGGTGGAAAGAAACTCAAGGTTGCCATTGGAGGTAAGCTTTCGGGTTTTCTAAAAATCCAAAAAAACTCGATTTTGCTCATTGAAACTCGAATCACGTATTATTATGACTATATTTGAGGTTTTTGTTGTTAGATAACGACATTTGTAGTTAATGACAGCGAATGGAAGAGATTTGTGTTCGTCAAAACTCATATTTATAGTTTTGATACGACTGATACGACTAAGAATGGATACGACTGATACGATTAAGACAGATTATATACATGCGTACACTTGGTACGACTAAGGCATATTATATACATGCGTACAACTGATACACCTAAATAATCAATGATATAATTTTATTTTTTTCAGGGTACACTGAATAGAAAGCAGCACACAATCATACATTTTGATTATGGGGGATAATATGTAAAGAAAGGAGAAGAAATGTTATGGATTGCAAGAGAAGATGTTCATCACACTCTTTTGATGAGACAATCAGTCGAGGAGGTAATGTACACCATATTAATTGAAAGTATACATAGTAAGATGGGGGAAAATGAAGCAAAGAGCGAGATGAAATTGAGTTATTTTCCGGTTGGAGTTGATCCTAAGTGGCCGAAATATATCTTCAATGATGATGATATTGTTTGTTATTTGGAACCATGTGAAGGTAAAATGAAAGGTGTGTTGCATTTTGAGAAGAAGACAAATGATCCTAGAGAAGATCGCGTTAGTCAAGTTAATGCAGGTAACGAGGACATGGTTTCTACTGGTCAAGTAAATTGTGGAGTTAATTATGGAAACATAACTATTTCTGCAAGTGAACTGCCCGAAAAATATGCAACGGTTGTCCACTAAGTAGAATGTGAAAACTTGGAAAATATTGAGGTTAGAGATACACGTTTGGTTGAATTTGATAACATTCACATGAGGGATACACGTGTGGTAGAAGGAGATGAGATTCATAATGTAGAATGGGAAGATGGTATGAATGTAAAATTAAGTCAAGAATTTGGAAGCAAAAGAAGACGTGAAAGAATTAGTGGAAAAGGCTTAATTTATGAATTATTTTCACTTCGATATTGTGAAAAAGGATAAAACGCGGTATGTGGTAAAATGTTGTGAATCAAAGAATGGTTGCAAGTGGTCTTTACGAGCTGCAAGAACTAAGAATTCAGACATTTTCTCTGTTAGGACGTACAACAAAATTTATACGTGTTCTTGTGTGTCATCAACCTTATTGGTAAAAGGAAGAAAAGACACACCCCAATTAGTGGCATCCGCTGTCCAAGATCATTATCCAGTGAAGCTAGACACGGAAACTCCAAAAAGTTTGATTGGTATGGTGCAAGGAAAATATGGTGTTACAGTGTCGTATTCGACAGCGTACAGAGGAAATGTACGAGGTAGTCCGGAAGAAAGCTATAAGATGTTGTATTCTTATTTGTACATGTTACAGATTACGAATTCGGGTACAGTTTCATATGTGGAAGTGGACGAAGATCAGAATTTTAAGTACTTATTCTTCGCATTAGGAGCTTGCGTGGAAGGTTTCCAAGTGATGAGAAAAGTGATCATTGTGGATGAGACTCACCTTAAGAATGCATATGGTGGGGTGCTATTGGTTGCAATAGCGCAAGATTTTAATCATCACCACTATCTGATTGCTTTTGGTGTAGTTGATGGCGAAAAAGATGGTAGTTGTGCATGGTTTTTCAATAAGTTGAAAACACTAATACCGAATGTTCATGGATTAGTGTTTATTTCTGATAGGAATCAAACTCTCATCAAGACAATACGTGAGGTTTACCCATTATCTCATCATGGGTATTGCACCTTTCATTTATCACAGAATGTGAAGATGCATGCCTCAAACGTCAACAAAGAAAGAGTTGCAGTAAAGTTCAGGGAGTTGGCTCATGCATACACACAAGCTGAGTTCCAAACACTCTACGATGATTTCAAAAAAGGTATCCTAGTGCAGCGGAGTATGTTGAAAGAATTGTCGAACCGAATAAATGTGCCCGATGTTTTTTCCTTAGCGAAAGGTACAACATAGATAACACTAATTGTGCGGAATCTTAAATGTTGTTTTCAAAAAAGCAAGAAAATACTCGCTCTTATGAATGATTGATGCAATTATCAAAAAAATTGCTGAGTGATTTAACAAGCATAGACAGACATGTACCGAAGCACACAGATTGGTGCTTTTTATTGAGAATGTGCTTCACGAAAGTTGTGTTGAGCACAACATTTAGCGGTGTCTGTGTTGAACAATTACTATCTACAATTTAATGTCATCGGACACGATGGAAGAGATTATTTTGTTGATCTGAGGATGAAAACTTGCACATGCAAGCATTTCGATATTGACAAATATCCATGTGTGCATGCCATCGCTGCCCTTATAGAAGCGAGGAAGAAAGAATATACTCACCTAGAAGTGCAAGATTTGTGCTCTAAATTCTATGCGATGGAGCAATAGGCTTTTGCTTACTGTAGGACGATATTTCTAGTTCCTCATATGTCTCAGTCGAATATGTCTGACAATGTACGTGCCATGTGTGTGTACCCTCCAGATTATGTCAAGAAAAAAGGAAAACCTCAAATTACAAGGTTTCCGTCCGTGGGAGAACATCGACAGAGGAGAAAGAAGACTACTTTATATGAGTGGTTTGAGTGCAGTAGAAGTGAAAACACATGATTTATATGTTCTATGAGCTTATTGTATTTCGTTTGTGTTGTTGTTGAACAATCCTTTGTGGTGTATGGAATTGTTTTGCCTTATACAACTATATAACTTATACGACTGAGACATGAAAAATTGGATAAATTTTTTTAAAAAAATATGTAAAATATTGATTGATTCATAAATAATCTATTCATTTATATCCAATTTAATCACACAAAAATTATTAATTCACATAATTATAAATAACTTCCATTGTTGAATGTACTATAACAATATAAGGATGTTCACTAAACACTTTACCTATTATGACATGAATCACCCAAAAATATGTTTTTTACTTCTTTTTTATATGAATGTCTTTTAAACCTATTTCTATAACCAAATGTTACTGATACAACTAGAAAATCGTTTAAAAACTTGAATACAACTAAAAAGTAAAAAAACACCAAATATATGACTATGTGTAAACCCAGATGACTACTTGCTTAGGATACGATGATGTGTTAAATTTATTAATATATAAAAAATTGGCAGCCACACGTGGCTTATGACGTCGCACGTGTATTTTGGCGGCGCACACGTGGCTTTTTTAATATATTTTTTTAATATTTCCAGTAACACAATTGTATCAGTCATATACAACTGTATCATTTTAAATATGACATTTCATTTTGAAATATTAAAAATACTGATTCAAAATTTTAAAATACAAAAATACCAATTTAAATACTGAAATTGCAAAGTTCCAAAAGATCATAAATTCAAAACATAAACATAAGTTCAACAAACCCATAAGTTCCAAAAGATAATAAGTTCCTAAAAACATAATTTAAAAGATCATTATTTAAAATAAGGATTTTTCTTGTACTTTGATGGCTCAACCTTCCTTTTCGCCTTCTCTGAACGGTTTAGCATCACCTTCTCCTTAGGTGTACGGGTAGAGGTTGTTGGAATCCCTACTTCTTCTTCTTTGTTTTTTTCTTCATTGTCCTTTTCTTTGTCTTTGTCATTTTCTTCTTCTGATTCACCATCCTCGTTATCTTCCGAAGCTACAGCTTCAGGTTGAAAGTCCGCCCAATTTCCTACGTATTCATCACCTACAATTGGATGTATATATTATGACTATGTAAAGACATATAACTGCATATAACTGCTATAATTATGTACAAAAATAAAACTGAATATAGATATGTATAATTATAATTAAATAAAATTCAAATACCTCTACCTCCATTGTTACTCTCGTCATCTTCTTCTTCCTCTGAAACCTCGTCACCCTCATCATTGTCATCACCCTCATCACCCTCATCACCTCCAACATTATCTTCCTCGGGGTTTATTCTAACACGCCATTCCATCAGCGAAGTCACACATACTTCAAGGTCCGACATCCTTGTCTCCATCCCAACAAACCTCTCATTCCACTCGTCAACGCTCTCATAAATTTTAGCAAAACCTTCTTCAATGACCTTCATCAATGTGTCTTTGAGGCTCATGGCCCGTTGGACATTCAGATAGTCTCTTCAGCCAACCACATCCAAATTGTACAAATCTTCAAACCATATCTTCTTGTTTGCCTGAAAAAGGCAAGTGTTCCAATTCATGGACAAGTAGTCCTCTCCTTCGTCATCATCCGCCATGATCTGGGTGAGTAGTGATACCTCTTCAAGTGTAGGATGTAAGTTGCTCTGGATTTCCTGCGCATCATCAAAGAGAATAAACCTACATATAATTAATACAACTATATACCAAATATAACTGGATATAACATATACAACTGTGTAGAACAATTTTAGACAAAACATAATTTTCATACCTTAGTGTCTCTAAGAGCATCGTTAACTGTTTTCAATGACCACCCTTTCATGGTACAAGGCTCCCATTGGCTCTTGCGCATCCTCGGGCACCTACTACTCACTTCACCCTCATCATCAACGAACTCAGTCCTAAATGTTGTTTGCATATCTGGAATAACTTCAGTCACTAAAATCTGCACACTAAAAATTTAAAATTAATTTATAATTTTTTTGCACATTATAAATTATATATAATTTATTTTCATACCTCTAACAAAATAATGAATCTTGGAAATGTCCACATGGGTTGAAAATGTCCTCTAAAATGATCCATGATGCGCCAAATCTCGTGTAACTGATCATAAAATGTGTACCTCCCCTAGGGAAATGTCCGGCAAGCTTCGAGATCTTCGACAATTTTGTAGAAGAAATCCTCGATTTGTCCATATGTCTTGGACTTTTGATGACGGTGCTCAGGAACAGTAAGATCGCCATCTTCAGTCAATCTGGTGTTTCCGACATCTTCTTAAATTTCTCGATTACATCTTGAACAGTAATCCTCTTAGTTCTTTTGAATTATCTCAGCACGAACCGATAACTCCCCACCATTGTTTCATAAGACTCAGGGTACCTCCTACAGTCCAACCCGCTCAAAATACCATGCTCCCTTATCGAGTATCTAATAGGCACTCCATTCACAACGAACCACGCCATCTTCCCCTTCTTCTTGTTCACCGTGCGCACAAGCATCAACCACATATGCGTTAGTTTGTGGTTCTTCTATCTCGGCATGTGCCACACATGCCGGAACTGAGGATGGTTCAAAAACCACTCCAATTCTCTATCTTCAAGCACCTCTTCTATCAATTCCATTATCTTTACATCATCGCACTTTGAAGACAACTTGCAAGAAACCGTGTAATCGGTGTTCTTGAAGAAAAAAATCTCCGGAGGAATAGGCTGTATACCTTATGTTTCCTCCTCGTTCTCCTGAAATCCACACAAATATCCACATACATAGTTGTATTAGTCATATTCAGTGGTATATACACCTATAGTTATACTAATCGTATATCATATCATAGTTATACCTACAAGACCTAGTTGTACATTTACACTTAATTGTACTAGTCGTACGCATAAAACACAGAGCAAACAACAGTTGTATCAAGCATACTAGTCATACCCAGAAATTACATAGCAAAAGGCCATTCAATTATTTCCCAACAATCATACATTTGGATTTAACTTTTAGAGAAAGAATAATATAACACTTACCATCCAAAGTCGAGACGAGGAACCGATGGCGAGCTCTGTTCTTCGCAGCGAAACTTAAGCATGGCGGGTTCGTCGGATCTCGGGGGTTTGTTCGACGGGTGGTGAAGACAACAGCCTCTCCTCAGGCGAATAAACTAGGCGAGGCCCTCCACGTTGTTTCGAACGAGTTTCGGGGTTCTTTCTCTTCAAATTTGTTATTTTCATCATTTTTGTTTTTTAGGGTTTTGATTTTTTTTTTGAGATGAAAAAGGCAAAAACAAGCTTAAATAATGAAAATAGATGATTGAATTGCAGTAATTGCAAGAAAAACGGAAAGAATTCAAAGTTGATTGATGGAATTGTTTTTAACTGTTTGTCGGCGGTTTTAAGAGGTATGAGCAGTGAAAAAAAAATTAAGCAATTTAAAATAATTTGAAAAAGTTTGATGGATATGGGATTAGATAAAATACTGGTCGTATCGTAAATATATAGAAAAATATGATTTTTTAGTCATTTTAGAATATTTCAAATTAAAATAAACATTAAAAAATTTGAAAAAAGGAATATATAAGAACGTGAATAAAAGAAAGGGGTATATGATAATTAGAGTCAAGTAAAACGCGTACTAACGGCGTCATTTACTTCTGAAAATCTCCAGGTAGTAAAGAATCGAGACGAAACATCAGTTTCCAATTTTGGGATTGAGTCGTACTATCCATTGCCCAGTGAAAAAATGTCGTCGTTTCTGAAATCGTTCATCGATCCGAACAAGAACTTCCTCGCTCGGATACACATGAGAGCCATATCCACTCGTCTTCGGAGATACGGTCCGATCTCGAAACTCCTAGCTACTTCTGTATCCAAACCTGAATCAACTTCGATGTAAATTAATCCTTTAATCGATTTGCTTGTTTTTGAAGCAGGTCTCAGGTACGATGATCTGTACGATCAGTATTACAATATGGACATTAAAGAGGCGATGAATAGACTTCCCAGAGAGGTCGTTGATGCTCGTAACCAGCGTCTTAAGCGTGCCATGGATCTCTCCATGAAGCATCAGTACCTCCCCAAGGACCTTCAGGTACTTTTGTTTCAGCAACCGATGAAATTGAGTTTGGATTTGGAATGAATTTTAGATTTTGTATGGTGTTTTGCTGGAAATTGAGGAAATGATAAGAATCAGATAATTATTATTAGATAATGTGGTCTACAAATTAGAGTTTGGTTTAGAGAAAACCGGTTTGTACTGGATAGATGATAATTGTATATAGTCAATTCAATATCAAAATCTCTTTCTCTGTAGATGATCTTCATCTTTTTCGAATGAGTATGAATTTGTTTATGTTCAACTTCAGATCTTTCAATAATCGTTGGCAATTTGAATTGAAACTGTTTTCTCGGTTTATGTATTTGGTCCTCCTCAGAATGTGGATCTTACATGTATGAATCAGAGTTTCAGGGTACTGAAATTATACTATGCGCTTTTGTTAAGCTCATCCGGAGATTTGGATTGTATAATTGAGAATTTTAGATTCTTTTTTTTTTCTTTAGTTAAACCTCATAATGGCTTTGTGACTTTTGAAAAATGCAATTGTAAGCATTCTATCCGGTTGATTTGAGATCTTGATTTTGTCTGCAGGCGATACAGACGCCATTCCGGGGCTATCTTCAGGAGATGCTGGCTCTTGTAAGTTGTTTTTTAATAATCTATTTGCATTTTTATGTAATGCTTGGACTATTGGAGTTTAACTGAAATAATATTATCATCGTCTTCATCTTCATCATCAATCTATTTTTGAGCATTGCAGGTTGAGAGGGAAAGATTGGAACGAGAGGCCTTGGGAGCTCTACCTCTCTACCAGCGCACGTTCCCTTAGAGTGATTGTTTTCGTATTTCTTGCGAATAGAGGTTGCTTTTAAGCACACATCTTCAAATTGGTATTTTGGTAATCATTTCCTGAACAGAGACCTGAAACCAAATTTACTCCTGTACTTGAAAAGTAGAAGCCTATTTGTGACAGTTTAGTTTGCATCTGTTGGCTTGAATAAAATCATTGACCCTACCCAAACAATTTTGCTACTGCTTCTGTATTTGGTTTCTCTGATCTCTTTTTGTTTGTGGTGCGATGATTCCCTATATTTTTGTTACTTTATACGCCTCTAAGTCACAATTAGAATAGAAAACGTTTGAGTTGCAAAGGAAGCAATTAGCGATATTCCTAGGTTTGATTTTACCCACTAGTGAAATGTAGAAGCTAATCAACTCAAGTCAGGATATTGATACATTTGCATCTATAAATCTGAGTAGTCAACCTTGGTAAATAAGTCGACAGGATGCAAAAATTTTATGTACTAAAACGTGAAGTATCAAGAATTACAAGAAAACAGGTCTTTCCAAATTGTGTCAAGCTATTATTATAAATTGTTTTCAACTTAAAATTTTCGTTTTCAGTTTGAAGCACCATGGAACACATTTAGAAAGAAAAACCAATCTTAGTGCTTTTAAGATTGGTTTTTCTTGTATTCTAAGAACACATTTTTTGTTCATAAGTTTTGTAACAACGTATTAAAGATGGTTTTAGCAAAGACTAAAGAGTATAAGGAAAAGCAAGTATAAAAATAGAAGCAGTAGTCATGGCAAAATATAGTGATACATTTTCACAAAGCTTCTTCTTCTTCGTGGTCTCAGTCTTTTCAGTTTCTTTAGATTAAGATATGGCAAAATGTCGAAGTTGACAAGCTAGCAGCTGGATAAGTTTATACACACCACACATAACATATGAATACTCGCACCTTGTAAATCAGCTTGAAATGTCGTAACTTCGAGTTCTTAACAACTAGTTGCAGGTTTTTCTGTGGATTTTGTACATTTACCACAAACTAACAACTATGGACAGTTTCACACCAAATTGGTTAGAAGAGAAATCATGAGAATCAGACCTTGCAATCTATTGGTAAACATATTTGGAAAGAGTAAAGACTACTGTCAAAGAATTCGACACAACCTCAGATACTCTTCAGTTATAGACACATGTTATCATGAAGAGGAACTTTCTATATAGTGCACTTAATACTTGCCAATAATCAGCTAACTTACCCAACTAGACTGTAAATGTTTCTCATTAGGCTATGAACAGTTCAAAGCCTGTGCACATAGCTGACGCTAGAACACCTGAAACAGATCAGTTATGTATAGATGGCCACCAAAAAACAAAAGAAACAAAAGTTCGACTATAAATTTGAGGAAGAAGGGGCATTGTGTTTTGGACCATTCATTAAACCCCATGCATCAGAGTAAGATCTCTTAGAAGCAAGCAAGATCTGCAGGCACCAGACATGGCTACATTGTTCCTGAAAAATGTAGGGGAAGTTCAATAATCCAACACTGATGAGTAAATTACAAATGACTCATCTTATTTTTACAGATGAAGAACAGCACCCTCCTATCCTCTATCACTACAAGAGGAGAGGTAAAGCCCAAAAGACCTGAGAAGATCTTCATGGACTAGCTACTTCTAAACAGACTTGTGGACTGGATTAGAATAGCTACAAACTATAGTTAAGAAAGAATAACCACAGTTTAGTTATGTAACCAACCTGGCACATGTAGCCTAACAGATCACATGGGTGGGAGAGAGGTAGTAAGAGAGTATAAGAAAGTGTGAAGGGGGAATGAGAGGGGATATCAAGAATAATAAAAAAGTGTAAGGGGAGAGGAGAAACTCCATTAAACCATTCTCTCAACATTCTGTTTTACATTAATTGTCTCTGTTCTTTCAATTTGTTTAGTAACATGTAACAAATTGGTATCAGAGCAGTCGAAACTAGGAGAAAAATGCACCAAAAGTAGATACGGTGAAAAATCAGGAGGCACTGGAGAAGGCAGGGGAGAGTCTGCAGAAAGACAGGGAAAGACTTGATGAGCTTGAATCCAATGTGAAAGAGATACGACAGCAGATGATGAAGCTGGATATCTTAGAGCGCTTCGAAAAGAGGTGGAAAGAGGAGGAGAAACGCACACATGTTATGGAAAAACAACCTGAGAAGGACACTCAAACCTCAGAAGCTTCATACATGCAGACCGAGTGCTCACGATCTAACCCACAGCGGGAAATAGAAAGAGAAAAGGGATTTGGTCATCGATGCTATTCATCTCCGGGGGAAAATGATTCACTTTCTCGGAACATGGAGATACCCATTTTTTACGGTGACAAAGCAGAGAGCTGGATATCGAAGGTTGAACAATATTTCGAACTCAGTGACTTCACGGAGGGAGAAAATCTGAGTGCGGCTCGAATGTGCTTTGATGGAGAAGCTATGTCATGGTATCACTGGGAAAGGGACCAAAATCCTTCTTTGAGTTGGGCTCAGATGAAACATCGAGTCTTGGAGAACTTTACCACGACCCACGACTTGACTCCAGGAGAGAGACTGCTGACTCTCCGGCAAGAAGAAACTACAACGAGATATTGTAAGGATTTCATAGCTCTGGCGTCGAATGTTCCCAATGTGCCGGAAAATATCTTGGAGATGGCATTCATGTCGGGATTAAAACCAAAAACAAGGGTCGGAGTGAAGATGTTCGAACTGCGAAGCTTGAAGGAGATGATGAGCTTGGCAAAAATGGTGGAGGAATGGACTGACCCGAGAGACGAATTGTTGGAAGAAGCACAGGGAGGATCAGGAAAGATTCGATTCTCAGGTGGGAGAATATCGACAACCTTGCCACGTGGAGAGTTGTACTCAAGTCTAGGGGTAAATTCGTCACGCCAAAAAAAATAAAGGGTACTGAATGACAAACAACGCCTTATCTTACCCAAGGAGACAAATCTCCAAATAACCTGCCAAAGATGAATGAAAGTCGTTGTTACCCCTATTGGTGACTCTCGGATGCGGAGGCCAACAACAGGAGGGCGAAGGGTCTCTGTTTTAAGTGTGATAAGTGGTACCACCCTGGTCATCAGTGTCACCGGAAAGAGCTCCAGGTTCTGATAGTGGGAGAGGACGCTGATGACGACGAACTGGAAAAGGGAGCTGTAGACTGCGGTAAGAAAGTTAAGTTGCAGGTGACTGCAGAAGTGGCAGTGTTGTCTATTAACTCGGTGGTGATCTCGTCCCCGTGCCCCATGAAGCTAAGAGGGACCCGTCAAACAGGAGACGATGGTGGTTTTAATTGATAGTGGGGCCTCGCATAATTTTCATTTCTGAAGGAGTGGTGCAAAGATTGGGGATTCTATCAAGCAAAACTAGCGGTTACGGAGTAGTTATGGGAACGGGCCTCGCAGTGCAGGGCCGTGGGGTGTGCAGGGAGGTCGAATTGGCATTACCAAACTATACGGTGGTAACAAGTTTCTTACCTTTGGAGCTTGGGGGAGTAGATGTCATTTTAGGGATTCAGTGGCTGGAGACACTAGGGGACATGAAAGTAAAATGGAAGGAACAAGTCATGAGGTTCTAGGTACAAGGGGTCATAGTGACTCTGCGGGGAGATAGGAGTTTGTGTAACTAGGCTGTGTCTCTTAAGACCTTGTGGAAAACCCTCCAACAAGAAGGTGAAGGCATTATGGTGGAATTCAGCGGGTTGCAGGCTGAGGCAGCGTACAATTCACTAAGGATTCCCAAGGAGTTGAAGGGAATCTTGGAGGAGTATGTACATGTCTTTGCAGAACCTTAAGGTTTGCCACCTTCCCGGGAAAAGGAACATACCATAATCCTCAAGCCAGGCACAGAACCAGTCAATGTAAGACCATTTCGTTATCCACAAATCCTGAAAGACGAGATAGAAAAACAGATTGGGGTCATGTTGGCAGCCAGTATTATACAAGAGAGTGGTAGCCCTTTTTGTAGCCCTGTGTTACTAGTTAGGAAAAGGATCAAAGTTGGAGGTTTTACGTTGATTACCGTGCGCTCAACAAAGCTACAGTTCCTGACTACTATCCTATCTCGATGATCGATCAGCTACTGGACGAGCTGTGAGTAGCTGAGATATTCTCAAAGCTGAATCTAAAATCCGGGTACCATCAGATAAGGGTTAGAGCAGAAGATGTTCAAAAGACCGCCTTTCGTACATATGACACGCATTACGAGTTCTTAGTGATGCCCTTCGGGTTGACCAATGCACCAACTACATTTTAGTCGCTAATGAACCAGATTTCTGACCCTATCTCCGGAGGTTTATTCTCGTCTTCTTTGACAACATCCTAGTTTATAGTCAGAATATGACTGAGCATAGGGAACACTTGCAACAAATCCTGAACATTCTGAGCCAACAACAGTTGTTCGCGAACTTGAAGAAGTGTGATTTTGGTAGTAGAAAAATCAAGTATCTGGGTCATGTCATTTCAGTAAAAGGGGTGGCTGCAGATGAAAACAAGATTTGAGCAATGGTCGAATGGCCTCAGCCATCTAATGTTAAAGAGCTCTGGGGCTTCTTGGGGTTGACAGGATATTATCATCGATTTGTCAAAGGCTACAGAGCAGTGGCAAGGCCTTTGACTGATCTGCTAAATAAAGATAATTTTCAGTGGAATGCAAAGGCGGAAGAGGCATTCAAGCACCTGAAAATAGCCATGACGATTGTCCCAGTCTTGGCTTTTCTGGACTTTGAAGCCACCTTTGTGGTTGAGTCAGATGCTTCGAGGCAAGGACTCGGAGCAGTCTTAATACAGTCACAAAAACCCATTGCATATTATAGCCAGGCTTTTTCAGAGAGACAGAGATTGAAGTCTGTCTACGAGAGGGAATTAATGGCGATTGTTTTTGCAATTCAGAAATGGAGGCACTACCTATTGGGAAGGAAATTCATTGTGAGAACAGACCAGAAAAGTTTGAGATTCCTACTGGAATAGAGAGAGGTTAACATTGAATATCAGAAGATGGTTAACCAAGTTGTTGGGGTTTGACTTTGTCATCTAGTACAAATCAGGTCTAGAAAATAAGGCAGCTGATGCGCTGTCCCGACGAGGAGCTATACCTATGCTTTACCCTCTCACGGTACCCGCAACCATACAATTGGAGGAGATTTGTTGTAAAGTGGAAAAAGATGAGGAACTCCAGACCACAATCACAGAGTTACATGCCGATAAAAAAGCACACCCTGAGTATTCATTGGTACAGGGACGACTTCTGCGTCGAGGGAAGTTGTGCATCCCGAAGGCCTCAGGTCTGGTAGGAGTGATTCTAAAAGAGTTTTATGATGGTAAGATGGAAGGTCATGGAGGAGTTTTGAAGACTCAGAAGAGGATAATTAACTTGTTCTATCGGGGGAATGATGACAGATATTCGGAGATACGTGGCCGCGTGTCAGGTATGCCAAAGACACAAATATTCGACACTGGCATCCGGGGGGCTGCTACAACCCATACCTATTCCAATCAACATATGGGAGGACATTTCAATGGATTTTATAGAAGGTCTACCCAGGTAAGGGGTGTATAATGCCGTGCTGGTTGTGGTGGACAGGCTGTCAAAATATGCCCACTTTCTGGCCTTGAAACATCCTTTCACCACCACCGAAGTAGCAACCATGTTCATACAAGAGGTAATCAAACTCCATGGATTCCCTAAAACTATTATATTCGACATGGATAAGGTCTTCCTTAGTATGTTTTGGCGAGAGTTATTTCATTTATCCGGAACCAGCCTGTGCTTTAGCACAACCTACCATCGTCAGACCAACGGACAAACAGAAGTAACTAACAGAGGCCTTGAAACTTACCTCTGGTGTTTTTCCAGTGACAAACCAAAGCAATGGGCTCCGTACGTTCCTTGGGCAGAATTAAGTTACAATTCTTCCTTCCATTCAGCTATTCAGATGACACCTTTCAGGGCAGTTTACGGGAGGGAACCTCTAGAGCTTTTTAAGTACAAAAATGGGTCTACGGCAAATGCAAGTTTGGAGAAAAAGTTGAAAGAAAGGGATGAGATGCTGAAACTCCTCAAAGAACATCTTCACAATGCGCAACAAAGAATGAAAAACGGGTCGATGGACATCGGAGAGAGGTCGAGTTTGGAGTAGGGGATTAGGTTTTTCTGAAACTACGACCTTATAGGCAGAGTTCATTGGCTAGAAGGACAAATGAGAAATTGGCAGCCAAGTTTTATTGGCCGTATACTGTTGAAGCAAGAGTAGGAAAAGTGGCTTATAATTTGAAACTGCCACTAGGAACAAAGATCCATCCCACGTTCCATGTCTCACAGCTTAAGAAGACTGTCGGCAATGTAGCGGAGGCTACTTACATTCCAAAACAGTTGACAAAGAACGACATGTTAGTGGGCGAACCGAAAAAAGTTTTGGGACACAAGAAGAATCCTACTACAGTTCAGAAAGAATTATTGATTAAATGGAAGCATCTACCTGATTTTGACAGCTCTTGGGAATGGGAGAAGGTCATCCGAGGACAGTTTCCAGACTTCAACCTTGAGGACAAGGTTAGTTTTAAAGGTGGCGGTAATGTTATATATGAAGAGCACACCCTCCTATCCTCTATCACTACAAGAGGAGAGGTAAAGCCCAAAAAGCCTGAGAAGATCTCCGTGGACTAGCTACTTCTAAACAGACTTGTGGATTATATTAGAATAACTACAAATTATAGTTAAGAAAGAATAACCACAGTTTAGTTATGTAACAAATCTAACACATGTAGCCTAACGGATCACATGGGTGGGAGAGAAGTAAGTAGTAAGAGAGTATAAGAAAGTTTGAAGGAGGAATGAGAAGGGATATCGAGAATAATAAGAAAGTGTAAGAAGAGGGGAGAGACTCCATTAAACCATTCTCTCAACATTCTGTTTTCTTACTTTCATTATCAAGGAAATCATACATTAATTGTCTCTATTCTTTCAATTTGTTTAGTAACACGTAACACTTATCCAGAAGCGTAAGCTCAAGAAACTAAACTATATACATGAATCATAACAACAACAATTCTTCAAAACATGATTCATATTATATAACACTAACTTTAAAAAAAAATTATCCAGAAATTACAACAAAGGAAATTAAGTGATAATTTTATACGAATCAGATTTTCCGTACATACTTTCCCTTCTGCTGTCTATACAATATTATGAGAAACCTATAACAGTTGATTCCACATTGCAGGGAAGTATGTGCCAACACCTGAAGAAAAGATTGTTAAGAATCAAAAAGAAAAAAAATGAATCCTTATTGATACTAACATAATTGACTGGTACCAGCAGACTTTAGATTTCTTAACTCCATCACGTGTTCATCCGTTGATATTTTAAGAGAAAGTCGGAGATTGGTTAGTGATGTTTCCAGATCCCAATTTAGAGGGCCGGAAGCAAATAACTTTCTCAGTGTACTTCGGTATGTATATAGTTCAGGCCTACAGGATCTCAGTGCTCCATCACCTGGTAACGAATATTTCCACCTAGCTTCCTCTCTGCAGCCATATGCTTCTTTTGAAGATTCAGCATTACTATTACAAGCGTCGGCACCATCTAGAAAAGAAGTTGGCATGTCACTCTCATCATAACTAATAGGGCTATAACTACCAACTGAACATGCATCAGTATCATCATAACAACCATTAGAGACTGAGTTTCCTGTACCAACACATTCACTAAACCTTTGTGATCTTACCCTGACCATTTGACGGAAACCACTTCTATTATTGTTAACGGAAGAAGGTACACACACTTTACCACCCTTCCGTCCAGAACAGGAAGCAGCAGATGAAGCAAACTGGTGCTGGTGTTCTTCTTCCTTCATCGACCGTATCTTCTTAGGGCTATTTGTACATGATTCAGCAGACTCATACCAATCACAAGGTGAAGGTCTCTTCAACATTCTTAAAGAAGCATCACTAGTCTCCTGAGGAACCACACTGTTCACAAGGGGCTTTAGATTCTGGTGTACATCTGATCCAGTCAGTGTAGACGACTTCACAGAACAAGATACCTGAAAGATGATAACATATAACTCCATTAGCATATTTGTATAAACATTACTTCAAAACACAATACCATTAAATAACATAAGTGAAAAACTAACCTTTCCAATCAAAACCCATTTTTCATCTTGCCAAGACTGTCGAACTCTAAGGTTAACTTTATGAACTCTAAATTCTGCTGCGCCCCCAAGTAACCGAACTACATAATATCTTCCAGATAACTCCTCGAGAACCGTAGCAGTTTTCCAAGAAATATTATCAAGAACCTCCACAAGTTCACCAGCTTCCCATCTTTCAACATCTATTTGCGGAGGACACGGCCTAATTATCTTCCTAGGAACTTTCTCTTCAACAGCCTCATTGTTTGCAACTTCGAAAGAGTAATATCTAACACTGTAAGTGTGACCATTACCTGATATAATCTCAACTGATCGCCATGCACCATAAGTTGCTTCTTTGAGAGTAAATACTTCAACTCTACTTCCTTTTCTGAATCTCATTATAGCTTAATACCTGCACAAAATATAAATTCTCCAAATGAGTGCTACATCCAATAAAATTAAGTGAAAAACATCAAATTGACAATAACAATAGCAATTGATCATACATTCTTTAGAATCTGAAATATGTTAAACAATTTCAATAGGTATTTATCCATATCATATAGTCGAATTATTACAAATTTCACCAAAAATATACAAATCGAAGAAAATAGCAAACAATACAATAAATCCATAAATTACAGGACATGAACTTGCGCAAGATTAGTCTAAATTCAATTTGAAAGAATCAGTTCGATATAGCATAAAAATACAACTTCCAAACGATTACAAAAGAAAAAAGAAAAAAAAATCGATAAACCAACTAAAACATTTTCGTGGCGATCAAAGGGTGATACAGACCAAAAGAAGAAGAATTTGCATACGAGCATACCTTGAACAAGCCTGAAGAAGGTTCGGTTCGAACACCGTAAGATTTTGAAATTTCTTCCCTCAGGATTTCTACGGATTTGAGAACAAATGTATGGGAAGGTAAATTTGGGAATTAGGGCTCAATGAAATTACACAAACGAAACTTGTCGTAATAACACGCTGGCAAATTTATATACTTTTTCAACATTTATTTTGATTTGATTAATTAAATTCTTCAAACCATGCTTAACATTCAAAATTGACAAATAGGGTGTGTTGCCTGTCGGAATTTTCTATGATCAAACGCTCCGATCTGCGTCGGAAATTTTCATCTGTATATAAAATCTAGCAATACTTCTGATAACCATATTAAAATAAAAATACCTTTATTATTATTTGTGAATTACGAAAGAAATGCCATTAATCTAATGACTACTTCCTCTCAGTTTGTCGTGTGACCTTCTTCAACATCCTCTCGCCAAAACTTTTCTTTCTCCAACTTCATCTTTCTCAATGTCGAAATTCCATTAAATCTCTTTCATCTTTGTTGCTGGGTTTCTATTGAGTTTTAAAGTTTTGATTTTTCAGTTTTGAAAATAATTTATCTTTACGCAGCTTCGATTTTGTCAGATTACAGAGAAAACATCACCACCCTGTTGATTGCTTCTGGGAGCTGGACCGAGGCAAGCCAAATTGAAGGAAACAAAACCCTTTCGGAAACTTATTTTTGTCTTCGGCGACGCTCAGTTCTTAAGGACCCTTTTATCTTGTTTCTTTCGTTAGATCTTATGTTGTATTTCTCTGTAGTTGGTTCTTTCATCATGCTCTTGGTTTCATTTCGAATTGGGTCTGCATTTGCATTTTGTGTTAATTCAATTTTCTTATTTGTTCTAATATTGTTGACTAAGTTGTGTATGATTGGTTGTGTTGTTTACATTCTACTGTTAAGCTTTACAATAATATATGCTCCTCTGGTTTAGTTGTGTATGATCCTACCTTTCGTGTCGTGAATGTGGTCTAGTAGTTTCGTCTTGCAAATTCGAAATGTATATAATAATATATAAAACATTAGCAATTTGCTGTAATGCACTCACCTTACAAAATCTTGATATTTTCATATTTATATCAAAAGGTTTAAAAACTTTGCCAAATATTTTTTTTATATCAAATTTAATATCTTTCACAACAAAAGAAGTTGTATATCACATATATAATATTCATATGAAGTTTTGCTGTCCTAAAATAAAGTCTCATTTCCAATACCTAAAAAATGAAAAAATCATTAGCCGCCACCTTCTCGTTGCCGCTGCAGATGACATGTATTGTTGGAACTCAATTTTGATAAAAGTATTTTAAGCTAAATTTTCAATGAATTTTCTGGTGAAATCCATCACCGAAGTGATCGGATCTTGAGGTTTTTGAATCTTTGTAATGAGAACTATAAGATAGTGTATTTACATGTCAAAATCAAATTTACTATGAATGAGAAATGACGGTGCACAATGGATAGTTTGGAAAGCTTAGAAAGTTGTAATTTTAACTATCAAAATCACCAAATGTCCCACATTGGAAAGTTGAAAAATTTGAATTAAAATGTATTTATCTCTAAAGATTTTTTGTATTACTTTGTTAGATAAATAAGTAATGTTTTAAAAGAACAAAAAGCAAAAACTTAATCCAATATATTAGGTAAAAAATTAAATAAACTTATTAAATGTTATATCAATATTAAATGTGTTGTATATTTTTCTAATTATTTAGCTAATTAATTTTAAATAATCCAATATTTTAATTAATTTTGCTAATGATTTAGTTATATATAAGAGAAAGATTTAAATGTGTTGTATATTTTGTTCTCAAAAGTGTGAATCTTGATATTTTCATATTTAGATCAAAAGGTTTAAAAACTTTGCCAAATATTTTTTTTATATCAAATTTAATATCTATCACAACAAAGGAAATTTTATACCACAGATATAATATTCATATGAAGTTTTGCTCTCCTAAAATAAACTCTCATTTCCAATCCCTAAAAAACCAAAAAAAAAAAAAAACAACGACAACGTTAAAATCCACCAGCCGCCTCCTTCTCGATGCCACTGCCGATGACATGTATTGTTGGAACTCAATTTTGATAAAAGTATTTTAAGCTAAATTTTCGGTGAATTTTCTGGTAAAATCCATCACCGAAGTGATCGGATCTTGAGGTTTTTGAATCTTTGTAATGAGAACTATAAGATAGTGTATTTAAATGTCAAAATCAAATTTAATATGAATGAGAAATGACGGTGCACAATGGATAGTTTGGAAAGCTTAGAAAGTTGTAATTTTAACTATCAAAATCACCAAATGTCCCACATTGAAAAGTTGAAATTTTTTAATTAAAATGTAGTTATCTCTAAAGATTTTTTATATTACTTTGTTAGATAAATAAGTAATGTTTTAAAAGAACAAAAAGCAAAAACTTAATCCAATATATTAGGTAAAAAATTAAATAAACTTATTAAATGTTATATCAATATTAAATGTGTTGTATATTTTTCTAATTATTTAACTAATTAATTTTAATTAATCCAATATTTTAATTAATTTTGCTAATGATTTAGTTAGATATAAGAGAAAGATTTAAATGTGTTGTATATTTTGTTCTCAAAAGTGTGAATCTTGATATTTTCATATTTAGATCAAAAGGTTTAAAAACTTTGCCAAATATTTTTTTTATATCAAATTTAATATCTATCACAACAAAGGAAATTTTATACCACAGATATAATATTCATATGAAGTTTTGCTCTCCTAAAATAAACTCTCATTTCCAATCCCTAAAAAACCAAAAAAAAAAAAAACAACGACAACGTTAAAAACCACCAGCCGCCTCCTTCTCGATGCCACTGCCGATGACATGTATTGTTGGAACTCAATTTTGATAAAAGTATTTTAAGCTAAATTTTCGGTGAATTTTCTGGTAAAATCCATCACCGAAGTGATCGGATCTTGAGGTTTTTGAATCTTTGTAATGAGAACTATAAGATAGTGTATTTAAATGTCAAAATCAAATTTAATATGAATGAGAAATGACGGTGCACAATGGATAGTTTGGAAAGCTTAGAAAGTTGTAATTTTAACTATCAAAATCACCAAATGTCCCACATTGAAAAGTTGAAATTTTTTAATTAAAATGTAGTTATCTCTAAAGATTTTTTATATTACTTTGTTAGATAAATAAGTAATGTTTTAAAAGAACAAAAAGCAAAAACTTAATCCAATATATTAGGTAAAAAATTAAATAAACTTATTAAATGTTATATCAATATTAAATGTGTTGTATATTTTTCTAATTATTTAACTAATTAATTTTAATTAATCCAATATTTTAATTTATTTTGCTAATGATTTAGTTAGATATAAGAGAAAGATTTAAATGTGTTGTATATTTTGTTCTCAAAAGTGTGAATCTTGATATTTTCATATTTAGATCAAAAGGTTTAAAAACTTTGCCAAATATTTTTTTTATATCAAATTTAATATCTATCACAACAAAGGAAATTTTATACCACAGATATAATATTCATATGAAGTTTTGCTCTCCTAAAATAAACTCTCATTTCCAATCCCTAAAAAACCAAAAAAAAAAAAAACAACGACAACGTTAAAAACCACCAGCCGCCTCCTTCTCGATGCCACTGCCGATGACATGTATTGTTGGAACTCAATTTTGATAAAAGTATTTTAAGCTAAATTTTCGGTGAATTTTCTGGTAAAATCCATCACCGAAGTGATCGGATCTTGAGGTTTTTGAATCTTTGTAATGAGAACTATAAGATAGTGTATTTAAATGTCAAAATCAAATTTAATATGAATGAGAAATGACGGTGCACAATGGATAGTTTGGAAAGCTTAGAAAGTTGTAATTTTAACTATCAAAATCACCAAATGTCCCACATTGGAAAGTTGAAAAATTTGAATTAAAATGTATTTATTTCTAAAGATTTTTTGTATTACTTTGTTAGATAAATAAGTAATGTTTTAAAAGAACAAAAAGCAAAAACTTAATCCAATATATTAGGTAACAAATTAAATAAACTTATTAAATGTTATATCAATATTAAATGTGTTGTATAATTTTCTAACTATTTAGTTAATTAATTTTAATTAATCCAATATTTTAATTAATTTTGCTTATGATTAAGTTGTATATAAAAGAATGAGTTAATTGTGTTGTATGTTTTGTCCCCAAAAATGTGAGTCTTGATATTGTCATATTTATATCAAAAGGTTTAAAAACTTTGTATATTGTTTTTTTATATATCAAATTTCATATCTATCACAACAAAGGAAGTTGTATATCACATATATAATATTCATATGAAATTTTGCTGTCCTAAAATAAACTTTCATTTCCGATCCCTAAAAAACAAAAAACAAAAAACTAAAACAAAAAGAAAACAACCGTCCAAAAAAACACCAGCCGCCACCTTCTCGCTGCTGCTGCAGATGACATGTATTGTTGCAACTCAATTTGGACAAAAGTGATTTAAGCTAAATTTGCGGTGAATTGTCTGGTGAAATCCATCACCGAAGTGACCGGATCTTGGGGTTTTGGAATATTTGTAATGAGAACTGTAAGATACTGTATTTACATGTCAAAATCAAATTTAATATGATTGAGAAATGAGGGTGCACAATGGATAGTTTGGCAGATTTAGAAAAGTTGTAATTTTAACTATCAAAATCACTAAATGTCCCACATTGGAAATTAGAAAATTTGAATTAAAAAGTAATTATCTCCAAAGATTTTTGTATTACTTTTTTAGCAAAATAAGTAATATTATAAAAGAACAAAAAGCAAAAAAATAATCCAATATATTAGGTAAAAAATTGAATAAACTTATTAAATGTTATATCAATATTAAATTTGTTGTATAATTTTCTAATTATTTAGTTAATTAATTTTAATTAATCCAATATTTTAATTAATTTTTCTTATGATTTAGTTATATATAAAAGAAAGAGTTAAGTGTGTTGTATGTTTTGTCCCCAAAAGTGTGAATCTTGATATTTTTATATTTATATCAAAAGGTTTAAAAACTTTGCAAATTGTTTTTTATATCAAATTTCATATCTATCACAACAAAGGAAGTTGTATATCATAGATATAATTTTCATATGAAATTTTGCTGTCCTAAAATAAACTCTCATTTCCGATCCCTAAAAAAACTAAAAAAAAAACAAAAAAAAAAAACAACTGCCCTAAAAGCCACCACCGCCACTTTCTCGCTGCTGCTGCAGATGACATGTATTGTTGCAACTCGATTTTGACAAAAAAATTTTAAGCTAAATTTTCAGTGAATTGTATGGTGAAATTCATCACCGAAGTCACCGGATCCTGGGGTTTTGGAATCTTTGTAATGAGATCTTAAGATAATGTATTTACATGTCAAAATCGAATTTAATATGATTGAGAAATGAGGGTGCACAATGGATAGTTTGGAAGGTTTAGAAAAGTTGTAATTTTAACTATCAAAATCAGAAAATGTTCCACATTGGAAGTTGGAAAATTTTAATTAAAATGTACTTTATCTCCAAAATTTTTTGTATTACTTTGTTAGCAAAATAAGTAATATTTAAAAAAAAAAGCAAAAAATTAATCCAATATATTAGGTAAAAATTGAATTAACTTATTAAATTTTATTTCAATATTAAATGTGTTGTATATTTTTCTAATTATTTAGTTACTTAATTTTAATTAATCCAATATTTTAATTAATTTTGCAAATGATTTAGTTATATGTAAGAGAAAGATTTAAATGTGTTGTATATTTTGTCCCCAAAAGTGTGAATACTGATATTTTTATATTTATATCAAAAGGTTTAAAAACTTTGCCAAATGTTTTTTTTATCAAATTTCATATCTATCATAACAAAGGAAGTTGTATATCAAATTTCATATCTATCACAACAAAAGACGTTGTATATCATAGATATAATATTCATATGAAATTTTGTTGTCCTAAAATAAACTCCATTTCCAATCCCTAAAAACCACCAGCCGCTGCCGCTGCAGATGACATGTATTGTTGGAACTCAATTTTGACAAAAGTAGTTTAAGCTAAATTTTCAGTGAATTTTTTGGTGAAATCCATCACCGAAGTGACCGGATCTTGGGGTTTGAAATCTTTGTAATGATAACTATAAGAGCATCCTTATTGGAGTTTCTTAAGTGGATTTCTTAAGATAAAAGCCCAAAAAAAATAATAATTTTTTTTTTGTTCAGAACCGACTCTTAAATAAGAGATTCAAGATCTTTTAAGAACCGCATACGTGGCGGCACGTGAGTGGTTCAAATTTTTTTATAAAAAAGTCTGAGGAAAAACTATGTATTTTCTTGTCGTGCTCTCTCTTTCACGTTCGTCGGTCTCTCTCAAGAGACTTGCACGATATGACAGAGCATGCAGATTTCATGAAAATCGATCAGGCTACGCTCTTCGAGCTAATTCAGGTTTGATTCGACCTCGTTTGTGTTTGATTACGGACTGTAGAGTTTCGATTGTTTGATTATGGGATTTTAGGGTTTCAATTGTGTTTGATTATATGATTTTAGGATTTTTGATTTTGGGGAACAAATTAGGGCTTTCGATTGGAGAATCATGTTTCGCCTCTCCTTTTCCCGTATCTGAAATCTATGGGTTTTTTTTATTGATATTGAAATTGTTAGGGTTCAACTGAATCGGTGAAATCAAAGTTTCCTATAATTGAAATTTGTTAGGGGTTTGTTTCTTTGTTCATAAAGAATCAGCCTTGAACCGTAAGAAGATGATTCTAACTATGTAATCATATCTTTGTAAGAGATGATTTTGAGATTGTGTTTGATGTGTTTTGGCTGGGATTTGTTAGTTTTCTTAAGGAATCATTGTTTTTGATGTGTTTTGGGTGGGATTTCTTAGTTTGCTCCATTAATAATTTGTTAGTTTGCTCCATTAATAATAAGTTCACTCATCATCACCTCTGATCTTGGTATAATTTTTGTTTGCCATTAATAATAAGCTATGAACTAACTCTTTTGTTATTTGATTTTGGGGATAAATATTAAGTGAATTCTATTTCTTTTAATGTAAGTGTAATAAGAGTGGAGTTCGTGATACGGATGGGAATGAGTTAGCTCGTCTAGTGTATGTTTCTCGTGAGAAGCGGCATGGATTTGATCACCATAAAAAGCTGGAGCTATGAAGTTCTTGGTTAGGATAATGTGTTTTTCGTTTATTAATCTTTCTCTTTGCCTTCCCCAAATTTTTCATAAACTAAAACTCATTTTACTTTTATTTTCTTGAAGATCCGAGTCTCTGCTGTTCTATCAAATGCTCCTTACCTTCTGAATGTTGATTGTGATCACTACATCAACAACAGCAAATCACTTAGAGAAGCTATGTGTTTCATGATGGATCCGCAATTCGGGAAAAAAGTTTGTTATGTTCAGTTTCCGTAGAGATTTGATGGGATTGATAGACATGATCGATACTCAAATAGCCACGTGGTGATCTTTGATGTATGTGTCATTTATGTCTTTTGATTTTGTTTCAGTTTTATGTTACACTGCTCTTCCTCCATTCTCATTTGATTCTTTTTGGGTGTGAAAAACAGATTAACATGAAAGGTCTAGATGGGATATAAGGACCAATTGATGTGGAAACATGTTGTGTCTTTAGAAGACAAGCTCTTTATGGATTTGATGCACCAAAGAAGAAGAAACTACCAGGCAAAACCTGTAACCTGTAAGTGGTGTTGTTTGTGTTGTGGGCTGAGAAAGAAGAGTAAAACGAAAGCTAAAGATAAGAAAAACAACATTAAAGAGACTTCAAAGCAGATTCATGCTGTAGAGAACATCAAGGAAGGTGTCATCGTCCCAGGTAAAGAAAAAGAAAACCATTTCTTGTTTGGTTTCTATCTTCTTCAAATTCTAAATAGCTGTGGTTTTGATTGTGTTAGTGTCAAATGTCGAGAAGAGAACTGAAACAACACAACTAAAACTGGAGAAGAAATTTGGACAATCCAAGTTTTGTTGTCTCTACTATTCTACAAGGCGGTGGAGTTCCGCGTAACGCAAGTCTTGTGTGTTTGTTAAGAGAATCCATTCAAGTTATTAGCTACGGATACGAAGATAAAACCGAATAGGGAAAAGAGGTAAAAAATAAGTTAATAAGTTGTTTGCCATTAATAATAAGTTATGAACTAACTCTTTTGTGTTGTGTTTATGTGTTTTAGTCCAGTCAAGTATGAAAAGAAGGCTTTAGAAAAAGAAACAGTAAGCTCTCAAAACAAGTACAATCTATTTTCTTTGACTAAACTTTTCTAGTTTATGTAGAGTGTAAGTTAAAACTGGATTAGAAGGGCATTGCATATAGTTTGGGATGTTTAGGTCTTTCGAACTCTGAAGTCTTGATTTTTAATCAATGCATAGTAATTTGGCTGTTACATCATTGAGTTAAAGAACCCTAATTTGATATGTTATCTAGACAGATTTAGTTAATGCTTGCTTGAGTTAATGCTTTCTGTATTGATGTTTAATACACAAAAACTTATTAGGTAACCGAACATTTTCAGTTTCACAAAACCTTTTTACCCCAACTACCAACATTTTCCGTTATATTAACTCTAAATCTGTTGCTAACAGAAAAACACACTTAAAAACTTTTTCACTTTCAATCTTCTGCAAACTCAAACCAGAAACTTATTAGCATATGGATTCTATTAATCCATATAGTCAGTCTTGTAACTTCATGGACCTTTTAAACAGCCAACAAGAAAGCCATAACCTAGATAGTATTTCCCCTAGGATGCTTGAATCAGAAGTGCCACTGTTTAACACTCAGTGTACTGATCAAGATACACTTGAGGAGCGTAGAGGAAGGAGGAAATGGACACCCACAGAAGATGTTGTCCTCATAAGTTCCTGGTTAAACACCAGCAAGGATGCTGTGGGGGTAATGAACAGAAAGCTGCAGTGTTTTGGAAACGCATTGCAGATTATTTTGCTTCAAGTTCTACTTTGTAGGTCTTGAAAAGAGAGAGCCCAATCACTGTAAGCAACGGTGACAGAAGATAAACGACCTTGTCTGCAAGTTTGTTGGCTCCTATGAGGCTGCAAAATATTTGAAAACAAGTGGCTGCAATGAGAATGATGTTCTGAAAATGGCTCATGAAATCTTCTACAATGATCAAAATCTGAAATTCATCCTTGAGCATGCATGGAAATAGCTTCGCAATGATCAGAAGTGGTGTACTTCTTCTAGTACTAAAGCTGATGGAAACTCAAAAAGAAGAAAGGTGGATGATTGTTCTACACAATTTTCCACTTCTAAATCAATCAACCATGTAGAGGACCAAGCAATGGCTCGTCCTCCTGGTGTTAAGGCAGCAAAGAGAGAAAGAGTTTGAGCAAAACAAGTACTGTGGAAAGTGAAACCAGTTCTTTTTTGAAGTTTCAGAGCATGTGGGTGATAAAGGAGAAATAATTAGTAATGAAAGAGAAAATATCGAAGATGGGACTTCTAGACTCTTTGCTTGCAAAAAGTGAACCTCTTTCAGAGATAGAATTAGCTCTGAAGAACAAGCTAATTAATGACATGTTGAACAATGTTTGATTTGGTTTATGTTTGATGTTTTTGTTAATGTGTTTCTGTTTATGTTTAGTGGTTCTGTTTATGTCTTTACTCTTATTTTGTGAGATACTCCTAAAAACTGACTTTTTTTTATGTTCGATTACGTTTTATACTGAAAGTTTGGTATCTCTAAGACTATTTATATCAGGTAATTTTTTCTGGCATTTTAACCAAATGAATGTTGTCATGTGGCTTCTATCTATTGAATGCTGTCATGTGAAAACCAAATGAATGCTGTCATGTGAAAAAATATTAAAAAATTCGCGTCTAAATAGTTTTGAATTTATTGAACCTGACTCGATCATTTTAATAGGTCTAGGCTCACTGAAGCAGTAGTTTGATGAAGTCAAGGTCTAACTAAATATACTGAAATTATGTAACTCTAGTATATCTCCATTCTATATACTATATCACTGAAGTAGTAGTCCTTCTCACGCTAACTAAATATATTAAAATTATGTAACTCTAGTATATCTCCATTCTATATACTATATCACTGAAGTAGTAGTCCTTCTCATGCAGGATAAAGGAAGCCATAATATCAAAAATGAGAATTGTTTCTTTTGTTCTACCGACACCACAATTGTTTGGCATAGTATCTTGTTTGTTTTGTTCTACCGACACCACAATTTTTATTTATAATTTCTTGTTTTTTTGTTTGATTTTATACAATTTAAAATTTTATTTCTTTGCCTCTTTCCTACCATCCCCTTCTTTATAAATCCTTAGTCTTTGCCTCTTTCCCAACCACAAACCTATTTTAAAACTCTACACTAAAATTACACACAGAAAATGGCATCTTCTTCTCAAAATTCTTTCGGCCATTCACTAGATGACTAATTTGATAAAGCATTCAATGAAGCATTCGATAATGTTTTTGATGATTATGGTGATCGTAAGAAGGCAACCAAGTCAAATAAAAAACGAGCTTATATGGAAAGACAATGCGAACAAGGACACAACCGCTTATGGAATGATTATTTCAGTGAAGATGCAACATACCCTACTTCAATATTCCAACAATGTTTTAGAATGAGGAAACCATTGTTCATGCATATTGTTGATCGTCTCTCCAATGAAGTACTATACTTTCAACAAAGAAGGGATGCTACCGGTAGGTTTGGTCTCTCTGGAATACAAAAGTGTACAACAGCAATTCGTATGATGGCATATGGTTGTGCGGCAAATGCGGTTAACGAATACCTTAGGCTCGGTGAAAGTACTGCGACCCTATGTTTGGAAAATTTTGTCGAAGGAATAATATCTTTGTTCGGAGATGTGTACCTAAGAAGACCCACACCAGAGGATCTTTAGCGACTACTTGATGTTGCAGAGATACACGGATTTCCCGGAATGATAGGAAGCATCGATTGTATGCATTGGGAGTGGTAGAATTGCCCCACCGCATGGAAAGGGCAATATACACGTGGAGCTAGAAAACTAACAATCGTTTTAGAAGCTATAGCTTCACATGATCTCTGGATTTGGCACACATTTTTTGGACCTTAAAAGATATCAATGTTCTTGATCGCTCACCAGTTTTTGAAGATATATTACAACGTCGATCTCCAAAAGTCAATTACTTTGTCAATGGACGCGAGTATCATTTGGCTTACTATCTCACAGATGGTATTTATCCGAAATGGGCAACTTTTATCCAATCAATTCCACTTCCACAAGGTCCAAAGGCATCATTATTTGCTACATGTCAAGAATCTATCCGGAAAGATGTCGAGCATGCTTTTGGAGTCTTGCAAGCTCGCTTTACCATTGTAAAAACCCATATCTTATTTGGGATAAGGTAAAAATAGGAAAGATTATGAGAGCATTTATCATACTACACAATATGATAGTAAAAGACGAGCGAGATGGGTACACTCAGTTTGATGTATTAGAGTTTCAACAAGGAGAAGGAAACAGAACTTCACAAGTGGATTTCACGTATTCTACAGATATGCCTACAAATCTCGACAATATTATGGGCATGCGAAATCGAGTTCGTGATACAACAATACATCAACCATTGAAAGCTGATTTGGTTGAGCATATATGGCATAAATTTGGCTCAAGTGAAGATTACAACTGAAGATTACAACTGAGTTAATTACGTGGGTGATCATGTTTTTATATGTTCTATATCATCTTACGTTTTTTTCCATACTTTGATTTGCAATATTATGTTTTAATTTTTTTTATATGATATATGTTTAAAATTTCATGAAATGCATTATATTTTAACTTTATAAAATGTAGTATGTTTATAATTTAACCAAATAAATTATACTTAAAATAAAATTATTTTTAAAAATTTAATTTTTAATTCTTAAGAACCCCAATAAGGTTCTAATCAATGGAGGTGAAAAAGATTAATAAACATTAATGGGGTTCTAAACTTAAGTTAATGGTAAAAAATATTAAATATATTACTAAGAACCCCATTAGAGTTTCTACTAATGGAGATGGTCTAAGATAGTGTATTTACATGTCAAAATCATATTTAATATGAATGAGAAATGAGGGTGCAAAATGGATAGTTTGGAAGGTTTAGAAAAGTTGTAATTTTAACTATCAAAATCAGCAAATGTCCCACATTGGAAGTTGGAAATTTTTTAATTATAATATATTTATCTCCAAAGATTTTTGTATTACTTTGTTAGCAAAATAAGTAATATTTTAAAAGAGCAAAAAGAAAAAAATTAATCCAATATATTAGGTAAAAAATTGAATAAACTTATTAAATTTTATATCAATATTAAATGTGTTGTATATTTTCTAATTATTTAGTTAATTAATTTTAATTAATTTAGCTAATCATTTAGTAATATATAAGAGAAAGATTTAAATGTGTTGTATATTTTGTCCCCAAAAGTGTGAATCTTGATATTTTCATATTTATATCAAATGGTTTAAAAACTTTGCCAAATGTGTTTTTATATCAAATTTCATATCTATCACAACAAAGGAAGTTTTATATCACAGATATAATATTCATATGAAACTCCATTTCCAATCCCTACAAAACGAAAAACTAAAAAAAAGATAACGACAACCCTAAAAACCACCAGCCGCCACCTTCTCGATGCCGCTGCAGATGACATGTATTGTTGGAACTCAATTTTGACAAAAGTGTTTTAAGTTAAATTTTCGGTGAATTTTCTGGTGAAATCTATCAACTAAGTGACCGGATCTTGGGGTTTTGGAATCTTTGTAATGAGAACTATAAGATAATGTATTTATATGTCAAAATCAAATTTAATTTGAATGAGAAATGAGGGTGCAAAATGGATAGTTTGGAAAGTTTAGAAAAGTTGTAATTTTAACTATTAAAATCAGAAAATGTCCCACATTGGAAGTTGGAAATTTTTTCCACTAGTATATATAATAAGCTTCACTAGCTTTGGGAAGAGGACACTATGTAGTAAGAGAGGACGCTGCCGCCGTGCCGTGCAGGGTTTGGGCTTGGACTTGTGTACCCACAAAATTAATTCTTTTTGGGACAAGTTTTCTATTAACAAATTTATTAATTTTCTTTGTCAAAATCTTTTGCATGATTTCGGATAGATCTAGAAGTTTCTCTATTGAGCCGAAATATTTTCAAAATATTTCCTAGTCCTTATCCTTGCATGATAAGATAGAATATTCGTGGAATATCTTATCTTTGCGGATCAAGGCGAATCTTGCACAAACTTATCTCTTCCTTGAGGATCAAACAAATCCTCCCTATAAATAAATTCTAGCCTAAACTTCTCTAAGATCATCAAATACTTTTTCTATATTCCATGGCCTAGCAAACTCTTTCTCTCCGAGAGCTCTTTGATCGTTTTGAAACATAAAAGCTGTAAAAGATAGAGGACCCAAACTTACACAAGAATTAAGTCGAAACAAGAAACCTTCTGTTTCACACTTTATTAAAAATCTCTCAAGATGCTCACACTCTTGATAGTTTTACAAAGACTTAAGAACTACCCTTCTAAATCTAAGACCTATGATTTCTAATCGAGTAACCACTCTACTTTCTCAAAACTCAAAAAGCTTATATTCTTGCTTCTTCGGTTTTATAAAACAGCTGACTTCTTATCATCGACTTCGACTCCTATTTATCATGAAGAATCAAGTCATAATTCAAGTCTATCCTAACAAAATTTAACTTCATCTCAATCTCCTAGATATCCTCCGAATATCTTCTTGTATCAACTCACTCAATCATCTCCATATCGAGTATCTTCTAGTTGTTAGGCGATCCTCATCAACTCCTTGATACGCCAAGTCCACGTCAGCTATGGTCCACGTCACCATCTTTCTATCTTGTTGAGTATCTCCTAAAGTAGACATCTTCTTCTTTGTTCCAACAAGTGCAGCTCATCTAGGTTACACTTACAATCTCCTCTTTTTTTATTGTATTTGTCAACTCGATCAATCCCTGTTATCAAAACAAAAACCAAACTCCATGCAAGCACAGATTATCATAGCATATATGATACTGATTTAACACTCATCCAATGAATTGAAAAAGAACCTTGAAGCTCACAAAATAAGCACATATCAAGTTCATTTTCAACCAAAATGATATCTGACTGCTTTGTCTAATACAAATACAACCATTAACTCCCACATAGGCTATAATTGCACTCAAAGTTTATAGTTCCCCCATAAATCAAAAATCTTCTTCAAACGAGTGTTATATTCAATAATATTAACTAATTTGTCCCATACCCCCCATGTTCGAGTGCTATAATCAATCAAAAACTAACATTGATTATCAATTAATACTTTACCAAAGATTGCGGAAGCGGAAGTGAGGATCAAAGAAGTAGTGGATCAGAGCAGTCATAGGAAAAGATTGCTCATTGGTGCAAGGCAAAATAACCACCAGAGCAGTGGTGGGAGGACCCTTTTTGACCTTCTTGGAACAGAACGTGAAACAACCAAACTATTGATGTTGGGAGAACATCTTTAATTGAGTGATCAGCTCAAAAGAGCCTGACGTTGCTCAACAACTTCCCTGTTTTTTCTTGAGTTATGCTGGCACAACAACTTCACTGTTTTGCACAATCAACTCAAAAAACAACTTAGTGCACACAAATTTCAATCATCACTACAATTCACTCTTTGTCAACATTAGCAAAACACCCACTGCTCATCATCAAATGTTTTTAGCAAGCAGAGAGGTGTCATCATAACTATGTGGAATTTTAGCACTTATACCTTTAGAAATCAAATCAAATTTCCTAAACCATCTTATCATTTTTAGCTGGTTTTCCTCAGATACGAGCATCCCTTCTTACTCCATTTGTCGTAGAGTTCAACCACAGGAACCAAATTTAGAGTTGAATGCATAATGCACTGGTCATTTTTTGTTTAGAGAGCTGTTGAAACACTCAACTCGATGTTCCAACCACAGTACCTATTTTTCTTTTAGGAGGAGTTTTCACACATGTTGATTCACTGATTCACTAAGAGTAGTCTTCACACCTACATATCATCAAAAACTAGGGAGTCCCAACCGTGTGGGGGTATACCAGATCATGAAGGCAAGACTTGGGCTTGTGATCATCAAAGGTGGATGCACTCACACATGATGTTTGACTTTGGATACATGAGTGAGTCCATCCTTGCGAGATGCTTCTTACTACTCCTTTCTGCATCAATGAGGCTTGGGGAAAGTGAATTATTAATGTTGTGTCTCCCCCATTTTTCTTTCTTTTATAGCTTTTCCCTTTAGACAAGAATTCTCCTTTTTCTAGTCCTTGATAAGCTTAGTTTTATTGTATGAGGTAAGGTGTTTCTTACTGCTCATTTTGCACCTTATCCCTTCCCTCCTTTTCTTCCAACCAATCTAACACACATGCTACTGACTTGTCTATTTAAAGGCATTGAGTGTATCTCTTTCTCCGAGTGGACTTAACGGCAAGAGGTTTTGATAAAATCATCTTTTCAACTATCTTGAGTTATAAATAAGGTTGATAAAAATATCAGCAAGTTGAGATTCACTAAGCACATGTTCTATCACCACTTATTTTTCCTCAACCAATTATCTAACAAAATGATGGTTTATTGCAATATGTTTAGTTTTAGAGTGTTGCAAGGGATTCTTCAAAATATCAATGGCATTTTTTGTCACATTTAATGAGCACAGGGTTAGGGAATTTAGACCATAATCCAATGCCATTGGTTTTATCCATAGCAATTATGTGCAACAACTTCAAAAGGTGATGTATTCGACCTCAACTATTGAAAAAGATGTGCAGTTCTGATTCTTTACAATGTCATGATATGAGGTTGTTGCCAAGAAAGAAACAGCCTCCGGTAGTGCTTTTTCTGTCATCCAAGTTTCTAGCCCAATCCGAGTCACTATATCCAACCAATTTTTGGCTTGTGTCTGCAGTGTAATGTAGACCGTAATTTACTACCCCTTCACATACTTGATTATCCTCTTGGCAGCTGTAAAGTGTGATTCTTTTGGACATGCTTGATACCGAGGATATATTCCTACACTAAGGGAAAAGTCTGGTCAACTTGCAGTTAGATAAAGTAAGCTTCCAATTATCCCACGATATAGCTTCTCATCAACCTTGACACCACTTTTGTCCTTGGAAAGTTTCAATGTAGTGGTCGTAGGTGTCCTTGTAGTCTTGTTGAAACTTATCCCAAACTGTTCCACTAGCTTTGACTCATATGTAATTTGTGAGATAGTGATGCCCTCATTAGTTTGATTCACTTGCAGTCTGAGGAAATACTTCAGTTCATCCACCATGTTCATCTCAAACTCGGATGTCATGGTCTTAATGAACTCATCAACAAGCTCTTTTGACATTCTCCGAATACAATATCATCAACATATATTTGCACCACCAACATTCTTTTTTATCTTCTTTTATGAACAAAATCTTGTCAATACTTCATCTTGAGTATTTGTTCTCCACCAAGAATGCAGTCAGTCGATCATACTACGCTCTAGGTGCTTGTTTTAACTCATACAAAGCCTTGTATAGTTTGAACACATGATCAGGAAGTTTGGAATCTTCAAATCCTTTGAAACCCAAATTACATGCCATTCCGAGCAAAAACATGATAGATTTGAGACGACCAACTGGCATGAAAGTTTCATCGAAGCTTACACCTTAAATCTGTGTGTAACCTTGAGCTACCAAACTTTTCTTGTTCCGAACCACAATTCCATTCTCATCAATCTTTTTTTTGTAGATCGACTTGGTTTCGATGATATTTAATTCTTCCGGTCGAAGCACAAGTGACCATACTCTGTTTAAAACAAATTTTTCTAGCTCTTCTTCCATTGAGATGATCCAAAAATTGTCAAGAAGTGCTTCAGTATTACTCTTAGGCTCGACGATAGAGACAAAACAAGCAAATCTTATCATTTCTCTATAGTTAGTTTGCACTCCTCTTGTAACTCTTTCATTCAGATCACCAATCACATCATTTGCTGAATGATTTCTATGTACTTGAATTTCAGAGTTAGGTTGTGTCTCTTGATCTCTTTCTTGTTGATCTTCTTTAGAATCATTCGAAGTAAGCAAATTTGGCATTGTTTGAACAGTCTGAGACCTGTTTCCAGCATTTTCTTCCTCTTCTTCCTCTTCTTCTTCGAGACTCTTATCACAACTCCTGAAGTGTATCAAAACTCATCAAAGACTACATTCATTGACAGCTCAACCATCTTGGTTCTCTGGTTGTACACTCAAAAGGCTACACTATTGATCGAGTAACCTAGAAAGATGCCTTTATCACTTCTCTCATCAAATTTACCAAGCTAATATTTGTCATTTAAAATGTAACATATGCATCCAAACAAGTGAAAATACCTTACTTTCAGTTTTTTGCCCTTCCAGAGTTCATAGGGTGTCTTGTTAATCCCATCTCGGACATACACATGGTTTGATCACATAACATGTCGTATTAATTGCTAATGTCCAGAATTTTTTCAGTACCTTGTTTGCGTGTATCATTTCCTGGGCCATGTTTTGGAGTGTTCTGTCCTTGTGCTCCACTACTCCATTCTGTTGTAGAGTCCGAGGAGCTGAGAACTGATGCATAATACCATGTGTATCACATAACTTCTCAAATATAGCATTTTTTGAATTCATCCCCATGATCACTTCGAATCTGCTTTATATGAGCCATGACATTCTGAAGTTGCAGTGCAAGTATTCTGAAGCTCTCAAAAGTTTTGGACTTGTCCCTAATAAAAAAAACCCAAGTGAATCGTGAAAAATCATCGATAAGTATAAAGACATACCTCTTTCTGGTGTAACTCTTAACTCTCATAGCTCCCATAAGGTCCATATGGATAAGGTTTAGCACTTGTTTGGTTTGAACTTCTTGAATTCTCTTGTGCTGAACTTTAGTATGTTTCCCTTGACTACACGCTCCTCCACACACAAAGTTTTCAATTTTCTTTAACTCTGGAATTCCATGGACCAACTCTTAACGAACAATCTGATCCATATCCTGTATATTCATGTGACCAAGACGCCGATGCCACAATTTAGATTTTTCTTTAACAAAAACTTAACCATTTGTTTGGCTCTTCCCACATGCAATAGTTGTTACCGGTACAAACTTCAGAAAGATCCACTTGATTAGCTTAATTACATGTCCATCATTTAACTTTGTTGAAAGTCATAGTCAATCCTTCGTCACATAGTTTACTCAACCAATCAAGTTTGTTTGGAGACCTTGACCATAGTGCTCATTCATCACCTGGGGTGTGGTGGATCCGTCCATTTTACTTCTTCCCATGATTTTCTCTTTGGTTCCACCACCAAAGTAACTATGTTTTCCTTTGGTTTTGTGTACTCGTCAAGTATTTCCTGATTTCATGTCTTGTGTCGAGAGCATCCGATATCAAAATACCATGGCCCTTTGAAGAATTTACTTACAGAGGCAAAACCAATTGCCTGCTCATCTTCTCTTTCAATCCCTTCTTTCTCTTCATTTACTGAATTATCCATGACACAACACATCGTTGAATAGGCCACGATATTTTCTTGTTCAGTTTTCTTGAGGTTTGGATATAAATCGTCCTTTCTTATCCATACTCATAATAATTGTTTTCGATTTGGATAACACATGTTCTGGATCATCAGTCTTCTCACAAGATATTATTTGGATCTTGACTTCTCATCATCGACCTCGACTCCTATTTATCATGAAGGATCGAGTCATAATTCAAGTGTATCCGAACAAAATTTTAACTTCATCTAAATCTCCTAGATATCCTCTGAATATCTTCTAGTTGTTAGCCGACCCTCATTAGCTCCTTTATATGCCAAGTCAACGTCAGCTATGGTCCATATCACCATCTTGCTGACTCGTTGAGTATATCCTGAAGCAGACATGTTCTTTTTTGTTCCAACAAGTGCAGCTCATCCAGCTTACACTTATAAAAGCTTCTAGCAAATCTCTTCTTCATCTCTTTCTTTACGAGTAAGTCTCGAGAATATATCGTAAATCTAGTTCGCATATTCTATAATTGTGTGTTGCGATTATAGTATCAAACACAGTTGTATCCTGGAATTCATAATCTCATAAAAACTGCCACACTGCGGAAAAGTTATTAAATTAAAGAAAGAGATCAAATTTCGCATCCGCGTATTCATCTCTCTTTAATCGGATTTGTTCGTGACTTTGAATCCAAGATTTCGTAATCCAACATGTATGAGCATCTCGTCTTTGCTGCAGATGTTAAAAGATCTCCACAGAGGTGTTCCGATCATCTTTACCAAGGTTTGTGAGTCATCATCGATCTCATGAGTTGTTTTGGCGATGAAAGATTAACCATCATTATAGAGTAGGTATAAACCATCACTTCTATCATTCTTAAGACAAGAGAGATTAAGAATTTAATTTATTATAACTTTATAACTGATTATGTATGGTTGCAGATCCATTTTATCCTCTCTTTGTCCTCCCATTTTGTTATCAACATGGCTTCATCACAACCGTAAAATTTCTCTATCTCTCTTTATCTCTCTTCATCTTTATCTCTCTACGTGAAAAGCTATTTCTAAATTTTTCAGACAAACAAATAACAATAAATTTTGTTTAAACGATAGATGTGTGCCACGTCCTAGTGCTCGTTTCTATCCTTGTTGCCCACCCGTGTTCATCTATGTTTCTACTGAAGTCAGGCTTTGTTGAACAAATAATTAAACTCCATATAGAACTTTTTGTGTCATGATTCTATTCTAACTGGGGAATCTAATCTCTGTAGGTTACATTAATGGCTTTCATTGAATTTTGCTTGACTCTATGAGAATTCTCACACTACAAGAAAGTAAATTGGAAACGGACAGGTTTTTCGACGGGTGAGGTTGCCGTCAGAAATTTTCTATGGTTAACTGACAAAATTCCGACTATTCATTATCCATTGGAAATCCGTCGAAAATTTCCAATGGATATAGGCTGTGAAAAAACCGTTAGAAATTGTTGGAAATTATGAAATTTAATATATCCTTTATATTTCCGACAGATTTCTGTCGGCTTTTACATTGCCAATTGAAAATTCGTCGAAAAATAGATTTGTTTTTATATCCGTTATATAACTGTTTGATATTTTGAAAATTTATGACAGATTTGTGACAGAATTTTGACGGGCTGTGAGTTTTTCCATACTCCCACATTCATTCATAACTCAATACATTACTAAGAATTCTTTGAAATCAGAAATATATGTCTTCTTCTGAATATTTTTGATCCTGGATGGACGAATAGATGATGGATCTAGAGTCAAAACTTAATAAAAGAAGGATATGCACGAGGTACATGTGAGTTCATGGAATTGGCAACAAATTAACAAGTTGCAAAAAAAGTCGTAAGTTGAAATGTCCATGTTCTAATGGTCGGAATTCGCATAATGTAAGATAGAGTTTGTTTGGAATCACTTGTATATGAATGGGTTTATGCCAGATTACAAGATTTGATATTTACATGGGGAAAAAATTATGATTATGGTAGTACTAGTGAACCATATATTCCAGAAACATTAGAAGAACATAGAACAAAAGTATATTTTAGTATAGGTACCGTTGAGATGGTGAATGATATGTTTAGAGAGAATATGCCATTGGCCGCTGTAGATGGAGATAGGATTGAAGAGCCTAATTTAGATTTTTTGATATGTTAGACGCAGTGAAGCAACCACTATATACAGGTTGTAGAGAATATTATTCGTCTTTATCATCTGCAAGTAGAATGATGACTATTAAGGCGGATTACAATTTGGCGGAAGAATGTGTTGATGTGATAGCAGATTTTGTGAAAGATATTTTGCCGGAAGATAACTTGTAGCTGGTCTTGGGTTGCCATAGCAGATGATAGATGTGTGCATCGAGAATAGTACGATATATTTGAGAGAAAACAAAACCGTAGAAGATGTAAATTTTGTTGTAAACCACGGTTTCTGGAAACAAGTGGGAGAGTTCCAATTCCATATTAACGTATGTAGTATTTACCGTTAACTGAGAGGTTGAAGAGGTTATATCAATCACAGTGCACGGTAGAGCCAATGAGATGGAATGTAGAGCATAGTCAAGAAGGAGATATTACACATCTTTCAAATGCAGAAGCATGGAAAATTTTTCACTCAAAGTAGGATTTTGCGTATGAGCAAAATAATGTATACCTTGGATTATGCACGGATGGATTTAACCCATTTGGAAAGCATGGAAAGAAATATTCGTTGTGGCCTGTAATCATACCTCCTTACAATTTGTCTCTATCTTTGTGCATGCGTAGAGAGTTTTTTTCTCTCTGTGCTTGTTCCTAGCCCAAAGCATCCTAAGAGATCACTAGATATATTCCTACAACCATTGATATATGAGTTAAAGATGTTATGGAATGATGGTGTCGAAGCGTATGATGTTTTATGTCAACAGAATTTCCATATGCGTGATGTCTTATGTGGACCATAAGTGATTTCCCAGCATATAGTATTTTATCTGGATGAATTACCCATGGAAGATCATCGTGCTCTTATTGCCAAGATAACATTGATGCATTCTAATTGTTAACGGAATAAAACGTTGTTGGTTTGATTGTCATATAAGATTACTATCGAGTGGTCATCCTTATCGTCGATCGAAGACATTGTTTATGAAAGATAAACAAGTGTTTGAAGATCCACCTCCTGAGATAGATGGTAGTTCTATATTGGATTAGTTAAGAGATTTCACTGCTGATAGGACTCCTTATTGTGGGAGTAATGGGCATGATTCCGTTTATGGTGTCGGTGTAAATCATAATTAGCACAAAAGAGTATTTTTCTGGGATTTGCCTTATTAGAAAGACCATTTATTGAGGCAAAATCTCGATATCATGCACATTGAGAAGAACTTCTTTGATAACATCATGAAGAATTGGTTTTGTCCCAAATAGGTTTTCCAGTTTTTGGGTTTTAACGAAGCCACTACTTATCGATTTTCTAATATTATATCTTTGGTCTAAATTCTACGGTCAAGTTTTTGGGTTTGAATTTGTGTGTAATCTTTTATGGTTTTGTTCTAATATTATTGATCTTTTCAAGAAGGTTCAAAGGTTTTTTTGTGGGTTTAAATGGTTTTGTTGAACCATAAAGTTATCTTGGCCCTCGAAAATAGAATATATATATAAGTATTTAACCAGTCAGAAATTTCTGACGAATTTTTGACGGTCAGCTTATTAAATATATATATATATATATATTTATTTATTTAACCTCGTACTCATCAAAACATACATGACACGTGTAGTTTTCCATTTCTGATGGATTCCGACGGGATAGGGGTTTTTCGATGGATTTTCGATGGGTTTCGTAATTATATTCCATAATTATCAATACTAAAGATTACTATAGACGATGTTATAGCTTACTTAAAAGTCATAGTTCCCAAATTAACAATATAAACAGTATTTGACGATGTTTGACATATTAAAATAGAATACGAGTACATAGACTACTAACAATAAACATACATTAACAAGAGATTTTTTCTAACGGATGAATCCAAAATAAAATTTTGGGATGTTATCATAATATTGTACAGTAAAAACTAATTCTTATATATATATATATATATATACACACATGTAAATCACATTAAGAACTGGTTCAAAGTGAAACAAAGTCGATTGGTGGCCGAAACCCCATACCGTCGGAAATTTCCGACGAGTTTTGGGTGTACACGTGTCTCTCATGCTCTGTTGCAATGTAACCGTGCCATAAATTTTGTTTGGCCATTGGAAATCCATTGGAATAAAGACACCTATAGATTTTTAATGACTTTCCGACAGATTCTGACGGGTATATATGTCGGAAAGCCTTTAAAAATATAACTTCATCTTCTTCTTCGCAAAGACTCACCAAAACCGCTTCATAAACTTCAAATCGACCTTTCGATACTCAGCCCAATTATACCGATTACCAGTACTTTTCTTTTTTAAATCCAACCGAAAATCTTTCCAGTGGATAACAATCCATCTAATTTGTAAGTTTTCTTTGTATTTTTTTGATTTACATGTTTAGAACCTTAGATTTAGGGTTAGTTTCAGGTTTTGGAAGTTAGATTAAGGTTTTGAAGTTAGATTTAGTATTATGGCAATTAGATATAGTGTTTCTATGGTTAGATTTAGATTTTTGATAATCTACTAAATTTGTTTTATGGTTTTTAATTTTATTTCTATTTTATTAGAATTTTTATAGATTTTATTTGAATTTTTAGAAATGTATATGATATTTAATTAATTTTTAAGAAAAATTAAAGTTTTTCATTTTAATTTTTTGTTGTAATGTGTATGATATTTAAATTGTATTTATTATGATTTTCAAAAACTTGTTAGAATTTTTTTAAAGAATTTTGTTAAGTTATTTCAATAGAATTTTGTTTATGAATGTTATAATATTTCTATAATTTAATTATGAATTTTATTAATATATTAAAAATTTTAATTTATTCTTGTGTAATTTATTTTTTATAAGTTTATTTACATTTACTAATTTTAATTGATTTAATGTTTAAGATTTTATAATTTTGCTAAATATATTTTATTTTCTTTTTTCTTTTTACAAGGATTACGGTCACTACCATTACACCGCGTCGCGTCCTTTACGAGGTGGATCGAGTGGAGCTCCGGGTAGGAGGAGTCAGCTAGGTCATCGAGTTCCCAGAACCCGCCAAACCACATTCCGTATATGCAACCACCAACAACAATGCAAATAAACGTTGAAGATTTTATATCTCAATCCGACAGAGAAAGTCTGCAAAGAATTCATCCACGACATGTTGGAAGAGCTATTGGTAATTTTCTTTACATGTACATATATATAGATATATATTTATTTTTGTGACTTAAATATAAAATCCTTTTTTGTAGGTTTGGTTATTCCAACAATGGAATAACCAAAGCCATCAACATGATGCTGAACGAATGATCAAACATCCTTACCCGACTTTCACGGGCATGTCTCCGCAAGACCGCAAATTATAGTTTCGGAAATTTGCGGTTAGTATGTTATTTTGAATACTTCACTTTATATTTATTTATTTGAATTTTTACTCTAATGTTGTATTTTTTGCAGCAAGAGTTTAACTTGGATATGGAGCATCATACGCGGATAAGAACAGAGTTTGAGTCGAAACCTGCACGAATGTACTCCAAGAAACTTTACGAGTGGAAGGACAAGTTGAGACATAATGGTGTGCCCAGAGAGTCCATCCAAAAACCCGAGCTGTGGAAATGGGTTTGTTGCCTATTGGAAGCAAGATGAGACATAAAAATTCTAAGACAAACCCGGCCAACTGGCTTAGCATTCGTGGAGGCAAACGAATTGTGACGCACAACGCTGGAGAGACGAGTTTGTTGTCGCGGGAAGAGTAGTTTGTAAGTTTTTAAATGTTTTGATTCTTTATCTTTTATTATTATTAACTTATAACTTTTTTATTTGTTTTCTTTCTTTTTCAGTTTCAGATCGACGGTGTTCGTCCATCGTATCTTCGGTTGGAGGAGGATGTTCACACCAACACGAAGACTAAAAAAATCAAGATCAAGTAGCTCAGGAGCTCATCGAGACCGTGAAAATGTTCGGAGATAAGTATCTTAAGTCTCAGCCTCCAGGAGAAGAAGCCTCTTCCAATAACATTTCTATCAAAAAATGGAATGAATTCGTCACTGAGCTTAGTTATCTTATTTATATCAAATTTTGATGTTTCTATCATTAAAAATTATAATATTTCATTTCATTTAATTGTAGACAACTCTGAAATCCGTCGGAACAGAACTCATCGGAAATCTGTCGGCTTTTGTTTCCAACGGAAACTATTCTTACGGCTTTCCAACGGTTATTTCTGAGAACTTATCTCCTAATTTTCAGTCTCTTATTTTGCATCTCTTTCTTTGTTAATTGAGATTACAATAAACGTGCATGATTTTGGGGAGACTTCATATAAGGAACCAAAGGAAGTTGTGATGGAAGACTGTGATCACTCGTTTATTCTAATGGACGATATGGATTATGTTTGCCGTGTCTGCAGAGTTATTGAGTAGAGTATATAAAACCAACCAAAGTTCACTGCCATCACACTACAAGAAAACCAATAAAAATCGATGGAATTTTTGACGGGTTTAGTGGCTGTCGGAAATTTTTGACACTAAGGCGAAGGTATTTCGACTAAACCGAATCCATCAGAAATCGCCGGAAAATATATACGTTAATATAGCCATTTTAGATTTTAAAATTTGTGATGGATTTCTGACGGACGATGAGTTTATAAATATGTTTCCACACTCCCACATACATTCATAACTCAATACATTACTAAAAGTTCTTTGATAACGGAAAGCGATGTCTTCTTTTGGATTTTTTTGATCATAGATGGCGAACCGATGATGGATCTGGAGTCAATCAACCAGTCGCGAGAAAAAGTCATAAGTTGAATGGGTTTATGCCGGGTTATAAGATTTGGTATCTACATGGAAAAAAAAATTATGATTATGGTAGTACTAGTGAACGATATATTGTAGAAACCTTAGGAGAACATAGAATGGAAGTAGAATTTGGTGTACGTATCGTTGAGATGGTGAACGATCCGTTTAGAGAGAATATGCCATCCGCAGTTGTAGATGGAGATAGGGTTGAAGAACCAAATTTAAAATCACAAAAGTTTTTTGATATGTTAGACGCAGAAAAACAGCCACTATATAAGGGGTATAGAGAAGGTCATTCGCCTTTATCATCTCCAAGTAGAATGATGACTATTAAGATGGACTACAATTTGGCAAAAAAAAAAAAATTTCCCCAATTTTCCGACGAAATCTAACAGGTATATCCGTTGGAATTTCTTTTATTTAATATGTCTTCTTGATAGGTTGCGTATTTAACGCATTTTAGTTTAGGTTTATTAGATTATATAGAGTCTTTTCTATAGTTTTGAGTCTTTTAATGTCAATATGCATTGAGGAGGAGCTTATGGCATTTGGAATGAAGTTTGGAGCAAAGTAGGAAGAAGAAGTCATCTTGAGTACTCAGATCGATCGATCCTCGTTTAGATCGATCGATCCATCTATCATAGGGATTTTCCGTGTATCTCCGGATCGATCGATCCCTACATGGATTGATCGATCCAATTCCGAGGAGTTTGCCGTAAGTTTCCAAATCGATCGATCTCACCTAGATCGATCGATCCTACATCTACTCGTTTGCCATAAGTTTCCAAATCAATCGATCCCTTCCTAGATCGATCGATCAAATTCCGAGGAGTTTGCCCTAAGTTTCCAAATCGATCGATCTCATCTAGATCGATCGATCACATGTTTGATTGTTCACCACTCGCGTCTGCTTCGTTCACCGCCGCTCGCGCGGTTGCTTCACCCTAAGGCAGAACACTCCCCTACCGATGCATTTTGACATCCCACAGCTTTGGTAGATTGTAAGTTTCCAAACCGATCGATCCCTACCTAGATCGATTGATCCAACTCCAAGAAGTTTTCCATAAATTTCTAAATTGATTGATCTCACCTTGACCGACCAATCCATCATCACCAACACTTTGCCAGATCGACTGAATGCCTTCGGATCGATCGATCCATCATCAAGAACGATCGATCCATCATCAAGAATGATCGATCTTGTCTACAATAAGAAACCAGATCGATCGATCCAACCCGAATCAGCTTGTTTTGGAAAATGGAAACTCTGCCTTTGTTTCCTTTTGTTATGAAGTTTCGACCTAAATTTTTTTAGGAGTATAAATACTTAATTTTAGCCTTTTTTAGGAACGCTCTATTTTATTTTCAGACTCTTGGCTTTGGAATTTGTAAACTTTAGGAGAAGCAATCTTTGACTCTACATCATTTTGGGAAGATTTTTGAACCTCTTTTGAATTTTTTATTATTATGATTATGAGTTTTGTTTCATCTTTTGTTTGTGCATCCTCCTCCATGGCTGAGTATTCCATTAGTTAGGGTTTAGGGTTTCAAAGGATTGATGACTCACTGAATCAGACACAAAGAGGGCTTATCTTCCGTTAGGCTAAACTGATCACTTAGTCTATGACATTAGGTTGAATCTATTTGCAAAAAACTCATAGATTACTAGATAGAACATAGGTGAGCGAATCCTCCTTAGCCAACGAAAGCTGATGTTAAGGCGATCCGTGAACATATCAAACCTGTTCATTAATGCTTGTCTAGGACTTTAGGTTCAAGCGAAATTTAGATAACTAGGTGGTTAGAAATAGTAATTGATGCCACGACAATGGATTGGTTAGACTATTATGTTCGAGTTCTAGATAGTTATAATTAATGTCATGAATAGTTGTCTGGGTCGTGATCTCTGAAATCTGGAGAATTCTCTAAAGCCTAACGTCTTCTAATCATAAGTTTACATCTCTTATTTACTTTTGTTGTTGCTTTATTACATTTAAAAATCAATCAACTCATATTTTGTTCTTAGCTTAGCATTCATTCATTAGAATTGAAGCGTAACACTTGGTCTCTGTGGATTTGATCCCTACGATACTATAACAATTGCAGTGCATTTGCGGTAGTTTTAATAGGGTTAAAACCTTTGTATCAATTTTGGCGCCGTTGTCGGGGACCAATTACGTTACCTTTGAATCCTATATTGAAGCTTACTCTAAGATTTTACTAACTTAGTTTTATTTTTGCTTGCTTGTGTATTTCAGGTGTATGCAGAGAAGAAGTTTAGGTTCTGATAATCTCCTGCAATTCACTAACTCCGAGCTAGCAAAAACAGAACGCACTAACAACAAAGCCAGAAAAGCAAAGTTGAAACTAGTCACCATGAATGATAATTTAGAAAACCACCACCGTTCACTTGCTAATGCTCAAGCTGCCCAGCTTCAAGACCTACAAAGGGAGTTGGTGTAGTTGCGTCTACAGCAACAAGTTGCGTCTACAACAACAAGCACAAAAACAAGTGCAGCAACACGCTATTGGGGACACTGACACACCCCACACATTCTATCATAACAGAGCTACCATTTGCCAGCCAGAGATAGCACAACAAGATTATGAGATTAAGCCTCAAATGATTGCACTGGTAAAGCAGTATATATTCCATGGGTTACCTGCCGAGAACCCAATGGATCACATTGAGAACTTTGAAGAAATCTGCAGTACCACAAAGTCAAACGGGGTACCATCTGATTATCTTAAGTGCAAGCTCATCCCGTTCTCATTGACAGGTAAAGCTTTGAGGTGGCTTAAGGCACTACCCGTAGGGTCGTTGAGGACATGGGTTGAATGCAGAGCTGCTTTCCTTGATCACTTCTACACTAAGTCCAACACAGCTTCTTTAAGAAAAAAGATCACCACTTTTGGACAACATACAGGAGAATCATTTTGTGAACCCTTGGAAAGGTTCAAGAAATATCGCAGAGACTGCCCTCATCATGGATATTCTGAGGAACAGCTTCTTAGTATCTTTTATGACGGTGTTGATTGGAATTACGAGAATGCTCTCAACGCTGCGAGTAATAGGGATTTCATGACCAAGAGTGTGACTGGTGCCTATCAACTGATTGAGAACTTGGCTGCAAGTTCCTATAGCATATGCTCTGAGTATGATAGACCTAAGAGGGTTAATAGTGTTGAGTCTCAGAAGATAGATGAGTTGGCTGCAAAAGTGAGTCTATTGATGAAGGCAAATTAGAGAGGAGTTCAGCTTTGTGAAGATGGTTCAGAAGCTATTCATTGCCAAGAAACTACTGAGGATGAGACTTAGGAGTATCAAGAACTGAACTATATGAATGGACAGGGGTTTGTGCAAAACAGGGGATTCAACCCAAATTATAGAAACCATCCTAACTTGTCTTATCGGAGCATTAACGTCAAGAATCCACAGGATAAGGTCTGTCCACAGCAGGTGGCCGCTTAGGGTCAATAGTCTCATGGAAAAACGTTCGTGCAAAATTCGGGCGTTACTGGAAATTCTCAGGGAATACAATTCATGCAAAATTCGGGCATGCAGAATCAAGGTTTCCAGAAGAACTTCTCTCAGGGTTTCCAGAATCAAGGTTTCCAGAAGAATCAAAATTCGGGCGTGCAAAATCCAGGTTTTTGGAATAAATTTCAAAGCGGTTATCAACAGAAACAAGCCGTCAACAAATTTCAAGCACCACTTCTACAAGATCCACAGGATGAGCTTAAGGTTCTTATGTAGCAACTTCTCCTTCAACAACATAAATCCGCTTCTGAGATCAATGTGAAGGTTGATAGCATGTACACTGATCTTAATGGGAAGTTTGAGGCTGTCTTAACACACTTAAAGCTGCTAGGCACTCAAGTGGCTCAAACAGCAGAGGTGGTAACGCGGCAACAAGGAGCCCTTCCTGCGAAGGGTAAGCAGAATCCTAGGAAGGAATATGTTCAAGCCATTACACTAAGGGGTGGGAAGGTGATTGAATCTGCAGCAAATTCTACCAACACATTTAAGGAAGTCATTGATCTCAATGACAAAGAAGAAGCTGCAAATGAGAGAGCTAACAGTCCCACAAAGAAGGCAGATCCTACATCGCTTGCGCGTATTTACACTCCGCGTATCATGTACCCTACTCGTCCTAAGAAATCTCGCAAAGATTTAGAAGAAGCTAAGTGCAAAAAGATGTTGAATGATCTCACAGTGAAACTGCCTTTAGTCGATGCGGTCCACATGATACCTGCTCTCAAGAAGTATATGAAAGGAATGGTGACAAGTAAGATATCTGGGGAAGAGTATTTTGTAAAGGTTACAAAAGATTGTAGTGTTGTCCTCTAGAACAAGGGTCTCAAGAAGCTTAAAGATCCAGGACGTGTTGTGCTCTCTGTACAATGGATCAATGACCTTCGCTTGTTCTTTGTTTGATCTAGGTTCCAGTGTCAAATTGATGTCTTACTCTGTGGCTAAGCAACTTGGTTTCACTAAGTTCAAGCCAACCAAGATCTCCTTGGTGTTTGCTGATCGTCTGTGAAGTTACAGGTTGGGATTCTAGAGGATCTCCATGTGAGGATTGGCAATGTACTTGTGCATGCAGATTTTGTGGTTCCAAAGCTAGAAGAAGAATCAAAGGACCCCCTTATTTTGGGGAGACCATTCTTTTGCACTGCTAGAGCTATGATAGATATTCGTCATGGACGCATTGATCTCCATCTGGAAGACATTGTCATGATTTTTGAGATGGATAAGTGATGAAGAAGCCATTGTTAGATGGACATACATTCTTGGTTGATGACTCGCTAGAAGTCACTGACGAAGTAGCTGATGAGATCTTGGTGGATGACCCACTAGAAATTTCTTTGACAAAAGGTCAAGGAGAGTTTGGTTTTCTTAGTGAGGATATAGATGGGTACGCCAAGATACTGAACTCAAGGAAGTCATGGAGAGAATGGTGGCTTACACAAGCTTGGTGCAAACCACTAAGAAATTGCCAACACCAGCCTCCAGCAGCAACTCTTGGAGCGAGCAAAAAGCTCCTAAGATTGAACTAAAAACACGCCCAATTGGGCTAAGGTACGCATTTCTCGGTCCTAACTCCACTTACCCTGTCATCATCAATGCGGAATTGAACAATGCTGAGACTGCCCTGCTTCTTTGTGAACTTAGAAAGTATCGTAGGGCCTTAGTCTATTCGCTTGATGATATCACGGGCATTTCACCTGATCTTTGCATGCATAGGATACATCTAGAAGATGAATCGATGACTTCTATAGAACATCAGAGGAGGTTAAACCCAAATCGAAAGGATGTTGTTAAGAAAAAGATAATGAAACTTCTAGATGCAGGAATCATCTATGCTATCTCTTATAGTACTTGGGTACTATCTATTAGTTAGGGTTTAGGGTTTCGAAGGATTGATGACTCATTTAATCAGAAAAAGAGGGCTTATCTACCGTAATCTCCATCTATAATTTTTCTTATTGCTTAGGCTGAACTGATCACTTAGTCTATGACGTTAGGTTGAATCTATTTGCCAAAAGCTCATAGATTACTGGATAGAACATAGGTGAGTGAATCGTCTTTAGCCAACAAAACATGATGTTAAGGCGATCCGTGAACATATCAAACCCGTTCATTAATGGTTGTCTAGGACTTTAGGATTATGGAAGTTATATTTAGGTTTTCTATGGTTAGATTTAGGATTTGAAAATTTTTTTATTTTGATTTCGGTTTGGAAATTATGATTTTCTTTGAGTTTTGTATTTTTTGAATTTTATTTGGGTTTTTGATTTTTTTTATTTTATTTGGGTTTTTTATTTTTTTTATTTTATTTGGGTTTTTTTTTATTAGAATTTTAGTTGGGTTTTATTTGAATTTTATGAATAAGATTAATTTTGAATTTTATTTGGATTTGTTTACTTTTATTTGAGTTTTATGAGAATTTTTGGGATTAAAAAACTTGGGATTTGGAATTTTTAAAACTTGGAATTTTAGAATGTTTTATAAAAAATTTTAAAGAATTGTAAAATTTTTGTTTTTAATATCAATTATATTGTTAATATGAAATTGTTCATATTTTTTCTTTTGAATTTTGATTAATTATATTCTGAGAATTTTTATTTTTTTGAAGGGATTACGGTCACTATCATTCTTCCGCCTCGCGTCCTCTACGAGGTGGATTGATTGCAGCTGCGGCAAGGAGGAGTGGAGCGAGACTAGATGGTTCCTAGAACCCGCCTAACCATATTCAGGAGATGCAACCAACAACGTCTACCCAAATGAGCGTTGAAGATTTCATATCTTAACCCGCCAGAGAGAGAGTGCAAAGAATTCATCTAAGACGGGTTGGAGAAGCTATTTACCGTGTTTTTTTCCTTATATATACATATATATTTATTTATTTATTTTTGCTACTCACATTTAAATTTTCATATTTTTTAAATTTGGTTATTCCAACAATAGAATCAACCAGATGCTTAACGGAATGGTTAACCACCCGTACTTGACATTCTCGATCATGCTCCATGTAATTTGTGAGTTATGGTCATGTAATTTGCGGTAAGTATTTTTTGAAAAAAAAACTTAACTTTCTATTTTTATATTTTATTATTTAATATAAATTATGTTTTTTTGCAAAAAAAGTTTAACTGGGATATGGAGCATCATACTAGGATTAGAACGGAGTTCGAGTCTAAAGCGGGCAGAATGTACTCGAAGAAGCTTTACGAGTGGAAGGACAAGTGGAAGCACAATGAGGTGCCTAGGGAGTTCATCTACAAACCCGAGCTTTGGAATGGGTTTGTCGAATTACTGGAAGCAAGCAGAGATCGATAAAACCTCGAAGATAAACTCCGGCAACCGGCTGAGCAGTAGTGGAGGCAAAGGAATTGTGACGCACAACGCTGAAACGAGGAGTTTGTTATCTCGAGAAGAGTAATTAGTAAGTTTTTAGTAGATTTTTTTATTTGTCTTAATTTATTTCTAACTTTATTACTTATTTTTTGTTTTACAATTTCAGATAGACGGTATGCATTTCTTCATCTTAGTTTGGTGGAGGATATTCACACCAACAAGAAGATGAAGCAAATTCAAGATCAAGTCGCTCAAAGATGAGTATCTTTAATCTCAGCCGGCTGGAGAAGGAGGCTCTTCTAATAACATTCATATCAAGAAATGGAATGAATTTGTTATCGAAGTAAGTAATCTTTATTTTTATTAAATTTTGAAGTTAGTTTTATAACTTTAACATTATTTTGTTTGATTTACTTCTAGTCAACTCCAAAAAATAAAGGTCGCTTTTTGGAGTTCTGAAGGCATACCACGATTCATCTCAATTCAGTTCACGGTTTACAGAAGAAGCTGAGCTTAGAGCTCTACTTGCAGAGAGGACCACTGAGATTGCAAATTTGAAGGATGAGATCCACACCATCAAAGAAGCCTCTATGGAGAATGATAAATGGTATGAAGAAATTGCTGGCACAAACACAACGACGAAAGCCGAGATGGTAGTGACAAAGGCTATGATGGAAGCGTAGAAGAAGGTGATGGAAGATTTCCTGGCCGAGATATGAGGTTCTCGTCATGGATGATTTTTATATTTTATGTTTTATGAATATTTTTCTTTTATGAATATTGTTGAATATTTTGTTTTAAATTTGAAATACTTAATTTTAAATTTAAATTTAAATTTTATTTGAAATTCTAAATTTAATTATATAATTTTTAATAAATCTAGTAAATCAATACAAAAAAAACTAATATTAATTAAAAATAAAATTAAATATGTTAGAAATCTGTAAAAAAAACCGTTGAAAATCTGTCGGTAATATATCTGTCAGAAAATGTGAGGTTCAAAAATCCGTCGGGATAGTGTTTCCGACAGAAAAATTACTAATGGATTTCTGAAGGTTTTACTGACGACGGAATCTGTCAGAAATATTATCCATTGGATTTCCGACGGATGTGAGATTTACGAAGGATTTTGGATTTTCGACACCCTAAAACTAACGGTAATTTCCGTCGAAAATCTATCGGAAAGGGCCTTTACTACATAAATGACCATTAGTTCTAGTATGCTTTCTTGTAGTGTGAGAGGATGTCCATAAAAAAATCTTGAGTGTTCATGGTCTTTTTGTAGCTATAACCTAAAGTAATTGGCTAGGTCTAATAGTTACATATTTCCACGGAAAAATTTGTGGCAATAGCTTCATGGCTATTTCAAATCATTAGATTTGCTCTGTTCGACTTCCTAGCTTCATTGGGTCATATTCCATGACCGATTTGTTTGTGTTTGGATTTGGTGGGTGGTTAGCTTCTATCTGCATCATCCCATCTGAAATTGACCGCATTATCACTACCCTTGGTTTGATTGAACTTTCTCTGGTCTTGGTTGTCCAGCTTGGTCGCGCGTATTATCATCTCGACTCGTCAGTATTTCTTCAATAATCTTGTTCGCTTCTCCCTTAGTTTCATAAGGTGGTTAAGTTTCATCATTATTTCAGCATTCTTATTCGTTCGTCCTCCTGAATCAGATTGTTGCCTTTTATTCTTCCTTACTACCCATGTTGGGCGGTACTCAGGACCATCACTATCATCTGATATGTCTTGTCTTCCGTGACTCCAGCCATACCTTCGCTTTGGTGGCTTCTACACAACAAAAATTTATATCACTACCCAAATTAAGTCTCTTCATCAAAATGGGATATTTTCCTGAAATGAGATCGACCGAATAGCTTTTTAGAATATAATAATTTTTTTACTAGGGAATTTTCTGTATTCGGCTAAAAGCTATTCGGTCTATTTTGTTTGAGGGAAAATATTCCTTTTTGATGAAGAAACTGGCCAATCCGAGAAATTGGCGAATCTTTTTTGAGTGTAGAGTGTAGTTATCTTGATTTGGATAGTGATAAAAAATTTTGTCGTGCAGATGCCACTAAAACAAAGTTCTAGATGGAGTTACGGAGGACAAGACTGATCGGATGATAGTGATGGGTCTGAGTACCACTCAACAGGGATAGTAAGAGAAAGAATAAGGCAGCATCCGCTTTGGGAGGACAAACGACTAAACATGCTGAGATAATAATAAACTTAACTACCTTAGGGAACTAATGGAGAAGCATAACAAGATGCTTGAAGAACTACTGATGAACTAATGTATTTCATGTTTTTATTTAAACACGTTGGATTGCCTTCCATATGAAGAAGTCTGACAATAAAACTTGTGAGAGTACCAAAAAAAATATACTTTTTCATCAAAGCACCAAACTAGCTTAGTATCAGAAAAAGGATACTTACTTTAGTGAATAGCACATCAACTATTTCTAATGTACTTTTCTCAATAACTCTGTAGACACAACAATCATAACCCATATCGTCCATTAGAATAAACGAGTGCTCACAATCTTCCACCACAATTTTCTTTGGTTCCTTATGTGAAGTCTCCCCAGCATCATGCTTATTGTAATCTCAATGAACAAAGCAAGAGTTGCATAATAAAAGATTGAAAATTAGGAGCTAAGTTCTTAAAATGAGCATTCTAATAACTCACTTAAATGCAGGAAATCGAAGAGATGCAACATCAAGTTCCATATACACCTTGGAACACTCTATTGCCATGGTCATTTCATTCCAGATATTACCAAGATCTTCTTCAGCTATGGACTTTTTTCTATAATTTTGTTAGAGAATATAAACGAAATATAATCTTGTTTAAGGAGGTAAGTACATTTTTACAGATTCATGGTTGCATATTTAAATCTAGGGGAAAAGTCTCGGTGGAATCTACACAGTACGTTTCATGATGTTTTTCACACCAACTCATATTGCCATTGCCATGGAATATGCTGCTGGGGATGAGATATTGAGCGTATATTTAGTGCCAGAAGATTTAGTGAGGATGAGGTGAGCTCTTGGTCTTTAAAGATTTATTATTAAACAATAATGGAACCCACAAAGTAATAGAACAATTAATTGGGAAAAGCTAAAAAACCAGAGAAAACAGGAATAGGTGGAAAGAGAAATTGAAGAAAGAACATGGCCAAACCAGAGCAAGGGAAAACATATGCAGAGACAATCAGATCATTGAACCAATGAAGAAGGGAGGACGGTAACTCCAAGGAAAATAGAAAATTGATCTAGCCTCCATCAAAGGAAGCTTCTTGTAACCAAGCTGGAACATTAAAAATACTATGGTTTTGTATGTTTAAATTAAAATACTATGTTATGTTTTGATAACATAACGCTTACGTCCGGGAATATCAAGAGTTTGAAACGATAACTTACATAAAAATATTGAGAGACGCATCTTTAGATTAAAAACAGTTTATGAATTAATTTAAAATTTAAATAAACAATTAAACTATATTTAAATGATTAAAATAATATATGTGAGAGGCTATAAGAGATTCTATGCAACAAGGATGCTCTTGGGTAACAAGTTACTAAATAGTAAAAACAGACACTTGTAATATTATTTTAGGCAAATAACACTAATTTAAATTATGTGTGTGTTACTATTTAGTAACTTGTTTTAAGTAAATTATGTGTGTTTTTACTATTTAGTAACTTGTTAAATTATGTGAAAACACACACATATATGTTTTACACACAGACCGCGCCACTATTTGTCAAAACGAAGATAATAAATTACTTAAAACAGATCAGTTGGTAAAGTAAACTTGATGCGAAGATTAGTCGAACCTCATCTACAATGGTGATTCTCAACTGTTTACATCACCCTCCTATACAAATTCCAGAGATTCTTAATAGACGAAATCGACAGAAGTGTTACTTGTACTAGAATCTACAGAGCTCAAACGGTTCAAAACGTTGGGTTTCCTCTTTTTAGTTGTAAAACATAACGAAAACTCACATTGTAGGTTGTTCTTGAATCTGTGTTACCCATAAATTAGAATAAAACATCTGGTTTATGCATAAGCAAATTACATTACCAAATACAAAAGTTTTGAATCTTTTACACCTTACTGGTCAATAACCTGAAGAAGCTGTGATGGTGTTGCTGCCGGGTCAAGCTGTCTGCAACCTCTGGGTGCACCGGGTGCTTCTTGACCTGTGAGCAAGTAAGACGGTATCTTATGAGAGAATCTTGAAATTTCATCCTTCAGGATTCTTCTGATTTCTTTCGGATCCAAATGATGGTGAAACACAGCTCTGAAACCAGCGACTTTAATCAGAGGAACGACTAACACACCATGTTCCTCTGTGTATCCTTCCACTACTTCAACTATTTCGAATTCAGTTGTTTCGACTCCTGTGAGATAGTTCCAGTCAGGGGACCAGTTCCGATATAGAGCCCATACATCGCCTTTTCTAGGATATACAAGAAACTCTCCATGACACCCTTTGACCAGATTCACATTGTGTGAGAACATGTAAGGTGACTTGCAGATTTGAGTTTTCCCAACTCTAAAATCTCCACAAGTTTTTGGAATACCAGAACCAAGCCACTTAGTTGAGTTAAACTCACTGTTTGTTACTGAAGTAAGCCGACTGATACACACCTTGAATGGGTCTATGGAGATTACACTATCTATCATGACATATGATCGAGGCATTCCTTCAATAGAATCATAACAAGCCCATATCTGATTATCCCTAAATGACTTTTCACTTCTATCCTTGTCAAAGTCGCAAATATCTGGACCAGGAACATCTATTGTCAAGGCTTCCAAGGAATTCAAATCCTTGTCATTACCAGAAGTATCATCAATGGAGTCCACACAGCATGCTTCAATGGTAATTTTCTTTTCTGAAGAATTTGCATTGGCTCCATTGAGATCTCCAGTTTCCATTTTCCTTCCGTTTGCATCAGTTTCGGTTTCAGCAATGATGGTGCGTAATTCTTGCAGCTTTCTCATGATTGCTAGTTTGGCTTTCTTCTTCAATAGATTCTTCAGCTCATCCTCAGAAAATTCTTTCACACCGGTGGTCTTGGCAGCAGAACAACTGGCAGTGTTGGCACCAGCAGCTGCATTTTCCACAACCTTTCTTCTTTTTGAAGGAATTGTCGACGAAACGCCAGCCACTCTTTTGTTATACTCTCTGCACACAACATCTTCTTTTCGAGGCCCGGTCTGTGCAGCATGAACAGCATTTTTGGTTCCAGTGACCACACCACCCCACTCAAAGGTATCATATTCACCATACACTCCATTATTTTCTCTTCCAGATACACTTTTCTTTCTTCCTTCTGTTGTGTGGCGGAGAGAGTCAAATTGGTGCTCATGAAAGGTCTTGCGAATCGAACCTGAACCTGGAGGATCTGTTTCCACAGCAATAAACGGCTTACGACAGTTAGGACACAGGAGATTCTGATTTAGATAAACACGATGATACTCATACTGTGTTCTGCAAATGCGGCATACAGTCCAAAAGGTTCCATCAGCACTTGTTTTATGGGCTGAAGTAGAAGTAGGAGCAGCAGCAGCAGCGGAGGCTTCACTGGCCCGTTTTATACCTCTCTTTGAACTTTTTACCTTTGTCGTGTTACCACTAGCTTTAGTGACTTTCTGATATCCATTGTTTGCAGGGTTTGATGCTGAATCCCCTCCAGCGCCATACAATCCCACATTCCTCTTCAGGTCATAGTCAGCTCTCATTGCCTTGTCAGAGAGCACACCCCACGCCTGCGAAAGAAACTTAAAGGCTTGCTCTGCTCCAACCGACTTGTTCCTATCAGGATGAAGCATTACAGCCAACTTTCTATAACGCTTCCTCACTGTTTCGTCATCAGCCTCCGGATTCAGACCAAGTACACCATAGTAGTCTATAGTCCCAAATATTATGTTCTGAGCAGATAAATGTATATCAAATGTGGCCAGCACTTGCGCGATTCCATCGAGTTCAGGATACAAGAACTGAGCCTTCATGGCAAATTTCTTGGCCCCCGCAATATCATTTGCTAAAAACTTCCTCTTTGCAATCTCTCTAGCCATTGTAGCCTCGTCTTTATTATATTCCATTGCAGAATCGTACTTCATTTCTCTTGATAATAAGACCGATATTGAGCAGAGAAAATTCAGAACAGATAATTGTACAAGGGGAATCGAGCACCAACAGAAAAATCACACTGCAAATACATTCATAAGTTAATTAATGAGAGAAATGAAGGCAGAAGCAATCCAAAGTAAAGTCACAAGTAACAAATTAATTTATATAACTCACTTAAAATGCTAAATGATCTTACTCAAGCACAAAGGTTCCAAAAGTGATAGAATTAACACATACTTAAGATTGTAAATAGGTTACAAATTTTCAAGTTAGATTGAGTAAGTACACATTACTTTCATCAATAAACATACTGCATTGTAGAATCCATTGAAATAAAAAGTAACCCTAATTTTCATATTGCCACAAATGTAAAACTCGTATGAAATCATTAAAATTCGACAAGATATGAGCAATTACGCTCTCCAAAAAAATCATAAACCCTAAATGTATCCACAAAAACATTGCTTTTAATCATGAAACAAGTCAATACATATCACTCAAAACAAAATTTTGAAATTCATCAAATTCACTAAACTCCCGAGTGGGTACTAACTATCCAACGATCGGATATTACACAAGTTTTGAGAAAATTATACAGAAGCAAGGAGATGAAATCTTACATAGATGATATCGGAAAATCGAACGGTCGGTAAAGGAAGGGACTTTTTGTAGTGACGATACAGATTCCGAATTTTTGTCGGAGGAAAATGGAATCGGAAATAACAAAGCGATGGGACTAAGACGGAGTTTAAGGAAATAAAATTGGATAATCTTCGTATGAAAATAACGGCGCTTCTCAATTCTTGAATCGATGTTTGTCACTGCTCTGAAATTTTTTTTTCTTCCTTAATTTGTTTTTCCCGACCGCTTGGTTTTCACTATGAAAGTTTGTTTATATGATTATTACTTGGGAGTTGGGGATGTAGAAACGGAGCACAAGTTTTATTAATTTAAGAAAATATTTAAAAAATAATTAAGAAAATATTTAAAAGATTAACTAAGGAAAGGTTTAATTTCTGGTTATCAAAATAAAATGATAATAAATTTGTCAAACTTTTGATAAAATTTCTGGTTTTGCTCTTTTCTTTATTTTTTTAAGATTTTAAAGTTTACAATCAATTTTTATTTGGTTCTTTAAAAAAACACAATTAAAACTTTATTGATTACTGCCAGAGTTAACAAAGCCATCATGAAGTACATCTATACTATTAATTGATTGAAAAAAATTTAGGAAAAAAATCTTCACAAATAAAAACAAAAAGAAAATCCAAACAAATCCATATATATAAAAATAGAATTGATAATCGAAACTGATCAAGTAAATAAATGTGTATATCTCATCTAAAATGCTAATTGATCTTATTCAAGCAAAAAATTCCAAAAAGTTCTAGAATAACACATATTTGCAATTGAAAATAAGTTAGAAATTTCAAAACTTACGTACATACGTATATAAAATGACAATTTAATTCATATAAATTTAATAATAAATATATATATATATATATATGAAAATATATTTCTACAGCAATATGGATATCAAAAATAGAAAAAACAAACATTAACGTGAATAAATAATTCAATTGTTTTTTTGGTAAAAATTAATTACGAATTGAAGAAAAAGAAAAAGTAGATAAATTGTTTTAATAAATTATTATTTTGTAAAAATCTTGCGAAAATGTTGTATATGTGCATAGGGGTATAATAATCTTTTATACACTAAAAGGTGTTTTTTTCGTCACACTAAAAGGTGTTAAATAACACAATTTGGCACCAAAGCTTACTTGTTCATAAATATTTATTTATAAAGATGAGAGAGAGGATAAAAATGTGCAATTAGCGATCGTCTTCTCCAACAGACCTCTCTCGCTTTCGAGAGGAGAATTAATCTCAAATACCATTTTCTTTGTTCTCCTTTTCTCTTCTATTCTCAACTATCCACTTTTTGATAACGGTACGTGAAGATTATTTTACCTTTATTAAAAATAAAACTAAAATTAAAATGGAACGAAAAATATACATCAACCAATCAGATTTTAGCATTAAAAACTCTTTTTTTCTTTGTCAAATGGATCAAACAACACGACATATTGAAGCTTGAACATTCTAAATCAGGTAAAACGTTATAATTTTATGTGTTTTCATCTAGTTAGACGTTTCTCTGTGTAGATTTGGTGTAAAAACTAACTTATAGGTTTTATTTTGGGATGTTTGGTTTCAACTAACATTGCTCAAACGTTTTTCTCGTGTCCTTGTTTTATGGCATGTTGTCCATGTTATCTTGAAACGTCGTGGGGACATTTTGACGATGTCCCTGTGGCGTTCCCGTAATCATGTCATACCTAGGACAGGTTCTTAGTCCAAATTGAGGTACACGTGCATCATAGGGTAATTGATGGATTTTTGTTGTTGATTCACAATGACTTATAGATAGATTAGTGGTTATTCTCCAAAAAAACCTAGTTACGCGATGTAGTACAAATGGTGCAAATTGATATTATTATTACAAATCGTACAAACTAGTATTACTATTGCAAATAGTACAAACTTGTATTAGTTAAAAGTAGTAATGTTATTTTTATTTTATTTTCAAGAAAACTGAACAACACTGGTCGTACAATCGTACATTTTGATTGTAAAAGATATTATTCAAAGATTACCTCTAGATTATGTGAAAAAAGTTAAAAAAAAACTAGGTTCCCATCAATTGGAGAACATCCACCAAGAGTAGAAAAAAAAGTCAAGAGGAGGTTTAGGTAGATGGTTTGAGAGTAATGGTCAAAGTAAGAGTTAAGATTAATTTATGTATATATTTATATCACTATTTGTAATTAACGTTTGTTTAATTAAGTGTATTGGTACACCTAAACTTAATTCTATTTGATAAAAAATAGACAACAAATTTAATGAAAAATCTAAAACAACAAAACATTTTATTTCCTTCTTAGATAGTAGTAATCAAATTAACATGAATTAGTGACATTAAAAATCATTGCATAATAGTTGATTATCTTGTTTTTTTAACATTACATACCTTGTACTTTTATGGACACTTTACATATTATGATGCAAAATAAACAAAAATGTATTTTATATCATAACATTGCTTGAAAATATTGTAAATATACTTTGTACCACTAAAAGTCATAAATACAAAGGATTGAAATTAATATAAATTAACTTTATACTAGGTATAACTAACTAAAAACTCGTAAAAGTACAACTATGTGTAATAGAGTACAACTTGAAAATTGGGTATAACTGTTTGATAAAATTTCTAATTTTAAATTTGAAATAACGGCGCCACGTGTATATGTGGTAATTTTGACGGTGCCACATGTACATGTACTAATTTTGGCGGTGCCACATGTGCATGTGCTAATTTTGGCGGTGCCACATGTGCATGTGCTAATTTTGGCGGCGCCACGTGTGCATTTTATTAAAAAAACTTTTAATTTTTACTTTTTTTTAGTTCATTTTAAAATTATTTTTCAATTAATTTTGTTTATTAACAATTGTATCAAATAGTTCTAGTTGTACTGTATTGGTCTTAGTGGTACCTAGTTGTTTCACTTGTACCTAAATGTTTCACCAGACATTCTACCAACAAAACCAAAAACTATAAAAAAACAAACATCAAAGTTTTCTCGTTATAGAATAATTAGCAAGCATAACAATAAAGTCAAAAGTATATCTCATATACATTGATCAACGAAGGTAAAAACTGATCTCTCAAACATCATAATTTCAGTATAATGAATCAACAAGACCAACTAAAACAACACCATTGATTCGTAGAACTTTTAGCGAAAACATCGATCTGTTTTCCGCAGAAGAGATGGTGCAAATGTCAAACATTGAGAGGAAAGCCAACAGCGTTGATCTTCCACTTTCGCTTCAGATCATAAAGAGAAAGCTACATATGGAGGAAGGAGTTGTTAAACAAGTCGGTGAATCAGCTTGTTGCTCTATGAAGAAATCTTTCTCGTTAATGGTGTTTATGATTCGAGAACTACAGAGCTTCACACTACATTGTTATGATCCTTCTCGCCAGTTTCACGGTTTATGGTCTCATAACCCTATGGTTTATGTCCATGTGCATGTGAAATATGTGTTTGAAGTGCGGATGATTTTCAAACCATGTCCCCTCAATATCTGACAGCCATTTTAAATTGAGGATGGTCTCCACGGCCTTGTGTATATAGCACCTCGAGGATATCTTACATGACTTCTTATATTTTATGGATTTAAAGCACATTTTCAGAGATAAATATACTTGAGTTTCATCCTCGCAATCAAAAGCAAGTTGTACCACTTAAAACCAAATTGTACCTTTTTGTTTTAATACTTTCCTAAACCAGAGCAATTTAATATGACTACTTCGAAAAAATGGGGGATTAGGTTTCTGCGATCTACACCAATTTAATCGAGCCTTACTCACAAATCAAGTATGGAAAATCATGAGGTGCACAGAAAGCTTGGTACACAAGATCATATTGAACACAATATACTTCCATGCAGATTACCATCCTTAATGGTATAAGTGGAACCCAACCATCCTATGGTTGGAATTCACTGAGGTTTGGAGCCGATTTACTAAAGTGTGGCCTACAAGTTAGCATCGGGAATGGTATAGAAAAAAGTCTGGATAATGATCCTTGGTTACCAACATTGCCTCCAAGAGCGCCATTATTTGCTCCAAATGTTGACCCGAATTTAAAGGTGAAGGATATCATCGACCAAACAACAGGTCAGTGGGGGTGTAGAACAGCTACACCATCTAATTGATCAAGCATATCATCATTTAGTCACAAAATATACATATTCCTAATCCGGAAACACAAGATCCAGCTATATGGAGTCACACAAAGCGATGGTACTTATAAGGTAAAATATGGATACTGGTTTGCAACGACTATGAATAATAATGACGAAGATCCTCTACCACCACTTGCAGCACATCCAGATATCATGAAATGAATTTGGCGTCTGGATATTGCGCCAAAGATTAGGCACTTTCTCTGGCGAATAGCATCTTGTGCAATTGCTACTACAGAAAACCTACGACGCCAAAACATAAGAGTCAACCAATACTCCATCGATGTTGACTGAACCGGAAACAAGTGATCATGTTTTCTTTACATGTCAACATGCAGTGGCTGTCTGGAGATCGTCAGATATATCTCACTTGAAGATAAGCCACGCTACTTATTCCAAATATATGACAACATTAGGCTGAAAAAACACAGACGTTGTATTCCTTTCTCGATTATGTGGAGACTATGGAAATGTTGAAACAACATGTTATTCAACCAAAAATCAGAGGCTGCATCAGAAACTAACACGAAAGCCATGGCTGATACAGAAGAATGGCTGGATACAAAAGAGGAAGAGTCTATGGACGACATTAATCAGCAAAGTAGAAAAAGAAAAAGACGAGTACAATCGCAGAAACTACCAAATGGATGGATAAAATGCAATTTTGATGTTTCACACCATGAAGAGAATAGTGTCTCCGGGCTAGGATGGATCATACGTCAAATCAATGGAACCTTTCTGCATTGTGGAATGTGTAAGTTAAGGACGTCAAACGGTGGAAGAAGCAGAATGTTCGGTACTACTATGGCCAATACAATCAGGGTTTATGCTACTACCAGAATGTTGAATTTGAAGGAGAATAGTGATATTATTATCTATATTATCGATAATAATATAAATAACCTTCGTTGACAGCATTAATTACCTGCAATAGGTCTACCAGTGGCGATTAATTTTAGAATCGATAAGATTCACTTTTCGATCTAGGGAGTATAATATGTATGCTGATATTTTAGCTAGGAAATGTATTAATATTGATCAACAATGGGCACTGTACTCAAGTAATGGGTTTTTAAATCCTTTTGTAATCAACGATATTGGTGTCGACAATTAATAAAGTTTTAGAGGGAAAAAAAAACACAAACGTTTGGTCAAGTGCTTATATCACATAGAAAAGTAGAAAAGAAGTGTTATATTGCCAAATTTCTTCTAATTATAACATACTCTTAGTTGTATGCAGATATAATATTGTAACTCACTTTTTTCGACGGACTAAATTCCCAACTTTTCTGTCTATTTAGTCAAGTAGTTGAAATATCCACTTCTACAATTTTTTCCACCGAAATTCGATTATAATTTCCCGTATTACTCTGCACTATAGGATTAATAGGTATAACATTATAGAAACAAAAAAAAGTCTTGGTTCTTCTTACATATTTAAGCGCAAGTTGGCATTTTTACGGATTTTCGTTTGGTGTAAAAAGATTTGTAGATTAAAATTAAAAAAAAAAAACTGATTATCTATTGTAAACAAAAAAATAAAGCCACAAAACCGCAGCAGTACATAGTAAAACAGATGACACACCACAACCCACCAAATTACATTGCGGCGGTCTGTGAATAATTGATTGATAACTTTCTTTTTTTCAAATCTTTAGTCTTCTCACATCGTTTTCAACCGTAGGATCCGTGATTCAGTTCTCATTCAACGGCTATCTCCCATTCTCCTCGTTTCAACCCATGGCTCAGATTCCTCCAAGTTAAGTTCTTTATAGCCGACCCATCAGAACATATCCAACGATTCGCGTCGATTCTGATATCTTTCTGCAACTTCACGCACTGAGTCCAAGAAATAGCCATCTCCTCATCAACCTACGTAACCTCTTACTTATTCTTCTTCTTCACCTTTAAGTAAATTACTAATATGTATATTTATACGCACTTGCATAGTCAATATAAAAGCATAAAAAAAAAGATCAAGAAAACAACTTTGATGACTAATGAGAGATCCTCTGTTTTTCGTGTACATGTCAAAGAAGGTTTGTCATTATTTTTCGGTAATACATGAAAATTTTCATACTTTTTAACCCTTTACCCAATGTGTTCGTAAAGTTCGTCTCTTTATCGTAAAACTATTCCCAGTTAGAGTTCTTAACATTTTACTTCAAATGGATCTGTCCAATTTTCTAAGTAAACAAATTTTCACTTCCTCTGTTTTTTGGTTTATAGACAACGATAACGAGATTGAAAAAAATACATGATGTTGACGCCGGAGACCATTCATTGGCGAGATCGGAGGCTCTCAAACTCTCAGGTAAGGTCAGATAAGCAGAGGGAAAGATCCAGCGGAGAGACATAGCAGTAGGCTGAAGAGGTAAGTCAAACTAGAGCAGGGGACGTGAGGGGTATTATGGGGAATTGAAAAGGTTATAAGGAACAGAGTGTCTTCACAACAAGCGAGGGAGAGGGAGAGGAAGAAAGTTTACATAAATGAGTTGGAGAAGAGAGTGAAAGATTTGGAGGCGCAGAACAGTGAGCTTGAAGAAAGGCTCTCCATTTTGCAGAAAGAGAATCACATGCTTAGACATGTATGTTTTCTAATCTTTCAAACCAAATGAATCAAATCAAAATTTAAGATATGGCTTGAACTCAACCAGATATAAGAATCAAGTTTTTATGTATGGTATTTCTGTATTTTCAAATAATTAAGAGTAGGGATGTTAAAAAGGGTTAGCCCTGCATTTTTCTTTATGTTGGCCCTAAACTTTGATTTTCTGTCGTTAATATTTTAGGATTCATTTAGGGTTGGGTTTGAAGGGTTAGGGTTTAATAGGGTTGGCTTTTTTTCAACTTTTAATGACGCTGTTTCTTCTTTATTTGAGCAAAACAGTAAAATCTCGGATTTATGTTTTTCTGCAAAAAATCACAAAATCACAGAATAATATTTTCCTGGCAAAACTGTAAAATCTCAGATCTTTGTTTTCCTCCCAATAACCGCAAAATCACGAAATAACATTTTTTCGCCAAATCGCAAAATCGTAAAATCTTGGATCTACTATTTTCTGCCTAATCGCAAAATCTTGGATTTACATTTTTCCGCCAAAACTGCCAAATCTTGGATTTATATTTTTTTTTGTCAAACCGTAAAATCTTGGATCTATGTTTTCCCGCCAAAAACCGCAAAATCACGGAATAACGTTTTCCTGCCAAAATCGCAAAATCTCGGATTTACATTTTTCTGCTAAAACCGCAAAATCACGGAATAACGTTTTCCCGCCAAAACCGCAAAATCTCGAATCTACGTTTTGCCGATAAAATCGAAAAAATGTCGAGAATCCTCAACATCAAGTCTATCCGACTGAAGGAAAAAAAATCCAACAGTCATGTACTCCTACCAATGATTCTCACAATGAACTCAAGGGTATGATGCAGCAACTCCTTGTTTCTCAGCAGAAATCCTCCAATGAGATCAATGCCAAGGTGGATGCCATCTATACAGAACTGAATGGTAAGTTTAAGGGTATCTACACTCATCTAAGGTTGTTTGATACTCAGGTTGCTCAGACTGCAGAAACGGTTAAACGTCAATAAGGAGTCCTTCCAGCAAAGGGTGAACAAAACCCAAGGAATTGAGAAGGTTCTAGTGGTTCAAAGACAAATGTGTATATGGTTAAAGAACAAGCACAATCTTTTCAAGAGATTATATTTGAAAACATGCTTAAGAAGATCTTGGATGGTCAGAAAAAGAGTTCACAAGAGGTGAATGATAGAATGGATAATCTAGAGTGGAAGCTTGTGTATTCAGTCTCTGCAGCAGCCTCAGATCGATCGATCGATCCACTCACCGGATCGATCGGTCCCATCTCCAACTAGGTCGATTGAATCTATCCATCATGGGGATGATATCACGAGGATGTTGTACGTGCAGAACAACGTGTCGGAGAGAATTTGTTTTGTGAAATTGTTATTTGAAGAAGTTGTTCATCGTAATCACATATACTATAGGTAATCTGGTATCATCATTATCGGATTAGATCAGAACTCTTTAATAATTATTATGTATAAGACAAGAAAAAATGGTTGGCGAAAAAAATCCGCAAATAAAATATCCCATCCTAAACCAAACTGAATCTAACCAATTTTTGTTATAAACGTACTTGTTTTATTATTCTAAGTCCAAAAGAAAAAAACCAATTTTAGAGTAATTTTAAAAATTTAATGATATGATGTATAAAGTATATATATAACCATGTTAGACAACTATATTATTATTATTTAAATTAAAAAAAAAACCAGAAGAAAACTGAACCTAACCGGAATCACATCAAACCGAACTGAAACGTAATCGAATTACAAATTATTTGTTAACCCAACAAACAATATCAAACCATAAACCGGATTGCTAACCTTTAAGTAATTATGTGATTGTTTAGACCTTTTCATTTACTTCTTGCAAAGTTCATTCAAATCCTAATAATACATTTTGTTTTGCCAAAGTAATAATACATTTACTAATGAAGCTTAAATGCATATATTTTGGTACTTAAAGCCTACAACAATGGTAGGGTTGGATTTTGTTTCTATTTTATTTCATATTTTAAGAAGCTGAAATATACTTAATCAACTATTTACGAAACATGTGAAATGTAAAAATGTTATTTTCCTGGATATTTTTAAGTATCATGTTAGTTAGACATAAACAAGAAAACATAGTCTTATAAACAGTTACTAATATCAACATAAATAATCAGTCAAGAAGTCGATAAGTTCTGAACTTTTGGACTTTAGCTTTCACATTACCCCTCAGCGAAATCGATAAGTTATGTTCTGCTTTTCTTTGGTCTGGTCCAGATTTAAATTCTAAGAAAGAAAATGTTTCATGGACATATGTTTTTAAACCTAATGAAGAAGCCAAGAAGGAGGCTTGCTTTTACGACCACTAATGGAAGTGACTAATGTATGATATTTGAAACTGATTTGGAGAATACTATCTGCGAACACTTCACTTTGGGTGAATTAGATAAGGATTTACTTAATCTGAAGAGCTATTTCTCGAATGTGAGAGAATCCACATCTTTGGGATCATGGATGTGGAGAAAGCTACTCAAATACAGAGAACTAGCAAAAAAATTTACCAAAATGGAGATTGGTAATGGATCAACAACTTTATTTTGGTATGATAATTGGTTTCCTATGAGAAGGATAATTGATATAACAGGTAAAGATGTTTCATAGACTTTGGTATTCAGAAGTTTACTATTGTAGAACAGGTTTTTGAAAATCATCGAAGAAAAAGGCACAGATCTAAGATTTTCAACAAAATTGAAGACCTCTAGAAGCTCAAAGGAGAAATCGAAATGTAGTGAGTGAAGATAAGGTTCTATGGAGAAGCAAAAGAAATAAATTGTCTCGAAATTTATCTCATGGATAACATGGAAGCTAGTACGAGAAGTAAAGTGTATTAAAAGTTTATGGAAGGGAGTATGGTTTACTTATGCTACACTTAAATCCGTGTTTCATGTGTGGTTGGTAACAAATAATTGATTATCAACTAGAGATCGAATGTTGCAATGGAACATCAAAGCTAATATTTTATGTGTGTAGTGCCAAAACACTTTGGAAACTCGAAATCATCTCTATTTTGCATGTAGTTTCTCGGAAGATATTTGGTCTAGGGTTATCAAAAATCTGCTTTCAGACGAGATACACAAAATAATGGGATTAAATGTGTTGTTGTGGATTCATCATTGAAGAAGTTTAATTTCTTCCTTTTTCGTTATGTTTTCCGGGACACCTTACATATACTCTGGCAAGAAAAGAATAATAAGAGGCATGGAGAAGCTCCACAATCTCTTCTACAATTTTCTCAAACCATTGACAAGAGATTTCAAACAGGTTATCTTTAATCTATGAAGTAGGGGATTGACAAAACACATTACCTTAAGAAATCATATGCTTTATAAGATACCTGATTTTTACAAGAATACCATATCCAATTTTGATGCCCTCTTAATATCATTTAATATATGCACACCTTAATATTTATTTTATTTTAAAGCATAAAATTATTTGATGTCTAAGTTTTTCAACATTCACTATCACTGCAAGTTCATATAACACGCAGTAGTATAGATTAGATATTAAATCCATAGAAACCAAGGTTACACTACGAATTTGCAATGTATCGAATAGAGCTAAGAGAGAAATATGTTTTGTTGTTGTAATGATTACAACAAACAGAAATAAGCAGTATATAAAAGCGAAGTTCTAATATGTCAGGGCATTGGGCGTAGAGAAATTTGCAGAGATCAATGAGCGATAATCTAATTGCTAAATAGGGATATAACTGTAAACCGTTCTAGAACTCAAATCAATGTGGTAAAGCTAGTCTACCTCCCAGTACCAACCATCTAAACATGAACCCAAGGACACTAAACTCCCGAATAAGCCCTATTAACCATGCCAGCTTTTAGAACAGGTTCAATATTTCACTTAGATGGCTTACCTTCAGTTCCCATTGTCTAAGGATACTAAGCACATCACTTGTTGATTCCATCAACCTAACTATCGCTTTCGAGACATAGGTTAACTTAAAGATTTGATGCTAGGTGATCAAGCTAACATAAGCATTGTGAACACAAAAGCTGAAGAATTTTAAAGATAAGTTTAATTGATCATTGAATCCCTTTGAACAGCCCATAAACCCAAGATGTGGATTACTCAGACATAGCAGATAAAATTATATTAAAGAAATACGATGATTGCATAAAATAAATCTGAATTAATGATATCGGTGTTCAAAAAGTATTTCTTGAAGAGATGAGATTTTTTCTCCCTTAACTGCAAAAATAACGACAAAAAGTTGTAAAGAAAGATAGGTGACAAGGTGGAACTACTATGGGGTTGCGCAGCCCTATAAAAAGAAATCTAAAACCAAATTAAATTGGAAAAAGGAACCAATATATCATGCGGATCGATCGATCCCTTGTAAAGATCAATCAATCCAACTTCAAAACGCACAACTTCATTTGTCTTTTGATGATCAATCGATCCCAGAATCTCTTCATTTGATTCTTGAAACTCTTAAACATCCAAAACTTGTCACATTCATCTGTGAAACACTCAAAACAAACCAAAAGACACAAATGTAGATTAGACTCTATAAACTAATAGAATCAATGGTTAAAAACACCTAAAACCATGACACATCAATTCCCCCAGATTTGAATCTTTGCTTATCCTCAAGCAAGAACAAACAAATGAAATCAAATACAGAAAAAATATTTGAAAAACGGTACACATTCCTTTAAATTCTGTTGTGATGAACTTCCAATCCTCAAGAACTTAAAACAGATTAAATAATCAGTTAGTACTACATGAACTTTACCAAAAGCATAGCGAACATACTATACTCTGGCTCCCAAGATCCAAAGAAATTTATGATATCTTCATTGTCAACCTTTAACATTCATTGACTTTCTATAACGAAGGAAATTATCAATCGTGACATAGGCTTGGAATGGAAGGGTAGTTTGATGGTGGCTGAAAGGTTTAAGCTCTGATGTGAATGGGTACAAGTCATTATATGACATTGCAATGAAACAAATACCATATTGATACACAACCTCACAAATCTTGAAATCTCTGTCAAGCTCTATAGATGTCCTAATTGAGTTGTAATTGTGCATAATATAATACATTAGACTCACAAAAACTTTATTTTGATTCCTTATTTTTCTTCTTTCCCTCTCGACTTCTTTTTTGAATATGTAGGATATCGATTAATCCCTGTCGCGGATCGATTTATCTTGGCTTAATTTTTATTTTATTTAACGGAGTAGGAAAAGTTGGAACCAGTTCTAGTCGTACCTTTTTCTACACCAAAGATAACTTAACACATATTAACTAAGTAAAAGAGAGTATTCATTTTACCATAGATCCTTAGAGAAGAAAGTTGTGTCGTTCTGCATACTATGTATTTTTATAACATGATTGCACTTGATGATGATGTAATAGAAGGCATGTGGTCTAAATAATGGATATGGTAAATGTGGGGTGCCAAGATAAAGATGAGTTTGGCATTTCAGAGTTCTAAATAGGGTGTTAGAAAAAAGTGGAATAGAACTCTGAATGTTGTGATCCATTATGCGATGTCAATCCCCTAAGTGAGAAGTTAAGTTAGTTTTAAAGATCCTATAGTATAGAGTCAACGTTAAATCACTCAGAGTTTCAAAGGATAAGGAACTTCCGATTAGTCAATCCAATGGTGGTGTTTCCAATCTTCCTACTCTGAGAACAAGTACTATTAGAAGTCTATTAGAAACTTAGTCATCAATAGACAGAATCCAAGAACAACATAAATTGACCATGTTTTGACTCGATAACAAAAGACAAAAGAAAACACAACGTTAGTAATGAGCATTCACCCTTCCCCCAGACCTACTTCACTGCGTCCCACTGCGAAATAAAATCCAAGGAAAAGGTGATGTCAGTAACAGCACCGAAAATAAATAATAGAACAAATGAAAAAGAAAGAAAAAGAAAAACTTGTGGGCTGCCTCTCATAAGCACTTTTTAACGTCATGAGTCTGACTGTAACTACGCCTAAACGTGATAAGAATCCGTAGGAATATTGGAGACTTCTTCGTTAGGATCATGGTGTGGTGGAGGTGGTTTGAGGTGTTGTTCATATGCAATGAACTTCAAACGTGGATCATTTCAGAGAACTGATCTTCTGGTGTTGTGGTACTGAGCTTTTTGCCATCTAAATCTTTCACTTAACTCCACAGTAAAATATGTTCATGAGATTGAAATCTAAGTACCCGTGGTGAGGACAGTCTCAAAGATATATCATGAATCACACCCAAGCCTCATAAAAGAACTTTGAGTCTCCTTGATGGAAAGTAATAGTCATGTTTCTAAGTTGTTCCTTTAGAAATGGTGTAGAAGTGGTTTAAGAACATCACTCTACATTAATCCCACCTTGTAATCGAACCTGGTTCCAATAACTTCAGCCACCCATGCGCTTTATCACTCAAAGAGAATAAAAAAGCTTGAATCTCATGTATTCTGGAGGAATGCCAATGGAGCTACTGGTGCTACAAAGTTCCTCAAAATTCTCAATGTAGTCCATAGGACTCTTTGAAGCTAAACCAAGAAATTGGTTATGCTTGACTATAGTAATTATCTTAGGATTGATCTCTTGTTCTTATTGTTGAGGGGGGTGGTAGGACGATAGTTGCGTGATTCCTATATTTTGCAAAAGGAGTATGTTGCTCTCCTAGAGTGACTACTCTAGGGTTGTTCCTAGTTGGTAACTGGCGCAAGTGACAGTTAGTCCTTGCAGCCATCCTTGCTTGCACTTGAAAAAAAACTCAGAATAAAAAGTCAAATTAATTAATAAGAAAAATGTACTAAACTAAACTCGAAACAAAAATCCATAGGCAACGTATTGGTCCCCGACAACAATGTCAAAAACTTTATATATCAAGTTTTAATCTTTCACTATCACTACAAGTGCACAGAACACGCAATAGTATAGATTGGGTATCAAAAAATCCAGAAAGACCAAGGTTACACTACAAATTTTGCAATGTATCAAATAGAGCTATGTGATAAATATGAGTTTTGTTGTAATGATTACAGCAAACATAAATAAGCAGTAAATAAAGGCAAAGGTCTAATATGGAGAAGGCATTGGGCATATGGAAATTTGAAGGAATCAATGAGCGATAATTTAATTGCTAAATAGGGATCTAACTGTAAACTGATCTAGAACTCAAATCACAATGTAAACCTAGTATACTCTTGCAGTAATAACCATCTAAACATGAACCCTAGGACACTAAACTCCCAAATGAGTCCTACTAAACATGTCAGCTTTTAGAACATGTTCGATATGTTCACTTATATGACTTAACTTCAACTCTCGTTGGCTAAGGATACTAGGTTCATCAATTGTTGATTCCAACAAACTAACTATCGTTTTTGGCGTATAGCTTAATCTAAAGATCTGATGCTAGGTGATCAAGCCAACAAAAAATTGGAAACACAAAAGATGAAAAAATCTAAAGATAAGTTCTTAATATAATAACATAAACTTAATCGATCATCGAATCACTTTGAACATCCCATAAATCCAATAGGTGGATTACTCAGATATAGCAGATAAAATCATATTAAAAATAAGATGATTGTATAAAATAAATCAAAAATACGATATGTGTTCGGAAAGCACTTTTAGAAGAGATGAGATTTCTTCTCCCTGAACTACAAAAATAACGGTAAAAAGCTATAAAGAAAGCTAGGTGACAAGGTGGAACTACTATGGGATCACGCAGCCTTATTTATAGGAAAAGAAATCTAAAATCTAATTAAATTAGAAAAAGAAACCAATATGTCCTACCGATTGATTGATCCAACTTCAAAACACACAGCTTCATTTGTCTTCAAGGATCGATTGATTTGGTATTGGGTTGATCGACCCCAGCATCTCTTCATTTGTTTTTTTTACTTTAAACTCTCGAGTAAAAAAGAGGGTTTGGTACAAGTAATTGAAAATTTTACTTTTGGTTATTACCTCTGAAAATCAAAGTATCGGTTAACTACAATTTTAATCCAGTTAATGTCAAATTGGACAGAAACCATTAGCAATTAATGAAATTCAAGTTTGGTGGGGACTTATACTATCATACTTTCATAGTTTAGTTACACACCAAAGCTAAAATGTTGTGGGAACACGGACTAAATTGAAAATTTTCGGAGGACTACAGCTCGTTGACCCAAGAAACTACTTACCAAATTTCAAAAGTTTTGCAATGATCTACGAATTTATAGAACTCATACCGTAAAAACTATTTATTCATGGCTTGATCTCATACGTAGAACATATTTGGAGAACTAACATGACTTGATCTACGTAAACAAAATAATGTTATAAGATAAATATTCAAGGCGATCTAGTTACATAAACTTGGGTTTCTAAAATTTACCCAACATAATTTCTTTCGATTTATTGTTAACATATCAAAGAATTCTAGTCTCCAACAATCATAGAATCCTAACCAACATTCGATTTATTGTTAACCGATCAAAGGATGCTTTGGAAAATACAACTGATGTTTTAAGGTATTTGGATACTTTGGACTAGTGATACACATGTTTTAAACCCAAGAATAAAACTGCAAGTGTACATATACACGCAATAGTGTAGGTGGGATCAAATCCATATAGACCAATGTTACACTAAAATTCTTATAGAAAGAATGACAAGCTAAGATAAAAAGAAGATTGTTGGTTGATTAGGAAACTAAAGAAAGCAATAAAGTAAATAAATAAACGATGTAAGCTATTGGATTAAAGCGTTAGGTCAAGAGAATTTATCGGAAATCAAAGATCATGAACCAGATAACTATTCAAGGAATGGATTAAGCACTTTCTCGAACTCAAACATAAATATATAATCAATCCACTATCATGATATCAATTATTTTATCTAACAATCTAAGTATGCTAATTGTCGTTTGAACTTTGAATTCTAAACAAGCATTAACGATTAGATTCAATATGTTCACTTATCACAATAGGATCAGCTTTTGTTGGCTAAGGACAATACGCTCATCTAGGTTGTCTCCAGCAACCTATAAGCTTTTGGAGAATAGGTCCAACCTAAAATCATAAACTAGGTGATCAATCTAGTCTAAGCAATTAGAACAACAATATATGAAGATATGATATGATGATTCCCTATCTATGTCTACTTCAATGATTCATAATCCCTTTGAAAACACTAACCTAACTAGAGAACTACTCAGCCAAGGAAGTGGATGAAAAACCAAAGTTTGATGAACTCATGAATAAATCCAATAAACACCAAAAAATATCTCTTAGCAATAGGTCTCAAATAAAGAAAGCATAGCCTAAAGTTGGCTCAAAAACAAGTATTTATAGGGTAAAAGTCATCTAGGTCGAAATCTAATCCAATTAGGAAAAGAAAGCAATATTTGTTTTTTCTCTGGTATGATTTTAAAGCTTGGATCGATCGACCCAAAGCTAGATTGATCGATCTGGTTTCTTTCGGAAATTGTGATCGATCGTTCTTGATGTTGGATCGATTGGTCCAAAGATGGATCAATTGATTGGTCCAAAGATGGATCAATTGATCGGTCCAAAGATGGATCGATCGATCTGAAGTCCTCTGGTCGATCCAGTTTTACACGATAATGTGCTAAGGAGGATGGATGGATCGATCTAGTGAGGATCGATCGATTTGGAAACTTACGGCAACTCCACATATATGGGATCGATCGATCCAGTGGTTAAATCAATCGATCTGGTTAAGCACAGCAAGTTCCTCAGATCGATCAATCCAAATGGGGATCGATCGATCTAAGCCTCCCAATCGATGCCTTTTGCGCCAATGCTCCAACTTCATTCCAAATGGTTAGAACTTCTTCCAAGGAACTTTGTACCTGATAAAACTCTAAATACACGTAAAAGACTACAACACATACTAAACCCAAATAAAAATCCTTTAAAACCCCAACATATCAACCATATAGCTTTCATTGAATGGGATCATCCAGTATATATCAACTAATCTAGCAAATTTTCAGGATTTTTTGATGCTTTGGCATTACACCTCTTAGTTTTCATAGTGACTGCACCTGATGTTTGTCAGATAGCATCAAGTCAAGTTCACCAATCTCTGAGTAGGAATTACAGTAAATGTTTGTAATATTTTGTAAAGTGTATGTACTTTTGAAATTTTTGTTAATGATGTTAATTTTGACTATCATAGCATGTCTCCTAACTCGGATGGTGAAGAGAAGGAAAAAAATTGTGAGATGCTAAGAAAGCAGTGTCAACTCAAGTTAAAACAAGTGTTTGACACTTTGGGGGAGTTTAGTGAGGTTTTGGTTGATTATGTATTAAAGGAGAGATGAAATATAAAGCTCAGCCCATGGGGAAAAATTAAAATTGTGGCAGAGTGTGGCATAAAATATGGATGTTCTTGCTATATCTATTGCTTATATGAAGAGCGAATTGGAAAGTGGATGGTGGAGGGATATGAAGATGAGCACAATTGCATGAAGGATGGATATATCAAGATTATGAAAACTAGTATGATTGCAAAGTTATTTATGAATGATATAAGATATGATCCAAAGATTAGACAAGAACAAATTCAACAAACATTTAATTTGATGACAACAATATAAAAATGAAAAAACGCAAAGGCCAAATCATTAGCGATCAACGACCTTGACCATGTACATCAGTTTTCTAGACTTAGATTACAAAGAAGAGCTCTTTCTGTTAGTATCATATTCTTGAATTTTCAGTTTTCATTTTTTATCAAAGTGTTAGTGAATTTTCAGTTTTTTCTTGTATTTTCACCTTTTTAACTAACTTAATCCATTTATTTTAGTACTTCTAATTGTGGTGCTAGACACACCCAAATGACAACTATTGGCTGTTGTGGGAAGAGATGACAACAATCATATAAATCATTTTGCTTGGGCAATTGTTGAAGTCGAAAATGAAGACAATTGGACTTGGTTCCTACATAAGCTTAACAGTGATTTTAATCTTCAAAATGGTTATGGTTTTACTATATTTCTTATAGGTAAAAGGTAATTTTTGTAATTCTATTGCCTTAACATAAGTCATGTAATTGTTTTGGATTTTATATGTTTTAATATTAGTTGTTGCTTTTACATTTTTCCAGGTTTATTTAATATAGTAGAAATGGAACTCACTGAGGTTGAACACCGAATATGTGCTCAAAACATCTATGAAACTTTTGAGACTTATATGGAACTTGAAGAAGTTGTTCCCTTAGCAAAGTGAAATGAAACATATATTTTGGGGAGTACATGAAAGCTACATCTTGCCTGAGTACGAAGCAAATATGGAAATGATTAATACTTATGATGTCCATCTCTATAAAGCCATAGTGCATAAGAATCCAAAGAATTGTAGTCTTTCTTTTTGCACTTCAACATTTTATTGTGTAAATGTTTACAACTATGGTCCTTCTTTCTCATCTCTTCTCTTCTCTTCGTGCAGCTCTAAAATCCAAAACTCCCCAGCCTCTACTCTGGCCTTTGCTTTTATAAACGAGTTAGGCATTAAATTCATGATATTCTCCTTCATTAATTTCCCATGCGGTTTCCTTGTGCGCAAGGCTAAGAGCAATAACTTCCTTCCCACAACCTTCCTTATGTAGAGATTCCTCATTAACTATAGGAGATTCAGCTTCTGTGTGCACTCCCCTTCTCAGTTCCACTTTCCTTTTTGGAGAGGCAAGCATAAGTGCGTAACCCGTGACTTTCTGCGCACTCCGATCCTGTGACTTTCGTTATGTGGCCTTCCCTTTGGTTACTCGGCCCAATAAGCTTATCATGAACTTTTCCATTCACTACCATGTTGTCCAATCAGGGTTACTACGGGCCATAATGTTACATCTCCCCCTAACCTCGACCATCTCTGCAGCCTCTATTAGCATCCACATCTTTCCTTCCACTCTCACCATCTCAAATTCAAAGCTGAGTTTTGCAAACCTAGTTTTGAACATTTCAGATCTAGGTCGCTTGACGTCTGAGATATTTGTTCAATGCAACAAGGTAATCTTCTCTTTTCGAAGTCACCGAATGTCACTGAGAATTGTCGTTGTTGTGCAACTACTTAAGGCAGTATGTAGATCCTTTCATGTCCTTGTTATGGACGTTGAATGCTCTAGGTTCATCTCTTCTTTTGTGTTTATGATTCACAAGTTATCTTAAGGAAATTACACACAAGTTAGCCTGTATTGGAGGATTTGTGAATCACCTGATTGTAGTCTCATTGAGATTTCTTTACTTTAGTTACGCAAAATAAATTATCGGCTTTGTGGTAGAGTCTCAATCTTTATGGACCTTAAATTGCAAGCTTTATTGTTATTGGTACCTTTTTAAGGGAATGAATCGATATTCTCAATCCTATATGATGTTTTGCTTAAAGAATTTACAAGTCCTTCATGAAATTTGTTACTTGTTTGCTGATTTATCTTATGTGTTGTTTATGTCGTTTAGTTATGCTCAGTATGTAGCATCTCGTATGGCAGCGTAACCAAAATAAATAAAATTTTGGTTGACCAAACAAAAAGAATTTGTTTTAGACATTCAAGTTGTTCATTAATCTTGAATTGATTATATACTCCCAATGTTCCACAAAGATGATTTTTTTAGGTTTTGCGTACATATTAAGAAACTTTTTACATAACCTAAAATATCTCTATTTTTCATTTACATATTAATTATTTTCTTTACTTTGACTCTACTTATATGGGAAAAACAAGAAATAGTACACAATTTTGTATTAAAAATATACAACATCCAAATTTTTTTAAAAACATTCATTTTTAAGGAACGGAGTATACACTAATATGATCAGTAAATGATGTTACAACTTCTAATAATTGTAGACATTTCTAGTGTTAACATTAGTGCTTTGAAGACAGTGAAAGATGTTTTGAGGTTGAGAGGAAATGATATGCTTATTCAAGCATAACATTTTATGCACATAAGTTTTTGTTCCCATATCTTGAATCTGATTGTTAAAGATGGTATAGAGCATGTAATAAGAGTGTTGTTGCTATTCGGAATGCTGTCAAATATGTGAGGTCTTCTTTTGCTAGACTAAAGTCATTTGAGCTGCGCATGGAGGTGGGAAAGATAAACAAAGGGAGTTTAGCGTTAAAATGTAGTACTAGATGAAAATCAACATATTTAATGTTGACTTCTTCACTCAAGCTGAGAGTAGCTTTTGAGAAGATGGTGGTGGAGGATAAGATATATGTTCTGATTATTTTCTTGAAAAGGAAGAGAGTGACAAGAGTGACAATAATGGCAAAAAGCGGATTGGACCTCCAACTTCAAGTGATTGGGATGAAATGCAAAGGCTGGTAAAATTTCTCAAAATCTTTCACGAGTGTACTTTAGTATTTTCAACATCTACATCAGTTACATCTACAATTTGTTACAACGAGATATGTACAATTGAAAAGAACATAAATGAGATTGTCCGGAATAAGACTGCAAGTATGAGGGAGAAATTTGACAAGTACAAGATGGGGTTGTCGAATATGAATGGACTTGTGATTGTTGCTAGCGTGTTTGATCCACGAAACAAGATACAGTTTTCATCTCTTGCTTTGAACAGTTGTATTGCTGATATAGTGGTTGATCCACGGAACAAGATGATTTTTCAGATGATGGTGATGGTTATGAGAGGAAACATTTGTACTATCAAATGGCTAGTGCGAAGGGTACTAAAGAAGGTAGTAGTAAGTTAGAAATCTACTTAATGGAAGAAGTAGAGCCACGATTAACAAGCAGTTTGGGACTGAAGTTTGATATCTTTTCTTGGTGGAAACGTAATTCACCAAAGTATTCAGTTTTGGCTGAAGTAGCTAGAGATGTTCTTGCCATCCAAGTGTCTACAATTGCTTTTTAATCTGTGTTTAGTACTACTGGTTGGATCTTGGATCCCTATAGGAGCTCTTTGAATTCATACATGATTGAAGCATTGATATGCACTCAACACTGATTAAGAACATTTGTGAAGGTTGAGGCAAATCTAGCTTACTATAACACAAATGATAGAAGAATTTGATTTCATGAGTAATTTGTTTTTGTTAAGTCAAAACTTGTCTAAGTTGAGTTATGCTTATGTTTTTGTTATGTCTAGACTTATCTAAATGTTATACTTTTGTTTTTGTTAAGTTAACACTTGACTATAATTGTTTGAGATTATAATTCTTTTATGATCGTCTTCAACCTTAAGTGTTGTTTTATTAAACTGTTTTATTTGGTGTTTTAGCCATGATCTTGCTAATTTTCAAAATTGCCAAAAGTTATTGAATTTGTCTAAATAAACTGAAATAAAGCAACATTTAACAAAATTTATGAACAGTAAACCAAACCGAAAATTGCTTTCCATTTAAATTCAGTTCTAATAATATGAAAAATAAACCAAACCAAACTGTTTAATTAAAAGTCAAATCGAACAAAAAATTTTATACAGTTCAATTGAGAAATAGTCTAGCCAAACCAAATTTTTGGACCGAACCGACCGTATGCCCCGGCCTAGTTAGAAGTAAACTTCTGTTCAAACTTTTCTCTAGCTTGGGAAATGGAACTATATGCTTATGGGAATATGGTCAAAGGTTGTGTGAACAAGACAGTCGCTATGATTCTTTGTCGCCCCTTTAAGGAATCATAATTTAGAAATCTGGCCCATCTTATTTAAATAATTAAGATTAGTCCACAATAACAATAATAACGACAACAGTAAAAAATAATGATGACTTCTATTCCACTTTATTTTAAGGGAGGCTTACTAAAATGACTCAAAATTGTGGTTTAATTAGTAAAATGACTCGCGTTTGTTTTTAATTAAAAATACGGTCTAAATCCAAACATACCCTTGTGATGCTGTGTAAAGAAAAAACTAATTATGATAGTGCCATTAATGTTTAATTCTAGCGTGGCCGAAAACTACAAAAATATCATTCCGTTAACGTTACCACAGAGTTATTGAAACATTACCGCAAACTTATTTAGTTACCGCAGAGTTATTTAGTTACCGCAGAGTTATTTAGTTACCGCAGACTTATTTTAGTTACCGCAGACTTATTGAACATTGTCGCAGACTTATTTAGTTACCGCAGACTTATTGTAGTTACCGCATACTTATTGAAACGTTATCACAAACTTATTTCATTACCGCAGACTTATTGAATATTGTCGCAGACTTATTGTAGTTACCGCAGACTTATTGTAGTTACCGCAGACTTATTGAAACGTTGTCACATACTTAGTGTAGTTACCGCAGACTTATTTAGTTACCGCAAACTTATTGAAACGTTGTCGCAGACTTATTTAGTTACTGCAGATTTATTGAAACGTTGTCGCAGACTTATTGTAGTTACCGCAAGCTTATTTAGTTACCGCAGACTTATTAAAATATTGTCGTAAACTTATTTAGTTACTGCAGACTTATTGAAACGTTGTCGTAGACTTATTGAAACGTTCCCGCAGACTTATTTATTGAAACGTTACCGCAGACTTATTGAATTACCGCAGACTCATCGGTGTTTTAATACTGGATTCATGATCATGTTTTCAGGTTCGGGTTGCTTAGGTTCTTTGTAAGACTTGGTAACACCAACATTTTTTTATTTGACCTTTGCTCCTTGATTTCGCAAATCAAAATGAGTTTGCGGCAATACAATAATTAATTTATAACAATAAGTAAGTAAATCTGCAACTAAATAAATAAATTTACTTGAACTAACTAGTGTTTTACTACTCCTTTCATCATCTTCTTTCTCTGGTTCTTTGTGAGAATTAGACTTCCCCTTCCCTCCTTGCTCTCGCAGATCATTGATATCTGCTTTAAGTGTAGCAAGCCTCGAATCAACGTTTGTTTCAAAACCTCTCAATCTTGTGCCCAAATCGTCAACCTTAAACATTTCAGCTAAGGTCTTGTTTTCTTCAGCATCCTACACATTTAAAACAATAGTTAATAACAAGAGTAATCACATACAAAAATATTTTGTTAAAATAAGCAACAATAGTCCTAACATTTGAATGTTCTTTTGCTTTGATCAACATTTTCTTAGCACTTTCACCTCGAACCGACTTAGCACTCTTCGGTTCCTTTACAGGCCAACAATTTGGATCCAAACGATCCCCAATGATGTTCTGAATCAGCTTGTCAAGCTTGAGATCCTTGTTTTCTTCATTGTCATTCCAAAAGGGATACATATCTTCTACAGAAACCGGAAGCATATGCCTAACACGAACCTACATAGCAAACAAGTACCATATGAATATCATCATTATAACAAATAAGTATCTCTCATCATAAAAAAAAACTATGGCATAATCAATTTATACCTTTCCGTGTTGAGCTTTATCCTCTCTTATTAAATCTTCAAATCTAAATCGCTTCCGACTTTCTCGCCAGTTAAGTAGTGGAGGAACATATCCATATTTCTCTTAAACCCATAGATCTCCCCTAAAGCATGAACCGACTCAAATAACCATACGGACAGAACATGAACACATCCGTGTAATGTGTAATTGTCCGTTTTGTACTCCAGAGCTTTGATTGAATTTACCAAAATCGTAAATCCCACTTTACCCCACAGATAGTTTTCAAAGCTCTCTTCATCAAACACTATTCTTGCATCACTCAACGGGATCTTTGATCCATGATTGATGCCATGTATTCCAACATGTATTATACATAATCTTCCAACCATCATCCTCTTCTCGTAACTCCAATTCTGACAACGTCTCAAAACGCGCATCAACTCCCCCCAATTAGGTCCATCCCCTAAAAGAACATTCATTTCACTCCAAAAGTCTTCATAATCAACAACTTATGATCACACATCAGATGGATATAGGTCACAATTAAGACCTGTGATATCCTTAAATTCGTACGGCGAAAATCTTAATGGTTGATCATCAATCAATGACCAAACCTCGTGCATATTCTTCACCGCCAACTGATGTGTGATGGAGTAATGAACATAAGAGGATGACCATATGAACTTCTGCCCCATGAAGTCTACATCATATAGCATAAATAATACCAATAGATGATTCCTTCAACGCATCCCAAACATCATCACAAATATTCTTTTTTAATAGTCCCAAATTTGGAATGGGAAAATAGTGGTTTATGCTATCCACTTGAATATGACATTTCTCATCTTTAGAAAACCTAGTAGGATAAGATGCCATATCTCTGCAATAAAATCGACAACATATCAGTCTAAAAAATAAGTCAACAGCAATACAAAATAAGTTTGCGGCAATACAAAAATACTCTACGGTAACTATTAAATAACTTTGCGGTAACTACTAAACAAGTCTGCGGCAACTACTAAATAACTCTGCGGTAACTACTAAATAACTCTATGACAACTACTAAATAACTCTGCGGTAACTAATAAATAAGTCTACGGTAACTAATAAATAAGTCTGCGGTAACTACTAAATAGTTCTTCGCCAACTACTAAATAAGTCTGCGGCAACTACTAAACAAGTCTGCGGCAACTACTAAACAAGTCTGCGGCAACTACTAAACAAGCCTGCGGCAACTACTAAACAAGTCTGCGGCAACTACTAAACAAGTCTGCGGCAACTACTAAACAAGTCTGCGACAACTACTAAACAAGTATGCGACAACTAGTAAACAAGTCTGCGGCAACTACTAAACAAGTCTGCGGCAACTACTAAACAAGTCTGCGGCAACTACTAAACAAGACTGCGGCAACTACTAAACAAGTCTGCGGCAACTACTAAATAAGTTTGTGACAACTACTAAATAAGTTTGTGAGAACTACTAAATAACTCTGCGACAACTACTAAATAACTCTGCGACAACTACTAAATAAGTTTGCGGTAACTACTAAATAAGTTTGCGGTAACTACTAAATAAGTTTGCGGTAACTACTAAATAAGTCTGTGGTAACTACTAAATAAATCTGCGGAAACTATTAAATAATTATGCGACAACTAATAAATAACTCTACAGCAACACAAACATAAGTCTGTGATAACTAGAATAATTCTATGATAACTAGAATAATTCTATGACAACATAAAATCTACAAGAATCTTACAACGAAAAACTACAGAAAACAAATGTGAAAGAAATCTGAAAAACCTAACAAAATCAACGACAAAAAACCATGAAATCTGAAAGAAACTTAGGGTTTCTAATGAAAGCGGACCTTTCTTTGGCGTGGTTAAAGATGAACTCAGCGACGAAGATGTAACCAAAATTATACAAAACAAATATGAAAAAAATCATAGAGAAACTAACAAAATCGGCGAAAAGAAAGATGAAATATGAAGTAAGTTAGGGTTTTTGATGAAAGTGAACCTTTCTCCGTCGACTATTGCAACGACGATGAATCCTAACTCTGCAACGAAAGCGGAACTCTACGACGACGATGAAACCTCAAACTCCACGAGTATAAAACAGCGAGGAAATGAGACTGCTACGGAAGTGGCGACCTTCTCCTTCAACAACAAACAATGACTGTAGCGCATGGCAACGTTTTTTTTACCGTGGTGACAGTGGTGGCTCGCGGTATTTTTTTTTTTGACAAAAATATTTTTTACAGTTTCGATAGGTTTTTTGTAAAGATAAAAACATAAATGGCAATTTTTCGTAATTATAAAATAAAAGTTAGGTTATATTGTCTTTTAACCCTCTCAAAATTTACCTAGAAAAAAACAAGTCAAATACGTAATTACATATAAAAATTGGGTTAATCTATGCAAACTTTTATTTTAATCCCACTCAAATCATATCGTATTGAGAAAAAATAATCGCTGGCTAGATTCTTCCCCTCAACCACATTCATTGAACAATCAGATTCATTTCTTTTTTTAACGTCTTTTTATTAGAAGACTAGAATTGTTTTTACAAAATCATTAAACATAAATGTCTTCAAACATTTTGGAGGATAGAAATATATATTTGAAGTAACACGTTGATTATGTGATATCTTAGCCAACTTATCTGTTACTTAATTGTATTGTCGAGATGCCGTCGTAAACGTAATAGTTGTAAATTGATCCGTCCAACTGCGTATATCATTTAGTAGTGGTTCCATATTTCTGTTATGAGATCGTAGATTGAGAAGGTCTACCAGTACTTTACAGTCACTTTCTATATTGACATCACAGAACCCCTTACACCATAGAGATTGTAAAGCATATAATACCGTCATTCCTTCTGCTTCCAACGGATTAGCACCCTGTTTTAAGTTTAGTTGAAACCGAAAGTTTATAGGCTCCATGTTCATCTCATAAAATCAAACATATTCCCGTCAAAGAATTATTAAATATGTAAATGGCATCCACGTTACAATTAAATAATCCTGGAGGCGGTGGTGACCACTAAGTTGGCGATTGATGTGTAGTGGAGGAAGTACTTCGTGTACACCATGAGTGTTGGCATCGATCCATTCGAGAGTATTATCCATTGCACAGGAACAAACAGATGAAGGATCTTGAAGTACCTTATTAAATATGAGATCATTACGCGATTTCCATATTTGCCATAAAATCCAAAAGACACCATGTCGGAGAAGCTGCGAAGTTGGAGATTCATAAACATCAAGCAGACCTTCTATGTATTGTTCCAAAGTGTTAGTAGGTTGTATAACTGCTTAAACCGGCGAGTTAGACATCTGCCAAACAGCCTTAACATAGTCACACTGAAAGAGTATATGATTTGTTGTTTCGACATATTGACAACACCGTTTGCACGTCATATCAATTGGTATGCCCCAGTGTGAGAGAGCAGAAGTAGATACAAAAGCAGACGATAAAACACGCCAAATAAAATGTTGAGTTTAGGAACTGTTTTAGTTCTCTATACCCGAGATTTTAATGTCGTATTACCTAGGGGTACCGACCAATTATCACCTACCATATCCGGAAAATGAGTCGCTAGCCAATATCCGGACTTCACCGAGTAGTCACCATCTTTTGTATAGTGCCAAAGTACTTTATCTTCTGTATTAATGTGTGGTATGTACATTCGTCTAGCATGTTGCGCATCTACTAGATTCAAATAATGTCGTAACGCATTCTCATCCCCCTGTTGCTTGTTATGCTGCCATAAATCCCACAAAAGAATGGATGTGTGATTAGGGGAAATATTTGTAGCGGGTCTTGGGAGGTGAGATGGATTCCATGGGTCTGTGAACGGATTTTTATTGTGTTTTCGTTACCAATACTGAACCGTAACCCTTTAAATAAAAGATCGCGTCCACTTGATAATGATCGCCAGCCGTGTGAAGCTTTCCTTGAAATAGTTGCTTCGCCTAATGATGATTCAAGAAAATAGCAGTTTTTCAAAACTCTGGCAAGCAGGCAATGCGAATCTTGTAAAATGCATGGATCTTGTAAAATGCGCCAAACTTATTTTGTTAATAAAAAATTATTAAATTTCTCAATATCCTTAAAGCCCGAGACTTTTTTTTTTAGGCACACATCTTTTTTAGACATGAATTGAAGTTTAGATATCAATGGCGATGATGAAAAGAAATGTCGCATAAATAACACTTTCTGAAAAACCGAAAAACAGTTTCCATTAACAGTTAGAATTGCAGTTTGTTCCGGAAAATTTGCAACGGTTGGAAAAAGATAGCAATTTCAAGGTGGTCTCCAAAGCAAACTAACGGACCATAAAAGCCAACGGCAAGACCACCGGAAAAGTCAGCTACATCGGAATCGATGAGAGGAAGATAAGTGATGAGAGAGAACAGAGCATCACCATTCATTTTTATTGGACACAAACAAACGTAGATTTAAGTCAAAAAGCAGGTTCACATAATCTGATTTCTCTGTCCCACACATGATCAATAACTTTAAAGGTATCATCTTTAATAAAATAAAAATGCAAACTTTGTAATATACAACGAAATGAGAATTTTATTCAAGACTCATTAAACCATCCCAAAGGGTAATACATAATTATTTAGTACTAGTATTCTTCCAGATTGTAATACAGTGCCTGGAATAAAAAACGAGGCCTCTGACAAAAAAAACAACAAAAAAAACTCTTTAAAAGAGTTGTTGCAACAAAGCCAGAGCAACCTCTAAGAGAACCGAGGACTGAACAAAACCTGAACCCGTACAAATCACACAAGACCCTTTCGAGGAAAACCAGACCAAACAAGACAGACGACGCGAATTAACGGAGAATAGGCCTGTAATCGACACCAAAGCAAGCAACATGAGGATGATAAACCCGAAAATCTCATATACCCGGTAAATATATTCTCAAGCAACACACGACCTTCCAATTTCGAGGTAAGCTAGAGTTTCAAAACTCAGCAAAAAAACCATTGACTGGAAAAAAGAAACCGGAAGCCAAACTGCTTCGGAAAAAAAGGAAAACCGGGTACGAACTTAGCGAGAAACGCCTAGATCACAGATCACAAATGAACTTGGACTGACTAAAATACCTTTCATTATAGGTGGAGAGATTGATAGTTGAATAGTTGATTAGGAGAGAACCTCACATTTGTAAAGACTCTCGACTAAGAAGCCGACGGTGGAATTGGAGATGGATCGACACTGTTGGAGATTTAATCCCAATAAAGTCGAATCCAACCTCACGATGGCAGGCAAGCTCTTGTCTGTGACCATAGAGCAACCAGCCATGGATAGGATCTTTAGTTTGAGCATTTCAGAGGAAGCCAATGCTTGAATCCCGGAATCTGAGATCGAGCATTTCGAAAGATCCAGATCACTGAGAATCTGGCAGTTTGCTGCAATGGAGACTAGGCTGGCGTCAGAGATCTTGGTGCATCCATCAATGTTTAAGACTTCGAGAGTCCAACCATTACGAGCAGAGATGGCAGAGATCACTCTGTCTGTCAAATTGGAACAACCACTGAAGTTCACCTTCACAAGAGAGTTCTGAATCAGATGTAGAAAACCAGACTCGGTTATCCCCTTGAGCCCACACAGCTCAATATCCTCGAGCTGAGGGCATAGCTTCCCAAGGGCTGCAACATTTGCATCACCAAAGCCAGGGCAATTACGAATAGACACAGAGCGGAGACCACTGCAACGAGATGAAGCAGGCAATCCAGTGTTGAGATCTCTAATGCCCAAACAGCTCATCAGAGAGAAAGCCTTCAACTTGTCACCACAGTTCAAAAGAGAAACAAAAACCCCAAATTGGGTGACCCTGTGGCATTCTTCAAGCTGAAGACTCTCCAATGATAAAGATGCTTTTGCAAAAGAGACCAACCCGTTGTCCGATAAGAAAGGGGATTTACTGATGATCACCTTTTTCATGTTTGGACAGCCCTTTCCAACATATTCAAGCCCCATGTCAGTCACTCCCTGGCAGGCTGTGATGGTTAGAGAAATTAATTTTTGCAGACCGACGCCATTTCCCATGACCCAGAATCCCTTCTCACTCACCTGTGACAAACCAGCAAGCACAAGATCAGTGATGGACAAGCCGTAATGACCCACAACAGCAAGAGACACATCAGTGACATTCAGCATCTGAAGCTTAAGTTTTGCCAAGGTAAAGGTGGTGTTAGACAGCAGATATGCGATTCCTTTATCCCTGACAAGAGGACAGTTCTTGATCGAGACTGACTTCAGCTTGGAGCAGGATCGTGCAATGGCTAGCAGACCCTCATCTCCAATACTTGAACAAGCCTCCAATGTCAGCTCAGTCAAGTTAGGGCAGCGCTTAGCAATCGCTACCAAACCCTTGTCAGTGATTGTAGAGCAGCGGTTCAGGTCAAGCTTGACAAGTTGATGACAACCCTCACCAATCTCCAAGAGACCATTGTCAGTAACAGTAGAAACGTTCCACAGAGAAAGAGACCCAAGAGCAGGACAGCTCCGACCAATCGACCTAAGACCAACATCTGAAACCTTACTAGCAGAACCGCTTCCCCGAATAGAAAGCTTCCCAAGTCCTCCACGACCAGCTGTTCCAACAGCAATTGCAGCTAGTCTAACATCTGTTGCCTTTTTCCCATCTAAGTTCCTAGATAAACATCCTTCACAATCATCACCATCTTCAGTTATGTTCGAAACAACATCAAGCTCCTTTTGCCTGATGCTACTTACAAGTGTAAGCCAATGTTTCGATACAGAAGCGCAAGCCCTCCTCTCTGGTGGTCCAGACAAACGCCTAAAGATCTCGAAAAGGCACTCTTCAGGGAGCACATCAATAGAAACTGGCTTTTCCTCAAAAGCACTGACCTGCGACGGCGCAACGACACGCGACCTCTTGCAAGGAGGGAAATAAACATCAACGAAACTACCAAGAGATAGCAAAAGATTAGCATCCTTTGGATTCGGGTATATTGCGCCACGACGGTAAAAATCACTTTCGCCTGTAAACACCAACGGAGAAATTTTGATAAGCCATAGAGATTTAAATTAGAATCCATTAATTACGAACCGATTTTTCTAATTAATTGAAAAAAATCCCAGATCCAAACAAAACATCATAGCGATTGATAATTCAACTCCATCAAACAAATCTGGAGATCTATGGATGATAACTTCGCTGATAGAATCTATAGGTCAACAAAGGCAACGCAATTAAAAATTCAGATCTATCTACTTCTAACTAGTTTTCATCCAGGATGAATCAATTTATCCATACACACGATCTTATTCATGAAGATCCTAGAAACTTGGAAACGCCTAAAATCTAACTGAAGATCAATAAATCAAATTCCAAGTGAATCAATCAAAGATCGGTGACTTACCAGAAAAAATATAGATCTGAGACATGATTTAAGCTCAAAATTCCCAGGAAAAACAAAACCGCTTGAATCTTCAAGCGAAAACCTATGGGAAAGAGCAAAAAAGAAAGATCCGACGACGATGAAGAAGAAAATAACCAAATCAGCTTCGATTATAGCGAAGAAAGAGATGAACATGAAGATTCAAAGATCGTTGGAGGAAGGAGATAGCGAAGAAACCCTATCGGATAGGGAAAAAAACGAGGAAGAGATGATGGGTCAGTATGTGGTCAAGATATGACTTTTATACTTGGTAGAAATTTACATGCAATGAATCTGTGCCAAAAACTCGGAATGTTAATATTTATTTTTGTTTATTTTATTCCAACAATACACTAAGTACCACTAAAATCTTATATACTTACCTCAATATCAAAATAATTAATATACATCTTTTCTTATTTCTAATTTGCTTTTATTTTCTTTTAATTTAAAATAAGATATAATTATTAAAAACTCTTTAAGTTTTTTAGTTTATTGTATACATTTGCCCAAATTTTTTTTTCTTTTAATAAATGTTAATAATTCTAAAAAAACATAGATTAACACGAACATATCTTTTTATTACAAATAATCAAACTAAAAATCAAATTAAACATAATTGCACCACTTAATTTTACCTAATTGTACATTAATAGAAATAAACACAAAGTAATCTCAGCCAGCACAACCGCCATATTCTTCTCTACTTCTCTTTTAGCTTCTTTCGAGTTTCCTTCCTATCCTAATACTATGTTCTTCACAATTTGTTTTTTTCATTTGTTTAGGTACATTATTTATACTCCAACGTCTTCTCATCTGAAAAAGAAAATAATGCATGGTTATCTCTAGTTGGTTTATACCCACAAAAACAACGAATAATCATTAATAATAATAAATAGCATCCGAAATTCACCTTAAATGAAGTTTCGATTCTTTTTCAGTCGAGGTTTTCGGTTTCGTAGAAAAAAAAAAAATTTACTCGAAACCTTTATTCTTTTACTATTAATCAAATAGTTATGATAACTCATTCCTATTCGTGTATCCCTAAAGATTAAGCTAATGAGATTAAGGTTTTGCACACAAAAAAAAAAGAAAAAAATATGAAATTATTTACTTGGAACCTTTCTTTTTTAAAACCACTAGAAGTGGAAATTGGAAAAGTAGAGAATATAAGAAAATAAAGATTAAGCTAATGAGAGGTTTTCAAGCCATAAAAGCATCAAATTATGCAGTTATAATAAATGTGAGAAAATAAATAAAATCGTCAAAAAATTATTTTTCAATTTTTCTCTTTCTTAAAAAACCGTTCTATCTTCTCTCTATAAAATTAATTTTCGCCCATTTTTTCCTTTAGCTCCGAAGCTTCCATAGCGTCAGAGCTACGCCTTTTTCTTATTCTTTTAGTTGCTTATCTTTTCTCTTTTACTGTTTCCTCTCGTGTTGTTAGATTTTTGAAATATGTTTTAAAATTTTAGATCTAGGTCTATAGATATAGAGAAGGCTATATATAAATTTACTTTTTATTTTCCTTCTTCTTGTAGGTAGAGGTGTCCCTCGGTTTGTCCTAGATTTGATGTTTTCCGTTTTGGTTTTCAGAGGTTGATCAGTCTTGCGTTCGGTCCCGGTGGTCTCGTAGATCCAAGGCATTGTCGAGGTTGGTGTCAACAGATCAGAAATCAGTTTAGTCTCATTGAGTTTTCTTTGGTTTGTTCTCTGGTTTTGCAGATTACTCGGCCTCCGTAATGCAGTCGTTCGAGAAACCCAGCTTTACCGTCTTCTAGTGGTATCTCGTGAGCGCTTTCTGCTTTTGTCAAGGTTTCTCCCTTGACTTGTTTGTATAGTTGCAGAATTAGTTGTGGATCACTTTGATGGATTCAGGTTTTGGTTTCGAAGAATAAAGAAGATTTATCCCTTAGTTGGTTTGTCATGTTTGGTAACTTGTGGCTCAACAAGTTATGTTGTAGCAATATAATAAGATCTAACTCGTCTTTCTTCTCATCAATACATTAGGCGAAGATAGTTTTTATTTAGGATCAATCTCTAAACTCGTTTTTATTGGGTTTTATCTTGTATTTTGGAAATTCTGTTTTTTATGTTTCCCTTTTTGGGTTTTTACTTTTTGGGATTTCTCTAGTTTCTGTTGACTTTTCTCACCGGGTTTTCGCCGGTCTTCCTATCTTTCAAGTTCTATCAATAAAACTATGAGATAACTCGTGCTACACGCATGTATATTTTAGATGGGAGGATGACCAGTTTGACTCAAAACTACCGTTTAATTGCTAGAATGACTCCCGTGTATTTAGAGTTAAATGTTGTGTCTAAATCCCAATCGTATCCTTGCTAAGTTGTGTTAGAAAAAAATAATTACGATGGTGCCATTTTTATTAATTAAAATCCACCGCCGAAAAAAATTACAAAAATGTCATTCAGTAAACGTTGGCGCAGACTTATTTCTTTGCAGACTTATTTAAAGTTACCGCAGAGTTATTGTGTTATATAAGTTACCGCAGACTTATTTCAGTTACTGCAGAGTTATTTAGTTATCGCAGACTTATTTAGTTACCGCAGACTTATTTTAGTTACCGCAGACTTATTTCGTAACCGCAGACGAACTGAACATTGTCGCAGACTTATTTAGTTACCACAGACTTATTATAGTTACCGCAGAGTTATTGTCATGTTGTCGCAGACTTATTCAGTTACGGCGGTTTATTGTAGTTACGACAGACTTTCTGTAGTTACGACAGACTTATTGTAGTTGCTGCAGAGTTATTATGTTACCGCAGACTTATTTAGTTACGGCAGACTTATTGAGAAATCGCAGACTTATTGAAACGTTGCCGCAGACTTATTTAGTTACCGCAGACTTATTTACTTACCGCAAACTTATTGTAGTTATCGCAAACTTATTGGAAGGTTGTCGCAGACTTACTGTGTGGTTACGACAGACTTATTATGTTACCGCAGACTTATTTTGTATTTTTGCCGCAGACTTATTGTAGTTATCGTAGAGTTATTGTGTAGTTACCGCAGACTTATTGTGTTACAGCAGACTTATTTTGTGTTACCGCAGACTTATTGGATTGCCGCAGAGTTATTGTGTATTTACCGTAGACTAATTGTGTTACCGCAGACTTATTGTGTAGTTACCGCAGACATATGTGTTACTGCAGACTTATTTTGTAGTTGCCGCAGATTTATTGTAGTTACCGCAGACTAATTGTTTAGTTGCCGCAGAGTTGTTATATTAACGACAGACTTATTGAGTTATCTTCTTCGGTTAGACGATAAGGGCTTCGTCCTGGTTTGGGCACGCCGCCTCTTATTTTCTTCCTGGGTTTTTCCTCTGCTTCTTCTTCTGCGTACTAACAGCCAATTATCTTCATCCAAACAACCAATTGAAGGTATTTTTTTATCTTCATCCTAATCGTCGTCGTGTAATTCGGTCTCTGTGTGGCGCAGATATGGAGCAACAGATTATTCTTGTATGTGGAAAATGGAATTTTGATAGGAATAGATGGTTGTTTGTTATTGATGTTAAGTTAGGATCTTGAATTCTAGCAGCTGAAGATAGTACCAGTTATGAGAATTTCGTTCGAATGGTGTACGAGGATTATGGGTTGGATAAACGAGTTTGTGATGTCAAATTGAGCTACATGTTGCCAAAGAAGATTAAACAATATTTGCCTCAAGATACACCTCCTGTATATGTTGACAATTATAGGCAATTTTATATTTTTTTGGGCTAATCGAAAGCAAATATACTTCGTCTTTGTGTGGAAGTTTATGATAAAGTTTATACGGAGAAGATGTCAGAAGATAGTTTTCCAAAAGCTGAAGAGAAAATGCAGGTCCATGTTTTCGATGTTGATGAAGATGATGATGTAGCTAGTGAATCTAGATTCGATTATTGTGACGACTCTGACGGAACAGATTCGGGGGATGAGAATTTTGCAGCCTATGGATTGGAGGCTGAAAAAGAGGAAGAAAAGCCAAAACTACCTCTCAAGAAGAGAGGTAGCTCAGTGTATGTAAGTGAAGGCAATGGTAGTGTTAAATTTCAGAACTTAGAAATGAGTTCTGTGGAATTAGCTGTTGGACAATGTTATGACACAAAAGAGTAGCTAGAGACAAGAGTGAAAATTCTCTCTGTTGTCCAGAAATTTGATTTCTATGTATATAAATCGACACCGGAGCTATGGGTTGTCAAGTGTTGGGTGAAAGGATGTTCTTGGAAGTTACGCGCTTCTCCAATAGGAGATCATCCAAGATTTCACATTCGGAAGTTTGTTACAACACATAGATGTTCAGTTACAGAGCGTTCTGCAAGATGCCGACAAGCAACTCATGAGATACTTAGGATATTATACAAGGATTTCGTTGGTGGCGTTGGACCAACTGTCTTGCCAATACATGTTGCTGAAGCTCTCAATAGACGATTTCAAATAAAGGTACATGTTTGCATATGTATTTGAATTACATCTTTTATAATAGATTGGTTATATATTTAAAACTTTTTTGTATAGATTGGTTATTGGAAGGCATATAGAGCATTAAAACATGCTTGGAATTTGGTTAAGGGAAGTGAGGAGAGTGGATACGCATTGCTACCTACTTACTTATACATGATAAAGAGAGCAAATCCCGGTTCACACACACTACTTGAAGTTGATGAAAAGCAAAGATTCAAGTATTTGTTTCTAGCATTTGGTGCAAGCATCAATGGACTTCCATACGTACGAAAAGTTGTGGTCGTAGATGGTACATATTTGCAAGGTAAATACAAAGGAACACTTCTTACCGCTATAGCTCAAGACGGTAATTTTCAGATATTTCCGATTGCTTTTGCCATAGTTGATACCGAAAATGATGAATCATGGGAATGGTTCTTCAAGCAACTGAGCGGTGTGATTCCTGATGATGAAAGCCTTGCCATTATTTCTGATAGGCACAAGTCTATTGGAAAAGCTATTACAACGGTATACCCGAAGGCTAGTCGTGGAATATGTACATATTATTTGTACAAGAATATATTGGTCCGTTTTAGAGGTCAGGATGCGTTTCGTTTGGTGAAAAAAGCGGTCCGTGCTTTCACAATTGCTGAATTTCAGATCACCTTTGATCAGATTGACGCGTTAAATCCTGCATTTTTTAGTTATCTTCAAAAAGCTAATGTACGATTGTGGACACATGCTCATTTTCCTGGAGATATGTACAATCTTCTTACTAGCAATATTGCTGAATCAATGAATAAAGTACTATCACGCTCTAGGAAATTGCCTATTCTACATTTACTGGAAGAAGTGAGATCAATGATGACAAGATGGTTTTCAGACCGAAGAACTGCTGCAATGAATTTGAAAACAAAACTAACCCGTGGAGTAGAACGATTGCTAGAGGTAACTTATTTTGGTTACAGCTTATAGTTACGGCAGACTTATTTTGGTTACAGCTTATAGTTACCGCAGACTTGTTTTGGTTAAAGATAATAGTTACCGCAGACTTATTTAGGTTACAGATAATAGTTACTGCAGACTTATTTTTGTTATAGCTCATAGTTACCACTGACTTATTTTGGTTACAGCTCATAGTTACCGCAGACTTATTTTGGTTACAGCTCATAGTTACCGCAGACTTATTTTGGTTACAACTCATAGTTACCACTGACTTATTTTGGTTACATCTTTTGTCTTATATTGTGGCTGACTTGTTTTAGTTTTTTGCAGAGTCGTGTGGAATATTCTAAGGTTCTAAGTGTTGGAGATATTGATGGAAATCAAGTTCAAGTGACAGGCGGAGGATCATCGCTACATGTTGTTAATTTGAGAGAAAAAAATGTACATGTCGTAGGTTTGACTTGGAGAAGTTGCCATGTGCACACGCGGGTAGCTGCATCTGAGAGCGCGAAGATCTCCCGTATTTCACTTTGTCATCCCTATTATACGAGCATCTACTTGTACAATTCGTATTCGGCTGCGATCATGCCGAGGGATTTTGCTTTACCAATACCGGAAAATGTAGCAACATGGACTTGTTTACCACATGTTATTCGATAACAACATGGTCGGCCGAAAAGATCAAGGATGAAATCATTCCTCGAAACCGCGAAGGCGATAAAGAAGCCTAGGAAACAACACACTTGTGGAAAATGTAATCAAGTGGGACATAATCGTGTAACATGTAAACTATTTTAAAGCATTGTATACTATATTTTACATTTTTACTTGTAAACTTGACATTGTAACATGTAAACTCTATTTGAAACCATTGTAAACTCTAAATAACTGTGTTTTAAACTCTATGTACAACATGGTAAAATAAGTCTGTGACAACTACAAATAACTCCGCGTCAACTTGAAAATATTCAGTAGGTACCACAGACTTATTAAGTAGTTGCCGCAGACTTATTTAGTAGTTATCGCAGAATTATTTACTAGTTGCCGCAGACTTATTTTGCAGTTACTGCAGACTTATTTATTTTTTCAAACTCAATTATCGATATATGTATATATATTAGTTTGTGGAATAAGTATCGTAGACAACCGTGGTACAGTGGTCGAGTGCCCCGCGTCTTTAAATACCCATGACTATGCTTCCCAAGTTCGATTCTAACTGGTTGCAAGAAAATCAAATTTTATTTTTAAGGCAATAAACAAGATATCTATATATATTAGTTAATGAAACACAATCCCGCAGACAACTGTGGCACAGTGGTCGTGTGCCCCGCGTCTTTAAATCTTGTACACCAACGTAGTCGCCGCAGACTTATTCAGTAGTTACTGCAGACTTATTTAGTAGTTGCCGCAGACTTATCTTATAGTTACGGGTTCTGTGGTTCGAACCCTTGAGGTTGCCATATCCTCGAAACTTTTTTTGTATCTGATTCCTCGGAAATTGGTGGCAAATAACTCTGCGGTAACTAATAAATAAGTCTGCGGTAACCACAACATAAGTTTGCGATATATGTATATATATTAGTTTGTGGACTAATAACGCAGACAACCGTGGCACAGTGGTCGAGTGCCCCGCGTCTTTAAATGCCCATGACTATGCTTCTCAAGTTCGATTCCAAATTGTTGCAAGAAAATCAAATTTTATTTTTAACGCAATAAACAAGATATCTATATATATTAGTTTATGAAACAAAATCCCGCAGACAACCGTGGCACAGTGGTCGTGTGTCCCGCGTCTTTAAATCTTGTAGACCAACGTAGTCGCCGCGGACTTATTCAGTAGTTACCGCAAACTTATTTATTAGTTGCCGCAGGTTTATCTTGTAGTTACGGGTTCTGTGGTTCGAACCCTGAGGTTGCAATATCCTTAAAACTTTTTTTGTTTCTGATTCCTTGGAAATTGGTGGCAAATAACTCTGCGGTAACTAATAAATAAGTCTGCGGTGCGATAACTACTAAATAAGTCTTCGGTAACTACTAAATAAGTCTTCGGTAATTACTAAATAAGTCTTCGGTAATTAGTAGTCACCGCAGACTTATTTAGTAATTACCGCAGACTTATTTAGTAATTACCGCAGACTTATTTTGTAGTTGCCGCAGACTTATCTTGTAGTTTCGGGTTCTGTGGATCCCTTGAGGTTGCCATATCCTCAAAACTTTTTTTGTTTTTGATTCGTTGGAAATTGGTGGCAAATAACTCTGCGGTAACTAATAAATAAGTCTGCGGTAATTACTAAATAAGTCTGCGGTGACTACTAAATAAGTATGCGGTGACTACCAAATAAGTCTGCGGTGATTACTAAATAAGTCTGCAGTAAGTACTAAATAAGTCTGAAATCAAACATATACGAAAACATTGTAAACTACAAAATCAACAAAGAAAATCAACAAAATCTACATTGTTAACTCATATTGAGTTATCATTAAGTTGTGGAATTTTCATATCTAACCCACGAGGTAATGGATTAGTCATCGTGTATCCTGCATACTGCGGAAGTTCATCAACCATCTCAGCCGCTAATCGCAACCGCAAGTCCTGAATGGTTCTATCGCTAAGCCCTTCGAAGGTCCATCCTAAAGCAAGACACTCGATGTATTTTATGGCATATACACCGCAATCCCCTGGATTTTCATTGATCGGCACGCCATGTGTGACTCTATGCACCTTAAACATTGTGGTCTTTCTCCGGGACCATAATGGTTAGAATTGCAGGGATCATTTTCCGGAGAAATAGACACGCATCAAGAAGCTCTTTGTTGGAGGTATGATTCGGGATAGAGTCGTAGACATATATCTTCTTCTTCGGGAAGTCAATGTCTAAAGCAACCCAATGATTTCCTTTTACATTCAGCACACCGTATAAGTTATCAATGTCATAGAACCATGACTTGTTTGACGGCTGGAGAGGAATCAAACCGTAGAAATGATCAAGATAATTCTTGTCAAGCAAGAATTTCCTGCTATTTGGCGGGACTTGTTTGAAATCATTCCCCATGATAGAGGTGAAATATGGGTCAAGGAAGCCGATTCTTTCCCGGTAAGGTGAAGGACCATGAGTAGTTCTATTGCGGAACATTGTCAAAGCATCAACAATGTGCTGTAAATTTTTTTTTTTTAATAAGTCTGTGATAATAAGTATATAAGTCTGCGGTAACTAGTAAATAAGTTTGCGGCAACTAGTAAATAAGTCTGCGGTAACAAGTAAATAAGTCTGCGACAACTAGTAAATAAGTCTACTGTAACTAATAAATAAGTCGGCGGCAACTACTAAATAAGTCGGCGGTAACTAGTAAATAAGTCTGCGACAACTAGTAAATAAGTCTGCTGTAACTAATAAATAAGTCGGCGGCAACTACTAAATAAGTCGGCGGCAACTACTAAATAAGTATGCTGTAACTAATAAATAAGTTTGCGGCAACTACTAAATAAGGCTGCGGCAACTACTAAATAAGTATGCTGTAACTAATAAATAAGTCTGCGGTAACTACTAAATAAGGTTGCGGCAACTACTAAATAAGTATGCTGTAACTAATAAATAAGTCTGCGGCAACTAGTAAATAAGTCTGCGGCAACTACTAAATAAGTTTGCGGCAACTACTAAATAAGTCTGCGGCAACTAGTAAATAAGTTTGCGGTAACTAGTAAATCAGTCTGCTGTAACTAATAAAATAGATAAAGGTTATAGGTAAGTAATTACCGCATCTTCAAACCATCCATAATATTGACAGTAGAGTTACCAACATATGGTAATATTTGGGAACTTGCCAAATATGGTACTCTTTTCGGCATTTTTAATAGATTATCCAGGTCCTTCAAATTTTCTGTCTTTTCATCCAAAACCTTCAGCTTTGCCGCTATATCACCAATAGTCTCTAGCGGATTTGACCCTTCCTCTGAAGTTGATGCCATTTCCACTTCCATTTTGGCGACTTTGGCTTCAAATTCTTTAGTTATGTTCACGACATCATCTTCACCATGAGAAATCTTTTGCTTTTTCTTCAACCGAGCATCACTCTTATCAACTTTTGTAAGTGGAAGCTTATATGCCGGTTTCTTAGACTCCATTACCAACCATGACTGAATATAAGTGTTAGACAAACCCATTAAACATGTAAAACAAAAATAAATAACTCTGCGGTAACTACAAAACAACTCTGCGGCAACTACAAAACAACTACTAAACACTGCGGTCACTACAAAACAACTCTGCCGCAACTACAAAACAACTACTAAACAACTGTGTGGTAACTACAAAACAACTACTATACTAAACAACTCTGCGGTGACTACAAAACAAGTCTGCGGCAACTACAAAACAACTCTAAGACACCTACAAAACTACTACACTAAACAACTCTGTGGTGACTACAAAACCACTCTGCGGCAACGAATTAATAAGTCTGCGGTAATAGATATTACTAACCAGTGTTTTGATACTGGATTCATGATCGGGTTGATCAAGTTCGGGGTTCTTTGGTTCTTTGTAAGAGGTAGAACCAACGTTTTTTTATTTGCCCATATCTCCTTATTTTGCAAAATCAAAATCAGTCTGCGGCAAAACAATAATTAATCTATAGGAAAAGGTAAGTCAATCTACAGCTAAATACAAAATTTTACTTTAACTAACCGGTGTTTTACTACTCCCTTCATCATTTTCTTTCTCTAATTCTTTGGGAGAATTATCCTTCCCCTTCCCTCCTCGCTCTCGCAGATCATTGATATCTGCTTTAAGTGTGGTCAGCCTTGAATCAATATTTGATTCAAAACCTCCCAATCTTGCGCCCAAGTCGTCCACGGTCCGAACTAATGTTTCTATGACCTTAAACATTCCAGCTAAGGTATTCTTTTCTTCAGCATCCTACACATTAAAAAAATAGTTAATAACAAGAGTAATCACATACAATAAACATTTGAATGTTAAAATAAGCGACAATAGTCCTAACATTTGAATGTTCTTTGTCTTTGATCATCAAGACTTTCTTAGAACTTCGACCGCAAACCGACTTAACACTCTTTCGTTCCTTTTTATGCCAACAATATGGATCCAAACTATCCCCAATGATGTCTTCAATCAGGTTGTCAAGTTGGACATCCTTGTTTTCTTCATTGTCACGCCAGTAGGGATAAATTTCTTCTAAAGAAACCGGAACCATATGCCTAACACGAACCTACATCGAAAACAAGTACCATATGAATATCTTCATTAAAAAAACAATCTCTCATCATAAACAACTGTGGCATAATCAATTCATAACTACTCTAAAAGTCTGCGATAACTACTAAATAAGTCTGCGGTAACTACTCTATAAGTCTGCGGCAAGTACTAAATAAGTCTGCGGTGACTAATAAATAAGTTTGCGGTAACTACTAAATAAGTCTGCGGCAACTACTAATTAAGTCTGCAGCAATTACTAAATAAGTATGCGGCAACTACTAAATAAGTCTGCGGCAACTACTAAATAAGTCTGCGGAAACTACTGAATAAGTCTACAGTAACTACAAAATACCTCTGCGGCAACTACTAAAATAAGTCTGCGGTAACTACTGAATAAGTCTGCGGCAACTACTAAACAAGTCTGCAGTAACTACTAAATAACTCTACGGTAACACGAACATAATCAATTCATACTTTTCTGTGTTCAGCTTTCTCCTCTTTGATTAGATCTTCAAATCTAAAACGCTTCCGACTTCCTCGCCAGTAAAGTAGTGGAGGAACATCATCCAGATTTCTCTTATAGCCATATATCTCCCCCAAAGCATGAACTGACTCAAACAACCATACGGACAGAACATTAACACATCCGTGTAATGTGTAATTGTCCGTTTTGAATTCCAAAGCTTTAATTGAATTTACCAAACTCGTAAATCCAACTCTACCCCACGGATAGTTTTTAAAGCTCTCCTCATGAAGCACTAATTTTGCATCGCTCAAGGGGATCCTCGATGCATGATTGATACCATGTATTCCAACATGTAATATACATAGTCTTCCAACCATCATCCTCTTCTCGTAACTCCAATGCTGATAATGTTTCAAAACACGCTGCATCTCCCTAAAAGTAGGTCCATCCCCTAAAGGAACATTCATCTCTTTCCAAAAGGCTTCATAATCAACAATTGGATATATGTCATAATTAGATCGCACATTATATGGAAATACGTCGCAATTAAGACCTGTGATTTCCTTATATTTGTGCAGCAAAAATCTGATTGGTTGATCATCAATCACTGACCAAACTTCATGCATATTCTTCACCGCCAACTGATGTGTGATGAAGTAATGAACGTAAGAAGATGCCCATATGAACTTCTCCCCCATGATGTCTATATCATATAGCTTAAAAAATATACCAACAGATGATGCCTTCAACGCCTCCCAAACATCATCGCCAATACTCTTCTTGATGGCCCCAAATTTGGATTGGGAATAATAGTGTCTTAATGCTATCCACTTGAACATGACATTTCACATCTTTCGAAAGCCTAGAAGGATAAGATGTCATATCTCTGCAATCAAGTAAACAACTTATCAGTGTAAATAAATAAGTGAGCGCCAATACAAATTAAGTCACCGGCAATACAAATAACAACTAAAAATAAAATAAATAACTACTAATAACTACTAATAACTACTAATAACAACTAATAACTACTAAATAACTACTAAATAACTACTAAATAACTACTAAATAACTACTAAATAACAACTAAATAAATCTGTGGTAACTACTGAATAAGTCTGCGGCAACTACAAAATAAGTCTGCTGCAACTACTAAATAAATCTACGGCAACGAATTAATAAGTTTGCGATAATTACTAAACAAGTCTGCGGCAACTACTAAATAAGTCTGCGGTAACTACTAAATAAGTCTACGGTAACTACTCTATAAGTCTACGGTAACTACTCTATAAGTCTACGGTAACTACTCTATAAGTCTGCGGTAACTACTAAACAAGTCTGCGGCAACTACTAAACAAGTCTGCGGCAACTACTAAATAAGTTTGCAGTAACTACTCTATAAGTCTGCGGTAACTACTAAACAAGTCTGCGGTAACTACTAAACAAGTCTGCGGTAACTACTGAACAAGTCTGCGGTAACTACTGAACAAGTCTGCGGTAACTACTAAATAAGTCTGCAGTAACTACTGAATAAGACTGCGGCAACTTCTAAACAACTCTGCAATAACTACTGGATAAGTTTGTGGTAACTACTCTATAAGTCTGCGGTAACTACTAAATAAGTCTACGGTAACTAATAAATAAGTCTGCGGCAACTGCTTAAGAAGTCTGCGGTAACTACTCTAGAAGTCTGCGACAACTACTAAATAAGTCTGCGGTAACTACTGAATAAGTTTGCGGTAACTACTCTATAAGTCTACAACAACTTCTAAACAAGTCTCCGGTAACTACTGAATAAGTCTGCGGCAACTATTAAATAAGTCTGCGGTAACTAATGAATAAGTCTGCGGCAACTGCTTAACAAGTCTGCGGTAACTACTAGATAAGTCTGCGGCAACTACTAAGTAAGTCTGCGGTAACTACTGAATAAGTCTGCGGTAACTACAATAACTCTGTGACAACAAAAAAGCTAAAAGAATCTTACAATGAAAAATTACACAAGACAAATGTGAACAAAATCTGAAATCGACGACAACGAACAATGAAATCTGAATATAAGTTACGGTTTTTGATGAACCGGACCTTTCTGAAACTGAACTGAAAATGAACGACGACGAAGAAAGACGGAAACGAACGACGAGATGAAAGACCGAAACGAACGACGACGATGAAAGCGGCAACGACGAGTAACCTTAACTCTCCGACGGTATCGACGGTGGTGTCTCGCAGAAGTTTCTTTTTTTTTTGACAAAAGTTTGTTGAAACATTTATGACCTTAAATTACCATTAATGTTGTTTTTTGTAACTATTTGAAATTTTTTCGTAACTGTTAGCGAAAAATTTAAATATTAATGGCAGTTTTCGTAATTATTTCGTAACTGTTAGGTTATAATGTATTTTAACCATCTCAAATTTAATTTTAAAAAAAACAGGTCAATCCAGCAATTACATCTAAAAATTAGGTTAATCTGTGTCATTTCCTCATTTTAGATTTATATTTTATTTAACATTTGTTAGTTAAATATATAAATCAGGTGATACATAAATTTTGTTTTTAATATTTTGTTTGATTTTTATTTTAGTTTGTGTGGTTGTAAAATTTGATTTCCTCTTACTTGAGTGGATTTTGACATATTTTACAATAAAAATAATGCTAACAAGTGAGAATTAGATTGTCTAATATTATGTTTTCTATTTTGAATGGTTAATTTAAGATAATTTGAGTAAACCACATTAATTGTCTAAAATTTTCTAAGGTCCCAATTAGATATCTCTGCAGAGGGTTGTCATCTGATTAGCGTGTACCGCTTTCATGAACATTATTATTTTTACTGTATCTGGTTAGGATTTGTTCTTTTTATCTATTTTAATGAACGTTTTTCACAATTGTAAGGGTTACTTTTGTCATTTTAAGGGGAAATGAAGTTTATGGTATCAAAATAATAAAACATTAAGTTTATGGTAATGGTTTAAAAAAAATTAATTCTATCTCATCTGATATTTCTAATAAATGCCACATTGGTCCCTAAGTCTAGTCTATTAATGTGGAAGACTACAGGATCTTCCCTATACTTGAGATATTAACAACGTTAAATGAGTATGTACCTGAGAGAGTAGTTATCTTACTTTATTTGGTAAGTTGTTATCGATTTGGTCTTGGTGCATTGTTAATAAGAATGCCAAGATGATTATTTCGTAGCGTGATAATGAATGATGTATTTAGAAGAATAATAAAATAGTTATCAAGGGAGTGATCTTTCCTACAATAACAAAGACAACAAATCTAATGTCAGAAGTATGTAACTGAGTTTTTCTGTTTTAACGTGATAACAAATGTGGTTACCGATAATTATGCTTTTATTTGATAACATGTGTATTATAATAGTAAATATTCTAACAATAGAACAATATGTCAACCCAAATTTTAAAAATTAATTTATTATCACGGCACCGATAGCATCACCAGATAAGTATTATGTAATTTTTAATTAGCAATCTTTCACAAAATTAGTATGTTCTAATTACCAGATTATGGTGAAACTAATATTTCTTATAGATGAAATATTTAGCAGAATAATAAAAGTAGTTATCCATGACAGCAAACATACAATATTACAGATTTAATTGATGACACAATTATTACCGTCTGACATAGGTATATAGCCTAAAAGCAAATAGACTTATAGCTACTTCATCTATCAGTTTTAACAGATAGGGACTTTTCCACAGTGAAAAGAGAGGGTATAGGAGAGACAATTAATTACTTCATTATCAATTACATTTCTTGCTAGAAACCCTTTTTATTTTAGTTGCAAATAAAATTTATTTTTAATTCATTTCTAAATTTGGTAATGTAGCTAAATAACTCAGCATTACATCTAGGTGAATTGTAAATGCACATGTATACAAAAATATGCAAAATCAGAAAAGGAATCCAATCATCCAGTATCATCCTATTGGCCAAAGAAATCATAAAGAGTAAGAAAATATTTTTCATTTTTCTTTGCTACTTGCAGCCTTCCCGGTATGTTCCATTGAACCAAGTTGGGCGTTGAACTTATTCAACTCTCTTTTTGATTCCGCATTGGTCTCATCCTTAGTTTCCAACTCATACGGTATGGAACACCCACGTGGGGAGATCCTTCATCCTACTAATTACTAAGATCCAGCTAATTACAAACATCATTAAGTGATTTCATTTTTTAAGCCTTTTAACTAAAATCAACTTAATTGCTTTTATTTCCTCTATTTGATGAAATGAAAAGCATTTTATTGTCTTCTCGTGTCTGATGAACCAATAACAAAAACCTCTATATGCATGTTTATACATCCATGTCCCTCTCGGATTTGTTGGATTCATTGTGTCATTAAATAATCTAATATATATTAAGATAGTTTTTTTAAACGAAATAATTAATTCAGTTATACATTTTAATGCTTATATATTTACCAAAGCCGGGACCAGCATTTTCATAAAATATCCCTTCCAACCGAAATTTTCTTTTTTGGTTATATATACATTTCATGCAATTAGAAAATCTTTGTAAATCATATTGTTTGTATAAATTATTCAAATGTTTCAAAAATTCAATATCAAAATAAAAATCTATTTCATATATTTATGGTTATTATTATTATTTTGTAAATCTCATTATATATATATATATATATATATATATTTAAGAGATTTTTTATTTAGTAAGATTATTTTCAAATATGAAAACAAATAAAATTTGAATAAAATAAAACTTCTAAATTTTCTCAATCTCCATGTTTTCTAGTAATTTAACTATTGTCTATTTATTCATATGTTGTTCTTGCAAAATAATACTATAGATTATTAATATTTCCTATTATTTTTGTTTCAACGTTAAGTTGATTGTTTTAAATGTATCTATTCAAACAGTAAGTATAATTTTGAAAATAAAATGTAAATATAATTTTTAATTGCTTAGATAGAAAATTCAACTAATACATAGTAAATACATCGACATTTAAAATTTAAAATGCAAGGTAAACACATTTAACAAAATTTGTTATTCAATTTTTACCGGCTGGTGATTAACTGTATATTCAAACTAATCAAAATGACAAATTTTGTAATCTTTTGTTATAATTTTTTTTTTGTATACTACCATATCTTCTAGATCTACAGAGCCCATGTGGGGAAATTTGATGTAAGAAGAATCAGATATTCAGATTGTATGAACTTGCAAATCTTTCTACAGCTGAATCACCATTAAAATAATCTCCTACAAAATCAGGACTTTAAAAGATCCTGATTATGTAAAATATATTAGGATTTTCTAAAAATATATTAGGATTTTATATTATACTTACTAACTTTCAAAAAATAGGTTCGAATAGTAAATGATCATTAATCGGAATCTGAATGTTAATGTGAATAGGACCCATTGTCCATTATAAACATGTGTTATAAAAAGAGAAAGTGAACAAAAGACAACCAAGTGGTCGTGGAAGCATTGTCATTATCATTGCTTAAACAGCCCATGTGTTCTTCTTATTCTTTTGTCATTTCTTCATGTCTCAACATCAAGTAGACTTATTCTTTTGGGTCAACAACTAGGACATTTTTTTATTATTAAACACACTAAAATCGTTTGGGTTTTATTATAATATGATTTTTATATGTTAAAAGTTAAAATAAATTTCAAGTTTTATAGTTAAACAGTCAAGTGAAATCGTTTGGCTTTTAGTATGTACCATATTTTAAAATTTAAAATTCAAATTAATTTCAAGTTTTATGGTTAGAGATGATCTTTCATTCTTTGCAATTTATCATATTCAAAAGCGGATCATTTAGCAAAAAGTGTTAGACAATATTCGCATAAATTAATTATGTAAACTATGTTCTTCCGCTTTGTATTTCTAAACCGTTTTAATTCATATATATATATATATATATTGAAAAATAGAACTGATTAATACTTAAAACAAACCAAAAGATAATTGTGTACAATAGCGATCAAAAGCACGAAAACTTAAACTAAGCATAACCCCCTAAGAAGAGAGCTTCATGCTTATTGAGTTAGTGACACAATATGAAGAGGGTTATGATAAATAAATAGTTAAATGGCCTATTTTGATTATGGAGTTAGTGGGGCGGTTCCGCAAAACCATGCCTAAATTATGTAAATTGTATGTATATTATCTTGTTAATCAATCATAGATTAATACACAATTCGTGGACATAGTCAGAAAAATGTTAACCGGAAATACTGTATGTATTAATCACATTTTTGTTGGTTTTGGTATTAAGAATAGGACTGGATCCATCACGTAAGGATTAGTTTACTCCACCTTTGGACTCGATATATTGACTCCCATTTGGTGTCCTTTAGGGAGTGGCTATTGAGCAATGCCTTCCTCGTGTTCTATTTTTAGCTGAGAAACAAAACGATAAAATCAACATCAAATTGGAGAAAGGGTTCCTCCGGTACAACGTTTTCAAGCTGGAATCGAAGGCACTGATTGTGACTTGGATGAACTGATCCTGATCGAGTGAAAAAGGCATAAGAGTTAATGTCTTATGATAAGACCCGAAGTTAAGTACATGAATTTTTTATTTTATTTTTCTGCCTCTCCCACTTGTAAGAGCAAGAGAGATCTTCAATCAATACACTTCGATCGATGACCTGTTCTAAAAAGTCGAGGCATGTCGAGGCATTTCTAATTGTTTGTTGGCATAAACTATAAGTGATATGTCTAGATATGTTAAGTAAAATTTTCGTATTTACTCTATACCTATTACCTAGCAATCGTCTCCTTCGTTTTTTTTGCAATGTTAAATAAATTTAAAAGAAAAATAACTTTGTTTTTATGTAATATTAAATAAATTTAAAAGAAAATAACGTTTTTATGTCATGTGTTGGTTTTGTTTTGAATATTTCAAAACGAAAAGAGACAATTTTCAAGGTTTTAACTTTTAAAATCGAACCACATTTACGGTCTTTTTTTATAACACTTGTCATCAAGAGTTTGAATTGATGAGAGTTGATTCCTTATTTATTTGTCAATCCATCGGACTAAAGAAACTGCTGAGTTTGGATTTTCACCATGCCGTCTTGTGTTTTTCTCTCTCCATGCTGTGAAAAACGTAGCGGGCAAGAAATCGGTCTCGATTATAATATGATACATATATAACAATCGATGGTCAGTCATTTGTATACCTTGATTTGAATATATTTTTGGCATTCAGATAATAAGAAAATGGTCTTATGTTGTCAAAGAGTTAGAGCACATGACACATGTTCCCGATGATCCCATATTTCAATTGATCATACGATCCCCAATCGTCTCCTTTGTACCTGAATATATTCTACTATTCTCCATTCTAATAAGATCATCACTTTCAGCATCTATATAAACAACATAAGCCATTGATTAGGACCCACAAAGTTTATGGCTCGTCGAATTGTAGACCAGTTCTTTTTCTTAGCTCTCTACTTGCACCAATATGTATGGATTAAAAAAAATTGCAATTGGACTTTGAAATAAATTGTAGAAATATTGTACAATGGCCTCTCATAACAAACGGATTTTTCCAAATTTAGTTTAAATACTAAAGTAAAACATTAAAACTGTTAATCTTCCTGTTAGTTTTGAAGAAAAAGTGCAAAGACAATTATGTTTGTGTTTTCTGTTAAAAAACCCATCAATCTTTATTTTTTTTTGTAAGATCAACCCCCAGCCTAATGTTGTTCAAGTCAACCTCATGAAGTTGAAAGTTATCCGCTACATAATCCATGGTCATATCGTCGATGTGGCTCTGTTTTCTGCTGTTAGAAAACTAATAGAAGCATCAAAGCGACCTTTTTGGGCCAAAAATAGCGTGATGTTTAGCATATTCATTGTCATTTTCTGAGGTAAAAACGACGAAACTTTATCTCATCGCGATTTAGGGTTATTTCAATTGGGGGAAAATCATTTAGGGGGGGATTTGGGTTCTATCTCTCTCTCTCTCTCGTAATTTGGAGGATTTCTATTTGAAGCTTCATAACATCGATCAATCGCGATTAGGTAACGGTTTTGTCAATCTCTTGAAATCCTCACTCGATTTAATCATGCATCTTTATTTCATCATTGAATCTCATCATTTCGTCACTCAATATCATCATTTTGTCACTGTCGCATCTCTCTCTCTCTATCGTGAGTTGGTTTAGCTTGATTGAAGCTTCAAAACAGCTTAAATTCGTCACTGTCTCTGAAATTCGTTACTCCTTCATCGATTTAGATTTAGGCATCGAGTTAGCTCGAAGGGTTTGTTAAGAATGATTGGTCGTTTTCTTTGAATATTTGTAGGAGATGGGTCTCCATAGTTATAGTTGAGGCTTCTCTGAGGTGGCAAGTGTTGGGTCTGTTGAGCGGAGAAAGAAGTGTGGTTTTCCTCAGAAGTGTAACTGTGGTGTAAAACCAGTTCTTCTCATTTGTACCTCTAATGAAAATCTGGAAAACAATGTGGGAAGGAAGTACTACACGTTCAAGAATAGAGAGGTAAGTGCAAGATGAGCTTGGATGATACTATGCGTGAAAGGTTGATGATTGGATTGGGAATTAGATATATGTTGTAATGTGATGAGTTTGATGATGCTACACATTTTTGAAGATCTGATTGTGAATTAGATATAGATTGTGTAGGTAATGTATGATTGTGTCGATGGTCTTATTTCCTAAGATGAAATGCGTGCAATGTGTATTTGGATTGTGATAATGAACTGACATGGTTTCTCTATGGTGGGGTTGCACTATGTTGAAGTGGTGGGACGATGTTGCGATGGAAAAGGTCCATAAACTAAAAATGGAGAAAAATAACTTAGAGGATAGGCTTTGATACATCAACACAAATTGTCGAGGGGAGGTTTTTGATCCCCTAATGATGTGGATCAATGTTTTCTACAGCCGAAATGAGGTATACCGTCTCCATGTATTGTCTGAAGCTGTTGAGGAGAAGTAGGAGGAGCTAAAGTCGAAGATTGAGGAGCTTGGTAGCCTTCATTTGAGCTTAGAGGTTTAAAGAAGTGTTATGGCTTTTAAGAAGATGAAGATTTTTAACCACCAATGTTGTTTCGGTGGCTCTTGTAGCCTTCTTGATTCTTCTCTTCAAGTAGAACTTTGTTTAGGTAGAAGATTGTGTATTGTATAAGTGAAACTGAAACTCACTCCCCTTTAAATTTTCTCTTTCAAAAAGGGTTGTAGAGTCTTCTAGTGATGTTGTTATTTGTAATGTCTGAGTGTTAAGACAAGTTCAAAGTATGTGTATTGTTAGAAATGAATCTGATTAACGTAACTGTATTGTTAAACATATGTCTAATTATATTGTTATAACATGTGTTTTGTACAACAAAAGTAAAGGACGTGTTGTATTTTGAACATGAAACTGAATCAAAGATGATAAAACATAATCATTGTTTAAACCAAATTGAACAAAAAAACATAGTTAAACAAAGTTTTAATATACATATGTAAACCAAAGTGAACAAAAAATTAAATATGACATCGTTTCCACCTTCTTCTTTAACTCCTCTTATCGATTTCTTCTCCTTTCTATGTTCAGACAGACTTCTCGATCTCTTCACACCATCTTTTCTTTTAGTTTCCTAGGATTATAGAAATTGACAACTCCAACTCAACAAAAATTTATGTTGAAGAATACATTAAAGAATCCATGTCGACTTTTCTATTGATGTCCGTATGGCTCAAAAGAGGTAATGTTGACCTCTAGTTTTGTTAATCTAGATAGGAATATGAGAATTTTTTGATATATGTCGTAATTTTTTATAGCATAACATCCATTTGTTCAAATAGACCGATATATCCATGGTTGGAGAGATGGAAGAGGTTGAATATGTTGCTGAGAAAGTAAAAGGAAATGTGGGAAGCTTAGAGAATCGTTTAACTGATGTGGAAGCTCAGATGGATAATATTGCATGTGAGACACGTACATGTGAAGCCGTTGCAAATAGCTTTGCAAACAAGATTCAAGCCAACAAAAAACTTGTAGAATGTTGTGAGAAGGAGATAGGAAAGCTCAAATCCATGCTCAATTATTGTGAGAAAGAGGTTAAAAAGCTACGTTCGTTCAAAAATGTGATTGTATGTTCTTTATTTATATTTGTTGTTTATTGGTTCATCTTTGCTTGAGATTTTGTGTTTGTACTTGTCTTTTCTATGGCCTATTGGGTTTAGGTAGTTGAGTTTGTGTTTGTTCATGTGTGTAACAATTAATGAATTACGTTATGTAGATTTTGGTAATTTTGGTATTCTTATTTTGATATACCTAAACACTCATTGGTAATTTTGGTACAAGAAAGAAACTTAGAGAAAGCTTTTGATCAATTTAAAAACAAACTTAAAGAAAGCTTGGTTTGAGTACAAGGTACAAAAGACAGACATAATGCCTAGCATAGATGATCATTGTCAAGGTACAAGTTACAAAAAGACAAACATAACTGGACCGAGTCCAAAAGACCAAGTTCAAGTTCAAGGTTAAGATAGAGAGATAAACTGTCACGATTGCTCACCACCTCCACAAGTTTAGATAGAGATAAAGTATCACAAGTACAAGGCGGAGATGGTTCATCACTTTCATGAGTTCGAGGATTACTAGAACGAGTTAGACCACCACCACGAGTACAAGGACAACCACGTTTTGCAGCATGTTCAATCTTCTTCTTCTCTCTGGTTTTGTATAGGGTGCTAGGTAATATCGTGTTGCCTCTAACATCGATATAGACTTTCCAACATGAATATAGTTATCTTATGTATATGGACTTGTGAAAATGTCATAACTTTCCTACAATATCAAATTGAAATGTTACAGAAACCTATACTAACCAACTGAATGAGATTAAATATAGAAAATGTACTTAGTTTTGGTAGCTCGATAAGTCCTCTGTCATAGATGATCGCTTTGTAGTAGGAGCTTCTGCAATAGGTTGAGAAGATTATATGTGAAGGTTATCATCCTTTCTAGGCTTTCTTCTCTTTTTTAGCAATGCAAAAGACAAACTTGGAAGATCTTCGTCAAGAGGAAGAGGGTGTGTACCATCAGTTGGAAGAGGCTGAGATGATGATGCAACACCAACTGAATCCCATAGCTACCAACGACCATCAAGCTGAGTTAAGGAGCCAGCTTCATCAGAACTCCAGCCTAGTTGAACATGAAGGCTGAGATAAAGCTTCAAATAGTCTCACTCGTGGCCTACCAGGTGGCTTCTTTGGAGGCATTAGCTTGGATAAGTTCATACATTTACTCTTGTTGTGACCTTTTTCACCACAATTCCTGCAATGCTGAGATGAATACAACAAACTAATCAATACAATGCAACGAACAATTCAAAACACAAGCACCAATATACAACATAACCAGTTATACCATTTTGATTTCTACTCTGTCCAACTTTTCTGGTTGTTTTGGTGGTTCTTTCTCACCCTTCCCTTTTTTTCTCTTCTTTCCTGGTGGTCTACCTCCAAGACTCTTAAAATAGGATGGTAGTATCCTTTCATTGGTTGTCACTTTCCACATATTCATTTCATTCATAGGTTACAAACATTTCCTATAGTATAGCCTTAGTACCTCAGTTGTAAACCAATTGTTAATCAATGTTTTAGGATCTTGATCAGATTTTTTCTCTAACCTTAGTGCATAACAAATGTGACATCAATGGATTCCACTAACTAGCTAAACTCTACAAGAACAACTCACTTCATTCCTAAGATGAACTACATACTGATCAACATTTATGTATGTAACTTCATACTTCCTAACCCCACAAGATAAAAACATATAATGCTTCGTCTGGTCAATCTACTGATCAAGTAATACAATAGCTCTAGGAGTGTACTATGTTCTAGTTTTATCAACTTCTAACCGTTTCTTGTCATTACCAATCATGATTCTCCTTCTGATTTCTTCAAGTATCTCAACAATGGGCTTAGTCCTAGAAATCCTAATTGTTGCATTGAATGACTCACCTAAGTTGTATTCCATTGTATCACACTTGAAATATCCTGAGAAAAAGCCTTACACAAGAAAATAATAAAACATTAGATAACTACACAAGATATCTAAACTAACAGAAAATGGACTACAAATTCCTGAAGCATTACCTAGACCATGGACATAAGACATTGATATTCAAATCAGCTTGTGCAACCGGGTCATATTCTTGAAGCTCTTTTATCTTCCTATCAAATTCCAACGGGTAGTATGAATCTATTGCATCCCAAAACATGTCTTGGAGCTCACTTCCTGAGTGTTCTTTTCCAACATGCATGAACATATCTCGCACATATCCTATGTTCAGCATATGGCAACACAATTCTCACTGCTGCAATTAATCTCATATGTTGATCACTAGCTCGAGTCAAACCATTCTCACACTCTAAGACAAAAACCTCAACTAAATGTTCAAAAACCAAGATCCAGTTGTCCTTACTCTCCACATCAACAATACCCCATGCTAGTTGGAACATGTTATCATTCAGATCCCTACCACAAGTTACTAACAACATACCACTCATTCTCCATTTCAGGAATGTCCCATCTATATATATTATCTTCCTACAAGCATTAATTCAACCTTCTTTCACGCCAGCAAAACTAATATAAAATCTATGAAACTTTGATTGTCTAACTTCACATTCAACAGTTGATCTAGGATTTGATCTCTCCAACTCATAGACATAATCATGTAGCCTTGCAAATTGCTCTGCTTGCTCTTTATCAAAAATATTCAAGCATCTGATTATTTTCCTCTTGATGATTGTCCATGAAACATTGATGTTGCGTCTAAGTAGTTTATTCTGGATTTGAATTGCTGGGATGTCTGGATTTTCTCTGAACTCTTTAATGTACATCCCAGCTAACCATACATTGGTAAGTAGATACATTTTACAATACAAAGTACAGTTGTGCTTATCTACTAAAGACATAATAACAACCTTACTCGGTTGCTGTTAATAGAAGCATAGATCCTCCATGGACAGTTATTTTCATCACAAATTTCAAGAACTCGCTTACCATCTGTCTTTTTATACTTGATGTTCTTCTTATTTACATCATACTTGTTTATTCTATTCTTAAAACTATCAATCTTCTTGCTATCATCCAACTCTGTTCTTCCTTCATCTTCACTATCACTGTAACAGTTCTCCACATCAGCATAAACATTATCCACATTACCAGAACCTACTTCAGAATCATCACCAATATCCCCAGAACGCACTTCAGGATCATCATCATCATCAGAAAAAGTTTCTAGTTCCTACCATTGGCATATATATATAAGGATCATCACTCCTAACAACATACATGTTAACGCACTTGATCCACCCCATAATGAACATGTAAAGATAAATTTTCCTCATCTTCAATGTCTTCTCTCTCATACGTACCAGGTGGAAACCAGCTAATCTTACTCATATTTTATTCTCAATGAGCAGTTTAATACGCTTCAACGCTTATTTTTGAAAACGAATATCATCTGCATGAAGCATTTTTCTGTCAATACTATTCATAAGTCCAACAAAATGGTTTTGTAATCTTCTTTATTACCTCATGAAGTCTCTGTAACCTGCATAAACAAAATATTGAAATCACACATCATAAAAAACAAACAAGGACCAGGACATTCAGTTATTTGTTTAAAATGATAATCACATTTTCCACTCACAGATTTTTTCAAAAAAAAACAACCTCTAGCAACCTTTGTTAACATGTAAATGTGAATGAGCACAAGATAAACATGGAGAGAAAGCTCAAAAGAACATGGATTCTTCACAAAATTCTAGTTCTTAAAGCAATTAGGTGGTCAGTTCCCTAATAAAGACAATTAAACCATATAATTCTAACAAAAGACAATTTTTAGAAAACTTTCATGTTATTTCCAACTACCAATTTCTGCTCAAAAAAGTACCAAGCTACAAACTACATACCTTCTATCTATCTCAGATGTATCAACAATGTCCACAAAGCATACAAGCTCATCTAAGAATGCAACATCAAAATTTTCTTGGTTGTCAGAACTAATATGTGAGTGATACAATTGCAAAACTGAGAGCAGATTCTTGTCTTCTTATTGATTTGGAGCAAATACAAGAACTTTGGGCAACCAATTTACTATTAGAGGTACCACGTCTGTGTCTAATAACTTGGCCAGTTTGTTCAAGGTATTGGCTGCTTGAGCATTTTCCTGCCAATATACCAAGAGCTTATGAAGAACAACATGGACCATTTTCCTTGCAAGTTCTTCAGTTTCAACATCCAAAACAGCCTCTACAACTTCTCTTACCACATTTGGACGACTAGTTAACCTGCCAGATAGATAATCAAACAACTCATTTTAAACATGAGCAGCTCTGGAAAGTAGTGTTACAAATCCCCCTTTCACATGGATGTAACATGACCAATTTATTAACCTTGACGCATTTATTTGGACGATCAAAAGTCTGGATGATCAAGCTGATCTATCAGCAGGAAGAGACAAAATAAGAAAAACTCACTGGTAATATCAACAACTACCATAATTTCAGTTGTTCTTTCCAAAAGTGTCTGGATGACAAGAAGATCCTTAGTTGTTCCTAGAGCATACTCAATCAAATTAACAAACCTATTTTCCCAATTTTTCCCCATGCCATCTTCATCAAGAAACAAACTTCTCACGATACCATGTTGTACAAATATACCAATCTAAGCACATAATGGTTCCCTTACATATGTATTTACATGAAATGACAGATAATGAAGGCATCTTATCCATTGAGACCTTGTTCTGGCCAGAATGTTTGGGGCTGTGTGGCCAAGAATTCTCCTTATTACTTCTATGCAGTCTAGCTGAGTCTCTTTAGAAGACTCGTCATAGAGAAGATTAAAATATCAGGATTCCAGGTTAAAGTAATCACGATGATGATCCGTTTCCATTTCTACCATCTCCGGAATCTCTATGATTCTGAAATGCTTCTCCTCTTTGCTTTTGAAAAAATTAAACACACTTTGAACATTGGAACCCTTTAAGTAGATAATTCAGCATCTCATCTTTTTATATCTTCATGTAATAAATGACATGCAGTTTTTTCTAATCCCGTAGTACTTGATCCATAAAGGCAAGACAAGAAGCCAATAGACTAAGAAATTGTCTTCTTAACCATCAAATGATCTTCTTTCAACAAATGCCTATGAATGTACGACAAAAGAACAGTCAGGGTATGTCTTTAAAAGCATCTTTAAAAGAAATTGTGAGCAAAAAAAGGGATAGGAACTTAGATTATTATGTCAGTTTTTTCTCATCAACTTACTCCAGTTTTCGGAATAAATTAGGAAGGGTATGAAGATTAGAGAAAAAAAAACTTTGAGTGGCATGGAGATAACAACAACAACTCGCACTTGCTCCAAATCATCAGAAAGAGGCCGACTGAAGATATCAAAACCAGTCATGTCTTGTAAACCAAGCTTTGTCTATATCCCCACAGATAAGCACTTAGACTTCAATAGAGAGCTAGGCTTCTTAAACAACATGCAATGCGTCCAAGGAAGCTTCAACAAGAATTGTATAGCATCCAAATCATTTCATTTACTTAAATATTCCAATTGTGAATCCAAATCTGATGAAAGAGGAATACATTAACAGATGATGGATACAAAACTGGTATAGAGCAAAAGATTCAATATTTGTTTGGCATGGAAAATAAATGTTAGACTTCATGGACAAGGAGAGTTACCTGGCATGAGCAACAAATTTTGAATTCTTTCCAAGTAAGTGGAAATATCAAACATGAAAGGATTTTCTTTTTCAACCTACATATGAATCTTTCAAAAAGCTGAAAATGAAAACGCTAGTAAGAGAATAGGGAGTGGGGAGTTTTTGGTTATCTGCTCAGCTATCCAGGGAATCAAATCATACACATGGTGAAACAAGCAGTAATGCCAGTTTAGGGACATAAATAAAATGCATTAGTGAGCATACTAAGTGCCATTACTGAAATTTTAGTCTCTAACAGACTATGTTCAGTAGGTTGAGGCTTTAAAGATTCCACAGTTGAAATAAGCATCTCACACATGCTAACATCATCTTTTCCATCAGTCTCATCGGCAAATTCAGGAGCAAAGTAAACCCCTCGTTGAATATCATCACCAAACTTCTGGCGCTTCCTTTTGTAGGTAATTCCATCCCGAATATGGCTTTTTCCAACGTTAATTCCCTGGACGGGTCTATCACTTGCTGCTGATGTATGACTATTACATTTAGTTGTCTCACCTTGAAGGTCCAAGAACTTCAAGAATTGTTCTAAAACATTCTATCAATTGTAAACTAAGGTTCTGAATGATAAAGTAACTCTATAAGGCAATTTAGCTTCTAGATACAAGGAGGACATGATTTCACAATCTGCATATACGCATTGCACAAGGAAGCCTACATACATAAATACTCGATATGATTTCCCATAAAAAAATTTCAAAGAGCAGCAACAAAAAGAAAATAAAAAGAATTGATCAGAAATTCACTGGAGTGAAACATGTTATGGGAATAAACAAATCCAAATATACCTTAAGCTCCTCACTCTTTGTTCTTTGCAAAGCATGAGGGAATACCAACACAAAAATTTCTGCAGTTAGTTTGACAGCAACATCATAACAGCTGGAATATACTGCCGTAAGGAAACGTTCAATAGTGGAATCATAAATCGCAATCCTGTTACACAAACCCTAGAATTTAAGTTCAAAGTGAAGGTAGATCTATATTCTGAAACTTCATAGGAGAAGATTCACCATACTACTCGAAAAAAGAGTAACTTAACAAATCTTGACTATATTTATTTGAGCCCGCTTAACTCACACTCAAATGCGAAGAACATAGACAGAGTGTAAAAGCAGAGAAGGATGATGCACACAAGAATTAACGAGGTTTGACAAAATGCCTAGGTTCTAAAATCACCAACTAGATTTACTTAGACAATCTTACAACAAGCACTTGTCTAATTGGTATTACACGACAATAAGACACCCCTTAGGTCATCACCAACTAATATCTAGTTACACCAGTCGTGGAACAACCATACATGTGTTCCTACAAGTTACTCGACTTGTCTACAAAATCACCAAAACAATTGAAAAAAAATTATCTCTCTTTTTTTTTTGGCTCAACCTAGCAGCACACACCTCTCTTGTATATATACTAATATATTTATGAGATATGTCTCCCTAGATTTAATCAACAAAAAAAATTATCCTCTATAAATAAAATAAATAAATCATCAAGAATATATTCTCCAAGAATATCTTTAGTTGCACGTTTCTTCTCCAAGAATATCTTCAAATTTTTTTTGACATTTATCTCAACTCCATAAACCACGCCAGCATCAATCGACTAATTCCGAGTTTGTTCGAGCTTGTTCCAACAAGCTATGCACTTTCATTCTCCCCCTTTATAACTGAGTTTTATAACTCAAGCTCACCATATACATCACACATATCAAGTACAAAGTCATGAAATAAAAAATCCCCTATAATCATATATCAACGTGATAATAAAATTTTCATGGATCTTACTTCCACATTCTCCCCCTGCTTGAGTGATAAAACTCTGTTAAAACTCCAAACGCATTATGAGCATAACCATACTTCTTGGAACAACCTTCTCGATCAAAATTGCCTTCCCCATGGAGCTTTCCAATAACTCTCATTCATACTTATGTATTTCTTTCTCTAAATCCTTTCTTGCCACTTGACATATGTTTCAAACAACCACATGTGAAACATACAATATTCTTTAAAACACTAGTTGATGGGTTACCTTATACACCATCATATAAATCAACCTTTTTAATCCATTCTTTTTGAGATCTCCTTGAATCTGGAACAAAATTGTTTTGCTTCAATGCACATCTCACCTTGTCAAGGAATTTATAGCAGTATGCCTTGATATGTTTTTTTCTTCCACAATAATATCATCTTAACGTACAAACACCTTTTGGTGATTATTCTGGGTTTCTGTTCCAGCATAATTCGTCTTGTTCCAGCTAACAGAATTTGGTGAACTTCTTTTGTATCCAAAACCTGAACCCGTCTTCTTCCATTCAAGCATACGTGGAGTATTTCTTTTGACTTAAACAACACTGTCATCTATCGAGGTTGTGATGATAACCTTTGTTTTCGTCTTCAACAGCTTTTGCTCTGTTCCAGTAGGCCTCGACATTTTTTCTTTAACAAAAACGGTTTTTGAATTAGACGTACCTCCTTGATAACCAAGACCAAAAATTTTCTTCTCTATTCTTCCCATGCTCAGTATTTGATCTAGATCCTTTATTGCATTGTTTAGCATCTTAAAATTCTTTTTGTGCTTCATAAGTTCAATCTCCAACCGCTTGGTTTTTTCTCTTTCCGTTACAAGTTCCTCATTCAACTTCACCATGTGAACAATTTTGTGGTCCTCATTCATCAGAGCACAAAAACGCTTTTCATTTTCAGCAAGTTTAATTGCAAATTCTTTGATTATTCTTTCTCATTTGCTAGCTCTTTCTCCATATGATTTATCTTTCTTTCCATTAACATATTTTCTTCTATTAATACCATGCATTCTTCGCTAATATTAACACAACTCTCATAAAGAGTTCTGAATTTAGCTGGAAGGTCTGCTTCTTGATCTCTTTATGAATCACTACTGTTGTGGGAACAATCATTGTTGTTGTGGGAACAATTACTATCCCATTTTCATCATCTATTTCACTCTCACTATAGAATGTATAGGGTTTCCCTTTCTCCTTCAAAATGTTGACACACTCCAATTTTGTGTGTTCATACCCCTTACAACCTAGGCATTGAATCTTCTTCTTTTTATTCTTATTCTTCTTAGATGCTTGGACATTCATACTTAATATGTCCAAATCATCGGCATTCATTGCATTGTAGTCCATTTCTTCTTCTTTCCACGTTCTTGTATGAGCCATGATCATCTACTACGGATTTCTTATCCTTTTTTTCCAATTTCTTTAAGAAGTTTGTCAAACATCTTCATCAGTGAGCCCATTGATTCCTCTCAGTTTTGTATTCTCAACTTTTCATCACCAACATGTAGACCTGACCTATTAGGATTCTCTAAAGCAGTGTCCTTATGATCCATCTCATATGCTTGTAAACTCCCCATTATTTCATCAAACGGGGTCTCATCCGTAGTAAGATCAACCCCATAGCTGCTTTTTTGACTCGAATTCTTCGGCAAGCACCGCAGTAACTTCTTGAAAAGTTTTTTTTTAGTCATTGTAGGTTTTCCCAATCACGTGTGTTTCATTAGAAATAGCACACAATTTTTCATTAAAATCTATAACACTTTTATTTTTATCTTTTCGTAGATTCTTAAACTGAGAAGCTAACTGGTCAATTCTTGATCTCTTCATGCATGTGGTTCCTTCAAATACTTTCTCTAGTTTTTCCCACACCTCTTTGGCTGATGAACATCCTTGAATCTACTTGAATTGATTCTTGCTAACAGAAGTAAAAAAGTAGATAAAGGTTTTGCATTATACCTTGACATACTCTTTTTTTGTCCATTTACTCTTCTGTTTGGTGACTATGGAGTCGTCTTCTTCAACAAGATTTACAACTTCATAACCATTTTCCACTGTTGTCCAAACATCCTCATCAATACATGATTGTCTTCATATTCACCTTCCAGTATCCATAGTTTTATGCATCTAGCGTAAGACTCTTACCTGCAAGCCACTCTTGAAATATATCATCCATCTCTTTCCTTAGGATCTTCACCATGTGTTGAGTATACTTATAAGATATGTCTCCTTAAATTTAATCAACAAAAAGAAAATTATCCTCTTTAAATAAAAAGAATAAATCTTCAAAATTATCTTCTCCAAAAGTATATTTAGTTGCACGTATCTTCTCCAAAAATATCTTCAAATATTTTTTTGACATTTATCTCAACTCCATAAACCACATAAGCATCAATCGACCAATCTCAAGATTGTTCAAGGTTATTCCAACAAAATGCTTCTTGTTCCAACAAACTATGCACTTTCACAAAGAAGATCCAGTAAAACTAATATTCCAACAAAATGCTTCTTGTTCCAACAAACTATGCACTTTCACATAGAAGATCCGGTAAAACTAACTTAATTCACAATCATGTCAAAATAAAACAAAACAGCCGTGCTCTGACAAGTGGGAACACACCTGTACACAAGAAGTCCTTTTTCATCTGCACCTAAAAGGAGGATGATTGACTATATCAAGTCCACATGAGGGAGGATGTTAACATTAAGGATCGATCCGACAAGAGAAGCAAATTCAAAGCATGTGTCCCAAAGATCATCACATGTCAAAGAAAATTAAATGCACCAATGACAATACCAACCGATAAAATAAACTAATACCAAGCTTATGAACAAATAATAACTCACCATTTGCACTTCTACGCCACCACATGATACTAGAGAACAATCAGCCTTAACAAATGATGTATGAATAAGACCCTCGATGTTGAGTGTCCCCTCAGTTAGGCATTTACAGATGAGTTTAAGGATACAAGTAGCAAAAGGTTGCCATCGTTTGGCTCCCAATAAGTTCAACAAGACCATCCCATCTCTAGGCTTATTATTATCTGGCAGATCACAGAGATGACAAGAATCACCCCAAATTCCAGAAAAGGACATACAGAAACACCTAAATGGAATGTGAGATTCACAGATTTCGGTTCGTTTGAGTGAAGTGATGCAATAGGTTGCATATCTGGAGACATACAAAAGGCACGTTAGTCCAGTGTAAGTTGGAGAATTTTGGAACCATAGTAATTATTAAAATTCAAAAAGAGTCAGTTTTCCAAGCAACAATCTCTAGTTGTAAAGTTTTCTAACATTATTTCACTTATGGGAATCAGATTTGTAAACAGCATCACAACCGCCTTGAACAAAAAGAATACATGTGGTCTATTAAATTTGTAATCAGGTGGCAAAGGCACATCACTATGATTAACAAGGAAGAAATTTGTAAATCTCACTATTACCTTCAATGGCCTACAAAGTGTCACAGAAGAACATCTGGTATGCCTTCCTTGAGTTAGAACGCAGCAACATTAAGAGAGATCCAACCGTTTCAAGTATCACTCCTTGCCCAGGGCTGCAATTGGTTAACAAGAGAAAGGATTAAAGCGAAACTCTTGAAGAGTGACACCTATTAACCATTTTTCTGAAAAAAGTTTACATAGAAGAGTTATGTGCTTGTGTAATTCTACTAGTGAAGATAGTAAAGTAACCTAGAAACATCAAATTTAGAAAATGGAATCATGGATGGCGCATAGAGTCATCATATAAACACAGTTGAGGAGGAGACTATGGTTAGGTTGATTAGGGTATGGTTAGGAAGTTTTAATTAATTAGATTTGGTGTTTTACTTTATGAATTTGGTTTTCATAGTTTCATTTAGGTGTTTTTTTTTTGCATTAGGGTTATGATTAAGTTGTATAAAAGGCTATATTATGATCAATAAGTAACCAGTTTCCAACAATTAAACTAATTCTCTAAGAGAGACTTGGGTTAAAAGAAAATTTTGCTTAAATCACTTTCTCTTTCTCACGTTAAAGACGACTCTGGTTACGAGATCTCAGTCATATCAATTTTTGGAGGGCCATTGAAGGTAAGAGTGAGATTTACAAATTTTTGCTTAAATCAGAAAGAGATTTTTCAAATTTTTGCTTAAAGTTTTGCTTAAATTCTCTTTCATAACTCCGGTTACAAATTTTTGCTTAAATCTCTTTCAATTTGATATCAGAGCGAACGTTTCAATGGGTGACGAACCTTCTTTTGCCGCACAGCTCACAAAGGTTCTCACAAGGATGGAGGATATGGAAACAAGGCTGCTAGCAAAATTGGATCCAATTCAATCTTCCATCGAAACCTTGCAAGACACGACAGAGACTTCGGATGAAAACTTATCGTGCCTGTAATTTTGGAGCCAGAAAAGCCTGACTACATGGTGGTGTTAGAAGTTGCAGAAACGAAGCAACCGGAGCCACAAACCGCAGAAGCAGCAACGACATCAACTATTGTTCCAGTCGTGGAATCTAGATTCCTATTGGAAGCGGAGCCACTCTCTACCATATGTGATTGTTACGTAATTAATGAAAAACATGTTGTGCTTGGGGCAGCCACGAATTATCATTCCATGATGACCAACTGTTGCATCTCTTGACTATGTTCTTTGTATCAAGAGTGCCACAATCGCTACTACCATGTGGATGTTTAGATACCATAAGTTGGAGCTTGAGGACAAGCTCCGAATCGAAGAATAGGAGACTATGGTTAGATTGATTAGGGTACGGTTAGGAAGTTTTAATTAATTAGTTTTGGTGTTTTACTTTATGAATTTGGTTTTCATATTTTTTTTTTTATGTTAAAATGTTTTTTTTTTTTTGCATTAGGGATATGCTTAAGTTGTATGAAGGGTTTTGATTAATAGAAAGCAACTTCCAAGAATTAACTTTAAATCTTTTCTCTATTTCTCACGTTAACGGAGGCTACGATTACGAGATCGGAGACCAAATCTTTGGCTCGTTTCAATTATCATATGAAAAGCGTACACAAATTCTGGTTCCGCAAAGAAGGGCATAATACAGCAATAACAGGGAAAATAGCAGCAGGGTTTCCATGATAAAAAACTCCTGGAATGGTTCTTGCTGTATGACTAACAAGCTTCAGTACCAGCTGTAACTTCCCGTCCTTTGCTTGTCAAAGAAACAAAATAACACCTATCGGTATGAGAATCGTTCAAATAAACAGTGGAATTAGTCGTATCAAACTGTGAAGTTCATCAACATGGAACCGCAAACATTGAAGCTAACCTAAACTAACGGATTCCCGCAAAACTGAAGCTAAGAATTATCCAGGAGAACAGAAACAAGTGCGAGAATGATATAATTACCAAGAGAAGGGACAACGACGTAGGTTTTTAAAAGATTGGGGATGACAGCCTGAAATCGAATCTGAAGAGCATCGTCTTCTTCGGAAGAGTGACGGAGGTTGTTAGCGGCGACTCCTTCATGGAGTTCGTGAACCAAGCTCGAGAGATTATTGTCGTTGGCCATTTCAGTATCGCTTCTCCAGTCTCCCCTCCCCCCTTTCCCCTTTCCCTCTCAATTTTTAAAAGAAAAAACAAATGTAAAAAGTGTAATGGAAATAAGCAAAGAAAATCAACTTTTGCTCTTTTTATCAAATATTAATTAAACTGTCTGGAGTATTTTTACATTCAGTCTACGTCTCAGGCAGGTGGAAAGATCGTGGATATTGCAAACGGGTTAAAAATGTATTTGTGAGCTCGATAAATTTTTGTTTTTTCCTCATGAATTTATTTTTTAATTAAAACTTTTTTTTGTTTGACCAAAAAAAGGGAAATTTACTATAATAATACTACAATTAGAATTAATTATTAATTACAAAAAGTAAGGTTAACTGAGTTTTTTTAATCATAGAAGTGTTTTTCAAATCATGTGGTTAAAAAAAAATTTACAAGACTTCAATTACTAATTAATTCTACATCAACATTATTTCTTTTTTAAATAGCAAATATTTACAACTTTACCATCGCAGAAAAATAAATCTGCGGCTTTATGTTATGGCAGATTTTTTGGAATGACAGATTTATTTTTTTACCGCAAATATTTCTCGCAGATTTAATTTATACAACATAGTTATGTACGATAATGGTTACAGATTTTGTAATTTATCGCAGATTTTTTTCCTATTCTATATTTATTTTTTAAATTCATGACAAAAGCAATAGATTTTTGAATTTTTCGACACTGATAGAAAATTTCTCGCATATTGTTTTTTAAACCACAGATTTTTGTCGTAAATTTTTTTTTTCCACCATAGATTTTGTTTTATATTGTAGTAGAGTTTTTTTCAACTACTAGTTACCGTAGATTTTATTGACAAAAAATAATTGCTAGACTAACATTATCGTTACCGCATATTTTTTTTAGTTATCGCATATTTGATTTTCAAAACTTAGTTATCAAGAATATGCAATTTTTTTTACGGCAGAGAATTAAATCTTTTTTAGTGGTCAAAAAATTTTTGTCGCAGATTTCTTGCCGATATGTTACCGTAAATTTTTTTGTTCTAATGTTATCACAGATTTTTTAATTAGTAGCAGAAAAATAGGAAAAAATATAGCAGATCGTAACAACAAAAAATTAAAAAATTTTAAAAAATTATAAATTATAAAAAAATTTTAAAAATTATAAAATTATAAAATCAAATAAAATAAAATTTTATTTTTAAAAAATGATGGGATCATAAAAAAACCTAAAATCATGGTAAAAATATTTTATTTGATTTTATTTATTTTTAAAAATAGTTTTAATCCATAATGGCATATATATAGTTAAAACTGAAATTGAGATAAAACAAAATCTATGTAATCGTGGTTATTTTTGATTTTTTAAAAATAATTTTAATATATAATGGCATAAATAGAAATATTATTTTTTATTTGGGTTTTTTTGTCTTTTAATAAAAGATTAATGTTAATCTAGTAAAAAAATTTATGGACTAATAGTTTAGCAATTAATTTAAATTATAGTATTATTTTAGGCAAATAACACCCAAAAAAAAGATAAAACATTTTTCTGTACTGCAAAAAATTTGAAACACTTTTATGCACAAGTAAGTAAATAAGAGATTTCACCACATATTTTTTATTTTATTTTTTGATAAAGAAAAATTCACCACACACTTAGTAACGCGATTATTTTTCCTTTTGTCCTAGCAACAAAATATATAAAGTATGGTCTTATACAAGAAAAACATGTTGATAACATTTCAGTGATTTCACAAAGGAGTAGACGAAAAACACCCACCAGTTTAGACAAACTTGAGGCAGTGACCTAGGTTGCACTGAAACGGGTACGGGTTTAGGAAACGGGGACGGAAAACAGTAACTTTAAATTTTATAGAAACGGGTACCGTATGGGTACATCAATAATAATATAAGAGAAATACTCATAATTTATAATATAAAAATATCATACATAAATTTTAATACTTAAAATATTTAGTTTAATATCTCAAAAAAAAAAAACTAATCAATCTTGTGACTTTACGGAAGTTTTTCCGGAAGTTATTTAAACGTTTATTTAAATACTCATAATTTAAACAAACGTCACAATCAGTTAACTTTATCAAAATCAATCTTACACAACATGACGTCGTTAAAACGGATCTTTTACCTTGTTTTATCGTCTTCCTCTTTTGTTTTATAAAAGAAACTTTTCTTTTATTAAAAAAATCAATTTTTTTAATCTCACTAACCCAACATATAAAGAGAAAAATCAGAGTCACTCATAGTCTCTAAAACCCTAAATTTTCATGTGATTCCATGGAAAGGTATTATTACCAAAACTTTTACCGATACATTGCGACGGTATCCCCGTAACCATGACATTCTATTGGATGCCGTCTTAATTGTCTCTAGACATCGTGGGGACGTTTCGACGGTGTCTCCATGGTGTTCCGGTACCCATGATGTACCCGGGACGTGTACTTCGTCCATATTGAAGTACCTGTGCAACATAGGCAGTGACAACTGCTACTATTTTCATTTTTTCACCTTCTGAATTCCGATTTGAGTCCGTGGAATTACTCACATTGCTAAAAACAAAAAGATATGAAAAGATAATTCACTAAAAATGAAAATTAGATTGAATGTTGAAAGGGAGAAAGATACTAATCTAGATGCTCGTTTGCTTTCACCTTTGGTTGCATAGTAGCTCATGTTGTGATTCAGTCAGATTTCGAAGATTGCTAGTTGTTATTCTAAATGATGATGTTAAGTGTCACATTTTTTTTCTTTTCATATAACCAAATTATTTTCACATTTCATATTATTTTCACTGCCACTTTACTTTATTGGTCTAGTGGTCAACTCTACAAATTTTGGGAAGAGAAAAATTAAGAGATTTAACTGAAACTTGAATCACTCTCCAGATTCAGTAATTAACCTGAGTTGAAACAACTATCAAGAATCAAATTTCATCCTTCCAACATCATAATCAACATGTAGGAGGTGAGATCCTGCAACTTTGGTTTTTACTCCATTGATTTCCAGAACACCGTTTTAGTTATGGCTACTGATATTCATATTCATCATTTCATACTTTCAAATGGACTGCGAATTGAGCTATCTATAATTTTATTTGGTTCAAATTGGCTATGGTGGACTAATTACTAGAGTGAGTTTTTTTTTTTTGGGTAAAAGAATGGTGGACACATAACCTATTTAAATTAATGAATAAACTTCTAGAAATATCTCCATATACTAATCTAAATTCTTTCTACAAAATCCATAGTTTTCTTGTCGCTTTTCTAACTCTGTTACTAAACATAATAATATGAAAATGCCTTTCGAAGACGTCTCACTTTTTATGGAAATGTTATTTGTTTTATTGCAGTACTCAAGTTCAAAAAATTTCCGGTAAATTAAAATTTGAAATTTTTAAGCAAATGAAGTTTTCGCTTCAGAAACATCGTAAAAATTCACCATTTCGGCATGTATAGCTGTAATTAGTTATGTTTTGGTTTGTGTTTAGATAAAATTTGTATATTTTTGTTATAAGTTGAATAAATCAATTCTTGTATCTGAATTCATATCAAAGAATGAAAATGCTGTTAAAAGAAAATATTTTTTAAAAAGTTTTTTTTTCTTATTTCAAAATATAAGATGTTCACATAGAAATATGTACTTTTAAATTTTATTGAATTTTGTATGACCAATAGTATTTTGTAACTTTTTCATAATTAGCTGAATTGTTTTTTATTTTATATATTAAGTGATGCTTTTTAAAGTAGAAACAATTTCTTAATTTTTGCATTTTTATCTTACAACATCTTATATTTCGAAACAGACGGAGTATAAAATATATGGAAACTGTTATTTAAAATCAGCAAGTTTTGATAATTTCCGAGGAAGTAAATTGGGTCAAGATCGATTAAATAAGGAAAACATAATGTGACTGGACCTTGTACGTCGGCCTTTTTCCCACCAAATAGAGGAAGTTACGAAATTAAATGCTTAATTTAATCTATTTATTAAAGAATCTGCAAAGACATTCTGAGGTTACTGTCAGTACAGTTGACTGCAATTTCAGCTGAACAATTCCACGCGTTAATCCTTGAGAGTGAAGCTCACCTTCCACCGGCATCTACGAAAATCAGCAGCGAGGTGTATTTGTTCACGCGTGTAAGCGCGTGAGCAGAAACAACAAAAAGATAGAACCAACTTGCTTGAAAAGAGTTATGACCATACGGCTTTAAACGCTTTTATTGCACACTCTCCCAAATCGTTTGTTTTATCATCTACCATTAAAAGAGCCAAACACGGCACTAGGAACTCTGTTTAATTGCTCCTTCCTCCATTACTCTGTCCCAAAGACAAAAACTCTAAACGAAGAAGAAAGAAACATGCATGCCAAAACAGACTCGGAGGCCACAAGCATTGACGCAGCTTTGTCTCCGCCGCGTTCAGCGATTAGACCTCTTTACTACGTACAAAGCCCCTCCAACTACGACGTCGAGAAGATGTCATTCGGGTCGGGTTGCAGCCTAATGGGTTCGCCGTCACACCCACATTACTACCACTGCTCACCAATCCATCACTCTCGTGAGTCATCAACCTCTCGCTTCTCCGACCGTGCCCTCCTCTCTTACAAGTCCATCCGTGAAGGAAGTGGACGCCGCCGATACATCAACGACGGAGACGACAAAACGGACGGTGGAGATGACGGCCCGTTTCGAAATGTTCGCCTCTACGCCTGCTTGCTCCTCTCCCTAGTCCTCTTGTTCACAATCTTCTCTCTGATACTGTGGGGTGCTAGCAAAGCCTACCCCCCTAAAGTTGTGGTAAAGGTAACTAATTAAACTCTTTTCTTAATTCTTCACTCGGTGACTCGAGCTGTGTCGACTCGTCTAGTGGACGACTGTTCCATTTCACTTTCCTTAAAAGAAACAACTTGGAAAAGCCAAACTTTTTTTTTTTTGACTCAGAAAAAAAGAGGTATCTGTTGAGAGAAAAAAGACAAATGTGCATTGAAATGTGATTAAACTTTTCTAATGAAAACAAAAGTATCTGTTGAGACAAGAAGACAAATGTGCATTGAAATGTGATTAATTTTTTCTAATGAAAACAAAAGTACCTATTGAGACAAGTAGACAATTGTGCATTGATATGCGATTAAATTTTCCTAACGAAAACAAAAGTATCTATTGAGATTTGAGACAAGTAGACAAATGTGCATTGAAAATAGACAAGTGTTGAACTGCAGGGGATGGTTGTGAGGAGCTTGAATGTGCAAGCCGGGAATGATCTGAGCGGAGTACCTACAGACATGTTATCTCTTAATTCAACGGTGAGGATCTTCTACAGAAACCCATCAACCTTCTTCACCGTCCACGTCACTGCTTCCCCTCTCCTTCTTCACTATTCCAACCTTCTTGTCTCCTCCGGTGAGATGGAAAAGTTCACGGTTGGTAGAGAAAGCCAAAGGAGCTTAGTGACGGTGGTGCATGGCCATCAAATTCCTCTATACGGCGGTGTTTCTTTCCATCTCGATACACTCTCACTGCCGCTTAACCTCACTCTAGTCCTCCGTTCCAAAGCTTACATTTTGGGAAGACTCGTCACCTCAAAGTTCTATACAAGGATCATATGCTCTTTCACTCTCAATGCCAACCGCTTCCCTAAACCCATCTCTCTTCTCCATTCATGTACTCATTACCACTGACCACACATGTGTGTGTGTTTCTTGTATCCTTTGCGATCAATTATTTTCATCCATCAAGTACAATACTAACAGAAACAAAAAGTGATCACATATAGGTGACACCGCTTTATTCCACTATGAAAGCAAAACAATGCTAAACCACTAAAACCAAATAATCTACACAGAGGCTATGTACAAAGAACCTCCTTCATAGAGTTGTATAGTCTGACGATATCATTCTTCAGCTTCAGTATCTGCATCAGTTCTATAGCTTATGTGTGTCTCCGAGTAATCTGAATCAGACACATATGTAGGAATACGGGTTCTCATGGATCTCACAGGCAGTGGATGAGCGAATTACAAGTTTCAGCAAATCAGTTAGCAATTGGAGAAATAGCAATTACATATGTGAGAAATAGTAATTGCATATGTGAGACGGGTTCTCATGGATTTTAAACATATATTTTTAATAAGTATATCATTCATAATTCTAATTCGAACTCCTCCTGGTTTGATATTTTGTTCAGTATTCGATTTGTTTTAATTCGGTTTATAAATGTTACAAATATCATTTATAATTCGGATTCATCCCAGTTTGATATTTTGTTTACTATTCGATTTGTTTTAATCCAGTTTATGAATATTACAAATATCATTTATAATTTGGATTCATCCCGATTTGATATTTTAATCCGATTTATGATATTACAAATATTATTTATAATTGGGACTTATCCCGATTTGATATTTTTTTAGTTAATTATTGATTTATTTTAATCCGATTTATGAATGTTACAAATAATAATATAAATTATTTATCACTTTACTTTAAATGCTGCGAAATGTTCATACAACATAACACGTTAAAAATATTAAATTTAAAACTTTTATGTAATATTAATTTTTCTTTACTTAAAAATCTGTAGTTATTATTTAAATAATTATTAATAGTAGTTTCATAATGTATTATTAATTAATTATTTTAAAATTCAATTAAGTGGCCCATCGGTGGTCCATTAGTCAATTAAATTAACTGGCCCATTAGTGGTTCATAAGTTTGTTGGATCCGATCAAATTGAATCAGAGTATATCTTGGTTTTGTTAAATAAATTAACACGAATTTTAAAAAAATTGTTGTCTAAACAAAACTAAGATCCGACCGAGTGCATGTCTATTTCGTTGTCGATATCAAACAAATTATCTCTTCGATTTTTTTATCTTTTTCATCGAATATTTTCTCTTCAATTCACAACTATACATCAAATCGTGTCCAATTATACAATTTTTGTTTGTCAATTCTGGATTCTACAAATTCGTGTTCAATTATACACAAATCTCTTGCAAATTCATATCTAATTTTGTTCATCAAATTCAGGTAAGCTAACTTTCTTTGATTTATACTAATAAGTTTTGTAATTTGGAAATTCGTTCTTAGTAGTCAAATAATATGCAATTTATAGTTGAATAGATGTATCCGAGTAGATCACATATCGACATGTTCATGAATTTCATTGTGTTTTTTTTTTCTACAGATGAACATCGATTCCGAATCTTTGAAGCATTTACTACTTGGTACTCAAGTAAATGAAATTTCTAATGTTAACACTAAAAGATAAGATACTAACATTTGTAATTGATCAAAGTTTTTAAATTGAAATCTGTTAGTCTATAAAGAAATCATTTTTCGTCTAATCGATTTGTTTTATTTCAGGTAAGATTAATCTTAACCAATTAGAGATAAGTATACAAATAAGGAGGTGGTTTAACTATGCAAAAAGTTAGTTCCATCCGGTTTTCTAGAATTTAGTTGATAAGATTTGCATTTAGACATGTTAAGTTAGCGGCAATGCATCGTAGCCTACTTAACATAGTAAACATAGGGTTCATAAAAAATTTAAGCCAACTTAAGTATCAAAACATAAGGTTTCTGTAAGAGCTTTTCTTGTTTCAGTAACTGAAACAATTTAGGAAATGCTAAAATATTGCTGAAAAATATGAAATTGCTTTGAGTGATCCATGTTTGTCTTGAGAAAAAGATTTGTCTTGACATCCAACTTTCGCTTGACATCAAGGTTTTAGCATTAAACGTCAAAATATCAAAAATGAAATCATTATTTAATAGTATAGATGATATATAAAGGGATTTGATATTCATGTAATATGAATTGTTACCTTTAACATATATCATCTTTTCAAAACAATACAGCTAAAGGTTTTGAAACATTTCTTTGAACACCATATTCATTGTTTTTTTATGTAGTTTTCCTTCTTTGTCCACTATCAACACCTGTAGTTCTTTTTAGAGGTCACTCTAGAGACTGCAACATAAGGTTGTCCATGTGAAAAGCATGACCTAGGTAAATAGAGGCCAACGTTAGACAAAGATTGTCCCTAACTTTTGTTTATAGTCATTACAAAAGCAAAAACTAATGGCAGTTGTCTTCTACGCATTTTAAAAGGTATATTTGTGTCTGATGGGGTTATCAATATCCTGTAAATGAGTACCAATTCACCAACATTATCACTTGTAAGCACTTTAGCTTACAAAAAAACTCATCCATTTTTGTAATATGTAACTTTGTACCATTCATTAGCCTTATAGAACCTTTGTGTTGTACAACACAAAAGCTTTATAAGGCCGCACTTCTTTGATCACAAATGGTTCCGACCAACGAGACTTGAGATTTAGCGAGAACAACCTTAGTCGCAAATTGAACAACAAAACTTGATCACCAACCTTAAAATCCCTTGGAACAATCTTCTTGTCATGGAACTCTTTGGTTATTTCCTTGTATATTTTCTAGCTCTCATAGGCTTCAAGACGAATATCGTCTAATTCATTCATCTCAATTCAGTGTTTCTCTTGTGCGAGTTTGATGTCTTGTATTCGAGCTCAACCGGAAGATGACATGACTTAAACTTTAAGGGGAGTGGTCCCATGAAATCTAAACCCCCATACATCAGACTTAAACTTCAAGGATTGGGTTTTGAGGCATCTCATTTCTCTTTCTTTTGGCATGGGCCACACCTCATGATGAACTCTTGGACATCTTTAAACATTGTTGGCACCAAAAACCCGTTTGGAGAGCCTTTTAAACCGTTTTGAACATTGCAAAGTGACCACTGTAGCTCGAACCATGGAAATGCGACAAGATACCTTCCATATATTCTTCAGCAGCGCATCTCCGATAAAGATTATATTTGCAAATGGTGTATATATAAAGCTCATCCCAATAGTATCAATTCAGGTCCTTGAAGAACTTCTTCTTTTGATAGCTATCTAGCTTAGGAGGCTCCAGTCCCCAAGCTAAGTAATTGATGTAATCCATGTGAACAGTGACATTTGACCCGATCTGGAACTGAAACGGACTCGGATGGAGAAGGATTCAATAGTTCATCATGAGCTGTCCGAAACTAAGATCTACACTTCTCAAATGCGAACACTATAGCAAGTATTTCCTTCTCCGTCGTAGCGTACTTAACTTGCGCATCATCATCGAGGGTCCTACTTGCATAGTATATCACATGAAGCTTCTTATATTTTCTCTTACCAAGAACCGCTCCAACTGCATAGTCGCTTACATCACACATTATCTCAAACAATAGGTCATAATCCAGAGCTTCGATGATGAGAGCGATTACAACTTCGCGTTTGATCCTTTCAAATGCCTCAAGACACTCTTCATCAAACACAAAAGCAACTTTTTTACATAGAAGTCTTGTGAGAGGCCTTATTATCTTCGAAAAATCTTTGATGAACCTCCTATAAAAACCGACATGACCCAAGAAGCTTTTTATACCCTTTACTGAATTGGGAGGCGTTAATCTAATCATCACATCAATCTTTGCTCTATCCACCTCAATAATTTTCTCGGAGATCTTGTAACCCAACAATATTCCTTCTTTTACCATGAAGTGACACTTTTCCCAATTCAACACAAGGTTTGTTTTTTCACACCGCTCTAAAACCCTACAAAGATTAGCAAGACAAGAAACAAACAAATCTGCATAGACGGAGAAGTCATCCATAAAAACCTCAACCACTTTCTCAATTAAGTCCAAAAATATCGACATCATTCACCTTTTAAAGATTGTTGATGCGTTACATAGCACAAATGGCATCCTTCGATAAGCAAATATACGATATGGGCATGTAAATTTTGTATTCTCTTGATAATTCAGGTGTATTGGTATTTGAAAGAAACTCGAATAACCATCAAGGAAAAAATAGTGGGTGTGGTTAGCTAAGATTTCTAGCATTTGGTCAATGAATGGTAATGGGAAGTCGTATTTTCTAGTGTCGGCATTCAATTTACGATAATCAATACACATCATATGCCAAAGTGATGGTTCCAGTCGGTAGTAACTCATCCTTATCATTCTTTACTACTATAACTCCTCCCTTCTTAGGCACTACATGGACCGAGATATCCAAGTGCTATCTGAGATAGGATAGATCATTCCCGTATCTAGAAGCTTAAGAATCTCTTTCCTTACAAGATTTCTCAAATTCGGGTTTAGCCGTCTTTGATGTTCTATGAAAGTATTGACTCATATTCTAAATGTATACTATGCATGCAAAGGGAGATACCCTTGATATCCTCTAAAGAGTAACATATGGCTTTCCTATACTTCTTCAATTCCATTAAAAGCATATAGGTCTCATCATCATTCAAATTATTATTTATTATCACCGGGTAAGTACAGTTAGGACCAAGAAAATCGTAGCTTAGTGCCTTTGGTAGTGGTTTGATCTTGACCTTCGGTGCCTTGAGCTCGCTCCAGTCCTCATCTTTGCTAGACTTACTCTTCCTAGCACCTTTCTCACTTCCATGCTCGACCTCAATCTCACTGACGCTGTGCACAACTTGCCCCAACTCCAAATATTGGGTGCCTTCACTCTAACCCTTGTGAGAATCTATGATTTCCATACCCGACCAATCCAAACTTTCCTTGTTTCACAATAAAAGTATTTTGTAGTGAATCCTCTAAAGCAATTTCCTCCAATAGCTCATCCGCTAACTCGTCTATGGTCTCAACATAGAATACTTGGCCTTCAATTGTGGTATTCTTCATCATCTTATTAATGATAAAGATCAAAACCTCATCACCCAAATGCAATTTATCCTTCTCATTTACAAGTTTATCATCAAACGCGTGGTGAATAAGAATGGATGCCCCCAAGATAAATGGATCCTTTGGTTTACCATCAAAAGCGCGGTGTGTAAGAATTTGATCAAGTACTACAAATTCTGTGGATATCACAAAATTTTTAATCATCACATGAAGTTCTTCAAGCAACCCGATATCAAACTAACACTCGCCCACTTACTAAAATACAGAGGTCCAATGGAACAAGGAAGTGTGAAGCTACCCAGATCATCTTTCTTCTTGGCAACTAATTTATGTTGGATGATAACGCTAACTTTATGGGTCAACACAACAACGCTCTCCAATGACCTTTGTCTCTCCATTTTTGCATCTTTTAGAAACTTGTTGTAAGTTGAAGACAACACAAAGGCATCTATAATGGGAATGGTCATGGTAACCTCGCTTATTTTCTTGTCCAACATCTCCATATACCTCTCCATTAGTTGTTTCTTAAAGCATCCCCAGAAGGGTATCTTTGGCTCATAAGGCGGCGGTACAAAGAGAGTCTCTCGTTTTGAAAAGTTTGTACCCTTTGAAGTCCCTTCATTAGGCTGTCTTTCTCTTTAGTGATCAGTTCAACCACTTTTCCTTTTCCTTTGTCAACTACATTTCTCTCAACTACCTCTTTTACTTTATAATGTCACTCACTACTTCATCTTCTTCAATATTGATCACTACTTCCCCCACTATGAAATTCTTTACCACAACAAAGTGTAATGACATTGATGTATTCCTTTGGGTTGGGTTCTGAATTTCCGTGTAGTGAACCCATTGGTCACTTAGACAAATAGGCGAATTGAGAAACTTGGTTATCAAGGCTTTTGACATGAGAATTATGGTTATCAATATTAGCTTGTACGTTATTGTACCTCCCATCAACCTTGTTATAAATCTCCGCCATTTGGTTGGTCATTTCTTGTGTCCTTTGGCTTGAACCACTAAAAATTGTTGAAGCATGTTCTTCATGTCAAAATCTTGTGGAGCTTGGTTATAACCACTCACATCTCCTTGATAGTTGTTGTTTGGAGGTTGGTAGCTTTGTTGAAAGTTATGGACAAACGTAGTTTTAGTTGGAACCCACCTTGGTTTCCTTGAGGTTGCACTTGTTGGAAGTTAACAAATTGCTTTGGTTGGTAACTTTTCCCTTGAGCATGTTTGTGGTGGATAAACTTGGTCTTAAGGATTTTCCACATTGGTGCTCCGGTATAAGAGGTTAGGGTGGTTTCGATAGTTTGGGTTAAAATTCTTTCCTTGAAAACCTCCTTGGTTGGCATATAGTTGACCTCTTCTTGAACCTCTTCATTTCCCTCAACATAGACCCCTATCTCTTGATACTCTTGTTGATATATTTGTTGTCATCCATCAAATTCCCCAACATTGTTCACCAGCTTTTGAATTATGAGAAATGCCTTGCTCATCTTGTCTACTTTCTCATTAAACTCCTTAAACTTTTGGTATTGAGTACTAGATTTCCTCAAGTCCGTATCATAGTCACTTCCATAGCAAGCATAACTTTGAGCAATTTTCTCTATCAATTGCTCCATTTAGTTGGCATTCAAGTTATTAAAATTCCCATAACTAGAAGTATTTAGAGCTCGTCCACACTTTTAAGTGTTGCTCTATATCTAAACTCTCTGTATCGGCCTCTGAAAAAATAATTGGGAGATCATCTCCAATGAAATTAACTCTGGCCAGTTGGCTCCATTTTTCTGATGTCTCTACCTTCCTCTGGTGCTCTTTTAATAATCCGACGTAGTTGTTACATGCTGCTAGTGTTGCCATTGTTTGCTAGTTGGTATTCTCTACTCTTTTTAGGTGATTCTTTCATGTGATCAGGTCGACATGTTAGTCTAGCAATACTTGTAGGTCATCACTGGAAATTGTCTCTAGGTGCTTCAACCGATATTTGGGCTCTAATATCTCTATATGCGGGTCTGTACTCCATGTATGGTATGTGAATGACATCCGAAACTTTTCCCTTTTTGTACTTGTTGAGTAGAAAATCTTGAAGTTGTCGACATTCAAATGTGGAATTTCCTGGTCTTTCATGAAAATCGGAATAAGGGGAAGTTGCTTATTTTTTTATCGTATCCCTTGGATTGAACGTATCATTTGGTATCAGATCGGATGTAATCCTCAGATAGGCTTCCGGTCGGACGTATCCCTCAGATAAGCTTCAGGTCGAACATATCCCTCAAATCAGGCCTTAGGTCTGATGTCCTTATTCCATGGTATCGATGGGCATTGTTTGTCGCCAACGTAGTATGTAGGTGATGTCTTCTTGCATTTTTCATCTTTGTATCTATCATAATGTTTTCGAGGTTCGTGGTATGATTATTTTGGCCTATCTTTAGAGGAGGTCGGTATTTTTGGGGGAACATGTAACTCTTTTAATGTCTCACGTTCTTCTTCGATGTTGATGTAGATCGTTTCACGATGAAGGGTGCCTTTCAATATTGTTGGCGTGCGTTCCATTAGGATCTCGCGATAGTGGCATTCGAATCATAATATTTTCTGGAGAGCTTTAATTGCTTTGGTGTAATCTATTGTTATGCGAGAAGTGACTGCTTTAAAATGATCTATATAGTTTCTCAAGCTTTCACCCTTATTCTGAGTGATTTTCCAAAGGTCAAGGCTTGATTCTCCTCAAGGAATAAATATGGAGTACTACTTTATAAAGGCTTGCGATAGATCGACAAAAGAGTTAATCGTGAATGCCTTCATCTTAGAGAACCACTGTAGAGCTGCTTTGCCCAGATGTTCTATGAACAAGTAGCAGAAGACCACATCTCTGACTTCATTGGATAATCTGTGTCGCCCGTAAAAACGATAATGAGTGGATATGTTTAAGATATGAATTGTGTCTTCCCTCTCCCCACATCTTTTACAAGCTTGTACACCCACCATTCCACGGGAGGCTAGCGATGCTCCTAGAGAAAGGGATCCCGTAGTATCCTTCCACGTTAAGCTTTGAGATAATCTTCAACTCAATTCTTATGCTACCTCTCTCCTCAAACAATAATTACATTGCATGCAAAGCTAATAATTTACCAGTTAAATTTTTTAAAAAAATGAAGAGAGAAAAGGTGTGCTGAATCGTCATGACCTAAAAGCTCTATTCATCGATGAGAAGTTCATCACTTATGACACAACCTCTTCAATTTGCCTTCACCATAATTTCACTTATCTACAAAAATTGTTAGTGTCTCGAGTCACTTATCTAAATTTCACCACTGATCTTCAACCAAGCAAGCGACGAGCAAAACTATTGTGGTCTTCAATCTAAGGTTAGTAAATGCTTCTCTAATTCCTTCAAGATCGGTGTTCTGTTTTCGGTTTAGCATCGACTTTTGGTGCTTGTAAGAGTCAGGGCCGACCCAATGTTATGGGCTGCCTAAAGCAAAAAAAAAAAAGTTGGTCCATTTAAAAAAACAATTAATGATGTTAGAGGGAATCATTAATGACACAATCATTAACCACTGCACTACTAAGAAATTTTACAAAATTGATGCTCCTAAAATGCTATTATAATTTTGGTATCTAAAGCTCTTGCGTGTTGGATTTTAGCTCAGGACCGGGCCTGGTTAGAGTGATGTCCGTTATTGGGAAAGCACGTTATCCAGTTGTTCCCAACACATGAAATTTCCCACCAAATACCAAACTCAAAAATTTGGGAAAATCCACATTTTTTCATCCGAGCATAAACAAAAATTATAAACACATATAGACCATGTTCGTTTCCTCATCCAGATGCAGCATCTGCATCCAACATACAAATGCAGCATCTCTATCCAACATCTAGATTTAGTATTTGGATGCTGCATCAGATGATGTTCGTTTATGTATCTCGCTTTTACATCTAAATGTTGCATCCGGATGAAAGTTTGTTCATTTTTGAGTTTGTAGCATCCATATCTAATTAATTAAAAATGACCAAAAGGAAATGTTTTATACTAATAAATATTAAATGATTTAAATTAATTATACATTCAATAATTACAAATTATTGTTTACATAAAATAATTTTATTTTTATTCACACTTAAATATTAAATGATTTAAATTAATTATGCAATGTTATATTTTTGGGGGAAAACATGTTTATGCGTTTTTATGGGAATATATGTCTCCATGTTTTTTACGGAAAAACATGTTTATGTATTTTTATGGTTTTGGCAGAAAAACGTGTTTATGTGTTTTTAGAGTTATGGTGGGAACCCATGTTTTCTTTGGCAGAAAAAATGTGTTCTCACGTTTTCCATGTTTTAAAATTTTTTGGCAGCTATGCGTTTTGACGCGTGTTTCTGCATGTTTAGCGGAAAAACGTGTTTCAGTGATTTTAGAGTTTTGGAGGCAAAACGTGTTTACGAGTTTTTCATGTGAAATATGTTTTTTGCTTTTTTGGGTAAAGATATGTTTTCATGTTTTTGGCGAAAAAATATGTTTCCGGGTTTTTAACGAAAATGTATTTCTGTGTTTTTAATGGAAGAATTCGACTTCATTTTTTAGCTGAAATTTTTGATTTTGATAAAAGTATATTTTTAATGTATTTTATTAGAAATAAAATATTTTAAATAAAAATTATCAATATAAATGATGAATATGATTTAATAAAAATAGTTTTAGTTTTGTGAGAATTTAAGGCATCCAGACTCTCATTTTTTTAGTATCTTAAATATTTGTGTTTGGTGTGGATACTATGTAAGAAAATGAGTAGGGCCCATATACAATAGATTATGTTTGTGTTTGGTGAGGATACGTGTAAGAAATCAGTTAAAATACTTGTCCCCTAGATATTTATGCAAAAATATATAAAATTTGAAAAAACAAAACAAATTACAGTAAAAAGCACAACGCCTGTGTGCAAGAGACACCGACGATGGCCGAAAAACCCAGCGGATGCTAAGAACTCTTGAGTTTAGAGAGGAGAGAGAAGAGAGCAAATTACACTTGACCTCCAGATATTTAAGCAAAATTTTGAAAAAAAAGTCTAGTGATATATCATGTAATTTACATAGCTAGTAAAAATTATATTGAAAAATAAGTTACACTTCTAATATGTAGTAGGTGAAACTTTTATTGATATACATAGGAATAAAATTATAATCTATAAGAAGGATTAAAAGTAAATTAAATAAGGTCAATGTAGATTTTTTTCTGACAGCATAAAACCCAAAAATTCTAACGACAAAAATATGAGTTACTATAGAAATAGGAGAGATATTCTACCTCTTCGTCCTAAGATCTACGGAGGAAGGAGATGACCATGAGAGTCGGCAGAGATTAAATAGGTTTAGAAGCAGCTCCCTCGGAATATCATTATGGAGCCACTTCCCCTTCCACTCGTTCAGCTTCCGGGAGTAGACTATTGATGTCTTAGCATCGAAGTCACGGCGAACCCGAGACGTAAGGTTTCGTTCCTAAGTGAAATCTTGCTGAAAAAACATTAATTAAACAGTAATCAATTTAAAATTAAGTTAAAAATATTACCGCAAATTGCCAAAACCATAAATCTCGGTCAGCCAACGACATCTGGCCGTATGTCTGGATACGGATGCTGGAGCATTTCGTTGAGCATCCGGTTGATGGAGTTCGTTATCCCATTATGGGATAAATAGAACCTAAGAAAAAAAAAGTTTATAATTCTTAACAATAATAAATGAAAAGTTTAAAAATTTAAATAACGTATTACTTACCAAATATTATTGCCGTCACAATCTGGATGAAGGGTGGCAATCTTTCCCGACCGGATTGGAAAACAAAGTCTTCAATGCTCATCTGGGTAGGAGCAGAAGCAGCATGAGGAGTTGGTGATGGAGATTGAGTCTCCGGAACAGGAGCGAAGCGGTTTTGACTCGTGGAACGACGACGTCTCGAACCACCGGATTCGGAGACGGAATGAAATCGACCATAATTCCTGAAAAAAAGAGAAATATTATAAGTTTACAAATAAACAATTTAAGAGTTTATAAAATTGCAACAACATATAAAAGTTTAATCTAAAAACAAAAAATTAAAATTAAAACTTTATTAAAACTTAAATAAAAATTAAAACTTTATTAAAACTTTAAAATAAATTTTAAGTGTAAAACGACAATTTAGAAAACATAAATATTTTGATATTTCAAAAACAATATATGTTATTAAATTATGTCATTTGTAAATTTTTTTACATAATTATATAAAATGACAAATATATATTACAAATATTGAAACTAAATTAAAAAAAAATTTCAAAATAAAATCGATTTTTAAAAACATCAATATAATAATATAATATTTAATATTATAATTATAATATATTAAATACGTTTTAAATCCATTACAAAATTTTAAAAAATATTTACAATCATATTAACATACATATCTACTAAATTCAACATTTTCATAACACATATCCTAATTGTTCAATCAAAACCACTAACTCTAATCTTATAAACCTAAAATAAACTTTCCAATTCTCTAAATCAACATTCCATCTCCTAAATCTACTAAAACATAAAAACATACATGTTTGGACAGATTGGATCCATTGGAAATGGTTTTTGATGAGTTTGAGACTTCTAAACCGCGATTTCCCGAAGTTTTGGAGGATTTGAGATTTTGTGGAAGTTTCTAAATGTTTCTGCGAATGATTTCGGGGAAGAAAAAGGATTTGTGGAGGTTTCTAAATGTTTCTGCGAATGATCGCGCCATAAATAAATCGTGTCAACGACAGTTACCGATGCAATTAAACATGCAATCCGTCAGAAATTCCAACAGATTTCGACGGATTACGCAGAAATTTAGGGCATTTATTACGCATCCGTCGGAGATCCGTCAGAATTTCCGACAGATTTCCGACGGATTCAATAAACCCAAGAAAACGTTGGAAACAGACATTTCCGTCGGAATTTCTGACGGAATTCGCGAAATTTGAGATTCCTCAGTTATTCAAAAAACATTTCCGGGTGTTATTTTGTCGGATCGGTCAGAAATTTCATGTCTTCTCGAATGTCAGTCAACCTTAAACCTTACCACGTGTATCACGGAGTCCGTCGGAACTTTCCGACGGGTTTAGGGTTTTGATGTTTTTTGAAAATTTTTTGCCGAAGATTGCGATCATACAAAGCCATTAAAACCTTTGAATGTAGGAAATATGTATTTGTATTTCAAATAAGTCATATAATTGCTAAAAACATGAAACAGAAATTTAGGGCATTTATTACGCATCCGTCGGAGATCCGTCAGAATTTCCGACAGATTTCCGACGGATTCAATAAACCCAAGAAAACGTTGGAAACAGACGTTTCCGTCGGAATTTCTGACGGAATTCGCGAAATTTGAGATTCCTCAGTTATTCAAAAAACATTTCCCGGTGTTATTTTGTCAGATCGGTCAGAAATTTCATGTCTTCTCGAATGTCAGTCAACCTTAAACCTTACCACGTGTATCCCGGAGTCCGTCGGAACTTTCCGACGGGTTTAGGGTTTTGATGTTTTTGAAAAATTTCTGCCGAAGATTGCGATCATACAAAGCCATTAAAACCTTTGAATGTAGGAAATATGTATTTGTATTTCAAATAAGTCATATAATTGCTAAAAACATGAAACAATACCTTGTTTCAAATAAGTCTAATATAACTCGTATGTAATGTAATCAACGTTTAATCAAAATCATCGAACGTTCACCATTTTCATACAAACATCAACTTCCATGGTATGTTATGAATCTATAAAATCAATTAGTGTTACAACTAAGTTTCCATACCAAATACTTAGTATCTCGGACAAAACAAGAGTCTGAAACCCCTTTTCCGTCGGAAATTGTATCGGAATATTTCAAAATTCCGACGGATTTCCGACAGATGCTTAAAACAAAATTTCAAAATTTCGACGGATACTTAAAAATAAATCTAAATCACCAATCCGTCAGAAATCCGGCGGTTTTCCTTTCAAAATTCCGACGGATTCCCGACGAATACTTAAAAATAAATCTAAACCACCAATCCGTCGGAAATCTGTCGGTTTTCCTTTTAGAATTCCAACGGATTTTCAACGAAATGACTTATTAAATTGTAACCAAAGATCCGCCGGATATCCGTCGATTTTTTAAGAATTTCCGACGGATTTCTGACAGCTCTTCTTAAAAACCCGACGGAGTTCCGCCGGTTACGTACAAAACTAGACATAAAGTTTGCCTGAAGTCTTAAAATTTGTAACATTATTTTTATTTAGTTTTAAAGTATATAATAAAACCATAATCCAAACAAAATTCAAACAAACAAACTTTATTGATTATATAGTTTTTAATATTACAACATTTATTTAGAACAGAAAATTAAAGTGAAAGCGTAGATTTATATTTTAATCCATCTTATCCTCAGAGTCTTGGATAACTAACGGTGCAATCATCTGATGTGTTCCGATGACTTTAACACTATTGTTTTTGGTAATGTTTAGGAAGTGTTCACCACGCGGTGAAACAGAAACCCCTACATTTTGGACCAAAACAACCGCACCAACTTTAAGAACTTTGTTAAACCCCTACATTTTGGATAGAATTTTAGTTAGGTAATGGTTGTAGATTTTGTTTGTTGTTGTACTGAAAAAAGAGTAACCCACTATATATAGAACTCGTGTCCGTCGGAATTCGAATTAAAAGAGTTAGGTGTACTTAAATCGGAAGGAAAAATGTGTGTAAACCAACATTTTATTAACAAAGTTAGGTGTACCTAATTCGGGGGAAAAATGTGTGTACCTATCCCCGTCATCCGTCGGAAATCCATCATAAATTGTAGGAATTCCGATGGATTTCCAACGGAATATTATTACTTATATAAACTTTACGTATCCGTCAAAAATCCGTCGGAATTACTTAAAAGATATAGTAAAAGAGTTAGGGTGTACCTAACTCGGACGCAAAATGGTGTGTACCTAACCTCTTATCCTCGTTGAAATCCTTCGACATTTTTAGAAAATATTACCGTTTTCGTACAAAATATGACTGAAGTATATATATCGCAAAAATACGATGGATTTCCGACGGAATGACTTAAAATTCTGACGGATTTCCAACGATTTATTGGAATATAGTGGGGAAAAAGTACAATAACATTTATTTAAAACCTATACAATACATATCTTAACACAATGTCACATTCATGAAACAAACTACAAACATAGTTTACATATGGAACACTTAATTTTCATTCTCAAATTCTGCCTTGTGGAATTGGCAACAATTTGGATACTCGTCTATAGGACAAACATAGTCGACCTCAGGTTCTTCCATTACGCCACGAGTAGACGTGTTACCATACCGATGGTCAAGACTTTCTGTTGTTAATTTCTCTATTTCATCCAAATCAAGTTGATCTGGTGGTGATTCAACGGGTTAGGCATACCCACTGAGCTGGTATTCATCATTGGTGTGAGACTCCACTAATTCTTCCCCTAAATCACCAGCGGTATGCCGGTTAAATAACAGTTGATCACACATATGAGAGTCGTGATGTTTGTGTGTTTCTAAACCAGCGTCGAGTTCTGATTCCATAGTCGCCCATCCCCATTTTGCTTCCATCTCCGTTCGCTCCCTGTCCCATTCTGCTACCTTAGCTTTAAGTTGGGAGTCAGTTATACTCGAGAAATCTTCAATTTCTCTATCTGAATCAGAATCATATGATATTTTCAAAACTTTGAAAAGATGGTTGTAAATATAATGATAGTATTATATATATAGACGAATTGGAATTGAAATTAGGTTCCAACTACATCAAATATTGAAAACGTGTTCATAATGTGGGCAAGTAGGTACACTAAACATTTCACACGTAACAATTCTCTCACACCAATTTAAAACCAACCAAATGATCAAACATAATAATGTATATACATTTACAATAAAAAAATATAAAAGAACTAAGCCATTAATCCTCCTCTTCATCTGATCCGTTCGACGAAATTGAGTCGGAATCGTCTTCGAATTCACCACATGAATCATCTGAGTCTGAATAAACCACATCATCCCCAGTTTGTGTTAAATCAACCACGAGGTCAATGTCACTTGAATGTTGAACAGGATCCATCTTACTAACTCTAGTTGGCTGGAGTGCATCATGTTCTGAAACTCTATCAATTCTTCCTCGTGGGTTAATTGAAGTAACTGTGATCCAAGGATCTGACCTAGCTGATGTACGAGGGAAACGAATGTAGCAAACCTACAAACATGAAGATTATTTGTAAATATCAAAAAATAGATAATAAATTATATATTAGAAAATTTTCAATTTCATTCAATAAATCATACATGGTCTGCTTGTGATGCTAAAATAAATGGATCGTACTTAAGAAGTCGTCGTCTTGAATGTATCGATGTCACACCGAAGCGATCAATTTGAACACCGCGACCAATGAATGGATCATACCAATCGTGCTTAAACACAATGCACTTCAAATCCAACATGCCAGGATATCGAACTTCTAAGATTTCATTCAATATGCCGTAATATACAACATCACCGGATCGCGCAGAAACACCATGTCTGAATTAGGTTTTCTTCTTCCCTCGTCAAGAATCTTAAATGCATATCCACGTGTACAATACCTTGGATATGAAGTTGGAATGTTATTTGGACCAGTAACAAAGTCAATTACCCACGACGGAAATTCTAGACCATTTTTGATGCCCTCTGAAACCTATGAAAATATAAATCAAGAATATTAATTACAATACGATAAATATTGCATTAGCATTATAAATTAGTTAATTTTTTAAAAAACTTATGTAATATCGCAACCAAGAAGCAAATTCTTGTTTTTTTATAATATCAAGTTCTGCATCAGTCTTTTCTAGATAATAGTCTCGTACTAGCGTCATATAAATCATGTAATGTAACACATAACAATGGTTATAATCAAATACCAAATTAGACAAAATGATTAGTAAATAACATTAACTAACTAATTATTAATTATCTTTCGTACTCCCGAATATCCTCACAATTTGTGAGAATATACGTATGCAAGTGCGCAAACTCCTGCTCAGATAGTTTTCGTTTCTTTCCTTTTCCACTAACTTGACCAATTTGTGAAAACAAATCAGGAACATACACCGGATAAATAGCTCTCTCACCCCTATCATCATGGCATGTCAGACGTTTACTCGTACCATGCACTTCAGATGGAAAATAATATTCAGCAAATTGTGAGGCTTCTTCGTTGAGGCTTTGTGCGACAATAGATCCCTCAACTTTGCTTAAATTTTTAACCTTTTTTCTTTAGATGGAACATGTAACGCTCAAACGGATACATCCAACGGTACTGAACAGGACCTCCAAGTGTAGCTTCTCGTGGGAGGTGGATAGGAAGATGTTCCATAACATCAAAGAAAGACGGTGGAAATATCTTCTCAAGGTTACAGAGGATGACTGGTATATTGTCCTGTAAATTTAGTATTGTCTTTGTAAGTCTAATCTAGACTTCATATTGTCTTTCGTCTTCCCTTGCACGTTTAAAACAGTGTTCATTATGTTGTCAAAATTTTTTTTCTCAACGTGCATTACATCTAGATTGTGCCTCAACAAATGATCTTTCCAATAGGGCAAATCCCAGAAAATACTCTTCTTATACCAGTTGTGATATTCACCAACACCGTCAACAGGTAGATGCCCATTACCCCTGCATGTAGGAGTCCTCTCAGCGTCAAAATCTCGTAATTGCTCTAATATACAATGTCCATCAATCTCGGGAGGTGCACACTCAAACACTTGTTTGTTCTTCGTAAACAATGTTCTCGACCGACGGTAAGGATGCTTAGTAGGTAAAAACCTTTTGTGGTAGTCAAACCAAGACGTCTTTCTTCCGTGATGTAATTGGAATGCATCGGTGTAATTTTGGCAATACGGGCAAGATAATCTTCCATGCGTTGACCATCCAGATAACATACCATATGCTGGAAAATCGCTTATTGTCCACATAAGAACCGCACGCATCTTGAAATTCTGCTGCAAAGAAACATCAAATGCTTCAACTCCATGCTGCCATAGTATTTGTAACTCATAGATCAATGGCTGGAGGAATATATCAAGTGACCTCCGTGGATGCTCTGGACCGGGAACTAGCACAAAAAAGAACAAAAACTCTCTACGCATGCACAACGAAGGTGGTAAATTGTAAGGTGTTACAATTACTGGCCACAACGAATATTGTCTTCCATGTTTCCCAAATGGGTTAAATCCATCTGTACATAACCCGAGGTATACATTTCTACGCTCATACGCAAAATCTGGATACATTGATTGGAAATGTTTCCACACTTTTGCGTCTGATGGATGTGTAATCTCTCCATCTTGATGATGCTCTGCATGTCATCTCATTACCGCTGCTGTGCGTTGAGATTGATATAACCTTTTCAATCTCTCCGTTAATGGTAAATACCACATCCGTTTATAAGGAATTAGAACTCTTCCACTACTTTCTTGAAATCTCGGTTTTCTACAAAACCTACATCTTGTACGGTTTTCGTCTTCTCTTCAATATATCATACAGTTGTCGATGCACACATCTATTGTCTGATACTGCAAACCTAGACCACCGACTAGTTTTTGTACCTCATAATATGATGCGGGTGAAAGATTATCTTCAGACAAAATATCTTTCACGAAATCTGCTATTGCATCAACACATTCTTCCGCTAAATTGTAGGTCCGTCTTAATAGTCATCATTCTACTTGCAGATGATAACGGTGAATGCCTTTCTCTACAACCACTATATAGTGGCTATTTTGCTGCATCTAACATATCAAAAAAATTGTATGCTTCGGTATTTGGTTCTTTACCCCTATCTCCATCATAACCGGCCGACGACATGTTTTCCCTAAACAAATCATTCACCATCTCAACCGTACCAATATTTACATCTACTTTCCTTCTATCTCCTATGCTATCCACAACATTTGGTAAGCTAGCTACTGCAATTCACAATGAACAGGAAACCTAATATTCTACTCCAGTGGACCCCTCATGTTGCTCAGGAGATTAAGCTTAATCTGAGAGGAGGTATATGATCTCTTGCTTCCTTGTTTTGACTAATGTCATGAGATTTTAATTGATCTTCAGTATAGGTTGTGCAAACGCATCCGGTGACTATAAGTGGTTTAGCCAGATATGAGCATTGTGTATGTGTCATCCCATGGGATTATCCAGGGGAAGAGGCGGGAATAGCCATTTTGAAGGACGTGTCCACTTGTGGTCCTCAGAATTTTGATGAGGTAATGATACCAATTCATCATTCTTTTGCATAAATATAGTGAAAATCGCATCGAAACAATTTCAAAGTGACATCCATTTACACTTTAAATATATAGGATATATCAATTACTTCTAATATAAATCTTCAAACTAAAAATATTAACACAAAAAGAACTCATGGACTAGATTCCATGTATGAGCCGTCAAAACATTTAACGGAATCTTTTCCAGTCAGAGTATTTGATCTCATCCTGTTACAAATAATGATCAAATCCAACAAATCTACCTATTTGCAGCACATACGATTAAGATAAATAGTTCCACGAATAACTTCATGATGTGTAGTTCTCCCTGCAACATTGGGATCTCTGACTGACAATTCTCCGTAAATCATTTATGTCATGGACAATTTTATTTTTAACTTGCACGACCACGATAGATAGGGCCTGTATGCAACACTCTTAAATTTCTAAATTTTTTGCATCTATTAGTTTGCAAAACGAAATGCACTATCTGAGAATTAAACCCGAGATATGGTGTAAAAGATTTTAAACCATAGACTACTAGACCGATGAAGTAAAAATCTTTATAATAAAATAGATTTGAATTATTTGTTTTAAATAAAAAGATATAAAGATAAAACATTCTCTTCCAAAATAAGTAAAAGATTTTTTTCTATTTTTCATGTAATTAATTAAAAAGGATATTTTTTGCTTCTTGTACATTCTCATATTTGTTAATTGTAATAAATATTAACATAATTGTTAAATTTAATTTTTTTTATTAAAAATATGTTTAAATCTATGTCATCAAAATTTTAATGGAAAATAAACAGTTTGGTTGAATATTTTAACGTTGCATGCTCGAAATCTAGTTTAGGAGTTTGAGTTAATGTTTTTAATTTAAAGCTTTACAGTGCGAACAAATAATATCCTTAAAATATAAAGTATAAGTAGATGTCAATTGAAAAAAAAAACATAAGCGAGTTTCCCGTCTAATAATAAGTGTCAATTATCACGTTGCATACTCGAAATCTAGTTTAGGAAGTTTGAGCATATTGATCCCGACAAGATATGTTCGTTATCCCTTTCATGATTCGTTTAGAAATAACCAATTCGTAGGGCGGATGGAATACTACAGGAGGGATTATAACAAATCCGGATTTTTAGAATTACGAAGGGGTAGCCGGAGCACATACCGTGTTTTCTGGCTTGTGCTTCTTGTCAGCTATTTAGCATTGGATATATTGAGATCTACATCGTAAAAATTATTTTCGTTTCCGCAGAGACCAAAAGATTGGATCTAACCGTAAAAAGAATGCTTGGCTGATAAATAACTCACTCTTGGTCTGCTGATTTCTTGGCACGAATAGCTATTTCATGTACTGAACCATGGTCTTTGTATCACTCTTGTCCTAATTTCTTATACCCGTTTGTAAACAATTATGTAACCATTGAAGATTAATAAAGCATTTAGAGAGCAAAAAAATAATAGTGTCAATTATCATTTACATTTGTTGTTATTATGTGTAGATTGATGTCAAATTTTTCACAAGTCAGAGTATATGCTATGACATGGAAGACATGGAGCCCAAACCGAACAATGATCAACTTGAGTCAGACGATATCCCGATATCACGCAAATAAAATTATGTTCGTAGTGGGCATAGCAAGCACTCTCTCTTCTCTTCTCATGGTTATTGGTTTACCCTTCCTTGTTACGTAATACCTTGTAACATGCGTCTTAAAAAATGGTCCAGACTGAAAGAAGATAAAGTTTTTTGTATTTGAAAGAAGACTGAAACTTTCTTTAACTCTTCATTTCATTTCTTCATTGTTTTTACATTCAGCTCTTACGCTTTTATATTAACTTACAAAGCGTGAATCCTAATCTTACTTAGTCACGTCGTCATTTCATCATGTGGCTGTAAGAGCAAGAGGTTCAAAGCTGTTCCTTAATGTGAGCTGGTCCGTACCACAACCACTTGCTTTTCTGCAATTCCTCTGCTTTTGTTGTCTTTATTTGCAGGTACTAGTGCAGAAGACTGTTGGGAAGCAAGCTTGGTTGAGTGAGGAGGTTTCTCGTTTGAACGGTCCTTATTCACTTTGTCATTGGGTCCACTTGCAGGTTTTGCAGGTTCTGTTGTTGCTGAAGATTTGAGATTAGGCGAAGACTCTGTTTTACACAAAGGTTTTGATCTGTTGCAGGAAAACTTAGAAGACTCTTCGTGGTGCAGAGGGTTTACGTTGTTAATAGCCCCTCTCAACTCTTGTGTGGACGGGAAGGCAACACCGGGTTTGAAACGAAGAGAATTGAACGCAGTCTGTGGTAAGGATTTTGTAAAGATGTCAGCCAACTGATGATAGGTTGGAACATGTTTGACAACGAGAGTTCCTAAGGCAACACGCTCTCTTACGTAGTGGTAGTGTGTTTCAAAGTGCTTTGAGCGGGCATGAAATACTGGGTTGGCCGAAAGATGGACGGCAAACAGATTGTCACAATAAAGCTCTGGAGTAATTGACTGAGGAATTCCAAGATCATGCAGCATAGTATTTAGCCAAGTGAGCTCTGAGGCAGTAGCAGATAGACATCTGTATTCAGCTTCAATGGAGCTTTTAGAGACTGTTTCTTGCTTCTTTGATGACTAGGAGATAAGATTTGTGCTAAGGAAAGTACATAAGCCTCTAGTGGAGCGTCTTGTAGTTTGCATCCAGCAAAGTCACTGTCACAATATGCTCGAAGAGTGAAGTCAGTATGTTTGTTGAAGGAGATTCCCATGGTAATAGTGCCTTTAACATAACAAAGTACATGTTTAAGAAGGCTGAAGTCAGAGATTGTGGGAGCATGCCATTTTTGGCAAACAAAGTTTGTTGCAAACTATATATCCGGCCTTGTGAGAGTGAGAGTGAGATATTGTAGCTTGCCTGCTAAACTCCGGAATTATGTGGGGTTTAAGAAAGGTTCTGCCTGCTCAATGGTTCTGTTTGATTGCAGAGGAAGGGGAGTTGGCATAGGTGAGCAGTCCTCCATTTGTGCAGCAACTAAGAGTTCTTCTGCATACTTCTGTTGTGACAAAAAAGCCCTTCTGAATGAAAGAGAGCTTGAATTCCAAGAAAGTAATGTAGCTTACCAAGATCTTTCATTCGGAATTGTTTGTTTAGTTCACTAAGCAGAGATGTCAGTAAAGAAGAACTGTTCCTAGTGATCACCATGTCGTCTACATACAAGAGCAGAAGAATAACATCACTGTTGTTGATGCAAATGAAGAGAGACGGATTAGATTTACTGCAGATGAAGCCAAACTCCAACAGAAAATTACTAAACTTGTCAAACCAAGCTCAAGGCGACTGTTTCAAGCCATAAATAGCTTTATGTAATTTACAAACATGAGTAGGCTTTGTTTTATCCACAAAACCTGCGGGTCGAGTCATATAGACATTTTCTTGTAGTTCTGCATGTCGAAAGGCGGTTTTGATGTCCATCTGCTTCAATTCCCATTGCATTACTGTTGCTATATGTAGTACAAGTCTCACTGTTTCCGTTCTCACAACTGGACTGTATGTTTCAAGATAATCAATCCCTTCTTCTTGATCAAAGCCTTTTGCTACTAATCTAGCTCTCAGCTTGTCTAGAGTACCATCAGCATGAATTTTTGTTCTAAAAACCCATTTGCAACCCAAAATATTAAGATTTGGTGAGAAAGGAACTAGGTAACATGTGTTTATCTCTGAGCATGTGTCTATTTCTTCTTGCATTGCTTTTGTCCATCCATCATGTTTTAAGGCTTCTTTTACGGTTTTAGGTTCAGTAAAAGTTGTCTTCTGTAACATGAGTGCATAAATGGGATTTGGTTTCCTGATGCCTTTCTTTCCTCTAGTAGTCATTGGATGCAGGTTTATAGGTAATGGCAGAGGCAGATGAGGGGCTAAGTCTGCATTATTTTCAGAGATAGACAAAGGAGCTATAATATGTTCTTGTTCATTTGCAGCAGAGGAGTTAATGTTGTCGCCTATAGGATCAGGATCAAGGCATACCGTATGCCCAGAACATTCTCCCCTCTGACTAGCAGAAGCATTCTCAAGTTGAGGCGAGGCAGAGCAGAGGTGGTGAGTTGCAGATGAGGAGAATCTGAATCCTGTAGTGAAGAGGACTGATGTAGTGGTTATGGTTCTGTTAAGATTGGCGTTCTATTTGATGAAGTATCAGCCTCTGTAGCTTTTTCTGGTGCCCTTTGATGGAAGCTTTGAAGCCATGCTTCTGTGAGAGGATTGTTTGTAGAGGAATTTAATGCAGAGTATCTATCCAAAAAAGGAAATGCATGTTCATCAAAGAGAACATGACGACTGATGAAGACTCTTCCTGTAGGTGGATAAAGACATCAATATCCCTTGTATTTGTCATTATAACCCAAGAAATTTGGTACAAGAGTAAGCTCTGAGTGTGGGATAACAGGCACATCCGAAGGATCTGAGTGATGAGTAGTCAAGCTTTATTCTAGTGAGCTTTTCAAATGGAGTGATGTTATTCTTAAGAGCCGTAGTAGGTAAGATATTGATCAGGAAATTCGATGTCACAAAGGCCTCAACCCAATACTTCTGAGGAACCTTTCCTTGAAACAACATGGTCAGTCCAAGTTCTGAAACATGTCGGTGTTTTCTTCATATAGCCCATTCGGTTGGAGAGTGTGAGGGCATGACATGTATTGTTGTATGCCACAGTTTTGCAAATGTGTCAAGAACTGGTTACTTACAAACTCTCCACCCCCCATCACATTGAAAAACTCTGATTTTGTTGTTATATTGGTTTTCAACAAGCTTTTGGAACAGAAGAAATATAGAGTAGAAGTCTGATTTCTTCTTCAAAGGATACAACCAACAAAACCGAGACCAATTGTCAATGAAGGCTACATAATACCAGAATCCTTGGACTGAAACTATTGGAGAAGGTCCCCACAAATCACAGTGGATCCTTTCCAGACGCCTAGAAGCAACAAAAGACGAATGCGAGAAAGGTAAACTAGTGCGTTTTCCCAGCTGACATGCCTCACACATGGAGTTGGTTTGCTTATTGATAGTTATAGCGTGACTTGTTGAAAGCTATTGAATGATCTGATTGTTTGGATGACCAAGCCTTTGATGCCAAATCGCATCACTTGCAGGTTGTTGACGATTTGAGAAGAAGGCTTGTTGATGATGATCATTCAACTTATAGAGCCCATTATGGCTTGTTCCCAAAATGAGAAGCTTCTTTGTTTCCTTGTCCTTAACACGCACCCCATCACAGTCAAATTTCCCAAAGCAAGGATAATCATGAGTAAGTTTTGAAACAGAAAGTAATGATTTTGCTATATCTGGACAGACAAGCACATATTTTAGAGGTAATGTACCTGATAAAGTAGGCAAGGTTGTTGATCCTGTGTGAGTAATGGGAAGAAAGTTTCCATCTCCAATCATTACAGTATCATTCCCAGTGTAATTTTGAGCTTGCTGCAGGTTGAGTGGGGAGTTGGTAACATGAGCAGTTGCTCCTGAATCTGGAAACCATTCTTGTCCGTTTAGCTCAGAGATGTCAGTTATCCTTAGAGCCGTAAGAGCGGATGGCATGTCCTCATACTGATAACTGTTGTTGAATCTGTGCCAACATTTTAGAGCAACATGACCTGTTTTGCCACAGATTTGACAAACATGCTTATTTTCACCATTGACAAAGTTAGAGTTTGCTGCTGAGGAGATCTGCTGATGAAAGCCTCTTCCTCTAGTTGAAAAGAAGCTACGACCTCTGCCTCCTCTATTGTAAAGATGTCCTCTTCCTTTGTTGTTCTAGTGATTTGAGTTAAAAGGTGTTTGAATGGTGGTGAAGGCAAGATGGGGAGAAACAGTTTGTTATGCTTCGTAGCTTATTAGACGATCAACATAACTTGTCAACCTTGGTACTATGTCTTCAAAGATAGGATGAGGTGAGAGATCCATGGACCCTTCAATGGAAGTTTTAATTGGCTCATACTCTCTTCCTAAGCCATGGAGAACCGTGAAAATTTTCATGTTTTCGCTCACAGGGTTGCCAATAGAAGATAGTTGCTCACAAATGCCTTTTATTTCCTTAAGATACTCAGACATAGATCTGTCTTTCCTCTCTATAGTTTGTAACTTTCTCTAAAGCTCAAAGAGACGCGAGGATGATACGTTGTTGAAGTGGTTTGCTAAGAAAAGCCATATTTCTCGAGATGTGTTTGCTGCAACTACTTCTGAGAGGATGTCTTCAGACAAGGATCCCAAGAGCCAAGCTTTCACAACCTGGTCAGATTTATGCCACGAAAAATAATCTAGGTTTGGAACCTCATTGTCTTGACCAGCTATATTAGGAACTGGAAGAACAGATGCAGGAGCAAGAAATGAGCCATTTATGAATCCAAACAGATTTTGCCCAGATAGGAAAGATTCAAACTGTGTTTTCCAGAGAGTATAGTTTCTCTTAGTTAATTTCACGGTGACACAATTAGAAATGTTTAGAACAGGAGCAGTATATAGTTCAAGAGCCATAGCTCTGATACCGTGAAAGAAGATAAAGTTTTTTTGTATTTGGAAGAAGACTGAAACTTTCTTTAACTCTTCATTTCATTTCTTCATAGTTCTTACATTCAGCTCTTCCGCTTTTATATTAACTTACAAAGCGTGAATCCTAAATCTTACTTAGACACGTCGTCATTTCATCATGTGGCTGTAAGAGCAAGAGGTTCAAAGCTGTTCCTTAATGTGAGCTGGTCCGTACCACAGCCACCTTGCTTTTCTGCAATTCCTCTGCTTTTGTTGTCTTTATTTGCAGAAGACTGTTCGGAAGCGAGCTTGGTTGAGTGAGGAGGTTTCTCGTTTGAACGGTCCTTATTCACTTTGTCGTTGGGTCCACTTGCAGGTTTTGCAGGTTCTGTTGTTGCTGAGGATTTGAGATTAGGCGAAGACTCTGTTTTACACAGAGGTTTTCCTAGTGCAGAGGGTTTACGTTGTTAATACAGACATCTGTTGATACGGCGCTTAGGCGCCATATGACCATAGACTGTGATGATTATTTTTTAGTCATTGGAAAATTTTTGAGACTAAGAAAAGTTGTCATAGTATGCTCTAGGCTATGGTTTCACTATCGTATGCTGTGGGCCAGACGTGGGTATATGATCTCTTGCTTCTTTGTTTGACTAATATCATGAGATTTTAATTGATCTTCAGTATAGGTTGTGCAAACACATCCGGAGACTATAAGTGGCTTAGCGCAGATATGAGCATTGTGTATGTGTCATCCCATGGGATTATCCAGGCAAAGAAGCATGGAATAGCCACTTTGAAGGCTGTGTCCACTTGTGATCCTCAGAATTTTGGTGAGGTACTGATACCAATTTATCGTTCTTTTGCATAATATAGTGAAAGTCGCATTGAAATTTTTTCAAAGTGACATCCTTTACACTTTAAATCTATAGGATATTTTACTTCTACTATAAATTTTCAAACTAAAAGTATTAACACGAAAAGAACTCATGAACTAGATTCCGTGTACGAGCCGTCAAAACATTTAAGGAACATTGTCCATTAAAAGTTAGTGACATGGTTTTAAATTTATTTTTAATAAACCAACATAAATTTTGATTAATATCTTTTTATTTATTACAATAAATATATAAAAGAAGTAGTGGATGTTTTTTTGCGTCTGTTACATATTTGTCAGAGACATTTGATCACATCAGGTTACAAATAATGATCAAATCCAACAAATCTATCTATCTGCAGCACATGCGATTAAAATAAACAGTTTTACAAATAACTTCACAATGTGTACTTCTCCCTGCAACATTAGGATCTATTATTGACAAATCTACATGAATCATTTATGTCATGGACAACTTTACTTCTAACATACAAGACCACGATGAAGAGGTCTTTATGCAACCCTCTAAAACTTTTAAAATATTTTGCATCCATTAGTTTGCAAAAATATGCACTATCTAAGAATTGAACTCGAGACCTGGCGTAAAGATTTTAAACTCTAGATTAATAGAACGATTAGTCTCACGAAAATAAAAGAATCCTTCAAAAAATCCTTTTATAATGTAGATTTGAATTATTAATTTTTTTTAATTAAAAAATACAAAAAATGCTCCACCAAATAAGTAAAAGAGTTTTGTTCTATTTTCATGTAATTAATTGATTGAAAATATATTAAGGATAATTTTTTTTGTTTTTTTTTACATTTTTCATATTTTTTAATTGTAATAAATATAAAAATAATTGTTAAATTTAATTTTGTTATTACAAAATAACTTTAAATTTATTTCATCAAATTTTAATTGGAAATAAACAGTTTGGTTGAATATTTTGACGCTGCATACTCGAGATCTAGTTTAGGAAGTTTTGAGTTACTGTTTTTAATTTGAAGCTTTATAGTGCCAATGAAATATCCTGAAAATATAAGTATATGTGGATATCAATTAAAAAATTAAGTGATTTCCCGCCTAGTAAATAGTGTCAATTATCATTTACATTTGTTGTTATTATTGTGTAGATTGATGTCAAAGTTTTCGCAAGTCAGAGTATATGCTATGATATGGAGTCAGAGTATAGGCCAGAAAAAAAAAACAGCTCTAGTGGTAAGGTTTGACAAACACAGGCTGATATTAAGACTAGAGGCCAGCAAAATAAAAAGCTCGTTCATCCTCAATTGTGATGGAATCATATATAACAATGGTGACGCAACGAGTAGCCCTGAAGAAGAGTGGGAATACACATTGTTGCTGCTGTTGTCAAAAATTCAATCCAAGAAAGTGGCTCTTATGAGAGATACCAATTCATAAGGTCGCTAACTCAACTCTATTTGGGGAGGTGATTTATGTTTTAAATCCTCTATATATTTTTTAAAAATAATCATTTGTGCTGATGTGTCAAATCCACAATTTTTTGATGATTTTTGAATTACTTAATTCATCTTTTTTCAAACCTATTCCATTTGCCAAACCCTCCAATTTAACTTAAACTCTTTATTCTGTTATTCTTATTCCATTTTCTGAACACTAACAATTAATTAATTTAAATTTCCATGAATAAATAATATCAAATTCTTATTCCACAAATAATTTTCGTTTATTATTTTCAATTCAATCAATATCTAGTTATTGATAAAAAGTTTTCTTTAAACAATTTTTGTTTTATTTATCATATTTTCTTGATCTAGATATTAATAACAAATTTAACACTTCAAAAACTTTTATAAGAAAGAATTAATTTATGATAGCAATATTTGAGTATATTACAAAAGATATATAATTTTAAATACGAGAATATACAAAAACACATCACCTCAATAAAATAATTAATATCCATAAAATTTATATAAATATACAATAACATAACATATAAGATAGTAAAAATGTGTCAATTAAACAACAAATTCTATATATATAATAAAATCAAATACAACAAACTTTGTTACTTGAAACATATTGAAAATTGATAATATATTTATCTATAAAATATACAAACATGCTAAAATAATTAATATCCATAAAATTTTTATATAAATATAAATTAAAAAACACATAAAATAATAATAAAAATATTAAGTAAACAATAAATTAATTTAACTTTTATATATAATGAAACTAAACACGACAATTTTTTTTATCTTGAAACGTATTAAAAATTTATAATACATTTATCGAATAATATATTTATTAAAATAAAAATTCTATAAAATTAAATAGCAAACAATTTTCCCATCTTACCTAGTTTCTTTTATAAAGTAGGTCTTCAGATTGTATGTTATAAATTATGGAGCGAAAATTTTAACAAAAAGGACGCTCTAAGGGAGAAAAAAAAAAGCACATGCTTGTATACATGGGCGGACCCATTCACAAGTTAGGGGTGTCTTTTGGCCCAAGTAAAATTAAGAAGTATGTTTTAGTGCATAGAAAAGCTGAATGGTCCAACAGCATATTTGGTATTTCTTTAAGTATTGACACCTCTTAATCCTAGCTCAGTTCCCCTCCAATTGGCCTATGTTGTAATTTTCGTTTGCTATTTATGTATTTTTGCTATTATTTCTTGAAAATACAACATTTTGGGGGTCTAGTACACCTTTTTTGGTTATGGAAAAACATATATTATTGTGAAAACTTTTTATTTTTTTCTTAGTAGTTAGTGTTTGCGTAATAAACTTAATGCGATAAATTATGCAAACAATTTTTTTATCTGGCTCCGCGGAAATTCAGCGTGAGAAACACGTGGCAGGAGAATCTTATGTTCTCGTCTACCATGGGAAGGAAAGATCAAAGAATGACATAACTTGCTCGGAGCAAACAAGTGCTCACGTGCGTTTTGTAGCTTTATCCGTGTGACGTGGCAACTTTCGAGTGGTCCTCTTGATGCCTTCTCGAAAAAAGCATTATTTAGGATTTTTTTTTAACGAGTTCGTTTTCTAGCATATAATAAAGAAGATATAGGGAAGCAAAAGTATAATGAACACTGTTTTATACGGAGATGGCAATTGTGGTGACGATTTTCTCGGCGAATTGGCACAATCTCTCCAAATGATGTTTCTATACGATTTAGATTACAGTTTTGATTTTTTTGGGCAGAGAGGTGGACAGTTTTCTTCCCAAATTTTCTCAGACGGTTATTTCCATGTTGAGAACCACAATTCAACGTGACGCAACTTTGGTGATTACAAGTGGTGTCCTGTATAAGCAACGCATCATTTATCAATAATTCATACCAGTCTTCTCAAATCAATTTGGCAAGTTTATATCCTATTCGATTTTACAACGTGTTAGTAAAAGTAGCATATAATTTGCATAGAGTAGTCCAAAATCTCAATTTTGGAGCGGATGATGAACTTTTTGCGTTTCCAAAAGAGATTATTAACCAGACTTTAGTGGATAATCGTTTCATCCTCTTTGGTCGACCACTGGTTCGACAGAAACATAATTTTTGCTTAATCATTACCTTTTTGCCTCGAATTTGGGGTCAAGCAGATCTGGTCCATGGTTGAATTATTGAAGGGAGACAATTTCAATTCATCTTTCCCACTGAAGAATCTATGGCAATGGTGTTACGAAGGGGACCTTGGGCCTTCAATGATCGTATGTTGATCATCCAACGGTGGGAACCACAAATACCGCTACTCAATTTCATTATATTTTGGGTACATATAAGAGGAATTCTTTTTCAATTTCTCAATCGTGGAGTTGTTGAACATATTGGGTGAGCGATGGGGAAAGTCCTTGAAGTTAACTTTGAGACAGAGGCAGCGGCACAAGTAGATTATATCTAGGTCCCTCTCCACTGGGACATAACACATCCGGTGAGATTTCAGAGAAGCTTTCAATTCACTGCAGATTTTAATACCCTGCTTTGATTTCATTTTGTGCGTCTCCGTGGCTTCTGTGAAGTGTTTGGGCTTATCACATATGATACTGGAGCGTGCATTATTCAGAATGGAGGAGAGGAACAGGATGATGATGAAGATGATGGAGAGATTCCCCCTACGAGAATCCAGAACTGAGGTGTGATTATCCGGGGCCTTGATGAGGATAATGGATTGGAGAATGCTGATCAGAATGATGAGGAGGTAATCATCAAGGAAGTTGTCCAAGATCAAAATGAAGGAAATCCTGCTGATGAGGATGAATTAGTTAATGAAGATGATCTGGAATTTTCTGATATTGATCTGAATAATGATGCTGTTGCTAATTTGGTGGATTATAAAGGGCCTTATGATATATACAGGGAGGAGATGAATGATAGTGAACGTTTAATCCAGTCCCACCTTTTGAGATTCAACCGGTGACATCCCTGGAAGCTCCGTACACAGAGTGATTACATGTAGTATTTTTCCTTTTGCCTTAATGAGTTCTGAAAACAGGGATCCTTCAAATGCGATGATTATTAGTGACCATTGTAAACAGAAGAGATAAGACCAATTGTACAACTCGGAAGATGGTGAGAAGTTATAAATGCCTTTCTGTGAGAAAGATGAAGGGAGTGGCTCCAAAGTGAAAGAGTTTGACTTGACCAGAGGCACGGTGGGCCTGAATCTGCTGGAACTATATATGATCTATATATGAGAACAACATGCTGGAACTATCAGGATCTAGGCAATGACTTGAAAGTTCAACGCCTAAAGGAGATAAGCCGTAAGTATCTCCCGGACGTCATGTGCCTCTGATATGTTTGGTTTTTTTATCGCGTTTTAGTATGTGTTTTAGAGTCATTATATGTGTTTTTAGAGTTTTATCAGGTCAAATCATGCTAGGAAGAGTTCTAATTCCTTTTGGAGCAAGATTAAGAGCAAAAGATGCAGAATCATGCATATATGTCTGAAGTTTTCCTTTATGTGAGGAATCTCCCACTGTTCGATTAAGCTCAACTTTGGAAACAAGATGGATATTTGAGTTATCTTTCATTTTTAAGTCGTTTGAAGTCGATCCAACGGTGCAATCAAAAGTTATGATGATTTTCATGAAAACGGTCCAATCTGGCGAGCAGATGAAGCATGCGCAGAGCCAAGACGCCGGGAAGAACCAGATCGATCGATCCCAAAATGCCGTAAGTTTCCAAATCGATCAATACAGACCTGATCGACCTGTCCAGAACTAGATCAACCTGTCCAGAACCAGATCAATCGATCAAGTCTTGGATCAATCTATTCGAGCCTCAAAACCTGCCCGAGAAAAATGGAAAAATTGCTCTTTTTCCTAATTTTTTAGGATTTTGAGCTAGAACTTTTTGAACCTATAAATACTTGTTTTAAGCCATTTTTTAGGCTATGCTTATTGGATGCTTATTTTATGCTGACTTTATTCTAAGCTTTCTTTTATTTGAGACATATTGTTAAGAGATATCCTTTAGAATTTTATTGGATTTCTTCATGAGTTCTTCATCAAACCTTGGTTGTTTCTCAGCTTCCATAGATGAGTAGTTCTCTAGTTAAGACTTAGGGTTTCGAAGGAATGAAAAACCATTGCATCAGACACAAATAGGGTTTTTATCTTTTGTCATCTTCATCTATTGTTATTATTAATGCTTAGACTAGATTAACTACCTAGTTTTATGATGCTAGATTGAATCTATTCTCCAAAAGGTTATAGGTTATTAGATAGAACATAGATGAACTGATCGTCCTTAGCCAACGAAAGCTGATGTTAAGGCGATACGTGAACATATCGAACCCATTAGTTAATGCTTGTTTAGGACTCTAAGTTCAAGCAAAAGTTTAGATACTTAGTTGGTTAGACATAGTAATTGATGCCACAAAAGTGGATTGGTTAGACGTTTCTGTTTGAGTTCGAGATAATTTTTAATTAATGCCCTGAATAGTTGTCTAGTTCGTGATTTCTGAATTCTAGAGAATTCCCTAAAGCCAATCGATTTTAATCCATAAGTTTACTTCGTTATTTACTTTCAATTGTCTTCTTAGTTTCATTCTCAAATAAACAATATTTCTTTTCGTCTTAGCTTTGCATTCTTTCGATAGAATCGTAGTGCAACTTGGTCTCTGAGGATTCGATCTCTTCTATACTACTGCTTTTGTCTGTACATTTGCAGTTATATACTTGGGTTTAAAACTAGTGTATCAAGTTTTTGGCGTCGTTGCCAGGGACCAAATGTTGTCCTATTTGTGTCTATCCACCTCAAGGCCAACAAATCCAGTAATCCTCCACTACTACTAATGATTCTCACAGTGAACTCAAGGGTATTATGCAGCAACTCCTTGTTTCTCAACAGAAATCCTCCAATGAGATCAATGCCAAGGTGGATGCCATGTATACAAAGTTGAATGGTAAGTTTGAGGGCGTCTACACTCATCTAAGGTTGTTTAATACTCAGGTTGCTCAGGCTGTAGAAATGGTTAAGCGTCAACAAGGAGTCCTTCCAGTGAATAGAGAACAAAACCCAAAAGTATGTATTGGTATGCTTGGAACATGTTAAGTCTCCCAAAGCGTGAAGGTGGTTTAGGATTCCGTGAACTGGAAAATTTTATTACGGCTTTATTAGAAAGGAAAAGTTGGAGAATTTTTCAAAATCCGCAGGGTCTAATGGCCAGAGCTCTAAAAGGAAGGTACTATGTTAATACAAATTTTCTTAATGCAAGACAAGGTAAAAAGTCATATTTTATTTGGATGTCAATATTACATGATAGGAATTTGATGAAAAAGGTCTTTGATTTGTGATTGGTGGTGGAACAATGGTGAATACTTGGTTAGACCCATGGCTACCAACACAGCTTCCAAGACCACCAGCCAAGAAAAGTGTTAATAGTACATATTGTATGGTTAAGGAGCTAATAATGATTTGGGATCAGATTGGAATGTGAGTAAGGTTAGAGAATTAATCCATCCTGAAGATGTTAATTTGGTGTTAGGTCTGAAGATTTGTCTTAGTGTTAAAGGAGAACTTCTTGGTTGGAATTATACCAAAGAAGGTTGTTATACAGTCAAATCAGCCTACTGGTTAGTAACACATTTAAATTCGGAATCAATCGCAACATCGCAACCTGGAAATATAAACCTTAAACGTCAGATTTGGAGAATTCAAAGTGCCCAAAAAATTAAACATTTCCTTTGGTAATTAATTTCAGACGCTTTATCAACAAGTGAAGCTTTGAAACGAAGGCATATTAGTCAAGATCTGTAAACGATCTTGTGATGATGAAGAGACAACAAAACACCTGTTTTTTACTGTGGATATGCTAAGTCAATTTGGCGAGCTTAAGGTTTTTCTGATATGACGATATTGGATTCATCATCAACTTAAAGCTTAAAGTAGTTACGTTTCATAATAACTTGATGTCGGCTTATCATTCTCAGATCCTTTGGAGAATATGGAATAGTAGGATTTTGTTGTGTTATCGTCTTAAAGGATCCTCTTATCATCTTAAAAATACGGTAACGAAAGTCACCAAATCAATTAAAACAGCCACGTCAGCTTTCGCCCGCGGTAAACAGACCATGTGAGTCACACGTGATGTTTTTTATTCCTTCTCTTTCATTACCTCAAACGCGGATTTGCTGCGTTTGTTGCACATATACGACCAAGTCGCTTTTTTTGTTGGCCTTTTTATTTGTGTTTTCTCTTGGAGGGTTTCTTTCTTTGCTTCTTTTGTTAATGTTCTCTACGTTTCCGACGCCTTATTTAGAAACAAAAAAGGTGAAAAACCCAAACAATAAAAAGAAGAGGAGTAAATTCTGAAATTAATGGCGAAGAAGGTGAGGAAGCTTCACGTGACGGTGAAGCCGGTGAGGCTTGATGGTTTACCGGCTATTCCCGGTGATGAAACGTCGGCGAAGAATATTTCTGCGACGGTGAAGTTGAAATGGAAAGGACCTGTCTCCGGTTTCGGATTGGGACGTGTTCCATTCTATCGGTCGAACCGACCTGTTAACCATACGACTTCTAAACCGATTGCTTCGGGCGTAAGCCACGTGGAATGGGAGGAAGAGTTTGAACGCGTTTGTTGCCTTGTTGGCCCATGGAGCATCTCTTTCAATGTCTTCTACGTGAGTTTTTTTTTTTTTTTGGGATAGTTAATTTTAATAATGTTTAAATTCATTTAGTTGAATTAATCTGTTTTTGGTATTAGGGAGAGATTATGAACGTGAAAATAAAAAATTCTGTGATCGGAAAAGTGTCGTTGGATTTATCGGAGTTAGCGTCGAAGCTTGAATCAACGGTGGAGAGAAAGCTTCCGATTCGGTCAAAAGGTTCCGTGCTTTCGAAGGAAGCAACTCTTGTGGTAAGTTGGTCAATTAAATTTTAAATAACATTTTTTAAAATTAATCAAAATGTGAATTTGAAATATTCTTGTTCTCATTGGATATTAAATTAATCTCGTAAACATCATGGAGGGAAAGGTTTTAAATACTGTACATTGAAAGATTTTCCTTTTTATTCAATGAAAAAAGTAAATTATTAATCTACTTTTAATCCTTAATTAATTAAGACACGCTCAGGTCAACGTGACTTTTTCGGAAGTTAGAAACGACCCAGACGATTTTATACAACTTGGTCAGATCTCGGTTGACTCAGCAATTCCAACAAAGATGGCGAGTCTTCGCGGCAGTGGCAGAGATTTTGATTCGTCATCGTCTCCGGCAACCGCGTCAAGTTCCGGCGGATATAGCCCCATTGTGGAAACCGGTTTATCTTCAAGCCCGGAGAAGAACAAGTCTGAACCGGGTCATAAAGCCGGGTTTAATTGGTGGAAGAGACGACGGTTAAGCTTTTCTTTGACATGGAGAAGAGAACCGGTACGTAACTGGTTTTCTGAATTTAAAAAAATCCGGTTCGATTTTAGTCACTAACCGTAGAGGTTTATTTTGAGCAATTGTCTCCTAAGGTCTTTCTGAAAAAAAAAAAATCTCCTATGGTATTCTACAATATGCTAAGGTCATTTTTAATGAATTGAGAATGTGAATACGAAATTATCCTTAACTTATTAAATTGAAAAGAAAAACAAAATTAAACAAAAAAAGGAAATATAGAATCGAAACCTCCGTCGATCGAAACCTCTGCCGGCGAACCACCGACGACGACGACGTTGCACCGTCGAGCTTACTAGTGGAGTTCTGCATCACTTTCAAGCTCTGCATCACTATTACTTCGCCATCTAAGCTTCAAAATAGGTTCTCCAAATTTTGTTTTTGATTCTATGCACATTTGGTATTTGTACCATGGTTTTTGGGTTGATTAGGACTTTCAATTGGTAAAAAATAGATTTGATTGGTTGAATCGTAGTGTATTGTAGATTAGAACCCAAAACGACTCAATTTGAGTTCTTGCGGATAGGAAAACTAGGTAAAACTAGTATTGATATTACTGATAAATGTAGTATAACTAGTAAAATTAGTATTATTGATAATATAGTATAACTAGTATTATTGATGAATCGTAATGTATTGTAGATTAAAACCCAAAAATACCCAATTTGAGTAGTTAAATATTAGTGTATTGTAGATTAGAACCCAAAACGACTCAATTTGAGTTCTTGCGGATAGGAGAACTAGGTAAAACTAGTATTGGTATTACTGATAAATGTAGTATAACTAGTAAAACAAGTATTACTGATAAATATAGTATAACTAGTATTACTGATGAATAGTAATGTATTGTAGATTAGAACCCAAAAAAACCCAATTTGAGTAGTTGAATCGTAATGTATTTTAGACTAGAACCCAAAACGATCCAATTTGAGTTCTTGCGGATAGGAGAACTGGGTAAAACTAGTACTGGTATTACTGATAAATGTAGTATAACTAGTATAACTAGTATTACTGACTGGTTGATGTTGGTTTTTGGCAGGATACTATGAGCAACAACGTCGCATGTATAGTTTAATGTTGAAGACATCAGTGGAGGAGATAACTTTGTCGATGATAGAAGGTAAGATATATAAGAAGCTTGCATTAGATGAAAGTAGGGTTAAATTGCAATTGAGTTACTATCCACTGCTGGTGGGATGTGAAGAACAATTTACTATTTCTGATGATGAGGATGTGTGTGTTTACCTAACATCCATTGATAAAGAGAATCGTCAATGTATTTTGTTTGTGTAGGTCATCACTATATCAGAACTGCCCGAGCTCTCACTGCCCGAGCAACTATCGAGAGCGGGCATAAGTTCTTTTGGTATGAACTATGACGATGAGTTACATTCAAATGATTGTGACAGAGCTAAACACTTTTGAGATTGAATACAATGTCGGTAGTGATGGGAAACCTTATATGGTGAATTTGCTCTTGAAAAGTTGCAGTTGTAGGGTGTTCGATATCGAAAGGTATCCTTGTGTGCACGCATTAGCCGCTTACATTGAATTCCTAAGGCATGATGATAGAGCTCGTGATATCCAATTACATGAGTTGTGTTCAAAATATTATTGGACGGAGTTGTGGGCAATGGTGTATTACAGGACAATTTATTTATTGGCGGATATGTCTCAATGGGATGTCCTAGGTGATATCAAAAGCAAACAAATCATACCTCCGGATCGAAAAGTAAATAAGAGAAGGAAGAAAGTAAAAAGGTTTCCATCGGCTGGGGAACTGCGTCCAAGGACACAAAATAAAAGGAGGCATATACAAGGACTCCAACGGTTGTTATTTGGAAATTGTACTAGTGTTTAATTTTATCTTCACCGTTTGTAATACTATTTATTGGCTCGTACAACTACATTAAAATGGTTTTTCGTGATGTAAAACTACATATTGTTTCTGTGAAAAACTGGGTAATACAGGTATAACTAATGGAAAACTGGTATTACTAATAGAAAACATGTAAAACTAATGAAAAACTGGTATTACTAATGGAAAACTGGTAAAACTAATGAAAAACTGGTATTACTAATGGAAAACTAGTATTACTTGTTCTACCCAGTATTACTTATGTTACATTGTATATTAAGAAACAAACTACAATAATACTATATATTAAATGCTTACATAAAACACTAATAAGAATTATATGTTAATCGACTTAAATCAACTGGTATAACTAGTATAACTGGAAAATAATAATAATTATGTTACAATATTACATTGTGTATTAATAAAGAATTATATGTGTTGTAAAAGTCAGATATAAATGGTTACAACATGTATTAAGATGAGAATTACAAAAATACTATGTATTAAATTGTTATGAAACAATCTACACCATATATTCTTTATACTTTTAAGGTAACTTTGTAAATAATAACCAATTTAGGATATCAAAGTTACATAAATATAGGTTTTAACATATTAATGCATAAAAGACTAAGAATTATATGTTAATCGACTTAAATTAACCGTAAAACTAAAAAAAAAAACAAATTTTAAGGGCACGTTATACTAATTAAAATGGAAAACAACCAAAGTAATACTACTTGGAATTTTGGTATAACTACTATATTAAGTAATACTAATTGGAACTTTGGCGGCGGCGCACATCCCCAAATACACACGTGGGGACATAAATATTTGGCGCCAAAACCAAATTTTTTGGCGCACATCCCCAAAAATTTGGCAAAAATTTGTTTTCTCTTTCTTCTCCATTCTCTTCTTCCCAAAGCTCAAATTTTTTTTCTTTTCCTTCTCCATTCCCTTCTTCCCAAAGCTCAAAATTTTTTTTACTTCTCTTGAAATCGTTTTCCTTCTCAATCACTTTCAGGTAAGATTTTCAATTAAGGTTAGGTCTTGATTTGGTTTTCAATTGTGAATGATTTCGATAGTTCTACATAGTATTACTAGTGTATCGATAGTTCTACCTACCTAGTTCTACCTAGTATTACTAGTGTTACGAATTGTGAATGATTTCAATAGTTCTACTTAGTATTAAAAATTTGGATTAAGGTTAGGTCTTTGATTTGGATTAAGGTAATCATGGATTCAATCTTAGAGAAGGACCCACACTACACTGAAATGAAGAGGAACAAGGAGCTATACGACATGAAATTTTTAATAACCGACAGTGACTATGGCCTTCCTTTAAACTGTCCATGTGGTGGAAGCATCATCGAAGAGACCTCAATCGAAGCGCCCATAGGAAGGAGATACTTTACATGCAATGTGTTTAAGGTGAGAAGAGGACATCGATTTTATATTAATGACATTAATGTTGAATATGTGATGCTATATTTGTCTTTATGTGCAGAATGATGGCTTACGCATTCGAAAATTTTGGGTTCATGCTATCGAAGAAGAGTTGACTAAGTTAAGGAAAGAGTTTGATGAGCAGTCCAAATAGGGAAGCATCAGACTCCATAAATTGATGATAAAACAATTGCGTAGGGAGGTGGAAACAATGCCGAAGAGATTTGAAACCTGAAGGAGATAGTGGCTGGGCTTGTGGGTCGAATCAAAATTTTTTTTTTGGTCCTATGCCTTGACTTATCTTTTTTTTTTTTGTAAGACTTAACTTCCTTGGCGACTTATCTTTGTTTGTTTTGCAAGACTTAACTTTCTTTTGGATTTATCTTTGTTTCTCCTTTGATTTGAAACACTCTTGTGTTGTAAGATGTTTGATCTTGAATTGTGTCGTTATAGTTCTACCAAACATAGTTCTACCTAGTATTACTAGTATTACGAATTCAAATTAAAAAAAACACCATAGTTCTAACCAGTATTACTAGTGTTATGAATTCAAATAAAAACATAACTCTACCAAGTATTACCAGTAATAAAAAAAATAAAGAATAGTTCTATCTAATATTACTAGTATTACGAATTCAAATAAAAAATACCATAGTTCTACCTAGTATTACTAGTGTTACGATTTCAAATAAAAACAAAGCATAGTAACACCTAGTATTACTAATATCGAATACAAATAAAAAAAATAGCATAGTTAAGATACAAAAAAAAGTAGCATAGTTAAACAACCAACATAGTTCTCGAGTTCAAATACAAAAAAAAAACAAGCGCCCATTGTTTTCTTCATAACACATTGGTCTTCGACCTTGTCACTCGTGTGTTCTCGGCTACTCGAGTCTGTTTAAAACCCTTGGTAGGTAGTTGGGGGGAAGGACCAACATTCTCTTTGTCTGATGGGCTGTGGAACGAGTAGTGACGGGCTCCTTGCCTGATGGACCTGCAGGCGCCTGCAAGTATACAAAGCAATTACCAAGCGGATACAGTTATACTCAGTATTACCAAGTATTACCAAGCAACTGAAAACAATTATATCTAGTATTACCAAGTATTACCAAGTATTACCAAGGAATCGAATACAATTATATCTAGTATTACCAAGTATTACCAAGCAATCGAATACAATTATATCTAGTATTACCAAGTATTACCAAGCAATCGAATACAATTATATCTAGTATTACCAAGTATTACCAAATCTTACCTTTGACTTCTCTTCTAACTCCTTCATAGAAGCTTCCAAAGATCTGAGTCTTTGGTCAAATCCATCAATTTTTTCCACAACTTCCTTCATCTGTTCACCCATCCCTTTTACGAGGTCCACCAATTCAGCGAAAGCCAAGTCTCCCGGTCTTTCATTGGTGGCGGCTATTTCCTCGTTCACCGCATTCACATGTTCCTCTCCTAATCGGAAAACAACATCTTGGTTAAACATTTCGTCAAAGAAAACGGTATAGCCTTTACGAAGACATTGCATCCAACTAGCAACAACAATATCATGGTTATCATTGTCGTTTTCTTCTTCCGTGATTGTAGCTAGAAACGAGTTTTCTTCACCTCTAACTACTAGGATACTATCAATATCCTGTGAAGTAAACAATGGCAAAATATTATAACATAATAAACCAAAATAATTCATACAATAACATAGTTCTACCAAATATTACCAGTAATACAAAAAATAATAGCATAGTTCTACCCAGTGTTACTAGTATTACGAATTCAAATTAAAAAAAAGATTACTAGGATTACTCACCATAATTCTACCAAGTATTACCAGTAATACAAAAAAATAATAGCATAGTTCTACCCAGTGTTACTAGTCTTACGAATTCAAATAAAAAAAGATTACTAGGATAACTCACCTTAGTTCTACCAAGTTCTTTATTAATTTTCGAAAGAGGAATTCCTTTTAATTCGCCTTTCTTGAACTTTCTTCAACCGGAGGTTCTTCTTCTTGCACCAGAGGTTCTCCTCCTTTAATAGTTTCGTCTTCTTGAATCGGAAGGAGTTCTCCTTCAATCCTCTCATATTCTAGAACCGGTCGCGGGTTCTCAACACGAGCAGCAATCTCTTCTCCTTTTTTAAATTTGTTTTTTCTTGTTTCCCGAGATCTTGTTTCTCCATCTTATCATAACCATTTTCGTTGATATCGAGTTGAAATCTCAACAATTGAAGCTATTTGACACTAGTTATCCTTAGTATTACGAAAGAGGAGAGAAAGAGAGTTTATGGAGCAAATGTGAGAGAGAGAATCAGAGTAATTGGAGAAAGAGAGTTTATCGATGCTTGACAGAAAATTTGAAGAATTAGGTTGATTTTCGGTTTTGATCCAAAAAACTTTGGGTGGGTGGATAAAACCCAGGTTTTTAATGTGATTATCAAATTTTCATCTGGGCAAATCGTAATAAACCATTTTACAATTAAAATTAATTCAAAAAAAATTATGTTTTAAACATTACCTTCTGAGATTTTCCTGAAACCAAAATGACTCTTTCATACGATTCTTCGTTTATTTTTGCAGAGTGGATGAAGTTACAAAGATAACACCAGAAGGTCCAAAACCGTCGGAGACGGAATCAGAAAAACCGGCGACGGATTTATGTATGGAGGCAAATAAATGGGTGACGAAGGATTTGGTAAGTAGGGATGGCAAATCAAAACTGAAATCTGAAGTTTACTCAGCATCGATTGATCAAAGAAGCGAACAAGCCGCCAGAGAAGCAGCATGTGCGGCTGTTGCAGTAGTGGTGGCTCATTGGTTCCACGCCAATCCTAAGCTCATCAATCCTTCAAGAACAGAGTTCGACTCGTTAATCACACAAGGCTCTTCTTTATGGCAGTCTCTTTGCGACCAAGAATCGTATCTAAGATTGTTCCCAAACAAGCATTTCGATCTTGATACAATCGTTTCCGCTAAGTTACGGCCGATTAGGGTTCGTACTGATAAATCATTTACAGGGTTCTTCAGCCCAGAGAGATTCGCTTCGCTAGAAGGTCTAATGTCGTTTGATCAGATTTGGGATGAATTAGAGAAAGAAGAGCGTTAGCTTCAAGTCATGGTGAATCTACGGTTTATATAGTGAGCTGGAACGATCATTTCTTCGTTGTCAAGGCAGATTTAGATGGTTATTGTGTAATTGATTCTTTAGGGGAAAGATTGTTGAAGGTTGCAAGCAAGCTTATATTCTTAAGTTTGATGATTCGAGTTTGATGTATGAGAAAGAGGATTCGTCGGAGAAGCTGGTTTGTGAGGGTAAGGAGTGTTGTAGAGAGTATATAAAGAGATTTTTGGCCGCGATTCCTGTGGTGGAGTTAGCGGCGAAGGAGAAGAAAGGGAATGTAATTGATGTGTCTCTTCTTCATGAGAAACTTCAGATTGATTTGCATCATATTATGTTGACTTAGTGGTGATTAGAGATTTTTCTTTTTCTGACTATTCATTGGGTTCACTCGTTAGTGTAGCTTTGTTTAGGGGTGGGATAGAGACAGTGTATTTTTGCATATGAGTCGTGGTGCATTAAGCTTCACCTCAAGACAATGTGTTCGGAATAGTCAAGAAAAAAGTTTTCCTTCGTCTTGGCTTTGGTACTATAATCCAAATAGAGTTTCTTTTTGTCATGTTTTCGAGTAGGAGTGGGACAAAATCGGTAATAAAAAAAATATCCCGAACTGAACTAAATCGAACTTTAATTAGATGATTCGGTTGAAAGGAAAAAAAATAAAATGATTCGGTTCGGTTTCTATTATATCTTAAAATCTTGTTTGGTTAATATGTTAAGGAAAAACTTTTGGTCCGGTTCTTAAAACCAAACGTAGCTAAAGCCTAAAGAAAGAAATGAGCAAGGCTTTCGGTACGAGAAGGAAAAACAAAGTGTGAGTTTGATATTCTTAATTATATTAAGACTTTAGTCCAGCCTGCCACGACCTTGAGAAGCTCCTTTTGGAACTTATTTATCGGCAATATTTTTGTATATCACCTGGAATAGATTCACATGAAAATTTTACTAATACACTCCTAGATAAGGTACTGGAGACGAATGTTAGTGTACTTTTCCTGAATTAGCTCTTAATATTTTCCTGAATTGTTGCTGAGTGGTTCGATCTAATCATTTATTACTGAACTCTAAACCCTATATCTTCAATTTGATCTCCATTCATCCTCTTCGGTGCCTATTTCTTTTGTTAGAAAAAATAAAGATGTATATGAATATGTCTACATCAAATTAACCAATCCTACTTTATAGAAAAAGAAGTAGAAACAAAATATCATATAAAAAGGGTCAATTTTTGAAACTGACACTTTCACAGCTTTATTGTCAAATAAAGACAATAAAATTTTCAAAGAGTACATTTTCAAAAAATTTCCCTATAAAATACAAGGAAAATACAAGACCAATTAACTATTTGACTAACATGGAAGGATCAGACACAAAACCGAAATAATCCTAATGGTTTAATTTCTTCGCTTTTCGGACCAGTTATCTTTACGAGTTACTTCGTTTGTATAAAGCAATAACATGTGCTATCACCACTGCTTTCAAATCCTAATGGTTTAATATGTGTGGGAACTCTTTGATGCCACAATGCTTGAAGAACACCATTACCATGGTCAATGTATGAGTCTGAACTTAAACTGGCCGGAGATATATTGTTACCGGAAAGATCAAGGTGCACCAAAGATTTGAGTGAGAAGAAGACTCTTAAGTCAATTGGGTAGCTTGTGTTTAAGAAAGAAAGATCAAGATGGGTGAGGTTGATGAGCTTTGAGATAGGCTCTAGGATTTTTCCTTAAAAATGGTTAAACCCAAGGTACAAGTACTTGAGCCTAGACAAGGTAAAGGAGTTAGGAACTTCAATAGAACCGTTGAGATTGTTTCCACGTATACAAAAAGGAATAGTGAAAAGAGAAGAAGGAATGGTACCAGAGAAGTGATTTTCATAAAGATTTAGAATGGAGAGCTTAGTTAAGTTTTGTACAAAAGGTAAACTACCGGTGAGCTTGTTTTGGTCAAGGTACAATAGGCTTAACTGGGTTAGGTTACTAATTGTGGGAGGAACTTGACCGAAGAAGCCACTAGAGGAAACAGACACTACAAGAAAACTACCGCAAAACCGACGGAAAGTTTTGACGTATATGCGATAGATTTGCGACAACTACAAACCGTCAGAAATTCGTCAAAAATTTCAGATGAATTTCCGATGGTTTTGTTTCCGTCGGTAAATTAACCGACGGATTTCCAACGGAGAACATATATCCGTCAAAATATCTTAAATTCAAACGGCTATATTAATGTTCATACTATCCGACAGATTTTTGACAACTACGCGTCGGAAATTCGTTGAAAACACGTATGTTATAGCCGTTTGAATTTTGGATACTTCGACGGATTTCCAACGACAATGATCTTCTATATTTGTGTTTTCACACTTCTTCGTTCAATCACTACACAATTCATTATTAAAGCCAAAAAATTTGAAAAGATATGTCTGCTTGTAAATATTTTTGGTCATGGGTGGACGAACCTATGATAGATTTGGATTCAGATTTACTGAAAGATGAGTATGTACGAGGTATATGCTAGTTTATGGAATTGGCCGGAAATAAAAAAGGAGATAAAAAAAATGGTAAGATGATATGTCCATGTTGTATTTGTCAAAATTCTCGTAATGTTAAGGTTGAGTTAGTTTGACGTCACTTGTACACCCACTACAAGAAAACATCCAATATGTGATGGCCATTTGCGAGAGTTTTACTCATCTCAAAATAATGTGACTAATTTGAGACGAGTTTAAGACAACAGTAAAAGCATCGCTAAAATGTCTCTAATTTGAGACAAAATCGAAATCGTCGCACAATAGTTGCTAAATTGCAACAATATTGGGACAAATAACAAAAAAAAATATTGACACAAACAATACGTAACAAATTAGTCACAAAACACAGATTTAATTTTTTCTGTCGTAAAATTGTTGCTGATTTGTGACGTATTTGCTACCATAATGAAACAAATGTGTTTCGACATATAAACGTTGCAAATTTGTTACCAAGTATGTTTCGCACATGGTAGTATCACTAAATAGTTGTTATGATTATTATCATCGACAAAATTCCGTTGTACATTGGTAATAATTAAGTTTTTTTTTCGTCGCACAACATATTTACATATAGACTATTCATGCTATCAATTGTTATGTAGAATAGAAAAAAAAACAACAAATGTCGGGTTTTTCACCAAAAGAAATTTCTGATTCCTTACCAATACTAAGTTGTGGTGATGTTACTGATTCTTAATTGTCGGAACTTGTAGCAAAATGGGAACGTGATGTCGTTCACTATTCATGTGAATCAGAGATGTAAAATGATTATTTGGGGCAACCAATTACCAAAGATCCGTCAGATAACGTAACACTCACACCCACTCAATCATCTGTCTATGTTAATCAGTTGAGTCTGTGGAAGAATATGTTATGGATGATGGATTTACTCAACAACCAGAAGAGCCTCAAGAGAACCTAGACGCCAATGAAATTGTTAATCAGTTTAATTTCAATGTGGTTCATGCTCCATTGAACCCTCAACTTTAATACGTGGAATCATCATATGAAAATACATATAAATGTCTAAATAACTATTATGGATATTGGCAGTATCACATGAAAAAGTTTGAGCGTAATCACTAATTGTATTAGTGAGAGTAATTGTTAAGATAAATAAACTTAATAAGTGAGTTTATAAATATGTTGTAATGAATAACGAATCAGCTTAAAAGGTAAAATGTTTAAGTTTGGTGCTTTCTTTCGAGATTTATGCATGCGATCACTTACATTTGAGGGTATCCGCAATTTAGAAGACAACATACCGGTTATCATTTGCAATTTTGAGAAGATATTTCCGCTGTCTTTCTTTGATGCTGTGAAACATCTTCCTATCTACCTCCCACGAGAAACAACACTTGGAGATCCTGTTCAATACCGTTGGATGTATCTTTTGAGCGTTACATGTTCCACCTCAAGAAAAATTTAAGCAAAGTTAAGGGATCTATTGTTGTGCAGAGCTTCAACGAAGAAATCTCACACTTTGATGAATATTACTTTCCATCAAAAGTTCGTACTAAGAGTAGACGTCCGGCGTGTCATGATGATAGAGATGAGAGAGTGATTTGTCCAAGTTGGTCAAGTAAGTGGAAAAGAAAAGAAATGTAAACTATCAGAGTAGGAGTTTGCACACTTACATATGTATATCCTCACAAATTGTGAGGATATTGTGGAGTATGAAAGGTATAGAAGTTTTTTTTTATGTCAATTACCAATTATTTGAAATTAATTAATATCTTATTATTAATTTGTCATAAAATTTTAGTTATTTTACAAGATTTACATGACGCTAGTACGCAACTATTATCCGGATAAGACAGAACTCAAAATTGAACTCCTAAAAGAAAAAGAATTTGAGCATTGGTTGTAATTTTACGTAAGTGTTTAAATACTCTTTACTAATTTGGAATAAAGAATATTTCTTATATTTAATTTATTTGTTACTTATTTTTCTAGGTTACTCAAGGTATACAAAGTGGTCAAACATTTTCCACATAGTAATAGATTTGTTCTTGGAATTTTTAATAATGATTTTTTTCCAGGAATTATGATGTGGTTCATCGGTATACTTCCAAGGTGGGTGGTTCGCGTCAGAGACAAGGGGCGAGTCGTAGTCAAAACTGCTTGACTCAAATTCCGTAGACCCAATCACCGCCTTCTGCGCATACAGTGGCTTCAACTCCTACTCAGATGACCATCGAGGACTTCGTTTCTCAATTTGGACGTGAACGCTTGACTATACTTTATCCAATTGTGAGGAAAAAGTTACGTGGTAAGATTATGCTTATGATTTTTAGATTTATTATATTTTACAAACAATTATTTTTTTAGGTTTCAAATTTTATAAATAATTTGTTTTGTAGGTTTCAGTATTCCCATAATGGGATAACGAAGTCCATCAACCGGATGCTTAACAGATTGTTACATCGTCCGTGTGTGACATACTCGACCATGCCGATGGAAGATCGTGTTATTTGGATTTGGATATTTGCGGTAAGTTTATTTATTTATTTATTTTACTTTCAATTTAAATAATTTATTTTCATATACATTTTATTTTTTTCAGCAAGATTTCACTTGGGAGAGATACCTCACAGCTATAGTTAGATGTGAGTTCGATGCTAAGGCATCGAAGATGTACTCTAGAAAGTTGAACTAGTGGAAGGACAAGTGGACGCGAAATGAGGTGCCTAAGGAGTTACTTGCGAACCCGCACCTGTGGAATAAGTTCATTGATTATTGGAAGATGGAGGAAACCCAGTCAAGCTCTGTAACCGGATGAGTGACTGCAAGGATAAATGAATAGTTACGCATAATTTGAGAGCAACGAGCAAGGTTTACTAGGAACAACGACTTGTAAATTTATTTTTTTCTTAATTTTTATTTCAATTTATTAACATTTTATGAATTTTTCATTCTTAATAGTTTCTGAAAAATGGTTTGCGTACCATACATCTTACGTTGCTAGTCTTAGCTTTGTGATCGCACCGAGTTATCGCACCAGATTCCATTATTGTAGTCGCTGTGGTTGCAACGGCGGGTATCAAACTCGTTCTTGAACTTTATAAGGGCTTGATTCTTGTGGGGATGACAATGAACAAGACGAACATCATGATCATTTGTATTGAATTTTATAATGATAAAGCTTGCAGGGGAGATATAACAGAGTAAGAGTAGCGAGAGAATATGCAAATGCAAAGGCGATTCCGACATGGTTGTCATGAAATCTTTTTAAGAAGAATGATTTTGTTTAAGAAAAGTGAGAGAAAAAATAGGTATAAATAAAGATGTGGTGTTCATGGGAACATGCATCTTGACTTAGAAGAAGTTATAGCTAAATAAGGTTAGTAGAAAAAGTATGCATAAGAGCCTATCAAATCATGATGAAGTGAAATCCACGTTAGTTAATTTCTCTAACGTAAAATTTAGATTGGAAAATCACATCAGTTTGAAATTTATAACATGGAAAATCAAATCATCGTTTTGAAATTTCTAACATAGGTTCAAGATTTTTGAAATCTCGTTAGACACATTGGCTACGTGGATTGGACTTTGGAGAAGTTTTTAGCCCTTAATGCTTCACAAAGAACAAAGTGGCATTGATTATTTTGTGTTTGTGGATTGTCAAAGTTCAACGTTGGGGACGTAACAAAGTGATCACGTTATGGCTTTTAGCTAGCAAAATATCATTAAACCGAATGAGAACACGATCGAGAAAATGAATGAAAATTCTAGGGCATACATTGATGTTGACCTTACATGAGTCACACTTAGCGCATCATTAACCGACGGGAATACGACGGTATATCGGCAAAATGGAGTTGTTGGTAAAACTGTCATAAATTTCTGACGGCAATGAGTCCGTCGGTAAATTTCCGACGGCAAACCGACGGAAATGTCAAATTTCAAACTTTTGTCAGAATCCCATCGTAAATATGACTATCGGTAATACCGTCAGAAAATTACCGACGACATTCCAACAAACGTAGATATTTTCATAGTTTGGTACACTCATTTCACCACGTGGTAAATTGTTGATAGTGACAGCAACAATATTAGGAAGGATATCCAACGGCATACCAACGAAAGAGTTCATATAAAAACCAAAATTTCACTGTTGCACGCATTCTAACCAGAAATCAATATCAAATCTCTCTTAAATTTGGCCAATGGCTTCTTCAATCATGGATGGATGAACCGATGAAAGATTCAGAGTCTGAATTATTGAAAGATGATTACACCCGAGGTATAATAGAGTTCATGACATTTCCAGGGAATCAACCGGCATCTCAAAGACATGGTAAGATGAAATATCCTTGTTCTAATTGTTTGAATTTGCGAAATGTAAAGATAAAGTTGATATGGAATTACTTGTACAAGAATGGGTTTAGGCGGGGTTACAAAATTTGGTATCTCCATGGAGAAACCCAAACTGAGCTAGGTAGGAGTAGCGAACAAAATGTTGGGGGAAACATAAGAGAAGAGATACCGGAGGTTGATTTCGGAATAAGAACTGTTACTATGGTCAATGATGCATTTAGGGAGAGTACATCATTGGCTGAGTTTGAAAGAGATAGATTTGAAGAACCAAATGCAGAGGCAAGAAGGTTTTTTGTTAGATGCGGCTAAGCAGCCTCTCTATAAGGGTTGTCGAGATGGGCATTCTCCATTATCATCTGCCAGTAGAATGATGAGCATTAAGACCGATTTCAATTTATCAGAAGAGTGTGTTGATACGTTTGCAGAATTTGTGAAAGATATATTGCTTGAAGATAATATGTCACCTGCTTCGTACTACGAGATTCAAAAGCTTGTTGCGGGTATCGGTTTACCGTATCGTATGATAGATGTATGCATCGACAATTGTATGATCTTTTGGAGAGAAGATGAAGATATACGTAGTTGTAATTGGTGTTGTAACCGATGGTTTTAGGAGGGCAGTGGACGGGTTCTAATTCCTTATAAAAGGATGTGGTATTTGCTGCTTACAAAGAGTTTGAAGAGGTTATATTAGTCAAAACGCATGGCAGCGGCAATGAGATGGCATACGGAGCATAGGCAAGATGGAGAGATTACACATTCTTCAGACGCATAAGCATGGAAAAATTTTCAGTCGATATATCCTGATTTTACCTTTGAGCGTAGGAACGTGTACCTTGGATTATGTACTGATGGTTTTAACCCTTTTGGAAGACATGGTAGACAGTATTCACTCTGGCCCGTTATAGTAACACCGTACAATTTGCCTCCTTTTATGTGCGAGTTTTTGTTTCTGTCTATACTTGTGCCGGGACCAGAGCATCCTAAGAGATCACGAGATGTCTTCCTTCAGTCGTTGATCCATGAGTTACAAATGTTATGGGATCATGGAACAAAATCGTACGATGTTTCATTGCAGCAAAATTTCAACATGCGTGTTGTTCTTATGTGGACCATACGCGATTTTCCAGTAATTGGTATGTTATGAGGATGGACTATACATGGTAGATTATCGTGTTCAAATTGCCAAGACAACACAGATGCGTTCCAGTTGCGTCATTGCAGAAAGTGTTGTTGGTTTGATTGTCATAGACGATTCCTACCTGAACGACATCCGTATCGATGATCGCGAACTTTTTTTACTACAAATAAAAGAGTTCTAGACGGATCTCCTCCAGATTTAGATGGTCATTATATTTTAGATCAACTACGAGATTTTGGAGCTGAATGGACTACCGAGTGTGGGGATAACTAACATCTTCCAGTTGACGGTGTTGGGGTTAACCATAATTGGCATAAGAAGAGTATTTTCTGGGATTTACCTTACTGGAAAGACTATTTACTGAGGCACAATGTAGATGTTATGCACATTGAGAAGAAATTTTTCGATAATATCATGAACACAGTATTAAATGTCCAAGGTAAGATGAAAGACAACATGAAGTCTAGATTAGACTTGGCAATGATTTGTTCTCGTGATGATCTTCGAGTAATGTCGAATGGGAGATGTCCAATGTCAGCCTACCGGTTAAGTGCAAATAAGATAACAACATTTTTTTATTGGATTCGTGATGAAGTCAAATTTCCAAATGGATATGCATCAAATCTACGAAATTATGTCAATTATGTGGATCAGAAGTTTACTGGAATGAAGAGTCATGATTATCATGTTGTGATGCAACGACTACTACCATTTGCGTTTTCCTAACTTCTTGACAAGAATGTCCATGAAGCAATTGCTGGTAAATATTACATATTTTACATATAAAATTTTCCATCATATAAACAACTCGACATATTTCTTTGTTAACTACAGGAACATGGGCATTTTTCCGTGATTTGTGTTCTCGAACCCTTACAGCCGAAGTAATTCGCAATTTAGAGGACAACATACCCAAGGCAATTTGCAATTTGGAGAAGATATTTCCACCATCATTTTTTGATGTTATGGAACATCTACCTATCCACCTACCACGTGAAACATTTCTAGGAGGTCCAGTTCAATATTGTTGGATGTATACCTTTGAGCGGTACATGTTCCATCTGAAAAAAAAAGTTAAAAATTTAAGCAAAGTGGAAGGATCCATTGTTGCACAGAGCCTGAATGAAGAAGGCTCACACTTTGCTGAGTATTAATTTCTATCCCAAGTTCGTAGGAAGAGTCGCCGCCCTCCTCATCATGACGATAGAGGTGAAAGAGCGATTTATCAATGTTCGTGCCTGAATTATTTTCTCAAGTTGGTCGTGTTAGCGGGAAGGGAAAGAGTAGACAACTAACTGAAGAGGAGCTCAAGCACTTGCATATGTACATCCTCGAAAATTGTGATGCTATTCAACAATATGAAAAGTTTTTATTTCGGTCACCCATCTTTAACGTTTTACGACGGAAATCTTGTCGGTATCTTGTCACATAAGATTTGTCGGTATGCCGTTGGTTTTTTTCCTACGGGAAACTGACAGGATATTAGTTTCCGACACCCTAAAAACGATACACATTCCCGTCGTAAAACCCGTCGGTATGGCTTGTTTCCGACGGGTATGATCGTCGGAAACAGGTTGTTTTCTTGTAGTATCTAACGGAAAGGAATTTTCTTTGGTATGTGTAAGATCATGTGGAGAAGAGATGGTCTCTCCGATTCTTCATTACGTCGCGTGAGAGAGATGCGGAGAGTTCTGTTTCGGTGTTTCAAGTACACTAGATCTTTAGTGGTAGTGTTAATTTAGGCTGAGTAGCTATTGTGGGCTGAATAATATGAGCCTTAATACAATAAAAAGTTATTTATTTTTCTTGTTCGTTCAACAAAATAATGAGTCTAAAGAGTTTTTGTGGGCTGAATAATATGAGACTTAAATATATATATATATATATATATATGAGCCTTACTACAACAAAATTTCGATGGAACAAAAATCATGTAGATCTTCTTTTGACTAATTAAATTGATTTCAAATTGAGTTCACAAGAGCATACAAAGCCACAAAAATTCAAATGATTATAAACATCAAATGAAAGAAATAATTTAACTAAAGAAGCAAATTTTGATGACGATGTCCCACGAAAAGCCTTACTCTCTTACAGATAGAAATATGTTATTTTCATTCTTCGTCATCAACTTCAACCGGATGCAATAATCGTGCTTTGCATAACATATTATAGATGAGACTCCAAAATGTACATCGCATAATATTACAAACTGTTTTCGGTGATGGCTTTGATTTTTCCAAATTCTGATACCAATTATACTGTTTCAGAAAAATGTTTTGTCAAATATTCTCTCTTTCTCATTGAAATCAATCTTGTACACTCGACTTTCATCAAAACTCTTGGTTGGTATGTCACAAGAATGATTTAATAAGAACTATCTTCTTATTAATGTTTAGAAAAGGTTCACCAAAAACTAAACAACTTTTGTGATTCTCAATATATCAAAACTCTCAAATCTTGTGATATTTATAGGGAGAAGACTCAACTCTTAATCCCTATGACATTAGGTTTTGCTAACACCAAATCCTAATAGAATCTATTCTTATCTCATCCTAAACTCGATAAAGCTAAATTTAATATTTAATTTAATTGATCATAATCCTAACACGATTAGTAGCTTGACTTCCAAGTTAATTGATTAACCAACAGAAACCACATTTTTGAATTCTGGTGGTCAGAGTTGTAATCCCACCATCATCTTTCATGTCGCCGGAATAGTCTCCATAGCAAGAAGGAAATTGAATTCCCAATAAGATAGCGCCAGGCTAATTTTGAAATGTAGACAAACGCATCATGTGAGATCTTAAAATCTAACGTGGAGATGACATATTCGTAGTAACTACCCTCGACGACTACGATATCGAGAATATCAAAAATGAACTTCCACGAGGAAGAGATGAACACACTGTTTAGTAACCGCTGAAGAAGCAACATAAACATTGGATCATGTCTTGTTCCAAGCGTCGTGCGACCGAATCGGTCACGTTGTTGATCTCTTTTTTTTTTTGCTTTGCTTCTTTGGGTCACATTTTTTTGTGGTAAAGACTATAACTTAATTTACTATTGTAAAATTTTACCTATAGACACTCCTAATCTTTAACATGTGCGACAAAAAATTATCAGATCACTGTAAGTGCAAGACATGCTTCTATAACCACGTAATATTTAAGCATTATTATTGTACAAGTGTATGGAAGAAAGTATCAATCATACAAATTTATGTTTGCTCCCAAAAATTGATGTCCCATCAGAATGAATGATTTCAGACCACTAAGTTTATGTTGACAAAAACATGTATTTTAACATCACCATTAAACTGCAATTTGTACCGCCCATGTTTGATGTTTTTCTTTATTTTGCAGAAATCATTGAAGTGATCCAATATATGTGAACTTTTCATGTCCCATAAATAGTATATTTTGGTAGTTTGTGGTTAATCGTAAGCCTCTGAAATAAATAAATTGGTTAATCGAGACTTATAATCTTAATTTATTAGAAGATTGGAGAAATTGGAAATAAATGACTTCTAGGAAAAACTGTCCACATATACTTTTTTTTGTAAATTGTTAATTTTTTCTAAACTACCTCTATCTCTTAAAAAATATATTTTTCAAAAAAAAACAGAAAACATGTTAATAAAATATTATGAAGAAGACTTAAGAAGAATTTTTTTTATTTTAAACAGTTTTAAATAATGTTTTAGGTTGATAAAACTCATGCTGAAAAGTTTAGCATATGTTTTCTAACTTTCAGATTAGGTATTCTACCATTTATACATCTTCTGAAACAAGAGTTTTTGTATTCTACTACTTGTCATATTTTACAGATTGTATAATTGAACTTCTACGAATTTTTTTCTAAAACTTGTAAAAATCGATTTCTACCAAAATTGGAATACATATTCTACGATTTTGAATATGTATTATACTATTTACTCTATGTTCTACAAAAATTGGAATATGTATTGTACTTAAATTAGAATATATATTCTAAACAAATGAATTTCCTAAAGAAAACAACTGAATATAAAAATAAGGAAAATAAATATAATTAAATACTTAAAAGTAATTTATTGTTAAAATTAAATATATAATAATAAGAATTTTATTTTAAATCGTGATACACTTTTCACGTTTCTTCTTCTTCTTTCTCGTTTTTTCTTCTCTTTTCTTGATTTCTTCTTCCTCTTCTTTCAAGAAGTTTTTTTTTCTATTTTCCATGATTATGCTGCATATCTATATAACTTATGGTGTATGGAGGTTTTATGACAACAAAGAGTGAAAATTTATTGGTGATGAAGAAAAACGTGGGAGATTATTTATTTTGCAATCCACTATATCACTCGAAGAGTTGAAAGTGATAGTTTTCGAAGACTATGGAATAGAAAGGGAGAATGCTTGGTGGGGAATCAGTTATTTACCCACAGATCTTAACGTTTATTCTCCTCCGTTGTTATGATGAATAATAGACAAGTGAAAAAAATTTCTTGCGTATTTAAAAATGAAAGATACAATACGGTTGTGGGCAAAGTTCAACCATAGAGTTGATGATCGTAGGATTAGAGTCCAGGTCAATTTGAATAAGGATCCATTTGATTCAAGTGATGGAGAAGAGGATAATAATGTGCTTGGAGATGATGATCATATGAATAGAAAACCAGCAATATTGGTGAGTACAGACAAACCGAATGATAAATCATCTAATATCGGTGATGGTGTTTAAGGGGAAATATCTCTGAAGTATAGAAGCTTTACAAGCAACTATAAAAATGTATACGATAAAAAATAAATGGAACTACAAGGTTACAAAATCTGATACGATTTTGTGCTATATATGCTTTATAGATAGTGTTTGCAAATGGAGTCAATGTGTTGAGTGTTTACAAGGGTCTACTTATTTCAATGTCAACAAATATGTGGGTAACCATACATGTGCTCCTTCAATGAAAGGCAAATTATGTAGGATACCTTCAGCAAGAACAATTTGACATCTTATTATGCATAATTATGAGGGTATGAAGGAAGGGGCTAAAGCGAATGATATCATTAATATTATTCTTTCAAAGTATCAATGCGAACTAACTTATTTACAAGCTTGAGAGTCTCATGAGTGTGTAGTTAACGAAGTTAGAATATTTCTGGAGAAAGTTATGGTAAGATACCAAAATACTTGCACATGCTACAAGAAGTGAATCATGGTATGTATACGAATTATAAAACTGATTACAATGGTATGTATACCATTGGAGGTTATTTAGAGGATGCTCATGTGACAGAATGAGTTTGATGTCATTTTCCTGGATATAGATACGAAATTAACACCAACAATCCTGCTGAATCGATCAATTCAGCTTTGAAATCTCCAAGAAAGATCCAATAATATCTTTGTTAGACAACATCATAGAAATGTTAACAAGATGACTTTATGTGTGAAAAGAATTAAGTGCAAAGCAGAAAGATCCTTTAACTAATTAGGTGGAGAAAAAGATATCTAGAAGAATAGAGAAAGGTAAATCGTTTAAAGCTTATCCGATTAGCAGATACATATTACAGGTTAAAGGTAACAGAGTAGAGTATGTTGTTGACTTAGAAAGAAAAACATGCTCATGTGGGAAGTTCGACATGGGAAAAATTCCTTGCATACACGCCATAAAAGGAGCTTTTGATATAGGCAAGGATCTATATCCATATTTCGATGAAGTTTATACCAAAACTGCATGGAGATCAGTATACGATGAAACTATTAATCGAATAGGTATTCCGGAAGAAGAATGTCTCCTCCCAAAACATGTTGAAGATGCTAAAGTTCTAGCACTTGAAACAAGAAGACGCCCTGGTAAAAAAACCGAAGGCATGAAACAATTGAAGACAATATAAGATCGTCACAAGGATCACAAGGATCAAAGAGACATAGGTACAGTCGTTGTCGTAAAGGACACAACATAACGACGTGTAATAATGGTTAATGTGACTTATTTTTTGCTTTCTTTTTTCAAATTTATTTATTGTATTCTACATACAGTAATCTTTAATCATTTTACCAATATTACCAATCGGGTGTTGACATTTACACTGTTTCTTCTTCTTCTTTGTTGTAGTTCGAGGGTTATGGAGGTTCACAACTATCTTTCACTTTGTTTGTTGCTTTATTTTTTGTCTTTTCAATGAGGATCATTTTTTCTTTTTATTTAAATTGTTAGCAACTCTTTTTTAGGAAAATGCTTATGGTTTATTCTCTTATTTTCATTTTTCAATAAATTATGGATACCTCTCACTCTGCAAAACTATATTTCAACGAATTCTGATATTTGTGGGTATAGTAGTCAACGGCCCTGCGTTTGAGCTGTTTGGGCTCTGTTTTGAGCTGATGTATGTTACTTTAAAAAAGGGGGTTGGAGAAAGATTAATCGATTGCACCAGGGATCAATAAATCCATTTGTCATAGAAGTAGCCGAAATTTTCAGATCGATCGATCCATACATCAAAACGATCCAATTGGACTAGGATAACCGGTAAAATTCTAGATCGATCGATCCAATTGGAAGAGGATAAGTCGTAAAAATCTAGATCGATCGTTCCGTACATGGATCGATCGATCTAATTAGAAAATTTCTAAATAAATTTCTTCTCAAACATTATGTCTTCTCTATTTGTTATTTACTTGGTGATTCAGAGAGTATATTTTATTTGACTCTCTAGTGTGATGTTGGAAACATATGTTTTAGTTTCAACTATCTCGAATATCTTAGCTCTTCTTCTTGTATTTTTGTCACCAAAATGGTAGGAATTCGAGTCTTGTTACTCAAAAGTATCAATCTTTACAAACAACAATCATAATTCAATATCATTCTAGAATCTAATATGGTCAACGCCTTAACACATTTGATAAATGAAGCATTTTCTTTTTTTAATTGATAAGGTATGCAAGATATTCAGTTTACTTAAAAGATGAAAAATATATTTTGAAAAACAATTGTAGGTTTGTTTAGTCAAGTATTCTTCTTAAGTTTGTGATTTGCGCAGGACTTAAGTGATACTAAACTATAAAGCAAAGTGAAATAACACAATGGAAAAGGGGTGGTACTATGCTCAATGGTCACTCTCGGAAGTGGTACTCAGACTCTTGCCTGGTGCCTTCCTCCTTTGTGGTCTCATGTCTAGTAGCATTGGGATCAGCTACAACAGCATCAGTCTCTGTAGTGTTTGCAGCTTTGAAACAAGAAGGGGATCGAGGAAATTTAATCTTCGCAAGTGCACCCCAAATCTTTTGCATCATCGTGTTGTTCTTCCTGTGAGAGTCGATAATACATCCCCAACAATCTCCATCTATAGGAAGCGAAAGGAGATCTTACTCACCAGTGTAATTTGGGAAGGAGCTGCTCCATCAGATCATGTGCCTGAAATGCAGACTGAGCATGATGGGGAAGAGGGTATATCGCTCTAACATCCTCAAGATGAGGCTAGGAAATATGCGCTCTAGAAGAGCTACCCTTCTGCCTAGGTGCAGCTGTTGCGGATGAAATGGGACACAAGTGCTCAGGTCCAGGTATAATATCCAAATTCCCAATGGATGTGAGGGACAGTGATGGCATGAAGTGGTAGCTGGCAGCACCTAGGAACTCCATCACGGTCATAGAATTGGTATTTGTAACCTGGCTTGAGGATGAAGTTTCTTTTGAGGTAGTCCTCATGAAAAGAGTCAATCTGGTTTACACACCTCGTTTTGGTGAGGTCAATTTGATGAAACTTGAAAATTGGAGTCAAAAGGCTCCCAACATCTTCCATCTTTGGTCGTAAAGTATTGAGACCTCGATACTTCTATTGTACTAGAACCAGAGCAAAGATCTCCCCAAAGTTGGTGTCAAGTGCAGGTGGAGGCGCCTTGCTGTAAATGTAATAGACAAAATGGGGGAAGCCAAAAATGTATCATCATCAACTCATCTTCCCTCAAATAGTCAATCTCCTCTTTAGTAAAGTGTGCCCTATGATCTCGGCCATAATTTGAACCACAAGGTTCCGAATCAAACTTAGCTTATTCTCACGCAATGTATATGGTCATGAACCAACCAAACTCCATAAGCTAAAGTATTGAAGGAAATCTCCATAAGAAAGAAAATTGCAACTCTCCTTGCCCAGTTGAAACCATAGAGATCACACAATTCCCGAATGGAGATCTCATAGATGATGTCACTGGAAAAATAAGAAAGATTCCATTCACTTGCTAGAGGATATGCATCATCTTTAAACTTAAGCTCAACGAAAGCTAGGAGCTGTCTAACTAACTCTAGATAAAGAAGATATGTACGATACGCAAATGTACCAAATCCCATCCTAGCCAACATCTCTTGCAAATCTTCTGCGATATCCATCTTACGGAAATTCCTACCACATACAAACTTCATAGGAAGCATCTCAACACGCAAAAATCCATTGTAACATGCATTATTGAAATCAGACCAATGGAGAGGATCTCCATAATTATGGCTAATGTATTTGGTTAGCTTCTGCATTTCTTCGTTTTTTATACGTGGGAATTTAGGGATACTGTCACCCGTGATAGGTGTGTGATCAAGTTTAGGTCAAGGAGCAGTGGTGTAGTCTCCTGCATGTTTTTCTTCTTGACCGCAAGGTTTCAAAGATGTGGTTATCCCCTTGTCTTTTCGCTGCGACTGCTTATTCTTACCACCTTGTACCTTTTGCTTTGTAACCCATGGTTGTTGTCTCCAAGTGTTGTTCGCATCATCGGTGTTCTTGTCCACTGCATGCAAAGACCAAATTCACAACCCACGTTTGTAAATTAATATTCATTGAACCACGAATAAGAGTGAAGCTAAATGCTACATGCGTCCGAATCTAACTATGTGCATATATGTATTTCTTTCTAATATTATCTCAAAGTCCATTATCGAATACTCTATCAAATCCAGAATAACGGATGTAACTAATTTTTCACAACACTGAAGAAAGAGAGAGAGAGAATGATTCCAAATGCAATTGTGTGGTTGATTAATCATTTACAAACGACTACACGTATAGAAAAGCTCTCTTTTATGCCCCAAAATACATCTAATCTCTAATCAAAACATCACCATCATTAGCTCTCCACGAATCATTCTTACGTTCTTGCAACACAGCCAAAACTTGCAAGCTCTATCCTACAGCTTTGGTTTTGCAATGAAGATTCAAGACGTTAAGCTGGATAATTTTGGCTAAGTTCTAACTTAGCTTTTAATGGCAGAAGATCTTATTAGAGTTTGGCTATAAACTCAATTGTCTGTTTCAAAAAATTGGAGATTCATGACTATCAACCACAACCACCAATTCAGTAATAATGTTGCCAAAATTATCAACAAATCATGACAATGTCGTTTTTCACCCAAAAACTTCTCAATGAAACTAGACATGGTGGGGAGAAAATTCATCCTAGAAGACACTAGAAAGCTATGAAATCATCTAAGAACAAACAAACAAACAAACCCAATTTCCAACCTTAAACAAACTGAATTTCGGACTCAAAAAGTGGAAAATAGTGTCGTAACCTTTGCAGATCAAGAGAGTGAGTGCTAGAAACAGAAAGAGGGAGAAAATCCAAGTGGAACGCATAAAAAAATCGTCAAAATCCGTTGAGAATAGAAGAAGTTAGGGTTTGAGAAATTTTTCTTTCAAGAACACACTTTGAAATCGCCGAAAGAGAAGAGAGGAGAAGAAACCGCGGTTTTTATCTTACAAATCGGGTAGGGATTGTTTAAAAGATGCTTCTTGGTATGATTTGAGTGATTTAAAACCGGTTTGAACCGAACTAAATCAAAATATTTGAAAAAATGCACATGGGCCGAGATGTATCGATCTTGGTGTAGTAGATCGATCAATCTTAAGTATTACAACATTTCCTTTTCAATTTAGATTGATCATTCTGACTAAAGATCAAACATTCTGTCTACAGATTGATTGTGTTGTGAACGGATTGCTCGTTATAACTGTAGATCGATCAATCTAAAGTTTTACGGCTAGTCACGTTATATTAGATTGATCGATCCATTGTTAGATCGATTGATCTGCTCCTTTTTATTAATGGAACTCTGAAATCAAAACTAAAAAGCCGTTATATTTGATGCCTCATAGTGAAGATTTAACTTTTTCTCGGAGAAAAACAGCAATTATCAAAAAGATCCATGGGGTTTCACAACACAATATGACACAAACATGTCAACTATATATATATATATATATACATATATATATACATATATATATATATATATATTTAACTTGAACCTATCGGTTATAGAGAATTACTTAGAGGAACTAAACACGAGATATGTTAACATATTCAAGGAGATGGATCGTGAAACCGGTGTGAGAGAAAAGGCGATTGTAACTTTGAGGCTTGACTTAGAAGATATGAAGGAAAGGCGATCTCAAAACCACAAATCTATTCTAAGCAAGCCAAAAAAATAAATATTCTCGATGTGAAAAGAATATAAAATAACAGGTAAAAAGACTACAAAATCTCAATCAAGGTCTAAAATATCGAAAAATATCTATAGAGGTTGGAAATTCTCCATTCGATCAATTAACACATGATTGTTTGTTGCTTCCCAAAAATCATTTGCAATCTTCAGATGTGCTTCTCTAATGTTTTCATCATTCATCAAATCCATAGGTAGCTAAAGCAAATGATACTCGATGTATTTCAGCGCATAACCTCTTCAATCACTTGATAATTTATTTAATCCAGGTGACATGAGACTTCTATGATCTCATACGGTGTCAACAGTGGAATTCTCCGATAAAGCTTTCTGTGAAGTTCCTTTAGAATATGCGAGATGGTAATCACTAATGACTCCACGTGCCTTTAATTGTTGTTTCTATTACTATCAAAGATTTCAACTTTTCTTAGCCTGAAGTTAACGCAAACAAAAATCTAATGGTTACCATTGATGAAGACCGGAACATAAATTCTGTCAAAATCTATAGCCCATTTTCTCTCCGTCTTTCCATGAGATGGCCATTCACCGTTGGCGTAAGCTAGAGTATGACTGTCCCATTTGTGGCTTCGTCTTTTTGTCATATACTTCTCATGTTCATTTTTAATATCATGTTAAACATACAATTCATGAAACCAAAACGATCTTCTTTCAGTCGGTCTAAATATGTATTCTCCCGAAAAATATACATCATAACATCCATTTCCTAAAAATTAATCTTTATAAAAATGGTTAATGCATACTTCGTTGCCAAACAACATTAAAAACTTCAAATATAGCATCTCGTTACTAAAATGGTTAATACATACTTCGTTGCCAAGCAAGACATTGTGGCTCGTGATTCAATCAAATAATTTTTATTAAGTACACTTGGACCCAAGTTAATGTCTCTGCAAATGTAAAACAATTGTACATTAAATTATTTTAGCAAAAGATTTATTGGTGAAACATAAAATTGTAATAACTTTAGGAAGAAATAATTGAATGGCTTATACATGTGTCTTGCACTACGTTTTGAAAGCATCCCATTTATCGTTGGGAATGTACACCAATAAAGTATCTTTATCATTTTTACCCGCGTTTGTGACACTAACTCTTATGAAATTAACTTCCACAAAATTTTGATTATTGGAACTGCTCTCAATTTTGATTGATCGCATATTGACCACGTTGTAAATAAATTATGTGTAGGATCCACATCGAGTACTCTGATTTTTGAGATAGGTGTCATATTTTTTCCTTAAGGAAGTCTTGTGTATCCATATTTAGGTCTATGTCACAAGTCTGAGAGAACATTTCATCAAATAAATTTTTTTTGTTTTGTCAATACAAAAAAATCAACAACTATGCATATTAAAATGATAGTAAGTTTACGACAATGAAAACATTAACGTTTTTAACATGGTACATAAAGCTTACAATTTAAAATTTTACAAATATTGTCATACATTCTGATTACATAAAAGCGATAACATGTAGATACATATCCAAATTATAAAGTTATAGAAACCAAATACAACCAAAAGGAAAGAACAGAGAAAGATATAGTCAATAATTAGATCAAAAAGCGTAAAGATCTATTTTTTACATACCCCGGATTTACACTGCACTTGTGGTTGATGGAATGGTGGCAAAGTTGTTTCTACTATAACTCCAGATTCCGATATCGATTCCTTCAGTCCTGATACTTCCCCCTCTAATTTATCCAACCGCGTGACAACTCCCCCTCTAATTTCTCCAATCTCGTGCAATGTTCTCTGCAAGACTCTTGATAGAAGAATCAAACAATGCTTTAATGAATGACTTTATTTCTTTATTGATACTTTCCTTCACTGAAGAACCATGTGTTGTTTCTACTCGTTGACACAATAATTTTCTTTCTCATGTCTCTGCACCAACATCAGCTTGCTTCTTCTTCTTGTTCGAAGTAGACACTTGCACATTAGCACCTTCCTTTTTCTCACTACTCTCCAAACCAGACAATTGTGCATCATGCGTAACCTCATCCTCATCTTAAGGAACCTCAATGTTATCTCCAACATCATCATCTTTTTGTGCATCCTGAATATTGTCATTGTCCACATCCTCATCTTCAACACTTACCCAAATATGGTCTCCAAAGTCATATCAAGATCTTATCAAAGCATGCTAATTTCCACTTGGAGACCTTTGATTTCATCATGCCTCAAAAAAATCAATAGACTCAAATTGGTCAGACTTTCCTGTAGAGGAAATGTATGGATAAACGACATACTATATAGAAAAAGTTTAAAAATTGTTAGAGATCAAACAAAGAAGCATAGATGTTGCAACCATAGCACATAAAATGAGAAATCTAAAGAAGCCACATAAATTGAAACAAAGAGCTTATATTAAACAGAAATTTCATCAACAAATTCTCATTAAATCCTGCATGAATTTGAGAAAACATTGTCTAAACACAAGAAGCAAAATCATCATATGATACAAAAGAACATAATGAAGCAAAATGATGTCAATGTTTGATCACAAAATCAGAACCAAACCTCACAACCCTTAATCCAGATAATTATCATAAAATGATATCAATGTTTGATCACATAATCAAAAGGTCAATAAGACTTAAATTATTTGCAGTGAATCAAAAGAGAAAAAATGTTTAACTAATCTTTGGTCCAATTGACTCATCTATACATATAATTTCATCATAACACACTTTTGCAGCATCCTTCCAATTATAATATCGAGGAGGTTCTATTAATTCATTGCTAATCTTCTCCCCCAACAATTCTCCAATAAAAAAATTTGCTTCCATAACCTATATTTGAAGTGCGTATGAGAAACCACTGAGGCAATAGCTTGTGTTGTTCTTTAGTTCTTCTCTTTTTTATGATAGAAGAAAGTAGAGGGTCGAAAACATGAAGACCCCAAGGATAAGTTCGAACCTTATTAAGATCCATCACCATATGGATGTATGAGAGTGGGATAATTTCCTTCTAATTCTTAGGTATTACCAACCCAACTATCACACAAACATACAAAAAATTAATTTTGTCATCAAGCTCCCACCTGTGAGCTTCCAATAAGTGAACATTCATAAGCTTTTTCATGGAAATCACATCCTTTCTCTTCAACACTTTACTCTAAAACCCCTTTATCATATGTCCATTCCTCTAAATCACAACTAAAATCATCTTTGTACTTGAGCGTAGTCACTGCATAAAATTATTGCAAGGAAAATCTCAGTGGCTTCCTTCCAAAGACAAAACCCGAGCTGAATACTGTAGACCGTTTTCATGTATGAAAAATACATAGTGCAAACACAAAATCTCTCTGCACTGTATAGTACTCGTTTGGCAATGTATTTTTGATTTTGGTCAAGCTAGACATTCGACATGCATTGTTTATCTACTTCACTTATGATTCATTTTTTTCTTTGAGAAGACGTTGTGGATACTCCATTTTCGTGCCTGAACGAAAACAAGAAACAAAAAAAATAATTATCAGCTACCATCGAACATGTTTTTTATGAACAATCATAATGTAAATCTGAAAATAAAATAAAATGAGATTATATAGAAGAAATAAAAGCTGAAACTTATTATAAATCAGTGTTTGCGTATCATTCTTCACTACTCATAGTAACTAAAATTAGATAAATTAGTTAAGCCGAAAATGTCAAACAAAGCAAAGTTCTAATGCATGTTTTTATCTTATAGCAAGTCAATCTATAGAGAAAAGAATGTGACACGTACAAGAGCTTCCTTTCTGTATCAATGACCACACAGACCAAATTTAATATTCTAATCACCAAACACAACACAATGAAATTTCAGTAGAAGAAAACATCGAATCAAGAAGATAAGAAGAACAATTAAAATCATCTTAAGATTCAAGTTAGAACTCTAATGCCCCAAACATAGTAAAACGACTTTAAGATTATATCAAATCTGTGTCTAAACAATGGGAGATGGACAATTGAGTGCCGCTGTTTCGAGGAGAGGCACTTGAAAATAGCTGAGCGATTCTTTCCTCAAGAGCTAGGTTTTTCCAGAGCATTATATTTTGGTTTTAGGAAAATCTGCTTGGACTCAGATTCTCTCCAGGCTCTCGATCTTCTCAGTTTCCCTCAAGCACAAAAATTCTCAGCAGCCTCTGATAGCTGCGACGGTCTTGTTTGTAGGGAAGCATCCATATATGTAGTTAACCCGGCCACTAGGTGGTTCTGACAGCTTCCTCTGGCCAGGTTTCAGGTATTGATGCAAAAAGCAAAATACACTCGGGAAACTCTTTCGGACATTAAGCCATTTACTTGCCTAGCATTCGCAAAGGCCACATCGTCATCGTCTGATTACAAATTGGTATGGTTATATAACTCTGACAGATATAACTCTGATGCCTCAAGTCCAAAACTTGGAAATAAAGGATGTTTTCTTGGATCACCAACTCGGGAAGAAAATAGATTTATCAATCCTAGATTTCTTGGACTAACAGTCAAAGACCAGAAAACAATGGAGATGATACTTACACAAAGATCTGAAGAGAGATAATTGTGTATGGGCACAAAGCTCGCTCCAATTTGGTGAGTATCAATGACTCGATCTGCACCGATTTATGTAGAACTTATGCTTGATTCAAGACTTATGTAAGGTGATGGATCAATTAAAAACCCTAAATAAGGGGAATTTAATAGTACTTGGATCCAAAAAGTGATTTGGTGTTGCTTTATACCCTAATCCAAAAAGTGTTTTGAAAGTAAGAGTTGAGATAACTGAGCTTAAGTAATCGTTGATCGTTCTGAGAAGAAGATACCCTTTATCGCACTACAAGAAATCAACACCAAATCTGACGGAATTTTTGATGGATTATCAGTCCGTGTAAAATTTCCGACGAATTTACGACTAAAGAAGTCTGTTAGAAATTGCAATGGATATCCGATGGACTGATAATTCATCAAAATATTTTTGAAGGATTTCCGACAGACACACCTAAATCCGTCGGAAATAAACATTTATATAATCTGACGGATATCAGTCGAAAATCTGTCAGAAAAGCGTCGATAAATACGAAAGTTTTATACCCGTTGATATACTCGTTTGAAATTCGTACATTTCAAAGGATTTTCGACAGTTTTTCGACGGAAACGATTTCTATATATATGTTTCCGCACTTCCTCATTCAGTCACACTACTTATTCATTAAATTTCATTATTATTTGACAAAAAGTTGGAAAGTTATGTCTTCTAATAATTTTGAATACTTTTTATTTTATTTTGGTGCTTTTTATTTTGAATAATTTTTATTTTATTTTGGATACTTTTATCAATTTTTATTTTTAATTTGAATTTTATTTTAAAATATTTTCTTAAATCTCTAATTAAAATTTTAAAATTTTAAAAAGTTAATAACATACGATTCCGTCGGAAATCCGTTGGAATCAAAACATTGAGAAATCCTTCAAAAATCCATCGAAAAGCCATCGGAAATACGTATGTCGTACGTCCGTCGGTTTAGCCGTCAGAAATACGTATGTCGTACATATGTCGGTTTAGCCCGAGGAAAATTACCAACGGATATCCGTCAAATACCCGACGATTTGTTTTCGATGGCTTTCTGACGAATATCAAATGTTGAATTACCGACGGATACCAGATGTCGGAAATCTGTCGGAAAGTCATCGAAAATACCAACAAATTTTCGACGAATGTTTTATTTCCGACCATCTAGATCAGACAACCAAATACGTCAGAAATCCGTTAAAAATAACTTATTTCTGACGGTCTGTTTATCTCTGATTTCTTGTAGTGTCATGTGGTTTTTTTTTTAGTTACTAATTTTATGTTAAAAAAAGGAAAATCACCGTATAATATAAAAATGGTAGAGCGACTTTTTCAATTAGAAGTTTTGACAATATATATAAATCAAAAATTATATATATTTTTTAATTTCGTAACCTTAGTTTTATTTTTAAGGGTATAATATGTTTTAAATTAATATAAAATCTATTTCACTAAACCTAACAAAAATATATATAAATTGTCAAATTGGATAAAATATAATTTATTTCCAATTATCACTGGAAGATTTATTAATATCATACTAGTACACAAGCGTATCATAAACCCTCTGTTAGAAATGTAGTTGCTTACGTCAGCATTTGATTTACAAAACACAAAGATTATTACAGAACATTGGCTAGAAAAATTAGAAGTTTAGGAACAAAATCTTCCATGAATATTGGGCGTAGAGGATTTGCTCTTTTGAGTTTCTCAAATAATGATCAGCACACTTTTAAGCATTTCTTAGAAAAAAATTAATGTACTTAGATATCTTACCGTCTTTGGGCTGAGAAATCAATCCGCTAAGCATTGAAATCTACTTCAAATGATTTTCCGTGAGTTATTCTCTTTGCAGATATAACTCAAATCTTCAACTCTCTCAGAGGGCTTGGAGAACAAAAAACTTGTAAATGAACAACTTCAACAACTCTTCTGTGGTCTAGTCGGAAGAGAAAGAAACCATCGTGATGCAACTCACGAATAAGAAATGGAAGACAAAAAGGATTTCATAATAAAGATATGTTTTTCTTTATTAACATACTAGGTAATTTTATACGCGATGCACAAGCTTTGCATATTAGTTTTTTTTTTCTTTATTGTGAGCAGACTTATAATTTTTTAAATATAAAAACATATGAGTTCAAGTCATACAAAACAAATCACTTGAAGATAATTAATATTATACTACATGATAATATTAAAATATGATGAACAAAAGGATGTTAGGAAAACAAAAGGATGAACTATAACGAGATTCTGATATTGATTACAACTTGATTACATAAAATCATAGTTTATGGGTCTAACTATTGAGATATATCAACAAAATAGAACTAAAATTGTAAGAACAACAAACATAAATTTTAAAACGATTAAACATTTCGAAGAAATAAAAGAAGATTTTGGAAAGAGTAATAAACATAGAAATCTCAACAATTAGAATTTGAAAGAAAAAAAATCGATAGAAAACCAAATTGAATATGTTGTTGCCGCCTGCTTTGTTCATACATCCATATTTGATTTAATGAGTTTAAAATTTTAATTTAAACACTAGAATTTAGGTGATAAATTTGATTACTTTTCCGGTGGTGTATCTAATTGGATCGGATAAGGATCTAAGTACGGATGGATTTACTTTTGCCTTTTATCAACAGTTTTAGGAGGATGTTATTGATGATATATTTATTATGGTTGACGTTTACGGAAGAAAGTACCAATCATATAAATATATATTTGATACCAAAGATTGATGATCCCATAAGAATGAGTGACTTTAGACCAATAAGTTTATGCTGACAAAACATGTATTTCAACATCGCCATAAAACTGTAATTTGCGCAGTCCACGTTTAATGTTTACTTTAATCTTACAAACATCATTGAAGTCATTCGGTATATGGGAACTCTTTATGTCCCAAAAACATTCTGTTTGGCTTAATTGTAACATCATGCAAGAAATATATTGGTCAATTGAGATTTATAATTTTTGTTAAGAAAAGAAAAGTATTTTTTTATATGATTACAACATTCTGGACCCGTTTATTTTTCTAAGGAGTTAATTAAACAAATGAACATGTTTTGCAAACATATTTGACTAATTGTTCAGTTAACTATTTAAAATTTACAATATAACCAGTTTTTTACTGTTCAACTAATAAAAGATATTGTGTTAATTGGCAAGCAAACCCCTATTACTATCTCATATTTACAAATAATGTCATTATCTAATAATGAAGGAGAAAGAATTTTATGTTTATTTTCCTTTATCTTCACCATCATTTATCATCTTTTCCATTGTCACAACTTCTTCGTACTCTCCTAATTTTCCCACTACCAATGACAATGTATCATCAAAACTTAAAATATAAAATGGGTTTATCATCTAATTGTCGTCCAAGGAAGAGATCAGTCGTTGACGATTTTTCTTTCTTCCTCCTTCATTTTCATCAATTTCTCCTTCTTTCTCCATCCTTTTCATCGATTATTCCCTCGGTATCTTTTTACTCAAACCGTCCATTTCTCTCTCTAAGCCCTCTTTTCCCTCTTCTTGTTCTTGCTGAGAATCAAAGAATTGCGATTCTAGGTCGCAAAATTAGAAGTTAAGGGTTTTATTCAATTAGAGAATTGCAGTTTTTCAAATCTGGATTTTTGCCAAGTGAATTTCAAGGGAACTGTTAACGCTTTGTTCCTTCAAGGATTTTAAAACTGCAATGTCTCACAGATCTAGGCACTACAAGAAAACAACAGATTTCTAACGGATACGACCGTCTGTTCTAAATGGTCAGAAATAAAACAATTATCGGAAATTCGTTGGTATTTCCGACGGATTTCTGACGGATTCCAGTTTCTGACGAAATAGTCCGTCGGAATTCCGATATATGTAATCCGTTGGAATTCCGATATCCGTAATCCGTCGGAATTCTGATATCCGTAATCCGTCGGAATTCCGATATCCGTAATCCGTCGGAAACTAACCATCGGTAATCCGTCGAAAAATCGTCGGATAGTCTTCCGGCGGACTAGCTAACGGAATTAAGACGGTTTGTAATCCGACGAATTTCCGATAGGTTTTTCCGACCGATTTCCGATAATTTTATTTCCAACGGATATTAAATAAAATTGTAATTATAATTAATTAAATATAAAACTTAATTAAAATTAAATTAAAATTCTAAAACAAAAATAAAAATTATTCAAAACAAAATGTAAATCATGCAAAATTTAAAAAAACTAGATAATTAGAAATCTAAAAATTTCTAATGCTGAGCTGTGCAGCCGTGTTTTCGTCTCAATCTTGTTGAGAGTTTCGATTTCGGCTTACTTTTCTTCGAGTTGCGCTCTAAGCTGACGATCTCCATAGAACCTCGAAGTTGTCGAAGATGGCGAGGAGTGCTCTTCTGGAAGTCCAAAAATACGGCACTTGGACATTGGAGTGACCTATCAAAAAAATATAATAAATCATTAGAAAAAAATTAATTAAAGGAAAAAATTAAATTTAACTTACTTCGTATATAAATTCGTTGAGCTTCTCAACGGGAACTTCGGTGCAAGGAGGAGTTCCGTCAATAATCGGCTGGGATTGCAGAAAATCCTCTCTTAATCTTTTCACGCTCTCCACGATCTCCCGAGCAACCAGATCTTGGATTTTTCCAGTCTTGCGGTTCGTGTGCGCATCTTGTAGCAAAGCAAGATGGGATGGACGGACACCTTCTTGACGGAACTGAAATATTTTACTAAAACTTGAACAAAGTAAATAAAGCAAAATTAAATTTTAAATTTTGAAAAACTTACCAGTTGTTGTTCCTGAAAAAACTTGCTCGTTGCTCCCAAATTGTGAATGGTAATTCCTTTGCCCTTCCGGTTGGTTGATTGAGTAGCTGATGTTGCCTGCATTTCATCCATCCTCCAATACTCAACCAACCCGTTCTAGAGGTCTGAGTTTCCTAGCAGTTCCCTCGGAATATCATTCCAGTTCCAGTTGCGTTCCACTCGTTCAGCTTCCTTGGGAATTTTGGGAAGTTTTTAGGTTTTTATCGAATGATTTCACAAAGAAGAAGGGTTTGTATATAAGAAAAACTTTCCGATGAAAAGATCCGACGGATTTGTGAAAATCTGTTATTTCCTGGTATAAATTTCTCGAATCTGTCGTTTTGTAGGAAATTTCGACGGATTTCCGATGGATTTGCGAAAATTTAGGTTACGTGGCATTCCAAAAGTTATTTCCCGATATAAATTTTGCGAATCCGTCGGAATTTCCAACGAATTTTCTAAGGATTCGCGAAAATTCGATGTCCTATCATTGGTGTTAGTCAACCTTAAACACCTACACGTGTAACCTATAATCCGTTGGAAATTTCCGACGGATTTAGGGGTTTGAAGGTTTTTTCCAAACATTGGGACTGGAATACGTTTGTTATAAGCCATAGTAACCATTGCATTGATAAAATTACAACATCAACTTTATATAAGTCATTAATTTACAAAAACAAAAATTTATGTTAGTTTCAAAGATATGTTATATGTTTAATATGTATCTATAGGTATCATTTAATCAAAATCTTCTTAAATATTAGAATTTATAAAATACATCATTTATATGATATTAAATGCATATACTGTCTCACGAAGTGTTAGAAATTGTTTTCTATACTAATGTCTAACAATATTGTATCCAAAATCTTCCAAAACCCCATATCTGTCAGAAATCCGTTGGAAAAATCCGACGGATTCGTGGTTTTTTTTAAAAAGAAAAAATTATCCGTCAGAAATCTGTCGATTTTTTAGAGAATCCGACCTATTTTCGACGGATCATTTTTTATTTTTTTTAAAACCACGAATTCATCAGATTTTTAGTAAATTCTGACGAAATGTGTGTTTTTAGAAAACAAATAATATATCTAACTAAAATTAAATACATTACAATAACAAATATAAAATAAAAACATAATATTACTCATTTTCAGATGATCCGTCCGAAGGAATTGAGTTTGAATCTCTTCGAATTCGCCACGTGATTCCTCTGAGTCTGAATGAACTATACCACCACCAGTTTGTGTGCAGTTAACCGCGAGCTCAATGTCAAACGAATGCTCAACATGATCCATTTGACAAATTCTAGTTGGCTGTAGGGCATCATGTTCTGAAACTCCATTTATTCTTCCTCGTGGGTTAATTACAGTAAATGTGATCTAAGGATCTGACCGATAAGATACACGCGGGTAACAAATGTAGCAAACCTATATAAAAGGAGGATAATTTGTTTAAATCAAATATATTAGTAACTTAAATAACAGTAAAATATTTTAATTTAATCAAACCTGGTATTTTTATGATGGTAGAATAAATAGATCGTATTTAAGAAGTCTTCGTCTTAAATGTACAGATTTTACGTCGAATTGGTCAATTTGAACACCATGACCAATGAATGGATCATACCAATCGCACTTAAACACAACGCACCTCAAGTCCAACATTCCTGGATATCGGACTTCTAAGATTTCATTCAATATGTCGTAGTAAACGACATCTCCTGATTACGCTAAAACACCAAAGTCTGAAGTTGGTCTTGTTCTTCCCTCCTCAAGAATCCTAAACGCATATCCCCTAGTGCAATATCTTGGATATGAAGTTGCAATGTTGTATGGACCATTAACAAACTCCATTAACCACGACCAAAATTCTTGACCATTTTCTATGCCTTCAGATACCTATAAAAATATAAATAAAGATTATAAATTATTGTGTGATAAATATTACAATACAATTATAAATTAGAGTCTCTCGCTCTTTGGTTTGTCCCTCTTATTAACCTTCTGGGATTCCCTTACAGAAGAATGAGTGTCTCCATAAAAGACTTCATTAACCTCAATTTTATTGTCACGTGCTGTAGTTGATATGACATCAAACTTCTTCTCCTCAATGCAAACATAAGAGCCATATTGGTTGCCATCATTTTCTGAATTGTATCATAGAAGACACTTTTCGATGTTAGAGAAACAAACTCTCTTATTGGATAAATCAACAATTGCACATGTTGTAGCAAGGAAAGGTCTTCCAAGAATAAGGGGCATATATGAATTATTGCTCATCTCAACAACCTGAAAATCAGTTGGCATCAAGCAATTCCCAATCTACACATGAAGGTCTTCAATGCATCCTTGCAGAGTTGTTATTAAACCATTCACAAACCTGATGGAAATCTGAGAGGGTTGTATAGTATCAATCCCCAAATATTCCGCATGTTCTGCTGACATGAGGTTTACAGTAGATCCAAAATCATAGAGAGAGTATTCAAATTCAACTCCAAAGATGGAGCATAGAACAACCGAGTTCCCTGGATCTTCTGGTTTAGGCAATTGCTTCAATGTTGGAGCTTGGACATTACATGGATTGACCGCTATGTGTTTGGCGGGAGAATCCGGTGCTGGTAGTAGGATCATTCAATCTGTAGGAGGGATATATTGGTCTGAGGGCTGGATCGATCGATCTGGAGGTTGGATCTATCGATCTGGTGTATCCGTAGAAACTGATGAATTTTTTATTTTGATTCTAACCTGACAAGTCAATCTTTCAATCAAGATCAGCTATCTTGTCATTCATTTCTTGTGCACTCTTGCTCTGTCCATAAAAAATCTTCTGCAACATGAGCTCAGGTTTATTCTCATGGGAAGGTGGTGCTTGATGTCCTCTACTTTGATTGGTTTCTTGATTCCCAATATAGTTAACATTCGCTCGTGAGCCACTAGAACCATCTCCATTCCTAGGATTTTTTAACGGAAGGACTCCGTGTTGTCTCTTTATTGCTTCAGCAGTATGAGCAACCTGAGTATCTAGCAGTTTCAAATGCGTTGAGACAACCTCAAACTTGCCATTGAGATCAATATACAAATTACACATCTTTTTATTGATCTTATTTTCATATTTATGTTAGGTGAGGAGGAGCTGTTGCATGAGAGCCATGAGTTCTTCTTGCTAATCATTCGTGGAGTTCAATGGTTACTTTTGTTGGAACCCATCGTGAAATTGGTTTTCTCCCTGGAATTGTTGACCTTGAGCGACCACCTGCTATGGATAGACTTGGTGTTGGGGGTTTTCAACATTTTTGCTTTGGTAGGATAAATTGCATCTGCTCCATCTTCATAAATCTGCACACCTCTTTGATTCGCCTTCAATAACATATTTACCTTTGCATTCAACTCATCAATATTATGAGACTCCGCACTATTAACTCTTTTAGATCGATCATAATCAGGACAGTGATTATTGGAAATTGCAGCCAAGTTCTCTATCAGTTGGTATGATCCTATCACACTCTTAGTCATGAGGTCTCCATTGCTTGCAGCATTGACGACATTCTTGTAGTCCCAATCAACACCATCATAAAAGATGCTAATAATCTTCTCTTAGGAATATCCATGATGAGGGCACTCTCTTCATAATTCCTTGAAGCTCTCCCAAGCCTCACAAAAGGACTCACTCTAAAGCTGTCCGAAGGTACGATCTTGTTTCTTAGCAAATCAGTCTTGGACTTGGTGTAGAAGTGATCTAACAAAGCAGCTCTGCATTTATTCTAAGACCTCAATGAACTAGAAAGTAATGGCTTAAGCCATCTCAGCGCCTTGTCTGCTAAAGAGAAAAAGAAAAGGTGTATAAAAAGAAAAGCTTACACCTGAGGTAATCAGCAGGTACCCAATTCGACTTAGTAGTGCTGCAGATTTCTTCGAGATTCTCTATGTGATCCACTGGGTTTTTAGCTGGCAAACCATGTAAAAGATATTGCTTTACCAATGCGATCATCTGAGGCTTGATCTTGTAATCTTGCCTCGCAATCTCTGGTGGACCGTTAGTAGCTCTGTTATGGTAGAAAGTATGAGGTGTGACATCTCCAATAGCACTTTATGGCTCATGTTGCTACTGTTGTAACAAGCGTTGCAGTTGTTGTTGCACGTTTTGAAGTGCTGCAGCTGTAGAAGCCTGAGCTTCAACAAGTGTGTGGTTTTCGAGATTGTCATCCATGATGGCTAGTTTCGAGTTTGTTTTCTTAGCTTTGTTGTTAGTATGCTCTAACCTTCCTAGCACTTGATTGGTGAGTTGCAGGAGGTTGTCAGAGCCTTCATTTCCTCTATGTATGCACCTAAAACAAACAAGCAAGCAAAATATAACTTAGTTAGCAAATCTTAGACTAAACTTCAATCTTAGATTCAAAGGTAACACAATTGGTCTTCGGCAATGACGCCAAAAACTTGATACACAGAGATTTTAACCCAATTAAAACTGCAAGTGCACAGACAAACGTAGTAGTAAAGATGCGATCAAATCCACAGAGACCAAGGTCACACTACGATTCTTTAGGAATAAAATTAAGCCAAGACAATGATATGGTTGTTTTTTTACGTAAACTAAAGAATCAATTAAAAAATGTAAATATCAATTAAAAGAAATGCTACGTCAAGGGAAATTCTCAGGAATTCAGAAATCATGAATCAGACAATTATTCAGGGAATGGATAAGCACAATCTTAAACTTAAACATGAATGTATAATCAATCCATTGCCATGGTATCAATCACTTTATCTAGAAACTTAAGATTCTAAACTATCGTTTGAACTTAGAATTCTAAACAAGTTTAAGTGTATTAGGTTTGATTCGTTCACGAATCGCCTTAATATCAGCTTATGTTGGCTAAGGACAATCTGCTCATCTATGTTTGTTTCAGGCTTTTAAACAAATACTTTTGATGTGTTAAACAACCTAAGATCGAAACTAGGTAGGTAATCAAGTTTCAACAATGAGATCAACAATATATGAAGATATATTAAGATAATTCCCTATCTATATCTAATTTAATGATTCATAAATTTTGTTGAAAACCCTAAACCTAATTATGAGACTACTCAGACATGGATGCAGATAAACAACCAAGATATGAAGAAGAACTCATAATAAAATAAAATATAAATCCAAAAGAGTTTAGGAATCTTCTCTAAGATGTAGGTCTGAATAGAAAATAAAGCATTTAATAGAATAGAAAGTGGTGCCTAAACAATGGCATAAAAACTAATATATAGGTTAAATCACGTTCTGATCTAGATTTATGGTAAAACCAATACAAAATAGGAAAAACTTCAAAGTTTCTTTTTCTCAATTTTTATTTTAAGCCTGGATCGATCGATCTAATATCTCACGGTAAATCTTCATATGTTGGACTAATCGATCCTAGGGTAGATCGATCGATCTGACTTGGAACAATTGATCTGGTTTCGTCTGGTTGTCTAAAGTCTCACGACGATTCTCCTAATGTTGGATCGATTGATTTGAAGTCCAAAAACGCTTACTTCTTGCTCTTTTTCTCCAATACTTGATCCATATGTTTTAGAATTTTTCCAAACATATTTTAACTCGAAAAGACTCTAAAAACATAAGAAACTCTACAAGGCTCTAAACACCATGGTTAGAATGCGCCAAAACCGCACTATACCACTCAGCGAATGCATAACACATTAATTACATAACGGTTGTGGTTATATTAGTCTTCTGAAACCGTGTCGAAGCCCTATATTTCTATATCAGCTATTACAGAACACGTCACACCACAACTCAAGTATGGCATCTCCGGATACACGTCGAAGATGCATAATTCCTTATAAAAGGATGTGGTATTTGCTGCTTACAAAGAGTTTGAAGAGGTTATATTAGTCAAAACGCATGGCAGCGGCAATGAGATGGCATACGGAGCATAGGCAAGATGGAGAGATTACACATTCTTCAGACGCATAAGCATGGAAAAATTTTCAGTCGATATATCCTGATTTTACCTTTGAGCGTAGGAACGTGTACCTTGGATTATGTACTGATGGTTTTAACCCTTTTGGAAGACATGGTAGACAGTATTCACTCTGGCCCGTTATAGTAACACCGTACAATTTGCCTCCTTTTATGTGCGAGTTTTTGTTTCTGTCTATACTTGTGCCGGGACCAGAGCATCCTAAGAGATCACGAGATGTCTTCCTTCAGTCGTTGATCCATGAGTTACAAATGTTATGGGATCATGGAACAAAATCGTACGATGTTTCATTGCAGCAAAATTTCAACATGCGTGTTGTTCTTATGTGGACCATACGCGATTTTCCAGTAATTGGTATGTTATGAGGATGGACTATACATGGTAGATTATCGTGTTCAAATTGCCAAGACAACACAGATGCGTTCCAGTTGCGTCATTGCAGAAAGTGTTGTTGGTTTGATTGTCATAGACGATTCCTACCTGAACGACATCCGTATCGATGATCGCGAACTTTTTTTACTACAAATAAAAGAGTTCTAGACGGATCTCCTCCAGATTTAGATGGTCATTATATTTTAGATCAACTACGAGATTTTGGAGCTGAATGGACTACCGAGTGTGGGGATAACTAACATCTTCCAGTTGACGGTGTTGGGGTTAACCATAATTGGCATAAGAAGAGTATTTTCTGGGATTTACCTTACTGGAAAGACTATTTACTGAGGCACAATGTAGATGTTATGCACATTGAGAAGAAATTTTTCGATAATATCATGAACACAGTATTAAATGTCCAAGGTAAGATGAAAGACAACATGAAGTCTAGATTAGACTTGGCAATGATTTGTTCTCGTGATGATCTTCGAGTAATGTCGAATGGGAGATGTCCAATGTCAGCCTACCGGTTAAGTGCAAATAAGATAACAACATTTTTTTATTGGATTCGTGATGAAGTCAAATTTCCAAATGGATATGCATCAAATCTACGAAATTATGTCAATTATGTGGATCAGAAGTTTACTGGAATGAAGAGTCATGATTATCATGTTGTGATGCAACGACTACTACCATTTGCGTTTTCCTAACTTCTTGACAAGAATGTCCATGAAGCAATTGCTGGTAAATATTACATATTTTACATATAAAATTTTCCATCATATAAACAACTCGACATATTTCTTTGTTAACTACAGGAACATGGGCATTTTTCCGTGATTTGTGTTCTCGAACCCTTACAGCCGAAGTAATTCGCAATTTAGAGGACAACATACCCAAGGCAATTTGCAATTTGGAGAAGATATTTCCACCATCATTTTTTGATGTTATGGAACATCTACCTATCCACCTACCACGTGAAACATTTCTAGGAGGTCCAGTTCAATATTGTTGGATGTATACCTTTGAGCGGTACATGTTCCATCTGAAAAAAAAAGTTAAAAATTTAAGCAAAGTGGAAGGATCCATTGTTGCACAGAGCCTGAATGAAGAAGGCTCACACTTTGCTGAGTATTAATTTCTATCCCAAGTTCGTAGGAAGAGTCGCCGCCCTCCTCATCATGACGATAGAGGTGAAAGAGCGATTTATCAATGTTCGTGCCTGAATTATTTTCTCAAGTTGGTCGTGTTAGCGGGAAGGGAAAGAGTAGACAACTAACTGAAGAGGAGCTCAAGCACTTGCATATGTACATCCTCGAAAATTGTGATGCTATTCAACAATATGAAAAGTTTTTATTTCGGTCACCCATCTTTAACGTTTTACGACGGAAATCTTGTCGGTATCTTGTCACATAAGATTTGTCGGTATGCCGTTGGTTTTTTTCCTACGGGAAACTGACAGGATATTAGTTTCCGACACCCTAAAAACGATACACATTCCCGTCGTAAAACCCGTCGGTATGGCTTGTTTCCGACGGGTATGATCGTCGGAAACAGGTTGTTTTCTTGTAGTATCTAACGGAAAGGAATTTTCTTTGGTATGTGTAAGATCATGTGGAGAAGAGATGGTCTCTCCGATTCTTCATTACGTCGCGTGAGAGAGATGCGGAGAGTTCTGTTTCGGTGTTTCAAGTACACTAGATCTTTAGTGGTAGTGTTAATTTAGGCTGAGTAGCTATTGTGGGCTGAATAATATGAGCCTTAATACAATAAAAAGTTATTTATTTTTCTTGTTCGTTCAACAAAATAATGAGTCTAAAGAGTTTTTGTGGGCTGAATAATATGAGACTTAAATATATATATATATATATATATGAGCCTTACTACAACAAAATTTCGATGGAACAAAAATCATGTAGATCTTCTTTTGACTAATTAAATTGATTTCAAATTGAGTTCACAAGAGCATACAAAGCCACAAAAATTCAAATGATTATAAACATCAAATGAAAGAAATAATTTAACTAAAGAAGCAAATTTTGATGACGATGTCCCACGAAAAGCCTTACTCTCTTACAGATAGAAATATGTTATTTTCATTCTTCGTCATCAACTTCAACCGGATGCAATAATCGTGCTTTGCATAACATATTATAGATGAGACTCCAAAATGTACATCGCATAATATTACAAACTGTTTTCGGTGATGGCTTTGATTTTTCCAAATTCTGATACCAATTATACTGTTTCAGAAAAATGTTTTGTCAAATATTCTCTCTTTCTCATTGAAATCAATCTTGTACACTCGACTTTCATCAAAACTCTTGGTTGGTATGTCACAAGAATGATTTAATAAGAACTATCTTCTTATTAATGTTTAGAAAAGGTTCACCAAAAACTAAACAACTTTTGTGATTCTCAATATATCAAAACTCTCAAATCTTGTGATATTTATAGGGAGAAGACTCAACTCTTAATCCCTATGACATTAGGTTTTGCTAACACCAAATCCTAATAGAATCTATTCTTATCTCATCCTAAACTCGATAAAGCTAAATTTAATATTTAATTTAATTGATCATAATCCTAACACGATTAGTAGCTTGACTTCCAAGTTAATTGATTAACCAACAGAAACCACATTTTTGAATTCTGGTGGTCAGAGTTGTAATCCCACCATCATCTTTCATGTCGCCGGAATAGTCTCCATAGCAAGAAGGAAATTGAATTCCCAATAAGATAGCGCCAGGCTAATTTTGAAATGTAGACAAACGCATCATGTGAGATCTTAAAATCTAACGTGGAGATGACATATTCGTAGTAACTACCCTCGACGACTACGATATCGAGAATATCAAAAATGAACTTCCACGAGGAAGAGATGAACACACTGTTTAGTAACCGCTGAAGAAGCAACATAAACATTGGATCATGTCTTGTTCCAAGCGTCGTGCGACCGAATCGGTCACGTTGTTGATCTCTTTTTTTTTTTGCTTTGCTTCTTTGGGTCACATTTTTTTGTGGTAAAGACTATAACTTAATTTACTATTGTAAAATTTTACCTATAGACACTCCTAATCTTTAACATGTGCGACAAAAAATTATCAGATCACTGTAAGTGCAAGACATGCTTCTATAACCACGTAATATTTAAGCATTATTATTGTACAAGTGTATGGAAGAAAGTATCAATCATACAAATTTATGTTTGCTCCCAAAAATTGATGTCCCATCAGAATGAATGATTTCAGACCACTAAGTTTATGTTGACAAAAACATGTATTTTAACATCACCATTAAACTGCAATTTGTACCGCCCATGTTTGATGTTTTTCTTTATTTTGCAGAAATCATTGAAGTGATCCAATATATGTGAACTTTTCATGTCCCATAAATAGTATATTTTGGTAGTTTGTGGTTAATCGTAAGCCTCTGAAATAAATAAATTGGTTAATCGAGACTTATAATCTTAATTTATTAGAAGATTGGAGAAATTGGAAATAAATGACTTCTAGGAAAAACTGTCCACATATACTTTTTTTTGTAAATTGTTAATTTTTTCTAAACTACCTCTATCTCTTAAAAAATATATTTTTCAAAAAAAAACAGAAAACATGTTAATAAAATATTATGAAGAAGACTTAAGAAGAATTTTTTTTATTTTAAACAGTTTTAAATAATGTTTTAGGTTGATAAAACTCATGCTGAAAAGTTTAGCATATGTTTTCTAACTTTCAGATTAGGTATTCTACCATTTATACATCTTCTGAAACAAGAGTTTTTGTATTCTACTACTTGTCATATTTTACAGATTGTATAATTGAACTTCTACGAATTTTTTTCTAAAACTTGTAAAAATCGATTTCTACCAAAATTGGAATACATATTCTACGATTTTGAATATGTATTATACTATTTACTCTATGTTCTACAAAAATTGGAATATGTATTGTACTTAAATTAGAATATATATTCTAAACAAATGAATTTCCTAAAGAAAACAACTGAATATAAAAATAAGGAAAATAAATATAATTAAATACTTAAAAGTAATTTATTGTTAAAATTAAATATATAATAATAAGAATTTTATTTTAAATCGTGATACACTTTTCACGTTTCTTCTTCTTCTTTCTCGTTTTTTCTTCTCTTTTCTTGATTTCTTCTTCCTCTTCTTTCAAGAAGTTTTTTTTTCTATTTTCCATGATTATGCTGCATATCTATATAACTTATGGTGTATGGAGGTTTTATGACAACAAAGAGTGAAAATTTATTGGTGATGAAGAAAAACGTGGGAGATTATTTATTTTGCAATCCACTATATCACTCGAAGAGTTGAAAGTGATAGTTTTCGAAGACTATGGAATAGAAAGGGAGAATGCTTGGTGGGGAATCAGTTATTTACCCACAGATCTTAACGTTTATTCTCCTCCGTTGTTATGATGAATAATAGACAAGTGAAAAAAATTTCTTGCGTATTTAAAAATGAAAGATACAATACGGTTGTGGGCAAAGTTCAACCATAGAGTTGATGATCGTAGGATTAGAGTCCAGGTCAATTTGAATAAGGATCCATTTGATTCAAGTGATGGAGAAGAGGATAATAATGTGCTTGGAGATGATGATCATATGAATAGAAAACCAGCAATATTGGTGAGTACAGACAAACCGAATGATAAATCATCTAATATCGGTGATGGTGTTTAAGGGGAAATATCTCTGAAGTATAGAAGCTTTACAAGCAACTATAAAAATGTATACGATAAAAAATAAATGGAACTACAAGGTTACAAAATCTGATACGATTTTGTGCTATATATGCTTTATAGATAGTGTTTGCAAATGGAGTCAATGTGTTGAGTGTTTACAAGGGTCTACTTATTTCAATGTCAACAAATATGTGGGTAACCATACATGTGCTCCTTCAATGAAAGGCAAATTATGTAGGATACCTTCAGCAAGAACAATTTGACATCTTATTATGCATAATTATGAGGGTATGAAGGAAGGGGCTAAAGCGAATGATATCATTAATATTATTCTTTCAAAGTATCAATGCGAACTAACTTATTTACAAGCTTGAGAGTCTCATGAGTGTGTAGTTAACGAAGTTAGAATATTTCTGGAGAAAGTTATGGTAAGATACCAAAATACTTGCACATGCTACAAGAAGTGAATCATGGTATGTATACGAATTATAAAACTGATTACAATGGTATGTATACCATTGGAGGTTATTTAGAGGATGCTCATGTGACAGAATGAGTTTGATGTCATTTTCCTGGATATAGATATGAAATTAACACCAACAATCCTGCTGAATCGATCAATTCAGCTTTGAAATCTCCAAGAAAGATCCAATAATATCTTTGTTAGACAACATCATAGAAATGTTAACAAGATGACTTTATGTGTGAAAAGAATTAAGTGCAAAGCAGAAAGATCCTTTAACTAATTAGGTGGAGAAAAAGATATCTAGAAGAATAGAGAAAGGTAAATCGTTTAAAGCTTATCCGATTAGCAGATACATATTACAGGTTAAAGGTAACAGAGTAGAGTATGTTGTTGACTTAGAAAGAAAAACATGCTCATGTGGGAAGTTCGACATGGGAAAAATTCCTTGCATACACGCCATAAAAGGAGCTTTTGATATAGGCAAGGATCTATATCCATATTTCGATGAAGTTTATACCAAAACTGCATGGAGATCAGTATACGATGAAACTATTAATCGAATAGGTATTCCGGAAGAAGAATGTCTCCTCCCAAAACATGTTGAAGATGCTAAAGTTCTAGCACTTGAAACAAGAAGACGCCCTGGTAAAAAAACCGAAGGCATGAAACAATTGAAGACAATATAAGATCGTCACAAGGATCACAAGGATCAAAGAGACATAGGTACAGTCGTTGTCGTAAAGGACACAACATAACGACGTGTAATAATGGTTAATGTGACTTATTTTTTGCTTTCTTTTTTCAAATTTATTTATTGTATTCTACATACAGTAATCTTTAATCATTTTACCAATATTACCAATCGGGTGTTGACATTTACACTGTTTCTTCTTCTTCTTTGTTGTAGTTCGAGGGTTATGGAGGTTCACAACTATCTTTCACTTTGTTTGTTGCTTTATTTTTTGTCTTTTCAATGAGGATTATTTTTTCTTTTTATTTAAATTGTTAGCAACTCTTTTTTAGGAAAATGCTTATGGTTTATTCTCTTATTTTCATTTTTCAATAAATTATGGATACCTCTCACTCTGCAAAACTATATTTCAACGAATTCTGATATTTGTGGGTATAGTAGTCAACGGCCCTGCGTTTGAGCTGTTTGGGCTCTGTTTTGAGCTGATGTATGTTACTTTAAAAAAGGGGGTTGGAGAAAGATTAATCGATTGCACCAGGGATCAATAAATCCATTTGTCATAGAAGTAGCCGAAATTTTCAGATCGATCGATCCATACATCAAAACGATCCAATTGGACTAGGATAACCGGTAAAATTCTAGATCGATCGATCCAATTGGAAGAGGATAAGTCGTAAAAATCTAGATCGATCGTTCCGTACATGGATCGATCGATCTAATTAGAAAATTTCTAAATAAATTTCTTCTCAAACATTATGTCTTCTCTATTTGTTATTTACTTGGTGATTCAGAGAGTATATTTTATTTGACTCTCTAGTGTGATGTTGGAAACATATGTTTTAGTTTCAACTATCTCGAATATCTTAGCTCTTCTTCTTGTATTTTTGTCACCAAAATGGTAGGAATTCGAGTCTTGTTACTCAAAAGTATCAATCTTTACAAACAACAATCATAATTCAATATCATTCTAGAATCTAATATGGTCAACGCCTTAACACATTTGATAAATGAAGCATTTTCTTTTTTTAATTGATAAGGTATGCAAGATATTCAGTTTACTTAAAAGATGAAAAATATATTTTGAAAAACAATTGTAGGTTTGTTTAGTCAAGTATTCTTCTTAAGTTTGTGATTTGCGCAGGACTTAAGTGATACTAAACTATAAAGCAAAGTGAAATAACACAATGGAAAAGGGGTGGTACTATGCTCAATGGTCACTCTCGGAAGTGGTACTCAGACTCTTGCCTGGTGCCTTCCTCCTTTGTGGTCTCATGTCTAGTAGCATTGGGATCAGCTACAACAGCATCAGTCTCTGTAGTGTTTGCAGCTTTGAAACAAGAAGGGGATCGAGGAAATTTAATCTTCGCAAGTGCACCCCAAATCTTTTGCATCATCGTGTTGTTCTTCCTGTGAGAGTCGATAATACATCCCCAACAATCTCCATCTATAGGAAGCGAAAGGAGATCTTACTCACCAGTGTAATTTGGGAAGGAGCTGCTCCATCAGATCATGTGCCTGAAATGCAGACTGAGCATGATGGGGAAGAGGGTATATCGCTCTAACATCCTCAAGATGAGGCTAGGAAATATGCGCTCTAGAAGAGCTACCCTTCTGCCTAGGTGCAGCTGTTGCGGATGAAATGGGACACAAGTGCTCAGGTCCAGGTATAATATCCAAATTCCCAATGGATGTGAGGGACAGTGATGGCATGAAGTGGTAGCTGGCAGCACCTAGGAACTCCATCACGGTCATAGAATTGGTATTTGTAACCTGGCTTGAGGATGAAGTTTCTTTTGAGGTAGTCCTCATGAAAAGAGTCAATCTGGTTTACACACCTCGTTTTGGTGAGGTCAATTTGATGAAACTTGAAAATTGGAGTCAAAAGGCTCCCAACATCTTCCATCTTTGGTCGTAAAGTATTGAGACCTCGATACTTCTATTGTACTAGAACCAGAGCAAAGATCTCCCCAAAGTTGGTGTCAAGTGCAGGTGGAGGCGCCTTGCTGTAAATGTAATAGACAAAATGGGGGAAGCCAAAAATGTATCATCATCAACTCATCTTCCCTCAAATAGTCAATCTCCTCTTTAGTAAAGTGTGCCCTATGATCTCGGCCATAATTTGAACCACAAGGTTCCGAATCAAACTTAGCTTATTCTCACGCAATGTATATGGTCATGAACCAACCAAACTCCATAAGCTAAAGTATTGAAGGAAATCTCCATAAGAAAGAAAATTGCAACTCTCCTTGCCCAGTTGAAACCATAGAGATCACACAATTCCCGAATGGAGATCTCATAGATGATGTCACTGGAAAAATAAGAAAGATTCCATTCACTTGCTAGAGGATATGCATCATCTTTAAACTTAAGCTCAACGAAAGCTAGGAGCTGTCTAACTAACTCTAGATAAAGAAGATATGTACGATACGCAAATGTACCAAATCCCATCCTAGCCAACATCTCTTGCAAATCTTCTGCGATATCCATCTTACGGAAATTCCTACCACATACAAACTTCATAGGAAGCATCTCAACACGCAAAAATCCATTGTAACATGCATTATTGAAATCAGACCAATGGAGAGGATCTCCATAATTATGGCTAATGTATTTGGTTAGCTTCTGCATTTCTTCGTTTTTTATACGTGGGAATTTAGGGATACTGTCACCCGTGATAGGTGTGTGATCAAGTTTAGGTCAAGGAGCAGTGGTGTAGTCTCCTGCATGTTTTTCTTCTTGACCGCAAGGTTTCAAAGATGTGGTTATCCCCTTGTCTTTTCGCTGCGACTGCTTATTCTTACCACCTTGTACCTTTTGCTTTGTAACCCATGGTTGTTGTCTCCAAGTGTTGTTCGCATCATCGGTGTTCTTGTCCACTGCATGCAAAGACCAAATTCACAACCCACGTTTGTAAATTAATATTCATTGAACCACGAATAAGAGTGAAGCTAAATGCTACATGCGTCCGAATCTAACTATGTGCATATATGTATTTCTTTCTAATATTATCTCAAAGTCCATTATCGAATACTCTATCAAATCCAGAATAACGGATGTAACTAATTTTTCACAACACTGAAGAAAGAGAGAGAGAGAATGATTCCAAATGCAATTGTGTGGTTGATTAATCATTTACAAACGACTACACGTATAGAAAAGCTCTCTTTTATGCCCCAAAATACATCTAATCTCTAATCAAAACATCACCATCATTAGCTCTCCACGAATCATTCTTACGTTCTTGCAACACAGCCAAAACTTGCAAGCTCTATCCTACAGCTTTGGTTTTGCAATGAAGATTCAAGACGTTAAGCTGGATAATTTTGGCTAAGTTCTAACTTAGCTTTTAATGGCAGAAGATCTTATTAGAGTTTGGCTATAAACTCAATTGTCTGTTTCAAAAAATTGGAGATTCATGACTATCAACCACAACCACCAATTCAGTAATAATGTTGCCAAAATTATCAACAAATCATGACAATGTCGTTTTTCACCCAAAAACTTCTCAATGAAACTAGACATGGTGGGGAGAAAATTCATCCTAGAAGACACTAGAAAGCTATGAAATCATCTAAGAACAAACAAACAAACAAACCCAATTTCCAACCTTAAACAAACTGAATTTCGGACTCAAAAAGTGGAAAATAGTGTCGTAACCTTTGCAGATCAAGAGAGTGAGTGCTAGAAACAGAAAGAGGGAGAAAATCCAAGTGGAACGCATAAAAAAATCGTCAAAATCCGTTGAGAATAGAAGAAGTTAGGGTTTGAGAAATTTTTCTTTCAAGAACACACTTTGAAATCGCCGAAAGAGAAGAGAGGAGAAGAAACCGCGGTTTTTATCTTACAAATCGGGTAGGGATTGTTTAAAAGATGCTTCTTGGTATGATTTGAGTGATTTAAAACCGGTTTGAACCGAACTAAATCAAAATATTTGAAAAAATGCACATGGGCCGAGATGTATCGATCTTGGTGTAGTAGATCGATCAATCTTAAGTATTACAACATTTCCTTTTCAATTTAGATTGATCATTCTGACTAAAGATCAAACATTCTGTCTACAGATTGATTGTGTTGTGAACGGATTGCTCGTTATAACTGTAGATCGATCAATCTAAAGTTTTACGGCTAGTCACGTTATATTAGATTGATCGATCCATTGTTAGATCGATTGATCTGCTCCTTTTTATTAATGGAACTCTGAAATCAAAACTAAAAAGCCGTTATATTTGATGCCTCATAGTGAAGATTTAACTTTTTCTCGGAGAAAAACAGCAATTATCAAAAAGATCCATGGGGTTTCACAACACAATATGACACAAACATGTCAACTATATATATATATATATATACATATATATATATACATATATATATATATATTTAACTTGAACCTATCGGTTATAGAGAATTACTTAGAGGAACTAAACACGAGATATGTTAACATATTCAAGGAGATGGATCGTGAAACCGGTGTGAGAGAAAAGGCGATTGTAACTTTGAGGCTTGACTTAGAAGATATGAAGGAAAGGCGATCTCAAAACCACAAATCTATTCTAAGCAAGCCAAAAAAATAAATATTCTCGATGTGAAAAGAATATAAAATAACAGGTAAAAAGACTACAAAATCTCAATCAAGGTCTAAAATATCGAAAAATATCTATAGAGGTTGGAAATTCTCCATTCGATCAATTAACACATGATTGTTTGTTGCTTCCCAAAAATCATTTGCAATCTTCAGATGTGCTTCTCTAATGTTTTCATCATTCATCAAATCCATAGGTAGCTAAAGCAAATGATACTCGATGTATTTCAGCGCATAACCTCTTCAATCACTTGATAATTTATTTAATCCAGGTGACATGAGACTTCTATGATCTCATACGGTGTCAACAGTGGAATTCTCCGATAAAGCTTTCTGTGAAGTTCCTTTAGAATATGCGAGATGGTAATCACTAATGACTCCACGTGCCTTTAATTGTTGTTTCTATTACTATCAAAGATTTCAACTTTTCTTAGCCTGAAGTTAACGCAAACAAAAATCTAATGGTTACCATTGATGAAGACCGGAACATAAATTCTGTCAAAATCTATAGCCCATTTTCTCTCCGTCTTTCCATGAGATGGCCATTCACCGTTGGCGTAAGCTAGAGTATGACTGTCCCATTTGTGGCTTCGTCTTTTTGTCATATACTTCTCATGTTCATTTTTAATATCATGTTAAACATACAATTCATGAAACCAAAACGATCTTCTTTCAGTCGGTCTAAATATGTATTCTCCCGAAAAATATACATCATAACATCCATTTCCTAAAAATTAATCTTTATAAAAATGGTTAATGCATACTTCGTTGCCAAACAACATTAAAAACTTCAAATATAGCATCTCGTTACTAAAATGGTTAATACATACTTCGTTGCCAAGCAAGACATTGTGGCTCGTGATTCAATCAAATAATTTTTATTAAGTACACTTGGACCCAAGTTAATGTCTCTGCAAATGTAAAACAATTGTACATTAAATTATTTTAGCAAAAGATTTATTGGTGAAACATAAAATTGTAATAACTTTAGGAAGAAATAATTGAATGGCTTATACATGTGTCTTGCACTACGTTTTGAAAGCATCCCATTTATCGTTGGGAATGTACACCAATAAAGTATCTTTATCATTTTTACCCGCGTTTGTGACACTAACTCTTATGAAATTAACTTCCACAAAATTTTGATTATTGGAACTGCTCTCAATTTTGATTGATCGCATATTGACCACGTTGTAAATAAATTATGTGTAGGATCCACATCGAGTACTCTGATTTTTGAGATAGGTGTCATATTTTTTCCTTAAGGAAGTCTTGTGTATCCATATTTAGGTCTATGTCACAAGTCTGAGAGAACATTTCATCAAATAAATTTTTTTTGTTTTGTCAATACAAAAAAATCAACAACTATGCATATTAAAATGATAGTAAGTTTACGACAATGAAAACATTAACGTTTTTAACATGGTACATAAAGCTTACAATTTAAAATTTTACAAATATTGTCATACATTCTGATTACATAAAAGCGATAACATGTAGATACATATCCAAATTATAAAGTTATAGAAACCAAATACAACCAAAAGGAAAGAACAGAGAAAGATATAGTCAATAATTAGATCAAAAAGCGTAAAGATCTATTTTTTACATACCCCGGATTTACACTGCACTTGTGGTTGATGGAATGGTGGCAAAGTTGTTTCTACTATAACTCCAGATTCCGATATCGATTCCTTCAGTCCTGATACTTCCCCCTCTAATTTATCCAACCGCGTGACAACTCCCCCTCTAATTTCTCCAATCTCGTGCAATGTTCTCTGCAAGACTCTTGATAGAAGAATCAAACAATGCTTTAATGAATGACTTTATTTCTTTATTGATACTTTCCTTCACTGAAGAACCATGTGTTGTTTCTACTCGTTGACACAATAATTTTCTTTCTCATGTCTCTGCACCAACATCAGCTTGCTTCTTCTTCTTGTTCGAAGTAGACACTTGCACATTAGCACCTTCCTTTTTCTCACTACTCTCCAAACCAGACAATTGTGCATCATGCGTAACCTCATCCTCATCTTAAGGAACCTCAATGTTATCTCCAACATCATCATCTTTTTGTGCATCCTGAATATTGTCATTGTCCACATCCTCATCTTCAACACTTACCCAAATATGGTCTCCAAAGTCATATCAAGATCTTATCAAAGCATGCTAATTTCCACTTGGAGACCTTTGATTTCATCATGCCTCAAAAAAATCAATAGACTCAAATTGGTCAGACTTTCCTATAGAGGAAATGTATGGATAAACGACATACTATATAGAAAAAGTTTAAAAATTGTTAGAGATCAAACAAAGAAGCATAGATGTTGCAACCATAGCACATAAAATGAGAAATCTAAAGAAGCCACATAAATTGAAACAAAGAGCTTATATTAAACAGAAATTTCATCAACAAATTCTCATTAAATCCTGCATGAATTTGAGAAAACATTGTCTAAACACAAGAAGCAAAATCATCATATGATACAAAAGAACATAATGAAGCAAAATGATGTCAATGTTTGATCACAAAATCAGAACCAAACCTCACAACCCTTAATCCAGATAATTATCATAAAATGATATCAATGTTTGATCACATAATCAAAAGGTCAATAAGACTTAAATTATTTGCAGTGAATCAAAAGAGAAAAAATGTTTAACTAATCTTTGGTCCAATTGACTCATCTATACATATAATTTCATCATAACACACTTTTGCAGCATCCTTCCAATTATAATATCGAGGAGGTTCTATTAATTCATTGCTAATCTTCTCCCCCAACAATTCTCCAATAAAAAAATTTGCTTCCATAACCTATATTTGAAGTGCGTATGAGAAACCACTGAGGCAATAGCTTGTGTTGTTCTTTAATTCTTCTCTTTTTTATGATAGAAGAAAGTAGAGGGTCGAAAACATGAAGACCCCAAGGATAAGTTCGAACCTTATTAAGATCCATCACCATATGGATGTATGAGAGTGGGATAATTTCCTTCTAATTCTTAGGTATTACCAACCCAACTATCACACAAACATACAAAAAATTAATTTTGTCATCAAGCTCCCACCTGTGAGCTTCCAATAAGTGAACATTCATAAGCTTTTTCATGGAAATCACATCCTTTCTCTTCAACACTTTACTCTAAAACCCCTTTATCATATGTCCATTCCTCTAAATCACAACTAAAATCATCTTTGTACTTGAGCGTAGTCACTGCATAAAATTATTGCAAGGAAAATCTCAGTGGCTTCCTTCCAAAGACAAAACCCGAGCTGAATACTGTAGACCGTTTTCATGTATGAAAAATACATAGTGCAAACACAAAATCTCTCTGCACTGTATAGTACTCGTTTGGCAATGTATTTTTGATTTTGGTCAAGCTAGACATTCGACATGCATTGTTTATCTACTTCACTTATGATTCATTTTTTTCTTTGAGAAGACGTTGTGGATACTCCATTTTCGTGCCTGAACGAAAACAAGAAACAAAAAAAATAATTATCAGCTACCATCGAACATGTTTTTTATGAACAATCATAATGTAAATCTGAAAATAAAATAAAATGAGATTATATAGAAGAAATAAAAGCTGAAACTTATTATAAATCAGTGTTTGCGTATCATTCTTCACTACTCATAGTAACTAAAATTAGATAAATTAGTTAAGCCGAAAATGTCAAACAAAGCAAAGTTCTAATGCATGTTTTTATCTTATAGCAAGTCAATCTATAGAGAAAAGAATGTGACACGTACAAGAGCTTCCTTTCTGTATCAATGACCACACAGACCAAATTTAATATTCTAATCACCAAACACAACACAATGAAATTTCAGTAGAAGAAAACATCGAATCAAGAAGATAAGAAGAACAATTAAAATCATCTTAAGATTCAAGTTAGAACTCTAATGCCCCAAACATAGTAAAACGACTTTAAGATTATATCAAATCTGTGTCTAAACAATGGGAGATGGACAATTGAGTGCCGCTGTTTCGAGGAGAGGCACTTGAAAATAGCTGAGCGATTCTTTCCTCAAGAGCTAGGTTTTTCCAGAGCATTATATTTTGGTTTTAGGAAAATCTGCTTGGACTCAGATTCTCTCCAGGCTCTCGATCTTCTCAGTTTCCCTCAAGCACAAAAATTCTCAGCAGCCTCTGATAGCTGCGACGGTCTTGTTTGTAGGGAAGCATCCATATATGTAGTTAACCCGGCCACTAGGTGGTTCTGACAGCTTCCTCTGGCCAGGTTTCAGGTATTGATGCAAAAAGCAAAATACACTCGGGAAACTCTTTCGGACATTAAGCCATTTACTTGCCTAGCATTCGCAAAGGCCACATCGTCATCGTCTGATTACAAATTGGTATGGTTATATAACTCTGACAGATATAACTCTGATGCCTCAAGTCCAAAACTTGGAAATAAAGGATGTTTTCTTGGATCACCAACTCGGGAAGAAAATAGATTTATCAATCCTAGATTTCTTGGACTAACAGTCAAAGACCAGAAAACAATGGAGATGATACTTACACAAAGATCTGAAGAGAGATAATTGTGTATGGGCACAAAGCTCGCTCCAATTTGGTGAGTATCAATGACTCGATCTGCACCGATTTATGTAGAACTTATGCTTGATTCAAGACTTATGTAAGGTGATGGATCAATTAAAAACCCTAAATAAGGGGAATTTAATAGTACTTGGATCCAAAAAGTGATTTGGTGTTGCTTTATACCCTAATCCAAAAAGTGTTTTGAAAGTAAGAGTTGAGATAACTGAGCTTAAGTAATCGTTGATCGTTCTGAGAAGAAGATACCCTTTATCGCACTACAAGAAATCAACACCAAATCTGACGGAATTTTTGATGGATTATCAGTCCGTGTAAAATTTCCGACGAATTTACGACTAAAGAAGTCTGTTAGAAATTGCAATGGATATCCGATGGACTGATAATTCATCAAAATATTTTTGAAGGATTTCCGACAGACACACCTAAATCCGTCGGAAATAAACATTTATATAATCTGACGGATATCAGTCGAAAATCTGTCAGAAAAGCGTCGATAAATACGAAAGTTTTATACCCGTTGATATACTCGTTTGAAATTCGTACATTTCAAAGGATTTTCGACAGTTTTTCGACGGAAACGATTTCTATATATATGTTTCCGCACTTCCTCATTCAGTCACACTACTTATTCATTAAATTTCATTATTATTTGACAAAAAGTTGGAAAGTTATGTCTTCTAATAATTTTGAATACTTTTTATTTTATTTTGGTGCTTTTTATTTTGAATAATTTTTATTTTATTTTGGATACTTTTATCAATTTTTATTTTTAATTTGAATTTTATTTTAAAATATTTTCTTAAATCTCTAATTAAAATTTTAAAATTTTAAAAAGTTAATAACATACGATTCCGTCGGAAATCCGTTGGAATCAAAACATTGAGAAATCCTTCAAAAATCCATCGAAAAGCCATCGGAAATACGTATGTCGTACGTCCGTCGGTTTAGCCGTCAGAAATACGTATGTCGTACATATGTCGGTTTAGCCCGAGGAAAATTACCAACGGATATCCGTCAAATACCCGACGATTTGTTTTCGATGGCTTTCTGACGAATATCAAATGTTGAATTACCGACGGATACCAGATGTCGGAAATCTGTCGGAAAGTCATCGAAAATACCAACAAATTTTCGACGAATGTTTTATTTCCGACCATCTAGATCAGACAACCAAATACGTCAGAAATCCGTTAAAAATAACTTATTTCTGACGGTCTGTTTATCTCTGATTTCTTGTAGTGTCATGTGGTTTTTTTTTTAGTTACTAATTTTATGTTAAAAAAAGGAAAATCACCGTATAATATAAAAATGGTAGAGCGACTTTTTCAATTAGAAGTTTTGACAATATATATAAATCAAAAATTATATATATTTTTTAATTTCGTAACCTTAGTTTTATTTTTAAGGGTATAATATGTTTTAAATTAATATAAAATCTATTTCACTAAACCTAACAAAAATATATATAAATTGTCAAATTGGATAAAATATAATTTATTTCCAATTATCACTGGAAGATTTATTAATATCATACTAGTACACAAGCGTATCATAAACCCTCTGTTAGAAATGTAGTTGCTTACGTCAGCATTTGATTTACAAAACACAAAGATTATTACAGAACATTGGCTAGAAAAATTAGAAGTTTAGGAACAAAATCTTCCATGAATATTGGGCGTAGAGGATTTGCTCTTTTGAGTTTCTCAAATAATGATCAGCACACTTTTAAGCATTTCTTAGAAAAAAATTAATGTACTTAGATATCTTACCGTCTTTGGGCTGAGAAATCAATCCGCTAAGCATTGAAATCTACTTCAAATGATTTTCCGTGAGTTATTCTCTTTGCAGATATAACTCAAATCTTCAACTCTCTCAGAGGGCTTGGAGAACAAAAAACTTGTAAATGAACAACTTCAACAACTCTTCTGTGGTCTAGTCGGAAGAGAAAGAAACCATCGTGATGCAACTCACGAATAAGAAATGGAAGACAAAAAGGATTTCATAATAAAGATATGTTTTTCTTTATTAACATACTAGGTAATTTTATACGCGATGCACAAGCTTTGCATATTAGTTTTTTTTTTCTTTATTGTGAGCAGACTTATAATTTTTTAAATATAAAAACATATGAGTTCAAGTCATACAAAACAAATCACTTGAAGATAATTAATATTATACTACATGATAATATTAAAATATGATGAACAAAAGGATGTTAGGAAAACAAAAGGATGAACTATAACGAGATTCTGATATTGATTACAACTTGATTACATAAAATCATAGTTTATGGGTCTAACTATTGAGATATATCAACAAAATAGAACTAAAATTGTAAGAACAACAAACATAAATTTTAAAACGATTAAACATTTCGAAGAAATAAAAGAAGATTTTGGAAAGAGTAATAAACATAGAAATCTCAACAATTAGAATTTGAAAGAAAAAAAATCGATAGAAAACCAAATTGAATATGTTGTTGCCGCCTGCTTTGTTCATACATCCATATTTGATTTAATGAGTTTAAAATTTTAATTTAAACACTAGAATTTAGGTGATAAATTTGATTACTTTTCCGGTGGTGTATCTAATTGGATCGGATAAGGATCTAAGTACGGATGGATTTACTTTTGCCTTTTATCAACAGTTTTAGGAGGATGTTATTGATGATATATTTATTATGGTTGACGTTTACGGAAGAAAGTACCAATCATATAAATATATATTTGATACCAAAGATTGATGATCCCATAAGAATGAGTGACTTTAGACCAATAAGTTTATGCTGACAAAACATGTATTTCAACATCGCCATAAAACTGTAATTTGCGCAGTCCACGTTTAATGTTTACTTTAATCTTACAAACATCATTGAAGTCATTCGGTATATGGGAACTCTTTATGTCCCAAAAACATTCTGTTTGGCTTAATTGTAACATCATGCAAGAAATATATTGGTCAATTGAGATTTATAATTTTTGTTAAGAAAAGAAAAGTATTTTTTTATATGATTACAACATTCTGGACCCGTTTATTTTTCTAAGGAGTTAATTAAACAAATGAACATGTTTTGCAAACATATTTGACTAATTGTTCAGTTAACTATTTAAAATTTACAATATAACCAGTTTTTTACTGTTCAACTAATAAAAGATATTGTGTTAATTGGCAAGCAAACCCCTATTACTATCTCATATTTACAAATAATGTCATTATCTAATAATGAAGGAGAAAGAATTTTATGTTTATTTTCCTTTATCTTCACCATCATTTATCATCTTTTCCATTGTCACAACTTCTTCGTACTCTCCTAATTTTCCCACTACCAATGACAATGTATCATCAAAACTTAAAATATAAAATGGGTTTATCATCTAATTGTCGTCCAAGGAAGAGATCAGTCGTTGACGATTTTTCTTTCTTCCTCCTTCATTTTCATCAATTTCTCCTTCTTTCTCCATCCTTTTCATCGATTATTCCCTCGGTATCTTTTTACTCAAACCGTCCATTTCTCTCTCTAAGCCCTCTTTTCCCTCTTCTTGTTCTTGCTGAGAATCAAAGAATTGCGATTCTAGGTCGCAAAATTAGAAGTTAAGGGTTTTATTCAATTAGAGAATTGCAGTTTTTCAAATCTGGATTTTTGCCAAGTGAATTTCAAGGGAACTGTTAACGCTTTGTTCCTTCAAGGATTTTAAAACTGCAATGTCTCACAGATCTAGGCACTACAAGAAAACAACAGATTTCTAACGGATACGACCGTCTGTTCTAAATGGTCAGAAATAAAACAATTATCGGAAATTCGTTGGTATTTCCGACGGATTTCTGACGGATTCCAGTTTCTGACGAAATAGTCCGTCGGAATTCCGATATATGTAATCCGTTGGAATTCCGATATCCGTAATCCGTCGGAATTCTGATATCCGTAATCCGTCGGAATTCCGATATCCGTAATCCGTCGGAAACTAACCATCGGTAATCCGTCGAAAAATCGTCGGATAGTCTTCCGGCGGACTAGCTAACGGAATTAAGACGGTTTGTAATCCGACGAATTTCCGATAGGTTTTTCCGACCGATTTCCGATAATTTTATTTCCAACGGATATTAAATAAAATTGTAATTATAATTAATTAAATATAAAACTTAATTAAAATTAAATTAAAATTCTAAAACAAAAATAAAAATTATTCAAAACAAAATGTAAATCATGCAAAATTTAAAAAAACTAGATAATTAGAAATCTAAAAATTTCTAATGCTGAGCTGTGCAGCCGTGTTTTCGTCTCAATCTTGTTGAGAGTTTCGATTTCGGCTTACTTTTCTTCGAGTTGCGCTCTAAGCTGACGATCTCCATAGAACCTCGAAGTTGTCGAAGATGGCGAGGAGTGCTCTTCTGGAAGTCCAAAAATACGGCACTTGGACATTGGAGTGACCTATCAAAAAAATATAATAAATCATTAGAAAAAAATTAATTAAAGGAAAAAATTAAATTTAACTTACTTCGTATATAAATTCGTTGAGCTTCTCAACGGGAACTTCGGTGCAAGGAGGAGTTCCGTCAATAATCGGCTGGGATTGCAGAAAATCCTCTCTTAATCTTTTCACGCTCTCCACGATCTCCCGAGCAACCAGATCTTGGATTTTTCCAGTCTTGCGGTTCGTGTGCGCATCTTGTAGCAAAGCAAGATGGGATGGACGGACACCTTCTTGACGGAACTGAAATATTTTACTAAAACTTGAACAAAGTAAATAAAGCAAAATTAAATTTTAAATTTTGAAAAACTTACCAGTTGTTGTTCCTGAAAAAACTTGCTCGTTGCTCCCAAATTGTGAATGGTAATTCCTTTGCCCTTCCGGTTGGTTGATTGAGTAGCTGATGTTGCCTGCATTTCATCCATCCTCCAATACTCAACCAACCCGTTCTAGAGGTCTGAGTTTCCTAGCAGTTCCCTCGGAATATCATTCCAGTTCCAGTTGCGTTCCACTCGTTCAGCTTCCTTGGGAATTTTGGGAAGTTTTTAGGTTTTTATCGAATGATTTCACAAAGAAGAAGGGTTTGTATATAAGAAAAACTTTCCGATGAAAAGATCCGACGGATTTGTGAAAATCTGTTATTTCCTGGTATAAATTTCTCGAATCTGTCGTTTTGTAGGAAATTTCGACGGATTTCCGATGGATTTGCGAAAATTTAGGTTACGTGGCATTCCAAAAGTTATTTCCCGATATAAATTTTGCGAATCCGTCGGAATTTCCAACGAATTTTCTAAGGATTCGCGAAAATTCGATGTCCTATCATTGGTGTTAGTCAACCTTAAACACCTACACGTGTAACCTATAATCCGTTGGAAATTTCCGACGGATTTAGGGGTTTGAAGGTTTTTTCCAAACATTGGGACTGGAATACGTTTGTTATAAGCCATAGTAACCATTGCATTGATAAAATTACAACATCAACTTTATATAAGTCATTAATTTACAAAAACAAAAATTTATGTTAGTTTCAAAGATATGTTATATGTTTAATATGTATCTATAGGTATCATTTAATCAAAATCTTCTTAAATATTAGAATTTATAAAATACATCATTTATATGATATTAAATGCATATACTGTCTCACGAAGTGTTAGAAATTGTTTTCTATACTAATGTCTAACAATATTGTATCCAAAATCTTCCAAAACCCCATATCTGTCAGAAATCCGTTGGAAAAATCCGACGGATTCGTGGTTTTTTTTAAAAAGAAAAAATTATCCGTCAGAAATCTGTCGATTTTTTAGAGAATCCGACCTATTTTCGACGGATCATTTTTTATTTTTTTTAAAACCACGAATTCATCAGATTTTTAGTAAATTCTGACGAAATGTGTGTTTTTAGAAAACAAATAATATATCTAACTAAAATTAAATACATTACAATAACAAATATAAAATAAAAACATAATATTACTCATTTTCAGATGATCCGTCCGAAGGAATTGAGTTTGAATCTCTTCGAATTCGCCACGTGATTCCTCTGAGTCTGAATGAACTATACCACCACCAGTTTGTGTGCAGTTAACCGCGAGCTCAATGTCAAACGAATGCTCAACATGATCCATTTGACAAATTCTAGTTGGCTGTAGGGCATCATGTTCTGAAACTCCATTTATTCTTCCTCGTGGGTTAATTACAGTAAATGTGATCTAAGGATCTGACCGATAAGATACACGCGGGTAACAAATGTAGCAAACCTATATAAAAGGAGGATAATTTGTTTAAATCAAATATATTAGTAACTTAAATAACAGTAAAATATTTTAATTTAATCAAACCTGGTATTTTTATGATGGTAGAATAAATAGATCGTATTTAAGAAGTCTTCGTCTTAAATGTACAGATTTTACGTCGAATTGGTCAATTTGAACACCATGACCAATGAATGGATCATACCAATCGCACTTAAACACAACGCACCTCAAGTCCAACATTCCTGGATATCGGACTTCTAAGATTTCATTCAATATGTCGTAGTAAACGACATCTCCTGATTACGCTAAAACACCAAAGTCTGAAGTTGGTCTTGTTCTTCCCTCCTCAAGAATCCTAAACGCATATCCCCTAGTGCAATATCTTGGATATGAAGTTGCAATGTTGTATGGACCATTAACAAACTCCATTAACCACGACCAAAATTCTTGACCATTTTCTATGCCTTCAGATACCTATAAAAATATAAATAAAGATTATAAATTATTGTGTGATAAATATTACAATACAATTATAAATTAGAGTCTCTCGCTCTTTGGTTTGTCCCTCTTATTAACCTTCTGGGATTCCCTTACAGAAGAATGAGTGTCTCCATAAAAGACTTCATTAACCTCAATTTTATTGTCACGTGCTGTAGTTGATATGACATCAAACTTCTTCTCCTCAATGCAAACATAAGAGCCATATTGGTTGCCATCATTTTCTGAATTGTATCATAGAAGACACTTTTCGATGTTAGAGAAACAAACTCTCTTATTGGATAAATCAACAATTGCACATGTTGTAGCAAGGAAAGGTCTTCCAAGAATAAGGGGCATATATGAATTATTGCTCATCTCAACAACCTGAAAATCAGTTGGCATCAAGCAATTCCCAATCTACACATGAAGGTCTTCAATGCATCCTTGCAGAGTTGTTATTAAACCATTCACAAACCTGATGGAAATCTGAGAGGGTTGTATAGTATCAATCCCCAAATATTCCGCATGTTCTGCTGACATGAGGTTTACAGTAGATCCAAAATCATAGAGAGAGTATTCAAATTCAACTCCAAAGATGGAGCATAGAACAACCGAGTTCCCTGGATCTTCTGGTTTAGGCAATTGCTTCAATGTTGGAGCTTGGACATTACATGGATTGACCGCTATGTGTTTGGCGGGAGAATCCGGTGCTGGTAGTAGGATCATTCAATCTGTAGGAGGGATATATTGGTCTGAGGGCTGGATCGATCGATCTGGAGGTTGGATCTATCGATCTGGTGTATCCGTAGAAACTGATGAATTTTTTATTTTGATTCTAACCTGACAAGTCAATCTTTCAATCAAGATCAGCTATCTTGTCATTCATTTCTTGTGCACTCTTGCTCTGTCCATAAAAAATCTTCTGCAACATGAGCTCAGGTTTATTCTCATGGGAAGGTGGTGCTTGATGTCCTCTACTTTGATTGGTTTCTTGATTCCCAATATAGTTAACATTCGCTCGTGAGCCACTAGAACCATCTCCATTCCTAGGATTTTTTAACGGAAGGACTCCGTGTTGTCTCTTTATTGCTTCAGCAGTATGAGCAACCTGAGTATCTAGCAGTTTCAAATGCGTTGAGACAACCTCAAACTTGCCATTGAGATCAATATACAAATTACACATCTTTTTATTGATCTTATTTTCATATTTATGTTAGGTGAGGAGGAGCTGTTGCATGAGAGCCATGAGTTCTTCTTGCTAATCATTCGTGGAGTTCAATGGTTACTTTTGTTGGAACCCATCGTGAAATTGGTTTTCTCCCTGGAATTGTTGACCTTGAGCGACCACCTGCTATGGATAGACTTGGTGTTGGGGGTTTTCAACATTTTTGCTTTGGTAGGATAAATTGCATCTGCTCCATCTTCATAAATCTGCACACCTCTTTGATTCGCCTTCAATAACATATTTACCTTTGCATTCAACTCATCAATATTATGAGACTCCGCACTATTAACTCTTTTAGATCGATCATAATCAGGACAGTGATTATTGGAAATTGCAGCCAAGTTCTCTATCAGTTGGTATGATCCTATCACACTCTTAGTCATGAGGTCTCCATTGCTTGCAGCATTGACGACATTCTTGTAGTCCCAATCAACACCATCATAAAAGATGCTAATAATCTTCTCTTAGGAATATCCATGATGAGGGCACTCTCTTCATAATTCCTTGAAGCTCTCCCAAGCCTCACAAAAGGACTCACTCTAAAGCTGTCCGAAGGTACGATCTTGTTTCTTAGCAAATCAGTCTTGGACTTGGTGTAGAAGTGATCTAACAAAGCAGCTCTGCATTTATTCTAAGACCTCAATGAACTAGAAAGTAATGGCTTAAGCCATCTCAGCGCCTTGTCTGCTAAAGAGAAAAAGAAAAGGTGTATAAAAAGAAAAGCTTACACCTGAGGTAATCAGCAGGTACCCAATTCGACTTAGTAGTGCTGCAGATTTCTTCGAGATTCTCTATGTGATCCACTGGGTTTTTAGCTGGCAAACCATGTAAAAGATATTGCTTTACCAATGCGATCATCTGAGGCTTGATCTTGTAATCTTGCCTCGCAATCTCTGGTGGACCGTTAGTAGCTCTGTTATGGTAGAAAGTATGAGGTGTGACATCTCCAATAGCACTTTATGGCTCATGTTGCTACTGTTGTAACAAGCGTTGCAGTTGTTGTTGCACGTTTTGAAGTGCTGCAGCTGTAGAAGCCTGAGCTTCAACAAGTGTGTGGTTTTCGAGATTGTCATCCATGATGGCTAGTTTCGAGTTTGTTTTCTTAGCTTTGTTGTTAGTATGCTCTAACCTTCCTAGCACTTGATTGGTGAGTTGCAGGAGGTTGTCAGAGCCTTCATTTCCTCTATGTATGCACCTAAAACAAACAAGCAAGCAAAATATAACTTAGTTAGCAAATCTTAGACTAAACTTCAATCTTAGATTCAAAGGTAACACAATTGGTCTTCGGCAATGATGCCAAAAACTTGATACACAGAGATTTTAACCCAATTAAAACTGCAAGTGCACAGACAAACGTAGTAGTAAAGATGCGATCAAATCCACAGAGACCAAGGTCACACTACGATTCTTTAGGAATAAAATTAAGCCAAGACAATGATATGGTTGTTTTTTTACGTAAACTAAAGAATCAATTAAAAAATGTAAATATCAATTAAAAGAAATGCTACGTCAAGGGAAATTCTCAGGAATTCAGAAATCATGAATCAGACAATTATTCAGGGAATGGATAAGCACAATCTTAAACTTAAACATGAATGTATAATCAATCCATTGCCATGGTATCAATCACTTTATCTAGAAACTTAAGATTCTAAACTATCGTTTGAACTTAGAATTCTAAACAAGTTTAAGTGTATTAGGTTTGATTCGTTCACGAATCGCCTTAATATCAGCTTATGTTGGCTAAGGACAATCTGCTCATCTATGTTTGTTTCAGGCTTTTAAACAAATACTTTTGATGTGTTAAACAACCTAAGATCGAAACTAGGTAGGTAATCAAGTTTCAACAATGAGATCAACAATATATGAAGATATATTAAGATAATTCCCTATCTATATCTAATTTAATGATTCATAAATTTTGTTGAAAACCCTAAACCTAATTATGAGACTACTCAGACATGGATGCAGATAAACAACCAAGATATGAAGAAGAACTCATAATAAAATAAAATATAAATCCAAAAGAGTTTAGGAATCTTCTCTAAGATGTAGGTCTGAATAGAAAATAAAGCATTTAATAGAATAGAAAGTGGTGCCTAAACAATGGCATAAAAACTAATATATAGGTTAAATCACGTTCTGATCTAGATTTATGGTAAAACCAATACAAAATAGGAAAAACTTCAAAGTTTCTTTTTCTCAATTTTTATTTTAAGCCTGGATCGATCGATCTAATATCTCACGGTAAATCTTCATATGTTGGACTAATCGATCCTAGGGTAGATCGATCGATCTGACTTGGAACAATTGATCTGGTTTCGTCTGGTTGTCTAAAGTCTCACGACGATTCTCCTAATGTTGGATCGATTGATTTGAAGTCCAAAAACGCTTACTTCTTGCTCTTTTTCTCCAATACTTGATCCATATGTTTTAGAATTTTTCCAAACATATTTTAACTCGAAAAGACTCTAAAAACATAAGAAACTCTACAAGGCTCTAAACACCATGGTTAGAATGCGCCAAAACCGCACTATACCACTCAGCGAATGCATAACACATTAATTACATAACGGTTGTGGTTATATTAGTCTTCTGAAACCGTGTCGAAGCCCTATATTTCTATATCAGCTATTACAGAACACGTCACACCACAACTCAAGTATGGCATCTCCGGATACACGTCGAAGATGCATATTTCCATAACAACAGCCACAAAAAACGTCATGCATAAGCTTTGAATAGATCATCTCCTGATACAAGTCAAAGATCTGTATTTCCATAACAGTGACTGCAAAACATGTCACATATCGGCTCAAATATGGCATCTCTTGATACACGTCGAAGATCCATATTTCCATAACAACAATATGTAGAACACGTCATGCAGATGCTTTGAATCCCACATCTCTTGATACACGTCGACGATCAGTATCTCCATTTTGGTGATTGCAAAACACGTCACACAGCCGCTTGAATATTCTTCATTGTTCGAACTGGTATCTCCACTGATACAATGAATATTCACCATTGCTCCAAGTGGAAACTCCACCAATCCAATGAATATCCCTCATTGCTCCAATTGGAAACTCCAACGTTCCAGTGAGTTAACGCTATATCATCTTAGTTTACAACTTGATAACATCATGTTTTTCACAACTACATCATGTTGAGCCGCCAACACTAGTACTGACAAATATATGTTGCACAACTATATCCTGTTAAGCTTCCAACACTGGTACTAACAATCTCCCCCTTTTTATATGAGTGTGACAACTCAAGGTTCCTGAAAAAAGCTTAATCTAGAAAATACAAACACACTGTTAGTCTAGACAATAGAAACACATTATCATCCTCATATTCTTCTTCACATGTGTCTCTTGAAACTTAACATGTTAAATTCCAAAATCTCCTCCTGCTTGAGTGCACATTCATATCAAAACTCATATCAAGAATAATATGATGAAAAGAGAAAGAATTATTAACTTGTCAATTGTAACTAGATGTTCATCATAGAAGAAATGGCTTCGTGAAAAGTACCATCAAGATCCAAGATATCTGAATCAAAGGCTTTTACATGGTGAATAACCAAATTCCAATTAAAATGAAATATTTAGGATAAATCAATGCAATTTAGGAGGAATCAATGAAAGGACATCAATTCAAATCCTGGAATCAGAGCTCGTTTCAACTGAGTTAAAAGTGAGAGGCCCATACCACATCTGATCATTAGGACAAGTGGTATAGGCCAAAAACACAGGAGCTGATAGAGGAGGCTTGGAAATATGAGACACATGTGATTCATCAATAAACTAATCGAATTTCTTTGATTTCATCTTTCTTTTAGAAAAGACATCAGTGGCAGGGGAAGAGGAAGTATGCTCCTTTTTGGCGAGAGATCAAAAATTATGTAAAACACAACCCGTCATTCCATCTTTTAAAAGCATGCATTAACCTAAAGTTCAACCAAAAACACTAAACCAACCATTAATGCAAAACGAAATTAACCGGAACCAACTATCCATCAAAAACTTGCTTTTCGTCTTTTTTTTTTAACTTTTCAGCATCCTTATGTCACATAAGAGTCTCTTATGATATATGCAACAACTTAATGCAGAAACTCAGTTGGAACACGCATGCATCAATCTCTCATGTGCAGCCAAGAAACAGACTTAATTTATAAAATTGGATTCAGTTACTTGCTCTCAGCACTCATTATCCACTAGCTTACCATGCACACCCAAAACATTAGTATACGTAGATTAACATATACCCATAACACATGATTTTCATAAAAGAGGTCAACTCACAAGCGCAATAAGGTAGTTATTTCTCAAAATAGGAGCTTTCACACTCATTGATCAACTCATAAGAGTCTACGCATCACCATGCATCTCGAACTTTCACATTTCTCATGATATGCACACTGAATTTATTTAATTAAGAGAAAGTTTGTCTTGCACATATAGTAGTGTGACGTCCATATAGCTGATTGTGTACTCATGGTTAACGAGTTTATGTCATGTCCTGAGACATCTGCTATATAAATGTCACACCTTCGTACTCAGGGTTAATGAGTTTACACCCTATCTCGAGACGTTTTCACATATACTATCAAAAACTTTGTTTTCTTTCTCCCTTTTTTTGATTATACATATGCACACACCCTTTTTTGTTTTAAGCCAGCTTCAAGATGCATGAAGAACAACTTTTGTTCTGAGTCGACTTACCAATAAGAGGTTTCAGATATGGTTTTGTACAAGGAAGTAAAAGCTACTATGAATATGTGACTAGTCCTTGTTGACATACATCTTAGAGACAAAGTAAGTCAATGATCACAATTACCAAGAGACTTTTGCAGATTTAAGAAAGTGTTTAAGTTCAAAGGTTTTTGTAAAGATATCATCCAGTTGTTTCTCAAATGCAACATGATTGATTTCTAAAAGTTTAGCCACAACTAATTCTTTGATGAAGTAATGCCCAATATCAATATGCTTAGTTCTAGAATGTAGAACAAGATTCTTAGAGATATTGTGTTGTCACCACACATTAATAGTGTTTCAGTCTATATACCATAGTCAATAAACATCTGCTTCATCCATAGGGGTTGTGTATAATAGCTTCCCATAGCTATGTACATTGTTTCAGCAGTAGACGAGGTCACACAATTCTGCTTCTTACTGTGCTAGGAGCTAAAGTTATTTCCTGATAAGAAACAACCTCATGAAGTAATTTTCATGTCATTAAGACCCCCAATCTGCATCACAAAAACATGCAAGATTTTGGCAAGTTTATTTAGTATAATACAAACCATGCTCAACATTACCTTTGACGTATTTGATGATACTTTTGACAAAATTTAAGTGTGAGAGACTAGGGCTTGCTTAATAGCAAGAACATACACCAACATTATGACACTGATCATGTATGCTTGCACTAAGGTATAACAAGCTTCCAATCATGGCGCAATACAAAATTTCATCTACTTTTTGTCCATCTTCATCCTTAGACAGCTTGCATAGAGCTCATTGGTGTTTTGGTTGTCTTACTATTTTGAAAATCAAACCTCTATACCAAGTTCCTTGCATATGTACTCTAGGAAACAAAAATCCCATCATCTGTTTGTTTGATCTGCAGTCCCAGAAAGTAAGTCAGCTCGCCAACCATAGTTATTTCAAACTCTTTGTTCATGGTTTTGACAAAATGATCCACAAGATTGTGCTTAGTGCTTCCAAGCATTATGTCATCCACATATACTTGAACAACAAGAATTTATGTGTCAATTTCTTAGATGAACAAGGTTTTATCCACACTTCTTCTTTTAAACCTTTTTCTCATCAAGAACTCAGTGAGTATCTTATACCAAGTTCTTGGTGTTTTTTACAGACCATAAAGAGCCTTCTTTAATTTATACAAATGATCATGAAATTTTGGATATCCAAATCCTTTTGGGTGTGCCACATATACTTCCTCATGAAGTATCCCACTGAGAAATGCACTCTTGATATCTATTTGAAAGAAGCGTATATTTAATACAAATGTTAATCCAATCAAACTACATATGGATGCCAGCCGAGCCACAAGCGCAAAGGTTTCCTCAAAATCAATCTCTTCTCTTTGAAAGTATCCATGTGCAACCAATCTTGCTTTGTTTCTAGTAACATTTCCTTCAACACTAATATTTTCTTGAAGATCCACTTAGTTCCAACCACGTTGAGACGTTCTGGTTTTGGTACCAATTCCCAAACTTTGTTTCTTGTTAACTGCTCAAGTTCCTCATGGCATGCTCCATACAAAAACTCGTCTTCCAAAGCTGCCTTGATATCCCTTGGTTCAACCAGTAACATAAAACATGAGTATTGAACTACTTTCCTGAAGACTAATTGTACACCCCACTATTACTCTTTTATCTAGGCTCTCGATTACATCAACTTTAGAGTGATTTTGATGCACTTGCATCTTAACAGGTGTAGGAGATGATGTTTTCTCACTATTGTCATTGATATGCACATCTTCATTATCCTCTAGCTGAGAAGTTTTTGGTGTCTCATATGAGGTTTGTTTTACTCTTAAATGCATCTCATTTGTATCTTCTTCTTGAATCAAATGAAACATGATCGTTCTGATTTTTTTCTCAAACACCATATTGGCTGACTCTGCTACTATTCTCTTTCATTTATTATACACATGGTGTGTCGTATTGTGTGTGGCTATCCCAAGAAGTTTTCTTCATCACTTTGTGTGTCAAACTTTCCTAGTTGATCCTTATCCCTCATTATGTTTCCAAACACATGAAAATGACTCAACTTTGGAGTTTTACCTTTCTAGATCTCATAGGGAGTGGTATTTGTGTCAGGTTTCACATAGACACGATTGATGATATAACAAGCAGTAGTGATTGCTTCAACCCAGACTCCTAGAACCAAATTATTCCCATAAATCATAGCTATAGCCATTTCTTGTAGCATTCGAGTTTTCCTTTCTCAACACCATTCTGTTGAGGAGCTCCGAGAGCTGAGTATTAATGCCTAATACCCTGAGCCTTACATAATTTTTGAAATTCTCGACCGTGATCAGTCCTTATTTGAATAATATTAAGATTTCGTTCTGGCCTTTCTAGTGCAAAGATCTTGAAATGCTCCACTGATTCAAATTTTTCACTAAGAACATCACCCAAGTGTATCTAGAAAAATCATCAACCATCACAAATATGTAATTTTACCATTTATGCTTTCAATCTGAATTGGACCCATAAGATCTATGTGAACTAGTTTGAGTATCTTCTTGGATCCAATTTGAGATATTTTCTTGTGTTATACCTTGATTTTCTTCACTTTGTTGCATGATGCAAACATATGGTTATCCTTATGCCTAGCTTTGGTACTTCTCTGACCACTTTAACATTAACTAACTTGACTAAAGTCTGAAATTCATGTGTCCTAGATGTTTGTGCCATAACTTTAATTATGAAATTACTGCAAACAAGCAGATATCAGATGTCTCCACATGTCACAGTTATTCCCAGATCTTACTCCAGAAAGATTAATATTTTTTATTTCATCCACAACTTAATAGTCAGCCTTTGTGAAAATGACTTTGAGCCCATCGTCGCATAACTGGCTTATGCTGATCAAGTTTCCTTTTAGCCATCAACATGATAATAATCTCAAGTGGTGGCTGATCTCGACTGTTAATAGTACATGGACACCGGTCCTTGAAGAAGCGCAGCCTGCTCTAACGTCAATGCCAATGTGGGTTAAGTTGGTGAATGTACCGCCATCTCTTTTGTTATGGAAAGGGATTAGCTTCATCGCCAGTCAGTGGGGATCCCTATTAGACTTCATAAGGATACTGAATTGGTAACAGCTTTTGACGAAGCTAAAGTCTTCATCGACGTCTCTCTAACGAAGGAGCTGCCAAAGAACTACTACTTCCAGATTCGTGATGAGGAGGTCACTGTGTTTTTCGAGTACCCTTGGCTACCAGTGTGATGTACTAAATGTCAAACCTAGGGGCATACAGAGCAAGGGTGTCTATCGAAACTTAGAACTTCTCCAAACAAGGTACTGACGACAACTGTTTCGGCAAATTTTGGTGACACAAGCGCTTCAAAGGTTGATCAAGTCCAGCTGGAAGCTTCTACAGTGCCGACAGAAGCGAATAAAACGCAGTTTGATGTGAGTCGGGTTCAAACTACCGCACATACATCTCAGGATCAAGTGCAGGAACGCAAAACAGGTGAATTCGTGCCTTCTCCAGTGGAAAATGAATGGAAGTATGTGTCTCACGCGAATGGAAAGGCTCCTAGAAAGAAAAAAATTAATCTATGGTGCGGTAACAATAGCTAGTCCCACTCGGTTTGAGGTTCTGAGTTCGCCGGACTTTGAACCGGATCTCTCTGAAGCTATGGTCTCAGCTGCAGTGTTGTCTCCCTCTAATGCAGCTCTTACTACTTCGGAGGTTTGTACAGAGGCACAAGCGAGGAAAGGCTCTGTTTCGAACCAACAATCTAGTCTTGCCATACTGGTCACAGATACCGCAACTCCAACATGTCTGCTTCACAACTCTGCAGCTGTAGCAAAAGTAGATAAGTCGGCCTCTGGAACAGCTTTGAGTTTAAGTTCTGCTATAAGTTTGCAAACTAATGTTGATGAAGTTCAAGGTATGATGCGCTACTCTGTTACAAGTTCAACTCCCAGGTCTAGCTTGGTTTTGGCATCTAACAAAGCAAAAGCTCTTGCGGAGCAGAAGCTCTCGATTACAGCTCAGTGTACAGCTTCAAAACTCACAGATGCAGTGCACGAAGACTCCGCTCCCAGTTTGAGTCCTCACCAATCAGTAGAAAACGAGTGTGTTCACGTGCTGAATGATTTTCATCGTGACTACCCAGGGGCTAGAACGTATCACACTCGGACATCAAAGCTAAAAAAGTCTGGCACTTCAACGAAATCAGAGCGCTTACCAGAGGTTGTCCCGGGTGGCTTCAGAAGAAAGAAACAAAACAAAAAATATTAATGTCTATCTTCTTCTAGAATATAAGAGGGCTGAATAAGAAGAGGAAGCAAACCACAATCTGCAATTGGATTCATTCTAAGCAATTGTTACTTGGAGGGCTGTTGGAAACTCGAGTTACCGAAGCTCGAGCTCATACTATGGCTTCGACAGCTTTTCCTGGATGGTCTTTTGCTTCGAACTATGAACACCACCACCTCGGAAAAATTTGGGTAGTGTGGGATAAGAGAGTGGACCTAAGAATCTTAACAAAAACCGATCAAATGATCTCCTGCTCTGTTCGAGTTGACAGCTTTCCAATGTTTCTCTGCACCTTTGTATATGCATCAAATTTAGCAGTGGAGAGGCAACAGTTGTGGAGTCAGCTCAAAAACCTTCAGCGTAGCTTATCCCTCTATGGAGTACCGTGGCTTTGTCTTGGGGACTTCAATGACATCTTGGCATCCGCGGAACATTCAGGTAATATTTTGGCTCCTACTGTTACTAATATGCTGGCTTTTTAGGAGACCGTCCGGGACTGTTCCCTAATGGATATAGCGTTCATGGGTCCTATGTTTACATGGTGCAACAAGCAGGACTCAGAGCTTATTTGCAAAAAGCTTGATCGAGCTCTAGTAAACGATTCATGGCTGCTCTCTTACCCGCACTCTTATACTAAGTTCGAGGCTGGTGGCTATTCTGACCATCTACGAGGTCATCTTTTCCTGTATGGTACGATCTTTCATCTTAAGAATTCATTTAAATTCTCTAAAGCTATTACCAAGGTGCATGATCGAGGAGTATTGGGCTTCCACGGCCCCCCTTTTTCTTTCCACATCTTCTCTTTATAGGTTCTCGAAGAAGTTCAAGCATCTCAAGCTTTTAATCTGTCGTCTAAGCCACATAAAACTCCACCACCTATCCAGACGAGCTGATGAAGCTTATGCGGATCTCTGCGCCTGCCAAAGTGCAACCCTTTCTCAGTCCTCCACTGCTTCCAGCACCGCCGAGTCGTTAGCTTTTGCTAGATGGGACCATGTGACGCTTCTTGAGGAGAGTTTCCTTAGACAGAAAGCTAACCATCATTGGTTAGACGTGGGAGACAAAAACAATCGCTTTTTCCATAACGCGGTGAAAGTGAGGCAAGCACGGAACATGATTCGAGAAATAATCAATCACGAGGGGATAACATTAGCTACAAAGGAGGATATCAAATCTGAGGCGGTCAGGTATTTTAGTTCTTTATTTACTCACCATCCTATGGATTTTACAGGAGTTACCGCCTCGGAGCTGGATAGGCTTCTCACATTTTGTTGCTCGAGTGAGGACAAAGAGATTCTTGTTTCCGACGTCACCGATGCAGAGATCACCGGGGTTCTATTCTCTATGCCTTTCAACAAGTCTCCAGGTCTGAATGGCTATACTATGGAGTTTTATAAAGCAACCTGGCCTATTCTACGGAAAGATTTCATTGTCGCGGTGAAGTCTTTCTTTGCTCATGGTTTTCTTCCTAAGGGTACAAACACCACCATTTTAGCGCTCATCCCGAAGAAGACAGACTCTACAACAATGAGGGATTTCCGTCCCATATCTTGCTGCAATGTACTCTACAAGGTTATCTCGAAGTTGCTGGCAAATCGTCTCAAGAGAATCCCTGATGGGTTTATTGCTCCAAACCAATCCACTTTCATTAAAGATCGTTATCTGATGGAGAATATCCTACTGGCCTCAGAACTGGTTCGGAACTACCATAAAGATAGTATAGCACCTCGTTGTGCGGTAAAGATTGATATCTCCAAGGCTTTCGACTCGGTCCAATGGCCCTTCTTGATGGACGTCCTCTCTGTCCTTGGTGTCCCTCCCGTTTTTATCCATTGGCTCAAGCTTTGCGTCATTACTCCATCCTTCTCGGTTCAAGTAAATGGGGAGCTTGCTGGATTTTTTCCGAGCACTAGAGGTTTAAGACATGGATGTTCTCTTTCCCCTTATCTTTTTGTCATCTCTATGAATGTTCTCTCTTTGATGTTAAATAATGCAGCGAGTGCAGGGAAGTTCGGCTATCACCCAGGATGCTGTTCTTTGAAAGTTACTCACCTTTTTTTTGTAGATGACATTTTGATGTTTGCGGATACAAAGTTACTCTACTCAACAGCGCTCCGACATTGCTTCTCGATTTTCTTTGCGTGTAGGAGTTCTCCTGGTAAAATACATGGGGCTTCCTCTAATCACCAAAAGAATGTCTAAGTTGGACTTCTAACCCCTCATCGACAAGATTTGGACCCAGATACAATCATGGAAGCACCGGTTCCTCTCCTTTGCGGGTAGACTTCAGCTTCTCACTTCGGTTATTTCTAGTCTAACGAATTTTTGGATTGCGGTTTTCTGGTTGCCTAGCACTTGTATCAGGAAAATTGAGAAGATTTGCTCGGCTTTCTTGTGGTCGAGACCTGACCTGAATCCCCGTAAATCAAAAATGGCATGGATGGATATTTGTAGGCCAAAGGAAGAGGGAGGGCTCGGTCTAAAGTCTCTCTCAGAAGTAAACAAATTCAGTTGTTTTAAGCTCATTTGGCGGATTGTTTCAGCAAGATCTTCTCTGTGGGTAAACTGGATAAAGAAGAATTTGATCTGGGCAGGCTCATTCTGGTCCGTAAATATGAACGCAATGGCTGGCTCCTGGATTTGGCGAAAGCTAATAAAGTATAGAGATCAGGCTAAGAGCTTCCACAAAGTTCTGGTAAGAAAGGGTGACGATTCTTCCTTTTGGTTTGATGATTGGTCAATTTTGGGTCGGCTCCATGACCAGTTGGGAGATAGGGGCTGTATTGATATGGGGATCAAGCTCACAGCTATATTGGAGGAGGTATTCGCATCTCATAGAAGGCGTAGAAGAAGAGGCATGGTTTTCAATGGAATTGAAGAGGAAATAGACAAGCTTAGGTCAACTAGGAGCAATGAATAAGACACTCATCTTTAGCACCACAAGTCTGACGTGTTCAAGCATGAGTTCTCATCCAAGCACACTTGGACTCAAATCCAAACACAAGCTTCACCTAAAAGTTGGTACCGAGGAGTGTGGTTCCCTTCAGCGACACCAAAATACTATTTTATCGTTTGGCTTGCAATTCATAACCGCTGTTAACGGGTGATCGAATGGCTCTCTAAAACCTAGGGGTAAATTTGGGCTGTGGGTTTTGTAACCAGATTATAGAATCTCGTGATCATCTTTTCTTTGAATGTAGGTTTACCTCTCAAATCTGGGACAAGCTCTCTTCCGGGATTATACAACAACTGTCTACAACCCACTTTGGCCACATTGTTAATTTCATAACCGGATCAGCTCTAGGGGGCACTCATCGCTTCATCTTAAGATATATCTTTCAAGATACGGTTTATGTTGTATGGAAAGAGTGCAACAAGAGACGTCACGGAGACCAACCAAAGGATAAGAGCACCCTTATCAAGGATATTGACAGACTTATGCGAAATAGACTTTCAACACTCCAAATGCAAGGGAAGTATTTGGACGATCTGCAGATTTGGTTTAGCATCATGAGGCTTTGAAGATTTTCTATGTTTGATTTGGCTTATAATTTCTATATTTGTTTGGCTTTATTGTATTTAGTTTTTTGGGATTTGATGGTACTTTTTTTCCCAATTCCTGTTTTGTCCCAATTGGGTTTTAACGAGCCCATCATTCCCAACACTTTCGAGCTCTCATTAGTCTTCGCACCACACTAGTTGTACAAAGGATTTTCTTGAATATATTTTTACATAATATTAAAAAAATAGTACTTTTTTCCTTAATAGTTTCTTTTCCACCACCACCAAACCTGACTTTTCCACTTTACACTTTGGAGTAAGTAGCCAGTGCAGTCCGGTAACCAATCATGTATCTTGAACATCCACTATCAAAGTTCCATGGATCACTTTCAGGACCATCAAATGATGTGTATGCAATGTTAGCAGTATGTCCTTCAGTTTTTAAATCAGATTGTGACATATCGCAATGAAGGTTGACTTCTTCAGCTTCTTTGATCAACAACTTACACTCCAAGTAGTTTATTTCATGTGTGAGCTTACCATACAAATCATGTTTTGCAACTCATACTTTACTAAACCTAGTTGGCTCAACAAAACATCTCTTTAGACTCCAAAACTTCTTGATTTGATCACGAAACTTATAACAGAAGGCTCTGATGTGTCCAGATTTTCCACACTACCAACACTTAAATTTGTATTGTGCTTTTCACCTTCTGTCTTTACCAGTCTTCTTCCTAGCAGTTTGTTGTTTTGTATCTACCCTCAGCTTTGATGCCTTGACTTCCACTGTCGCTCTCGTCCTTGGGAGATATGATTTTATCTTTCTCTTGTCAAATTCCTGTGAGATACTACCACGTACATGATTGACCATTTTCCAATTGATTTACTTCCAATTGCAGAATAACCTTGGTATCCCAAACCTCTGTGTTGAGTATCAGACTCTCCCATTGCCAGAAGCTTATCTGTTTACCCAACATTCCAATATTTTTATGATTCTCAACTAGTTTTTTCTAAATAGACAACTATTTCTTTCTCAGGATTGAATTCTTCTTGAAGTAAGCTCATTCTGCTTTCATAAATATGTCTTTTTGACAAATGAAAATTTTCTCCAACGGATTCCTTATGGTCTTCTTGCTCAAACTGACTGACATTGGCTTCCAGCATTGATTTCTCTTTGATCATCAAAATATTATCACTTCTCAATTGAATCCAACTGTCATATAGAACAAGATACTCTTTCGAATTCACATCATGATCATCATTTGACTCTGAATCTACAGATTTACCTAAACCAAAATCCTTTTCTCTGAATGCAAAACGTTTCAGCAGCTCTTCTTCTTCTTCTTCTTTTTCTTCTTCTTCTTTAGATTCTGAGTCACTGAAACTTAGAAGTGATTCTCTCTTACTTCTTCTTTGTTTGGACACTCATCCCTTGAATGATATACCCCTTTGCATTTAGGGCACTTCACATATCTTCTTTTAAATATAAGACAATCAGTTTTGAGATGACCAAAACCACCACATTCATAACATTGAACTATATGTCTTCTTTCAGTCTTATTACCAGTTATGTCAAAAACCTACATGTATATGTAGCCCTCTATGTCTGACCTACCAAATTTCTGAGCCACCACCATGTCTGATGAGTTCTCCATTCCCTCTTAAGACCTCAACATGTATCGTGATAAGATCACTTGTCGGTTTCCTGCTCTGATACCAAATGTAAATATGAGAACAGAGGCAATCATTCAGCTTAGAGAGATATACAAGAAAAACATTTTTTTCTTATTAGGATTCAATATAAACAATTTATTAGAAGATATGCTTACTTATTTTTAATCAAGACCTCTTGATATTGAACAAACCCTAGCTACCCAATACCTTTGAACTAACATATTGACTCAAGGCCACTTGATACTGAATACTTTCTAGCTACCCAATCTCTCACATGCAACTAGTCAAATATAAATATTTCAGAGCTCACTCAAATCACTCAACAAGAAACCTAAAGCTTATATTCTTTTTGTTTATTGTGCACCTTATCTCTCAGCGGCTACATAAAACGTCATGCAGCGGCTATAGTTATATAGGGGTCTTCCAAAACCCTAAAGATTTTATGTTTTTTTATTGCAAAGCTCACTCAAATCAATCACCAAGAACCCTAAAGATTTTATGCTTTTTGTTTATTGTGGATTCTATCTTTTAGCGGCTACATAAAATGTCACGCATCGGCTCTTGTTATATAGGTGTCTTCCAAAACTGCATCAAAGCTCTATATTTCCATATCAGCTTTTGTAGAACACATCACGCAACAGCTCAAATATGACATCTTCCGATACACATTGAAGATTCATATTTCTATAACATCAACTGCAGAACATGTCATGCACAAGATTTGAATACAACATCTCTCAATTCACGTCAAATATATGTATAAGGAGCAAGATTAGAGCAAAAAAGCGAGAAGTATGCGTTTTTTGGACTTCAGATCGATCGATATATACTCCGATCGATCAATTCTACATAAGAAGAATCACCGTGAAACTTCAGATCGACCACACAAAGATCATATCGATCAAAATGCAGAAAAGGAAATTTTGGGGGTTTTCCTATTTTTGACTTGGTTTTGCTATAGATCTCGACTAAAACATGATTTAACCTATATATTCTACTTTTTATGCCATTTGTTAGGTACCGCTTATTTCTATTAAGAATTTTTGCTTTAAACTCCAAGGAGATGAATCTCTGACTCTACATCTTTGATAAGATTTCTGAACCCTTTTGGATTTTCTATTTAATTATTTATGAAGAAGCTCCACCTTCTTCTCTAGGGAAACATAAATCCTCCCATGTAACATTAGCTTTATGTGTATCATTAGGAGACCCAGACCAAAAGAAAGTTGCATGCATACTCTTAATAACATCCAAGCAACGCTGTGGTAACCGAAAACATGAGCTTCAAAAGTTTGAAATGCCAGAGATTACCGATTTTATGAGTTGTAACATACCCGAAAATGAGAGAATCTTGGTTGTCCAGCTCATAAATCGCTTCTTTATCTTATCAAGTAAATGTTCATAGTCAAGTGCAGTCATCGATTTAGTAGTAAAAGGTAACCCGAGGTATAAAATAGGGAGACTTTCAACCTTAATACTCTCCACACCATCTGCAGCATTCAAAATAATGGCATCCTTACACAAAACATATAATGATAATTTAGCAACATTAATTCGCAAACCAAACATAAGCGTAAACTCTTCCATGACTTGTTGCACACCACAATGAGACAGTAGAGTGCCATCAGTGAAGATAAGGATATCATCGACAAAGTTAAGATGAGTGAGTTTCACATCCTAATAAGTAGGATGGAAACCAAATCTCTTATCATCCGCCGCCTTATTCAAAAGCTTAGTGAGAACTTGAGGATCACACATAGATAAGGTGATAAAGAACAACTTTGTCGAATGCCGCATGAACTAGTGAAAAAGTCCCCATTTACCGAAACTGAAAACGATACCAAGGAGATGAAGAGATAGATCTAGTTGATGAATGTATCCAGTATAAATCCATGGCTTGTAAAACTTCAACAATAAAAGACCATTGGATTGTATCAGAAGCTTTGGATATATCAAACTTAATAGCACATCAGGTGGAGATTGTTGGCTTGTAATAATTTTCTACCAGCTCAGTCGCTAGTAGAACATTTTTCAAATAAAAGATGACTTTTCACAAAAGCGCTGATTTGGCTTTATAGTATCGGCGGGGAAAGGGGAAGGGAATAGTCCTTAGACGGTTTGCTATTATCTTAGATATGATCTTGTCACTAAACCACAAACAATAATAGATCATGCCGCTATATAAAATTCAATCGTGAAAGCATCAGGACCAGAAGTTTATTTCATGGCATAGATGAAAGAGCTGACTTGATCTTAGTAACTGTGACAGGAGCTACCAGACATGTAACAACTCAGCAGAGAACGAATAACATAACGTGTCCCTCGATAGGATTCAAAATTTATATAATAAGATATCAATTGCAGTTCAGTTTATTAAAAAGATAAATATTTATCCAGCGAAAACCTAAACTGGTTACACAAAAATTAGACACCCTTAGCTTAGTTGGGCATGAAGCAACTACAGCTTAGGCTGTTCTTTTTTTATTTATTCTCCAAAAACAAATTATTTAAGAGCTCATGATTTAAAGGACTGGTCATTATACATATTTTTGGTAGTGGAGGGTCCCATCTTAGCTGTCCAAATAACCCAAATATGTCACCGAACTCTTTTGGTATTGACTCTTAACAGAGAATTCCATATACATCTCGTGCTTTCATTTTCCAATCTCAGCTATATAAAGAAAATTTTATTTATGGTAAATATCTCCTGGAATGATAGAAATGAAAATAAGAAAGCAACAAATCTGTTCCAGCTAATATTTACAAATGAACCAATAACTTCGAAAGTAGCTTATGTAAGCATTTTCTAAAAGCAAATTTGTCAAAATAGAAACATCAAGTTTCAAAAAGTATTGGAAAAAATCTATCAACTTTACTTGCGATGAAATATATTTCTAATATTGATTGATTTTTTATTAGATTCGTAAACTTTAATTGATTATATCAAATTTGTTACATTGTTTAATCGTCTAACAGAATAAATTACTGGTTCGTTTTATTCTCTCAGACGTTTTAACAACATGACTAATTTAATAATAAAAAAAATTATTAAAATAGAAAATCAACAAAATTTGAACATTTTTTAACCATACAAAATTGCTAAAACATTTCACCACTTTTAAAAATTGATCATTTTTTATATTTTACTCTTTGTTTTTAATATAAGATGAATATATAATTTTCTGGAAGTATTTTGTTGTTTAATAAACTTAATATTACAAAATTTGAATTACTATAAATTTTAACATTACATAAATTATATATAGTTTTTATTATCTCTCATTTGCTCTTTTTTAAATATTAGTCGAATTGCTCATCATTAGTGTTTTAAAAGTAATATTTTTTACGACAATATACTTTATTTAAAAAAATTGTTAAATATTTTAGTTCATTTAAATATTATGCAACATAAATTTTTAAAATTTTTAACCAAATTTATATTAAATATTAAAAAAATTTCAAAAAGTTTGTTAAATATTTTACTTCATGTAAATATTAAGACAGCATAACTTAAAATTTATAATTTTATAATTTAATAAATATTTTCTACAGGTCCTATGGAGACTTTACAAGTCAAACTATTACATTTCTCAAATCCGAAAAAGTGTCTTAAGTTTAAACAGTCAAAGTATCAAAGAAGTTATCAAAATGTTATACAGAAACGCATCAAGATTCTCAAGAAAGTGTACATAAACTATAAATCAAACTCGAGCACAGAAACAAGGAAGAAGATTGAATCGTTTTACGACAATCCGGGAATATAATAAAAAGACACACGAGATCGAAGGTGGAAGACGAGTCATCTACACATATAAATGGAGGCAAACCACAAAAATAATGAATCAGTAAGGATTGTTGTAGTAATACCCCATCGGTGGTGGTCCCATTCCGTCGACAGGTGGCATTCCATAAGCCGGAACTGGACCGCTGTTCATCTTTGCCAAACTAGCTTGACCTCTCATACCTTCACGCTGGTATTGTTGCCATAGCTGCTGCTCTTGACTTAGCAGATACTGTTTCTTCTCCATCTCAGCCATTTGTACGTATGAAGGTGGTGGAATGGTTAGTGAAGCTGCAAATGGGTCTTGGTTCACTTTTTCTACGGTTCCATCTGGTGCAGGTAAGGCTAATACTTGATTGTTGGTTTTACCTGGTAATGGTAAAGCTACGCTGCTTGCGCTGCCACCCGTTAATTGCGAGGTGCTCATGTGTTGTCTGACCATTCCTTGATCGTACATCCCGTTGAGCAACAAAGAATCAAACCCACCGCCCAAAGCAGCTTTCTGTTTTTCTAAATTGCTAGCTGTTTCAACCAATGCCAATTCCCAACCATCTTTCCCGGACTCTGCAGCAGGATTTTGCCAAGCTGAGGTCACTCCATCTGAGGAGAAAGCTTCCCATTTTCCGTTATTACCCGGTGGACCCGCAAAGAGGGCAAGAGCAAACTTGTTCCCTTGGTCATCACCCGTCACTTCATCTTCCCTCCAGTTAACTAAATCTTCGGTAAATTGCGGTTTTTGGGGCTGAGGCTCTGGTTCAGGCGGTGGTGGAGTGTAATTCTCAGGAGGAGGAAGCGCTTTGATCTCATTCATATCCGGTTCAGGCTCCTCTTCTCGAGCTGGTGGAGGAGGAGCTTCAATCTCTTTCCTCTCAGGACTCTTCCCTTTCTTTGCCCTATCTCTCACAAACTCTTCCAACGTCTCCAACAACTTGCTTGTAATCCTCTGAACTTCCGGATACTCAGAAGATCTCGCCACACCCGTTTCTTTACACCAGTTATAAAACACAATGACCTCATCAATCTGTTTAGCCGCACTAGCATACGCATCAAACGCCTTAACACAATCCGGATACTCCATATCGAAAAACTTATCCAACAAAACAGCCAAAACCTCGCATATATCAGCATACAACTTAAAACTCTCCCTCACAACAGGATACAACGCAATCAATATCATCCTACTGTTCTTAGCTAAACCAGTAGGTCTCAGCGACAAAAACCGATCAAGCAACCTTTGGAAATGACCCATCTTTCCGAAAATTCTTTCTGGCGTCATTTCCCTTAACGGCGTAATAGCTTTCTTCTCATCTCTTCCTCCTCCCATCTCATTCATATCTCCATAAGACCGAGATCTCTTCGGCACACTATAACCATTAGTATCACCCCTAAAGTCACTACCACCACTCCCATAATCATAAGATCTCGGCGGTGGAGACCTAAAATCATCTCTTCCTCTACCATATCGATCATCACCATTACTATGATGACTACTACGACCACCACTATTCACCGACACACCACTCTTCCTCTCAAACAACGCTAACTCCAACCACTGATCTAAATAAGCAGCATAAGTCCTAACAAAAGCCGAATGATCCCAAGAACTCGAATGCGCTTCGTCGCGAAAATCAGACATATTCAACATCCTAGTACCTCGTCTTGTTGAATAAAGAATCTCTTCTTGAAAAAGAGGATCTCCTTCATTGAGAAGTCTATGCACAAGCATAAGAGCTTTGAGAGCAACGACCCAATCACGCGTCTTACTCAATCGCCGTGAAACTGAAGTAACACAAGCGAGGATGTAGCCATGAGAGAGAGAGGTTAGGTTTAAGATCTCGCGTATGTATTTCTCGCTTGCGGGATCGTCGTCGTGACTTGTAGCTTTCACGATTGCTACTTCAAGATCTGGAGCCATGTTGCTTGCTACTTTTGCTATTCCGATGCTTGTTTGATCCTTAACTGCACCGATCGCTTTTCGAATACTCGGCGCCATATCTGATCAGGATTCGAATTTCTGAGAAAGTAACAACGATTTGATTTTGTTTATTTTATTTTATATTGATGGAAGATTTGTGCAAAAAATTGAGTTAATTTCAATAAAGAATCTAACGGGAAACACAATTTTGAAACTGATTTTCGATATTTTCCTGATATATTTTTAGAAATTACCGTTGGGAGATTTAGTAGAGGTTCCTTCGCCAGATCTACGGAGGAAGATTCGACGTCGTCGGAGTCAAAAACAGTGTCGGATTGTTGAAGCTCTTTTAGAGATCTTAGATCTGTGACAGGGAGAAGACGAAATTTGGCGGTGTCAGATTCGGCGAAGGAGTAAAGAACAGAGGAGTCCGAATCTCAAATGCCACTTTTCAGAAAAAATGGATTTAAGAAGCGAGTTGGAAGCCGTGATGACGTGGCAATATTACAGCCGTCATGTTGAGATGCTAAAGCTTTTTTACCGGCAGTGACGGGAGCTGTGCGCTTGTCGGAAGGTAAAAGATGTAGTTGACCTAATAACAGATTGTTTTTTGTCAATGGAAAAAATAAACTCTAGCTTTTGAAATGTAAGTAAAAAACGGGAAATATATTTTTGTTTTTACGAGAAGCAAAACAATATTACTTTTGTAAAGTTGGAAGAATCGAAGTTCGAAGGAGTTGAATATATATATATATATATATATATATATATGTAGGGACGATTATTAGAATGATTCAAAATTGTGGTTTAATTGATAAAATGGCTGGCGTTTGTTTTTAATTAAAAGTGAAATCTAAATTCCAAACGTACTCCTACGACGCTGTGTTAAAAATTTTTTTTACGATAGTGTCATTAATATATAATTTCAGCATGGTCAAAAATTACAAAAATACAATTTCGTTAACATTACTGGAGACTTATTTCACGTTACCGCAGAGATATTGAGTTATGTTAGTTACTGCAGACTTATTTTAGTTACCGCAAACTTATTTTAGTTACCGCATAGTTATTTAGTTACCGCAAACTTATTTTAGTTACTGCAGACTTATTTTAGTTACCGCAAACTTATTTTAGTTACCGCAAACTTATTTCGTGCCAATCTCCTTTTTATATAATTTATTTATGTCTCTTTTTAATATTTTAGTGCCAATCTCCAGATTGGTCAGTAATTGGTCGGAAATGGGTATACAATTTTCGACCATGTTGTTCCGACCAGTTTTCCAACCAATTTCTAACTAACTGTTTTAAAAAAATTCTTCCCAATTTCTGATCATTTTTCTGACCATTTTTGATGACTTTAAAAATCGTCAGAAAATGGTCGAAAAGCAGTCAAAATATTTCCGACCACCAATGTTAGTCGAAAATGGTGGTTGAAAATAAACTTGTTTTCTTGTAGTGTAATTCTAACAGGGATTATATTTAATTTAGTTTCCCTAATACGTGCAATAAACCCACAATCATCAATTTAGTGTTATATTTATTTTAAAATAATAATAATTTAATGACAGATAGTTCTTAAACAGTGGACACAAATATAAATTGTGTACAACTTCACCCGTCTATTATAGAGGATTTAGTGCACCATACAGACGTCAATCAAAGTTGTAATATCTAGATTTGCATGGGAGAGTTAGGGACATCTTAGCACAGAAATTGGTTCTAGTATATCACCCCCTTCAGACTGCATGTTGGATCCCATAACACAGAGTAGCTGATTTTTGCATGGGAGAGTTGATGAAATAATTTGTAGACTATTTGATGTTATATTGTACACCATGCAGATAGCATATGAAAATGATATGATGTGAGCTTTCGAAGATAAATTGGATTTATAATGTGACCTTTCGAAAAACTGTTTGAGAACTTAAACGTTTAAAAAATTGTAAAAAAAATTAATAGATTAGGGCAGATCCATGAACAAATATACACATATAATTAATAGATTAGTATTTGATTATTAATGAAATTCCACCAAGAATACGTATTATTTCCAATCGCAGGTGGATACATAATGAGCGCCGAATAGCCAATGATCGTGTAAATGGTTAACACTCACTACAGGAAAACATTGAATTTGCTACGACATTTTGCGATGACAACATGTTGTAGCAAATTTTGTGACGATTTTAAGATGAGAGTGTGACGAAATTGTGACAAAACAAAAATCGTCGCAAACTAGTAATAAAAATGATTCAAATCCTTGTCGTCACAAATATGAAGCAAAATAACGACAATTTTGTGACATATCTACGACGAAATAATGACAACTATTAAAATCGTAGCAAATTTGTAGCATATAAATAAGGCGTCGCAAAATCGTAGCAAATTATGCTACGAATTTGCGACGACAATACCAAAAAAATAATAATTTGGGTTTTTGCAGTCTCGTGGATTCGAAACCAAGTTAATAGGTCATGGAGGTTTAAAGACGCGGAGCACACTACCATTGTGTCACGGTTGTCTACGGGATTATATTAACAATATTAATATATATGTTTTGTACAAAATATTTCAAACATATATATGTATAAAAGGTTTTCAAATATATATGTATAACATATAAGCTTAACATAAATAAAGTTGTATATATATATATGTATATATATATATATATAATTTAATTTACATAAAATATTTTAATATATATATGATTTGAAACAGATTTATAAGTATAGTTGTAAGTTAGTAAAAATTTAGATATCCTTGTTTCACTCACAACCCCTCTCTCATCCGGCTGCGAATATGAGTGGATCCAAAGGGAAAGGCATTCGCTAGATGATGAATTTGCACAAAGACCAGATGATTCCCAGGAAAACGTTGATGTAACTGAAATTGCCAATCGTTTTAATTTCAATGTGCTTCCTGTTCCACCCAACCCGTCACCTGATTACACGGAGCCATCCTATGATGATACATATGAATGCCCTAATGATTATTATGGATGTTGCGAGTATCACATGATCAAGTTTGAGATTAATCACTAAGTGTATTAGTGATTATATCTTTGAACCTAAGTAAAAAAAGTTAATTGTCTTTATCTATCTGTTGTAATGAATAAGTTATAAGTTTGTAAGCGCATAAGTTAATGTTTGGTGTGAGAATAATGTAAAAGTTAATGGTATTTTCCTATTGTCATCATGAATAAAATATTAAAGTTATTTTTATATTAACGAATTATATATATATATATATTACGTTAGTAAAGTAATATAACCATATATTTAAAATAACATGTTTCGTAAAAACACAAAACCATACAACCGATGTTATGCATCTATTGGAATGCTTTGAATATACTTTTAAACCACTAGAGTTTTCAATACTATAATATACGTATGTATATATAAAAATATATATACATATGTAAATTATAGTATTGAAAACTTATAACTTTTATAACTTAATTTTACCGAAGACCATAGTACTCGTGTTCGAATCCCGGAGAATGTAAAAAACCAAAAAAAATGTGGGGAGAATGAAAAGTGAGTGGAAAAGTTTGGTGTACCTAATTTGGTTTGTGAACCTCGTTGAAAATGCAAGATAAGTGGGTGTACCTAATTTTTGCGCGAAAAGTATATATGTGAGTTATTAGTTATAAATATGTCGCAAATAATATCTATATATTTAAAGTAAACCCGTTATTCATATTAGATACATAAAACACAATGTCTAATGATGATAACAAGATTCCGGATAGGATCCCTACTCTCTATGAGTATTAGCAATCAACACATGGAAGGAGAACCATAAATTACGAAACGGATCCTCCAAGTCCGCATGATGAACCCATTAATTGTGTAGAAGTACAAGGCCCGCATGTTACAATTTCATCTCCTTAGATTCAAGGCGTTGGCCATATGATTCCTGGGCCTGTCCGACCGATTCAAATTGCGAGAGAACGAAAAAAAAAAGAAGGTAATAATTTGCATGCAGAAGGATCACAACGTAGAACAACCCAAGACTTTATTCGTGAAGTTCTTGCAGAACCAACACCGTTTGATACAGATTTTAATAAAGTATGTTGGACATCTACCATTGATTACCTTATGAGATCTGGTAAATGTAAAATTTCCACATACTTACATTATTAAATATAGAAGAATAAAAATAATCAATATATTTTCATTTGATATTCAGGAACGAAGCAATTGGAAAGAGAGGAAGCTTTATGGACACCCATTAATTCAGTAAAATGTGCATCTCATCGGTGGAAGAAAGTTAAGAAGGTTGTTTGCAATTACATAATTATACATAACTAATATAAGTACTCACCCAATAAGATTTGTCTAGGTTGTGGCGATGATACAATCATACAATCCAAAACGCGAAGGAGATGCTATAATAAATCTTAAGGATCTGACTGGGACTATTGACGCTTCAGTGCATAGGAAAGTTTTCGAAAATGCAGAGAATTCACAAGTAATCGGAGTTGGTGTTGTTATGATACTTAAAAAGGTTAGAGTTGTCTCTATCTAAAGAACCTATGTATTTATCTTGAAACAATTTGATAGACATCAAATAAAATATTGACTTTATCTTTATGTTCACAAAGTTGCCGTATGCAAGTTTCTAGGAAACACTTGTTATCTAAATATAACTACAAAAAACATTGTTAAGGTAAACAAATTGAACACAAAGGGTGTATATATTTAAGGGGAAATTCATTATATAGGAGGAATTTCAAGAAATTTGTCCATCTAAACTTTTTTGATAAAAGTTATTGATTTAATCCTTTAAAAATATTTAATCCTATTTTGCCTCCGTAATTTTTTTTTTAATTAAATAAAACAAATCAAAACTTCTGATTTAAAAAGAGGTTTGATTTAAAAAAATATATTTTTCATTAATTTTAGATGATATATATGATTTATGAAATTTAAAAAAAAAACAAAAACTAACAAAATCCCTAAACTACACGATTTCAGGTAAACTCCTCTTCTCTTCAAACCACACGATCGATCTCTTCTCTTGCGGCGGCTCCGACGAACATGAGTGTTCTTCTCCTCCCTTACGAATGTTCTTCTCCTCCTTTGCGACTTCACAACTCCACAACTAACTCATGTAAAAGCTTCATAGTCAACTCCTTCTGAAATTACCTTAGAATCTAGATTATCTCCATTGTAGAATCCAGATTATTTTCATTGTAGAATCGAGATTAGGGTTTTTCATTTGGGTTTTCTGTGTCTTCATTATCCATCTTTCGAATTTGATTTTGTTGTTCTACTCTATGAAGACGAAAATTCATTTCTGGTTATTAAAGACTAGAAAATTTTCTCCGCCACAATAATAAAAAAATCTGAAAAGCAAACTCACTCTCACTCTCTTTCTCCTCCGCTGATGTCTCACGAATTCCTTTTTCAATTCTAACTAAACTTGTTTCTCCGATCAACATGGCGTTTGTATCTCCATCCCCGTCTCATTCCACCATAGCCACGTCAGTTCAACGCTTGCCTCGAGCAGCTTTCGCCGTTGCTGAATTGAGGCGATTAAGACAAAGGAGAGCGATCCCACCTTTTTCATTCGGTCTCGGCCACTTCGGTGAGGTTGTACGCAATGACGTGGAGTTTATCAAGAGTAAAAAATCGGCATCAGAGCAGAGTTCAACAGAGCTGGGTGTTATGAAATCAATGGGAATCTCTGTTCAGGAAAAAACAGGGGATGCTAGTTTGAGTCTACATACAAAGAAAAAGAAGGCGAAGGCTCAGGCACCTGCCACTTCGATGAAAGCAGGTACGGGGGGAGAGACAGTAGAGGAAAAAATCGAGAATGCTTCAGGAATGAAGAAGATGAAGATCCAGTTCTTGTCAGATACGAGTAAGGTTGATTTAGAATAGTGTATTACAACTCAGAGCCCCCGAAGTAGGGAAATGGGAGAGCAGGAACAAACACACTCCATCGCAGGTCTGCACCGCTTGGAGGGGAAATCTGATCCACGCCCCGCTGATCCAAAGAACTCAGAACTCTCTGTTCATAAATCACCTACAGAACAGAGTATATCGATTGCTATACGAGGTACATAGCCAGAAAAGAGCCAGGAGAAGAAGCAGATTCCTGATACATCAGGTAACACAGAGCCGTCAAGAAATGCCTGAATCCTTTCCAACTTTGAGAGTGCCGTTACTCAGATCAGCAAAGATGCAGAAGCTGTCTTACAGTGCATCTCTACAAGCCGGGGATAAGAACCCAAGTACCATAGGAAAAAGGAAGCAAAGGAAAAAGCAATAATGTCGTGTTTTTTCTGGAACATTCGAGGTTTTAATAAGATAAGGAAGCAACGGGTGGTAAAAGAGCTAATAAGGGAGAAATCAATGGTTCTTGGTGCTCTGTTAGAAACAAGAGTTGCAGAAAGTAAGTCGGAGCAGATAATTAGATCAACTTTCCCTGGCTGGTCAGCAACTTCAAACTACGAGTATAGTCCTCTAGGACGAATATGGCTTGTTTTGAATGACTCAGTCAAGTTGACAGTGATCAAGAAAATGACGCAAATGATAAAGTCCAGGGTTCAGGTTCGAGGTCATGCAGAAGAGCTCTTATTCACTTTTGTCTATGCGTCAAATGCTCAAGAGGAGAGAAAAGGGCTATAGAATGATTTAAAGGAAATCGAACCACTAGGCCGAGAGCTTCCATGGATTTGTATGGGTGACTTCAATGAGATACTTCATAGCTCGGATCACTCATTGCGCGCCAATGTGCCAGCCGCTGCCCTGGGAATGGCAGATTTCAACAGTATGGTAAGTGAGTGCTTGATGGAAGATATGGCTTTCCATTGACCATTATTCACATGGTGTAATAAGCGGGAAGCAGGTCTGATTTGCAAGAAGCTAGACCGCACGGTGGTTAACCCCAATTGGTTTCAACGAACCCACAACTCACACTGTGTTTTCGAGGCCTGTGGCTGCTCGGATCACTTGTGTGGTATGATTACTATGTACGGTCAGCCATATAGACCGAAGGTTCCGTTCAAGGTCGTAAATGCTTTGATCATGGAGCCAGAATTTAAAAATGTCATCTCGAGTTACTGGAGCCAGACGGAACCGCTCTTTCTCTTAACCTCAGCTCTGTTCAAGTTTTCGAAAAAGCTCAAGAACCTCAAACCAACCATCAGAGAATTTGGTAGACGAAAGCTCCATCATCTGACAAAGCGTAAAGAGGTACTGTTTGAAGAGCTGTGTGCAAAACAATTGATGAATCATGCAGACCCGAGTCCAGATGCTATGGCTGTCGAGGCAGAGGCTCATAATTCATGGGAGAAGATAGCGGAATTGGAAGAAAGGTATTTGAAACAAAAGGCTAAACTCCATTGGGTCAAAGAGGGGGACAAGAACAATAGATTCTTTCACAATGCGATAAAGATTAGAGAGCAACGTAATATGATACATGAGATCAGAGGACAGGATGGTGAGTCACTATCATCGTTGGAGGAGATCAAAGCTAAAGGAATCATATACTTTATGGAACTATTCAGGGCAGTGCCTAACGTCGGGAGAGATTCATCCGCCTTGGCCCTGGCGCAGACTTTGGAGTTTCAATGTAGTGAGGCTGAGAGTAATGAACTGGTTAAGGAAGTGACAGAACTGGAGATTAAGCATGTGTTATTCTTAATGCCGTCAAACAAGTCACCAGGACCGGACGGATTCACCGTAGAATTTTACAAAGGATTGTGGTCTGTTATAGGAAGTGACTTTGTGACAGCGGTAAAATCTTTCTTCCTCTACAGCTTTCTATCAAAGGGAATAAATTCCACTATCCTACCTCTGATCCCAAAGAAGACCAGAACGATAGGAATGAGGGACTATAGGCCGATATCATGCTGCAATGTGATATACAAAGTTATCTCGAAGATCCTTACGAATCGGCTGAAGAAAATTCTCCTCGGCTTCATCACGAACAATCAGTCAGCGTTTATAGAAGATATATACCTCATGGAAAAACCTCTTGTTGGCCTCTGAATTGGTTAAGGACTATCACAAGGCTGATGTATCTTCACGCTGTGCTATGAAAATCGATATCACCAAGGCGTTCGACTCGGTAAGCTGGGAGTTTCTCGAGAACATGTTGAAAGCGATGAATATCCCAGGGACGTTTATCAATTGGATACGTCAATGCGTCACCACCCCCTCATTCTCCGTCCAAATCAATGGAGAACTGGCTGGCTACTTTCGGAGTGGAAGAGGGCTCCGCCAAGGATGCTCGCTCTCACCATATCTCTTTGTAATATGCATGAAATTTTTGTCAAAGATGCTGAACAAGGCTGCAAGAAACGATGAATTCGGATATCACCCAAGGTGCAAAAGCCTTGGAGTTACGCACCTTTGTTTCACGGACGATATCATGGTCTTTGCAGATAGAAGAATTCGTTCTATTAAGGGCATTCTCACCGTCTTTGAGAGATTTGCGTCAGTCTCAGGGCTAAACATGAGTCTTGAAAAGATCTCTTTGTTTGTAACTGGGATAACACCGGAAGTTAGACACTCCCTGAATGAGTTTCCGTTTGACAGAGGCAGCCTGCCCGTAAAATATCTAGGCCTCCCTCTCCTCACGAAGAGGATGACAAAATCAGACTATCAACCTCTAATAGACAAGATTCGCAGCCGCATATCCACATGGAAGAACCGTTTTCTATCATTTGCGAGTAGGCTTCAGCTCTTATCATCTGTAATTGCTAGCCTAACGAACTTTTGGATCGCAGCATTTAGGTTACCAAAAGCATGCATAAGGGAGACTGAGAAAATAAGTGCAGCTTTCCTATGGTCTGAACCGAACCTCAATGCTAGGAAAGAAAAAGTGGCGTGGAGGGACGTATGTAAGCCAAAATCTGAGGGGAGACTGGGACTGAATTCGCTAGCAGAAGCAAATAAAGTAAGCTGCTACAAACTGATATGGCGCATCTTATTTGCAAAGAATCTTTATGGGTAAACTGGATTAAACAAAATTTGATCCGCAAGGGGTCGTTCTGGTCCTTCAAAACTAGTAAGTTGGCTGGGTCTTAGATGTGGAGGAAAATCCTTAAGTATTGTAATTCTGCAAAGACATTCCACAAGGTCGAGGTATGTAATGGATCGAATACGTCCTTTTAGTATGATGATTGGTGTTCCTTGGGTAGATTGATAGAAGTGCTTGGGGAGAGAGGCTTCATTGATATGGGCATCAAGGAGGGGGAAATGTTGGATAAGGTGTTAGCGCACCATAGAACAAAAAGAAGAAGACCACAAGTATTGGCGCAAGTTGAGCTGGAGATAAGTAGGCTGAGGATCCAAAGAAGTGATGCGGAAGATGTAGCTTTATGGCGGAATAATGACTCGAAATTTAAACCAGATTTCACCACCAAAGCGACACGGGACCAGCTCGGGGTGCAAGGGATCAGAAATACATGGCATAAGGTAGTATGGTTTTCTCATGCAACACCTAAACACTCTTTCATCTTGTGGCTAGTGGTGTTAAATAGACTAACAATTGGAGTAAGAATGAAATCTTGGGACCCAAATACATCAGCTCAATGCGCTTTCTGCCCCCACCAGCTCGAGTCACGGGACCATCTCTTTTTCACATGCCCTTACTCATCACGAATATGGCATAGCCTCTCCTATGGTCTGATGGGTGAGAGTTATACATAGAGATTTGATGAGATATTGAGCAAACTTAAGGCGAGAAGGAATGGGACGGCAGATCTAGTAATCAAATATGTATTCCAAGCCACTACGTATACAATATGGAGGGAGAGAAATATGAGAAGGCATGGAAGTGTTCCAATGAGAGAAGACAGGATGGCTCAGGAAGTGGGCAGGGTGGTACGGAACCGTCTATCAATGCTTCAAGAACAGAGAATTATGATGGATGGCTTACAAGTCTGGTTTGCTATAAGACAATGAAGAGTTCTATAAACGAAATTTATTCAGATTCTCATTCCATGGTGGGTACTCTTTTTCCCGGAAGAGGTTTTGTCCCAACTGGGTTTTACTCTTTCGGGTTTTAACGAGGCCTCCATAAGAGCGATAGTACGCACATAGTTTTCAAAATCTTTATTCAGAAAATGTAACACTTGATGTAACAACGGTTATTTCTTTGAATATTTTTTAATATTTATTCAAAAAAAAATAATCGGCATCAGAATCCGGTGGGCCAATGAGGCTTTCCGTGTTCCCGAAGTGACCAAATCAGCTGAGGGAGTTTTCTGGCTTCGGCATCTTGAGGATCATACTTCTCCACCCTTGGAGCCACAATCTTGGCCTCAACCTTCATACTCAAGTAAGGATCATGATTCATGATTGTTAATTTAGGGCACTCAGAGTAATGCTTTTATAAATATCTTAGCTCAAAACTATTTGATGTATTCTATAAGAAAGTAGTCCTATGATAGCGTCTCGAGGAAACTACAGAGAAACATTAGCTTCTTAGATAACTTGCGGTAATGGTGACTGTGATTGATGAGAAGGTTGGAGTATCAGGGGAAACTGATTAGTGTCAATGATCAAGAAGAATGCTTTTTTGATAGATAAGTAGATTTGTATGATGGACCTAAAAATCGGAGTTAAAAAATGCGAAGAGAAATCGTATAAAGAAAGTAAGTAAGAACGATTTTAATAATAAAACGATTTAGAAAAAGACCCGTATAAAACCGATTAGAATCGGAGGCGAGATATGATCTCTGTCCTTAACTCAATAAAGCTCCCGTTAGTGAGACGAATCCACAGAGCTTTTGGAGTCCCAGGATACAACCGATATGAGACCACAACGCTACACTCGGTGTGGAATCTACGAACGTAGACAACTACGATATACTCTAGACGTACCGTTTTCCGAAAGAATGGAGAAACGCTTAGCGAGAGAGTGAAGGATCTTAGAGAGAGTTGTTTTTCGAATGAGTGAATTCTTCAAATGAGACGAGTCCCTTATATAGGCGAGCTCGGAGTGAGTTCAAACGCATGCAATTGATGGTAAGATTTTGCGTTATGATTGCATGTCATTAACACGTAGAGAGTTACGATTTTCGTCATTAACATGATGCGATCGGTTTTGATTTTTTGTTATAAATAATCAAATCTCGTATTAACCGAAAAAATTAAGAGGATATTTTTAGATAATTTAAAATAAAAAATTATCCAAAAAGAAATGGGCCACTCGACCACGAGACATTCCCAAAGACCCAAAGACCCAAAGCCCCGAAACCCCGAAGCCCCGAAGCCCCGAAGCCCCGAAGCCTCGAAGCCCCGAAGCCCCGAAGCCTCGAAGCCCCGAAGCCCCGAAGCCCCGAAGCCCCGAAGCCCCGAAGCCCCGAAGCCCCGAAGCCCCGAAGCCCCGAAGCCCCGAGCCCCGAGCCCCGAGCCCCGAGCCCCGAGCTCCGAGCCCCGAGCCCCGAGCCCCGAGCCCCGAGCCCAAGCCCAAGCCCAAGCCCAAGCCCAAGCCCAAGTCCAAGCCCAAGCCCAAGCCCAAGCCCAAGCCCAAGCCCACGCCCACGCCCACGCCCACGCCCACGCCCACGCCTGCGCCTGGCCTGGCGGCGGTGGTGGTGGTGCGCGCATGTGGTCCGATTCATCCTCTCTCACATGCACCATAAGTCTTAGCCAATTTGAACATTTATATCACCTTCTAGTCATTTATACTAGAACGAAAAAGTTTGGCTTAAACTATGTGGGACATTTAATAAATCCCACTTACTCACTTACACTCAAATGGATCTATTTTGACACTTAGCCCAAAATCCAATCCATTTCATAAGTTATTTCTTATTCACATTCTCAAATATTTATAAGCCCAATGCTTATAATAATTTAGACCCAACAATCCCCCACATGAATAGAAATGACTCTAAACAGGGATGACTTGAAAGACTCTTTGGATAGAAAAAGCTAAAAAAAAAAGTCTCCAGAGTATATGCAAAAACTAACTGTGTCTGATGTGGTAGTATTTTTCAGCTTTGAACCAATCATTGTTAATATCTGTCGAGTTTACTCGGCCAGGAGGTGAACATGATGTCTTGAACCACCTAGAGTTTTATGTAAACTTAGACAACAGGAATAACCCAGTTAGGTTTCTCGTAGAACTACGTTCTCTTGTTGTGTTCATTGTGGCCTTGAACATGCCTGGATTCATGAGTGAACTTGGAGAATATAGCCTTTATCGTTCATTCTCCTAGAAACGGCCCCATTTCACACTCACATAGGTGATTTCCCATAAGCTTTACCATCTTGTTGAAAGCATTACTTTGTACTTCATAAGAATGAAAGTATGAAATCATTAAAAGCTCAACGCTTATCCTTAAAAACTAGCACTTTCTAATGATCGTAGGAATCGGTTTGAGACATTCGTCTCACAGTGCTTTCAGCAGAATCAGTTTAATATAGTTGTCCCTTTGAACCTCATTCTTGGGATCTCCAGTCATTGAGGTTGGGTGTCCATCAAATGTCATCTTTTAATTCATAGGCTGTAAACCCATTCCTCTTGATGATTTTAATACTTGATCTCGAGTCAGACCTTTTATAAAAGGATCTGCTAAATTATCAGCTGATTTGATATAATCCAACGTGATTATACCACTTGAGATCAAATGTCTAATGGTCTTATGTCGTCTTCGTATATGACGAGATTTGCCATTATATTGAGTATTCAGTGCCCGTAAGATAGCGGATTGACTATCACAATGTAAACGTATTGCCGGCACAGGTTTCTCCCACATAGGGATATCTTCCAAAAAATTTTGAAGCCACTCAGCCTCCTCTGCGGCTTTGTCTAAAGCAATGAACTCAGATTCCATGGTTGATCTGGCCAACAGAGTTTGTTTGGAAGATTTCCATGACACAGCAGCACCACCTATTGTAAAGACATATCCACTTGTGGATTTTGAGTTCTTGGAGTCAGATATCCAGTTTGCATCAGTATATCCTTCCAAGACTGCTGGTTCTTTACCATAGTGCAACCCATAGCTTTTCGTAAACCGCAAGTAATTCAATACTCTAGTTATAGCTTTCCAGTGTGTGTGTCCTGGATTACTTGTGTATCGACTTAATACATTAACAGCGTGCGCTAGATCAGGTCGAGTACAATTTGTTAAGTACATCAGACTTCCGATAACTCGTGCATATTCCACTTGTGATACGGCTTCACCTTGATTTTTGGTCAAATGAAGTTGAGCGTCAACAGGTGTTTTTGCAGTCCCACTTGAGTAGAGTTTAAATCTATCAAGTATCTTGTCAGCATAATGTCCTTGGGATAAAATGATTCCGTCAGAGTGTCTAGTGATTTTAACTCCTAGAATCACATATGCTAATCCCATATCTTTCATATCAAACTGTCCCGATAACATGGTTTTTGTTTGATTGATGATATTGTTATTACTCCCAATAATAAGCATGTCATCTACGTATAGACATAGAATGATATACCCAGTTGTAGTAATTTTAACATATATGCATTTATCACATTCATTTATGCGAAAACCGTTTGACATCATTACATTATCAAACTTTTCATGCCATTGTTTTGGAGCTTGTTTAAGTCCATACAACGACTTCACAAGTCTACAGACTTTGTGTTCTTGTCCAGGTACAACAAACCCTTCAGGTTGTTTCATGTAAATTTCTTCCTCTAAATCTCCATTTAGAAAAGCAGTTTTTACATCCATCTGATGGATTTCCAGATCTCGTAAAGCAGCAATGCTAATTAGCATTCTGATCGAAGTTATTCTCGTTACCGGAGAATAGGTGTCAAAGAAATCCAGACCTTCCTTTTGTCGGAATCCTTGCACCACGAGTCTAGCCTTGTACTTATCTATCGTACCATCAGTTTTCAATTTTGTTTTGAAAATCCATTTACACCCGAGGGCTTTAAACCCTTCCGGTAAATCAGCCATCTCCCATGTATGATGTTGCATAATGGAGTCAATTTCACTATTTATGGCTTCCTTCCACGAAGGTGCGTCTGGCGTAGACATAGCCTCTATGTAAGTTCTTGGTTCATTTTCTAAAAGAAAAACCATTAGGAAATCATCACCGAAGGTTTTTTCCTTTCGAGCTCTTTTGCTCCGTCTAGGTTCATCTTCAACTTCTTCCGGCTCATTAAATAAAGTACCGGAAAAGCTTGCCTCATTTTGAGAGGAACTTACATCTCTTTGATCCCGTGTCCGTTTTAGATATTCTCTATCTTTTAACGGAAAAATATTTTCAAAGAATTCTGCATTCCGGGATTCCATCACAGTATTAATGTGAATGTCCGGAATATCTGATTTATGAACCAAAAATCGATAAGCACTACTATTGTGTGCATAACCGATAAAAATACAATCAACGGTTTTTGGTCCAACCGTGACTTGTTTCGGAGGTGGTACAACTACCTTTGCTAAGCACCCCCACACTTTCATGTATTTGTATGAAGGAATAGTGCCTTTCCATAATTCATATGGAGTTTTCCCCGTCACTTTGTGCGGAATTTTGTTGAGGATATAATTCGAGGTAAGCAAAGCTTCCCCCCACATGTTCTGAGCTATCCCAGATTCCTGCAACATAGCATTCATCATTTCTTTAAGAGTGCGATTTTTCCTTTCAGCAACTCCGTTAGATAAAGGTGAATAAGGAGCGGTTGTTTGATGTATTATTCCATTTTCTCTACAAAATGCATCAAACGGTCCTTCATATTCTCCACCTCGATCACTTCGAACTATTTTAATAGTTTTCTCAAGTTGATTTTCAGCTTCAAGCTTATATTCTTTAAATTTATCCAAAGCTTCGTTTTTGCTTTGTAATAAATAAATACAACAATATTTTGTGCAATCATCTATAAATGTCACAAAATATTTCTTTTCTCCTCGAGTTGGTAGATACTTTAAATCACATAAATCTGTGTGTATCAGACCAAGAGGTTCCGTCGTTCTTTCTCGTTTAGGGGATGGTCGTTTTGTAAGTTTTGCTTGTACACAAACTTGACATTTATCTTTAATCGATTTGCATTTAGGAATTAGACTTAAATTCATCAATCTTTCCAAAGATTTATAATTCACATGTCCTAAACGTTCATGCCAAATAGTAAAAGACTCGACCAAATAAGCAACTTGAGCATTTTCATTAACGGAAACAACATTGGTTACATTTTTCTTTGGTAAGACCGTCATTACATTCATCTTGACAAGTCCACCCTTAACATAACCCTTTCCCAAGTACACCCCATTCTTCCTAATCACTAGCTGATCGGATTCAAAGTTAACACCAAATCCGGCCTTGCTCATGAGTGTGCCGGAAATCAGATTCTTGCTTATGTCGGGAACATGTTTCACATTGTTGAGAGTGATCTCATGTCCCGAAGTCATCTTTAGCACAACCTTTCCACGTCCTAAAATCTTGGATACTTTGGTGTTGGCCATCTTCACCCTTTCGTCTTCATGACTCTTTTGATAAGTGCTAAACAACTCTTTATCACAACAAATGTGAGTGGTTGAACCGGTGTCGTAGAACCACTCCCTTGGATTGGTCTCAACCGCATTGACTTCCGGAATATCTTCGGTGATCACCGCACATAGATCTTCCGAGGTCAAGAAAGCTTGATGAGTAGACTTTTTAGCCTTTGCCTTGCTATGACAAGCTTGAGCTTTGTGGCCTATCTTACCACAATAGTTACAAGTCCCGATGAACTTCTTCTCAGCCCCATTGTGCTTCTTGAAGTTCGTGGATTCCGAAGGTTTCAGATTTTTTGGGAAAATCTTATGCCCGACCTTACCCTTGCCTTTGACCTTAGCCATTTGAGCAAGATAGGCTTGGTAAGAATCTTGCTCCTCACGATTGGTGAGCCCGGTTGTATGGCGATTTCTAGCTTCAATTTGAAGCCTAGTGATCAAGTCTTGAAGAGACATCGCCTTTCGCTTGTGCTTGAGATAATTTTTGTATTCCACCCAACTTGGAGGAAGTTTTTCAATAAAGCAATTAACCGTAAAAGGCTCACAAATTTTCATACCTTCGGATGCTATCTCAATGCATAGCAATTGAAGTTGATCCACTTGTGCCATGATAGGTTTTGAGTCCACCATCTTGAAATCTAGAAATTTTGCCACCGCAAATTTCTGAGTTCCTGCATCATCAGACTTGTACTTCTTCTCCAAAGCATTCCACAACTCTTTGGCTGTCGGGAATTGCATCTCATTGTTGTATACAGTGTACAACGAGTCAACGAGGCGGCTTAAGATCCAACCGCAGCACAAGAAGTCTGAATGCGTCCATGCATCAATGCTCACAATGGTGTGGACATCTTCGACTCCAAGAGGAGCTACCGGCTTGTCCTCCTTGAGGAACTTGTCAAACTTGAAGGTGGTCAAATAGAACAACATCTTTTGTTGCCAAGTTTTGAACCCATTCCCATCAAATTTTTCCGGCAATTGTCCAGCACTCACAGCGGTTGTTTGAACAACGGTTGTTTGAACAACTTCATTTTCCTTGTTGATTGCAACATGCCCAGTTTCAGTCGACATCTGTTGACAATCCATGGAATAAAATGAGTGAGATGCTTGAATCGTTGGATAAATAAAATTTATTTACGAATCAGCTATTATTTAAATTTGTTTAATGTTTTAAATTATAAACACTATTAGTTAGTGCAATAATTTATAACCGACTTATAAAACGTTTCAGAAATATTGTAAATTTATTTGCACCCGAACCCGTTTCTTAACACAAACGTTTCCCAAAATCGCTAACAAGCGTTCGCCGAAACCGTTTTAGATGTGTTATATTGTTTTGTAAAGACACTTATGAAAGTGTTTTACTCAACCGTTTGAAACCTTGTTTCCAAAGAAACTACGTTTCTAGATAAGAAATAAAACCGAAGAAAATCGTTTTATAATTTCGCAAATCTCAATCCGATTATAGCTATATGCTAGAAGCGGATTTATTGAGTTAAGCTTGATGGACCTAAAAATCGGAGTTAAGAAATGCGAAGAGAAATCGTATAAAGAAAGTAAGTAAGAACGATTTTAATAATAAAACGATTTAGAAAAAGACCCATATAAAACCGATTAGAATCGGAGGCGAGATATGATCTCTGTCCTTAACTCAATAAAGCTCCCGTTAGTGAGACGGATCCACAGAGCTTTTGGAATCCCAGGATACAACCGATATGAGACCACAACGCTACACTCGGTGTGGAATCTACGAACGTAGACAACTACGATATACTCTAGACGTACTGTTTTCCGAAAGAATGGAGAAACGCTTAGCGAGAGAGTGAAGGATCTTAGAGAGAGTTGTTTTTCGAATGAGTGAATTCTTCAAATGAGACGAGTCCCTTATATAGGCGAGCTCGGAGTGAGTTCAAACGCATGCAATTGATGGTAAGATTTTGCGTTATGATTGCATGTCATTAACACGTAGAGAGTTACGATTTTCGTCATTAACATGATGCGATCGGTTTTGATTTTTTGTTACAAAATAATCAAATCTCGTATTAACCGAAAAAATTAAGAGGATATTTTTAGATAATTTAAAATAAAAAATTATCCAAAAAAAAATGGGCCACTCGACCACGAGACATTCCCAAAGACCCGAGCCCAAGCCCAAGCCTGGGCCTGGCCTGGCGGCGGTGGTGGTGGTGCGCGCGTGGTCCGATTCATCCTCTCTCACATGCACCATAAGTCTTAGCCAATTTGAACATTTGTATCACCTTCTAGTCATTTATATTAGAACGAAAAAGTTCGGCTTAAACTATGTGGGACATTTAATAAATCCCACTTACTCAGTTACACTCAAATGGATCTATTTTGACACTTAGCTCAAAATCCAATCCATTTCATAAATTATTTCTTATTCACATTCTCAAATATTTATAAGCCCAATGCTTATAATAATTTAGACCCAACATTGTATTCCAACGCAAAATGTCTTTTGTGTCGTTTCAATGACATTCCGATAGGTTGGAGCAAATGAGATACGACACTTAAATATATCGCTTGGGAAGAATTGGAATATACCTACACTTTATGAACGTATCGGCTTATACATCTCTGTTTGTATAATTTAGGCTAATTTAGTTTGGTCTCACTTTCTGTTTCTGAGAACTGCCTACGATCTCATTATCATCATTGAAGTAATCAGCCTATGAAACTCTAGCAGTGTATATTAAAATAACTAGTTGGCGAGACTATTCCTGTAATTATTGGTTATCCTTATTTGCGGCCCCTACTTAATCTTGTTTAGTTTGTCTACTGTTAGTGGTAATCATTTGCTGATGCAGTTCGAACTCTATGTTAGGGCTCTCTGGAGTAGACTTGTTCATGGCTGACGTCAAAGCTTTGGAGGCATATGCTGGTTACATTTATTGTCTTTCTAAGATGTGGTCAAGACCACGTCCGGAAGTTTATGATCCACAAGCTGTTGAAGATTACTTTAATTGCAGGCCGCATGTTGTTGCGTATAGGCTTCTGGAGGTATCCGTTAAGAGTTTTGGTTGGTTCTGCTACTAATTACTTAATGATTTTAAAGTTTGATTAACGCTTTAGAGATACCGATGATATCTAATGTGATTTTAGCCATAACTCATAAGGTGTAAGTGTGACATGTTGGCACTCATATTACTTTTTGGATTCTCGCCCAGATTTCCCTCAGGATACTAATTCATGGATCTATAATTATTAATTAGGGTGAGCTCTTTATGAGTCATTAATAGTTTGTACCGCTTTCTGTTTGTGGGAAATTATATAGCAGCTCACTTTAGTATAGTTGTTTTCCTTAAGAGACAGAAAGTGTGGATGTGGTTTTAATTGATTGCTAACGTACAGGTGTTTTCTGCGTTCATGATTGCTGCCATCAGATTACGGACATCATCAGACAAGGGCAAAAATTTGGAATCTTCAGGGCAGAATTTTGGGATGGTGTTAAAAGAAACCATGCTACATTTAGGCCCCACTTTTATCAAAGGTATTCCGATTAGCTTATTTTTTTAAAGAATGAAATTGTCAATCAGTCACAATTTACATTTAGAAGCCATATATTAAATACTTTGCACTGTTGTGAATGATGCTTCCATTTCTTCTGCTGATCCAATTGTTCAATCCCTTTCGACAAGGCCAGATATCATTGGGACTGAAACCTCCAAGGTTAGATAAAATTTATGTTCGCGCGTGTCTAAATCTCTATAGAACACAATAATCTACCGTGTGTTGTCCAACCTGACAACATACCATATGCTGGAAAATCGCTAATTGTCCATAATAACACCGCCTTTAAAGATAAAATTCTGATTCTGTGAGATATCATACGCTTCTACCCCAATGTCCCATAGACCCTTTAACTCTTCAATAAGTGGTCTTAAGAAGATATCTAGGCTTGACAGTGGATGATTTGGCCCAGAATTAATTATTATTAGGAATAAGTACTCCTTCTTCATACACATACCCTGTGGTAAGTTATATAGAGTTAAGATCACTGGCCATAATGAATGGTTGCGAGTCATTTCAAAGGGATTGAATCCATCAGTGCATAATCCTAGATATACATTCCGTGGTTCCTCACTAAAGGTCGGATGTAATCGTTGGAACCTCTTCCACTCCTTACCATCGGATGGATGACACATTTATCCTTCTATAGATTCATGTTTGCATGCCAAGTCATTGCTGCCGCCGTTTCTTGCTCTAATACAATCTCTGAAGCCTATCTGCAATGGGTAAATACCACATTTTGCTAAATGGTATTTTCGTGCTTCCATCACTAGTTTTATATTGGGTTGCTGACAATATTTGCATATGTCCATTTTTCATCTTCTCTCCAAAAATATACAACATCATCTCCCCAAGTCCTCCCATCAACATACATTTTGTCGTCTACATGGACATTATAAAATCTTGAAGTTGTTTTCTACCAATAATTTTTTCCACCATGAATATGTTGTCCATCCTAAATATTGTTGTCGACTATGAATATGCAGCCAGCTTTGGAGACAACATTATGTTTCGTAATTCTCCCTTTATGTTTATCTGCATGGTGAACAATATGCAAATGTTGAGGACATAAAGGTTGTAGACTGTTTGAAATTATAGATAGACAAAAGCTATTATTGTCTCCGATTAGCAGTTAAAATCACATAACAAAATCAATGTGTTTTCGAACACAGAAAATGTAAAAATTGATGTCAGACTAGAGTGAAATCGGAGTTGAGAAAATGAAACTTACATTGATGAACAATGTCTGTATTTTTATCTATAGAATGATAGTTTTATTTTTACACGACATCAATATTAATTTAAAAAATAAATGATTTGATCAAATAGAAAGAGAAAAAGCCATAGGTGGCGATTGTCCCTCGGATGCTTTTTTACAGTTACAGTGATGCGGTTAATTTTTTTAATTGGCAGTTCACTTGTTTAACAATTACATTGTTGATCTAGTTGCAGAAGGCAAAAGTATCAATTTGCATGTGGAAATGGGATGAGTGAGTTCGAGAGTGTTTCAAAAAAGAACATGAGCCATAATAAAATTTAAGAAAATGACACTTAAATATATTTTATCTTCTTCTCTTTTGACCATCACTATTATTTTCCTTTTGTTTTTTTTATCTATTAGTGTTAAATTTCTCCCAAAATTCATCTCTTTGTTTCCATTTTGATTTAAATTTCTCTTTGTATCAAGTAAAAAAACATTTTAAATTTCTACATGGTTTTTTAATCTGAATTTTATTTGTTAAATAATTTTTTTATTTTAAGAATTTAGGATATTATGGTTAAAATTTGTTTTCATAGTTATGAATGATTTTCGAAAATTATTATTACAAAGACAATCATTAGTTTTACTTGTATCCTTAGTTATGAATAAAAAAAAAAATTGGATGTAGGATTTTTCTATGTTGAATTTTAATGCTTTGATTTTTCTCATCTCCCTAAAATTTTTAATTCTTTTTATCTTAAAGGTTGATTATATCAAGGACTGAAATAACTTAGATTTATTTGATAGAGATTTTCTTTTTGTTTTGTTAATCGGGAACTTTCCGGTCTAAGTCCATGCATCCCGCATAGCTGGGATCATCCTTTAATAACTTACCTCTGCCAACGGAAATCCCACTAAGAGATTTATTTCCTTCAATTGTATTGTACATTATTTTGTTCTTGCGAGGAGGAACAGCTTTTGCTAATAACATTTGATGTGATATTAAATATTTTTAAAGTTTATTTTCCTAAATGTCCTTTCAGTTAATAGTATGTGAGTCCTACTATAGTAAACAATTATAATAAATCTAATAACTAAGATCAGTATTAAAAAAATAAAAACGAATAATATGATAACTTAAAAAGCCCAAAGATGTTACCGAAATTCTGAAATTAACCTTTTACTCAAAGGTCATAAACAAGGAAAATGCCAAAAAAGAAAGAAAGAAAGGAATGTGTTCCAAAACAACTCCAATCGATGTATTGATCGAAACAGAGATTAAAGAGTATACTAATCCCTGAATTTGTCCATTAAGCCTCCTTCATCGTCAGAATCAGTAGTCCCAAATGTCGTCATATTCATTACTAACGGCTTATGTACCACATCCTTGTCAACCAACGACATTTCAGAAGTGCAAGAACCAAAATATTAGTCAAATACAACTATAAGAATAAGAGTGTTAAATAAGAGAGAAAAACATTACTCCATGATTTTGATCATCATCATCATCGTTATCTTCATCATCAGAATCACCATGTCCCATTTATAGGCAACCAGTAAGGTAAGCTTGTTGGTTCTCCTTCCATTCATTCCGACACTCATAGCAAAACTCATCCATATCTACACAATGCACAATGATACAATGATATTATGAATTAGAAAATTTTCATATGAAGTAGCATAATCGAGTTAAATATATATATGTACCTTCAAGTCATGTGGTTACAGCCATGAGAAAGTTCAATCATGTGCCGGTACTTGACACATTGGTGCCACATATTGTCACTAGTTAGAGATTTTAGCTTCATATGTCATCAACTAAAGGGTCAGGGTGAAGATTCTTTTAATCATCACAAGACAAATCAGAATGTGATGGTACTTTGCAATCAATGCAGAAGAGTCCACAACATTTGACACATGTCGGAACATTGGACTGGTCGGCTTCACTGGAAAGCTGACATCAACATTGACAGCTTGGATAAGGGCAATAGATTCTCTCTTCAGCGGGAATCGAGTCCTCTTTCATCTTTTGTTTCCACATCTCAATCAGGTTTGGTGTTAAACCTTGCTCCAGGAATCAAGAGTGAGCTCTAACTTGCATTCATCATTATGGCATGTGGGCGTAATTCCGCTGATCAGCTTCACTCCACAAACTGTTTTACAGAAGAAAAGCAATGATGATGAATGCATTTGTCAGTAAAGAACATGCGCTCAACACCGGTTTCTTCAAGACAAATGACACAAGTCTCTCCTGGAGCTGCCTTCACATCAACGCTGCTACTGTTTTGAGAAACTATTACTTCTCTTGCAAGTCTAAAAGCAAACATAACATCGTTCCGGGCAACCAAAAAAGCTTCACTAGAAGTCATTTTTTCTCTACGGCGTTGGACTTCTTCCACCAGATGGACGATCATCTAATTAAGCTTCCCTCTACCAATAATCTGCAATGTAAATCGGATTCATCATCATTCCCCTTAAAATCAAGATATTATAATTAACATCACAGCCAAAGTCATCATAATCTCAATTAAATCATTTGCATATTCTAAACACCTGCAGCAATAATGAAATTACTTTGTAAAAACATACATGCACCGTACCAGAATTTTATAAATGTTTATAAAGCTATTTTCACAAGAATTAGAAGCCATCTTCTCATTCACAAACTACAATCAAAATTTTCGGACTGCAACTTCCAAGTAACACTACCAAATACAATGGTACATGCTAAATAAACCAATAATTTAGGGAGATTATTTAAACAATAACTAGCAAACAAATTCCGCATCTACCCATTCCACAATATTTTAGTCTCATGATAATTCAGAATAAACTAACCAAAAGCAGTAACAAAGGAAAAAATATATATTTACGGTTTGGTATATCCTATGGTCATCGCAATAAATTAACACATTTCTAATCCCCAAAGCTATGGATTCGCTTAACCCACGAATCAGTGACATAATATTTACTCCTTTGCGGCTAATCATTACAAGAAATCACCATCAAAACAGACGGTAAAATCCGTCGAAAAACCATCAGAAATCTTTCGAATATTTCTGACGGATTCCAACGGCCATTGCACTATACCGATGGATTTTCGACAAACTTTTCGATAAACGGCATATCCGATGGAATTCCGATGTGGTATTAAAGCAAAGAGTGAATCAAAGAGTGAAAGATGGGAAGTAGAGAAGGGTTGCTGAGTACACCAAAGTTTGATGGCGATTATGAGCATTGGGCAATGCTCATGGAGAATTTACTGAGATCAAAGGAATGGTGAGATCTAATTGAGAATGGAGTCACGGAACAAGGTCACAACGCAATCCTGACAGATCTGCAAAAATCTGAGATTGTAGATCAGAAACTGAAAGACCTGAAGATAAAAAATTACTTGTTTGCTTTGTGAGTCAAACGGCAAAGGACATTTGGGAGTCAATGAAAACAAAATTTCAAGGGAACAAAAGGGTTTAAAGCGCTCAGTTACAACAACTGCGTTGGAGCTTTAAAATTTTGGAGATGAAGGAAGGAGATACAATCACAGAGTATTTCTCCAGAGTCATGATAGTGGCCAATGACATGCGAAATCTTGGTGAAGATATGCCTGAAGCCAAAGTGGTGGAGAAAATTCTTCGAACACTTGTGGAGAAATTCACATATTTTTGTGTGCAATAGAGGAATCCAAAGACATCAAAGAGCTGACAGTTGATGAATTACAAAGTTCCCTACTAGTGCACGAGCAAAACATCTCCAAACATACTGGAGAAGAGCACACTTTGAAGATGGAAGGAGGGAGAGGATATGGTGGAAATACGCAAAACAGAGAAAGAGGAGGATATCGAGGTGCAAGAGGAGGTAGAGGAAGAGGATACACAGCTTACAGCAAAGAAAATGTTGAATGCTATAAATGTCATAAGATGGGACATTTTAAAAATGAGTGTCCAAGCTGGGAAAGAGCAACAAACTTTGCTGAACTTGAAGAAGATGTGTTGTTTATGGCACAAATAGCACTCACTAAGGAGGAAGATGAGCAGGTCTGGTACTTAGACTCGGGATGCAGCAACCACATGTGTGGAACAAAAGAATGGTTTGTTGAGTTTGATGACACTTTTCATCAACACGTTAAACTCGGGGATAATAGAAGAATGGAGGTGGAAGGAAAAGGGAATTTGAGGCTGGAGATTAACGGCATAACACAGGTTATATCTTCTGTATACTTTGTGCCTGGATTGAAAAATAATTTGTTTAGTGTTGGTCAACTGCAACAAAAAGGGCTGAGAATCACTATTGAGGATGATCTATGTGAAATTTGGCATAAGCAACAGAAGAAGGTGATTATGCAATCGAACATGTCAACAAATAGAATGTTTGTGATACTGGCAAAGGTTAAGGAGTCTAAAGGTGAAATGGAGATAAATCATTTACTGAGTAATGTCGACTGCGCAGAAGGTGTTTGGCATAGAAGGTTTGGACACTTGAATCATAACAGTCTGATGGTACTTTCTGAAAAAGGAATGGTATAAGGGATGCCAAAAATAAACAAGAATGAAGTCGTGTGCGAAATCTGTATGAAGGGCAAACAAAACCGAGAAAAAATTCCTAAGAAGAGCGCATGGAGATCAAGAAAAGGGTTGGAGCTGGTGCACAGTGATATATGTGGCCCTGTATCACCTGTTTCAGAAAGTGGGAAAAGGTATATAATCAATTTCATTGATGATTATAGTCGGAAATGTTGGACTTTCTTTATTACAGAAAAATCTGAAGCGCTTAAGGTGTTTAAAGATTTTAAGGCTTGTGCAGAAAGAGAATTAGGAGAATTCTTGGTCTGTTTAAGAACTGACAGAGGTGGGGAGTATAACTCTAAGGAGTTTCAGATTTTTTGCACAGAACATGGCATCAAAAGGCAACTTACAATAGTATACACTCCACAACAAAACGGTGTTGCGGAGAGGAAAAATAGAAGCGTGATAAATATGGTGAGGTGCATGTTGTTTGGTATGAGTGTGTCATTGAGGTTTTGGCCAGAAGCAGCTCAATATGTAGTGCACATATTGAACAGAAGTCCAACTGCAATATTGGGAGATGTGACGCCTGCAGAAAAATAGAGCAAAAACAAACCATTGGTAGAGCATTTAAGAGTCTTTGGCTGTGCGGCGTTTGCGTTAGTTCCATATGAGAAGCGTACCAAACTGGATGAAAAAAGTATCAAGTGCGTTATGTTTGGTGTGAGTAAGGAGTCTAAAGGTTACAGATTGTATGGTCCAACATAAAAGAAGATAATCATAAGCAAAAATGTTAAATTTGATGAGAGTAAGGCGGGGGATTGGAATGAAGCAAATAAAGGCAGTGAATTCATTCAAGTTTCAGGTGAAGACGAGAGTGGAGAATCGAGTGAGAATGGAGAAAAATGTGTGGAGAGTGGAGAAGAGGCAGAGCCGAGAATGGACTCAGAAAATTTAGCTGATTCGAGTGTGGTCAGAGACGAGGCAGGACCAAGTGTGGTCACAGATGAAAATAGAAGAAGTGGTGAATTAAATATGGGCACAAAAACAAGTGGAACTAGAAGAATCATTCAGAAACCAAGCTGGATAAGGGATTATGAATGTGAAGATATGGGTTTATTCATGGTAGAAGATGGTGAATAACTTATTGCTTTATTTGTGGCTGAAGGTGATCCATCAAATTTTGAAGAAGCTGTTAGGCACGAGAAGTGGAAGAAAGCAATGGAAGCAGAGATTGATTCGATAATAGAAAATCACACATGGGAATTAGTTGAGCTACCAGAAAGAGTCAAGACTATTAGAGTCAAATGGGTGTACAAAACCAAACTCAATGAAAGGGGAGAGATAGAAAAATTCAAGGCGCGATTGGTGGCAAAAGGATTCAATCAGATGCATGGAGTTGATTTTTCAGAAGTCTTTGCACCAGTGGCAAGGTGGGATACAATCAGGTTAATTCTATCTCTAGCTGCTCAAAGAGGATGGATTGTGTTTCAGCTTGACATGAAGAGTGCATTTTTGCATGGAGATCTTGAGGAGGATGTGTATGTGGAGCAGCCTAAGGGTTTTGAATTGATTGGAGAGGATAGTAAGAAGGTGTACAAACTGAGGAAGGCTCTATATGGATTAAGACAAGCTCCAAGAGGTTGGTATAGCAGGATTGAGAGATATTTCTTAAGTGAGGGGTTCAAGAAATGTTACTGTGAACATACGTTGTTTGTCAAGACTGAAACTGAGAATGTGTTGATTGTGAGCCTGTACGTCGACGACCTGATCTACACGAGTAACTCTGAAGCAATGCTTACAGAGTTTAAGGAGTCAATGAAGAGGGAATTTTCGATGTCTGATCTTGGGAGAATGAAATATTTTCTGGGAGTATAAGTTATCCAGGACGAACAAGGAATATTGATCACCTAAAGGAGGTATGTAAAGGACATCTTGAAGAGGTTTGGAATGGAAGAATGCAACCTTCAGTTAATTCTTGAGCTCTAACTCTGAAACTTCAAAGCTGCCACCTTCTTTTAGCCACTGTATATATATAAATGATCGTCACAGAGGTGTTCCGATCGTATTTGCCAATGTTTGTGAGGCATCGACGATCTTAGGAGTGATTTTGGGGATGAAAGAATGATAGAGCATGTATAAACCATGCATGTCTCTATCTCTCTAACCCAGGAAAATATATATCATGTTTATATTACTTTACAAGAGAATACATTTAAATGTTTGAAACTTTTGCCAAAAAAAGTGTGAGATACATCCATAGATATACACTTTGTACCTGGTCTCCCACAATACCAATCGATCGTTCATAATATGCAATACAATAAACAACCTGATTGAGACATGTTTGTGGCTTTAAATGATTTACTCACCACTTACCTACAAAAACGCAATAAATTAATCATAGTCTAACAATGGAGTCAATCAAATATCAAATTGAACAACCTTTTAAATTAAATTTATTCAAATCCAAAAGATTTAGTATATTTTGTGAGAAAAATAATAAGGAAAAAAACAAAACGTAATCCAAGATTTTTGGTAATAATAAATTGACAATTTTATAAGTTTCAGGTCAAGATATATATTTTGTTACTTAATCAATTAAAAATATGTTGATAATAAGTTAATTTGGCGTGTTATTTATATCTATTCATAAGTTGTTTTGGCCCGTTAATTAATTTTGCTAATGAATTAGTTATAAACAAGAAAATTATTAAAGGTGTTGAATATTTTACCATATTTATATCACTTTACATGAGAAAAAAAATATATACGTTTGAAAATTTTGCCAAAAAGAATGTGTAAAATTTTCAATTCTAACTACAAGAGAAAATACTGTGTGCTTCGTTGCCCACAATATCCATCTAAGCTCTTTGTTTTCCTATAAATATGTCAAACCCTAAAACATGAAAAATAACTCTAAAAATGAAGACAACGGCCACCAGCCGCCACCTGCTGGCAGGCTCGCATATTGCATCGTTCAACTCTAAGAGACATCATTTCACGTATTCACGTTTGGTGATGATTAGCAGGTATGAACCATCCATTTGATCCTTGATTTTTCTGCTCATTTGGTGATCAAAACGGCCTTATAGGATTTCCACAACTGTAAAATCTCTCTGTCTCTATCTATCTAACAATGAAAAGCTCCCTAAATTGTTTCTGACATATAGGTAACAATGGATTTTATTATGGTTTTGACAGATCTTTCTAATCCTGTTCATAAGGCAGAGTTTGATTGTGGAGATTAATCCTATGTCTATGAATGGACATCAAAGCACCAAATGAAAGCTCATGAAATCTTCTACAGAAATTCACCTCAAAATTGTGAGTTAACCTAGGTTGCACTGAAACGGATACGGGTCGGGAAACGGGGACGGAAACGGGGACGGGAACAGGGACGGAAAATGACAACTTTAAAATTTAGAGAGATGGTATCGTATAAGTACAACAATAATGATATAAGAAAAATACCCATAATTTAAGATATAAAAAATATCATACGTAAGTCTTAATATTTAAAAACACTTAGTTTAATATCTTAACAAAAACATTAAAAACAAACTAACTAACGAGTTTGTCATTTTCAAAATCCGGATAATTTGTCATGATTAAGATTTGCAGTTAACAATCAATCTTACACGACACGACGTTATTGAGACGAATCTTGTACCTTCTTTCATCTTCTTTCTCTTTTGTTCTTTAAAAGAAACTTCCCTCTACTAAAAAAACCAATTTTTTTAATCTTACTAATCCAACAAAAAAAGAAAAATCAAAATTAATATATGTCTCTAGAAGCCTATCTCCCCATGGGATTCCCAATAGGTTACATAAAGGTAAACGTTGCGGCGGTGTTCCGTACCCATGCCGTTTTATTGGATGTCGTCTCCGTTGTCTCGAGACGTCGTGGAAACATTTCGACAGTGTCCCATGATATCCCTGTACCCATGTCGTACCCGGAACAGATTCTTAATCCATATTAAATACGTGTGTAACATAGGAGTTAACATCAACAAACTGAATTTCATATAGAACTTTTCGTGTCATTCTATTCTAACTGGAATCTAATATTTGCAGGTTGCATTAATGGCTTCCATTAAAGAGTTGCTGGACCCTAAGGGAATTCTCGATCCATAAAAAGTTCTTCCTCGGTCATTCATTTCTCATTAAGGTAAAAGATTATTATGTTTTATGATTACGCATCAGCATTATTTTCTTTTATTAAGTGAAACAATAAAGCATCTATCTATGTCAATGGTATTTCCATGTCAAATAATTAAAATCCACAATCAAATTATGTTATTAATATATAAAATTATTTTACATAAAATCATGACTTTAAGCTTGTAAGTTATTGATTTTGATACTATATATATGGGACACAACTTTTCGCCTTTGTTTGTATTTTTTTGAGTCATTACTTTTATTTTATAACAATAAGGTTTTCTCATTTACATCAATTATTGAAATTTTTTTGGATTGGATAAAATTCAGATTTTTAATTATTTTGAAAATATGTAGTTATGTAAAATTAAATAGAAAACATATTATATTATAATTATATCAATTTGGTTTTAATATAATATGTTTTAACCATAAAAATTATACAATTATTAATATAATATATTTTCTATTAACTTTTACATGTTTTCAAAATAATTATAAATATGAATGTTATCCAATCCAATAAAAATCCAATTAATTGATGAAAATGAGAAAATTGTATCTTTAACAATAACAGTAATGACTAAAAAGAAAATATAAAAAGGTGAAAATTAGAGAAAATGAGTGATCTTAGCTGATCTATAAATAATCGTATTTGCTCAATCTAACAATATGCTCGTGGGCTTTCAAAAAGCCCAAAAGTTTAAGGATTGTTGGCCGGTTAAAATTGTTGTTTAACCGATTAATAGGTGTAGGCGGTCGGTTATACGGTTGTCTGATTAACTTATCCGCATTGGATTTGATCATAGCGGGATGGTACCACCGTGCATCCAAACAGGCGATTAATCGTGTTAGGTGGCAACTTTTTTTTAACAACGACTAGAAGTATAGATTTGGTGCACGTTTGGCTTACAAACAACTAGAACAATCAGATTGGTCAAAGATCTAATATATATTAGAACCATCCCGCATCTTTGCACTTCTCTTGCACCTCACTATTTGGAGTCTAACTATGGAAAAGAGAAGACTAGAGCATTCAAACTTTTATGAATATGTTTAGTGCTTGTGATCTTTTGGAAAAGGCATAAGAGCGGTAAATTCTCTTGGATTAGCCGATTAGACACAGAAATGATTACACAATAAAATAATGTCTACATAGAGTCTTAGTTAATTTAGTGTGACTAGTGAAATTCCTAGCATATAAAGCTGAATTTCTATGTTTTTACGAATTAGATCGTGTTATCCGGTGGTTACTTATTTTGCATTTGTCAGAGAAAACACAAAAAATCAGTATTGCTTTGATAAACGACAGTTACAATCACATTTTCAAAGCCTACACTCGGAATAAGTGAAATACTCCAAATTAAAAATTTGTAGCATTACATGATTCCAAATAGAATCAGGGAATGTCAGAAATCATAAGAGTATCCGCAACCGTAAGACTTATAAAAGTCTCTAAAAAAAATATTTTAATAGTTTTTTGTTTAATATTTTTAATATTATATTATTAAATAAATAATGAACCAGTAATATTGTGATACGTGGCAGAAAATCTTTTGAGATGGTTTCTAAAATTTCTTCCCAATGAGACTTTTTCAGCTCAAAATCTCATAATTTTTATTTTTTCTATTTTTTTTATTAGATGAGACTCATAAGAATCTCACCATTGGAGATGCTCTAAGTAGCGAAACCATAATATTTACTCAAGGGTGTCACAAATCACAATAATTAATTTTTATCAAAAATTTCATAAATGAAGATAATTCTTAAACACTGATATTTGTCTTTTATATTTTGATGAATTATCATCTTAGCTTCTTTTCTATCCGATCTTTGTTTTGAATTTAAAAACAAGTAGGTATCAAGAAGATGAAAATCAAGGTAAATTTTAAAATATTAATATTGTTATCTACATTTTTTTGTTTATCCTGTTTTAGAAGGATTTTTTTCGCTTTTAATCATTCTACTTCTTTTTGGTATCGAATAAACGAATAGAGCGTCAAAAATGAAAATCAAAGTAATTTTTAAAACACTGACATGTGTTATCTACTTTTCTTATTTGTTCTATATTAAAATAATTGTTCTTCTTTCGCCTTTAATCTATCTAATTCATCTTAAAATACTTAGGCTGTCATCTTTTCTATTATTATTTTTTGTTCTTTTCCGGATAATTATTTATCTTCGCTTCTTATGTATTAGAAGAAGAACCTAAACATGGAAAAAAAAAAATAGTGTAAACGGTATGAAACAGAAAGGCTGAAGAAGGTATATTTTATTTGAGTTTTTAATCATGATTATCTTATGTATATTATTAAACATTCATATCTATTACCTACTCTTTTTATTTACTCTTGTTTTTGAATAATTGTTCTTCTTTCGCGTTTAACCTACCTAATTCATCTTAAAATACTTAGCCTACCATTTCTCTACTTTTTCTTCTTTATTTTTGGATAATTGTTTTTTTTATAAAAGACATTCTATTAAAATTGTTATGGAAGTGTTACATGATAGTGAAATTACAACATAAGAGTAACATTAGCTATAAAAAGAAGAGATTGAACATACTTAAGTAAAAGAGAAGGATACGAGAAGGATACTTTGTTGCCAAGACCTTAAATAGAGGGTGATCGAAGCCCGAAGAAGTAATGGGAAGCCTCACTCATCCAAGGTTGAAATTGACGGCTAAAGAAACACGAGGCAGATAGTCACCTTTAACGGATCAATGAGAAGCTAGCCGAACTAATCAACGAGACCGAGAGAATATCAAAACCCGGGATCCCACACATTTCTCCAAGTCCAAGCTGAAGCAGAACCGCAGCCCCCACACAATGCCGAGACCTCAATACCTAACAAGCATCCGTACAAGTCAAAACAGAGAATCCTTCATTTAATGCAGCTACTCAACCAATAGCACCCTGCTCCCACGCTATGAACCAGAGAAGAAGAACCTATACAACCCGAGACGAGTGAATGAAAACCGGAGAGGGGTTGTAGACACACCACAACTAGGAGAGCAATAGATGGTAGGAGGTGCTTTCCGAGATGTGAGCCACTGCGAAACATTGGCCTCAATCCACTGCGAACCCAACTGGTTGATAGGAGGCAACCTCAACGACATTTAACTGGCCTGAAATAGAGAAATGCAAGCCCCATTTTCAAACTCGAAGGATAGTTTTCTCCAAAACGGGGAGTCAGGGGAAGAGGAGAGAGTGCCCACGACGAGTCAGAAGCAAAACTAGACGAGTGAACAGTCGCACCATTCAAGACACTGGAAGATGCATAGAGGAAGAGAAAGAAGCACCCAGACGAATATCTTTTGGATAAATGTTCATCTTCGCTTCTTATTAGAAGAAGAACCTAAATATGTATGTAGAAAATAAAGAGTGAAAAGGGGATGAATCAGAGGATGAAGAAGGTATAAACTTTATCTAAATGAACTCCCATTTTTTTGTAAATGATAATTAAATTATTTTTTTTTGGAAAAAAACAGAAGTTAAAATAAATAGGCTGCCTGACAAAAAAGAGGCTAATCATTGAATTAATACATCATTTTTAGATTAGAGATTTCACATGAACAATTTAAATTTAAATACCAGATGCTAAACTCCATATCTAATCTTAAACTCTTAACCAAAATAATTAAATTCTAAACTCTAATTTCTATTGGTAGAGGTGCACAATCTAACAGCCACAGACTCTCAATTGTGAAGTTTCTATTTCCCTTGGGTTGACTATAGGAATCACCCACGAGTTTATGTTTTTAAACCGGATCCACCTATAGTTTTAACCTCTTTATTTTTCAACCAAAAAAGTTGTATATCTTCATTACTCATCACGCTTTATTCTATTATTCACAATTCCACATAATAAAAACCTCGATTTTGTTTAGTTAACCGTAAAATTACGTTTACCATACCGTGATTGAAATTAATTTGTTTTTAAGAATTTCGGATCCGAGAGAGTCAAACCCAACTAATGTGACCTTCTAAATGACTTAGAGGCTCTCACTTTAACGTAATAACATAGAAACCTTCTAGGTGACTGGGAGAAGGTTTTAGGGTTTATGAGCGATTAACGTAACAACCTCTCTAAAACAGAATCTAGGTCGCAATATTAGAAGAAATGTGCTTTCAAAAAAAGAGATGAAGGATCCTGATTTGTGTGGTGAAACTGGGTTGAGATTTGTGGAGGCGAATCGAAACGAAACTCCGTAAGTTGTTACTAGTTCTATCTTTAATAAACGAAACTTCGTAATTTTTTTTGTTTTTATGTTGCCCAAATCGATTTAGGAAATTCTTTTGTATCATTTGGAGGGTTTCAATATAATAGAGAGTTTGACTAGATTTGTAAGGTCATAAATTTTTAAACACGAACTGATGTCAAATCGCAGTATAGTAAACACGATTTTACGGTTAACTAAGTGAAATCGAGGTTTTCATTAGATATGTGGAATTGTGAAAATTTTAATAAATCGTGATGAGTAATGAAGAGATGCAACATTTTGTTGAAAAATAAAGAAGTTAAAACTATAGGTGGGTTTTTGTTAGGGTTGCTGACACTCACCGGCGGCTCTTACTTTTTCTAGTTTTAATCTATTTTCTGTTAATATAATAAAAAAATTCTTCGTGCAATCCTTACTAATCGTTAGCGATGATTTGTCTTTCTGTTGTTGGGAGCGGTTACAGACATTCAATAAGAATAATAGAGACACATTGATTCTTTTGTTGTAAAGCGAAGATAAGTTACGAAGATTGGATTGGTGATGTATTATTTCAAAAGCGACGGATCTGTCTTCTTCTCCTGGAGTTATCATTTTTGTTTTCCTGCGGTGATTGTTGGAACTTGGAAGCATATCAATTATGCTGTTTTTTGTATGTTGTTTGGCATAACATCGATGAGTTTTATCCCCACAACATATTTGTTATCTCTACATTCCAAATGATGTATTAGTGTTTGGTCATCATATTTGGAAATTTGATGTAATAGGGTTTTTGATACGAGGATCAAAGGAGCACGAGATCGTAATTTCTACTTTGGTTTTTATTGTTTTCAATTATTTGTTTTTCTTTTCAGTAGAGTTTGATTTTGACGAAATAACATATGTGGAGGTTCTGCCAGTTTTTCTGTTGATTTGTTAAAATCTAAGTAAATAATACAAATTCTTACAGAGTCAACCATTGGATGTGGAGTTTGAAGTCCTCATGCATTGGTATTTTGAAAATTGTGAAGTTAATATGGTGTTTTATAGTCGGATGATAATTAAAAATCGCAATAACTTAAGTTCAAATACAGAGAAGAAAAATAACAGATTTGTTTATCTGTTAGCGAGTAAAAGACTTCTAAAATAAAAACATCGTCAAATTCACTTCTTACGTTGTATCATTTTCTAGCCTCATTGTTTAAAATGTACGTATATGAAATATATCTCTGAAATTTTGTAAACTTTGTTTAAAGTGATAATAAATAAATAGCGTTAAAAAAGTATAGATGGATCCAATTTGAAAATATAAAATTGGGGTGATTCCTATATTCAACTCATTTCCCTTTGCAGAGACCTTTCATAGAGGTATGATCGTCACCTATTCTATTGGATTTATTAGTTTTTTAAAACTTTCGTGAGATCGATACGGTGTCAGTTCCTTAATTTGAAACCCATTTTTTGTTATCTACACTACAAGAAAAGTTGGTTATTTCCGACGGACGTCAACCCGTTGTTAATAACCGACGGCAAACCGATGGTTTACTGGCGAACACAAACCGTCGGTTATCCGTAGGTAATAACCGACGGCAAACGATCCGTCGGTAACAACGTTGGTAGTTATCCGACGGCAAACCAACGGATTACCCAAATTTATTATTTCCGTCGGTTTGCTGTCGGTAATTATTATGTCGGAAACACCGTCGGAAATAACCGACGGGGTTCCGACAAAAGTTCAATTTTCATAGTTTGGTACACACTTAACACCACGTGATAAATTGTTCAGGGTGTCGGCATCAATATTACGAAGGCTAAACGACAGCTTACCGACGGGAACTTTCATATAAAACCGAAATGTCACTGTGTCACGCATTCTTCAACCTGAAATCAATATCTAAATTCTCTTTACTTTGCTTAATGGCTTCTTCAAGTAATTTTTGTTCTTGGATGGATGAATCGATGAAAGATTCGGAGACTGGCTTGTTGAAAGATGATTACGCCCGAGGTATAATGGAGTTCATGGCTTTTGCAGGGAATCAATTGACAGCGCAAAGCCGTGGTAAGATGAAATGTCCTTGTTCAAAGTGTTTGAATATGCGTAATGTCAAAATCGAGTTGATATGGAATCACTTGTATAAGAAAGGGTTTATGCGGGGTTACAAGATTTGGTATCTCCATGGAGAAACCGAAACAGAGTTAGGTAGTAGTAGCAAAGCTAATGTTGGAGGAAACAATATGGATGAGATACAGGAGGTTGACTTCGGAATAGGGACTGTTAGAATGGTCAATGATGCATTTACGGATACTACATCATTGGAAGAGTTACAACGAGATATGGTGGACGAACCAAATGCAGAGGCACGACGATTTTTTGACATGTTAGATGGAGCTAAGAAACCTCTCTATAAGGGTTGTCGGGATGGGCATTCCCCATTATCATCTGCCAATAAAATGATGAGCATTAAGATAGATTTCAATTTATCGGAAGAGTGTGTTGATGCGTTTGCAGAATTTGTGAAAGATCTATTGCCTGAAGATAATATGTCACCTGCTTCATACTACGAAATTCAAAAGCTTGTTGCGGGCATTGGTTTACCGAGATCGTATGATAGATGTATGCATCGACAATTGTATGATATTCTGGAGAGAGATGAAGATCTACGTAGCTGTAAATGGTGTCGAAAACCACGGTTTCAGGAGGACAATGGACGTGTTCCAGTTCATTATAAAAGGATGTGGTATTTGCCGCTTACCGAGAGGTTGAAGAGGTTATATCAGTCAGAACGCATGGCAGCAGCAATGCGATGGCATGCGGAGCATAGGCAAGATGGAGAGATTACACATCCATCAGATGCAGAAGCATGGAAACATTTTCAGTCGATATATCCTGATTTTGCTTATGTACTGATGGTTTTAACCCTTTCGGAAGGCATGGTAGACAATATTCACTGTGACCTGTTATAGTAACACCGTACAATTTGCCTCCATCAATGTGCATGCGACGAGAGTTTTTGTTTCTCTCTATACTTGTGTCAGGACCAGAGCATCCTAAGAGATCACTAGATGTCTTCCTGCAGTCGTTAATCCATGAGTTACAAATGTTATGGGATCATGGAACAGAAGCGTACGATGTATCATTGCAGCAAAATTTCAACATGTGTGTTGTGCTTATGTGGACCATAAGCGATTTTCCAGCATATGGAATGTTATCAGGGTGGACTACACATGGTAGATTATCGTGTCCTTATTGCCAAGACAACACAAATGCATTCCAGTTGCGTCACGGCTGCAAGTGTTGTTGGTTTGATTGTCACAGACGTTTCCTACCTGAACGACATCCATATCGTCGCTCGAGGACTTTGTTTACTGCCATTAAAGAGTTGTAGCTGGATCTCCCCCAGAATTAGATGGACGTTCTATTTTAGATCAACTACGAGATTTTGGAGCTCAAAGGACGACTGAGTGTGGGGGTAACGGACATGTTCCAGTTGATGTTGTTGGGGTTAACCATAATTGGCACAAGAAGAGTATTTTTTGGGAGTTACCTTACTGGAAAGACCATTTACTGAGGCATAATCTAGATGTTATGCACACTGAGAAGAACATTTTCGACAATATCATGAACACAGTTTTAAATGTTCAAGGTAAGACGAAAGACAACATGAAGTCTAGATAAGACTTGGCAATGATTTGTTCTCGTGATGATCTTCGAGTTTTGCCGAATGGAAAATGTCCAATGCCAGCATATCGGTTAAGTGCAAACAAGATAACAGCGTTTTTTGATTGGATTCGTGATGAAGTCAAATTCCCAGATGGATATGCAGCAAATCTACGAAATTGTGTTAATTATGTGGAGAGAAAGTTTACTGGAATGAAGAGCCATGATTGCCATGTCGTTATGCAACGGCTACTACCATTTGCGTTTTCCCAACTTCTTGACAAGAATGTCCATGAAGCAATTGCTGGTAAATATAACATATTATATGTATAACTTCTTCTACTAGATAAACAACTTGATATCTATTTTGTTAACTATAGGAACATGAGCATTTTTCCGTGATTTGTGTTTTCGAACCCTTACAACTGAAGGTATTCGCAATTTAGAAAACAACATACCTAAGGTAATTTGCAATTTGGAGAAGATATTTCCACCATCATTTTTTGATGTTATGGAACACCTACCAATCCACCTACCTCGTGAAGCATTGCTTGGAGGGCCAGTTCAATACAGATGGATAAATCCATTTGAGAGGTACATGTTTCATTTGAAGAAAAAAGTTAAAAATTTAAGTAAAATGGAAGGATCCATTGTTGCACAGAGCAGCCTGAATGAAGAAGCGTCACACTTTGCTGAGTATTATTTTCCATCCCAAGTTCGTACTAAGAGTCTTTGCCCTCCACGTCATGACGATAGAGGGGAGAGAGCATTATATCAAATGTTGAAGGTTGAAGGATTCATGGAAATTTTATTTTATTTTTTTACGATAGATTTTTTTTTCCGAATATATTTGATTTTTCAACATTAATTATTTACTATCTTATTTTGTTAACATGGATTATACAATTAATTTTGGTTTCATAAAAATTATATTTCTTTCTTTTTTAAAATTTATTTTTAATATTTATTGTCCTTCCAATTTATTAAAAATTGATAATTATAACAAAAAAAATTTCTATTAAGTTTTTTCCTTACCAATATATAAAAAATTATATAAAATAATCAAATTTTTATTTATAAAGTATTTATAAATTTTTTTCATTCCAATATATACAATTTTTATATATTAAACATAAGTTTATATATAAACTCATTTCTTTCCAATATATAAATACATATATAAATTAAACAAAATATTTTTGTCTTTACTATTTTGTATTGGTAGAATTATATTTTTAAAACTTTTATATACTACCATATATTTTAATTAAATTTTGCAACCTAAGATATTTAACTTATCAATTATATATTTAATAAATATATTATTGTATAGTATTGTATTTCATATGTATTTGTCTTTACTTAAACAATTATATTAATTTTTAAAAAGTTTAAGAATTATTCTCGTTCTTTTTATGCCGATTTTGAAAGTAATATTTCAGTTTTAATTTATATTTCCTAAAGCGTCATTGCTTTTTATGTTGGTTTTAATATTAACTTTATGTTTAAAGTGACTTTGCTAGGTTTTCCGCTGGACGTGTTCGTTCTGGATCGGTAGGACGTGGTATTGTTCCATCTCCGGGATCATCTTCCCGACCTGCTACCGCACCTACTCCCCGACATGCTACCGCACCTACTCCCCGACATGCTACCGCACCTACTCCCCGTTTAGGCCGCAAGTCTCGTATCCCTGTTGGTGGTGCTACTTTACAATGCGATGTAGGGCAAAAGATTCCAGAAACTTGTCCATCTGAGTCTAGCCAAGTTCCGGATCCGCAAACCGACCAATTCACAAGAATGATGGTCGAGGAGTTCATCCAGCAGCCCCGTTCGCATGAGATCACAAAGCTACATCCACAAAGGCTACCTAACACAACATGGTAAGATAAGTTCAAATTAAAATTTCAGATTGAGATTATTTTGTTTACGTTACTAACCGGTTTATTTCTATTGTTTATAGGTTTGATATTTTCCACAATGGCATTTCTAAGTGTATTAACAACATGCTTAATGGAATGATTAAGGAGCCTTATCCAACATTTTCGAAGATGCCGATGGAAGACCGAGACCAATGGTTTCGACACTTTGCGGTAAGTATCGTTATATAATACATTTTTATTTAATTTCTAATATATAATTTTATAATATTTTATATATGTTTTTTTAGCAAGCGTTCACATGGGATGTTGCGGATACTGGCCTTGTAAGGTGAGAGTTCGAGAAGAAATGTCGGGACCAGTATCGCCGTAAAGTTTATGAGTGGAAGCAGTTTTGGTTGGCGGAGAAGGTTTGCAAGGAGTTGGAGTTTAAACCCTATTTGTGGGACGGGTTTGTACGACATTGGGAGTCCGAGGAGACGAAGTCGACTTCAATCGGGAAAGCCAAAAACAGGATGAGCGATCGAGACGGTGTCGGACACTCGACAATAACGCTGGCCCTCAGAGCATCGCCACTGTGGAGGAGAAATTGGTATGTATCTCTAAATTGTAACATCTTAATTATTTGTTATAACCGTTTTCGTACTATTGTTTTTATTGCAGACGAAGAGAATGGGTAAACGTCCATCGCATGTGGAGATAGTCATTGAACTTCACACCAGCAAGAAGATGGGTGAAATTCAAGATCCCGTAGCTCGCAACCTCGTGGATTCTGTCAACAAGCTTGCGGATGAGTATCGGCTGTCTCAGGAATTCATAGATTCTCAGATTGAAGGGGCGGAGTTGAACGAAGTTTCAGTCGACAAGCTGAATGAGTTTTTTGATGAGGTAAAATAACAACTTTTCTTTTTATATAAACTAGTTTTAATGTCATATACCTTAACGCATTAAATTTTTTTTTTTGTTTTACAGGTCACTCCAAGGAGCAAATGACGTGTTTTTGGCCGTCCGAACGAGCACCATAGTGCCACATCTCACTTTTCACCTGATGCTGCTTTTGCTCAAATGCAGAAAGACATGAAAGCCGCTTGCAAGTCAGAAATGGAGGAGTTCAAGCTTCAATTGAAGCAACAAATGAAAGAAGAATTGGACGCAATGAGAGAACAAATGCGAGCCGAGTTTCGGGGTACTGGTCTTCCACCGGACGAGTAACTTTAGTTTTCTTTTTATTTCGTGTTTGAACTTATTTTAGTTTTAATTTCAGACATTTTAGTTTTTATTTCTATACAATTTATAACTTTTTATTTAATTTAATGCATTTTAAAAAATTTTAATCTGGTTTTTTTTAATATTTAAATATCTAATTAATGAAATATTTTAAAAAATATTAAAACTTTAGACCCCGTCGGTTAGCCGTCGGTTATACATTCGTCGGTTAGCCGTCGATTACGAATTTGTCGGTTAGCCATCGGTTTAGCATCCGTCGGTTAGCCGTCGGTTTAAGATTTGTCGGTTAGCCGTCGGTTTAAGATTCGTCGGTTACCCGTCGGTTATAATAACCTACGGCTAACCGACATCCGATAGGATATCTTACCGACGGATATACTGGCGGTTTACTGTCTTTTCCTCTTTGTCAGAATCCAGTCGGTTTTTGTCCGATAGCTGACCGACGGGATTTGAATTTCCAACACTGTAGATACGACACCCCTTCCCGTCGTAAATCCCGTAGGAAGTGGCCCGTACTGATGGTTTACCGACGGGTGGGACCGTCACAACCTCCTTATTTTCTTGTAATGCTAGCATCATTACACAAAATTAAATAAGTTTTCCAACCATTTTTAGAATTTCCATTTAAATCAACAATTTTTTTGCTCTCTATATTATCTGTATATAATATTACTAGAAGTTAACTATCTTAAATATATAGTTGTATGTAAGTATTATGATCTATGATCTACACAAACTGTGGATAGCCACGTAATATGATAATATTTGATAGAAAACAAATATTTTTCAAAAGATTTTTTTTTTTAACGTCTTTATTGATAAAAACTGGTTTACAACAAAATAGATTAAACATGAAATAGCCATAAAAGTACAACGAAAAATCTCATTTATAACCCGACCAAACACGGATATTACCGAGAACCTTGTACCACAATCGAAGATAGGGTTGTCATTGACTTCCACCAACGCATCATGTTTTGACCATTACGATGACAAAACATCTTGTCAATCTAAATCCGCGTCTGAGGATATTTAATGCCATAAAGGCTAGCTAACCGGTAGATTCACCATTAGGAAGAACACCGAACAAAGATCTATACACTTAATGAGAGATACTGTAAATATAAATGATAAAATGTTGTCTATTTTAAACCGTCAACATAGGAACTTCTTTTAAAGATATCTCGCGCACGTTAGCATTTCAACAATTTTACGCTGGATTGTTATCGTTCACCTTCTACTTTGGAAAATCACTTCCATGGTTTTTGCTCAGCAATCTGGTTGAACCATCACCAAACTGTCGATCAACTGACATGACCTTCGATGGGTGAAAATCTTCAACAGTATGCCCCTATCTTGTACCCAGAATGAGATCCTCATAAGGATTAGGCCGCTGACAATCGAATTATTCCACGGATTCACGTTCGTCTCTATCAAACCAAACAAAACCGTTGCCAACAGTTGGAAGATTTTTCAAATTAACAATAGCGATGAGAAAAATTGGAGTAATTAGAATGGAATGGTTTATTGAAAAACATAGAATGAAAATAGATGAAAAACTATGCACAAACCACATAAAATTTGGGATAATACAAAGGAAAGAGAGGAAGAAGAAAGATTAAATCGATCTCTGTTCAAAGGAAAAACAAGGAGAACTCTCTCTAACTTCTCTCACCCCCAACCGTTGGTTCCACCAACAGATGCTTATTTTTCAAAAGATTAAATTAAAATTTTTCTTCCATTAATATTTTACATAAGTTTATATCAACAATATTGTTTATAGCCTTTGGCCATTGCAAACGCTCAGAAGAACTTGTGACTTAGAGCAGTTTAAAGTGTTATGAAACGGTACATAATAGATTTTACTATCAGTGTCAAAAGTGTCAAACCGCAACCGCAACTACACAAACAAGAACCAATCAACCATTGCATCACTTCACACACACAAAATCTTAATGCAAACGTTCATAAGACTATTTTCAATCCAAACTCCATATATATTCACCTCAAACTTTATTTTGAAGTCAAGTCTTCTTCAACCCAACTTCATTTAACTCTAAAATGAAAATTTCTATTTTTATTTATTTCATATTTGGAGTTCTCCATTTCTAATTTACAAAAAAAAAAAAAATCTCCATTTTAGAGTTGGAAATGGAGTCGGATTGGAAAGAATCTAACTGCAAGTAAAAAATGAAGAAATGAGTTGGAAATGTCCAAATACTGTCACAACAAAAATTCAAACACTTGCAAAGCAATTTCCACGTATGCTACAAATAAATATCTGGTCACTCATAGTCATACAGCAAGTAGAAACAGAAGACCTTAGCCGCACGAATACATACACGGAAATCACGTTGAAGTAGCGAAGTTGCTTATTACAAACTCCTTCACTTAAACGCAAGAGGGTAGGGCTGGTCCATGGCAAACGAAGGCCACAACGATGTATAAGATCACCAACAATACTAGTATTAAGAGTACCCTGCAAGAAACAAAACAGACACATCAAAAAGATTACACTTTGCTTAGTGCTTACTTCTCGATGTTCCCCAGACTCGAAGCATAATAATTTGCTTAGTTTAATGTGTTCTCAATCCCAAAGTAGCTATACAGCAAGCGTTTTTTTTGCAATCAAGATAACTTAAATCCTTTTGAATTCATCCATAAGGTACAAACATGGTAATGAATTAAGATTGAGGGAAACATATGTGAGCTTGCAATTTCTCCACCACACGGTGTTTCTAAAAACGACGTGTTTGCTTTCTGAATCGGAAAGTATTCCCTTGCGTATTGCTGTTTTATCGACAAGAAGCTCAAGACGTTCACCTCTATCAAGAACTTTGTCAATGTTCTCTATCATGACATCCCTTACCTTTTCAGAACCAAAACAAAATCCGTTCAAGCTAGCAAATCAGAACCAAAAAGAAAAGCACTAAGATTACGGAAATACAAAACCTGATTCATTTCACCCTTAGTTCGATTTATCCTATTGGCATTAGGATCATAAGAGTAATACTTAATCTGTTGGCTGAGTTCCCGAGAACTCATCATTCATAGCATAAGCTTGTGCCGAATGAAATGCGCGGCCATATGTCTGAACAGACCTCTGATGAATCCTCCAGAAAGGAAAATGGAAACCTCCCTGAAAAATAACACTCAAAACAATTATATAAGACAAACAACAAACTAACCAAGTAAGAAAAAGAAACAATCTCATCTTATTAAAGATTTTTTTTTTAACGTATATGTATTCTTATCACTTTGATCAAAAATTTACAAAATTACAGAGATATCATTCATATCCACATACTGTAAACAAAGATATTAAAGAACGGTACAACGTAACAAGCAAAATTGACAATGCTACTTATTCAGATTTACTCGCTAACAGGTTAACAACTCTGTTATATTCCTTCTCCGTACTCGAATTCTAACATTGTGATTCTTGACTATCATCCAACTATGACGCACTATAAGAATTTTGTAAATCTCAAGACACCACTGCATGAAGACTTCAAACTCAATAACCAATGGTTGTCTCTGTATGAGTTTATCTTTCGCCTAGATTTTGACAAACCAATAGAAAAACCAGCAGAGACAACCATTAGTTATAGAGTTTGAAGTCCTCATGCAGTAGTGTATTGAGATTTGAGAAATTCTTATAATGCGTCATAGTTTGATGACTTCAACTCTGCGAAAAGAGACATAAAACTACCACAAAGAAAACCATAGTGGAAAATACGATTCATTTTGTGGACTTCGCCGGATTCAAACTCTACGAAGAGAGACATAAAACTACCACAAAGAAAACTATAGTGGAAAATACGATTCATTTTTCCTCCAATATAATCTCCAAACTATTATACATGGTAAACGTCGTACTCCTTAAATCAGAATCCCAAGTTACCAACCGATTCAATATCCGAAGGTAGTTGATTTTGGTAAATTTACCCCACCGGCGGAGATCGTAGTAACCAACACCAACAACAATATTATCGTAATGGCTATCAGACAAAAACTCTACAGAAGAGAAAAAAAAAATTTATTGTGCCCCCAACAATTTTGTTACTCTTATGCGAAAATTGTTTTGAATGCTGTAAAAACTCCACAATACAAAACCCAACCGATGGTGTTGAGGGTGGGGAGAACAGTCATTGTTGGCAAAAACATAGTGAGATCGTCTGCAAAACACATTAACGAACACGACGTGTTGAAGAGACGATGAAAAAATATATTAAAAAAATGTTTGATAGATAAATCCTATATTATATATAATATAAGTCAAAAAAGTACAGCCGACGTTGAAATCAATGCCAACCAGCGAATTTACAGAAAAACAAAAAAAAATATTGATTTGAAAAATTGAGAAAAAAAAATTTTTTTTGACAAGGAAGCATTTACAGAACTTCAAATTTTTTTCTTTTTTACTTAAAGACTCTTCTTAGTTCATTGTCTCTGTTCTCAAAGTTGGTTATCATTAAATCTTACTTACACGAGAAAACAAGAATTTCAACAAAATTCGATCCGTCTTCTAAACCAGTGATTTGTTTATTGATCAATGATTCAATAAACAAAAATAAAGATTATAATTTCGACTTCTAGTGTTATTATCACAGTAGCAGCTCAACGTAAATTTTTTTTGAATAAAGTTTAGCATTAAATTCAAAATAAAATTAGTGGTTTACATGCCAAATTTAGTTAAAATATCAAGCGTAAAACTTAAAGATCAAAATATACTGTTCGCATGAAATATATATTTTCCTTTTATATATTTCAACCTTAGATGTTAAATCTAAAAAAACAAATTACTTCCGAACAAACTCATGCTAAACTTTGAAAATCTACATTAATGTATATACATTTTACGCGTTAAATCCAAATAAAGTTTTTGCGCAATCCGTTAAAATTCAAGAAGCTGGAAAGCTAATGAAAAATATAAAATATTTTCTATATCTTAAGATTATGATGCTTCTAAAATAAAATCTAACAAATATTCGCAAACACGAAGAGTTTAAAAATAGAAATGAACAGAAAACTAGTGATATAACAATATGACATAATCAAAAGTATCCAACTCCGACATTTTTTGAACAAGAATTGTATGCCAAATCACGAAACTGAAATAAAATCATGATATAATTGAACAGATATTTTGCAAGTCAAACGTTTGTTAATATTTTAGTTCGAATTAATAGCCAATTTGTGCACCAGAATTCAATAAAAGACCGTTCGAATATCCAGTTTTCCGGCCAAAGTTTGTTTAAAGAATTAAGTTCGATTAGATAGTTTGCGCGCCAAAATCTATCAAAAAACAAAGCTAGATTCTTACCTTAAAGAAATAAAGCTGGAAAACTTTTCAAGAATAGATTCATGTACCAAAAAGGTTTGTTGTTAGATTCTAAAGTCTCTGGAACTTGACCCTTCTAATTTGAAATCTAACAAACATATGCAAATACAAAAGTTCTAAATAAGGAAAAGTGGTATAAGGATACAATAATCAAAATTATAGGCTTCCAAAATGAAAAATCCATTGAGAAATTCAAACTCTAAACACTTAGTGATCTAAGCACAAACTTAATATTCACTATATGCATAAACGACAACCAAGAGAAGAAAAAGATTAACAACAACAAGAACATAACTCGAAAAGAAATTCAAGTTCTCACGAAAGGGTAACAAGTTGTCAAACCCAATCCACACTTAAATTTCCGCTGCTTCCTCCATTTTTCCAGCTTCATCCTCTCCACACTTAAATTTCCGCCGTTCAAGTTCCTAGCCACGCCTGCATCAGCAGTGGCAAATATATTCCACAGTTGTCAACCACCGAAGATCCTGTCACCATTCCCGGCGAATAATAATGCTACAGTACTCCACAACATACCCGAAACGTTATATACTTTACTGAAAAAAACATCATTTAATTCTACAAAAATACCAATTTTGAAGATACCAATGAAAATAAACTGCGACCAATGTCCATGAATTACAACAAACATCGGTGGGAAATACACTCGTTTCAAGATGTAATACTCCGAATTCTGGTATATACTGATGCATGATGAGTGTTTAACAGATTTGATTTGGCTACTTATGTTACTAAAATGTACTTATTTTTCCGTCATTTGTCTAGAAAAAACTTCCAAGTTAAACATGCATGAGCTGAAACAATTTAATGATGAGTGACCTATTGGAAAATCATAGTTGGTACCGTGTGATTAAAGACAAAAAATAGAAAAAAAATCACGTGATGATTTTTAGGGATCATAACAAGTCTTTCGAGTCTCTTGGGTTAGCAAACCGGTCGTCGGACGAGTGTGCAACCCACGGGCCAAGAGATGGCATGGGTGCCCACAGAAGATGGTGGACGGGACGTTAGAAGTGGTATCAGAGCCGAACCTAAATGACCTACCAGGAAATCATTACCGGTTCCATGTGAGTGAAGACAAAACACATAAAAATATCATGTGGTGATTTATAGGAATAGTAACAAATCTTTAGAACCTTCCAGATTATCGAACTGGCCGTCAGACGAAGGTGAACCCCACAAACCGAAAGAGGGTGTGGGTGTCCACGAACCCACGAAAGGCAGCAGTCAAGGCGTTACATGAGAAAACAAAAAGTTATTTGGATGTTTTTAACAATCGCCTCCCGAATGTAACTATTTTTGTTTATACTATCAACTTCTTTTTGTTAATAGATATTTCTGATCAAAGTTTTCAAAAGCTTTCAGATTTATAAGAAATATCTTTTAAAAAAATCAAACTTTTGAAAGTTTTCATAAGCTTAATGGTAAACCTTTTAAAAAAGTTTTAAAGGTGGTCAAATTTTGTTGTCACATACTTATACAAACTTACAACAGTATTATCAAAAAACTTATAAGAGTTTAATTTACAAAAAACTATATAAATAATGGGAGAGTTCTCTCTCCATTTAAGGTGACCACATCATTGCCTGAGTTATCCAATGAGAAAAAACCATATCATCAAATAATATTTTATATATATTTTTTTTATTATTATTGAGAATTAATTTCATTCAAAATATTTTTTAATGAGCATTACTTAGATAGTTGATGATAGAAAAAATGAAAGTAAAAAAAAAATTTAAAGAATGATAAAAACAGAATTTATAATAAAAGCTACATTTTTATAGTTTTATAAACACAGGTTAATGGAAAAAGATAAACATAAAATTTAGAGAAAATAAATTAAAATGTATAGAAACGGTATTAAAATATAACAAAATGATAGAAAATTATAAAAGTATCAGAATTCAGTGATGAACTAAATGTCAAACGATGAAGATCTAAAGGTAAAACTAAGATATTTATATAAACTAAGAATATGTCCAAAGATAGATAAAATCTGTTGGAAGCAAATTTTATATACATTATAACATGGTCAACGGAATCTCGCAAAAAAACCATGTCAACAAATAATATTTTTTATTTTTATGTTCTTCTTATTAAGAATTAAATTTATTGTAATTTAAAAAAAAAGAGAGATTACTTAAATATATATTACTTAAATAGTTAAAGATATATACCAAAAAAGTGAAAGGTAAAAAAATGTAAGGAACAATAAAAACCTCAAGTTAATACAAATTACGTTTTTTATAGTTTTATAAACATATGTTAATGGAAAAATAAACATAAAATTAAGAGAAAATATATTAAAATGTATTGAAACAATATTAAAATATAAGAAAATGATAGAAACTTAGAAAGGTATTGGAACTTAGTGAAAAATGAGTGTCAAGACCTTGAGATCTAAAGGTAAAGCGAAATAACTAAGAGATTAAGAACATGTCTAAAAATAGAGATGAAATCTCTTGAGAACAAATTTGACATGCACCATAGCATGGTCAAAGAAATCTCGTGAAAAACATGTCACCAAATAATATTTCTTATTTTATGCTTTTTATTATTAAAAATTAATTTCATTGTAAAAAAGAATTTTTAATTAGCATTACTTAAATATAGTAGTTAATGAGCATTACTTAGATAGTTAATGATAAAAAATTGAAAATTAAAAAAATCAAGGAACTATAAAAAATACAAGTTAATAAAATTACATTCTTATAGTTTTATAAAACACAAGTTAATTGAAAAGTGAACATAAAAATAAGAGAAAATAAATTTAAATGTATAGAAACAGTATTAAAATATAAAGAAATGATAAAAAATTGTAAATGTATTGGAACTTAGTGACGAAACAAGTGTCAAAAGATCAAAATTTAAAAGTAAAACAGAAATATCTAAAAGACTAAGAACGTAGATAGATAAAGTCTGTTGGAAACAAATTTGATATGTATCATAACATAGTGAAAGAAATCTCACAAAAAAATCATGTCATCAATTAATATTTCTTATTTTTATGCTTCTTCTTATTAAAAATTAACTAGTTACTTATGAAACATAATGATTTAAAAGATTGTTTTTCTTCTAAATATGTCTTTTCATATTACTGTATATTTCTAATCACACACATACATATAAAACAAGTCAGTTGTTTGTGTTGCATTGTTGATTTTATTGCACGGTATGAAATGCGCCATTTTTGAGAACAGGTTCATAACAACAAAGATGAAGCCCTTGTTTTGAATCTTTGGTAGGCCTAAAAAAATTCATATAAAGATCCTCCCATCGAGCGTTTGGAATTGTTAAAGGCATATACAAACCATGGGGATGTGTTCTTGACTTGACCTTGAGACAAGTAATGCAATTGGAGCAGAACTGTTCTACATCTCTCTTCATTTGTGGCCAAAATAAATTCTCGGCCACCACATCTAACATCTTATCTACTCCAAAGTGTCCCATAATCCCTCATTCATGAGCCTCTCGGGTGATAAGTTCCCTCATTGATCCTTGTGGAATGCACAATCTCCTTTCTCGTAACAAATACTCCTCGTGTTTATAAAAAGGACTGAATGCCTCCTTGTTACACTCTCTATAGATAGCTCCAAAGTCTGGATCTTCCAAGTAGGTGCTCTTAATGTGTTCAAACCCTATAACCTTTGCATCCATAATAGTGATAAGCTCATGACGCCTTGATAAGGCATCCACGACTACATTGTTTTTGCCTTTCTTGTATTTGATGACATAGGAAAAGGTTTTCACGAACACTAACCACCTAATATGTCTCCTCTTGAGCGATGTTTGTCCTTGCAAATACTTTAATGTCTCATGGTCCGTATGGATTAAAAATGTTTTGGCCAGCAAGTAATGTTGCCAAACCTATAAGGATCTCACCAACGTATAGAGTTTCTTGAATAGGTTGGATAGTTAAGTGTGGCTCCATTTAACTTCTCACTGAAGTATGCAACGGGTTTCTTGTCTTGTGTCAAGACAGCTCCAATACCCACACCCAAAGCATCACACTCCACTTCAAGATTTTTGTTAAAATTCGGTAACACAAAGACCGGGGCTTTAGGAAGGCTCTTTCCATGTAAAGGCAATGTCTTTCTTGATTACAGTAGTGACGTGTGCAACTGAGTACTAAAATCTCGTACAAACCATCAGTAAAAGTTAGCTAATCCGTGAAAACTCCAGACATGTCCGATGGTAGTCGGTGTTGGCTACTCCTCAATAGCTTTAATCTTCTCTTGATCAACCTAGGAACCTAGGACCTTCAAAGTGAAAAACATGCACTTCTTGAGATTGGCATAAAGACCTTCTTGATGAAGAGTCTCTAGTACTTGCTCAAGGTGCTTCAAGTAATCTGATAAGCAAGTTGTATAAACAAGTATATCATTAAAGTAAACCACAACAAACTTACTGATGTAGGCCCTTAGAACATGGTTCATAAACCTCATGAAAGTGCTCGGAGCATTTGTAAAACTGAACGGCATAACTAGCCACTCGTACAGGCCTTGTTTGGTTTTGAACGCGGTTTTCCACTCATTCCTTTTTCTCATTCGTACCTGATAATATCCACTCTTCATGTCCACTTTAGAGAAAATGGTGGCCCGCTAAGTTCATCCAACATGTCATCGAGTCAAGGAATCCGAGGCCGTTATTTGATGGTAATGTTGTTTATTTCTTGGCAGTCCAGGCACACACTCCACGTCCCATCTTTCTTGGGTACCAATAGGACTGGCACTGCACAAGGAATGAGACTCTCTCGGATGTATCCCTTGGACATAAGGTCTTGAACTTGGCTTTCTAATTCTCTAGGTTTTTCCAGTTGTATCATATAGGCTGGCCTATTCGATAATGCGGATCCAAGAACAAGGTCGATCTAATGCTTAATTTCTCTTATGGGAGGTAAACCTGGTGGTGTGTCCTCAGGAAAGACGTCTTCAAAACGCTTAAGAAGATTGGTCACCTCGGCTTGAACTTCTAAGCACGCTAAACCTGAAAACATGCTTTCCTTAAAGATCATAAGTAGCACCAGGTTTTTTGAGTTCAAACACTTAGCAACAGCATTTGATGACACAAAGAGATTAGTTTTACTTACCGGGGTGTCCTTGTTCAATTTGACTTGGAGTTTGTGTACTTCAACCGGAGTAAGTGGTGCTATAGTGTACTTACGCTTGTCCTTAGTGAATGACTACTGATTGGTGCGTCCATCATGCATGACTTCTCAATTGAACTGTCATGGTCTTCCCAACAACAAATGCCCAACTTGTATCGGCACCACATCACAAAGAACTTGATCATGATACCTTCCCACATTAGAGGGTACGATTACTTGCTCCCTAATCCTCAACTCCATATTATCATCAACATACAAAGCTTGTAGGTCCTAGGATGCTTCATCTTCCGAAGTCCTAGCTTGTCAACCATAATCTTGCTAGCCATGTTAGTGCATGAGCCTCCATCGATGATGAGACTACAAAGCTTGTTGTTCACGCTACTCCAGGTATAATATATTTTCTCTCGTTGAGATGTCACTTCTGGGTTGATCATGGTACTGTAAACTCTCCTTGTGACTAAGATTTCTCCCACATCTGGATAGTCAATACCTTCTTCATGATCAGTGATGTTGTCTTCTTGTTTCTCTTGAGACTCGTATCCCCCGTCAGCCATGAGGATCATCACTCGTTGATTAGAGCATTATCTTGCAATGTGACCTCAATCTTTACACTTAAATCATGTAATGTCTCGGTCCGAGAGGTATTCTAGTATGGTGCCCTTGTAAGCGTCTAACACCGGCTTCTTAAAACGAGATTCGATTTCCACTGATTTCCACTTCTTAAAATAGGTGTTTTGCCAGGGAATGTTACCTCCACGATCCTGTGTATGAGCGGTTTGCTCAAAACCCCATTGTATGGCCTTTACGGCTTGGTGGTGACTCTGCTATGACGCATAGAATTCCGGAAATGGCTCCATGGAATTAAGCGGGCCTCCACAGCTACGTTAAACTTATCTCTAAGTTTCCTGATACGAGATCGAGTCATAGGTCCTCCCATAACTTCTGAAACCTCTATACCCTTTGGCTCCTCGGTGGGATCTTTGCCTAGGTCGATGCTTGCATCAATACCTGAACCAATGATACTCCAAAATCCTCACGGTCAACAATCATACCATCATCTGTCTCCTGATGCTTGGGAAAGCCAAAGATATCACACGGATGATCAATGGAAAGCTTGTGATGATTGCTCTCAATGAAAAAGCTAATTCATCCATATCTCACATCTGGAAGTGCCCAGGGATAATGCAGCTCGACTTTGGATAGGAAATCTTGAGCTTACTTCTCATACAAGTCCCTGGAATTGGTATGAAAAGTACCAAATTCTATAGTCGTTAGCATACGATGCACCTCGTCTTTGATGCCCATATCCTCAATTATCTGATCTTGGAGGAAACGCATAGGATGGAGTGTGCGAACTGTCATTTATTCCTTAAAAAAAATTCATCTTCGCTCAATTCTTTCTCATGGGAAGCCATAGAACATGGTCTCGGGGATTTCGTAGAGCGTGAACCATGTCTTCTAGTTTTTGGTGGCATTTTCTGCAAAATCAACAAAATTACAGAAATTAGTTATCGAAAAAAATTTATGAACTATATTAGAATCATCCAATAAAATATTAAATTAAATTTCAAGTTCATAATATCATCAAATAATTGGCAATGATGCATCAAAATATATGTCAAATTAATTCAATTTTATCACAAAATTGAAAATTTAATATTGATAATTTTTCTACAAATCAAGCATCAAATACTCCTTATATAGCCTCAATAAACATGGATTAATCTTCTATCAAACATCAATTAATTATTCCAAGTCTATAAATCCAAAATCTCTATTCACCACGACACAAATATCTCTAATTCCTCATTTTGATCCGTTTAACACCAAATTCGAAGATACCAATCAATTATATCAACTTCTAGGCATCATTTTCTATGTATAAATCAAGTAAAATGAGCAAGAACGAAGAAATATACTCTCCTCCCTTGTAAAACAAGAAAATCAAATTTGAAAGAGGGTGTTTGAAGATCATACCTTTTGTAGATCGAAGACGGGTGTAGGATAATCAAGTAGAACTCATAACATTGCGTGGAAAGCACCAAAAAATCACTAAATTCGGTTGGGAATTGAGGAAGATATAAGGGATTGAAGTTCAAACGTGAATAAGTGAAACAATGGAGGAAGAGAGAGGAAGAAGAAGAAGATGTGTGGGTTTTAGGTGTCTCCCGCTTTAATGTGGTTCAAACTGAACTAAACCGGGAAATGTTTTGCGTACCTGGGTCGAGTACCAATCTATAGAGATGTCTCACTGATCGGTATGAACGCGGTTTGGTACCAATCGGTAATGATTTGTTACCAATCGGTATGAGTTTTCAGAACACTCCTGAAATTTGCATCTTCTGCGTTTGGCATTTGTTCTTGTACCATTCCAACACTTTACAACACATAATATCGTAATAACGCAATAGAGATCCGAAAGTAATGTAAAAATCAAATCCCAACAATGATAATAGTGTTTAAATCCAAAGGAACATGAAAGAAAAACAAAATTCCAACAGGTTGCCTCCCATTCAGTGCTTGTTTAAGGTCACTAGCTTGATGCCGATAAAAGATCGTCTCGCTTGCGCATTGTTCTTTTGATACTATAATTTCTTCTTGCAGCACAAAATATTGCCCGAATCTCCTTCATAGTCTCATCACTCTTATCGAACCACATGTTGAAGAACTTTTTTGTCATGCTTCTGCGAAAGTCACACCTTGTGGTAATCCCCTTGCTAACGCCATAAATCTCACATAATTGAATGGAGAGATTACTTTATTTCCAGTCACTCCGGTGTTCTTAGCAGTTCTATCATTCAAAGTGAAGTCAGATAGCCTTTTGGTAGCTTGGATCCATGCATTTTCCTTGATTACCATGCAAGTTTCTGTCTTTTTCTCATCTTGGGTAGACGCTTGAAAACTTCTCTTAGGGATAGCTTGTAGTAGACATTCTTATCCACGTTGTGAAGGATCATTCTCTTTCTAGACACATCAACAAAAGCTCCAATGGAGTTCATAAAAGACCTTCCTAATATCAAAGGCATATCACTGCTACCATTCATATCTATGATAACAAAGTATGTGGGTATCAAGCAATACACATCTCAAACTGGTAGGTTTGGAATGAATCCATATTGCTTGGAGGTGGAGGCGTCTACAAGCTAGATATTACAAGGAGGCTTCTAGAAGTTCGTAAAACCGAGCTTTTTACTCTTAGTGACATGACATTAATGCTTCCATTGGTATCACAAAAGGAATCCTTGAATTCAATTCCCAAAATCATACATGGGACCTTAAACTTCCCTGAACCTTCGAGCTTCGGGAGCTTAGTCAAAATCTTTTTTTCACTGATCCATTTATCCTTGATCTTGTCTAAACCATTACCTCCCTTCATCATACTCTTTAAAAGCTCCCTAAAATCAGCAAGGTGATCTTTGGCTCTCACCTGCTTTTTTGCATTTGTCGCTACTGTGAAATCTTTTTACATTCTTTGTGAAAGAGTATATGTTGTTCTTTTTTAAAAGAAAGTATATGTTTGTATTATATAAGATAAGGTCAGCTCATTTGATCAGATGTTCTTTTGAAAAGAAAAAAACCATCATATTGAAATAATTTGGCAGATTTATTCACAAAAGGCGCTTCCGATTTAATCACAATTGGCGCTTCCGACAGCTACTTTCAAGAAGTTAGTTCGTCTTGCGCTGCACTCTTTTTCCCTAAACTATGGTTTTTCCCATTAAATTTTACTGCTAAGGTTTTTAATGAGACAACATCTTAGGCGAGCTGGTTCAGATCCATTACCCGAATCATGAAACGAGACAAGAGCCAAATAAAGAAACATAAGGCACTCTTTGCAACTGTTAGCTCCATCGGCATAACAGCTTCACATCATTTTTCTATCACAATAAAATTTGTGCATATGTATCCCTCTTTTTTTATTCATATTCTACTTTGATCCCCCCAGTGGTTATAACAGCCGAAAAAACCCCCCGGAGAATGTTGGAGAAAAATAAATATATATGAAAAAGTAAAACACTGATGATGTTGATTGATTGATAGATTTACCTCTTAATAAACAAAGTCAAGAGGCCATCATTCTTTTTGTTGTAGTCTGTCTTCCTATGGAAAAAAAGATGTATTTTTTTAGGTGTGGTGGCTAAACCAAGGCCTGACTGAACCGTTGACATGTCCGTTTGAGTGAACCCCTGAGCCATTAGGAATAAGCTGAGGTGGTAAATCGATTGCCATTGGAGGAAGCTGAGACGGTGTATTCAGGTAAAGTGTGTGACCGTGAGAGAGACCATGTGGTAACGCATTTCCTTTACGTTGTTGAAAAGCTTGGATTTGCCTTAGCCCTTCCTCGTGGATCCGAGCTATTGTGTCTAGTTCTTTCATTGATAGAGACTCTAAATTGGCACCATACAGAGGTGCATGTCTTGAAATCTCTTCTCGAAGCAAGGATTCCAGTGTGTGGATGTATTGCTGTTGAAAGAAATCTCATAAGATGAGTTTAATGAGCTAGAAACAGGAAAAGAAAATTAGTTATACGAAAAAAATATGTTTGGTCTCTATCAAACCTGACAAGCTTGGAGTTTGGTTTCCATGCCATCAATGTAATTTTCACACCTAGCAATCTGATCTTCTTTCTCTCGCTTCTCTTCTTTTGTTTGCTCTACTGTCACTGTCAGTCGCCTGAGTTCATCCTCACGTGACTTGCGTAATTCTTCCCGAGTTACATTCTCTGTGGAATACCGTTTCAGCTCTTCTTCAAATCTTTTCCGGGCTGCCTCTGTTATTTTTAGTTTCTCGGTTAGAGCACTTTTCTCTTTCCCTATCTTCTGTATTATTCACAAAGAAAATGGCATCACTTGTTAAGTGAACCATACAATTTTGAAAAATAGAATAGAGTTAAAGAGACAAGGCAAGATGACTGTAATATAAAGATCTGATTATTATTAATCATCTGCAAGCATATGATCTATATCTTATTTCAAGTTTGTACCTTAAGTTCATCACGCTTTCGGGTTTTTAGCATAGCAAGTTGCATCTCTGTCTCGTGAAGGCGATCCATCAGAGTTTTCTTCTCAGACGAGAGCTTAGCTATCTCATCTTGACGTTCTGATCGGATCCACTCCAGCTGACTCTCCACATCCCGAAACTGTTCTATCAGATCCTTTTTTTCCCAAGCAAACCGGTCCATCTCAGCTTTCATTTCAGACTGCCATTTGATATACAGTTAGTAAGCTGTGTGGTCACAGAACGCCAAAAACATTCAGCATACACTCTCGCAGCAGACAGAATGAAGTAATCACGTACCTTAAGCCGGGTGTTTGCAGCCTCAGATTCACTTAATTTTTGTGAGATGCAAGATTTTTCCTTTGTCATAGTTTGAATCTCCATCTTCTTTTCTTCCTTCAACCGGACAAGTTCTTCCTTGTTTGCGCGCAGTTGATGCCACAGTGCGGCCCTGTCAATATTTGCAAGTTCCACAACCTTTTTCAGCATCAGTAAAACGGGTCTAGAAGCCTCTTGCTCCTCAAAAATCAGAAAAACAAGAATCTGCAACTCTAAGTCAAAATTACGGCTGCTATGCGTAGGGCTGGTGAATCTATCTACAAGTCTCCTCAGTATTTGATCCCTAAAGGGCTCTTCTGGAAACCATTTGAATAATATTGCGTATAGCTTTTTAACAAATCCCCTCACTTGAGGATCTCTAGAATGAGCTAATGTCTCAGCAAGATTAAGGATCGTCCTGAACTCAACACCACCAGCGCCTGATTGCTCACTGGCTTCTCCCTCCAATACAGGATCTTGATGCCTAAAAGAAGCAACCCCAATTGTAGCATTCATATTTGGGTCCTGAATACGTCGTTTTTCAAGGACCATGGAAACAGACTGAGCAACAATGGCTCCACGAGAAACAGCTCTTTCGAACGTTTGAGATGCCTCCACAGATAGGCACGATATGGACAACATTTCCAGCAGAATGTAGACATCAAAAAATTGCCTATTTGCATAGAATTCATGCTCATCCATCAAATCCGCCATTCCGGAGACAGTCTCATTTTCACTATTCAGAAAAGGCCCGCAGGGGACTGTCGCAAAATTACCACCTAGACTGTCGTCACAGTTAATGGCCGTCAGTACTATTTCGGCAATATCCGGCCAACTGTGTACAGTTTTACTCAAATAGTCAAGGACGCAAAGAGACACATCAGCACCCAGACTTTTAAGCCGCTCACGGACTGACCTTACCTGTAAAAAGAAAATCTTTAGCTGCGAGTAGGAAAAATATTTAAAAGCAACAAAGAAGAAAATTTGAGACACGGAATGCTTACAGCTTCAGGTAGGTGTTGGCACTGGGAGGCAGTTTTAAATGTGAAATGAATGGCCGCCACAAGAGATTCCTCATTTAGGTCACTCAGAAGCTCAAATGACTGAAGTAGAATGTGCTCCCACACTTCACTGTCGCATTCTAACTGCCTCAGAGCACTGTATACCTGGGTCACAGAAAAATATTTAAGCTTATGGTTTATGAAATGAACTTACACTTTCTCAGGTATTTTATGCCTCCAACACACAAGAAACGCATACAACAAGAGGAGGAAAGGCTATACAGAGACTACTTACTGGTTCATTCAATGCTGGTTCAGCTTCAGGCTTTTGAAGCCGCTCAATAAGTGCATAAGCAGCCAGTGGGTGCTCTGACTGCTCAACCAATTTGGGTACTAGACTAACTAAATCTGGTTGCAAATGTTTGGGCGCTCTGTCTAAAACAAGAGCAATCTTTTGAGCGGAGTGTGGTCGTCGTCTAGGCTCCGGACAACCTTGTGGAATAGCCGCATCAAGGGTTTTAAGTGAGTTAACAATCAGTCCCAGTAACTCCTCAGACTGTTCTGGCCACTTTGTCTGAAAACCAAACTTTTTAAAAGATGGTCAAAAAAACGGAGAAAAAAAAGCTACTAGATAGCTTTTTCAGCAGTATGAGAGACCCACCTTTGATTGGACTGAAGCATCAGAAGACTCCCCAGCATATGTTTTAGGGAGAGACATAGGCTCTATTGCGATGGCATTCTCAAGCATATCAATCCCATTCATCTCAGAGCTTTGTACAGCTGAAGTGCTGAGAGTAGCATCTGTATCAGATTTAAATCTCTCGTCAACAAGATGTTGTGAAGGTTCTGCTGCTCCATTTTCTCTTGTTAACTCCGATGAAGTTGTAGCCACGCAACCATCTGTCTTTGGGGACAATAAAGAAGGCTCAGAATGAGAGCCTTCCTCTGAAGGTTGGCAACACTCAACCATTATATCAAGCAATAAATCAATAATTGCTTGCTGTAGAACTTTAACACCCATCAGCAAATTCATCAGGCTGGGTGAAGATTCATCACTCTTTGTTAGCTTGCTTCTATCATTACAAGATATTCTAGTCGGAAGAAGTAAACGCTTTACTTTAGTAGGATCGTCAAGATAAACACGCAAGCCAGTAAGAAAACCAGCAATTGCACTCGCATCCATTAGAAGCTTCTCTCGGAGAGTAACTTGTGGTTGAGAAGGATTCTCCCCAAACGTAAGATGGAATCCAGCTCGAGAAAGAAAATCTCGGAGTGTGTCTTCCTCATCTCCGCTTATGCCCTCACTTTCCTCAGAATCAATAATTTCATCAGGATCAGTGGATAAGGCATCTTGGTCATCATCTGAAGCCAGGACCTGGCAAACATAGAACACATGATGTAAGTTTAATAACATTAAAAGGTCTCCAAGTGTGCATGAAAGAAAAGAAGAAATCCACAATGCAGAAGATATATATACAAGAACGAACTTGTATTATATTGTTTAAAGAATAAATGGAGCATAAACTAACCTCTAGGTCTGAAAACTCAAACCAAGGACAACAATCCAATATTTCACACACAAAAACAACAGTGTCACGCACAAGAAACCCAGCATCACCCTCCAACATGTCAGACACCTTCATAAACTGTAGGACAGAATTATTCCATGTCTTGGTACATATAGATGACTCTTTCCACACATTTTTGGCCGGATTCTTTTGGTTCAGAATACCCATTTTGTACTTAACCCAGAAATTATTGTCCACATCCGTACCCGCAGATTGATCACTCTCTAAGTATATGCAAATGGCGTCAAAGGACTCGTATACACCTGCATTATACAAGGAACACATTAAGCAATTGGAGTTCATAAACATCAAGAACCGGACATGGGAGATAAATAACAATCTAACCACTCACCAATCCGGAGTTCACATCCACCAGCCTGAAAGAATTTGCTAAAAATCTTTCGTGTTTCCATTATTTCCTTGAAAGCCAAAAAATTCTCCACTTTCCATGTAAATGAACGTCTTTTCACGCTATTATCAATCTGTGATACTGAATTAGCTGATTCTGCATCCACGTACTCTTTTGTTACAGATGTCTCTTTCAAAATAAGAACCTCAGCGGAGAATAAAACAGTATCTTGAACAAGAAATCCAGAGTCTTGATCAAACAAACTAGTAAGTGTCACAAATTCACGCCAACCCCAATCCTTTGCAGATTTTGAGTAGCGATTCTGAGATTCCTTTGTCACCGACTTCTCCTCCAATCTCTGGTTCACAACTGATAGTCTGTGGCTAACAAAGCAGCTCCAATCACTAGAGCTTCGTGAATCTGTCACTTCAAGAAATACTGAAAGATGGCATGGTGGCTGGGACTGCCCTGAGGCCATTAAGAATAAGCCCATCAGTTCAGACATTGAACTCTACAAATGCAGCCATCAGACAGCTCAAGGGGAAGGTAAAACAGAAATTTATAACCGAGATTATTGTGTCTACCATATAAAACAGCACAGTATAAAGTGCACTAACATACCTCGGGGATAAACGATAAGTCGACAATCCCGGTTCCCAATTTGAAACCTCTTACTTTTGATGCAAAGACCGGTTATCTTCCTCTTCTTCAGAAGATCCTTTAACCTTGTGAAATTCTCAATTCTCCAAGTGAATTTTCCCATGTGTGCATCTGACTTCCTAGCTCCAGTCCCATTCCTTCCCCCAATCAACCCTCCATTCTTAGTAAAGCTACTGAACTCTTTGATAACATGAAACGAGGTGCTAAAGACAGCAGTGTCATCAAGTAAAAACCCTGCTTCTGGGTTCAAAAAGTCAGACATCTTCATGTAATCATTCCATCCTAAGCTTGTATTGTCCCCACTCTTATTATCAGCAGCAAACCTGCCATAAGAATCTCTATGCATATGAGTACACCCAGGCTTCTGATTCAAAGCTGACATCCTAAACAAACACCAACAGCTTCTATCTGAAACCATACTCTTCTCAGTCTCTTTACTCTCCAAACACATTGATATGTATTCTTGCGCATTAACCACACTCTGATACACACTGATCCTCAAATTACACTCGCCAGCTGGGAAAACAGGGCTCATTATCTTCTGTGTTTTTATCATTTCCTTAAACAAACTAAAATTATGTACCTTCCAAGTGAACTTCCCACTCAATACATCAGGCATTGGTCCAGCTATAGAATTTTCCTTGTACAAAGATTGACCCTCATTGTTATTATCACGACTAAAGCTCACAGACTCATTAAGAATCAAGATATCAGCAATGATAAGCAACGAATCATTGTTAAACAAGAAACCCATCTTAGGATCCAAAATACTCGAATTTAATGTGAAATCACACCATCCATGAGATTTCTTCTTACTAGAAAATCTATGCCAAGAATCTTTATGGATTGTGAGTGAATCATCAACATGGTTAACGAATGAGAGACGATAACTAGCGAAACAATCCCAACGAGATGTGGTCCCACGAGGGTCCATGATCTGAAGATAGATGCTGATGTAACCAGGAAGAGCCTGAGAATCACCTCTAGGGTAAACAAGGAGACGACAATTGTAACCTCCTACATCGAAGTACTTGCTCCACAGTGCCTTAGCTTTGACACGTGGGAAGCTCTCAACCGTCCATCGACACACCGCTGTGTACTCTCCTGGCCGATCGACGGCTACGATCTCTTGCGCACCTCCGCTTCCATCTCTCGACGATCCAACCTGAAGGTCTTCCGCTGGAGAAATCGAAGACGAGGAGAGAGGCTTCTCCGAAGAAGAAGATGAAGAAGCGGATGGCTGAGATAGGTCGGCGGCTGATAAAGATGACGATGAGACTGCCTCCGATGAGCTTTGTTTCATCATTTCAATGGCAGTTTCTTCTTCAATCTCTTGTTTTTTTTCTCTCAGCTCTGCTATTTTATTTGTTAGGGGTGAACATTAGGATGTCATATTCAGATTCCGAGTAAAACTTGATCGGGTTCGGATGAAACTCGATCGGATTCAGATAAAACCCGATTGAATTTAGATTTGGATAAAAACGATTGGTTTCAAGTTTTCGAGTTTTTAGATTTAGAGATTTATTTTTCAATAACATAATTTGCCAAATTTAAATTTGGATAAAACTTTTCGGGTTTCAGAGTTAAAACCTTATAAAAACTCGAAAAAATCGGATTTTTGGATTTTTCAGGTTTTTCTAAGTTTTTTAGATTTTTTCGGTTCAAATTTAGATCGGATTTCTGTATATTATACATACAAAACTCATATTTATAAAGTAAAATCATCGAATTATGATATTTTTCATGGATATTTATGTATTTTTGGATTTTGGTATGCGGAATCCTAATCTAGATTGATCAATTTCTTTTTTTCCTATAGAAGGCAAAGACAGGATTTTTATATTATAATTTAGTGGTCCTAATTATAAAATATTTTGCCAACTCGTTCCTAATAATTATATTTTTAACATTTTTACATATATTAAAAAACATATTAAAATTGATTATAAATATATCATTTTATGACTAACAATGTTCAATAATTCTAAATTATTAGTATTCAATTATTTGTTTTGAAGTTTACAATTCATCATTAATAATTAGTAAAATGCCTATTAAAAATCTAAACGTTGTATCTTTTTGAAACATTTATTTTCTAGAAATATGATTAATAAGGAACCGATGCAGTATATAATATAAAATTATATCTGTTAAAAGTCAATTCTTTAAAAATATTTGAGTTCATAAACCTTTCTAGATATCCGATTTTTGTATATTCATATTCACATACAATTTTTAGATAGTTACATATGTAATCTTGATTGAGTTGTTAAGTTTAGAGCAAAAAATTATATTAAATATTATAATTAAACAAACATGTTCAACGATTCGATTACAATAAATATGTATTCCCCTGATATATGAGATGGGCCAAAAATGCTACTCGGACTCATCAAAATTTTTAGTATTTAAATCACTTAATACAAAAGCAATCTACAACTGGCCATATCAAATACTTACAACAACAGTGACACGACCCAATCCAACCACCCATAAATTTAGTATTCAAATTTATATCTCTACGTAAGCTCTTGAATATCGCATAATGTAAAGTGAGAGAATTCTCAAAAGGATTAGAAACTTATGTTACAAAACAACCAATGCTGACATTTTTCTTTTTCAAAAACTAAGTTGGATGTTTATTCATAAGATATTGATCTATATTCATAAACGTCTAATAAGTTTCAAAATACATTCATTCTGTTTCTCTATTGTTCGCTTTGTTCCCTCATCAATGCGAAAAAATTGAACCATGGACCATATTACATAGATCACCAACAATATTGAACTCCTATAAACACTTTGTGTTTTTCAGTTACACTCCTACTATCTCTATTTCTCTCATCGATGCAAGAGATTAAACCATAAACAACATCTTTGCTCGTTTTAAACTTAACCTTCATTGTTTTCCTCATGTTTTCTTTTTATTTTTTCATTCTCGATGTATGCTTATTGATTTGAGCGTTTGAAAAATTTTTATAAGACTTTACTCATTTTATCTTTGAAAGACTGGTTTTCATGTTAACGTTTGGGGATACAAAAGTTTATATCTCATAACATGAATTCTCATATGCCTCTTTAAAAGTTTGGAGTTGTCATTCAAGTTTCTAGAAACTCATGTGAGTATTGAATTGTTGAATGAATCCTCGTTGCCTCAAACACGGATTTCTAACCATCAAAATGCAGGTTTTTGTTTTTTCCATATAATCTATTTAAATTCAATATTTTCTAATTATAAAATTGAAAATATCAAATTAAGCAATGTATTTTAAAATTTATGTACATTTATTCAACTAATCCTTATTGATTGTTTTGAAATATATATATCACAATATTTTTTAAGTAATTTATACAAAATTTCAACCCAAACTTATAAACACAAAAAGCTTTTTTATCATAACTTCAATTATAATATGAAGGAAAATTCATAAATTAGAAGAATAGTTATTAATACTTTGATTCATTTATTTGAATGTAAATATTTTCCAAAACTATATAGATAAATCTAATAAGACTAAAATTATTAAATTAGAGTTTTTAGATCATTTTTCTAAAGAAATGAATTTTTAAATTCTTTTCAAAATTGTTATATTAAAGAATGCTAGTTATTATGAGAATTATAGTGTAAATAACACAATAGATAAATCAAGTAAGCAATTTAAAACTAATAAAATTAATTGCTGATGTATCATAATTTTAGGATGTAAATAGATGATATGGCATCGTGAGAAGAAAGTCTATTATACTTTATCAAGTAACCAATTTAAAACTAATAAAAACAATTATTAATGTGTCACAATTTTAGACTGCATGAAAAGAGAGTTTATTGTACTTTATATTTATATATATATATATATATATTTGATCATTGCTGTCGAAAATGCTTTTGGCTTCGAATGGAATAGATGGGACTCTTTGGGCGGACAAAATAATTTATGGATCAAACCATTTATTTTTTAAGATGGACAGCCAATTCGTTGCGTAAATTTATTTTTTTGTAAAGATGATACGTAATTGGTTTGTAGTTAGTGCGCAGCAAGATATTTTTTATTTGTTTTTCACAAATTATGGGTTATAATTTGTGAATGGTAAACAAAAAACTTTTTTTTTTATCGTATATGGTTTCGTCCGCCCCAACTGCTGCATCTATTTGAAGCCATTGTTTTGATTTATTTCTTTTTGTGTAACAATATTTTTCCATCTTTTGTTTCATTTTTCTTAGGCCTCAAAAATTTGTTGTAGTTAGTGAGTCTGCCTAAGGGTACATATCATCTAAAATGAATTTAATTTTTTTAATAAAGAATAATCAAGAAACAATTAGGAAAAACATTCTAAATTGAAAAAATAGACTAGACTTTCAAACTTTTATTTTTATATTTGATAATCTGATTCTTTTAAACCATTTTGATATTCTAGTTCTTTCAAACTTAAGAAAATACATCATTTTTGCATTTAAAATTTAGTGTTTAGGGTTTATATTTTATCTTTTTGGGATTCGACAATCGGATTTCCAATTTATGATTTAGCTTTTACGTTCAAGAGTCTAATTTTAATATTCATTGTTTAGGGTTTTTGGATTGTTTTTGCAAGATATCAAGTTTCATCATTCCAGGGATGAACATATGAATCATTAAGGTGTGACTAGGTATGGCCAAAATCTAACCGCAACTGTATTTTGGATCATAATATACTATATTCAACCGTAACCAGACCGTAACTGTATTTTGGATCATAATATACCGTATTCAACCGTAACCAGACCGTAACTGTATAAAATGTTAAAAATCATAATCGTTAACCGTAAAAAAATATTTTTTATAGTTAACCATAAATTAACCGTAACCATTAGTTAATCGTAACCGTATAAAAAATATTGGTTAATCGTATGGTATAACCTTAAAATTATAACCGTAACCGTTTTAAAAATAAAACAAAATATACATATAATTAATCATAACCATAAATTTTTGTTTCATGTTCATAATAATAAACTAACAGAAAATTAAGAAAAAAACAAAGCTAAAAAGAACTTGTATACAAAGTTCAACTAACTCACACACTAACCCAATCCATTTTAACAGTCACGTTTTCATCTTGGGATCAACCCCTTCCGTACTCCCTCCCACGTACGTACGTGGTTTGCATAATTAAATAAATTTATAGTATCTAGATAACTAGGTAATTCACTCTATAAATATTTGAATCAAATAATCATATTAATTTCATATTATAAAATTTAAACATTATAGTAATAAGTAAATAAGTATTAGTTGCTATATGATCATCTAGTTCTTTCAATAGAGATTAAACAAAATTTATGTTAACACCATTAATATTAATTTTTATCATAATCATAAAATAATTAAATCGGTTTTAACCGTAATAATTATAACTGTATATAATTACCATAATAGTTTAACTGTAACCGTATTAACCGTATATTAAATGGTTAACGTTAAAAGTAAATTTATAACTGTAACCAATGGTTAATTAACCATAACCGTGATGACCGTAATCTTATTCATGCTTAGGTGCGATCTAAATAGAAGGATGGTTGCTAGTTACAATCTACCCAACCAGTGAGTAAATGGACCCCAAATTGAACATACAGTATTATGTTATAATGTTATATTTAACAAGAAAACTAGGTTAGTTAAGTGATTCAAATAGTTTAGGTTGGCAAAAGAGCAACTTTGAATCTTGAGTCTTTGTCAAAGTGTTAATAGCTTACGAACAAAAGGTTTTAGACAGATTTTTGAAACTTTACGTGGTTAGTCGATGCAAAATTTAATTTTGTGTGGTTCCAGTAAGAGATTAAGACTTTATCCAGTTTGTGATTGGATTTTGAAACTTTAAGGATTATATATCGAAAACTCTAATTTTGTATAACTCCTTAAAGAGGTGAAAATTTGTGTTATTTGAGTTTTGCTCTTGAACTTTCGTGGCCTATAGATTGGAAGCCCTCTAATTTTGTGTTAAAGAATTCTGCATCCCAATTTTACACACGCAACTTATTTTTATTGGGAAAGAAGCAAAGTTTATTACCAAAATTTTTTTTTTTATGGGTCAACATTACTAACAAAATATTGAATATCACGCTATAAAGAAGAGCACAACCGTCTTATGGGTGGAGCTCTTTACGATTTGGTTGCAAGTCATTACAAAAGAGGTATCTACACAACGTATACTTTCGTTCTATCGTTGTTCTAAATTATCCGCAACATATATTTACTAATACCATCATCTTAACAAGATTTTTTATGTGCATATACCAAATCTTGTAACCCATTATTAAGTCATTGAAATACAAGTAATTTCACACTAATCAACTCTAATATTATGGGAATTTCAACTTAAGAGCTTTATTTGCTTTCTGTTGCTGAGTTGTCAATTGCATGAACTCATCGATACTTTGTACGTATTCATCTTTTAATAAGTTCGACTCTACATTCACCATTGGTTCGTTCATCCATAATTAAAAATATTTAGCAGAAGATTTAGTATTGTTCTGTGTTGTGAATAAGTGTGGGAATATGAATTATATTTATATGTATGTTACCATCAGAAATTTGTCGTTTTTTTTTCCAAAATGTTAAATGGTTATAAAATGGATATAAAACGGTTACATTAACATTATTTTTTCTGACGGATAAATATTTTGTCGTCAGATATATCCAATTGAACAACCCGTCAATTTTTCATCAGAAATTTATGACAAAATTCCCATCCATCGAAAATACAGTTATTTTTTTGTAGTGCAAAGATGTTAAATCCTCCTCCACTACTATATGATGGCGGATAATGAGGGTGATGAAAACCAAAGAATGAATGTTGTGTCTAGGAACACACATACTGAATGTGTCCACATTGGAATATTTATTTGAAAATAGGTAAGCGTATAAGCCATACCAAAGTAAGGAAGGGGCGTGTGATTTTTCAAAATTTTCGTTAGATTCAAGTATTGGTTGTATTTGTATGTTCATCGATAGCTATGTAATTTTAATGTTTAAGTTAATAAAGTTAGACGTTAAAAAGAAAAGAAGTATCTCACTTTTATAGCTCAGTTTTCAAATTCTATGATATATTTTTAATAATAACAACAAAATCCCACTACTATTCCACATAGAAAAAAACTAAATAATACAAGAAAATTTATATAAAATAACACTATTCTTTGTTGAATATATAACTCATCTTTCACTATCTTTTTCTTTTTACATTTCCATCACTTTCGCTTTTTCATATCTCGATGACGTCGATAAATCCTATCTATCGCCGCTACCGACGTCGATATTTCAGGTATCTCTCGGTATTTGCCACTATCCACCTTCAATATTCTTGAATTCCCTGTTTTTGTGCAAACGAAATAATAAAAGCTCGAGACTCTGAAGGAAGATTCAAGGGGTTAGACATATTAGAGATTTGAAGCTTTTTATTTTATGTTTTTACTGTAGCTTAAAATTGATGTTAAGTTATGTGAATTGAAGTGACAACGAGTATAGTATATTTATACTTTTATGTACTTATATGATTTCTCAGTATTCATATACATGTAAATGGATAAAAAAAAGATATATATATATATATATATAATGTTTAGTACTTTTAAAAAGAAATAAATTTAAAAGTTTTGTACAGTCCACACGTAGATCTCAATTCCACCATGTTCGTAATCTTTACTATTGGAAAAAGTTTATTTCCAAACATTTTTTTACAATTAGCGTTAAAAATAGAAAAATTACCATATAAATTTTTTTATCACCATAAATCATTTCAGTAAAAACAATTTCAATTCAAAACATTTATACCGTATACAGTTATAAAGTTGCCTTATAAAAATTTAGACCAAAGTTTTCAAAAACATTTTTAAGTTGCCTTATATAGTATCCTTATAAAGATGCCTTATAAACATTTTAATTTTCTTAAAAACATTTAGACCTATTTCTTTTCAAAAACATATTTTCAAAGTTGCCTTATATAGTATCCTTATAAAGATGCCTTATAAACATTTTAAATTTTTTAAAAACATTTAGACCTATTTCTTTTCAAAAACATATTTTCAAAGTTGCCTTATATAGTATCCTTATAAAGATGCCTTATAAACATTTTAAATTTTTTAAAAACATTTAGACCTATTTCTTTTCAAAAACATCTTTTCAAAGTTGCCTGTAAAGTTTCCTTAAAAACAATTTCTTTTCAAAACATTTAGAACAATTTCAAAAAGTTGCCTTACAAAGTTAATTTCTCATTTATCACCACCATAAACAGTTTCTCTATAATTGTTAGTGTTTTTCGCTGAAAACTTTAAATTTAAAATAATTTATTTTTTGACAATATTTCAAATACTAGTGACCATTAGAAGTTTTGTTGACCGGGAAAAAATTGTGTTTTAGTTAGCTACAAATGAACCATGGCAGGGCTGTCAATCGGGCGCCATGTTTGCGGGCATTGCCCATTATGTACCATGGCGGGGCGGACTTGACCACCATAGGCGATGTCCAAGAAACTGCGGGTGTTGCGGGTTTCGTCCATGCGGAAGATGGGCATTGCGGATTGGTCCGCTGCGGCGTCGCGGACGGGTAGGCAGTCCGCCAGGTGAAGCTCATGTTTGCAATAGAGGTTTAGATGTAGTTAAAACACTGTTTCCCATAGATTCTTTGAAACTTATGTTTGCCATAGTGTCTTTGAGCTTCAAACCTGCTATTTGCAATAGAGTGTTGATTGAAAACTCTATCTAAGTTGAGTAAATCTATTCTCTACTTCTGTCGAAAATAGGCTGCAGAAATTAGAATATTTGAAACATAAATTATATCATTCAATCATCTTCATTCATCATTCTTCCATAAGAGATTCAAATAAATCTAATGGTAAGCCACTAAATCCATTAGAGATTGAATCATTATTCACAGATATACGTTTGATATATATAAATTGTAGATTTTGGCAAAACGTTTTGATGATGTATAACATATAAAAAAGTTTCATTCTAGTCAGTTTTAGTTATTTAGTGATACAATTAATTTATAGCCTTGAGTCCTTTACCATGATCAGACGGTGAACATGGATATTTTAAGCAAATTTATGTTCCTTTGGAAATTCAATTTACACTCATATGCATTAGCAGACAAACTTTTGAAGTCCTAGACAAATAAAATAAATACACAGCCTGTGCAGCACAGCAAAATTGAATAATGCACAGCAAAATCGATTAAGGCATTATGCACAGCAAAATCGATAATGCATTATGCACAACAAAATCCTTGTACATTAGAGATTCCAAAAATCAAAATCCACACTCTATTCTTGATTATTCAGTTTCTTATTAATCATGTTTAAATAAATTGTGTTTTTGTTTATTTTAGGATTCATCACGTGATTCTTGGGAGTTTAGATCACTAGACTCGATATCTCATAGAGTTGTTGACGCTGCAAATTATGAACACGAGCAGATGACTTTTGATGGAGATGAATCTTCCGAACGTGGTAAAAGACAAAACATTGAGCTTGAAGATTCTGATGATATGTTCAACAAAGAAAAGTCACCAAGAAGTAAAAAGAAGAAGCAGTCAATTGAGGTTGAGGATGATGTTGGTGATGGTGACAAAGGAAACTCATCATAGAAAAGGTGAAGGCAGTATTCAGACGTGTGGAAACACTTTACCGTGATCACTAAGAAAGATAACAAGAGAAAAAATGAGGAAAGAGCACAGTGCAATCATTGTAAGAACAATTATGCTTATAATCCACACAAGAACGGTACCAATTCTTTCAGACGTCATTTGGTTGCATGTAAGCTTAAGATTAGAAATGTTGATATTGGTGTAATGATGATTAATTCAAAAGCAAGGTTGCAAGCTAGAAAGATAGATCATATGGTTTTTCGTAACATGGTAGCTAGATTTATCATTCAACATGATCTCTCATTTTCTTATGTTGAGTATGAGAGAGTAAGAGCAGTTTGGAAGTACTTGAATGCAAATGTGAAGTTTATAAGCCAGAACATAGCGGCAGCTGATGTTTACAAGTTTTATGAGTGTGAGACAGCAAATTTAAAGACACAACTAGCTAATCTTCCTGGAAGGATCAGCCTAACTTCTGATTTGTGGACTGCAATCACTCATAAGGGGTACATGTGTTTAACAACACACTACATTGACAGAAACTGGAAACTGAACAACAAAATCCTTGTATTTTGTGCTTTACCGCCTCTCCATACAGGTACGCACATAGCAATGAAGATTCTTGAGAAGTTAGAGGAATGGAGAATTAAAAAAAAGTGTTCTCCCTCACCTTAGACAATGCTAGTAACAATGATACAATGCAAGAGATTGTGAACAATCAGCTTATGCTCCCAAATGATTTGTTGTGTAGAGGACAACATTTTCATGTTAGATGTGCAACACATGTTCTAAACCTAATTGTTCAAGATGGTCTTGCAGTGGTTGCTCCTTCGTTGCATAAGATTAGGGAGAGTATTAAGTATGTTCAAGGATCAACACATCGTGAGACTTTATTGTCTTAGCCTTCCGCAAAGAGACTGTTGTTGGAAGTGGAAAGTTTTCTTTGGAATTGTATTTAGAAGAACCCCCATTAGACATGAAGAACTTTGCGAGTTTAGATATTCTAAAGTACTGGAAAGATAACTCTCAATGCTATGGGAATTGGCTTCCATGGCTTGTGATCTCCTTAGTATTCCAATCACAACCGTAGCCTCTGAATCTTCTTTTAGCATTGGTTCTCGAGTTTTGAGCAAGTATAGAAGTTGCTTGCTCCTGAAAAATGTACAAGCTTTGATTTGCAGCCGCAATTGGTTGAAAGGTTTTGAAGCTTATGAAAATGGTAAACATATATGTTTAATAATGTTCTTTTTTTCAAATTTACAAGTTTCTTAATTTGTGTAGTAACTTAATTTTTATTTGAATTGTGTAGAGGACGAAGAAGACTTTGATGGTGAAGATGTGACACAAACAACTTGACTTTCAGTTTATTTGACTATTGATTCAGGTTTTGGTTTTTATTTAGTTTGAATTTAATTATGAATATGAGTTTCAGACTTAGTTTTAGTGTTTAAGTGTTTTTCAATTTCAGACTTGGTTTTTAAGTGCTTTTCAGTTTCAGACTTGGTTTAAGTGTTTTTCAGTTTCAGATTCTTTGTTTAAGTGTTTTTCAGTTTCAGATACTTTGCTTTTTTCATTGCTTATTTGCTTTAATGTCAAACAGTCAATTTGAAATTTTCTATTTTATATGTCAAGTGTCGAGCAAAGAAAACTGAATTAAGTGATCAATCTAGACATGTGAATTAAGTGATCTATGTTAAAGGCTACATCTTTCAAATGTTTGCAGTGAATCAAGTGATCTATGTAACAACTCAAAGTAAATTCTAATAACTCAGAGCTAAAACAGAGATAAATTCACATGACTTCTTCTATCTATGAATATATGATCATTTATCTGTTCATTTCTATCAATTCTATCAGTTCTATGTATGCAGCAAATCCTCATGATACCAGTTTTGCTTATATCAGTTATATGATCATTTCTAGTAATACTAATTATACTATCAGATTATGTATATTCGGTCTATCAAGTACATACCATTACCAAGGCAAGGACAGAAAAACAAACCTGAATGTGTCAATCTAAGACTCATTAACTCTGGCAAGTAACCTCGCAAATTCGCAATAACATTCCAAAGAGCTCTTCTTGCTTCTAAGTCATCCAAAACAAATGGTAAAATACTGAATAAACCTTCCAAGAAAGATTCATAGTGTTAGAGCAAAATCGAAAAACAAAGTAATAAATTGTATTTGTCAATACTAAGTTCCATACAAGATTTCAATAACTGGAATATGTTTAGCCTCATAACAGTCTCGCCTGCACCAAATAAAAAAATCGTCAAAGAAAGAATATACACCAACAAATGACATCAAATCACCAAGCTGCTTAAGTTCACGAAGCCAACTCACCAAGTTGCTTAAGTTCACGAAGCATGCCACAAGGAACTAGATTAAAGAATGAGAACATTGTTGTTCGAACAAGTCATCAAATAATGAGATTTCACATACTTCAAACAAAGCTGCAAATCAAAGTAGACTATTAGCACATATGACTATTACCACATAGTAATGAGATTTCACAGACTTATTGATGCTGAATTTGAAATGTTAAGATGCTTATCTTGACAAAAAGGTGATATACCTTTCCTGCAAGCCAGATTATGGTATCAAAAATTCACTCATCTGAGACTATAAAGAAATTCACGAGAATATAGAAACATACAATTTTCAGAAGAAGCCTCACTCAATAAATCGAAATCGAAGCTCCCAAATACCAGACCATTCTCCATCTTTTTGGTAACCTGAAGTTGGAAAGGAAATGTTCCATGAGGACTTTCACCAATATCTAACTTGAGAAGCGATTGATTTTTTGCTTTATTGGATGTAGCCTCGCTCTTAATACCGGTTTCAAAAAGAAATCCATAGGTCGAATCAAATAAGAGGTTGGTTTCTAAAAGCATTTTCTCGATCGAAATCGAACCTTCTCAATCAAAGAAAATCAAAATCTAAGCTTATAGAGTACAGAAGACGAGATCAAAGATTCGATGTGGTGACTGTTGAAGCTTCGCCGATGAAGAGTTTTGCCAGAGCCACACGATGAAGACGAGACAAGTAAACCTGCAGGCATACCCGCATATCAGTGACCTCTTGCAAGGCGGGTATGGACATGCAACCGGCGGATCGCAGTCCTAGGGGGCCGATCCGCACGGGCAGAGAAATCGGCGCTTGCGGGGGTCTTTGTCAAGGCGGTCGGCAAACGTTACATTTGCAGATCTATACAAACCTACCAAGTCTTTTTAACTTAATTTGAATAGACCAAGACCCATTAAGTCCCACAGTGCTAAATTCGCTCTGCTGCGAAGAAATCTACACTCCATAGTCAACTCTTTCTCATCGTTAACACTGCCAAGAAACCGAGGAAAAGTCTGAAAAGGTCATTCTTCTTTAAGAAAAATCTCAAAACTCCACTTTAAAAACAGAATTTAGTTTAAAATTAATTTTAATTGAAAAATGGTATATTACGATTTTCCCCTACGAAAACTTTAATAATTACATTAAAAACCTGAGTTTTATCCACCCACCCAAAAGAACTTGGATCAAAACCAAAAACCAACCTAATTCTTCAAATTTTCTGTCGAGTCTCAATTTCTCTGATCCCTCTCAAATTTGCTCCATAAACTCTCTTTCTCTCATCTTTCGTAATACTAAGGATAACTAGCATTCTAACTAGCGTCGATTAGTTTCAATTGTTGAGAATTCAACTCGATTTTCAACAAAAATGGTTAGGAAAAGATGGGGAAACAAGAGCTCGAAAAACAAGAAGAAACAGATTAAAGAAGGAGAAGAGATTGCTGCTCGTGTTGAGAACCCGCAACCGGTTCTAGAAGACGAGACGATTGAAGAAGAAGAACTCCCTCCGGTTCAAGAAGACGAAACTATTAAAGAAGGAGAACCTCCAGTTCAAGAAGAAGAACCTCTGGTTCAAGAAAAAGAACCTTCGGTTCAAGAAGAAGAACCTCCAGTTCAAGAAGAAGAACCTTCGGTTCAAGAAGAAGAATGGATTAAAGAAGTAGAAGATATTGCTTCTAATGAGGATGAGGGAAGTGAAGAGAGTGAAGAACATCTCGAAGAAGAAGAAGGAGATACAAACGAAAATGGTGATGCAGATGAGGATGTCGGCGAGAATGAAGACCAAGTAGATACAAGCCAAACTGTGAGTGATCTCATTGACTCAATGGTAAGTAATTACTCTTGATGTCATTCATTTTAGTTAGGGAATAAGTAGAACTAGTGTTTTTGTAATATTGGTAATACTTGGTAAAATTAGTCGGATTTATGTGGTAATACTTGGTAAAACTAGTTGGATATGTTTGTACCACTAGTAATACTTGGTAAAACTAGGTGGATTTGTTTGTAATACTGGTAGTACTTGGTAAAACTAGTCGTATTTGTTTGTAATACTGGTAATACTTGGTAAAACTAGTAAGATTTGTTTGTAATACTAATAATACTAGGTAAAACTAGTCGGATTTATTTGTAATATTAGTAATACTTGGTAACACTATATTATTATTTTTGTATCTTAATCCTTACTATTAGTATAACTTGGTAAAACTATTTTTTTATCTTAATTCGTACTACTGGTATAACTTGGTAATATTTGGTAAAACTAATTTTTGTAGGGTTCCGAGGAGGAAACGTCAGAGTTGGCACTACAACCTTTGAGAATGTACTTTCGGCCAACAGAGTATACGGAGAAAATCAAGTTGGCAACAAGGTGTTTCATCCATGAAGCTTTGATAACCCTAGACGGTTTGACTCATCCGCTCACTACGTTTGAGAGGAAATGGTTTAAGGAACATCCACAATTCAAACACATTTTCCACATGCCAAGGGACAAAAACCACAAGGTTATGGGCATGTGGATGCTCCTTCTTAGAACGGCATGCATCAAGAAAGAGAAGAAAACTTGATTTGTTGTCAATGGCGTTCCCATCCGCTATGGTATAAAGGAACACGCCTTGATATCGGGATTAAACTGCCGCAACAATCCACTCTATTATGATCAGGCGGGGAGTGAGGTATTTGTGAAGAAGCATTTTAGGGGGCAGAAAAGTATTCGATATCAAGACGTGAAGAAGAAGCTAGAGGAAATGGTACCAATGGTACGTTGTCGAGATAGGTTAAAGATGGCGGTCCTCTACTTCTTATCCAACATCATTATAGCGCAAACAAAGATGGGAGAAGATGCTAAGCCGGTGGAGCCATTTTTTCTTAGAGTTGTGGATGATCTCACATTTTGTAAGAATTTTCCTTGGGGAAGATTTTCATTTGATCATATGCTACGAGAGATCGAGCATACAATGACTCATTTTGGAGGGACCGTCAAAGAGGGTTCATTATGGCCAATTCCTGGATTCTGTATTTCTATGGAGGTTAGTAAAAATAATTTGAGGTATTGGTCATTGTTAGTAGTTCTTATGCTTAGCTAACTCTCTAAGTATATGTTTGTTGTGTAGCTTTTAGCATTTGAGACAATTCTGGAATTGGGGAATAAATTCCTTGAAAATTTTCCTCGGATGTGCACAAAAAAGTTCAAGAAAGGCGAATTAAAAGGAATTCCTCTTTCAAAAATAAATGAAGAACTTGGTAAAACTATGGTGAGTTATCCTAGTAATCTTTTTCATATGAATTATTTTGGTTTATTATGTTATAATATTTCGTCATTGTTTACGTTCACATAATATTGATAGTATCCTAGTAGTTACAGGTGAAGAAAACTTGCTTCTAGCTACAATCACGAAAGAAGAAAACGACGATGATAACCATGATATCGTCGTTGCTAGTTGGATGCAATGTCTTCGTAAAGGCTATACCGTTTTGTTTGACGAAATGTTTAACCAAGATGTGGCTTTCCGATTAGGAGAGGAACATGTGGATGCGGTGAACGAGGAAATAGCCACCACCAATAAAAGACCGCGAGACTTGGTTTTTGCTGAATTGGTGGATCTCGTAAAAGGGATGGGTAACAGATGAAGGAAGTTGTGGACAAAGTTGATGGGTTCGACCAAAGACTCAGATCCTTGGAAGCTTCTCTGAAGGAGTTAGAAGAGAATTCAAAGGTAAGACTTGGTAATACTTGGTAATACTAGGTAGAAATCTGCTGTTGAATTAGGTAGAACTATACTAGCTGTTACTTGGTAATTGCTTGGTAATACTAGATATAATTGTATTCGATTGCTTGGTAATACTTGGTAATACTAGATATAATTGTATTCGATTGCTTGGTAATATTTGGTAATACTAGATATAACTGTATTTAATTGCTTGGTAATACTGACTATAATTGTATTCGCTTTGTAATTGCTTGTTAATACTTGCAGGCGCCTGTAGGTCCATCAGGCAAGGAACCCGTCACTGCTCGTTCCACAGACCCATCTGACGAAGATAATGCTCCTTCCCCATAACCACCTACCAAGGGCGTTAAACGGACTCGAGTAGCCGAGAACACACGAATGACAAGGTCGAAGACCAATGAGTTGTGAAGAAAACTATGGGCGCTTGCTTTTTTGTATTTGAACTCGAAAACTATGTTGGTTTGTTTAACTATGCTATTTTTTTGTATCTTAACTATGCTATTTTTAAAAAAATTTGAATTTGATATTAGTAATACTGAGTGTTACTATGTTACTTGTTTTTATTTGAATTCGTAATACTACTAATACTGGGTAGAACTATGGTATTTGTTTTATTTAAATTCGTAATACTGGTAATACTGGATAGAAATATGATATTTGTTTTTATTTGAATTCGTAATACTAGTAATACTGGGTAGAACTATTCTATGTTTTTATTTGAATTTGTAATACTGGTAATACTGGGTGTTACTATGCTATTTTTATTAGAATTCGTAATACTAGTAATACTGGGTGGAACTATTGTATTTTTTTTATTTGAATTCGTAATACTAGTAATACTGGGTAGAACTATGGTATTTTTTTAAATTTGAATTCGTAATACTAGTAATACTGGGTAGAACTATGCTATTATTTTTATTTGAATTCTTAATACTATTAATACTGGGTAGAACTATGCAATTATTTTTTGTATTACTGGTAATACTTGATAGAACTATAACGACACAATTCAAGATCAAACATCTTACAAAACAAAAGTGTTTAAAAACAAAGGAGAAACAAAGATAAATCCAAAAGAAAGTTAAGTCTTACAAAACGAACAAAGATAAGTAGCCAAAGAATTCTTTTTAAATCAAGGCATAGGACCAAAAAGCTTTTCGATTCGACCCACAATTTAGATTGTTTCATAACAATTTAATACATAGTATTTTTGTAATTCCCATCTTAATACATATTGTAACCATTTATATCTGACTTTTACAACACATATAATTCCATATTAATACACAATGTAATATTGTAACATAATTATTATTTTCCAGTAATACTAGTTATACCAGTTGATTTAAGTCGATTAACATATAATTCTTATTAGTATTTTATGTAAGAATTAAATGTAAAGTATTATTGTAATCTGTTTCTTAATACACAATGTAACATAATTATTATTTTCCATTATCAACTTTTCTCAATTATACCAGTAATATTGGGTAGAACAAGTAATACCAGTTTTCCAGTTATACCAGTTTTTCCACTTTTTCATTAGTTATACCAGTTTTCCATTAGTTATACATGTATTCCCGAGTAGTCATATAACCAATATATAGTAGTACATAACAGAAAACCAGTTTAATGTAGTTGTATGAGCCAATAAATAGTATTACAAACGGTGAAGATAAAATCAAACACTAGTTTGATTTCCAAATAACAACCATTGGAGTCCTTGTCTTGGCCGCCTTTTATTTCGCGTCCTTGGACGCCGTTCCCCAGCCGATGGAAAACTTTTTACTTTCTACCTTCCTGTTTTTAATTTTCGATACGGAGCTATGATTTGTTTCCTTTTGATGTCATCTTGGACATCCCATTGAGACATATCCGACACTAAATAAATTGTCATGTGATACGTCATTGCCCACAACTCCGTCCAATAATATTTTGAACACAACTCATGTAATTGGATATCACGAGCTCTATCACCATGCCTTCGGAATTCAATGTAAGCGGCTAATATGTGCACACAAGGATACCTTTCGATATTGAACACCCTACAACTACAACTTTTCAAGTGCAAGTTCACCAAATAAGGCTTTCCATAACTACCGATAACATTGTATTCAAGCTCGAAAGTGTTTAGCTCTGTGACAATCAATTTCTCAGCAACAGCCCATAAATCATGCATGCAGTTCTCCACTAAAGGTGCCAGTTTATTTGAACTCGATCGAGACACAGCCTCCTTCCGATGTTCATTAAACCAATTAGCAAATGTTTTAATGATTGCGTCAAGCATGGGTATTAAGGAGTACCTCCTTGCGTCCTTAAAAACACTATTCAAAGATTCCACACAGTTACTACATTTATCAGTAATACCAATACTAATTTTACCCAGTTCTCCTTCCGTAAGAACTCAAATTTGCTCGTTTTGGGTTCTAATCTACAATACACTACGATTCAACTACTCAAATTGTGTCTTTTTGGGTTCTAATTTACAATACATTACGATTCATCAATAATACTAGTTATACTATATTTATCAGTAGTACTAGTTTTACTAGTTATACTACATTTATCTGTAATACCAATACTAGTTTTACCTAGTTCTCCTTCCGTAAGAACTCAAATTTGCTCGTTTTGGGTTCTAATCTACAATACACTACGATTCAACTACTCAAATTGTGTCTTTTTGGGTTCTAATTTACAATACATTACGATTCATCAATAATACTAGTTATACTATATTTATCAGTAGTACTAGTTTTACTAGTTATACTACATTTATCTGTAATACCAATACTAGTTTTACCTAGTTCTCCTATCCGCAAGAACTCAAATTTGGTCGTTTTGGATTCTAATCTGCAATACACTACGATTCATCAGTAATACTAGTTATATTATATTTACCAGTAATACTAGTTTTACTAGTTATAATACATTTATCAGTAATATCAACACTAGTTTCACTACTTATATTACATTTATCAGTAATACCAATACTATTTTCACCTAGTTCTCCTATCCACAAGAACTCAAATTGGATCGTTTTGGGTTCTAATCTACAGTACACTACGATTCAACTACTCAAATTGGATTTTTTTGGTTCTAATTTACAATACATTACGACTCATCAGTAATACTAGTTATACTATATTTATCAGTAATACTAGTTTTACTAGTTATACTACATGTATCAGTAATACCAATACTAGTTTAACCTACTTTTCTTATCCGCAAGAACTCAAATTGGGTCATTTTGGGTTCTAATCTACAATACAGTACGATTCAACCACTCAAATCCATTTGTTACCAATTTAAAGTCCTAATCAGCCCAGAAACCATGGTAAAACACCAAATGTGCATAGAATCAAACACAAAATTTGGAGAACCTAGTTTGAAGCTTAGATGGTGAAGTAACGGTGATGCAGAGCTTGAAAGTGATGCTGAGCTCCACCAGTGAGCTTGACGGTGCAACGTCGACGTTGGAAGTCATCGTCGGAGGTTTCGATCGTTTGTTTCTCTCTTTTTTCTGTTTAGTTTTTTTTTTCTTTTTAATTCAATAAGCTAAGGGTATTTTCGTTTTCACACCATCAATTCATTAAAAGTGACTTTAGCATATTAAGGAGGACTATAGGAGATTTTTTTTTGGAATGACCTTCTCAGCCATTTGCTCGGTTTTTTTGGAACCGAGCAAATGGCTAGTAAAACTAGTATTACTGATAAATATAGTATAACTAGTATTACTGATAAATCGTAGTGTATTGTAGATTAGAACCCTATACAATCCAATTTGAGTTCTTGTGGATAGGAAAACTAGGTAAAACTAGTATTGGTATTACTGATAAATGTAGTATAACTAGTAAAACTAGTATTACTGATGAATCCTAATGTATTGTAGATTAGAACCTAAAATGATCCAATTTAAGTAGTTGAATCGTAGTGTATTGTATATTAGAACCCAAAACGATCCAATTTGAGTTCTTGCGGATAGGAGAACTAGGTAAAACTAGTATTGGTATTACTGATAAATGTAATATAACTAGTAAAACTAGTGTTGATATTACTGATAAATGTAGTATAACTAATAAACCTAGTATTACTGATAAATATAGTATAACTAGTATTACTAATGAATCGTAGTGTATTGTAGATTAGAATCCAAAACGATCCAATTTGAGTTCTTGCAGATAGGAGAACTAGGTAAACTAGTATTGGTATTACAGATAAATGTAGTATAACTAGTAAAACTAGTACTACTGATAAATATAGTATAACTAGTATTATTGATGAATCGTAATGTATTGTAAATTAGAACCGAAAAAGACACAATTTGAGTAGTTGAATCGTAGTGTATTGTAGATTAGAACCCAAAACGAGCAAATTTGAGTTCTTACGGAAGGAGAACTGGGTAAAATTAGTATTGGTATTACTGATAAATGTAGTAACTGTGTGGAATCTTTGAATAGTGTTTTTAAGGACGCAAGGAGGTACTCCTTAATACCCATGCTTGACGCAATCATTAAAACATTTGCTAATTGGTTTAATGAACATCGGAAGGAGGCTGTGTCTCGATCGAGTTCAAATAAACTGGCACCTTTAGTGGAGAACTGCATGCATGATTTATGGGCTGTTGCTGAGAAATTGATTGTCACAGAGCTAAACACTTTCGAGCTTGAATACAATGTTATCGGTAGTTATGGAAAGCCTTATTTGGTGAACTTGCACTTGAAAAGTTGTAGTTGTAGGGTGTTCAATATCGAAAGGTATCCTTGTGTGCACATATTAGCCGCTTACATTGAATTCCGAAGGCATGGTGATAGAGCTCGTGATATCCAATTACATGAGTTGTGTTCAAAATATTATTGGACGGAGTTGTGGGCAATGACGTATCACATGACAATTTATTTAGTGTCGGATATGTCTCAATGGGATGTCCAAGATGACATCAAAAGGAAACAAATCATAGCTCCGTATCGAAAATTAAAAACAGGAAGGTAGAAAGTAAAAAGTTTTCCATCGGCTGGGGAACGGCGTCCAAGGACGCGAAATAAAAGGCGGCCAAGACAAGGACTCCAATGGTTGTTATTTGGAAATCAAACTAGTGTTTGATTTTATCTTCACCGTTTGTAATACTATTTATTGGCTCATACAACTACATTAAACTGGTTTTCCGTTATGTACTACTATATATTGGTTATATGACTACTCGGGAATATATGTATAACTAATGGAAAACTGGTATAACTAATGAAAAAGTGGAAAAACTGGTATAACTGGAAAACTGGTATTACTTGTTCTACCCAATATTACTGGTATAATTGAGAAAAGTTGATAATGGAAAATAATAATTATGTTACATTGTGTATTAAGAAACAGATTACAATAATACTTTACATTTAATTCTTACATAAAATACTAATAAGAATTATATGTTAATCGACTTAAATCAACTGGTATAACTAGTATTACTGGAAAATAATAATTATGTTACAATATTACATTGTGTATTAATAAGGAATTATATGTGTTGTAAAAGTCAGATATAAATGGTTACAATATGTATTAAGATGGGAATTACAAAAATACCATGTATTAAATTGTTATGAAACAATCTACACAATATATCCTTATACTTTTAATGTGACTTTGTAAATAATAACCAATTTAAGATATCAAAGTTACAGAAATATAGGTTTTTAATATTAATGCATAAAACACTAAGAGTTGTATGTTAATCGACTTAAATCAACTGTAAAACTAAAAAAACAAAATTTAAGGGCACATTATACTAATTAAAATGGAAAACACCCAAAGTTATACTACTTAGGAACTTTGGTATAACTACTATCTTAAGTAATACTACTTGGAACATTGGCGGCGGGGCAATCTTTTTCCTTCTCAATCACTTTCGGGTAAAATTTTCAATTAAGGTTAGGTCTTGATTTGGTTTCCAATTACGAATGATTTTAATTATTTGATTTGGATTAAGGTTAGGTCTTTGATTTTGATTAAGGTAATCATAGATTCAATCTCAGAGAAGGGCCCACACTACACTGAAATGAAGAGGAACAAGGAGCTATACGACATGCAATTTTTAATAGCCGAGGTGACTATGGCCTTCCTTTAAGTTGTCCATGTGGTAGACGCATCATCGAGGAGACCTCAACCAAAGCGCCCATAGGAAGGAGATACTTTACATGCAATGTGTTTAAGGTGAGAAGAGGACATCCATTTTAGATTATTGGCAATATTGAATATGTGATGCTATATTTTTCTTTATGTGCAGAATGATGGCTTACACATTTGGAAATTTTGGGTTCATACTATCGAAGAGAGGTGACTAAGTTAAGGAAAGATTTTTATGAGCAGTCCAAATAGGGAAGCATCAGACTCCATGAATTGATGATAAAACAATTGCGTAGGGAGGTGGAAAACAATGCCAAAGAGATTACAAACCTGAAGGAGTTAGTGGCTGGGCTTGCGGATCGAATCAAAAAGCTTTTTGATCCTATGCCTTGATATAAAAAGAATTTCTTGGCGACTTATCTTTGTTTGTTTTGTAAGACTTAACTTTCTTTTGGATTTATCTTTGTTTCTCCTATGAAACACTCTTGTTTTGTAAGATGTTTGATCTTGAATTGTGTCGTTATAGTTCTATCAAGTATTACCAGTAATACAAAAAATAATAGCATAGTTCTACCTAGTATTACTAGTATTACGAATTCAAACAAAAAATAATAGCATAGTTCTATCCAGTATTACGAATTCAAATAAAAAAAATACCATAGTTCTACCCAGTATTACTAGTATTATGGATTCAAATAAAAAATAGCATAGTAACACCCAGTATTAACAGTATTACAAATTTAAATAAAAATACCATAGTTCTACTCAGTATTACTAGTATTACGAAGTCAAATAAAAAATAGCATTGTAACACCCAGTATTACCAGTATTACGAATTCAAAAAAAATAGCATAGTTCTACCCAGTATTACTAGTATTACGAATTCAAATAAAAACAAATAGCATAGTTCTATCCAGTATTACGAATTCAAATAAAAAAATACCATAGTTCTACCCATTATTACTAGTATTATGATTCAAAGAAAAACATAGCATAGTAACACCCAGTATTGCTAATTTCGAATTCAAATTAAAAAATAAAATAGCATAGTTAAGATACAAAAAAAGTTGCATAGTTAAACAAACCAACATAGTTTTCAAATTCAAATACAAAAAAACAAGCGCCCATAGTTTTCTTAACAACACATAGGTCTTCGACCTTGTCATTCGTGTGTTCTCGACTATCGAGTCCGTTTAACACCCTTGGTAGGTGGTTGTGGGGAAGGACCAGCATTATCTTCGTCTGATGGGTCTATGGAATGAGCAGTGACGAGTTCCTTGCCTGAAGGAACTGCATGCGCCTGCAAGTATTACCAAGCAATTACCAAGCGAATACAGTTATACTCAGTATTACCAAGTATTACCAAGAAATCGAATAAAGTTATATCTAGTATTACCAAATATTACCAAGCAATCGAATACAGTTATATCTAGTAAAACCAAGTATTACCAAGCAATTGAATACAATTATATCTAGTATTACCAAGTATTACCAAGTATTACCAAGTATTACCAAGCAATTACCAAGTATCAGCTAGTATAGTTCTACCTAGTTCAACAACATAGTTCTACTTAGTATTACCAAGTATTACAAAGCAATCGAATACAGTTATATCTAGTATTACCAAGTATCAGCTAGTATAGTTCTACCTAGTTCAACAGCATAGTTCTAGTTAGTATTACCAAGTATTACAAAGCAATCGAATACAGTTATATCTAGAATTACCACGTATCAGCTAGTATAGTTCTACCTAGTTCAATAGCATAGTTCTACCTAGTTCAATAGCATAGTTCTACCTAGTATTACCAAGTATTACCAAGTCTTACCTTTGACTTCTCTTCTAACTCCTTCACAAAAGCTTCCAAAGATCTGAGTCTTTGGTCGAACCCATCAACTCTGTCCACAACTTCCTTCATCTGTTCTCCCATCCCTTTTACCAGATCCACCAATTCAGTGAAAGCCAAGTTTCTCGGTCTTTCATTGGTGGCGGCTATTTCCTCGTTCACCGCATCCACATGTTCTTCTCCTACCCGGAAAGCCACATCTTGGTTAAACATTTACAAAGACATTGCATCCAATTAGCAACGATGATATCATGGTTATCATTGTCGTCTTCTTCTTCCATGATTTTAGCTAGAAGCGAGTTTTTTTTCACCTCTAACTACTAGGATACTACCAAAAGATTATATCAATGAAGAAAACAATGACGAAAGATTATAACATAATAACCAAAATAATTCATATGAAAAAGATTACTAGGATAACTCACCTTAGTTCTACCAAGTCTTCATTTATTTTCGAAAGAGGAATTCCTTTTAATTAGCCTTTCTTGAACTTTTTTGTGCACATCCGAGGATAATTTTCATCTGCCCTTGGATAATCTTCGAGGAATTTATTCACCAATTCTGGAATTGTCTCAAATGCTAAAAGCTACACAACAAACATATACTTAGAGAGTTAGCTAAGCATAAGAACTACTAACAATGACCAATACCTCAAATTATTTTTACTAACCTCCATAGAAATACAGAATCCAGGAATTGGCCATAATGAACCCTCTTTGACGGTCCCTCCAAAATGAGTCATTGTATGCTCGATCTCTCGTAGCATATGATCAAATGAAAATCTTCCCCAAGGAAAATTCTTACAAAATGTGAGATCATCCACAACTCTAAGAAAAAATGGCTCCACCGGCTTAGCATCTTCTCCCATCTTTGTTTGCGTTATAATGATGTTGGATAAGAAGTAGAGGACCGCCATCTTTAACCTATCTCGACAACGTACCATTGGTACCATTTCCTCTAGCTTCTTCTTCACGTCTTGATATCGAATACTTTTCTGCCCCCTAAAATGCTTCTTCACAAATACCTCACTCCCCGCCTGATCATAATAGAGTGGATTGTTGCGGCAGTTTAATCCCGATATCAAGGCGTGTTCCTTTATACCATAGTGGATGGGAATGCTATTGACAAAAAACCAAGCTTCCTTCTTTTTCTCGATGCATGTCGTTCGAAGAAGGAGCATCCACATGCCCATAACCTTGTGGTTTTTGTCCCTTGGCATGTGGAAAATGTGTTTGAATTGTGGACGTTCTTCAAACCATTTCCTCTCAAACGTAGTGAGCGGATGAGTCAAACCGTCTAGGATTGTCAAAGCGATGAAACACCTTGTTGCCAACTTGATTTTCTTCGTATACTCCGTTGACGGGAAGTACATTCTCAAAGGTTGTAGTGCCACCTCTGACGTTTCCTCTCCGGAACCCTACAACAACCAGTATTACCAAGTTATACCAGTAGTATGAATTAAAGATAAAAAAAAAGTATTACCAAGTAGTACGAATTAAGATACAAAAATAATAATGTAGTGTTACCAAGTATTACTAGTATTACAAATAAATCCGACTAGTTTTACCAAGTATTACCAGTATTACAAAAAAATCCGACTATCTTTACAAAGTATTACCAGTATTACAAACAAATCCGACTAGTTTTACCAAGTATTACCAGTATTAAAAACATATTCGACTAGTTTTACCAAGTATTACCAAGTATTACCACATAAATCCAACTAGTTTTACCAAGTATTACCAGTATTACAAAAACACTAGTTCTACTTATTATCTAACTAAAACGAATGACATCAAGAGTAATTACTTACCATGGACTCAATGGGATCGCTCACAGTTCGGCTTGTATCTACTTCGTCTTCATTTTCGCCGACATCCTCATCTTCATCACCATTCTCGTTCATATCTCCTTCTTCTTCTTCAAGATGTTCTTCACTCTCTTCACTTCCCTCGTCCTCATTAGAAGCAATATCTTCTACTTCTTTAATCCATTCTTCTTCTTGAACACGAGGTTCTTCTTTTTGAACCGGAGGTTCTCCTCCTTTAATAGTTTCATCTTCTTGAACCGGAGGGTGTTCTCCTTCTTCAATCCTCTCGTCTTCTAGAACCGGTCGCGGGTTCTCAACACGAGCAGCAATCTCTTCTGCTTCTTTAATTTGTTTCTTCTTGTTTCCCGAGCTCTTGTTTCCCCATCTTGTCCTAACCATTTTCATTGAAAATCAAGTTGAAATCTCAACAATTGAAGCTAATCGACGCTAGTTAGAGTGCTAATTATCCTTAGTATTACGAAAGAGGATAGAAAGAAATTTTATGGAGCAAATGTGAGAGGGATCGGAGAAATCGAGAAAAAAATTGAAGAATTAGGTTGGTTACCAGTTTTGATCCAAGTTCTTTTGGGTGGGTGGATAAAACCCAGATTTTCAATATAATTATTAAAGTTTTCGTAGGGACAAATCATAATATACCATTTTTCAATTAAAATTAATTCTAAACTAAATTCTGTTTTTAAAGTGGAATTTTGAGATTTTTTTGAAAGAAAAATGACTTTTTCATACGTTTCCTCGAAGAAACCTCACATTCTATATCCGTAGCTAACTAAAGCCCAGTTATTTTCCAGCCAAAGAAATTTCTAATAATACTAATATTTAAAATACTGAAAAAATAAATTATTTCAAATTTGAATATTTCAACGAAAACCATGAACAATTATAGGGAAATAATTTGTGGTGACAAATGAGAAATTAATTTTATAAGGTAAATTTTTGAAATTGGTCAACAGTATGTGGTATAAATGTTTTGAAAAAATTGTTTTTATAAATGATTTATGGTGATAAAACTAAATTAATTTTATATGGTAATTTTATATTTTATTAACACTAATGGTAAAAGAAAGTTTGGAAATAAACTTTTTCCACTAACAAATATTACGACCAGGCTGGAATTGAGATCTACGTGTGGACTGTACAGACCTTTTAAATTTATTTATTTTTAAAATTACTATATATATCATGTTTCTTTTCATCTATTTAAATATATATATATATATATATATATACACTGAGAAATCATATTAAGACATAAAACTATAAATATACTATTCCCCTCATTGTCACTTCAATTCACAAAACGTAACCTCAGTCTCAAATAACATTAAAGAAACATAAAAAAAGCTTCAAATCTCCAATGGATGTATTTTTTGAATCAGAGGTCCTCATAGTGTCTTGGAGATGAGATAGATAATGAAAGCAACTTCTAACAAACTTATGCACAAAGTTTTTATTTGTTTAGCTAGATCGATGAATAAGTCTATTAAAGAAAAATTAATAAACCTTAGTCATTGATCTAGCTAAACGAATATAAAGATTGTGAAGTTTCATGAGGGTTGTTAACTTACTCATTGTTAACTTACTCATTAAATCCACTAAATCTAAACCCTAAAACCCACTAGTATAAATAGTATAAATAGGTGTCTAGTCTAATGTTATCTACTTTACAATCTAAAAACTCTAGAGAAAAAAGAGAGAGCTTGAGAAAGAGAGAAAAGACCCCAAGCTCTCACACTCTCTCTCAATCTCTTTTTCCTTCTCTAAGGTTTTAGATACTAAAGTTACTAACACTAATGTCTTATTTTTCATGGATATTCGTGGCTTCAACAAAAAAAGAAAGTATTCAGTCATTAAAAAGTTAATTCAAGCTCACGCGCTGGACTTTGGGAGATTATTGGAAACGGATTTCATAATCAGAGGTGAGTTCTATAGCAAGATCAGTATTTTGCGATTAGTTTATGGTATCTAACTATGAGCATAGTACTCTAGGGAGGATCTCGGTGGTTTGGAGTCAGCGAATTGAACTCTCAGTGGTGTCTAAGTCAAGTCAGATGATTATATGCTTAATCAAGTTTAAAGGAACAACATAAGACTTTGTTTGCTCATTCATTTATGCATCCAATGATCTGATCCATCACCGTCTTTTGTGGAGCGAGCTTAAAGGTTTACATGACTCACCTCAGATTCGAGGAAAGCAGTGGCTATGTCTGGGGGACTTCAATGAGGTGTTATCTCGTGATGATCACTCCCTCTCAACTACGTCTAACGTTCATCTTCCGGGTATGGTCAAATTCCAAGAGGTCGTTCGCTATTATTCATTTAGTGACATGGCTTACCATGACCCTCGCTACACTTGGTGTAACAAGCGAGAGGAGGGTCTCCTCTGCAAAAAGCTGGATCGTGTGCTAATAAATAGTCATTGGCTTCATCGGCCTTTAAGATCTTTTTGTATGTTTGAGGCAAAGGGGGTGCTCAGACCATATTTGTGGAATCATTACTTTAAGTCCCGGGACGTATAAGACCATATTTGTGGAATCATTACTAGAAATGCCATAATTTCTATGTCTGATTTCAAGCCAACTGTCCAGGCTTATTGGAATGACACCCCGGTTCTGTTCGAATCAACGTCGGCTTTGTTCAGATTTGCAAAGAAGCTTAAGTTCCTCAAACCAACGATTCGGGAGCTCAGTCGCCATAGGCTCCACCATCTCTTGAAGCAGACTGAGGACGCTTTTAAGATTATTTGTGATAAGAAAAATGTCACGCTAGCTGCCCCGACTCTTCAAGCTATCCTCGAACATGCTGCAGCTCACAAGGCTTGGGAACGTGTGGCTTCACTCGAAGAGAGCTATCTTAGATAGAAAGCTAAACTTCACTAGATTGAAGTGGGTGACCGTAATAACCGTTTTTTCCATTGTGTAATAAAAGAAAGGGAAACAAGGAATTCTATTGATACTATCAAAAATCCCAATGGCGAGATTCTTACTCAACCGAAGATATTAAGCTGGAAGCTATCCGCTACTTTATCGAGTTGTTTACCTCCCATCCACTTGATTACACAGGTCTGTCTGTGTCTCATATTTCTGCTTATTTACCTAACATTTGCTCTGATGAGGACAGGTCTACTATGCTTGCCGAGATCACTGAGATTGAAATAAAAAAGGTTCTCTTTTCGATGCCCTCCAACAAGTCCCTAGGGCCGGATGGCTTCACAGTTGAATTCTATAAGGAGGTCTGGAGCATAGTCAAAGCGGATTTCTGTGTGGTCATTCGATCATTCTTCAAGTTTGGTTTTTTGCCCAAGGGTATCAATACCACAATCTTAGCGTTGATCTCTAAGAAGAGTGGTCCTATTGGCATGAAAGACTATCGCCCTATCTCATGTTTCAACATGATTTACAAAATAATCTCTAAGCTCCTGGCGAATTGTCTTAAGAACATCCTTCCTCGGTTTATTTCCCTGAATCAGTCAGCTTTCATCGAAGACCGATATATGATGGAGAACCTGCTTCTGGCTTCAGAGTTAGTAAATGACTATCACAAGCCACAAATAGCTGCCCGTTCTGCGATGAAGATTGACATCTCTAAAGCCTTCGACTCGGTCCAATGGGGATTTTTTTAAAACATTTTATTGGCGATGAAGCTACCCGAATTCTTTGTCGCTTGGATTAAGCTATGTGTGACTACGCCTTCTTTCTCGGTCCAAATAAATGGTGAGCTTACCGGTTTTTTCAGAAGCAAGGGAAGGCTAAGGCAAGGTTGTTCTCTCTCTCCCTATCTATTTGTTATATGCATGAATTTCCTATCTTTAATGTTGGACAAGGTAGCTAGGGAGGACAAGTTCAGTTTCCATCCGGGCTGTAGAACTCTCAGCCTCACCCACCTCTGTTTTGCGGATTACATAATGGTATTTTCAGATGGACGGCCACGGTCTATTCAAGGTATCATTGATGTTTTTGATGACTTTGCTCGGTTTTCTGGTCTTAGTATTAGTCTGGAGAAGAAATCTCTGTTTATCACAGGAATTTCTGCAGGAACTAGAGACAATCTTTCCGATTTTCCTTTTACCATAGGTACATTGCCGGTGCGTTATCTAGGCTTGCCATTGCTCACTAAGAAAATGTCAAGTTCAAATTATCAGCCACTAATTGATAAAATCCGAGCTCGTATTGGTTTGTGGAAGAATCGTTTTTTGTCTTTTACAGGTCGTCTCCAACTTCTCACATCCGTCATATCCAGCTTGATGAACTTTTGGATAGGAGCATTCCGGCTGCCACGAGCTTGCATTAGTGAGATAGAGAAGATTAGTTATGCCTTCCTCTGGTCCGGAGTTGATTTAAATACAAGAAAAACTAAAGTTGCGTGGAGTGATGTATGTAAGCCGAAAGCAGAAGGGGGACTTGAGTTAAAGCCGCTGTCCATTGCAAACACCGTCTCTAGCTACAAGTTGATTTGGCGCTTAGTCTCAGCACGGTCCTCTCTTTCGATAAATTGGATACAAAAGAATTTGATTCGCAAAGGATCATTCTGGTCCACTAACATAAGAGCACAAGCTGGTTCTTGGATGTGGCGAAAACTACTCAAATATCGCGACCTCGCGAAGACATTCCACAAATTTGAGGTTAGAAGTGGCTTTAACACCTCTTTTTGGTTTGATAACTAGTGTTATCTTGGTAGGTTATTTGAGATCCTAGGAGAACGGGGATGCATTGACTAGGGGATTCATGTATCGGACACTCTATGGGAGGTTTTCGCTACTCACCGACGTAGGAGACATCGCAATCCTATCCTCACTCAGATTGAGGAGGAAATCCAGAAGTTTAAGGACTGTCACTATGAAGGCCCAGACATAGCGCTATGGAGAGGAAAAGAGGATAGATTCAAGAATTCCTTCTCTTCCAAGGAGACGTGGAGTCGGCTTAGACCAGCGGAACCGGTTCAGCCATGGTCAAAGGGAGTCTGGTTCTCGCACGCTACACCGAAGTTCTCATTCATGGTTTGGTTGGCGGCCCTCGACCGCCTATCCACGGCCGATCGAATGGCTCTTTGGGCTTCAAACTTGGTTCATAATTGTGTATTTTGTCAATTCCCAATGGAAACAAGGGACCACATATTTTTTGACTGTCCGTTCACCTCTAGCATATGGTTTCGCCTTTCATCTGGCATCCTACAACACATGTACACTCATCACTTCTCCAATATTTTACTCACAATTTCAGTTTCAGGAAAGGCAAGAATTCGGGATTTTCTGGTCAAATATGTGTTCCAAATGGTTGTGTACTTCATATGGAGGGAAAGAAATTCGCGACGTCACGGAGAATCTCCATCTTCCATGGACCGGCTAGTTCGGGAGATAGACAAGACTGTTAGGAACCGCCTATCATCATTGCAGCACCAAGGAATCATGACGTTGGGTCTTCAAGTTTGGTTTAACACAAGAATTTAGCGTTTTTGTTTATCTTTTTCCATTGTATTTTCTTTAGCTCGATCGCCGGTGTTAGATGTACTCTTTTTCCCAACTTCTAGTTTTGTCCCATTCGTGTTTTCTATTTGTTGGGTTTTAACGAGGCATCCACCCCGACATTTCACTGATTATGAACTTTAGGATCGACTTGGTTAGTTTTTTTCTAGTTACTCCTTTCCATTGAATGATTTGTAAAAATGGTTATTTTCTTGAATATAATTTTACATATTATTCAAAAAAAGTTACTAACATTAGAATATAATCTTATTATAATAATGAATTTTAAGGTTTAGGGTTAATGTGCTTAATAAATTTATATGTTTCATGGCTTTTTCTAACAAAACAAACTAGACCAGACCGGAATTGGGGAGTTACAAGTTTTATGGTACTGGTTAGAAGAGGACAGAAACTGCTCTTTGACATATAGTCTAAAGCTAGAGAAGAGAAGGGACTTAATGTTATTCACATGTAAAGAGAATAATGGATTAAAATGAAGGATGTTTGTGTATTGAAAAGATAGACAAAGGATTAGAGGAAAACAAAATATATGGAAGGTGTTGTTAGGACCAAAAGTTTAAACTCCTAGTTTATGTTTTTATGTTTTTTATTTTAATAATTTGATTTATTGAGAAATGTAGGAGAAGGAGAGAAAAAAAAAGAACAGTAAACACAACGAAACATACCTTCTAAAATGGCATTGTTATCCGAAAATTAAATTAAATTTCAAGTCAAACAAGATGGAAATCATCCAAAAAGATATGTTTCTCATCTAAAGCCAATATATCTTTGAAACATGATCAGTTAAAATATTTATTCTTCTTCTTTTTACTATGATTAACAAGGTTTTGCAATAAGTGAATGGTAGTGATAATATTTTCTCCCTACTGAAAATTTTCAAAAAGAGAAAATAACATTTTCTACGGATTTGAAAACAAGATCAATTACATAAACTAAGACCTTAAGATCTTTAGAAATCGGTTACATATCCATATAATATGTATCGGTATGATTTAAGAGTGAGATGATACAAATACAAATGTTTTTCTCATTCAACAGTAGTATGTTAGGATTTTCCCAAATTTATATTGATTTTACAGTTTTTATACTGAATAATCAAAAAAATATTAATAATTTAAATAATAAATTGAGACTTGTGTGATAGATTTCAATCTAAATTCAAAGGTTGTTCTATCAAATGTCCAGACGTATGTGTAATGATGAACGACAAAAGCTATCCGACCATCGACATAAATAATACATCTATTATCTTCTCTATGAACCCGAAACAATGTCATGCATCTTATACCTCTAATGTATATAACAAATCTTCCTTTAAGAGTATATATTTATAGGAAATTTTTTTTCTAAGAACCCATATTTGTAAAAGTAATTGCGCATATATTAAGTAACTATTTCTTAGAGAATCAATAATAATTCAATTTTTCAAAAAGTTTAAAATTACTTTTCATAGTTATTTGATAGCACCTTTATCATATATATATATATATATCTATATATATATATATATATAAATATAAATATATTTACTTTACATATATTTATATATGAAAACATATTCTGATGCGGGTAATCATACCTTAAAATCAAGAGACATTGATGTATATGGATCTTGAACGAATTCATGATTTTATTAGGCAGATCCGAATTACTTGCTTTCAATATATTTTTTATCAGAGCGCTTATGAACGCAAATCCTGAATAATTTGACCATATTTAGTTTATCTCAAATTCGACTAACTTCTAAAATTTTTAATCTAAAATCTTTGTAGATCTAATAAAAAAATATCAAAATAAGAAAATTAAACCTAAAGTTAAATGTAACATGAGAAAAAGAGTTAATTGGAGAAAACCCAGCGATAACATCAACAAGAAAAAATTACATAACCTTCTCATTTAAAAGATTAAAACTAAATGAAACGAATGCCAATTGGCACATACCTTTGATAAATGCTAATAAAATTTGACATATCTTATTTGATTCGATTCTTATTTAACACAGAAATATAATTTAAAGCTTCAAAATTTTTTAAGAGATGCGGCGTGATGGTCACAAAAGAATTTAATGAGTTTATGAACCTTATATAAACAACCACTATTAACCTAAACAAATGACACCGTATAGAATAGCGGTATCTATTCCGGGCAAAACAAATTTTGGACTCTAATATTTTTTTTGATTTTTAATTAAATATTTTCTTTCAAAATTTCATGAGTAACTTTTTTTTATAGATTTGTAATGAAAATAAAAAAATATATAGAAAATATATTTTCCAAGCCTTCTTCAACTAGTCTTTATAATATTTTGTTTTTTGATATATATATATATATATATATACATATAATCGAGCTCCTTAATTATTAGGATACATGGAACACAAAATTAGGCCCTGGGCCGTCGCACCACTCGTCTCCCTTATGACTCAGCCCTGTATCTATTCGAGCATGACGACCAATTTTGTTTTAATTTTTATCAAATGAAAATTGATAATGTGCACATTTTTATTATTTTCTAGAAAAACAGTATGACATTAATATTTTTGTTAGACCATCACGTTTTAATGTTCACATATTCTTCTTATTTTTCGGTGTTTAGGTTTTGCTCTTGTTCTTCATTGCATCCTATAGAAATATACGTGCAATTTTGACACTAAATTGCAAGCATTAAGTATTATTTACAAATATTTTCCTTGTTGATAAAGGGTTTTCGTTGGCTGAAATTAATAAAAATGAATAATATTTCAGGCCTAAAAACGAAAAGGAAAACTCTCCCATAATGACATTTCTAGTAGAATAAGTGATTTCATTTATGATGTTTCAGTGTCTCTGCTACTTTGCTATATCAAACAATGTTAGGATTTTAATTTAAATGATATTGGTTATTTCATTTTTCCCGGAAAAGAAATTAGAACCTTCTCAGCAAATTAGAAGGTTTTGGTTTGGCTTTCCTTAACCTCCTCGCCGGAAATTGGTCGATTAAAAAAGACTAGACTAGACTCGTCTCGTCGTTTTGGAGCTAACGTCGATCTGCGAACGAGGACGATGACGCCGATCATCAGATCCAGCTCCGTTCTCGCTTTCCTCGTTTTGCAGATTTGCCTAATCTTCTTTGCTTCAACTCTCCCTTGCTCTTCTGGGTAATGAATCCTTCTCTATCTTTAATTTCTCTGAAAAATAGTCTCAATTTCATCTCGTTTCACAGATGAGTCCGTTCTAGCCTTAGTTGGAGTCTTCTTCTGATGTTAATTTTTGCAGCGTCTGATTTCATTACTTTGATTTTGAAATCGGAAATTTTTGGTTTTGTGAATTAAACTGTTCTTATGGTTCTTTTTGTTTTGGTTATTGTGCACAGGTCTGAGGATAGTTACTCCATCACTGGTAGAGTTAGGATTCCACCAAGTAGGTTTCATCTTTTTTTTCCCTCTTCTCTTCTTGTGATCTTGAGTTTACTGGTTATGTGATTGTCTTATCGTTTTTAATGTTACTTAGATTCTCAACTTCGCTGGAATTGTTCTAAAGAAAGTGATTCAAATCTCAGAGCTATCTCTGTGTCCGTGAATGTCAATATCAGCTTTTATCTTAAGATAATTTGCTTCTATGCAGTCTTCTTTGTGGACCTTGTGGTGCTATGAGTATGAGTGTATTCTAATGCTTGAAATGTATTATAGGTTAAGATAGGAGTAGTTCTGTGTATTTTTTTCGCAATTCCGAATCTAAGAAGTCGTATGTACTATGTAGTGTATCTGTCTTTTTAATAGGACTGTTACTGAAGTAATGTTTTTGCTTAAGAATTCTGAGTTATAGGTTTTGATGTTTTGGATGATGATTCTCACTGCTTCATGTTTATTCTGAATTTATGATACATTAAACTCCATGGAACTGATCTTTAACTTATTTTGTAGGCAATGTGATTGGTCATACTGCAAAGTTTTCGAATGTCAAAGTTATACTCAATGGTGGACAGAAGATTACGTTTCTCAGGCCTGATGGATACTTCACTTTGTATCCTGTTGATCTTTCAGTTATAAAATTCGTGCTAAGTATTTGGTTGTTATTGTGTATATGTTGCTAGAAATTAATCAGGAGAACTAAAACACTATATTGTGTCATGAAAAGAAGAGTAATGGATATGAGTCTTAATTTTTTGCGGTCCTTGACTAACCGGTTTGTAAAGCCACAAAGTACCTGCTGGGACTCATTTGATTGAAGTATCTGCAATGGGCTACTTCTTTTCTCCGGTAAGTTTTTTTGTGTTGCTATGTTTTATGGTTACCAAAGCTACAGTTTGTTAGGAACCCGGTTCTCATGCGATGATTGGATAACAAAAATTAGGTACGAGTAGATGTTAGTGCTCGTCATCGTGGCAAGGTTCAAGCAACACTAACTGAAACCAGGAGGAGTCTTACTGAGCTGGTTTTGGAGCCATTGAGGGAAGATCAGTACTACGAGGTGAAACTTCACTTATCTCTATTCTTTATTGATTTTTTTTTTTTCTTGTGCTTCTTCATGTATATATATATATATATTCAGATTTGATCATGAAAAAATATTGCAGATTCGAGAGCCTTTCAACATTATGTCAATTGTGAAAAGTCCGATGGGTCTCATGGTGGGATTCATGGTCGTGGTTGTGTTCTTAATGCCCAAATTGATGGAAAACATAGGTACGCCTCTATTGAACACATAGTTATGATCCACAATTAATGTTCTTTATCACTTTTCACCGATTTAAGGAGCTCTTAAAGCTGTTGAATAGTCTGTGGATTGCTGTTGAAGGAGAGTTAAATTATCGTTCGCTGATGAGCTTACCTAAAATTTGTCATAAACAGATCCAGAGGAGATGAAGCAAGCACAAGAGGAAATGAGGAGACAAGGCGTGCCTTCGCTCTCGAGCTTGTTACCAGCTAGCCGTTAAGAGTTCCTTGGTTAGCTCAATATGTATCACAAAAGGAGCAGAGAAAGAAATTTGTTAGTGATCTGAGTGAGTTTGGTTGCTTGTCTGAAAGTGATTGTGATATTAAAGATCTTCTTTTGACTCTGTAAAGTGAACTTGTGTTAAAAAAAACGAGGGGAAAAGTCATCTTATGGCTTGTACTTGACGCCCTATAGCGACTTTAAACTTTTGTTAAAACAAATTTGGAAAATTGTGTTGGATAACAAGCAAAAATTTAACAATAGTTTATTGGCAAAAAGGTAGGTTTTGGAAAGATATTTAAATATTTAATTCGGAAAATAGACTAAAACTAACCGATTTTCTCTAAAAGAGAGGGAATCCCGAAACATAAAACAAGGAGAATGATGAAACTGATGAAGAGCCACAAATTCAGAGAAACTGTCATTATTAGCATTAAGCATCCCCAACTCGTTCTAGTGGGATTGTTTTACCTCCTGACTGAAACCATATACATAAACGAGATCATTAGGTATACATTCTCCGCCTGGATATAAATTCCACAAGTAACAACCTGAGCCGATGCTTGATACCACCACAATTAGAGTCAGTATCGTGATAGTGAAAGTTACCAATAACCTTTCATCTGTGAGGGGTTGCACTCGTGATTACCTTTGAATTTTATGGGTTGCATGTTCGTTAGCATTTCAAAAACTGCTCCAAAAAAGGTCGATGGATATTAATCTCATCCTTGGTCATTATATTTCTTCTACTAATCAGTTGGGGCCCTCTTATGGATAGATTAATCTGATGTCGTGGCCTTGCGTCCACTCTTCCGGTGTGACACCAATAAGAAAGGTAAATTTGATTCAACTGAGAAACGTATATTATTAATCCATATTTTGGAGCTCTAGACCCTCCAGCGCGTGACTGCCTATATCATTAACCGGTTTTGTTTCTGCGGGATGGCCTGCTTCTACAGCGCATACTCTTTCCTCTTCCTTGTAACTGATGCAACAACTACAAATAACTCGTCTGTTGAGGCCTAGTTGCATTAGAGCTCGGTAGTTTTTCTCGTTAGAGCTCAGGATTGCCTGTTTGAATTACAGTGAAATAGTTTTAATAACTAAATTTTAAACCAAAGACTTCTTAATTCATTAACATATGAAAGAATTTTAAAATTATATGTACTCATGACATATATTAAGAATTACGTCTACAATTTATGTAAACTATATTCTATATACACAAACAATCATATGTCATATTACAACAACAACAAATCAAACAAAAAACAATATAAAACAACTAATTACACAATTCATGCATTGGATGTGAAACCGTCTAGGCGTCTAGCTAATTATAAAACAATACTCCTCCGTTTCTCAAAGAGAATCATTCTAAGAAAGAAAGAAAGAAAGAGTGGGTAGTCCCTAATTTTCGAGTCGCGTGCCAGTTAAAGAAAGTCGAACGATTTGTGAGCGATTAGGTTTAGAAGGGTTTTCTTCTCCAGAGATGGCTGCTCCGCCGCCTGAGAGTTTCTCGGGGGTGGTGGCTTCGTGTAGGGAAGGTTTTGCCGTCAATGTGGGGTCTGGTCAATCCTCGGTTGATGGCTCTGAGCGAGAGCGAGTGTCTGTCATGGAGTCTAAAGCTTTAGTAGAGTCCTCTGATGACGTTGTCGTTGGAGAACTCCATGCAGTCTCAGAGGCGCCGTCGTTGTTCGGCAAGGGAGCTCTGTGTTGACGAATGTATGCTCTGTTTCAGAGCGTGAAACAGAGAAGGAGTCGAGCACTAAATCGGAAGGTGATTTGAACCAGTATGTGATCTCGGCGATTTCAAAGGATGGACTGGTCTCGATGCAGCAAGAGACTTGGCTTCCTGTTCGAGCGGAGGCTGTAGTTTTGCAGAAAAAGTTGGTTTAAAGATGAGTTGGTTCCACCGAAAGTTGTAGAAAAAATTTCAGTGTAAAACAAATGAGTTGGCTCCACCGGAAATCACAGAGACGGAAGAGAATCAGCCTCAGGCGGAAACTGTTTTACAACAAGGTAAGGAGTTATCTGCTCAGAATGAATCTTTGGAGAGGGAAGAGGGAGAGATCCTTCTCACTCAAGCTAGGGATAATTGGACTACGGTTTCGCCTTCAAAAAGGAAAAAATCGGGGACAAAGAGGCTGATTTATGGTGAGGTTAAGATTGCTTTGCCATCGCGCTACGAAGTGTTGAGAATTTTGGACGTAAACTCTGAGCAAAATGATGAGGCTGTTACTTGTTCCATGTCGGGGATCTCCTCTGTTTCCCAAGGTCAATCTGATGCAGCTTTGGATGCTGACAAATAGAACTCCTCTGTTTCTGATGCGGAGGGTGTTTCATTTTGAGCTTCCCAATGGAGTTGGGATTGGGAAGGAGTTGAACTCCAAGTCCATGGAACATGCGCCACACTCTGCTTCAGATGCAGGTTTGGATGCTGACATACAATGTTTCTCTGATCCCGTTACGGAAGGTGCTGCAGTTCCGGAAGCTTATTTACCACTGTTTTCAAAGAGCTTCCATAAAGGGAATGCAGATCCCTCTAAAAGGACGAAGGAAGCTTCTCAGAGTGGGATCGAAAAAAGGAACACCCAAAGAAAACATTAATGCCAACTTTCTTTTGGAACATTTGTGGGTTCAATAAGAAGAAAAAGCATTTGGTAATTAAAGATTGGATTAATTCTAAGAACATGTTGTTTGGTGGTGTGATGGAAACAAGGGTGCAGGAGCATCGAGCGGCTACAATTGTGTCGTCTATCTTACCTAACTGGTCAATGGTCTCCAACTACAAGCATAATCCACTAGGTCATATTTGGATTATTTGGAGCAATAATGTGTCTCTGCGGGTGGTGTCCAAGAGTGCTCAAATGATATCCTGTCTGGTTAAGCTCGATCAAGCCTCAGACTTTCTCTGTTCTTTTATCTATGCGTCTAATTCAAGGGAAGAAAGGAAAGATCTATGGAGAGATTTAAAACAAATTCAAGCCTCATCGCCTTTTCGTGGAATGTCTTGGCTATGTTTTGGGACATGGCTTTCCATGGCCCCCTTTTAACTTGGTGCAATAAGCGTGAGAATGAGTTAATAAGCAAAAAAACTTGATAGAGTTCTAATAAACGACGACTGGATGCATATGCATCCTAACTTGTATTGTCACTTTGATGCTGGAGTTTGCTCGGATCATTTGTCACTTTGAAGCTGGAGGAGTTTTTCTTAAAACAAAAAGCCAAGTTACACTGGTTGGAGGTTGGCGACAAAAATAACTAATTTTTCCATATCGCGGTAAAAGAACGGCAAGCTCGAAACCGTTAGAGAAATAATGAGCAGGAGGGTGTTAGTTTCAAGAACTCCGAGGAGATCAAAGCAGAGGCAGTAAACTATTTTCTGAATTTTTACTCACATGCCTTTGGATTTTATAGGGGTTACAGATACAGAGTTGGATATGCTAGTCGAGTTTTGATGTTCCGAGGCTGAGAAGGCAAAGCTGGTTTTGGTGGTTTCTATTGAAGAAATCAAAGGGGTCATTTTCTTAATGCTGTCAAATAAATCACCAGGTCCTGATGGTTACACGGTCGAGTTTTGTAAGGAGATGTGGTATCTAGTCGGTAATTATTTTATAGTTGCGGTTCAGTCCTTCTTCTCCTATGGCTTCCTCCCTATGGGGCTCAATGCAACAATTTTGGCTCTTATTCCCAAAAAGACTGACACAATAGTAATGAAAGACTACCGTCCCATCTCTTGTTGCAATGTTATTTACAAGTTGATCTCCAAGATTCTAGCAAATCGTCTCAAGAAAATTTTGGATGGGTTTATTGCTGCAAATCAATCTATGTTTATAAAAGACTGATATCTCATGGAAAATCTCCTCTTAGCATCGGAATTGGTTAAGGACTATCTTAGCATCGGAAATGGTTAAGGACTACCACAAAGTCAATATCGCGCCCCGATGTGCCATGAAGATTGACATATCCAAAGCTTTTGACTCCATCCAATGGTCTTTCTTGCTAAATGTGCTCACTACTTTTCAGCTCCCGACTATCTTCATTCACTAGATAAAGCTTTGTATTACGACTCCATCTTTTTTGGTACAAATAAATGGTGAACTTGCAGGGTTCTTTCAGAGTACAAGAGGTTTGAGACAAGGCTGGTCCTTATCTCCCTATCTCTTTGTTATTTGAATGAATGTGTTTTCAATGATGTTGAATAAGGCAGCGGATGCGGGGAATTTTGGGTACCACCCAGGGTGTCGTGGTTTGGATGTTACTCACCTCTGTTTTGCAGATGATATAATGGTTTTCTTCGATGGGAAGCCGCGATTCATCGATGGCATTTTGGATGTATTTAAGGAGTTTGGTCGGTTCTTGGGGTTACAAATAAGTCTTGAGAAGTTAACCCTTTTGTGGCTAACGCCTCTGAAGTAAGAAGATCCATCATTACCTCCTAGTTTCCTCTGGATATGGGGACTCTTCCGATCAAGTATTTAGGATTACTGCTACTCACAAAGCAAATGTCAAAGACAGATTTTCAGCCTCTCATTGATAAGATCCAGACTCACATTCAATCATGGAAGTATCATTTCCTCTCCTTTGTGGGTAGGTTTCAACTTCTTACTTTGGTTATTTCAAGTTTAACAAATTTCGGGATAACTGCTTTTTGTTTGCCTAATGCTTGTATTAGAGAAATCGAGAATATTAGCTCTGCTTTTATTTGGTCATGACCGGACTTAAATCCTCGAAAGGAAAAAATGGCTTGGAAATATGTTTTTCGACCTAAGAAAGAGGGAGGATTAGGTATTAAATCAATCGAGCATGCAAATAAAGTAAGTTGTTACAAGCTTATTTGGAGGTTAGTTTCAGCTCGGTCTTCCTTGTGGTTTAATTGGGTGAAGCAAATTTTGATCCGGGCAGGCTCTTTCTGGTCATTTAATATGATGTCCACTACGGGTTCTTGGATTTGGTGGAAGTTGATTAAACACCGGGGCCATAAGATGGAAGTGAGAAACGGTAGGGGTACTTCTTTTTGGTTTAATGTTTGATCTTCTTTGGGTCGTCTCCATGATATTTTAGGCGATAGGGAATGTATCGACATGGGAATTCCGTTAATGACTACTCTTACTGAAGTCTTTGTAACTCATAGAGTGAGACGGCGGCGATTTGCTATGCTGAACAACATTGAGGAGGAGATTGAGAAGTAAAAAAATATTGATAGCATGGAGCCGGATATCTCCTTTTGGCGTCAAGATCCTGGAACTTTCAAACGGGTTTTTTCGTCAAAAAACACTTGGAATCAATTAAGAGTTGTTGAAGAAATCAAGGAATGGTACAAAGGTGTGTCGTTTTCTTTTGCAACTCCGAAATACTCTTTCTTGATATGACATGCAGTTCACAACATGGTGTCAACATGAGATAGGATGCTAGATTGGATTCATGGAGGAAACACAACATGTGTTTTATGTCACATGTCTTTGGAATTGCACAATCATCTATTCTTTGATTGCATCTTTACATCTCTTATTTGGAAAAAGCTTACTTATGCGTTACTTGAGACGAGGTATGTTGCTCAGTTTGGAGACATCATCTCTATTATCTTCGACTCTGTGTTTGGTGGTAATGGTAGGTTCATCTTGTCGTATGTCTTCCAAGTGACGGTTTATATTTTATGCCAAGAGTGTAATCAATAAAGACACAGCGAACAGCCAAAGGATCACACTTCTCTCATCAAAGACATTGACAGAATTATGCGTAATCGTCTTTCGACCATTCAGCGGCAAGGACGATTCACCGGCAGCTTATGTGATTGGTTCGGAGATAAGGAAACTTAATTTTTCGGTTTTGTTTATTTTTTAAAAGCTTCTTAATTTGTTTTCAGCTCTATCAAAAATGGTGTGGACTTTTTTCCCAAGAAACTATTTTGTCCCAATTAGATTTTTCAGTCTTGGGTTTTAACGAGACCACCATTTTTTATTTTTTTCTAGATCTACTTTTTGCTTCCCTATCTTTCTTTCAAAAAAAGGGCTACATTTGATGCAAAATGATTTTTCTTTGAATATAATTTTACATATTATTCAAAAAAAAAGAATCATTTTATATTTCTTATGTGATTTTTAAACAAAAGTTATAATTTACCCTCTATGTAAAGCTAAAACTCTTTGAATTTTAGTCGATATTCAATTAGTTACTGACATATTAAATGAGAAATTATTTTATTATTAAACATTTTCTTAATTTATGTGAAAAGTGTCAAAATGACATTTTTATGAAACAGAGGGAGTAATATATTAGGAGTTGTGAAGCTTTAAAAATATATATACTTCCTCTATTTCTCAAAGAATGTCGTTTTAAGGTTTAGGTTTTGTTTCACAAAGAATGTGGATTTCTGTTGCCAATGCAAATTTTTAATCTAAATCTCAATTTTATTCCTATTATATCAGTTTATTAATTAGAGAGAGAATTTTTTTTAATGTATTGAAAATGGTAAAAAATAAATTTATATTGTTTTTTAATCTGTGTAAAAAATGTTACAATGACACTTTTTTGAGAAACAAAGTGAGTATGCATTATCTTAAACATGCAAGTTTATGAAACAGTGGGCCTATCATATTAGATAAAATAAACTCTTTAATCCAATTTTAGAATTTGTGTAACTTTCAGGGATAATATAGCTTCTTTTCCCTGGTAGGTTCTATGATATTAATAGTTGATTCTACAAAAACATTATAAAACATCAATAGTGAAATTGTAAGCTTCAACATGTCACGACGTGTGGAAACAAAAACAATCTGTCTGATTTAGAAACAACACATCGAGTCAAGTAGACATGATGTCGTGGATTGATGCTGACTCTGATTTTTCGGGTTAGACATGCTGATGTAGATTAGTTGACAGCTTGAAGATACTCGAGATATAAAGAATCGAGCAGTTTAGAAAGTGAAGATATGTAGAGGATATCTTGAAGATTTAGAGTCTTCCAAATCAATTTACAATAACTTAGAATCAGGTATGTTATCGAGTATAAATTTGAGTCAAGATCTGAGAGTTTAGGTTGGCTGTTTTAAATAATCGAAGAAGTAGAGTTCTAGCTTCTTTGAGTTTGAGAGACTAGTGTGTTACTCTATCACGTGTTAGAAATCATAGGTTTAAATAAAAAAGGATAGTTCTTAACCTTTGTAAAACTTTCAAGAGAGTGTTTACTTCTTGAGAGATTTCTAATAAAGGTTGAAACAATATGTTTCATGTTTTTAACAGCTTTACGCGTTTAATTGAGGGCCATCATCTTTTTTATTTGGTATCAGAACATGCATTTGCACTGAGTTGTGTTTACTCAACAATATGTGAGGATCTAGTGATGGACTCAGCACAAGACCTAGTGTCCGTTCAAAAGCATATTATGCTAGACAATACGAATTACATACACTACAAGGTTAAGATGCGCAATGCTATTCGAAGCAAAAATGAAGATGCATGGACGGCTGTCGAGAATGGTTAGAAAGAACCAATAGCCAAGAGCGATGACGGGAGTCAGGTTCCAAAACTGAAGCATGCTCTCTTACATTAGAGTTAGGTGACCTTGTCTGGTGGCAGTGTGCCGGAGATCTAAACGATGATGCTGACTTTGAAAAGTGAATAAATAAAGATAAGTTGTGGAGGACGGAAAGATAAGCAATTCTATCAGATTTACCTATTGGATATCGATCAAGTGATACTGATAAAGAGGTCATGGGTTCGAATCCACTTAGAAAAACGAATTATTTTTAAAAGAAATAGTTTAAAGCTATATTGCATAGAATCATAAGCGGAAGCATTCATAAGAAAAGAAACAAAATTTTAAAAAATTTAAGATAGTGGATACGTGTTAGAATCATAAACTTTAAAGTGGGCCCTCCTCATCATAAATCTTCAAAGTTATTAAAAAAAGAGTAAAAAGAAGGATCACAATCGTGATGGTGACATGGGTTCCGTGATGGTGATGTTATGAGATTCTTCTCACTTTTGGTTGAAGATATTTGAGCGGAAGCATCAACACATATTTAATGTAGCAATATATTTTATGTTGCAAGATAAGACATTACAAGAAAGTAGGCAAGAACTGACAGCCATTTTCGACGAAATTTATCGTCAAAATGACCCTTTCCGATCCATTTTCGACAGAACTGAGATTTTCGATGGGTAGTATTATTACGGATTTCCAATAGTCTCTGTCGTCAGAAATCTGTTAGAAATATATCCGTCAAAAATCCATCAGAAATATATTTGTCGAAAATCCGTTTAAAACTATATTCCAACGGATTTGGATAGTCATGGTTCCAACGGATATATTACTGACGATTTCTGATGTAATGTTTTGACGGATTTCCGACGAATTTAATATTTATTTGGTTTAATTAATATTAATAGTTTTTATATTTATTTATTAGATTTATTAATAAGTATATAACTAAATTTAGAATTTCAAATAAAATTTATATTTAAATATTTCAAAGCCAAAACAAAATATTCAAAAACAAAAAACATATTCATAAAACATAAAAAATCATGGCCGAGAAGGTTTAGCTTTGTTAGATACTTTACAATCGCTTTGGTGCAGGGAATTTGTAATGTTATTATGGAAGGTGACTTCAAAAGATTGGATGATCTTCTGCACTATCGCATAGAAAACGCGATCATGGATCATCTATTTGTTGATATGCGCAGTTGGGCAGATCGTTATACCAATATTTCGTTTACTTTGGTACCAAGAAATTGCAACCTGGTAGCCGATAAATTGGCTAAGGTAGCACACAATCAGAGTGTTACATCTTGTATTTATTTTTATCCTCCTAGAATGTTATGGAGGCTTTTATTTACAGATTCTGTAAACAATTTGTAATTATTCTAATAAAACCACACATTCAAAAAATCATGGCCGAGAAGCTCCCATCTTAGCCATGAAATCTTCCATCATCTTCTTCCGTGCTTCCAACATAGCCTTGGTCGCTTCCATCTCGAGCTTCGTCGTTTCTGATGGGTTTAGGGTTTCTGGTTTCTATTCACTTCGTTTCACTTGAATTCAGTTCTTACTATCAATATTTTGGTTTTAAGTGATACAGAAGTTTGATACATCTACATTTGTAACTTAAATTCAATATTTACATTTTCAACTCATCTAAGTTATAAATGTGTTGTTAAAGTATATGTATTGTTATTAATCGATGAACTCGTAATCAATTCAAATCCGTCAATCATCAAAAACACTTGTTTGAGTGTTAATTAAGAAGTATGTATTTTAAATAAGTTATAATCGTTTTTAACGATGATGAGTCTCGATATTTATGAAATTTAACCCCTAAAACCCAAATCCGTCGGAAGTTTTCGACGAATTTTTGATGGAGCATGTATTTCATGTGTTCAATGTGCATTATATGTTAAATATGTATATATCTAAATATATAGTCCGTCGGAAATCCGTCAAAATTTTCTTATGCACATTTTATATCTTAACATCTTATGCACATTTATATAACAAATAATTTTATATATATATGAAATATATTTTCCGATGGATTTTCGACAGGAACTCAACATTCTGTCAGAAAATCCATCAGAAATTTCTGACGGACCTCAATCTGTCATAAATTTCCAACGGACCTAAAATCCGTTAGAAATATCTGACTGATTTCTGATGGATGTTGTTTAGTCAGAATACCATCGGTTTGCTGTCAGAATTTTCCGATAATAGCTACACCCATCGGAATTTTCCTATTGTAGCTACACCCATCGAATATCATGTTGGTTTTCTGACTGTTTTCTTGTAGTGAGATGTCTATGGAGTATTGGAGAGATTGTGTACTCACTGATGTCTTCTTGATAAATCGATTTCCTGCTACTCTTCTCAAATATAAGTCTCCTTATGAAAGACTAACTTCTAAGAAACCTGATTAATGGGTTTCGTTTCTTTGGAAGTTTGTGTTACAGTTCTACCTCTTCAAAGAACATAACCAAGTTTCAACCAAGAGCAAAGGCGTGTGTATTTCTTGGATATCCAATAGGCTATAAAGATTACAACTTCCGGATATTGAGACTAATACAATTTCATATCACACAAAAGTTAGTATTTCATGAAAAATCTTTTCATTTAATAAAGGTTCTTCATATTTCTCTTTACTGGATTGTTTTGATAGTTTTAATGATCTCATAGTGAATGATTCTAATGATGTTTTCAATGATGTTCCTGTAGTTGTGAGTGAAACTCGATCTTTGAGTGAATCTCCTACAATTGTGAATAACAATGATGCAATTTCACCTTTGATTTCAGCTTCAAACAATACTAATTGTAATAGAAATTCTAAAGCGCCTGCATACTTGGAAGATTATTATTGTAACATGAAAATTACTGGTGTTGAATATCTTTATCAAAATATATGAGTTATGACAGGTTATTGACATTTTATAGAGCTTATGTTTGTTCGGTTACAAAATATGTAGAACTAAGATCTTTTGCTCATGCCAAGAAATCAACAGATTGGTTAAAGGCTATGCATGATGAATTATAAGCTTCAGAAGGAACTACAACATTGGAGATTTGTTCTTTACCTTCATATAAGAAAGCTATATATAAGTTGTCGATCGGTTTATAAAGTTAAACTTAATGCATATGGCAGTTTGAATTGCTACAAGGGGAGGCTAGTTGCTAAGGGCTTTACACAACAAGAAGGGGTTGATTTTGAGGATACCTTCTCTCCTATGGCAAAAATGACTACAATCAAAACTTTATTATCTGTAGCAGCTGCAAAGAAATAGAGTCTGCATCAACTGGATATATCAAATGCTTTTTTAATGGGGATTTTGAAGAAGAGATTTACATGAATTTGCCTCCGGGTTAGACACCAAAAGAAGGAGAAGAGTTACCTGAAAATGGCGTATGTAAGTTAAAAAAAATCCCTTTATGGTTTAAGTCAAGTTTCTAGATAGTGATTTTTAAAGTTTAGTACCATATTAATGTCTCTAGGCTTTCAGAAATATTATGTAGATCACATTTTGTTTGTGAAAAATGGAAATGGTAAATACATTACAGATCATATTGTCATTGCTAGCAATGACGATGATGAAGTTGTGTAGTTGAAAGAAGATTTAAAGAAAGCTTTTAAGCTCAGAGATTTGGGAACATTGCAGTACTTTCTTGGTCTGCAAATTGCGAGATCAGATTCCGGTATATCAATATGTCAGAGAAAATATGTTTTGGTTTTGTTAGAGGAAACATGTCTATTGGCGTGTAAGCCATCTAGTATTCCTATGGATCAAGCATCAAGTTAAGATGAAGATGAGCCATTGCTTGATGATCCTGCTTCATACAAAAGATTGGTAGATAATATGATGTACTTAACTATCATTTGTCCTGATATTACCTATGCAGTCAACAAATTGTGTCAGTTCACTCTAACACCAAAAGAATCACATATGCACACAAAGTGATGCATTATGTCAAGGGAACAGTTGGAAATGGTTTGTTCACTCAGCTGAAAATGATCTGGTACTCAAGAGTTTTATAGATGCAGATTAGGGTTCATGTCCAGTACTAGAAAATCATCTTCTTGCTATTGTATATTTTTTGGGGACTCTCTTATTTCATGAAAATAGAAGAAGCAAAATACAGCTTCACATTCATCTGCAGAGTCGGAATACAGAGCAATGCAATTTGCTTGGCTTGTGAATTTACTCAAAGATTTTGAAGTACCTCAAGACAAACATGTTGCTTTCTTTTGTGATTCAACAACTGCAATACACATTGCAAACAATCCAGTCTTTCATGAATGTACCCAACATGTGGAGATGGATTGCCATATTGTTCGAGACAGAATTATGAGTGGTTTGATTAAAAAATTTCATGTTAAAACAGGTCAACAAGTTGCAAATATCTTTACACAACCTCTATTTCCAGCTCAATTCAAGAATATTATTGGCAAGATGGCTCTTAAATCTATATACTTGTCATCTTGACGGAGGATATTAGACTATGGTTTATGTTAAACCATTTGATTGAGTCTGTAAACTGTTCTGGTATGTTATAAACCAGATAGATCGTTTGATCTTGAGAATATATAAGAAGTTTGTATAATTTATTTTGTTCATTAAGATGAATAACATAAACATTTTTTCTTCTCTTTCGATTTTCTCTAACTGAATCTTTCTAACAGATTTACTGAGAAAATCAAGGAAGTTTGTGAAAAGGCGTCTAAGTGTAGCAAATTCATCGCTTTGGGGAGACTTCAAGTTCTACAACACATCAACAAGTTACTCGCCAAATCAGGATCATAGAAAGGGAAGTGGTAAATATCAATGAATTTAAACTTTAAGGTTTTATTACTTAAGAACTATATAGTTAATTTGATGAATATGTGTGAGGAGTGTCGAGCCGAGTGACCTCCAACAACTCTCATCTCGGGTGGGCTCAAGCTGGGCCGCGCAGAGAGCACTAATGGGTCAACATTAGTAGGCTCAAGTTTAAAGGAATTAAAGATCCAATTCCTAATGGGATTAGATGTTTGTGTGTTTCTTGGCATGGAAGTTATCCTATTTCAAGTATGAAAATGAGTTGATAAACGTTTTTCCTGGTAGGAAACAGAGGTTCCATCAACTATATATAGAGGCACAGGGTTAACACAATAATCCATCCACAAAAGAGAGAGAAGAAAAGAAGACAAGAGAAAGCTTGTCCTTTGGTAAAGAGAGTCTAGTTCCTAGGGGTCTTCTGTGAGTGTTTTCTTCTTAAGTTTCTTGTTGTTCTTCGTCTTGGGGTCGGAATTAGGAGTAGGTATCATATTTCCTAGACATAACATCACATTGGAGCTCTTTTTGGTGAGATACCTATCACAAGAAAGCAAGAGAGTTAGTGTGAGAGAGAGACCAAAGACTAAGTGTAATCAAAAGAAATTTACAAGTTGTTTTAGTGGAAGTTAGTAAGATATGTTTACTCGAGACGTATTCTCATTTGAGAGGAGCTCGTTAAATTTTGTTCTTGATTACTCTAACAATCGCATAAACCCGAATTAATCCTAAGTTATAATCGAACTTAAAACTCAACAAACTCAACAATATGAAATGGCTTAGCTAAGTGGTTAGCGGTTCACCTCCGAAACTTGTTTAATGTCAAATCTTAAAGTTGCTAATATTGGAAAAATTGCAGAAAGAAAAAACATTTTTAAAATACTTCAAAAATTCAAGATGTGAATTAAAATCCATCATATTTTAACAAAACAAAATCCCAACCAGTCTCAATGAAGCAAAAAAAGTCCAACATATTTTATCAAAGATAAAAATCCCTAAAAATTAATGATGCTAAATTTTTAAATAAAAAAATCAATCTAAATTGCTTTATCACTTGGATTAACGATGTTGTTATGCATGTATTTGAGATTGAAACGCATCCAGAAATGAAAAATAATATCATCGAATATTAATATTTTGGCGTTATATTATAGAATATTTAACAGTGCTTCTAAATTTTATTTGGAATTTTATTTAGAGATGGTGTTCTTGATTTCGTGATGCGTAAGCATACACGCTTTTTCCAATGAGACGAGGTTGCTCCATCATCCAAACACGTACTTTTTCAAAATCTTGTTTTATTTTCTGTTTAAAATTCAACGTCGTTAGCTTCTAGGGATAGTACTTACTTTGATGAAATTAGTATGATTTTATTTTCTTGTTGAAATAGGTTGAATTTTTATTTGTTTTGATGAAATAAGTTTAGATTTTAATTCAAAAGTCAAACTTTGTTAGTCTTTTTTAGGTGAAAAGGTATTGATAAAAGTTTGGGTGAAGGTTTTAGGTGATATATGCGAATACTATTTTCATACGATTTATCATAAACCCTACATAAGTAATATTTAAATCGAAAATAGTAAACCCTAATGCAAAAGCTAAACCGTAACCCAAAAACTAAGTCTTAAACCCTATAAATAAACTCAAAAACCTAAAATTGGATTTGGGAAGTCAAGTGTGTAGTGAGGAGTTAATGAGTTTGGCAAAAATTACTAAAGCTTCGTCCTTTAGCCTGACATTTCTTTTGGATTGATATTCGAAATGGTACATCAACTTTCTTCTGGTTTGATAACTGTCTGCAAGGAGCTTGTCCAAACGAAAACCTGGAGGTAACGGCTTTCTCGGAATGGGAATTCAGATGGAGTATAAAGTTGCAGAGATCATAAAAGACAGAGAGTGGAATCTACGTCGATGTTGTAATCAAATTCACCAGTCTATGGTGCAAAAATTTTGTATGCTAACACCTCCACATCCTCTTGCTGGTGAAGACATTGTACTCTGGAAAACTGAAACTAACGATTTCAAATATTGTTTCGCATCCAAAGCAACCTTGGAACAAATTAGAAAAGTTGGCCCTCAGGGTTCCTTAAAACAAATTACTCTTGTTTTAACTTTCTATTCCGAGATATGTGTTTATTTGTTGGCTCATCATACGTGACAGGATTTCAACCAAAACTCATGCTTGTCAATGGGGTATAACTCAAGCATTAAGTCATACAGTTTTGAGAGTTAATTGAGTTGAGTGAAGAGATTACAACAGAGTTGATAAGATAATAGAGAAGAAGTTATAGAGAGAATTCTCGTAGACCTCCTAAGGTGATGGGCCGTGGCCGCCTCGACCACCACGTCCTCTTTTTCCTTGTTTTCCTACTAAAGTCTAATTCTCTTGAACTTTTTGTGTAGGCCTAATTGACCTTCCTCCTCGAGATTTAACTGTAAAGTCACCAATCTAATATTTTGAAAAATTTCCCGATTCTAGAGAGGCAAAGTGGTTGCCACCAAAGACATTCCCTTGGACAACTTCATGTGAACTTGACTGAGGGGGTGAAAAAATTATTGTAGAAGGCAAAACAGAGGAAGAGATCGTGTTAGTTTTAACTAGCTTAAATATAGGAGAAATAGTTGTTGTTTGGAGTTGTTGGATCAATCTCATCACAAGTTGGGACTGAAGTGGATGTGTTTGCATCATGTGCAACAATAGTAGTGACTGAAGTATCAATTGTCGGTGCTAAAATAATGGGGCTGACAGTAGATTTAGCTGGAATAAATTGTGAATATGTGGACACCACAATTTCATTAATAACTGTTTCAGAGTTAGTTACATTTGGATCAATACCGGTAGCAACACTAGTGATTGTGGTTTCATCATGAGACTCACTAACAATAGGCAATGGATGTTCTAGCAGACACTGGATTCCAAATGACCTAGCTGCCCACATCTATCACATTTACAAGGAATACAAGAATATTCTACACTAGTAACTTATCCCTAGCTGCAATCCTATGAGGGAAACCTTTGTCCAACTCAACCTCAACCAGTAACTTAGCCTGCCTTATCAAGGTAGGGTCTAGTCTAGGTTTTCCAATGACTAGTTCCCCTAGTCTAGAAGCTACCCAACTAAAACCAACATGAGTATACAAAAGGATTGGTATATTCTTCAAAGTAACCCAAATAGGGACTGAAGTGATCTCATGCATAGCTAATGTTGCTTCTGGAGTCCAAGGGGCAACAAACAATAGGCACTCATCAACATGCCATAAACCACGAAGCTCTAGTAGAAGCATCAGGAATGTGAAACCGAAAGATGATTCACCTAATTTACGGGTGAAAATCTTACCTTTCTTACCCCATATCCGATTTGCCACAATATGAACAAGACCTACTGAAGGTGTTTTGCATCGGAAGAACTGACCAGTCACGTACTCCTTCTGGTTTTCAATACCATGCAAAAGAACGTGGTTTGAAATTTCTTCAATTGGCGTACCATCTTCTAAGTAAGTCGGGGATATGGCTCAGTGGAGGTTATAGAGCTTTGGTTTCATCTTCGCAGCCAAAGGAAACCGTAACTGACCATCCTCCTTAAGAGCAGGAGGTGGGATCCCTTTGTCATCTCGTCTGAGTGAGGAGCTGGATTGGAGACATGCTTTGGGATGATGTTGGAATTAAAAAATTAATGACGGATATCACACCACCATCATCGAAAGAACAAGGGTACAAAAGACGGGAAAATGATCGATAAGACTGATTTTGGGGTAAAGTCCATGAAGCTGATGCTTTTAAAGTTTGCACTCAGCTCTCGTTACTAAAAGTTATTTTCTATTTTGAAGTTGTTAATTTTAATTTTAAAAATATTTTTAATAAAAATATGAAATTCACATTTTTTTCCTTCTAAAACACTTTATTAATAATTGAAGTTCGTATCATGTATTACAAACGGAACTAAATACTTGGACATGAATAATAAATAGTCAAGACATAAGATCGAGATAAATATCAGCATATATATTAAGTAAGCGAGACTTATAACTAAATTTAAATTCATGAAATATATCCCTCCTTAGATGAATTGTTTTTTTGTAGTTTTGCAAACGTATATTTTCGGCTTCTTTATTAATTATTTGGTTGATATAGGAATTGTCTCCTTCAAATTTTATATGCCTATATCCTATACTTCAACTAGCTTGTATGAAATCTGGATTTAAATACATTTTTTTCAATAAAAATATTAAATTCTTATATTTAAAACAACATTTTTGTGTTAACCAAAATTTATTCAAATTTTACTAAATTTTTTAGTTTTTTTTCAGTATTTCGAATATCGAATAAAAAATTATAAATATTTAAATAAATCTTAAATCTTTAAATTCAAAAACTAAAAAACCTGAAAACTTGAACTGATATCCAAACGTAGACTGTAAGTGTAAGTGGGCTGAAAATTCTGCTACGGGTGCTCATCGTGGGCTGTAGGTGGGTCTGGTAGTAAAAGAATAAAACCCCTTGACACATAATTCAACCCGACCAAAATCTAACCCTCCGAGCTGAACAGTGAGTTCGCAGAAGGTTTATTCGAACAGATTTAGCGGAATGGATCTTAAATTAGTGCGTATTAGCGAAGCTTTTTTTTGCGGTACTTATACTATTTTGGTTCAGACATAAAATGAACCGATTATTTTAATTTTAAATTTAAATAATATGTACGGATTCGCAAATTTATAGATACTAGTTTTTTATTTGTGGATTTGCGATTCTGCGGATACATGTTTTTAATTTACAGATTTACAGATTTTTGGATACCGTTTTTGTTTTGTGATTTATCCACGAGATTCAAAAAGTTGACGAAACGGTCGCGGATTAATATTATATATCCGCCATTTTACAAAACGGATTTAAACACTTAAATATTTCTATAAAATCCGTAAGTTGCGGATCGCGGATATATCCGTTTCCCAGCGATTGGCTATGACTACGAGTCTACAAGAGTAACCGATCGCCGAAGAAGTAAAACACATTCACAGCTGCATTCATCTCTCTTACTACTTCCTTCGATTCTCTTTTTTTTTTTGCTCTCTCAGCTTTTGAATCTGCCTCCGATCTCTCTATCTCATTCCTCTGATCGTGGATTGAGATGGATAGCTTACCCACCACAGTTCCCTCCAAATCAGAACGACGAGGTCGGTTCTCCAAGTCTTCTCAGAGTACCTCTAAGCCTTCAGTTGTCATGGCTTTCTTCTCTTGCGTCGCTTGGCTCTACGTAGCTGGCCGGTACGTTACTTCATTGATTCGATTGTTAATGAAATCTCCAATTGATTTTTGATTTGTTCTTCAGATTCAGTTTTCAAAACTTTGGTTTCGTGATCGAACACTTTCCTCATTATTTTCGATAAATCTCGTAGATTCTATGATATTGTAATTTCAAACTTGAGAAATTTGTATCTCCCAATTCAATTTTGAAGTTTATTGCTTTGTATTTAACAATCACTGGTTCAAATTCAATACATGGAGCTTACGGATCATATTTGTTTGTAAAACCAGTGTTTATTTTTTGTTGGTGTGTGATAATGTTAGTGTGGTATTGGTTTCTTTTGGTTAGGTTATGGCAAGATGCAGAGAATAGAGTTGTGCTCAGTAATATTCTGAAGAAGAACTATGATCAGGTTTCGCGATTCTTTTGCACTCTGGAAATATATATTTTTTATTGGTACTATTCATTTTTATTAATCCAATGTGTTCTTGGGAGTGTAGAAGCCTAAGGTTCTTACGGTGGATGACAAGTTGATGGTTTTAGGATGCAAGTAAGTTTGTTTTTCAATAGACATTTTGAGCGATTGTGTAAGCTGCAATGTGTTTTATGTTATCTTAGTAATAATAGATTATGTACTTTGTTGTTATTAGAGATCTTGAGAGAAAAATTGTTGAAACTGAAATGGAGTTGACTCTTGCAAAGAGTCAAGGTTATCTGAAAAACCAGAAGAGTGGTTGGTCTTCAGGGAAGAAATTGCTTGCTGTAATTGGTGTTTATTCAGGCTTTGGAAGTCATCTTAGGCGTAATTCATTTCGAGGGTCTTGGATGCCACAAGGTAGATCATGCTGTGATTGATCAACCACAATGAGAAACTGTTTTTTCTCATTTTTCCATTTGGTATGATTACCAACTTTTTGATCTATAGGTGATGCTTTGAGAAAACTTGAGGAAAGAGGAATTATCATTCGTTTTGTGATTGGTCGGAGGTTTTCAAACTAACTATATCTTTGTTTTTTTTAATTTTTATGTATCAACTTTTCATCTTATCGCCATATGGACTATAATACTGATGTTAATGTTTTAAGAATTCCAGTCCAAATCGAGGTGATAGTTTAGATCGAAAAATTGATGAGGAAAATCAAGCAAGAAAAGACTTTTTAATTCTTGTAAGTAAACAATATCAAAAGCTTTTAGCATCTTTGTGTTGCCTGCGTGTTCGAATTATGTTAGTTTTTACTCACTGATGTGGCTTCTAATTTTCTTCTGGCACTACTGTTTATCAGGAGAATCATGAGGAGGCGCCAGAAGAGTTACCCAAGAAAGTGAAATTCTTCTTCAGTGCTGCTGTTCAAAACTGGGATGCAGAGTTTTACGTCAAAGTTGATGACAGTATAGACCTAGATCTTGGTAAATATTTCCTCTTTCATTTCATATGTGGCTAAGTTATGTTAGGTCTTATCCTGCATAAGCAATTCCACATCAACAATTCGATTTGTATGATAAATGTTTTCAATCTGATAGAGGGGTTGATAAGCCTTCTTGAAAGCCGGCGTGGTCAAGATGCTGCTTACATTGGATGCATGAAGTCTGGAGAAGTGGTTGCTGAAGAGTTAGTAGCATACTCAAATTTCTTTAATTCGCGTGTCTGCGACAATATATCCAAACTAATTAATTTCCATCTACATGGGTTTTTGTGTTCAGGGGAAGCCAATGGTATGAGCCTGAATGGTGGAAATTTGGTGATGAAAAATCGTAAGTGATTGAAAATGTTTTATACCTCAAAGTCTTCTGTTTAACTTTTATACTGTAATCAAAACCTTCTTTGTATTTTATACCATTACTGAGCCACTTATGTTGTAACTCATATTCTTCTTTCATTACATTTTAGGTACTTTCGTCATGCAGCTGGTTCGCTGTTAATACTATCCAAGAATTTAGCTCAGTATATAAACATAAACAGGTTGGGGTCACAATCTTACTAATCTGGCAAAATTCCCTTGAAGAGTAGTATGTCATTGTAGTCCTGCACAAGTTAATGTTCTCTTCCTTGGTATATATATAAATGCAGTGGATCATTGAAGACATATGCGTTTGACGATACCTCTATAGGATCTTGGATGATTGGTGTTCAGGCAACTTATATAGACGACAACCGCCTTTGCTGCAGCAGCATCAGACAAGGTTTAATATTGTAAATACTATCTGACTAAATATATATATGTATCTACCTTGATCTAAGTATCACTGTTTACTTCTACAGACAAGGTGTGTTCTGTGGCTTGAATCAACTGACTCTTCTAACAAAACCTCTGGTCTATTCAATAGCGCTACTGATTCTTTGTGAGACAGGTTCTTGGAATGTCACCTTTTTCTTATAATATAGGTCACCTCAGGAATTTTAGTCAGCTTAGGTGTGAAATAAGAAAAAATATATATACGTTATAAGTTATGACTGACAAAAAATTTGTAGTCTCAATCCCAGCTTCGAACTATAAGTTTGAATGATCGAGTAATTTACTTGGAACTTCTAAATGAAAAAAATACTTTGCTTTTTCTTACTCTCTTGTTTGGTCGATTCTGATTATTGATAAGTAGTTTTGAATTTCAGAGACATTGGGTTCTTGTTTGACTCGAGACCGTTTCACCAAAAAACTAATGAAACAATAGACTTTCGTTGGTTTAAAGGAAAAATGAGATTTCATGTTTTGGCAAAAACAAATGAGATTCGTGGTTTTGGTGCTAAAACACAATTCACTAATTTCCCCTTTTTATTTTTATACGGAATTTCGTAATTCTTTACGTAAAATTATTTTATAATTTTTAGTTTAAAAAGCATTTTTAAGATGCAAAAATTCATTTTCCATCCGATTAATTTCTACATCTGACTTTCTTAATTGGATAATAAACCTCCCGAATATTGCATTCAAATGAAAAAAAAAAAACACCGAGAGTATACTGCCAACGCACCAACGAATTTACACATTAAGTATAAACGTACAAACTTTATCTCTTGGACTCAAAAGCCATATCTCATGTTTTGGACTGACTCGGTCAAGAATTTGATCTTATTTCTAGTGGACCAAAAACGAAAGTCTATCTTCAATTTTCTTTGCATCCTCTCTGATTTTTGCTAAGATTAGTAAACTTCAAATTTCGGAGCTCTCATTTTTTTGTAAAATGGGCATCTCTTTTTCAATACCCTGTGATCCATGCATAAATAAAACCTCAATGGCTAGATGAGAAAGTAGCTTGTATTCACAATCTCGAGAAGAATCTCACGGCTTTGAAGACAACCATGGAAGAGCTCAAAGCTAAGCGAAATGATTTGTCAAGAAGGGTCGCAATAGAGGAAGATAGAGGTCTACAGAAGCTTTCCGAAATCCAGGTATTGTTTACTAGAGTTGAGACTAGTAATGTTCTTCTTAGTGGTAGAAATGTTCAACTTCAAAGATAGTGTCTTTGTGGGTTTTTCTCTAAGAGTTTACTATCGAGCTATCGTTACGGAAAGAGTGTTTTCGAAGTGATTGCTGAGCAAGCTTAAACATCCGAGGTGGAGGAAAGAATGGCGTTCTTGCGATCGATGTTTTGACAATGCTCGAGAAAGCATGGAAACATCTCATGGAAGATGGGGGGGGGGGGGGGGGTATTATGGGCATGTATAGCATGGGCGGAGTAGGAAAAACAACACTTCTCAAACAGATCAACAATAAGTTTAGTCTAAATACGTTTGGATTTGATTTTGTGATTTTGGTTGTGGTGTCTAAAGAGTTACAGCTGGAGAAGAATCGAGATGAAATCGCTCAGAAAGTCGGTCTTAGTGGAGGGGAGTTCAACAAAAAAGTTATACGGAAAAAAGATTTGCCTTGTTTTTAGATGACGTATGGGAGAAGGTGGATATAGCTGAGATCGGAGTCCCGTTTCCAACTAGACAAAACAAATGCAAAGTGGCATTCACCAGTTGTTCTCAGGATGTTTGTGCACGCATGGGGGCCGAAAAACCAATGGAAGTCCAATGCTTAGCAGAAAATGATTCATTTGATTTATTCCAAAAGAAGGTTGGACAAATAACACTAGGAAGCGACCCGGAGATCCTTGACCTTGCAAAAATAGTTGCAAAAGATGTTCTGGTTTACCGTTGGCTCTCAACGTCATAGGTGAAACCATGTCATGCAAGAGGAAGGTGGAAGAATGGCGTTCTTGCGATCGCTGTTTTGACTTCATATGCCGCAGAGTTTTCTGGCATGGACAATAAGATCCTTCATCTTTTGAAGTATAGCTACGATAGTCTTAAGAGAGAGAAAGTGAAATCATGTTTGCTATATTGCTCTTTATTTCCAGAAGATGACAAAATTCTTAAGTCAAGAATAATAGATTACTGGAGATGCGAAGGGATTATAGATGGAAATGATGGTATTGAAAAGGCTGAGAACATGGGTTTTGATATCATTGGTAGTCTTGTTTGTGCATCATTTGTTGATGGAGGAGGCTAATCAGTATGGAAAAGCTTTTGTGTGTATGCATGATGTTGTTCGTGAAATGGCCTTATTGATCGCATCTGGTCTGGGAATACAAAAAGAGGCTTTTATTGTGCGTGCGGGTGTTGGGCTATCTGAAATGCCCAACGTTAAGAATTGGAAAACTGTGAGAAGGATGTCATTGATGCATAACAAGATTCACAACTCGCAAATGGTCTTGAATGTCTCGAACTCACAACTTTGCTCCTTCAAAGAGGGAATTTGGAAGTTATCTGGAATAACTTCTTCAAATCTATCGGGTAATGAAAATCTCTTTAAATTACCCAATGGAAGATCAAATCTAGTTTCCCTGCAATATCGCAACTTGTCATGTACTGGTGTACGTCATCTGCCTAAGGGTCTACTAGAGTTAAGAAAACTAATTCACTTGGATTTGGAGCAAACAAGTCAGCTTCAGAGTATTGTTGGGATATCAAGTCTGCATAATTTGAAAGTTTTGAAATTAGCCTTTTCCCTGGTATTCCATGGGGTCTCAAGATAGTGAAGGAAGTAGAAATTTAGAAATTTTAGTGACAACAATCAATCTTCCTCCACCTCCACAGAAACTTTTGAGCTCGCATAGGTTGATGAGTAGTACACGATTTCTAACTATCTCGAATAGCAATTCGGAATCATCTGTAATATCACTTCCAGTACCTATGGACAAGCTTCGTGATTTCAACATTTCTGACTGCAGTATCTCTGAGATAAAGACGACAAGGAGCTTCATGAGCCTCTTCCAAGTGCGTATAGGGAAATGTATAGGCCTGAGGGAATTGACATTTCTGATGTTCGCTCCAAATCTTAGAATTATTTATGTTGCCAATATAAAACGAATAGAAGATATAATAAACAAAGAGAAAACTTCATTTAGCTAATCGGCAACAACTGAAGAATATCTATTGGAGTCTTCTATCCTTACCATGCCTTGAGAAAATTGTTGTAGAGAAGTGCCCAAATCTGAAAAAGTGGCAAGCATGATGAGAATGGACTCATCATAAGATACGCCGAGGAAGAATGGATTGAAGGTGTGGAATGGGAAGACGAAGCTGCTAAAAGCCGCTTCTTATCTTCATGCCAACAGGTCTAACATTTCTCCTCTTCTCTTATTTGATTTTCAAGGATTCTAATTACTTCCATCTGTAATGCCTCTGTCTCTTTTTGTGTGTGTGTTAATTTGATTATAGTCTCCACATACCGGGGCACTTCTAAGGCAGCAAGTTTGAAGTTGATGATGTCATTTGGATTTATTCCATAAACTCTCAATCTCTTATTTTTTCTTTGTCCGTTGCATTCTTTAAAATTGCTATCACTCTCTGTATTGCTTTATGTGACTTCTTTTTATATTTGCATCAACAATTCTACAATGGTTACCGTTTGAGGTTAATTGGAATGTTTTCATTTGTCATCTCCAATGTGCTCACAAAACACATCTATGCTTAAGAATGGACATTCACTTTTTTATTATTATTATTATTCAGTTCGATTCCGGTATTTTGGATTTCAAATTTCTAGAAAATTTGGTTAGGAAAAAAACCGAAATTAATTCGGATATGTTACATCAGATTATTAAAATTTCATTTCAGTTCGGGTTTACTAAGAACCTAAGAGGTTACCAAACTGAAAACCAAATTGTTGGAACAGGAGGACAATGCAAGTAAGCAACCAATACCCGTTTCTTACCCTTGTGAGTAAAGCTCTAAATTTCTAATCTCTTATGTGTTCAATGGAAGTTGTGTTGATGTATCTTATATATATATGCTTCTATGTTCAACAATTCAGACATCTTTGTGTTCCAAATGTCAGAATGTGGTTTCCGACTACTGTTATCCAGTTCTTGATCTTAACTCTAACTCACATATACCTCGTGCATACTCATCTCTTAGTATGTTCGACTCCGGATCCATCATAGGTTCGTTCATCAATGACCAAAATTATTTACTAGATGACATATTTTTTTATTTTTTTTAGATTTTAATAATGAATTGTGTTGTGATTGAATGAAGAAGTATGGAAATATATATATATATATATATATATATATATATATATAATTGTTGCCGTCAGAAATCCGTCAGAATTTCCAAAATTCAAATGGCTATAACAACAACTATATTAACATTTATTTTTCCAACGTGTTTTGACGGATTTCCAACAGTTATGCAAATATGAACGTTAATATAGTCATTTGAATTTAGGATATTCTGACGGATTTCTTACCGATATACGTGTTTCTGTTAGAAATTTTTCGGTAAATTTCTGATGGACACTAAACCGTTGAAATTCAATCCCTGATGAGATCCTTGATTTGGCGTCTCAAGAAGCGGAGACTTTTCGGATAGCAAATATATTTGCTATTTCTTAAATCCCTTTATAAACACACGTAAGATAGATTTTATACGAATTTTCCTCAGTTTCACCTCAATTAATATATGTAGGATATAATGCTTTTACATTGTTCAATTAGAAATATATGTATATTTATATGTCGCTATCTCATGAGAAAAAGAGGACATTAAATATGTTATTAAACGAAAGTATATACATACGAAACGTACTAACATACCAATCAGAGTCAAAAACTTAATTCATATACAGTCTTCAAATGTTTCGGAGCTTTTGTTTTTCTTCCCACTTGATCCTATTCAGTCACGATTCAATATTCAAAGATTGATGATAACGTACGTGTTGCAACGACCAATATGAAGCGGAGCAATATTTAAGAGTAGGGTTTCGATGAAAAAACAATGATTTTTCATTTTTTTTTGTTAAAGGCATAATTAGATTAGGGAAAATGGTCCCGGCGGGGTTCGAATCCGCTGTAAGAATTATGGAATTGTTGATTTTCATTATGCTATGGTGATAACATTTATACAAGGAAAAAGATAATGTAGAAGGAAATACAATATTGTAAAGAGTAATAGAGAATATGTGATTGAGTTGATTTGGTATTATGAAAATCCCAATTATCATAAATGAGAATCACTAATACGCCCCTTCAAGATGGAGGTGCCTGCGAAACTCCAATCTTGTCTCGTAGGAGAATGAAACGTGAATGCATAAGAGGCTTTGTGAGAGTATCGGCAAGCTGATCGTGGGTGGAGACATGAGCGACACGTAGTTGATTGTTTTGAATTTTCTCTCGAATAAAGTGATAAGCAATAGCGATATGTTTCATTTGTGAATGAAACACCGGTTTAGCACAAAGGTATGTGGCGCCTATGTTATTACAAGAAATCACCGGAGGTTGTGTGTTGCGTAGACCAAGTTCAGTTAGGAGAGACCATACACATCTTAGTTCCAAAACTGTGTTGGCGATTGCACGATATTCCGCTTCCGTGGATGATCTACCTATTCCCTTTTGTTTCTTTGATGTCCATGAGATTGGTTGATCACCAAGATAAACAATGTATGCATTTGTAGAGACATAGTTTTCTGTATCACCTGCCCAATCAGCGTCAGAGAAGACATGAAGTGTAAGCAAAGCATATCGGGTGAAGAGCAATCCATGAGTTGGCGTGCCAGCGAGGTAATGGAGAACTCTCTTAGCGGCTTGCCAGTGCTCTGAAGTCGGTCAATGCATAAACTGAGAAAGACAGTTAACCGCAAAGGCAAATGTCCGGACGTGTGAAGGCTAACTATTGGAGACTGCCAATAAGTGTACGAAACTCTGTTGGATTTGCGTGTGAGTCACCTGTTTTTGTGAGCTTTGGCAAGGAAGCCATTGGGGATGTGACCGGCTTGGCATCAGACATGTTCATCTTGGCAAGAAGATCATGAATGTATTTTCGTTAATTTAAATGAATCCCATGTTTGGTCCTAGTAACTTCGATTCCAAGGAAATAAGACAGATTTCCCATATCTTTGACTGAGAAACAAGATGCCAAGTTCTTGATAACCAGTTCCACAGCTCGTGAGTTGTTTCCTGTTATAACAATATCATCCACATAGACTAGAACATAGATTAGTAGTCCATGATGTTGCATTACAAAGAGAGACATATCAGAGAGTGAGTTCTTGAAACCAACAACATTGAGATATTGTTTCAACTCAAGGTACCATGCTCTAGGAACCTGTTTAAGGCCGTAGAGAGCTTTTCTGAGTTTGCAGACATGATCTGTCTTATTAGCGTCAATAAAACCAGGAGGTTGACTAACATAAACATCTTCATTCAAGGTGCCTTGAAAAAAGCATTATTAACATCAAGCTACCGTAAACACCAATCTTTACTTACAACAATTTTGAGAACGATAAGAATTGTTGTGGACTTAATAACAGAACTAAAAGTCTCATTAAAATCAATTCCTTGCTGTTGATGAAAACCGCGTGCAACGAGTCTGGATTTGTATTTGTCGAGTGTTCCGTTTGGTAGTTGTTTGATGCAAAAAATCCATTTAGTGTCGATGATGTTTTGATGTGACGCAGGAGGCACAAGATCCCATGTGTGGTTTGCAAATTGAGCATCGATCTCAGACGACATCGATTTTCCCCAATGTTTTGTTTTTAATGCTTTCTGATGAGTTCGTGGTTCTGTTTTGGTATATGTGGAAAGAGAAGTAGAGAGACCGTGTTTTGTGTTTGATTTGGTGATATTGTTCTTGGATCGAGTTTGCATAGGGTGCTGGTTTGTGTTTTGATTTGGCAGAGGTTGTTGATTTGGAACCGCAGCTCGTTGAGAATGAGTTATGGCTGGGGAATTTGGTTGTGGAGGTTGAGAGTTTGGGCTAGGTTGGTTTGATGGATCTATGTTTGTTTGGGCTGAGTTGGTTATTGGGCTTAAGTGGGCCTCTTGTGAATTTTTATCACTTGAATCTGCAGAGTTATCGTTTCCAACAGAAGAGGATGAAGAAGACGATACCTGAGACGATGCAGGGACCGCTTGTGATGGGAAATTGGGCGGCAATGAAACAGAATCCACTGGTGATGGAGATGGGGTCGCAGTTTACGGTGATGAACTCAAGCTTGGCGGCAAGATTGATTCCAACGAAGCAGCAAGCAAAGCTTCTATGAGTGGGTGATGTCTAAGTGGAATCTGTGTAGGGCTGAAGTTTTAAGGGGTTTGTGTTTCTGATGAATAGAAGGTCGAAGTGGAGGTGTGAAGAAGTGATTGAAAGGGATAGTTGGATTCATCAAACTTGACATGGCGAGAGGTGTATATTCGATTTTGTGACGGATCCAAGCATAAATAGGCACTTTGGGTTAATTAATATCTAAGAAGTACACACGGTTTGGACTGGTTTTTAAGTTTGTTGGAGTTGTAAGGCCGAAGCCACGGGAAAAAGAGACATCCAAAAATGCGGAGTTTTGCATAGTTTGGTTTTGTTTGGACGAGAATTTGATATGGAGATTGAAGAGAAAGAACTGGGCTTGGCATTCTATTGATGAGATAAACAGCCGTGGAAAAAGCGTAGGTCCAGTAAGTGTTTGGAATGGAAGCTTTTGTGAGTAGGGTGAGGCCTGTTTCGACGATATGATGATGTCGTCGTTCGGCGTGGCCATTGTGTTCAGGGTTATAAGGGGGAGAGGTTAAGTGAGATATTCCTTTAGAAGAAAGGTATTCACAAAGCACGAGAAATTCACACCGTTATCGTAGAATAACGTTCCAATTTTGGTTTGGAAGCAATTTTTAACGAGGTTGGTAAACTGAATAAATGTCTCGCGAAGTTGTGATTTTAATTTGAGAGGATACAACCATATATATCGTGAGTAGTGATCAACGATAATTAGGTAATATTTGTAGTTGTCTATGGACAGGATTAGAGATATCCAGACATCGATAAAGAGATATTGAACAGGACGAGAGGAAGTAATTGTGGTTTGTGAGAATGAAATTTTTTGACTATTACTCGATAAGCAATCACTACAACATAACTTTTGGAGCTTATTATTAAAATAGGGTAGAGAATTATTCTTAATAATAGTGTTTAGGATAGAGGATGTAGGGTGGTCTAATCTCGAGTGCCAATCGGCTATAGTTGTTTTAGAATATGAAGTTGATGTGAGAAAGATGGCTGGAGATGTGAATGAGATGAGCCACTCATAAAGTCCATCCTTGGTGCGTCCTTGGAGTAATCGAGTCCCTGTGCGAAGATCCATCACCTGAAAATGAGAAGGATAGAATTGAACCAACACTTGATTAACATTACATAGCTTATACACTAAGATGAGGTTCTTTTGTATGGCATGAACATAAAGAACATTGTGTAAAGATAATGGACGAGAAGAGAAAGGTAAGTGTGTAGAACCCTTGTGAGTTATTGGGAGTCCATTTCCATCACCAATGATGACTTCTTTGCCGCCCGTATATGGATGATGGAGAGCCAAGTTGGCTAGGTCAGAGGAGATGTGATGAGTGGTGCCGGAGTCGAGAAGCCATGGTTGAGTAAGTTGGGAGCTTCCAGCTGCAAAGTTGGCGCATGGTTGCTATGAGGAAGGATCTTATAGAATACCAGTGTTCTGCATTGAAAATTGAGGGCATCGTCTTGCACTATGACCTTGAGTACCGCAGATTTGGCATTTGCCAAGGTATGGTCGTGGTTGCCACGTGGAGGTGCGAGTGTTGGTCTGTGGACGTGATTGTGACTACCATGGTTGATTGTGCCTGTTGTTTTTGGTGTTGTTTTTGAAGTGATTTGTGGCCACATTGGCAGAGACAATAAATGTTTGTGGTGACTGTGTAGTCAGGATTTTAGCTTCGTAATTGATCAACTTTTCATGTAGCTCGGTGAGAGTTGGTGGAGTGTCTCTGGCTTCAATTTGATCGATGACAGATTTATAGTCTTCTAGTAAGCCTTTCTAACACATACTCAATTTGATCGTCATGATCAATTTTTTTTCCGAGAAGAGCTAGCTGGTCGAAACGCATTGTGAGTCCTTGAAGATACTCATCGACCGTTTTGGTACCCTTAGTCCACTGTTTGATCTGGTACTTGACTTGTTTGACATGTCCTCTGCTTGGTTTTGTGTAGGTCGATGCAAGTGTTGCCCACACTTCAGCCGTAGTGTTGGCTTTGGAGAGGATGGGTTGAATAGACATTGAAATTGCACCTAAGATGGCGCTGGCGCTGTAAATCAACTTGTCTTGATGTTTGTGATAGGTATGTTCTGGATTTTTTGTGTTGACACCATCGATGATGATGGTTGCCGGAACAGGATTGGTGTTCGTGTCAAGAAAGTCAGCCAAGTCATAGCCGTCAAGCAACGCATGAACTTGACGTCTCCACATAATGTAGTTAGAAGCATTAAGCTTAGTGACATTTGTCATATTGACATGAATGAGGGAACTTTGAGTGAGAGAGATAGTTTCAGAGGTATTTAGGCCATTGTTGAGAGAAGAAGCGTTGATGGTGGAAGCCATAGTGAAGGAAAAAAAAATTTGAAGAAGAAGAGAAAAGAAGACAATGAGACAGGATCGAGAGGTTCTTGATACCATGTAAGAATTATGGAAGTGATGATTTTCATTATGCTATGGTGATTACATTTATATAAAGAAGCAGACAATGTAGAAGGAAATACAATATTGTATAGAATAATAGAAAATATGTGATTGAGTTGATTTGGTATTATGAAAATCCCAATTATCATAAATGAGAATTACTAATACCCGCCACCTTCTGCTCACAAGACCAAGGCAAAAACAATGGTTATGTCGTATCGATTATATATATATAATCTTTCACCGTTAGCAAATGCGATACAAGAAAAGGTTAATCTATATATTGAACTACGTAATATAAATATTTAATTCATAAATGTGTGTGGTTAAGCTCAGTTATTTGAACAGAAAGAGTAAGTTCATAAGAATTAGTTAGGAAATAGTCTTCTTTACTTTTTTTTTTTACAAAGTCATCTCAATTTTTGATGTTGAATTGCTAACATATATCCATAGAAATGATCAACAAATAAGGTGTATTATGTTTGTCTACGTCGAAGACTATTCCTTAAAGTCAGTCACTCAGACTATACGGTTTCACATGTGTGTTTACGTCGAAGACTCTTTTTAATTATAGGCAGTCAGACTTAATGGTCTTCGTACGCTACGTCATTCTAAACCTGATGATTAAAATTTGAGTTGCTATAAATGTAAATTTTCTTAATGATTTCTATTATGAAATTTATCCCAAAATCATTTAAATTTTATTTTAATTCAACCACAAACATTTTCTTAAAGAAGAAGAAAGACTAACCTTGATCCATGCTTGATTGAGTTTAGTATAGAATCAATTCATCATTTGATTTTTTCTTCCATTTTACCGCTTTGTTGATGATTCCTTGTAATGGAGAAAGAATCCAAATCCTTCTTTTCTTCTCTTATTTATAGTGACGTTTGTTGTTATGTTACGTTCAAATTATATTGAACAAAATGTAACTTCCATTCACAACTGCCACTTACTCATGTATATATACATATATATGCATCGTGGCAGGGCTGGCCCATAGTCACATAACGCCTAATGCACACTAAATAAATGATGCCCTTTGTCCGTAAAATTTGTTTCCAAAAAATGTAGTATCACTCACACTTAATTGCCTAAAATGTCATATGAAAACATCAATACATTATTATCCATGAAAAATAATCCTTCTTACTTTTTTTATTGCAAAATCATTTATCAACTTTGAATAATCGAGCTCTTCAACCAAAGCATGTACATTGATATCATCGTCAATCCATTCAATCGCTCTTGAGACATAGTCGATCGTAAATACTTCTTTATAAGGTTCAATTTCGAAAAACTTCTTTCTGCACAAGCTACATAAACTAGAATTCTCAGTAAAATGAGATAAGCGATCTATTTATTGTGATAACAACCATCCATTTTTTCAAAAATTCCAACACCTTGACCGGTTTTGTGATTTCTCTTGGCAACATTTCTCTTAGAAGTTTAAGTTCCATAAATAGATCTTTTCCCTCTACATCTGTATGACCATCATGTTTTAGAGAAGGTTCAAGCTTCATACAAAATGTCATCAAATCATCATTTTTTGCTATTTTAGATTCTTCAAACCGAACAAAAATCCAAAAATCTCCTCATAACACTGAAATTACTCAAATCTAACCTCAAGTGACATTATAGCTTTATCCACTATGTTGATGAAGTAATCAATCATAAAACTTTCTTTTGCAGTTAATTTTCTACTCTCTTGCACTTTCTCAGCATCTTCACCATATTGCATTTTTCTTTTCATCAAACGTTTTGATTGTGTAGGAAAAACTGGTTCAATCTCCATTTCAATGGAAATTTCTGTAATTTCAGCTTTTGCTTTCTCAAAACCTATTTCTCTATAATTTTTTCAAATAACCAACAAATCCTCCTAATTGAGAAATAGCAGCTTCAAGATCCATATCCTCGGACTCGGACTATAAGGTTTTGCTCACTATATTGACAGCAGAAAGCAAATCATACCATATTACCATTCCAAACAAAAATTCAAATCCTCCGATTCCATGTGTTTCACTCACTGCAAGAGACTCAACATCACTACGGTTTCCTGGATTATCACTTTTTTTGCCAAGTGAAACAAAGCAGCTCGTATCTTTGAAACTTGAAACCTTATTGGCTTAACACGATCAATACGATTTTTCCAACGAGTTTGTGATAATGGTTTAAGTGTAATATCATTCAGGTTCCTCTATACACTTCCCAATTGTTGGTTGAAGATGAAAATAGGACGTATATACGCTGACCAATGCCAAAGAATGAAACATGTTTCTCTGATGAGGAAACCATATCACAAAGTGCAAGATTGAGACTATGACACTCACATGGAGTGTAAAATGCCCTTGGATTTATATCAAGTAGTCTTTTCTAAACTCTTTTATGTTTTCTTTTCATATTTGGTCCATTGTCGTAACCTTGTCCTCTTACATATTCAACTTTAGATCAGCCAATACTTCTTTGAAGAGTGTTGAAAATGCCTTCTCCTCTCTTGTTTTTGATTTCCAAAAGGTCAAAAAGAACTCCTCAATCTTGGGAGAGGTTGTCAAAACATCCACACATCAAATTAGAAGGGTCATTTGTTCTTTACGACTAACGTCAGGAGTAGAATCTAAAATGACTGAAAAATATTTTGCATCTTGAATCTTCTTTAGATAATCATCTTAATCTCATTACCAAAAAATTCTATCAATTCATTCTGAATATTATGGCTAAGATGATGGTAATGAGTTTCACCTTTATCAATCCGTCGAATGTGTTCTTTCATTATTTGATCAAAGCCTCCAATCATCTTGATAAAAGCCAGAAAACTCCCACTGGTCGGATCACTAGTCTTCTCGTTTTTGCCACGAAATGCTAAATATCTTTCTGCTAGTGTCTTTACCACTATAATTATTCTCAGCATCACATCTCTCCAATGCTTTCTCCTACTTAAATGCCTCCTGCAAATGCTTATCAATAGTTTCATTTCTTCAGTCTCACTTCTAACTTTGTCCAACGAGTCATGCAAATAATATGATGATGACTAGTTTCATGACTTTTCAGCTTTTGCGAAGCATTTCTCCAGTCATCATATTCAGTTCTTGCTAAAACAGGAGAATTTGCTTATTTTGTGAATAATTTACAGCAAAAACAAAAAATCTTGTTTTCAGCTTTTGAGTAATCTAACCATTTTATGTCTTGCTTCTCTCTATTGCGTATTTTTCTTGTATAAGAGGAATAAGTGAAACATCTATCAACTTCATCTCTTCGGAAGATATAACCTCCCGACAGTCTTGTGGGTGGACCTTTCTCAAAAAGAAATCTCTTATTCTCTCATCAATTTTTCCCCAACTTCCAGGATCATCCATATCCACATTCTCAAATTGTTCTCTCTTTTCATTCAGACCATCTACAGCATCTCCAAAAAGTTCTTCTACACTTTTTTCATCTGCATCTTCTTCACTGGTAACATGTTCTTCATCTTCATTGTTTATCTCAGGATTCTCAGCCCTAGCATTCTCATAACTAGTTTCAGATTTTTTAGTTCTCGTCACATACTTCAGCATATCATTAGTTTGAGAATTCATCACTTCATCTTGCCTTTTCTCCTCTTCCTATTATCATTACCGCATGGCTGGTTTTGAATTCTAGTACACGACAACATTTTTCTACAAATTAATAAACAAACTAGACTTAGACAACATAGCAAATTGAATTAAGTTAGACTTAGACAACTAAAGTGAACAAAAAGTTATGTTTTGTAACTTTACGTTATCTAACATTAACAACATAGCAAATCGAATTAATTTAGACATAGACAGCTAAATCAAACTTTAACTTTATGGTATGAACAACGTTGACAGATCAGCTTAATTTGATTTCAAAGGCAACAATAAATAACGTCCTTAGACTTAGACAGAATAGAAATACACAAGCCAATAATTAATAATTTTCACTTTGAAATCGAATTAAGCTTGTGTGAAAATCTAATAACTGTTGTTAAATTTCGGTTTAGATGTTCAACTATTCATGCATTAAAAAAAATTTCAGAAAAACTTAAGAAAAAACAGAGTAGGAAATCTGGAGGACAAAGAAAAGAAGACATACTTAAAATAATAAGTTCCCTTCTAATTCAACCAGTGGAATTGTTGAAGAATCTCTTGAAGAAGGGATATTGAAGAATGAAGATGAAGATTGGATTGGTGCCTGCTTGTGATTGGGGTGAAGAAGCGAAATAGTCAAATATTTTATTTTTTTGCTTATGCTAATTGTTACATAATTAAAGTAAATCTAATTAAAATTATATAATAAAAGAAATCTAACTAAATCAGAATATTTTGAACTTAAAAAATGGAAAAATAAATTGTTAATAATAGAAATTGTTGAGTGGGGTTTGATCTTGGCACAAGAGAAACAAAAGGAAACAAAATTTAACTACTAAACCAAAGAAATATATCTGAACATGATGCCCCTAGAATTGTTATAATATTTGGTGCCTAAAACCTTAGATTTATGGGCTTTACCCAGGGTTGGGCATGCATTGTGCCCTTTTATGTAGTTCTTAATTATCCACCATATCTGCACATATATACACATACATATATATAACTATTATAGAAGAATTTTTACAATATAATAAGGTAAGGGAGTAGGGATATCAATCATCCAGATTCTAATTCTGTTAATCAAAACCAGTCCATCATGGTGTCATATTTTGTATTAAAATCCTTAATTTTTAGTATGAACTTGATCCTAATAATTAAACCAAGACACATAGGTCACATAAGAGTAAAATATTCTTACATTCTCCCACTTGACCTTTGTGTCGACTTAATGGTTTAATACTTTAATGTGCACTTTTATATCAAGGTCATTTGACATTTCACTTCTATACTAAAATTAAAACTGATCAAATCATGGCACGGTCACACATCATTGAGTGACATACTTTCTTCCATGTATATCACAAATCTACTCCAATTTTATAGTATTCTTTTATATTGAGAATAACCTTAATGCTCAAAATAACCATGTTATCTATGAACCATAAATGTGTACACATACTTTAATGATAATACGTTCAATAAAACAGAAACCTAATCTTTAAGTGAATTCCCAGTGTCACATACATAATGAACAAACGATAATCAATTCTATAAGACTTTATCTATAACACTCATACACTCTACATAGCCAATGAACGCCTTGAGTGGTAGACCCTTAGTTAACGAATCCACTACCGTCATATCCGTTTTTAAATGCTCAGATGACACTCTATATTTCTGAAATTTTTCTTTGACCGACAAATACTTTAACTCCATATGCTTAGCACCCTTCGAGTATTTGTCATTCTTTGAAAAGAAGACAACTGCAGAATTATCATAAGAAATTCTCAACGGCCTGGCTATGGTGTCGACAATCCCAAGCTCCGATATAAAATTCTACAGCCATAATGCATGAATTGTGGCCTCAGAGCATGCCACAAATTCGAACACCATAGTGAAAGTAGCAATGACAGAATGCTTTCCACTTTTCTATGATATTGGTCCTCCAAATAATAGGAACAAATAACCAAATGTTGATTTCCTGCTATCGACACATCCGACATAATATGCATCTAAATATCCGATGACCTCTAGATTATCAGATCTTCTGTATATAAGCATATGCTCTTTGGTGCCCTACAAGTATCTGAGAACCTTCTTTGCAACTTTCCAGTGGTCCATTCCAGGGTTACTTTGATATCGACCCAACATACCAATACCAAAACTAATATATGATCGAGTACATTTCCGAACATTGTTCAAACTCCCAACCACTGATGCATAGTGAAATATTTCCATTTTTTATGCTCCAATCATTTCTTCGACATTGCATTTTATTGAACTTGTCCCCTTTCTGAGTTATAGCTACCCCGCCGAAGCAATTATCCATGATGTATCTCTCTAAGATCTTATTTATATATCTTTTTGAGTCAAACTTAACAATCCTTATGATTTATCCCGAATTATTTCTATTCCAATCACATATGATGCCTCACCCATATCTTTCATTTTAAAGTTCTTAGGGAGATACTTCTTTATATCATGTAGTATGTCCAAGAAGCAAAATGCCATCAACATATAGTACTAAAACCACAAGTTTTTTCTCACTAACATTTATGTAGATACATCGATCAATGATCATCTCTACGAATCAATGATATCATTATATTTTAAATACCACTGGCTGGAAGCTTGTTTCAGTCTAATGGCTTTCTCAGCCTACACACCAGATGTTCATTTATTGTGGTCACGAACCCTTCAAGTTAGTCTATATATACTTCCTCCTCAACCTCTCCATTCAGAATGGCGGTTTTCACATTCGTTTGGTGAAGCTCAAGATCATAATGAGCTGCCAACCCCAAAAAAATTCTAAGAGAATCCTCTATGAAACTAGAAAGGTCTCTTTATAGTCAACACAATCTTTTTGGGTGAAACTTTTAGCAACAAGGCGAGCCTTGTATATTTCAATGTTAACTTTTAAGTCGCATTTGTCTTAAAGACCCATTTAGAACCAACGATTTTAAAACCCAGACAACTCTACTAAGTCCAAAACTTTGGTATCATCCATAGAATTTATTTCTTCTTATGCGGCAATAAACCACTTTTCTGAATTTTCACTTTCCATGGCTTTTTGGAATGTGTTCGGGTCTTCATCAAGGCTTAAGTCACATTCACTTTCAATTCATAAACCACATAGTCGTTTTTAATGGCAGATCTTTCTTCTCTTACAGATGGCCTTAATGGTTCTTGTGGTACATTATTCTCTTCTTGAATAGTGACAGGTTCATCAATTTGTGGGATTGGCACATCATCATGTTGTTCTAATATCTCATTCGACTGTGATGTAACAATAGGTACAACAACCTCAAGTGCAACAACTGGTGAAGGAACTTCAACTTGGACTTCTTGAATGTCCACTTTTCATTGTTCAACACTCCCACTTCTTTCACCATTTTCAAAAAACCTAGCATTACTCGTTTCCACTATTCTCGTACTATGGTACGACAATAAAATGTTACACTTTTGATTTTTCAGCATAGCCAATGAAGAATCCACTGACAGTCCTAGTATCAAGATTCTTTTCAAGTGGATTATATAACCATACTTCTGCTGGTTAACCCCAGACACAAAGATGCTTTAAACTAGGTTTCCTTCCCGTCCACAGTTCAAAAGGGGTATTAGGAACTACCTTACTAGGAACCCGGTTCAGCACATACGTTATAGTCTGTAATGCATATATCCATATATACACAACAAAAGAGGTAAATAAAAATTACCTAACAGCTCCTAACCATATCCGTTAATGTATAGTTCTGCCTCTCAGTTACACCATTATGCTAAGGAATACCATGCATTGTGTACTATGCATAAATGTCTTTACTTTCAAGTAACTTTGCAAATGGACCTGAAATTCTCCATTTTCATCAAACTTTCCGTAAATTCACCATTTATATCAGATTTCACAACTTTTACTTTTCTATCTAACTACCTTTCCACTTCATCAACGAACATCTCTAAGACATTCATAGACTGAGACTTTTCATGCAGTAGATAAGTATATCCGTCAAGTGAGTAATCATCAATAAAGGTGATAAAGTATTTTTCTCCGCTCTAAGACAGAGCTTCAAATGGACGAAAAATATCGGTGTGTATTATTTCAAGTAGTTGAGTGCTTCTTGTGGCCAGTTTTTCACAATATTTTAGTTTGATATCCTTTAATTCAATCTAAACATACATCTAAGTCACTAAAATCCAATTGAGGAAGAATTTTATTCTCTACCAACCTCAATATCCTTTCTTTTGAAATGTCACCTAATGATTGATGCCACAAGAAAGCTGAACTTTCATAGATACACTACACTTAATACCTTGAATTTTAATATTAAACAAGGATTCATAAAACTTTGCATCAACATTGAACCGATAAAGTGATTCAAACAATGTACCACTGCCTTAAAAGTAATTATTTCGGTACAATGAGAAAATACCATGTCCAACATTGACATCAAAATCTAAATTGTCCAATCTACTTACGCAAACAAGATTTCTAGCACATTAAGTACATAGAGACACCCTTCAAGATCTACAAAACACCCAGTGTCTAAGATCAATCTATAATTCCCAATGCCTTCAATTCATGCCTTCATCTTGTTTCCCGTAAGAAACCAGATCGATCGATCCTGACTAAATCGACATGTCCAAGAAAAATGGAAACTTTGCCTCTTTTCCTTTTGTGATTAGGATTTCGACTTAGACCTGTTTAGGAGTATAAATATTAGTTTTTTTGAACTTCTATCTATTATTATCACTTCGATCAAGAATTTATAAAATTACAGAGATATCATTCATATCCATATACTCTAAACAAAGAGAATAAAAAATGGTACAATATAAGAAGCAAAATTGACACTACTACTTCTTCAGACTTACTTGCTAACATGTTAACAACTCTGTTATATTCCTTCTTCGTACTCGAACTCCATCATTGCGATTCTTGGCTATCACCTAACTATGACGCACTAAAATAATTTTTAAAATCTCAAAACACCACTGCATGAGGACTTCAGACTTCATAACCAATGGTTGACTCTATATGAATTTATGTTTAGCCTAGACTTTGAAAAACCAACAGAAAAAACCGGCAGAAACACCACAAATGATAACTTCGCCAGACTCAAACTCTACAAAGAGCGACATAAAACTACCTCAAAGAAAACCATAGTGGAAAATACGACTCATTTAACCTCCAATATACTCTACAAAACTATTATACATGGTAAACGTCATACTCTTTAATCCAGAATCCCAAGTTACCAACGGCTTACAAACCTGAAAGTAGTTGATTTTGGTAAAATTTACCCCACCAGCGGAGATCATAATAACCAACACCAAAAACAACACTAGCATGATGGCTGGCGGACAGAGACTCTATGAAAGAGGGAAAAGACGATTCCATTGTGTCTCCAACATTTTAGTTACTCTTGTGTGAAGACTGTTTTGAAGACTCTAAAAACTCCACTGTACAAAACCCAACCGGTGGTGTTGAGGGTGGGGAACAGTCATCATTGGCAAAAGAATGGTGAGATCTTTGGCAAAACATATAAATATATTGAATTTTATATGTGTTGAAGAGACACGACGAAAGGACATATTGAATTTTTATTTTATAGATAAATTATGAATTATACATAATATAATTAGAATGAGAACAATCAATGCCGGAGTCGACGCCAACCAACAAATTTACAGAAAAATGAAGAAAAAAAGTTGATTTGGAATATCACTTTTGAAAAAAATTGAGAGAGAAGACAGTTAGAGAGAGGTTAGAGAGAGAGGGTTAATTACAACATATAAATATAAATAAATAAATAAATATCAGTTTTTAGCCATTATTTAGGCTACACAGCTCTTATTATCAGACTTTTGGCGTTTGGAATTTTTATGATTATGAGTTTATATTCATCTTTCTGTTATTCATCTTTCTCCGAATCTGAGTAATACATTAGTTATGGTTTAGGGTTTCAAAGGAATGAAGAATCATTGAATCAGACACAAATATGATTTTGTCTTCTCTTATCTTCATCTATAGCTGTTTTTATTGTTTAGGTTGAAATGATCACTTAGTTTATGATCTAGAGTTTAACTTATTCATAAAATTTTTTATATGTTTTTGGATAGAACATAGGTGAGCGGATTGTCCTTAGCCAACAAAATTTGATGCTAAGGCGATCCGTGAACACGTCGAACCCACTTGTTAATCTTGTCTAGGATTTTAAGTTCAAAAGATAGTATAGATACTTAGGTGGCGAGACAAAGTAATTGATTTCACGATAGTTGATTGGTTAGAATTTTATGTTCGAGTTCTACATAGTTCTTATTAGTGCCCTTAATAGTTGTATTGTTCGTGATCTCTAATTTCTGACAAATATTCCTAAAGCCTAACGCCTTTAATCCATAAGTTTTCATTATTTATTTACTTACTTGTTTACATTATTGCAATTAAAAATCTCAAACTCCATATTTTGTCTTAGCTTAGCATTCATTCATTAGAATTAAAGTGTGACACTTGGTCTCTGTGGATTCGATACCTAGGATAATATAACAATTGTTGTGCACTTGCGGTAGTTGTAATAGGGTTATAATTCTATGTATCAAGTCTTTGGCGCTGTTACTTGAGACCGATTGCATTACCTTCGAATCTAAGAATGAATCTTAGTCTAAGATTTACTAATTTAGTTTCATTTTTGCTTGCTTGTGTGTTTCAGGTGCATGCATAGAAGAAGTTAAGGCTCTACCAACCTCCTACAACTCACCAACTCTAAGCTAGCAAGAATAGAATGCGCTAACAACAAGACTACAAAATCGAAGTTGAAGCTAGCCAACATGGGTGATAATTTTGACAACCAAAACCGTGCACTTGTTGATGCTCTAGCCGCTGCAACTGCTCAGCTCCAAGAATTACAACATGAGTTGCAGCAGTTGCGTCAACAGCAACAACAACGACAAACACAGCAACAAGCACATCGCGCTACTGGGAACACTGACATACCCCACACGTTCTATCAGAACAAAGTTGCTATCTATCCACCAGAGATTGCGAGGCATAACTATGAAATCAAGTCTCAGTTAATCCCATTGGTGAAGCAGCATCTTTTACATGGTTTGCCAGCTGAGAACACAGTGGATCATATTGAGAATCTTGAGGAAATCTACAACACAACTAAGTCTAATGGGGTATCCGTTGATTACCTCAGATGTTTGTTGTTCTCTCTCTTTAGCATAAAAGGCACTGAGATGGCTTAAATTAATACCTGATGGGTTTTAAGGTTTTGGGATGAATGCAGAGCTGCTTTCCTATATCACTTCTACACTAAGTCCAAGACAGTTTCTCTGCAGAATAAGATCGCTACATTTATACAGATTTCCAAAGAGTTCTTTAATGAGGCTTGGAAGAGATTTAAGTAGTATCATAGAGAGTGTCCTCATCATGGGTATTCAGAGGAGTAGATTCTCAGCATCTTTTGTGATAGGTTGATTAGGATTACAAGAATGCTCTCAATGGTGCAAATAATGGGGATTTCATGACTTAGAGTGTTACAAGATCATACAAGCTGATAAAGAACTTGGCTACAAAGACCAAGTGTCACACTTCAATTCTAATGAATGAATGCTAAGCTCAGACAAAATATGGAGTTTGGTATTTTGTGAAATGCAATAAGTAAATTAAAAAAGTAAATAAGAGATGTAAACCGATGGATTAAAAACATTAGGCTTTAGGGATATTTTCTAGAAATCATAGATCATGAACCAGACAACTATTCAGAACACTAATAAGAACTATCTAGAACTCGAACATAATAGTCTAACCAATCCACTGTCGTGGCATTAATTACTTTGTCTAGACACCTAAGTATCTAAACTGTGGTTTGAACTTCAAATCAAAGATAAGCATTAACAAGCGTGTTTGATATGTTCACAGATCGCCTTAGCATCATAGCATCAGGTTTTGTTCGCTAAAGACAATCCGCTCACCTATGTTCTATCTAGCAACCTATAACACTTTTGATGAATAAATTAAACCCTAGATCATAGACTAAGTGATTAGTTCAGCTTAAACAATAAGAGCAACTATAGATGAAGATTACAGAAGATAAAGTCTTTTTGTGTTTGATTCAATGATTCTTCATTCCTTTGAAACCCTAAACCCTAACTAATGGATTACTTAAACATGGAGAAATATGAATAACATATAGATGAAAGTAAACTCATAATCAAATTAAATCAATAAGAATTCTAAAAAGGCACATAAATCTTCTCAAGAGATGTAGAATCAAAGATTTCTTCTCCCTAAAAGTTTACAAATTCCTAAGCAACAAGTCTGATAATAAGAGTAGTGTGTCACCTAAAATGGCTAAAATAAGTATTTATACATTCTAAATACGTTTAGGTCAAAATCCTAATCACAAAAGGAAAAGAGGCAATATTTCCATTTTCTTGGGCAGGTCAATTTGGACTTGGCTCGATCGATCTAAAGTTGGTTCGATCGATCTATCTGGTAAATTGGATCGTTCGGGCTTGACTATGGATCGATCGATGTTACTGTGTCTGGTCGATCTAATTTTTCACAGCAAAATGTTGGTGACGGTGGATCAATCGATCGATTTGAAGATACACGACAAACTCCTCGTATTTAGGATCGATCGATCGATCTAGAGATACACGGCAAACTCTTTGAATTTGGGATCGATCGATCCGTCTGGCGGATCGATTGATCTGGATAATTACGAAAAAATCTTTAGATTGACGGATCGATTGATCCTCATTTGGATCAATCGATTCAAATAAGATCAATCGATCTGAACACTCCAAATGCCCTTCTTTTTATTCTTTTGTTCCAAATTTTGCTTACAATACAATAGGTTGTTCCTAAGCATAAACGTATATGTATTTGAAAAAAAAACTCAAAAAATGTTGAAAAAACTTTATATAACTTATTAGACCTAAGTTAAAATGCGTTAAATATACAACATATTCATTCCCTTAAATGAGCCACGGATAAAATGTTCCGAAGTTATAGGCTATGCTTGTTTGTAGATTTTGAAGTATTTTAATAAGATGAAAAGTATAAAGTAAAATAAACAATTATTCATAGACGAAAAAAGTGAATTTTATTATTAAATTAGTAGAACTGCACGCTGATGAATATGGATGGTGATTACAGATTTTTCTTTCTTTGTATATGGTAAAACATTTATAGATCTACAAAGTTAATTTTTATCTTCCACCATTAGCATGACATGTTCTTTTAATGGAAACAGTTAAAAACATATGAGCTCAAATATAGTTTGATCTGAAAGATAATTGAAGTTCTAGTTTGTGATCATGGACTTTTACAAATACTTGAGCTTGTCGATAATATATCTATATGTTGCTTTAGATCCCAAGAAAAGAGTTCATTATATATAGATCAAAATCAAAGTATAAATGGACGCAGTTTCAACTTAATATGAAAATCAAGCAAAGAGGAACATCCTTGTATGTCAGAAGCTGAGAGACATTTTCAACAAATAACTTTTGCATATGTGATTTACAAGGATGTGATGATAACGTGTCATCATCACCATACCTAAAAGCGGATGCAAGGTAGTAGTTAGTTATGGGCACTCATTGAAATATTAATATTAGAAATTTTAGTGCTAAAATGTTGCTAAAATTGATTAGACGAGATGGTTTAAATTTATGGTGCCCCCTCTTACTCCAAATTCAAGTCCTCATTTTTGTCTTTTGTATTTTTATTACCAATTATGCACCAATGACATACATCAAAAAGTTTGATCTTTTAGCTTGGACTTCCTTTTGGCAGTTTTTTTCTTAAAGCTAGTGGAGGCCTTTGGAGGAACCTTATGTTTTTCCTTTTCTTTGTGTTCAACTACATTTGCATTATGCTATCCACTATGTACATCATATGCGTTGCTGTTTGTGGACTCAATCCGCAGTTTGACAATCAAGTCTTCAATACTCATAGCCATTTGCTTATGCTTGAGATAGTTTTTGATAGTTATTCAACCTTGAACAAGCTTTTCAATGAAGCAAGAAACTGTAAACATCTCATAGATTTTCATACCTTCAGATTCTATAGCATGTGTCAGCAACGTGAACGCTTTTACTTGTTCCATGAATGGTTCTAAATTAACTATTTGGAAATCCAGAAATTTTGCCATTGCAAATTTCTGAGTAAACCTCCAACTTGTACTTTTTTTCTAAGGCAACCATAACTAGTTCCTTTAAATTCCTGACTATATAGTATATACAACAAACAGTGGGTTGATTAGGCGATTTTGAACCCATCCTCTTCATAAAAATTCCCAAGGAGAAAGGATAGGCTTAAATACTTCTCAAGAATTAACATGGACAGAAATAATAACATTTATGCTGCCGCATTTTAAAACCTTTTATTAATCGAAATTTTCTGGCACTAGTTCTTACATTTACATCACTAAGCATTGACAAGAGAACAGGAAAGGCATCTACTAGGAGCGTTATGGATGGCAAAGTCACAGGTGGCAGACCATTCTGAAACTAAATTTGGGTATCAACTCACTCGACATGTTGCCACCAACAGATCTAGTAGGAACATCCGAGATGTTTGAGATAGCGTTCTTGTTGTTCACATCAGCGTTATAAGTCATACTTGAAATGAATCTGTTTAGAAATAAGCAAACCAGAGTCTTTACACTAATGAAGAACAGAATTTCAATAGTGATTTATGTATAGAAGCGTTAGTAGAAGTTGCTAAAAAAGAGTTCCTAGTAACCGTTTGAGATCGCGGAGATGTATAATAAAATTTGGGAAAAATATCAATAAAATCACGAACTTTTAAATTTAAATTATTTAAAACATAAACTTTGTTGTATGCCATTTAAATCATCAACTTTTGTTTACTATGTTTTTTAGATATGAAGTTTCGTTGACTAGCCAAACAAGACATATCGTTAAATCCGATAACAGAACAATTAACGGATGTTAATATACCATTAACCACTCTCCGTTAGTAACAAAACGACGTCGTTTTGAAAGAGAAAATGTTGTTTTCAAATTTAGGCCATTTAAAACATGAACTTGTTGTAGGCCATTTAAATCATCAATTTTCGTTATCTACGTTCTTTAAACATGAACTTTCGTTGATTTTGCCAAACCATTCAATATAACAAAAACTGCAAAAAAGTATCTTTAATCATTATATCTATACAATCATGAAATAATTTACAAAAATCTAACTCGATTAATTATGGTTAAAATTGTTAAAATTATAAACCAAAGAAAATCAAACCATTTAGAAACCGATGGAAATACGGTTTGGTACGGTTTGATTTTCTTTGGTTTATGGTTTTAACAATTTTTAACTGTAATTAATTGGATTCGATTTTTATAAATCATTTCATGATTGTATAGATATAATGATTAAAAGCACTCTTTTATAAAAAAAAATACAAACAATACATATTGAGAAAGAAAACAATACATATTTAACAGTTTTTGGTTTTATAAAAATATAAATAATTTAGAAACCGATTGAAATACAGTTTGGTACGATTTGATTTTATGATTGTATAGTTATAATGATTAAATGCACTATTTTTTGTAATTTTTGTTCTATTGGATAGTTTGGTTGGGTCAACGAAACTTCATGTTTAAAAAACGTAGGCAACGAAAATTAATGATTTAAATGGTTTACAACAAGTTCATGTTTTAAATGGCCTAAATTTGAAAGTTTGTAATTTTATTGACATTTTCATCCTTCAAAACAACATTGTTTTGTTACTAACGGAGAATGGTTAATGAACGGAGAATGGTTAATGACAGATTAACACCCGTTAGTTGTTCTGTTATCGAATTTAATGACATGTCTTATTCGACTGGGTCAATAAAAATTTATGATTAAAAAACGTAATCAACAAAAATTAATAATTTAAATGAGTTATAACAAAATTCATGTTTTAAATAAAATAAAATAAAAAATTCGTGATTTTATTGATATTCTTTCCAATAAAATTTTAAGCGGAACTCGCTTGAAAGTGGTCGTGTAATCCGCTTTAGATCGTTTAATTTAATAAACATGGTGAAGGTTTAGAGAAGAGCTTATGGGCGATTACAGTTGAAATAAGTTACATTAGGAGTGGGAAAGTTTACCGTAGCTAGATAAATAAGACATAAACAGTACAAAGGGAGAGATAAATCGTCATTTGTAGGTGGGAATAGTACAATTAGCCCATAAATATATTTGTCAATTCGGGTATTAAAATTATAGTTGATGTGGCAATTTTTTTACATCTCACTCAATGAAGAGCCTCTTCATCTTTTATACATAAGATGTTTTGATTAGTTAAGTTAAATGATATATGTTGACCAAAATAAAATTAGATGATATATTTGATCTTTCTTAAATCACTTTATATACATGATATATTTTATCTGATTTTTCCTCAAAAAATGTCACATCAATTAATTAATATATATAGGAATTAGGATATATGCTTTTACATTGTTCAATTTGAAATAGATTTATATTTATATATCGTTATCTAATGAAAAAAGAAGACATTAATTAAATATATAATTAAAACAAAGTATAAACATACCAACAAACCAATCAGAGAGTTGACATTTACTTTATATATAGTCTTCAAATGTGTACATGTGTGTATGAGCTTTTTGTTTTTCTTCCCGGGTGTTATCCAATTTAGTCAAGATCCAATATTTAAAGATCGATGATAACGTACGTGTTGCAATGTGAAGAGGAGCAATGTTTAAGAGTAGGGTTTCGATAAAGAAAAATGTTGATGTCGTATCGATTATATATAAATAATCTTTTACCGTTAGCAAAGGCGATAGAAGAAAAAGTTGCTATATATTTATATATTTTAACCTACGCAATATAAATATTTAATTCATAAATGTGTGTGGTTAAGCTCAATCATTTGAACACAGAGAGTAGGTTCAAAAGAATTAGGGTCTAGTCTTCTTTAGTTTCTTGTTTTACAAAGTCATCCCAATTTTGTTTTTGATAATAAGTCATCTCAATTTTTTATGTAGTATTCCAAACAAATATCCATAGAAATGATCAACAAAGAAGGTTTTCATGTGTGTTTACGTCGAAGACTCTTTTTAATTATAGTCGTCAAACTGTATGGTTTTCCTATATTTCATTCTAAACCTGATGTTTAAAATTTGAATTGCTATGAATACACATGTACATACGTTGAATTTTTTAACCTACAACTTAAACACAAATTAAGATAGAAGAAAATGAAGGGAAACTTATGGTTGATTATATTGTTTTTTGTTCTCTCTTAGGCGATTGCATCTTTTTCTTATATGTGTTAATATCATATTAATGAAATGTTCGGATTTACAAAAGTGATTAACCAATCTAACCTTTGCCAAAAAAAAAAAGAGATAAAAAAACAAAGATTACATAATATAACAAATGTTTTTTTCAAGAGAGAACTTGCTCACATTGCAATCAAAGCTCCAAGAGTTTCAAATCTGCATGTCCACTTGTTTGAAGAGGATCTGAAATGGTGTTGTTCGTTGATTGTGAAGACGATTATTTTGTTCTTTCCGTAGGTGGTAAAATGTTGACCGACAGACAATTGGTAAGAGAAAAATGTTTGTGTTTCGAATAATTGAATTCTCCAAATGAGATGAGTTCCTTATATAGGTGAGTTCGGAGTGAGTTTAAACGCATGTACTTAAAGATGAGATTCTATTGTTATGATTGCATGATATTAGCACATAGAGAGTTATGATTTTGTGACATTATGGTGTAATCAGTTTTGATTTTCGGTTTTGATTTTGGATTTAATCTCACGCATTATGACAAATCTAAAAATACATTGAGAGCATGATTAGACAATATATTTTCATAAAAAATTGTCCCAAAAAAAATGGGCCACTCGACCACGAGACATTCCCAAAGATCCAAAGACCCAGAGCCCCAAGCCCCAAGCCCCAAGCCCCAAGCCCAGGCCTAATCCAATGCATGTGCCTAAGCATGGCCTGGCGGCGGTGGTGGTGGTACGTGCGTGTGGTCTGATCCATCCTCTCTCATATGCACCATAAGTCTTAGCCAGTTTGAACCCTTGTATCACCTTCTAGTCATTTATACTAGAGTGAAAAAGTTTGGCCAAACAATGTGGGAGATTTTATAAATCCCACATACTCACTTACACTCAAATGGATCTATTTTGACACTTGGCCCAAAATCTAATCCATCCTAATTAATTTCTTATTCACATTCTCAAATATTTATAAGCCTAACGCTTATAATAATTTAGATCCAACAATGGATTCGATATCTTCACATATCGCCTTACCATCAGCTTTCATTGGCTAAGGACGATTCACTCATCTATGTTCTATCCGATAACCTATAAGCTTTTGGAGAATAGATTCAATTTAGCATCATAAAACTAGGTAGCTAATCTATTGTAAGCATTAATAATAACAATAGATGAAGACGATATAAGATAAAAAGTCTTAATTGTGTCTGATTTAATGGTTCTTCATTCCTTCGAAACCCTAAACCCTAAGTAGAGAACTACTCAGCCATAGAATCTGAGAAACAACTAAGGTTTGATAAAGAAATCATGAAAAAATCCAATAAAAATCCAAAAGATATCTCTTAACAATGTCTCAGATAAAAGAAAGGTTAGCCTAAACAATGGTTTAAAAACAAGTATTTATAGGTAAAAAAAGTTCTAGGTCAAAATCCTAAACAAATTAGGAAAAAGAGCAATTTTCCATTTTTCTCAGGCAGGTTTTGAGGCTCGAATCGATCAATCTTGTCACAGACAAGTCGATCTGGTTGGCAAACAGGTTCTGGATCGGTCGATCTGGTCGACAGACCGGGTCTGGATCGATCGATTTGGAAACTTACGGCATTTTGGGATCGATCGATCTGGTGTCAGACCGATCGATCTGGTCCTAAGGAATCTCTGAAATCTCCATTGTCGATCTTTTAACATTCATTGAATTCTTTGTAATATGCAGTCTCACAAAGGGATTATTAATCACAACAAAGGTTTAGGAAGGAAGGCTAGTTTGATGGTGGTTGAAGTGTTTAGGTTCTGAAGATGATGAAGATGGATGCAAATCATGGCATAAAATCACAGTGAGACGAAGACCAAATGTTGATACACAACCCTTGAACCTTGGAATTTCTGTAAAAAGCTCTATAAATGTCCTAAATGAGTGTAAGATAAAAAAATTTAACACATAAAGACTTTATTCTTGTTCCTTCTTTATCTTCTTTCCCTTCTTCTCTTTTCTTTCTTCTCTTTTTATTTTTCTACTCTTTTTTTTTCTTTTCTTTTCTCTCTTTTTCATATCTTTTTTTTTCTTGAGAAGGGAAAGCCGGAACCAGTTCTAATCATACATTACATGCACCAAAGACAACTCAACCAATATTATTCTATGTAAAAAAGCATAAGACTTACAAGAGATCCTTGGAACGAAGAGGTGTGTCGGTCCGCATACTCCGTAGTTTTTGCACTTGATTGCACAAGATAGTGATGAAATAGAATGCATGTGGTTTGAATGAAAGGATAAGGTGAAGGTGTGGTACCAAATTAAAGATGAGTTTGGCGATTTGAAGTTCTGAAGAAAGTGATAGAAAAGATGGAATAGAACTTGAATGTTCTGACCCTTGTCGATATCAAGCCCCTAAGTGAGAAGATTATATCAAGTTAAAGGTCTTGTAAGATATAATCAACGTTAGATCATTCAGACTTCGAAAAGATAGGGAACTTCATGTAAGTTGATCCATCGATGGTGTTTCTAATCTTCCTATGCTGAGAACAATCACTGCTAAAAATCTATGGAAAGTTAGTCAACACCAGATGAAAACTAAGAACAACATAATAATATACCCATGTTTGACTCAATAAAACGACACAAAGACTCGGAATAAAATTTTAAAAAATAGCATTAGTCGAGCAAACCCTCCCCCAGACTTACTTCACATCGTCTTGGTGTGAAAATATGCCTTAAGAAGGACATTAGAAATGCAAAAAATAGCATAATTATGATAAAGTAAAATAACCATAAAATAAATACGTACTAGTGGGTTACCTCCCACCAAGCGCTTGTTTAACGTCATTAGTTTGACTGCACCAACGCCTAGGCGTTAGGAGAATCCTTAGAAAGATATGGGTGTGGTGGCGGTGGGTCGAGACGTGGTCCATGTGGTGGTGCCAAAGTTATTCTAGAACTTACTCTTACTCCCCCAAAACTTAGGCTTGTTACACTTATCAATCCTCTGCTCAATGCCAACATAGGAAATATAATCCTTGTTGGGTTTTGTGGAGATAACTTTGTAGAAGACCGTTTTGTCTATGTTTGAGAGACAAATCCTCTTGTTAGGTAGGTCAACTACAGCTCTTGTGGTGGCAAGGAAAGACCTTCCTAGAACCAAGGGTATAGAGGCATCTTTGCTCATCTTGACAACCTGAAATTCAGTAGGTATCAAGCAGTCTCCAATTCATACCTGAAGATCAGTGATGCAGCCTTGGGAACTTGATGATGTGTCATCCAAGAAAGAGAAAATCATGTCCAAAGGCTTTATAGAAGCGATCCCCAAAGATTCAGCAAGTTCAGTTGACATGGCATTCACATTGGTCCCAGTATCGCAGATAGAGTCTTCAAAATCAATGTCGGAGATGGAGCATGGCACGTTGAACTTTCCTGGATCAGGTAATTTGGGCAAGACCTTAAGTGTGGGGATTGGAGCGGGTTCTGGATGCTTCGGATATGGAATCTTAGGAACATAGCCACGTGTTGTGGATGAATGGATCGATGTCTGGTTATCGGATCGATCGATCTGGAGTTGGATCGATCGATCTGGATTCTTACAGGGATCCTTGGCTTGACTGGATCGATCTGGGGTTGGATCGATCGATCTGAAATTTTACGGCTGGACTTAGATGGTAGTGATCGATCGCTCTGGGTAGGTGGAGATCGATCCTGAAACTGGATCGATCGATCTAAATTGTTGGATCGATCGATATGGATGTTGGATCGATCGATCTAAATTGTTACAGCTGGAATGCTCATGGTTGGATCGATCGATCGTTCGTGGGATCGATCGATCTGGAAACTTACGGCTGGAATGCTCATGGTTAGATCGATCGATTTAGAAACTTACGGCTGGAATGCTCATGGTTGGATCAATTGATCGTTGATGGGATCGATCAATCTGGCTTCTTACGGTCTATAGTGGCTTCAGAGGACCGATCGATCGATGAGTGGAACGATCGGTCTGGCTCATGGATCGATCGATCCGGTGAGTCGATCGACCTAGTTGGAGATGAGATTGATCGATCCGGTGAGTGGATCAATCAATCTGAGGCTGCTGCAGAGATTGAATACACAAACTTCCACTCTAGATTATCCATTCTATCATTCACCTCTTGTGCACTCTTTTTCTGACCATCCAAGATCTTCTTAAGCATGTTTTCAAATATAAGCTCTTGAGAAGATTGTGCTTGTTCTTTAATCGTATACACATTTGCCTTTGAACCACTAGAGCCTTCTCCATTCCTTGGGTTTTGTTCCCCCTTCGCTGGAAGGACTCCTTGTTGACGCTTAACCGTTTATGCAGTCTGAGCAACCTAAGTATCAAACAACCTTAGATGAGTGTAGACACCTTAAAACTTACCATTCAGTTCCGTATACATGGCATCTACCTTGGTATTGATCTCATTGGAGGATTTCTGCTGAGAAACAAGGAGTTGTTACATCATACCCTTAAGTTCATTGTGAGATTCATTGGTAGGAGTAGAGAACTGTTGGAATTGTTGTCCTTGAGGCGGATAGACTTGATGTTGAGGATTCTCGACATTGTTGCTGCGGTAAGAGAGATTAGGGTGGCTTCTATAGTTCTGATTGAACCTTCTGTTCTGCAGATACCCCTGGCCTTGCACATAGTTTACTTCTTCATTCTGCCCTTCTAAAATACCCTGAAAACAAACCGCATATGAACCGTCTTCACATTGATTCACTCCTCTCTGATTAGCCTTGAGCAACAAATTTACCTTAGCGGTCAGCTCGTCAATCTTTTGAGACTCTACACCATTTACCTTACGAGAGCGATCATACTCAGGACATCGGTTGTTGGAACTTGCAGCCAAGTTCTTTATTAACATGTACGCACTTGTGATACTCTAAGTCATAAAGTCCCCATTGCTAGCAGCATTCAAAGCATTCTTGTAGTCCCAATCAACTCCATCATAAAAGATGCTAAGTATTTTTTCATCTGAAAACCCATGATGAGGACACTCTCAACGGTATTCCTTGAATCTTTCCCAAGCCTCATAGAATGACTCTCCGGAAAATTGTCCAAAGTTTGTGATCTTATTCCGCAAAACGGCTGTCTTTGACTTGTTGTAGAAATGGTCAAGAAAAGATGCCTGCATTCAGCCCAAGACCTTAAAAAACCAGGAGGTAAAGAATTAAGCCACCTCAAAGCCTTGTCCGCTAAAGAGAATGAGAACAACATACAGCGAATGTAATCAGCGGGTACCCCATTAGACTTTGTTGTGCTGCAAATTTCCTCTAAGTTCTCGATGTGATCCATTGGGTTCTCAGCCGGTAACCCATGGAAGAGATGCTGCTTGGTAACCCATGGAAGAGATGCTGCTTCACCAGTGCAATCAATTGAGACTTAATCTCATAGTCATGTCGTGCAATCTCTGGTGGGTAAATTGTAGCCCTGTTCTTATAGAACGTATGAGGGGTATCCATGTCCCCAATAGTACGCTGCTGAGCCTGTTGTTGTTATTGACGCAACTACTGCAGTTGTTGTTGCAAGTCCGGGAGATGAGCAGTTGTAGTGGCTTGAGCTTCTGCAACCGCGTTGTTGTCGACGTTATAGCCCATGATGGCTAGGTTCAATTGTTCCTTTCTTGCTCTGTTGTTAGTCCGCTATGTTCTAGCGAGTTCTTGATTGGTGAGGTATAGGAGACGTTCAAAACCGTCACTTATCCTTTGCATACACCTGAAAGACAAAAATAAGCAAAACTAAAACGTAATTAATAAATCTTATACTGAGCTTCAAGCGTAGATTCAAAGGCAACGTTTGGTCCCTGTCAACGGCGCCAAAAACTTGATACACGAGTTTTAAATCCAAGTATAGCATTGCAAGTGTGCAGACACGCAATAGTATAGAAGGGATCGAATCCTCAGAGACCAAGTTACACTATGATTCTATCAAATAAATACTAAGCTAAGATGAAAAGAAATATTGTTTGTTTGAGAATGAAACTAAAGAAAACAATTAAAAGTAAATAACAATGTAAACTTATGGATTAAAAGCGCTAGGCTTTAGAGAATTCTCCAGAAATCAGAAATCACAAACCAGGCAACTATTCAGGGCATTATTTAAGAACTATCTTGAACTAGAACAGAAACGTCTAATCAATCCACTTTCAAGGCATTAATTATACTATGTTTAATCACCTAAGTATCTAAACTTTCGCTTGAACTTAAAGTCCTAAACAAGCATGAACTAATGGCTTCGATATGTTCACGTATCGCCTTAACATCAGCTTTTGTTGGCTAAGGACGATCCGCTCATCTATGTTCTATCCGATAACCTATACTCTTTTGGAGAATAGATTCAATCTAGCATCATAAAACTAGGTAGCTAATCTAGTCTAAGCATTAATAATAACAATAGATGAAGATGACATAAGATGAAAGCTCTATTTGTGTCTGATTCAATGGTTCTTCATTCCTTCGAAACCCTAAACCCTAACTAGAGAACTACTCAGCCATTGAAGCTGAGAAACAACCAAGGTTTGATGAAGAACTTATGAAGAAATCCAATAAAAATCCAAAAGATATCTCTTAACAGTATGTCTCAGATAAAAGAAAGGTTAGCCTAAACAATGCCTTAATAACAAGTATTTATAGGTAAAAAAAGTTATAGGTCGAAATCCTAAACAAATTAGGAAAAAAAGCAGTTTTTTCCATTTTTCTCGGGCAGGTTTTGAGGCTCGGATCGATCGATCTGGTCATAGATAGATCGATCTGGTAGGCAGACAGGTCGATCTGGTCGGCAGACAGGTCGATTTAGTCAGCAGACAGATCGATCTGGTTGGCTGACATGTTCTAGATTGGTCGATCTGGTCGACAGACTGGGTCTGGATCGATCGATCTGGACTGGATTGATCGATTTGGAAAGTTATAACATTTTGTGATCGATCGATCTGGTGTCAGACCGATCAATCTGGTTCTTCCCGCCGTCTTCCCTCTTCGCATGATTCATCTGCTTGCCAGACTAGACTGTCTTCACAAAAATTGTCATAACTTTTGATCGCACCGTTGGATCAACTTCAGACAATTTTCAAATGAAAGCTAACTCAAATATCTATCTTGTGTTAAAACTTTAGCTTAATCCATCGGTGTAAGTTCCTAAAATAAAGTTAAACTTCAAACATATCGGCATGATCCTGCATCTTTTGCTCCAAATCTTGCTCCCAAAGGCATTATAACTTTTCCTAGCATGATTTGACCTGATAAAACTATAAAAACACATAGAATGACGTATTTCCATGTATAGCACCAACAACGAGTGCGAAAGGTGTATGATATGCTTTGGAAACACAGAATGCATCTCATACACCTTTCGCACTCGTTGTTGGTGCTATACATGGAAATACGGCATCTGAAACCGCCGTTTAGAGTATTATCAGTGCCCCTAAATTTCCCATGACTTGATCCTCCTGATCCTTTTCATCTCATCTCTGGTGTGTTCTCACTTGAAGAAACGCTCGATGACACTCCATTCTCAACCACATCCCCCAGTTTCCTCGTTTTTAGGATTGTCTACATTTTGATGCGCCAAAAGCCGTAAGTCGCTCCATTGAAATTACTTGTTGTGATAGTATCTCCATAACTCTGATACCATGTGTGAATTTACTCAATGTTTGTTGTGGGAACAAGAATATAGTTTTCTGTTCTGCTCAACCTCTCTCTTTGTCTCTTTCTTATTACTTTTTGTAACTCTCTATGATCGTATCTTGCTCTTATTTGTTTATGAAAAAACACATTAGATACTTTATTGATTCACGATGAAAATATATATACATAATGAAGAAACACAAGTGAAAATGTGTCTCTACAACATAACCAACTAGCAGTGGGCTTATGCACTAGCTTTTGTAAAATATCTTGAGTTGAATGAGCCAAAAACTGTGGGAAAAGCTAAGAGAATATCTTGTAAATTGGGCTGAACACACTGATGATTTCATCTTCAAAAATGTGTATATCATCTATCTTGATGAAGATCACATATCTTGGTCCTCAAAGAAACATTAGGGAGTCGCAATCATCAATGGAAACAAAGTATTGTGCCATCATACATACATCTGCTGAGCTCCACTGGATTTTCTCTCTTCTTATGACGCTTCACATAACATTACCCAAGGCACCGGTTATATATTGCGCCAATATCGGTGCAACTGACTTTTGCGTGAAGCTGGTTTTCACTCCCGAATGAAGCACATTGTGTTACACTATCATTTTGTTCGGGAACATATTTTGTCTGGGTCACTACGTGTAGCTCATGTGATGACTAAAGATCAGCTAGCTGACTCACTCACCAAAACATTACCACAAACACCATTCCAGACTTCGACACACAAGATTGGACTGATCAAACTCCCTCCCTCCATCCTGAGAGGGCGTATAGATATATGTAGTATATCATAAGGTTCAAATGTAATTAGTAAATAAATTTGGACTTCTCTATGCTTTCTTATATATATGATGTAAAATCATTAACCTAATCAATACATTGAGTCATTCAATCTACAGACCCAACGTATTTAGTTATATCAACCTATGAACCTTGGAAATTGAAGGGAGAAACAGATGTTATATCTTGTTTCATTGAAAAGTTTCCTCCATGCTTAATACTCCATCCGTTTCAATACAAGTGTCGTTTAAGATTTTTCCACACAAATTACAAAAACATTTAATTTTTTTGAATTAGTTCTTATTAATATACACTATAATTTTTTTATTGGTCATACATTACAACAGCATGGATATAACTGGAACTTTTCTCAAATATTTACATTGAAAATCTAAAACGACACATATTATTATTATAAACAAAATTCAGGTCCCAGAACAGCACTTAATATGAAACAGATGGAATAATTTTAAAAAATTATCTTTAACTATTAGCAAAAGGCTATGAGACATAAAAACTTAAATGTCAAATTCTGGATTGAGTCCACCCACCACAAGGCAGATGGTGTGGATGAATATGTGGGGATGAGCTCAATTATTTAAACACTATGAGTGATTAAAACATAAGAATTACGACCTAGTCTTCTTATTTTTTTTATTATTATTAGTATTGAGATGACCCAAAATCAGTTCCAAGTCAAATTCTTCTCAATTTTTAATGTAGGATTTCTAGTTATATATACGTGTCTTTTTAAAAAATTATATGTCTTGAAAAAGTCTTGATTGAAATGATCAACAAAGAAGGTTTCCAATGTGTGTTTACGTCAAAGATAATTTTTAATTATGTAGTCAATCAGACTATATGGTTTTCCTACGGTACTTCATTCTAAACCTAACGTTTAAATTTTGAATTGCTATAAATATAAATGGACATACTAGAACTTTTAACCTACAACTACAACACAAACTAAACTATAAGAAAATGAAGGGTAACTTATGGTTGATTGTTTTGTTTTTGGTTCTCCCTTTGGCGATTTCATCTTATGCAGCTTCAACTCAGGCATATCATACCCGCAAACTTTGTAAGTAGTCTCAATCTTTGTCATCCGATTTTCACCATACTTTTCTTTTTATATGACCAACGTCAATTTATCTAACAGTGAGGATAAAAACACCGGGTAGTAAGTCACGACCCGCACCCCAATGTTGTTAGCAAGAGGGAAAGAAAGCATGAGAGCTGGTCGTGGTGATTAGATGGACCATTTTTAAATAGTATTTATTTTATAGTTTTTCTTTTTTTTGTTGTCTGAGTGCTATTTCAACAAGGAATCAACAAAAAAATGTATTTTAATAGGTTTCTACTTACTACATAAATGAGTTAAGAATAAAATTTTCTTCCAGAAACTTCGTTAAAATCAAAGAAAAAATAGCAAAGAAGAATAAAACCAGTGATATGTTATATTGTTTTTTTGGTCGCTGCTACCAGTCCCAGAGATTGGTTTGCTTTATTGTTCGTTTGTTAATCACGGCGACCAACAACCAATTGCAGCGACTAATCGCTATAACTTTTTTTCTATTTTTTAAGATTTTTGCCAAAAAAATATGTCTTTTATATTTTACGATAAAAATTTGTATTTTACGATAAAAATATAAAGTCTATGTACTTTTATATAATTTGATTTGGTTCTATTTAATTTAATTTAATTTATATGATTTTATACTTAATTTAATTTTTAATGAAATTTATTTAATTTATTTTACAAAATTTTATTTTTTATACAAGTTTTTTACCTAGTTTTTAATATTTTTTTTATTTTATACAGTTTTATTTTATTTTACATAATTTTATTTTATTTTATCTAATTTTATATAATTTTTATTATTTTATATAATTTTATTTTAGGATATATAAATTTTTTATTTTTTTTGTTTTATATAATTTGACATTATTTTATTCTAATTTATATAATTTTCGTTTAATTTATATAATTAATTATTATTTTTTATTTCCAGTCGCTAATCGCTTATTTGTTTTGCAGTCGCGTAACTGATCGTAGACTAAAAGATCTAGCGATTGAAAATAATTGTCGTTACAATTGATCGCTGGTAGTTGTAGCAAACGACTGCCGAACGAACAAAATCGACTTCGCTCTGTTCTCTCTCCTCTTTCCCCCCCCTTCTCACCCGATGTCTTCTTCTTCAATTTCTCACCTCCATATGCTCTCTCTGGATTGTCCGATGTAGAGTAATAGTCTGGGGGTTATCTTAGGGTTAGTCTGCCGGTTTGATTCTCCGTGCGGTTATAGGAGTTTAAATTGAATAGCCCCTTGGATTTTGATTACCATTGGTTCATCTTTTCCCTATTTTCCAGGCATAACTGCTACGATAACTACCATTCTCAACAACCCTACAGTTCCAATTTGCTCTTTAAATCCCGAGATATTCATTCCCTACAAGACCATCAACTCCATCTTCCTCACCAATTCATGAATCTCCCATGTTTTAAGGAAAAAAATTGCACCATTCCAAAAATGAACAACAACGGTGACGAGCTCGCTGTCTTTATGGAATTGTATGCTGAAGCAACATGTGCATCTTAGTTTCGTCTTCTGATTTGATCTGCTAATCCCCGAAGACAGAACCTCAGAGCCATCGTGTTTCTTTCCCAGCTTTTGGGGAATGGATAATTCTTATTCTGGTCGTGTTGTAGATCATGGAAGAGCATAGTTCCTCTTCCCATCGAATAAAGCGCTTCACTTGGTGATAGAGAGGTTTTAACCATATTAAAACTACCGCAAGTGCACAGAAACTATTATAGTATCTTAGGGATCGAATCAATATAGACCAAGTGTTACACTTCAATTCCAATGAATGAATGCTAAGGTAAGAAAAAATATGGAGTTCGTTCGTGAAATGCAATAAGTAAACGATAAAAGTAAATAAGAGATGTAAACAATGGATTAAAAGTGTTAGGCCTTCGGGATATTTTTCGGATATCAGATATCACGAACCAGACAACTATTCAGGGTACTAATAAAACAATCTAGAACTCGAACATAATAGTCTAACCAATCCGTTTTCGTGGCATTAATTACTATGTCTAACCATCTAAGTATATAAACTTTCGCTTGAACTTAAAGTCCTAAACAAACATTAACAAGCGGGTTCGATATGTTCACAGATCACCTTAACATCAACTTTTGTTAGCTAAGGACAATCCGTTCACCTATGTTATATCCAGAAATCTACAAGATTTTGGCAAATAGATTTAACCTAAAATCGTAGACTAAGTGATCAGTTCAGCCTAAGCAATAAGAACAACTATCGATAAAGCTTATAGAAGATAAACCCTATTGTGTCTGATTTAATGATTCTTCAGTCCTTTGAAAACCCTAAACTATAACTAATGGATTACTCAGACATGGAAAAAGATACACAACAAATAGATGATAATAAACTCATAATCAAATCAATAAAAATTTCGAAAGGGTTCATAAACTTCTCAAAAGATGTAGAGTCAAAAATTTCTCCCTAAAAGCTTAAAAATTCCAAAGCCAAGAGTCTGAAAATAAAACAGAGCGTAGCCTAAAAAATGGCTAAAAATAGGTATTTATACTACTAAAAACATTTTGGTCGAAATCTAATGACAAAAAGAAATAAAGGCAAAGTCGTTCATGACTAGATCGATCGATCTGATTTCTTACGGTAAATTGGATTCGTCATTCTTGATGATGGATGGATCGATCTTACTGAGTATGGTCGATCTAGTTTTTCACGTCAAAGTGTTGGCGAAGATGAATCGATCGGTCTTGATGAGGAATCGATCGATCCTCGGTTGGATCGATCGATCTGAATGCGTTTGGTCGATCTAGAAATTTACGACAAACTCACAGATACGGGATCGATCGATCCAAGATGGGATCGATTGATCTGGAGATACAAGGAAAACTCCTCAAAATTAGATCGATCGATCTGAAGATACACGCAAATTCCTTAAGTTGATGGATCGATCGATCCAAATGAGGATCAATCGATCTGAGTACTCCAGGTGACATTTTCCAACTTTGCTCCAAAATGCATTCCAAATGCCATAAACTTCTACTAAGCGTATATTGACATGAAAAGACTCATAAAAAGTATAGAAAAGACTACGTATAACCTAATAAACCTAAGCTAAAATGCATTAAATACACAACCTATCAATTCCCCCCAACTTGAATCCTTACTTTTCCTCAAGTAAGAACAAACAAACAAGACAAGTTAAGAAGATAGGTTTGAAAATGGGAACTTATGCACTCCTTTAGATTTCACCGTGCTGAACTTCCCATCATTAAGAACTTAAAAAAAAGTCAAAGAACCATTTAGTACTACATGTACTTTACCACAATCATAGCAAACAATATCCTACTGTAGTCCCCGGAATCCTAAAAATTCTCTGAAACACCATTGTTGATCCTTTAACTTCATTTAGTTTTCTGTAAAGTGCAGTCTCACAAAGGGATTATAAATCACAACAAGGTCTTGGAATGGATGGCTAGTTTGATGGTGGCTGAAGTGTTTAGGTTATCTGATGATGAAGATGGATGCAAATCATGGCACAAAATCATAGTGAGCCAAAGACCAAATGTTGATACACAACCCTCTGAACTTTGGAGACACTCTGTAAGTGTCCTAGACGAGTTAAAATGGTGCTTACGATAAAACATTAAACTCATAAAGACTTTATCCTAGTTTTTTCTTTGTCTTCTTTCCCTTCTCGACTTTTTCTATATTATTTTTTTGAGAAGTGGAAGTCGGAACCAGTTCTAGTCATACAATACAATGCACTAAAGACAAATCAATCACGAATTTTCTAAGTAAAAGAGAGCGTTAGACTTACTAGACATCCTCATAACAAAAAGATGTGTCAGTCCGCATACTTCATAGTTTTTGCACTTGATTGCTTGTGAAAATGGTGAAACAGAAGGTCTCCGGTTTGAATGAAAAGGTAAGGATAAGGTGTGGTACCAAACTAAAGATGAGCTTGGCCATTTGGATTTCTGAAGAGCAGGGTAGAAATGGTGAAATGGAACTTTTAATGATGTGATCCTTGTGCGATATCAAGCCCCTGAGTGAGAAATTAAGTCATATTAAAGGTCCTATAAGATAGAGTCAACGTTAGATCAATCAGATTTTCAGAGGATAGTGAACTTCAGGTAAATTGATTCATTAATGGTGTTTCAAATCTTCCCATGCTAAGAACAATCACTGTTAGAAATCTTGTTAAAGAGCTAGTCAACACCAGAGGAAAACCAAGAACAACATAATAAAATTCTCAATATTTGAATCGATAAAACAACAAAAAGACTCAAAAGAAAATCAAAATAAAGAAAAAACGTTATTCTCAGCAAGTACCCTTCCCCAGACTTACTTCACACCATCTCGGTGTGAAAACATATCCTAAGAAGAATACGACAAACGCAAAAGTAAACATAAAAAGAAAATAAAGGGAAATAACACTATAAGATAAGAAACAGATTACTAGAAAGCATCGCGAGGTAGCGATCTAAGTCTCACATGGTGCTCTCCTGCGCCTATGCAAACGTATCATCTCATTTAGATCAGTATCCTCTGCAACTCCGCGTCCAGCAATGTCAGAATCTAAAGAATTCTCGGAGTGTCCCCCATGTCTAGCAATGTTGGGAGAAGTTTACATAGAAAAGTGCACTCTCTCTGAAGGCTCTGCATCTCTAGCATCCTCTCGCTTAGCTTTCTCAGCAGCCTTGACGTCCTCTCTCTCTGAAGTCTCAGCAGCCCTCAAACATGAAGGTGGCCAAGGACAATGAAGCTTCGCTAGTGCATTACAAATCTGCACCATAATCGAGTGTTTCTTCTGATGCGTGTCAACTAACTATGCCCTAAAAATCTTAACTGATGCACTCTCGGGATATGGTGTGAGATCATACTCATCGGAGTATACAAGAAGGAGCAGGGCTTGAGAATAAGGTTGCTCCAGAGGTAATCTTCATCAACAAGGTCGTTCTTGTCCAAACAGGGGAACAAAGAGAGATCAATTTGATGGAAGCGGAAGATTAGAGTCAAAAGACTCCCAACAACTTCAATGCTCGGTCTCGTAGTGTTCAAACCACGAAACTTCTTATGAGTCAAAATAGATGCAAAGATGGCACCAAGATTGGTGTCAAGAGCAGGCGGAGGTGCTATAGTGTAGACATCCTGAACAAATGGCAGAACTTCAAAATGAATCATCATCAGCTCATCAAACCTCAACGAACATGTCTCCTCTTTAGCAAACAGCGTAAGTCGAAGGATCTTTGCGACAATCCTAACCATTGGATTCTTGATCAATGTCAACTTATTCTTCTGCGAGTTACATGGCCAGAACCAATCACATCCCACAACTTGAAGAATTACGAGAATACCTCGTAAGGAGGAAAACTGCAACTCTCCCTGTCTTTGTCAAACCCGTAAAGGCCACACAAATCCCGAATGGATATCTTGTAAAGAAAACTATTAGGAAAGTGTACCCTCGCTCGCAATAATCCTCATCCTTGTACTTAAGCTCAGCAAAGACATACCAACTCTGGGTACAAAGGGTAGGGTTGGAATGCAAAAGTACAAAATCCTATTCGTGCCAACATTTTGCGCATGTCTTCAGCAATACCCATCTTCTGTAAAGTCCAACCGCAAAAAACTTTGTCAGAAGCAACTGAACCCTCAGCAGTCCATTGTAACAAGTACTATTGTATCCACACCAAGGATCCCCATATCGGCGGTTAGCATAATCAGTGGACTTTTGCATTTCCTTGGTGGTCATGTTCGGAACCTCTAGAATACCGAGACCAATGATAGGTGTATGGTCTGGTCGAGGCAAATGAGCAGTGGTCTGAACTCCTGTTGGTGCCTCATCCTCAGCTAGCGGTCCGGGAGATAGCATAATGGATTTTCTTTTCCATTGTGGAATTTGTTGACTCATTGTTGCCTTAAACTTGTCATTTATGCCTCGGGGAGGTTGTCGCATGTTGTTGCCATCATCGTCCGTCCGTCCCATATCCTGCAAAAACAAAAGAAATTATATAAATCCAAGTTTCTTGCACATAAGGAATCAGATATACATGGACCGATCGATCTGAAAAAGGGATCGATCGATCCAGAAAAGTTCAGCATCGTTGATCCGACAGCGGGCAGGATCGATTAATCTGTCATGCGATTTTACCCTATTTTGCGAGTTTCTTCATAAAACTCCACAATTTTCAATCCAATCATGTTAATGAGCAATTAAGGATCTATGGGGGGTCTAAATCAACCTATTAGGCACTATTTTTGATTACAACACCTAAACAACAAATCAAAACCCAAATCTAGCCATACGCACACAAAAAAATCGAATTGAAAAACTAGGGATTAAAGCACATACCTTTACAGATTGAGTAAGAGAGTTCTAAAATCAGAGAGAGAAAGAGAAAGTCCAAGCAAGTTAGACTCAAATACTATCAAAATCCGTTAAGATTCGAGGAAGTTAGGGTTTGGAGAAACTTTTTCTCCTTAGAACTCCAAATTGTGAAAAATAGTGAAGGGGTGTGTTTCTAGATCCGTAAATTTTTGGATTGGAGTTGATTAGGGATGTTTTACGGTTTAAATTAAATGATAGATAACCAAAATTAAACCAAAGTACACAAATAATTTAAAAAAGGACTTGCCAGGGCCCGTATCGATCGATCCAGTAATAGGATCAATCAATCTGAAAACATACGGCTCGCATGCAGCGTTTAGGTTCGATCAATCTAGGCAGGGATTGATCGATTGTGCTCTTCATATCTCATTAGATCGATTGAGTGCAACTCGGATCGATCGATCCAGTGGTGGATCGATCGATCTCTTTCTTTACGACATTCATGGATTGCATAGATCGATCGATCAAGAAGAGTGATCAATCAATCGAGATGTGGATCGATTGATCTCGATCGTCACGGCTTCTTCAACTATGCTTGGATCGATCGATTTGGCTATGAAATCATGTTTGCCTTGTTTGATCATAACACGAAAAACTAAAAACTAAATTTAGAAAATAAGTAAAACATAAATATATACACTTACCAGTGGATTGCCTCTCACCAAGCGCTTTTTAACATCATTAGCTCAACTGATGATGTCGTCTAGGTGTGAAGCGGATCACGGAGAGGAATGGTGTCGCCCTCAGTGATTTCAAACCCTAGCCCCATCATCAAGCCTCTGTCTAATCGCCTTGTCCTCAGCATTACTACATCCAGTGACTGGCCTTTAAGACAACTCGATGTCAACAACGCGTTCCTCCAAGGTCCTTTTGATGAAGTTGTTTACATGGAACAACTACCAGGTTTTTTCAACAACGATACTCACGACTTTGTCTGCAAGTTAAACGAAGCGATATATGGCCTCAAACAGGCACCATGGACCTGGTATAACGCACTACGCTCTTTTCTCTTGCAGTCCGGTTTCGTGAATATCTTTGTTGATGCTTTGTTGTTCGTTCTCTTGGCTAATCACTTGATAATCTTTCTTCTTGTATATGTTGATGACATTGTTATTACGGGAAATTCTAAGGAGGATGTTCAAAGGTTTATTGATCTATTGAGTGAGCGATTCTCTCTTAAAGATCTTGGTGAGTTAAGCTACTTTCTTGGTGTTGAAGTTTCTCAGGCAACTACAGGTCTCATGCTGACTCAAATGTAGTATATTAATGATCTGCTACGATGGGTTAACATGTTAGATGCTCGACCAGTTTTAACTCCCATGGCTGATCATCCACCTCTCACCAAACGATCGGGAACGACTCTGTCTGATGTTGATACAAAAGAGTATCGTATGGCAATTGGTAGCCTCCAATACCTTTTTTTTACGAGACTTGACATTTCCTTCTCCATCAACAAACTTTCACAATATATACAAGCTCCTACAACAAAACATTGGTCGGCAGCAAAACGAGTTTTGCGGTATTTATGTGGCTCGCGTACTTGCGGTCTTTTCTTTGCAGCCTTTAACCCGATGCAGCACCATGATTATTCTGATGCGGATTGGGGTGGTGAAAAGATGATTATTCCTCCACAGGGGTGCATCTCGTCTATCTTGGTAAGCATTTAATCTCTTGATCTGCCAAGAAACAACAAACTGTAGCTCGCTCGTATACTAAAGCTGAGTACAAATCGGTGGCTGACACAGCCTCAGAACTTCAATGGATTAGGTCTCTACTCACTGAACTAGGCGTCTCTCTCTCACACACTCTTGTGATTTATTGTGACAATGTGGGTGCTACATATCTGTTTGCTAATCCGGTTTTTCACTCGCGTATGAAACATGTTTCGGTGGAATATCATCACATTCGTGTTCTTGTTCAGTCTGGTATTCTTCATGTTACACATGTTACTTCATACAATTAACTCGCTGATGGCCTAACAAAACCTTTTCCGCAATCGCGCTCACCTTGATGTTGAACAAAATTGGTATAAGCTTTATTCGTCCATCTAGAAGGGACATATTAGGATATGTATACTTTATATTTGTCTATATTATATATTTTCCAATTTTTTCTTCTTCTAGCTTATTCTCTATTAAAACTCAACTTCTATAGGTTTGGCACTTCTACATGCTCTACAAAGTGCCTGGTCCCGAGGCTACCGTCAGGTGGTGATGGAAGGCGTTTGTAAGAAGCTCCATGATATTCTTCATAACCGTATAGTGAATGTTGTTATGGAAAATCTCGTTGAAGATATCCACATTGGACAGATTGTTTTATCGATATAGAGTTTTTGGTAGTTTTACGAGAAAGCAATATGGTTGCTGATCGTTTAGCAAAATTAGCAGACAATCAAAGTATGACTTCTCAAAAATTTTATTATTCTCCTCGTTGTCTAAACTATATGTTATTTCAAGACCATCTAAACGTTTTATAATTATTACAAAAACGTTATAAAAAATGAGTTACGAATCAAACGTTCTTATGTTATAGAATTTTATGTTATAAAGAAATAAAAGCCATCTTAAAAAAAAATTTCTCGTCCAAATGTAAAATACTTTCCATTTGATTAACGGGAGTCAAAAAGCCAACGTTTTGGTTAGAGTAAGATGACACATCATTCAAATGTTGGCGTTGTTTTACAGTTATAAAAACGGCATACAATTTTAAACATGTTGAAATGTAAATTTCCTCAATTTCTTGGGGTTTTTTAAGATATAAAGTTTTTTTAATCAGAGGGAAAGTGTTTGATGTATTTGATGCTGGGAAATTAAGTGTAACAACAATTATTGTTAAAACAAAATGTATTTTTGTTACTAAATTTCTAGAACTACTGATGAACATGAATCGCCATTCCAATTTTTTTTTTTTGTATTTGGTAAAAATTTTATAGATCTACAAATTCTGTTCTTTCAGTGAAAACTAAAAAGAAAAGAAAAAACGTATGAGCTGAAACTTAATTTGATCATAAGAAAAAAATTGAAGTTCTAGGTTGTGATCATGGACTTTTTCATAGACTTGAGCTTCTCGAGAATATGTCGCTTTACTAGAAAAAAAAAAAAATCATTGTTGGTCTATAATTAAGACTTAGACCTAAACTTCGAAATTATCAAAAAGAAATGGAAAAAAAAACAACTAGAAACAAAGACAATTAAGTAAAAACTTGAGATATAAAAAAAAAACTCATTTTCTTTAGGAATTACGTAAATGCCATAAAGATACCGGGTTTCAGCCTAACTGGCTCTCACTATATGCTTACCTCTTGTCAGTAGTTTTACTTTTACCCTATAATAAGTGTATCAATGTTTATGTATGGCTTGGTTGATGGTTGTACTTTTAAGAGAAAATTAGGTAATAAGCAATCAAAGATACATATATTATCAAAATTAGATGCAACTAAAAGAAGAATAAAAATGTAATTGGGGACTAGTTTATCTCTCGGATGACATTATCAATGGAAGCTTTTTGATATTGATTTCTGACGCCAGCGAGGTCTATGTTTACCGACGTCGGACTGTATTTCTTTCCATGTCTCTTTGTTCTTCTTTCGAGTCTGTCTCGTGTGATCTCATCCCAGGGTTTGTTATCTCCACCATTTGGTGGGTTGTGGGAAAGCAGGTCCGGAGGATAGCAGGTTTGTTCATGTCCAGATCCGGCGAGTTCAACCTTCCAGTAGAAACTCTTCTCTGTTGCAGATCTGTTCCTCGTTCCCAACAGAATGTCTCTCTTTACGCAACGTCGCGCTCTTTCTCCCGCCGACAACCTCCGCTTTTCCTCACTTCCTTAAGTTTACCGATCGTTTCTTTCCGATCAACCTTTACTCCCAAAATTTTGAGGCTCCTTGTAATGTTAATGATCGAAGATCTATGCCCCGGGAAGCATCACCGAAGTGCTCCATTCCGTTCAAGTTGCATATGTGTTTCCAGAGCTCCACCATTGGTCCTTCCGCCGGATTTCTCTTGCAAACCTTCTCGGTATCCCATCAGAAGACCCGAAGAACCTTCCATCGTGTTAGGCCCATGCCGACGACATGACTTTTCTGCTTAACTTATTAATCTCGGCTTCTCCACCGTGATAGACCTCTCAAAATTTGGATCCCCTCGAGTGGAACCTCTTGCCCAAAGCACTTTGGCTCTTCCGCTTTGTCCTTTGACTCAGCCTTCGCCATCCATTTCACTCAACCCTCAAGATCCTCCAGATTCTTTGGATCTGTTGGACCCACCGATATCTAAGATCTCGACAAACAGCTCTCCTCTCATTTCATCAGATTATTTTCATCTGATGTAGATCCCTTGATCTGCTTTATCTCCTCTCCGGCAAGATCGATTAGAAATATCTTCCCCTCTAATACTGGGAACCACTTTGCCAGTTTTGGTAAATCATTATGGTGGGATTATCGTCGGTGCCTCGATCAGCTGCCTCTTGTCCTCTACCGACACATCCCAGTGTATTACCGGATACTAGATTCTATTATCGAATAATTCACCTCAAAAACTTCTGAAAAACCTTGGGTTTGTGTATAAACTCATTACAGAAAAACTGCAAAAAGTCTTGTGTGGGTCATAGACATTCGAAAAAGTTTTTTTTTTTTTGTTGTGTTTATTGTCTTTATTCTTTCTCTCTGCTCTGGTCTGCTTCACCACTGTGACTCTTTCTCTCTTTCTTTCAAGATTGCGTCACAGTAGTAGTAATGTCTCTTCTTCTCTTCTTCTGTTGTTTCTTTACTTCTCTTTCCCTTTCTCATGGAGCTTCTACTATTCACATTTCTCCTACTCAGCCTCCCACAGGTTTGTGTTTTCCCTCTTTGATTATTTTACTTTCTTGACTTTCTCAAGAAAGCGTTCAATTTCCCTGGAAAGTAAAAGAGGAATAGTTACAGTTTTCAAATTTTCTGCTTTACTACATTCTCTCTTTATTTTCTCCATTAAATTGCTCAAAAGTTTAAATCTTTGCCAAATCATTTATAGATTTTCAACTGATTCTTAATGGGTCTTGAACATTAAGATCATTTATGCAATTTTAGGGTTGAAAACAAAAATTATGAAGTTTCAACCTTTACAACATTTTTTAAAAATTCTTAAATTTCAATCTGTTCGTCTCTTTCAGCTTCAGAAAAACCCAGGTTGGAAAATTCTAAAATAAAATTTATAGTGGCAGAGGCGCCATTATTAGGACCTGGTTACAACAATCCTCAAGTAATTGAAGATACTTCATCAGTTGTTTTGGCTGCTCAAAGAACATTCAGAAAAGATCCTCTCAATGGTTTTGAAAAATACACTGGAGGTTGGAATATTAGCAATCAACATTACTGGGCTGTAAGATCTTCCCACTTCAACTTGCTTCTATGTTCATATTTTAGATGTTTCTTCAATGTCTTTGTGTTTTGAAATTGCAGTCGGTGAGCTATACAGCTGTTCCTCTCTTTGTTCTTGCTGCTGTCTGGTTTCTTGGGTTTGGCATCTGTTTATTAGTCATCTGTATGTGTCACATTTGCCATAGAAGCAAATCAATTGGATACTCAAAAGTTGCTTATGTTGTTTCCCTCATATTCCTCCTCTTCTTCACTCTTATTGCAATGTGAGTTAAGAGAAGATAACATTTGGATTTGGCTTTTTTCTTCCTTGAAGGTTTTAGTATTTGAGTTCTTCTTATCGCAGAATGGGATGTGTTGTGCTATATTCGGGTCAGGTTAAGTATAACAAAAGCACAACAGAGACATTAGCGTATGTCATGAGCCAAGCCGATATCACGGTTTCACAGCTTAGAGCTATTTCTGATTATCTTGCTTCAGCTAAGCAGGCTGGAGTTCTTCAGGTTTCTTTACCTGCAAATGTTCAAACTGAAATCGATCAGATTGGAGCAAAACTGAATTCTTCTGTAGCCACCATTACTGAGAAAACCACTCATAGCTCCAATGAAATAAGACATTTCCTTGATTCCGTGTAACAACAACTCCTAACACTCTATCTGTTACAAAAAACAAAGTTTTGGATTTTGGAATGCAATGCGTAATGGTCATTTTTGTTCTTGCAGGAAGGTGGCGCTTATCGTAGTTTCAATCGTCATGCTTGTCTTGATATTTCTTGGTCTTGGTAAGACAAAATTCCATATCTTTTGTAATGTTTTAATGTTTTCAACATTCGAAAGACAAAAATCTCTTGGTAACGAAAATTTCTACAAATTTTGTAAGTGTCAACCAATTATTATGTCTAGTGATCTTGTTTGATTAATTTATACTTTTGCAGTTTCTTCGATTTTCGGGATGCAGGTCATCGTTTACATGTGAGTAACACCCTGAAATGTTCTCTGTGCGGCTTTCATTAGTCAAAACTATCTGAATCCTTTCCCACTTGTGCAGCCTTGTGATCTTGGGGTGGATTCTAGTGACGGGTACATTCATCTTGAGTGGAACATTCCTTGTTCTACACAAGTATGTTACATGACTCTTAATCAACTTCATCTTTGTTAGTTAACTGAATAAACTCAAAAACCTTAAAATGTGTTTCTTTCACCTTCAGTGCAACTGCAGACACATGTGTGGCAATGGGCGAATGGGTTGAGAGACCTGCAAGCAACACGGCTCTGGACGAGATCTTGCCTTGTACAGACAATGCCACAGCTCAGGAAACTTTGATGCGTAGCAGAGAAGTGACGTGTCAGCTCGTGGATCTCATCAACACAGTCATCACTAATGTATCCAACATCAACTTTTCTCCAGTCTTTGTCCCAATGTATTACAACCAATCTGGTCCATTGCTTCCATTGCTCTGCAATCCGTTTAACCATGATCTCACCGATCGTTCTTGCTCGCCTGGTGAGCTCGATTTGAACAATGCTACTCAAGTAAGTCCCTCTGTCCAACTTTTTTAGCATTCCTCTACTGTTGAAACTGTCTCGAGTCAAGGGGCGTGTTGTCATAAAGACAAACACATCTTACTGATGTCACAACACTCACAGGGATGGAGCAGTTTCGTATGCCAAGTGAGCCCAAACGGGACTTGCGCAACAACAGGGAGGCTCACGCCAGCTCTGTACGGTCAGATGGCATCAGGAGTGAACATCAGTACGGGGTTGATCAGAGACGCGCCATTCCTGGTGCAGCTTCAGGATTGTTCATACGCAAAACAGACCTTTAGAGATATAACTAATGACCATTGTCCTGGACTAAGGCGTTATGGCTACTGGGTCTATGTGGGTCTGGCCATATTAGCAACGGCTGTGATGCTTTCACTTCTGTTCTGGATTATCTATGGTAGAGAGAGACAGCATCGGAAAGAAGCTCTTCCAGAATATTCAGAACGTAAGGAGATTGTAAGAGTTAACTTTTGATGTATGTCTCTGTAGATTTTAAGCTAAGTCTCAAGACTGTAGATTTGTGCTTTCCATGTACGAACATAGTCTACTCAGAAAAAAGGAAAAATTATATATCAGTCAAGAGGAGGGTCTTGTGCTTTTTTTGTTATTACAAATGATTCTAAACTATGGTTTTCTAAGGTTCTTTGATTTAGATGATACTTTTCAACCCTGAGAGACCTTGAAACCGAAATGTAAAAACCGAATGGGAGTTTTTGCATACCAGAGTTTCGACCTTCTTTATTCAACTTTCCAGCTTGGCTGCAGCAGGTGCATAGTTGACACTGCTATCTCACATGCTCTTGCACTGGCTTGACTGCTTGTATTGAAGGAAGTTGATCTTAACCTTGCTTTATGAAAGTAATCACAAACATAAAACAGAAGCAATAAGTTTTGAAAAATATTGACAAATCCAATATAGGTTAAAGAAGGCTAATTAAGTACCAGATGGATCCACCATAACATTGGTTGCATCTAAAAGAAAAGTATCTAGATAAATAGAAAGACAACGACTAGGTCTATAAGCTTAAGGCTATTTTTGATAAAGTAATCGATCACTGCAAAGAATCGGGATAGCAATTGCTTAAATGGAGAAAAACACTGATCCCACAAATGGTGTTCTCAAATTTCTTAAGATAATCCTTGAAGGCAACAGGATCTCCTGTCTCTATTGTATCCATTCCTGTCCTGTCTAGTACCTCAATGGATTCGTGTATGTCACCATAATCTGGGTTAAATTGCGTGTAATTGAACCTATAAGTAAAAATATATGAACACAATCATAACGGAGACAATTAACTCACTCAATGCAGCTACACAAGGACCTCAGATAAATTGATTATGTAGTTGAAGCAAATTTCAGAAATATTTAAAGCCAAAAATATCAGACGAAGAAGATTGTTACCAGAGCATGGATTTTTTGTATACTCAGATATTTAATGAAAAAGGAACTGAAGAAGGTAGTAGTGAGTTGGAATGTATTTGATGGAAAATGTAGAGCTGCAAGCAACTAACAATCTAGGAATGAATTATGATGTTTCTTCTTGGCGGAAGAAGAACACACAAAATATCCGGTCTTGGCAGAATTAGCTAGAGATGTTTTAGCTATTCAAGTATCTACAGTTGCTTCTAAATCAGCTTTTAGCACAAGTGGTAGAATATTAGATCCATATAAGAGTTTTTTTTACTCTCTATATGATTGAAGCACTCATATGCACACAACAATGGGTAAGAGCGTCTATGAAGACTAAGACAAGTTTGGCTACCATGACACAGATGTTAGAGGAACTTGATTTCCATGAATCACTTGGTAATTCTCTCAAGTTTTTTGAATTTTGAATTTTGTTTTTTTTTTTATGAATATTAATGACTTCTTTTCTATCTATAGATTCAATGAGACAATTAGGCCAATAAGTTCATGCTTAAATCCTTAAATGTTTCCAAGTTGCAGGTAAGAAATAGTGTAAGTTTCACTTAAGCTTTCGGATTAAAATGGAATGTATGATGAAGTGAACAAGAGAAAGGAGATGAAGTGAGCTTAAGACAAACCTTGAGCCCCAGTAGCAAAAAAACCAAAAAAAAAAAACTAAAAATGAGCAATTATTAATTTTTATTATTATGTATTCCACATGCATAAGCAGCCAAACCACATGCTCCAAGGAATGTGGATGCTTCTTCTCCGAACAGCATGTACAGAGAAAGAAAATGAGTGTTGGTTTGTGGTGAATGGAGTGCTGGTTAGGTATTCTATCAAGGAGCACGCATTGTTGACAGGTTTGAACTGCCATTACTACCCCGTGAACTGGAAGAAACTGGGTGACATCAAGTTTATTGAGAAGATTTTTAAGAAGAAAAAAGGGATCAAAATCTCAGATGTGGAAGAGAAGCTCGAAGAGATGAAGAAGAAGAAGGGGTGTATTGACAGGAAGAAGCTTATTATCTTGTATTTCTTATGCAAGGTAGTGAAAGCTAAGTCCAAGAGTGATGGAAACATTGATCTCTTCCTTCTTAGTGTTGTAGATGATGTGGATGCGTGTGAAACTTTTCTTTTCGGGCGTTTCACTTTTGATGATCTTATGGAAGAGATTAGGCGGTTTGTCAAGAGTTTCAAAGGCAAAGTAAAACCAAGACAGCAAGCCTCCTTTAGTGGATTTATTTTCCCTCTTGAGGTAATATTATTAATTCATTTAATCAAGATATTGTATTTTTCCTTTAATGAATATTTTTGAGATATTGTAACTCAATGTGTAGGTTCTTGCATTTGAGTGCATTCCACATCTTGGACGTAAGTTTCGAGATGTTGTACCCGCTGAGAAGGATTGTCCCCGGTTGTGTAAGCATAAGTTCTCTGAGAGTTGCATGAAAGGTTTTCCATTGGAAGACATTAATGAAGAGCTTGGAAGCACAAAGGTTAGATTTGTTGTAATATTATTTGTATTTTTATCCATTATGAGATTGAATGAAGTTGAATGAATTGAAATTCACAGGATATCACTAGCATCCTTGAACCCGACTCTTATGAGAAAGCTATGTTGGTACAAATCATTTCTGATTCTGTTGATGATGGGATTGGTTTTATAGATAGTCTCGTTGAGAGTTGGGTTCAGCATCTAACCGTATAGGGGAAGAAGATCTGTTGGAAAGATCTCTACGAGTTGGACATGGCTGCTTGAAGTTATGAAGTTCCTCATAAGGTTGATGGAGCTGCTAAGAAGGTTGATTGAGTTCCCACAGCAAGCTTGGAGCAGGAACTAAAGAAAATGATGGAGAAAGGCTTTGAGGATATTTATGAAAAACTTGATGTCATGGAGAAGAGATTGAAGGAAGTTGAAGATTTTCTTTATGCAGTTCAGTTAGTTGCAGGTGAACAATCGGGGACAGCTAGAGATGCCGAGGCTGTTGTTGAGGAAGAAGATCCAAGTGGAGTCCCTGATCCAATGGATGTTCAGATAAGTAAGTCTTTTTGCTAGAGTGATTGAGTTAATGGTGTATTTGTTGGATTTTAATGGATGTTCAGATAAGTAAGTCTTTTCGGAATTTAATGTAGGTGAGGAGGCTAGTGGAGTCCGTGATGTTGGTGTTGAGACAGAGATGCAAGGAAAGAAAAAGAAAGGAAAAGAAAATAGAGATAAGAAAGCCAAAAAGGACAGTGGAGTTGAAATGGAAAGTGGGCAGAAGCGAAAAAGGCAGTTATCAAGGTTGATTAGATCACCTTATGTAGCTGAGCCGAAGCGAATGAGAAAGATTCGAGAGTATTAAGGTTGAAGACTCCATTTCTATTTATGTTGGTGTTGGTGTTATGAACTAGATTTATGTTGGTATTGTCTTTATTTATGTTGGTGTTGGATTTATGTTGGATTTATGAACAAGGATTGCTTTAACTTAAATCGGCACAACTAACTCATGTGTAACTAAATCGGCACAACTGAGTAAATAGTACAACTATATCAGCACAACTGAACCAACTAGTACAACTAAATCGGCACAACTGAGCCAACTAGTACAACTATATCGGCATAACTGAACCAACTAGTACAACTAAATCGGCACAACTGAGCCAACTAGTACAACTATATCAGCACAACTGAACCAACTAGTACAACTAAATCGGCACAACTGAACCAACTAGTACAACATAATTAGTGTCTTACAAAGCAACATTTTAATGTCTAACAACACAAACTACTGAATACCAACATACTCCTTCATCCTACGCATCTCGTCGTCTTTCTTGGATAGTTGTTCCTTAAGGTCATCAATTTCAACACGCATTTGTTACATTGACTCGCGAATAGACTCCAACACAGGATTAGCACCACCTCCGTAGCGGAATGTATGTCGTATTGATTCTTTCTGCTCATCAAGTCGGATCCCTATTTTTCTTAATTCCTCATCTACTGCAAGATCCCAAAACTTAGATATGTGCAGCCTACCATCCTACACATTGAGACATTTCCCCACAAATTATATCACAAACATCAAACATAATTTAGAAAAATTGGTGATATATCCTTACATCACTCATTGGACATTTGTAGAATTTTTGACCTTGATTTTCGGGTGTGGTTGAGACTTGAAGCCGAACTAATCGACCACAAAAGCAAGTAGACGGAACTTCAAATTCACAATCAAGTATAACATCTTCATCTAGTCTATTTGGACTCTCGCTACTTGCGTTGCAACTATCCGGACAACTTGGCGACATAACTAATAAAATAAGAAATGGTTGAAATTAAAGGAAAAATACTAAAGGGAAAAAAAAAAAAAAAGAAGAAGGAGAATGGTTGTAATAGATTTACTTGTGAATCTCGCCAAATCGAACAAAGAAAATAAGAAGAAAAAGAGAGAAGAAGAGAGAGAGAAAAAGAAGAGAGAAGAAGAAAGAAGAAGAAGAAGATTATTAAATAGGAGAAAGAAGGGAAAGTAAGAGAGAGAAAAGAGGAATCTTCGGCTGAATAAAATAAAATGTAAAAAAGTCAAAGTGCTACGTGGCATAGTGGACTTTGGCGATAAAACATAGTTGTCCGGTCAAGTTTACTAGTTGTCCTGTCAAGTTTACTAGTTGTCCTGTCAACCACATACTTGTCCGCACCAGTTTTCCAGTTATACTTTCATCCACATAGTTGGACTTTGTCTAGTTTTGTGTATTTGTAGTTGGACCTTGGCATAAACTATTATTTTGTAGTTGGCCAGATAATGTTTCACAACTAATTATCATGTTTGATGTTTTTATAAATCAAAATCAGAAAAATTTAATATTTCACCACATTTTCTTCAGAATACTTGACATCTTACTAAATCTTCCATAGTTTATATAGAGTGTTTTCTTAGAAAATACTAAAATTTGGTGGAAAAATAAGAAATTGGTTCTCTATTGATTTAATTTTGTTTATTTGTTATTTTAGATGTTTGTAGCATTGTTTGAGTTGACCTTAACACAACAATATTGGAATCCTTCAAAATAATAAATAACAACTAAGTCAACTAGTACAACTGAGTGTGCACAACAACCATCTAGTACAAATCCGATAATTAATAATACAAATACAAACACAAAAATTAAGTTCTCTCCTCAGGCTCCAACCACCTCTCCAAGTTAATGCCACGAGTAGGGACGCTCCTCCTCTTCTTGTGATATTCTCCGATGGATGGATTACGTGTTTCTTGAATTCTTCCCGCATGTTTTTTGGTTTTCTCCGGCGGTAAGGCGAACATCTCTTGAATTTCAGCAGGAATATCCCACTCAGACTCATGTGGCACTGAATAAATAGTATTGTAATAAGCCAACACCCATGTCTCAATTAAGTAATATTTCGAGCAGAGTTCATAGATTTGGATACTCCCTGTCCTATCTTCCTTCCTCATGAGGTTCCTGGCTGCGGCTATTGCATGGACACACGGGTAGTTGTCTATATCAAAACATCTACAAGAACAAGATTTTATTTTCAAGCCCACCAAGTAAGTCTTCCCATCGAGCCCAATGACATTGTTTCTAGCTGGTAGCTGTTTAGCTCAGTCACCGTTAATCGTGATGCAAGTAAACATCGTGTGTGCAATTCATTCTCCACAAAAGGCACCACTCTCCTTGTGTCCGGTGCACCAGCAGATTCTTTCCTATGTTTGTTGAACCACTCAGAAAACTTTTCAAGAATAGCATCAATCATAGGTAATAGGGAGTACTTCCTTGCTTTCTTAAACACGCTGTTCATTGATTCTGCGGAATTGCTAGTGTCTAGGTTGTACTTGTCTCCTTCAAAATGGCATCTTGCCCATTTCTCAAGCCCTATACTCTTGTCCAGATACACACCAGCTTTAGGAAACGTACTCCTAAATTCACTATACTCTCTGTTAAACTCACATGTAGTATAAGCATGAGCACAATCCCTGAATTTGGCTGCAGCTTGATCCTTGTCATTCTTCACATGTCCTTTCACGTTTTGAGACAAATGCCATATACAATGTGCATGCAGTGCGCTCGGGGTACACCTCAAAGACTGCCTTGATGATACTTTGGTGTCTATCACTTATAAATACCAATCCAGGAACATCCGGTATAACGGCTTTCAGCTGTTTGAAAAACCAGGTCCAACTAACATCTTTCTCACCATCAATTACACCAAATGCAATGGGGTAATGATGATGATTAGGATCCTGAGTTGTTGCAAAAACTAACATACCACCATATATAGTCTTCAGAAAAGTTGCATCCACAACTATCACTTTCCTCATTGCCTCAAACCCTTCAATTCTAGCGCCCAAAGCGATGAATAGGTACTTGAACCTTCTTTCTGCATCCAACTCAACACTTGTCACTGTCTCAAGATTGACATGTTCTAACATGTATAGATAAGAAAATAACACATAGTAGCTTCTTTCAGGGCTCCCTCGCAAATCACTAACATGTTGCAATTTCCCTCTCCAAGCAGTAGAGTATGAACATTCCACACCAATTCTTTCTTGAAAAATACTCATTATGTTTTTTGGTTTTGGGGTCTCCAAATTTCCTGAATAGTCTTCACGCAAAAAAACTGCTATTAATCTTGATGTGCCTTTCAATTTCATACTGCTTGTACTCGCAATAGCCCGAGAGCATGTATGCATCTTTCTATAAACTCTGACACTAAAAACATCTGATTGTTTCATTTTGGCAACTCGTAAATACCATTTACAACCTTCTGAAACTTGACTGCATTGTAGCAACAGTCGCTGCTGGTCCGACTTAACAGTTTTGACCCCAAAACAGTTCTTCGTTGCAACTCTAAAAACCAAATCTTTCACTGCTTCCTTCGAACACAATTCTTGATGCATTTCAAGACCCGTACCATTATCCCATTCGTTAACATACTGAATTTCTTCTACAGAATGTGGAACCTCAACATACGGATGCCTAGCATCCAAACCATCATCCACATGGTTATTGATCGGGCTATCCACAGTCTCAAGTTTGTTATGTGATACATCTTCATTAACAGAAAATTCAATACCAGCAGATTCACGATTCTCGTCAATAATCAACACTTCTCGTTGCTCTGCTATTTCAAACTCTCTCACAGTAGTAAGAATCCTTGCATTTTCTACATCATCAACTCTGTCATTTGAAACCAACTCCTCATAATTCATACCAAATGAACTAGCTGCACCCGTGATTGAAAGTTGCTCTACACACTGATTATTTTCCAAATCTTTGAAGAACTCCACATGCAAAAGAGGACGAAGTCCCTCATTATCCAATGATGTTAAATAAACATATACGTCCTCGTCATCTACAATATATGACTTTCTCCGAGATTTAAATATATTGTAACTCAATTTCAGCTTTCCCGACTTTTGATCAATCAAAATCTTCTTGCAAATCTTAGCTACTAACATTGCATAACTTATATCCTCCAAAGATGACGTCTTAAATGCTACACTATATATAGAATTTCTTGAATTCCACTCATGCTCTTCTAAATAGTACCCTCCATAGTCGAAATGTACGTTTATGTGTCTGTTATTCGTCATGTCCCCCTGGAAATAGAATAAATTTAAAAACAATGTCGATTTAGATATCTCATTTGAACCATTTGTACCATTTTCTATTTGTATATTATCTCTTAGTTGTACCATTTGTACCATTTGTACCATTTGTTCTTTTATATATTATCTCCTAGTTGTCCATTTGTACCATTTGTTCTATTTATATATTATCTCTTAGTTGTACCATTTGTTCTATAAATCATACTATCTCTTAGTTATACCATTTGTACCATTTATCCTATTTCATTCTTATTTCATCTTAATTTGTGATTTTTGTTACGATTCAACACATACATTCCATAAATTACCAATTTAAACACCTCAATTACTAAGCATATGTCCATATCCAGATCCTAATTTTACAAAATCTCTCACTCCCAAATCCCTAATTCCCAAATCACTAAATCCCAAAAAACCCTAAATCCCTAAATCTATGAATCCTAATCTAACTCACTCTCTGGAAGTTGATAGAAGAGATGGAATCCATGAAATGCACGCTTGCAACGAGTTACGAGAGGATCGTGAGCCGGCGATGATGTCGGATTGATGAAGAAGAGGTGACACGTGAGCTCGAGGGAAGAGGAGAGACAAGGCGCGACAATGTCGGAGAAGAGGGAATGACACGTGAGCTCGAGGGAAGAGGGAAGAGGAGAGATGAAAGAGGAAAGAGGAGTCACTCGTGTGAGAAAAAGTGGCAGCTCCAGCTCAATCGTGTGAGATGAGAAAACATGATGGCATTTGTGAATATCTCATTAAGGGCAAAATGGTATTGAAAAAAGTGAATGGCATAGAGATTAAAAAGTGGCATGGAAGATTAAAAATTTTATGAAATTGGCAAATAAGAATTGCACTCGATGGTTAGCTTATCAATTTTGAAATTTTGAAATGTAATCAAAACAGAGAATTTGATTTTTTTATAAGGGATGTAACAATTTTGATCGAGAAGAGAGGGATGTGTTTTAGGATGGAGTGATCTCTAATCCATGAATAAAATAGATGGAAAGAAAGAAGTGTGTATAACAATTTACCGACAATTTTTAATCGCAGAAGTCGACTTATATATTTACAATTACAACAGAGAATGACTAATGATCAAATGAATCGGGGGAAATTTCAGGATAAAAAATCTCAAATAACTGGGTATTACTAGTTACAAATATATTTAAATTTTAATTTAAAAATCAAAAGAGGGGTATTTTCAAATGTTTGAAGGGTAAAATAGATTGATGAGAGGTATATTGATTAATTTGGTGAGTTGAAGAATATTTGAGAAAATGGTTAGAAATTTCAGTGGTGATATAAGAATATATGATGCTACAAATATGGATATTCGATTTAGTTTGTATTAAATAAATGGTAAAATTGCATTTTTAACTTTAGAAGTGACAAAATATAGTACTTTAAACTTCAAAAGTATTATTATATTGATATTTTGACATTTTGATTTTTAAAATTTTTTTTGCTAATTTAAAAAAAAATTAAAGTAGTTTTATCGTTTTGTCACCGTGAAACTGGATAAATTAACTGAAATTTGAAAAGAATAAGTTCCACATTCGAATATTATTTAATACCACAGAGAAAAGAGACTAAATTAGAAGAATTTGGAATAAAAGAAAAAGAATCGAAGAGAATGATAGAGAAAAAAGCAAAGAGAGATACAAATGCTTTGGAGTCAAAATGAGGTAAGGTTTGTCCTTCAATTCCAGCTGATTTGTGGCTCATTTCGTCTTGTTGATTCTGTCTAATTTTACAGTTACGAAAATACGAGATCTATTTTAGAGGTTTTAAGTATTAGTAAAAATAAGTTGAGGGATCAAAATATTAATGTAATAATTTTGAGGTTTAAAGTACTATCTCACATTGAAGTTTAAAAATACGAGTTTCTCTTAAATAAACTGAAAGTTAAATTTTTTTTTTTTTTTTAAAGTACTTCATGCCAAATTCACACTAATCTTCCGAGACCCCAAAATTTCTTTTCCATAAAAGCGGATACGGTATATGGATGCCCAAAGATAATTAAATCGTAACTTGGCTACTCGTAAACATTTTTAGTAGCAAAAAACCAGATTTCTATAGGTCTTAAAAATTAATCTGGATTTCGGCCTGAAAATTTTTCAGTTATAAAAAAAAAAACGCAAACTCGGCTAATGAAAGACATTTAGAACGAAAACTTCGGCTAGTGGACCACCATCACTTATTTCAAAAGTTGTTATGAAGTTTCTAATTTTAAATTATAGTAAACTAAATTTTTATTAAGTTGGTATAAATATATATCCTAAATTATCATATTTATTAGTTTAGAGTAAAAAATATCATAGTTCACTAAAACAATCTAAAAAATTATTTTTCCTGGCCAATCCGCTTAATGATTTAAAGAATTAACTCATTAAAAATAGGGTGAATTAAGCAATATTTGGACAATTATTTAGGTGAGACACAAAGTAAAATATTGTTTAAATCATTGTCTTTCAAATTCTGAGAATACCCTCTATCAATGCTTCTTCACTCTGAGACTAAGTCCTCAAAAGTCAATGACTCTTGAGTTGTGAAAAGGCTGATAGAATGTACTCTTAAAGAACAAATGAAAGATTGTATGTTAAATAATGTACTCTTAAAGAACAAATGAAAGATTGTATGTTAAATTTCCGATCAGAGCCTAGTGGGATTAATTTGTTAAAAGAGATAATTTTTACTAAAAAGAAATTTCAAGACTAAATTGAGTTCGTATTTTTATAAACAAACTATTTTGATTTCTTTTTGAGTTCTAAGAATTTAGTAATCCTGAGTGTTTCGCCAGTCTCGTATCTAGGAAGTAAGTCCCGAAAGAGTAGGGCAATATAACCTAGAGTTTAGTCTGGATTGTAAGGAAAACTAATCTTTTAAATCAATAGGATTTCAAGATGAGTTCGTATTTTAAGAATACGCTAGATAGGTCTGAATCAACTTCATCTTCACGAATTAGATCTTCAAAAGAATCTAAAAAGATTATAAATAGTCATGAACCTACTATAGATGATTTCCAAGGATCAATTGACAATTGGGAAATCCCAAGAGTCCATAGAGACCAAATATACCAAATCTCAAGAATAAATTTCTTAAAAACAAATTTTTCAATTAAAACAAAAGACCGTGATATTCAATTAACTAAACCTTTTGAAACAATTTACTTGTTTTCAGAAAATGCTTTGCGAAAGCATAAAGAAAAGAATTTTAAATATATACATATTGGATTAGTCCAAGTCGGTATTAAACCGCTTTCAAAAGAAGGTCTTAACACTTCAATTCTAACTATCTTAAGAGATACTAGATTCAAATTATTTGAAGATTCTTTGCTTAGCTCTATAGAATCGAGTTTATGTGCTGGTCCAATATCATTCGATTGTTATCCAAATTTCACTGTTTCTCTAAATGATAAAAATATTTTAAAATCTTTAGTTTTACAAGTTAAAACACATAATTATGAAATGATTGAAGGATCAATCCCGATTGCCTTGGTTTTTAGATTACATTATAAAGCCATGACAAGTGCCTTTTCTTCAAAAGTAAAACTATCGAGTAAAAAAGGTGAAACCCTCTTACTCCAAACTGATCTTTCAAAATCAAACTCCGTTATTCCAAGATCAATTCAATGGAAAGATATAAATCTTCCAGATGAATGGATACTTGAAGGACTCACCCAACCAAAGCCTCAAAAACCCGTAGAACCAATAGAGCCAAACACGCGTCTAAAAAATATTGAACAATCTAACGATGGAAAAGTAAAACTTTCCTTCATTAGGCCTAATGATAAAAATACCGAAGATGATTTATCTTATGAATCCTCTTCAACCATGGAAACTATAGACTTAGGAAGAATCTCCCAAATAGGTCGTAGTATTCCAATTCAAGAACCTAGATATCAACCACGATTTTCAACTTCTGATATTCCAAATTCGATTTTAAGAAATGTTGATTTTCAGACACAAATTCCAAAACCTGTTTATACATCAAGATCTAGTTTTGAACAAAATGAATTTGTTACCAAATCTGAGCCAACTAGCCCGACATTTTCGGCTATAACTGATAATATGGCAAATGAACTAAATATCCTAGAAAAAGACTTTGAAATAAATAAAAAATTCCTACGAGAAGATTTCTATTCGAAAAATAATTTACAAAAAAAAAAATTGGTTTTTCAACAAATTCTCAAAAAACAAAGAAAAAATACAAGAAGAATATTATGAATATCTTAAAAAACATAAAGTTCAAGTTTTATTTTTCAATTGGCTTGAAGATTATACAAAAAAAAATAACATTTATTTTCTTTATTCAAAATCAGCAAATCCCATCACAAACCGAAATAAATTTTCTGAGTGGGAAACACTTGCTAATGGAAAATTACTTCGTTCAAATCACCCCCCTCAACAAGGAATAAAGTTTGAATTATTAGAAAAACCAATTGAAGCAATCCCTTTTAAACTCCCCCAAGAAGATGATAAAACAAATGTCAAAAATATCATTCTTCAAAACAATTTTTCAAACACAAACCTTGGTACGATAAGCAAACAACTTGATAGAATTGAAAAAACAATTTTAAAACAACTGAACCTTCCAAATGAAACTTCAACCAGCAAAAAACTAAAACTTCCAATTTTTGAACCTTTCCAAATCTCAGAAACTAGTGTCAAAACTTACCAAAACACAAATATATAATTCATTCGCGCCCTTCAAAGCCAACTAAGCCATATAGAAATAGGAGAAAATAGTAAACACCAAACTTATGATGCCCCTGACACTCCGACTTCTAAAATCCAAAAAAATATTAGGCTCATCCAAACACCTAATAATCCTGAAACACAAAGCTCAAATATCCAAATAAATACTCTATATCACGAATCAGATTCTGATAAAACCCTACACCAATTCCAAAACAATAAAATAAACTGTCTTGATTGGAAAAACAGTCATGAAAACCAAATAATAACAGCACCAGACCTAGGACAAATTCAACCAGTAGAACAATCTAGGTTTAACTCCTCTTCGGTCTATGACTGGAATCTAGATGGAATATCTGAATATAATATCTTAAATTTCCTCCAAAAAATGACGATGGCTGCAAATGCCTATAGAACACAAATAGGAAATGAAGATAAAACTGTAGTTGAACTCCTTATAGCTGGTTTCTCGGGACAGCTTAAAGGATGGTGGGATAACTATCTTACTAATCAGCAACGAGGAGAAATCCTTGACGCTATAAAAGTAGATGAAGAAGGCATGCCAATTCTAGACAATTTCGGAAATCCCCAACAAAATGCCGTAGCAACTCTAGTCTTAGCTATAACCCTTCATTTCATAGGAGATTCTTTAGTCCTTAGGGACAAAAACGCAGAACTCCTTTCAAATCTTAAATGTAAAAAACTAAGTGATTTCCAATGGTACAAAAACACATTCCTCACTAGAGTCCTTCTCCAACAAGATTCAAACCAACCTTTTTGGAAAGAAAAATTTCTTGCAGGACTACCAACACTCTTAGGAGAAAAGGTTAGAACAAAGATTAGAGAATCTAGTGGCATCCAAATAATTGATTACGATGATTTCACTTACGGAGAATTAGTTAGTCTTGTCCAACAAGAAGGTCTTAAAATCTGTCAAGATTTAAAACTCCAAAAACATCTCAAATGGGAACTTAGAAGAACAAAAGTAGAATTAGGATCTTTCTGCAAACAATTTGAAATAGATCCTAATAACAAAAAGTCATGTGTAGGTGATTGCAAGCCAACATACTATTCCAAAAAATCAAAATTTACAAAAAGAAATTTTAAGGAATATAAGCCACGAGAAAACGCTTGAAATAAATCTCGAAACAGATTTAGACCAAAAGAACCCCAAAACAAACCTTTTTACAAAAACCTAACGTGCTATAAATGCAACAAGAAAGGCCACACTTCAAAATTTTGCCGTCTAAATAAGAAAATCCAAGAACTCGATCTTGGAGAAGAAATCTCAGCCAAAATATCAAACCTTTTTCTAGACTACTCTTCCTCATCGAGTGATTATGATTCTGAGCCCTCATCTGAAGAAGCCTTGCAAGTTGATGAACTTAATAATTCGTCATCTAGCTCGGACTCAGATGATAAAAAACTCCAAGTCCTAACAAAAGATCAAGAGTTCCAATTAGAAATCTTGAATTCAATCTCAGACCCCCAACTAAAACAAAAATTTCTTGAAACAATTATTTCAACCCTAAATGAAAACCAAAAAATAGAAAATCTTCCAAAAACCAAAGATCCATCAACTTCAAACTCTTCGTATAACTTAACCACTATCCTCAACCAAGGGAGAAAAAATAATTCCAAAACTACTCTACAATCCCTTCAAATTGAGATCAAAGACGTAAAAAATGAACTCAAACATTTAAAAGAAAAACAAAAAACGGATTCCTAGTATTTTCATTCAATATTAACTTCTAAAAAACATGATGACTCCAGTTCAGAGGAACAAAACAACATTTGTTCAGAAAATATAGAAGATGATCTAATAGAACAAATACAGTCCCTAAACACCATGCCAAATGATTTCCTCTTTGTATTAAGAGAAATCACGTCTCGGAAATATAAAATAAAAATTACACTTGTTTTCTCAGAAAATTACAAAATAGATACAATTGCACTCTTTGATACTGGTGCCGACCTTAATTGCATAAAGATAGGTCTTGTGCCAAGATGTTTTCATCACAAAACAAATGAAAAACTCTCGGCAGCAAATAATTCAAAACTTAGTATAACTTCAAAAACAGAAGCTTCAATATTAAAAGAAAATATCCTTTTCAAAACAGATTTTGTTCTCACAGATGATATATACCAAAATATCATTCTCGGAACACCATTTATAAACCTAATAACTCTGTATAAAGTTAAAGATGATTCAATTTCTTTCAAAACACAAGATAAAAAATTATCTTTTGAATTTATGGAAACTCCAAAGAAAAGGAGTCTAAACTTAATAAAAGCATGCTCAATACAAGAAAACTCTATAAATTCTCTAATTAATAGCAAAAAATTCCATTTAGAAAACTTACAGACAGAATTTCTTGTTGAAAAAACAAAAGAAATATTAGAAACTCCAATTACAAAAGAAAAAATTTCAAAACTAAGTAAACTATTCGAAGAACAATTATGTTCGGATTTACCAACGGCCTTTTGGGATAGAAAACAACACATAGTTGATCTACCCTATGAAGAAAAATTCGATGAAAGGGAAATTCCTACAAAGGCTCGTCCAATACAGATGAACTCTGATTTAGAGAGCCATTGTAAGAAAGAAATTTCAGAACTTCTAAACAAAAAATTAATTTCGAAATCAAGATCTCCATGGTCTTGTGCAGCTTTCTATGTGAAGAAAAATTCAGAAATAGAAAGAGGAACTCCGAGACTTGTAATAAATTACAAACCTTTAAATACAGCTTTAAAATGGATTAGATATCCAATACCAAATAAAAAAGACCTTCTTCAAAAACTCCACTCTGCACACATATTTTCAAAATTCGATCTAAAATCAGGATTTTGGCAAATCCAGATATCGGAAAATGATCGATATAAAACAGCATTTACTGTTCCTTTTGGGCAATACCAATGGAATGTAATGCCTTTTGGTTTAAAAAATGCACCTTCGGAATTTCAAAGGATAATGAATAACATATTTTTAGAATATTCAAAATTTTGTATAGTATATATTGATGACATACTTATCTTTTCAAACTCCCTTGAGGAACATTTTAAGCATCTAAAAACATTTTACTATGTTGCACGAAAAAATGGACTTGTTATTTCAAAATCAAAAATGGCTTTATTTCAAACTAAAATCAGATTTCTTGGCCATTACATATCCAAAGGTATGATAAAACCAATAGAAAGATCATTAGAATTTGCGAACAAATTTCCTGATAAAATCTTAGATAAAACCCAATTACAAAGATTTTTAGGAAGCCTTAATTATGTTTTAGATTTTTGTCCAAACATCAATAGATTAGCTAGACCATTACATGACCGTTTAAAGAAAAACCCAACCCCCTGGACAGAAGAGCATACCGCTGTAGTCCAACAGATTAAAAAACAAGTTTTAGAAATCCCGTGTCTACATATAGTAGATCCAAATTTAGAAAAAATTGTAGAAACGGACGCCTCTGATATTGGATACGGAGGAATTCTGAAACAAAAAGAAACAACAGGTCGTGAAAAAATAATCCAATTTACTTCATCTCATTGGAATGAGACCCAAAGAAATTATTCGACAATCAAAAAAGAAATACTAAGTATAGTTTTATGTATACAAAAATTTCAAAGTGATCTTCTAAATCAAAAGTTCTTACTAAGAATTGATTGCAAAAGTGCTAAAGATGTTTTACAAAAAGATGTTAAAAATCTTGCTTCAAAACAAATTTTTGCCCGATGGCAGGCATTACTAAGTATTTTCGATTTTGATATAGAGTATATTAAAGGAGAAACAAATTTTATTCCAGACTTCTTGACTCGTGAATTTCTCCAAAACAGGTACGATGCCACCAAAGACGATTGACAAAGGAAAAGGCCTTTCTTTAGGCCCAAACCAAGAAAAATTACAAACTCCAAATACTTCCAAACCAAAACCAGAACCCGAGACACAACTCTGGATTACAGTTACTAAAAGGAAACCAGAAAAAGAAGAAAAAACCCTCCAAACTCCTGACGAAATTTTGGAACAGATTCGGACTTTACAACAAGCTTTTGAAAAAAGTTTTTCAAAACAAGAGAAAGGTAATTCTTCAAAAATGCCTTCTTCTCTTGAGATTTCCAAAATCCCTGAAGCCTCCTTAAAAATAATTTTAACACAAAACCAGGCTTCGAAACAAATTTCAAAACCTTTGAACAATTCACAAATTGTTTTAAAGGAATTTTCACAAAGTCCTCCTTCAGAGTATTTTGAAAAAACAACTTATCAAAACGTCATTACAGTTGAAAAAGACTTTTTTGTGGAAAATGATCCGTTTTTAACCATCGAAAAGTTTTTTGGGAAAAATCAGTTTTATAAACCATTCAATACAGATAAAACTGTATTATTTTATCAAACAATTCTGGAAATTACGGGTTCTGTTACTTTCAAACACAATTTTTTGGATGAAAGTCACACGGCTCCTGCTTACTCTACTTTCAAAATCCATGACATCATTTCTCCAAGAGATTGGGATTATGATCTCAATGACAATATAAAATTTCCAGAAAGCTTTTCAAATCTCTCTTGTTACGATGTCCCATTCAATTACTGGGACTATTGCCAAGCTTGGTATAATTCCTTCTTAATCCAATCACCCAAACACAAACACACTTGGTTAATCTTTTTTTATACCACCTGTAACCTATCTAAATCACCAATTTGGTTCAATCAATGGTGGAACAACTTCGGTTCTGTCATAAACATTTTCAAACCTCAGATAAACAAATCTTTCCAAATCTTCAAAAACTGTTTCATACCATCTGATGACGAAAAAAGATTTTCCGCTCTAACCCTTTTCCATTCCAAATTTCATTTACCTTGGGTTTTTTCATGGACCTTTGAATTTTCAAATGATACAATACCTGTCGTCAGACGAAAATTTAAAGTCAAATGGTGGGACAAATATAGAATCCCCTCAAATTTATATCCTTCAAACATCCCCGAATGGATTCGAAGCCAAAATTCTAAATCCCTTAACCCACCAAATTCACAAACACTTATCCAATCACCAGAAATGACCCATTTCTTAGCCCAGAAATCAAAAATGCTGTCTATGCTGGCAGCCGCAAAATCAGAGGAAGAAATCAAGACAATCTCGATGCGATTCTTACCAACAATTTCAACACAGAACTCTCAAGCGTCAGGAAGTGAACCTGAGATAGACGAGGATGACTTGTTTGGTAACGATCCCATGTAATATAAAATTCAGATTTTATACTTAAAAAAAAAAAAAAAAAAAAAATTAAAAGAACAAAACAGGTACAAACATCGGAGTACAAAAAAGACAACAAATCCCCAATCAAAACAGGTACAAACATCGGAGTACAAAGAAGACAACAAATCCCCAATCAACCACAGTAGGTATCGGCAAAATCAACAATCAACTACAGTAGCTGTCAGATCCACTACAAACAGCGAAAGACAAAAATCATTGTTGACCACTACGGAAAGCAAAAGACATGAAGCATCTCGAGGAGCACTCAGAAGCCATCATTGTCCACTACGAAAAGCAGGAGACAAGAAGCATCTCAAGGAAGCACTCAGAAGATAATGCGCTTAATGCGCTTGTAATAATTTAAAAATTTCTATTAAAATTTAATCCAAAACTGCACTTGTAAACTTCTATATAAGAAGAGTCATGCATCTCTATAAGGACACCTTCGAACTCTCTCTCCATTTTCCATCTCAAAAAACCTTTCACCCCTTCCATCTCGAGTCAAGAACTCTTATTCCGTTTTTATTTGTAAGTTTAATGTTTTATGTTTGTTTTATAAAAATCTTAAATAAAATACAAACTTCTGTTTACTAAACTAAATCATTGTCTTTCAAATTCTGAGAATACCCTCTATCAATCCTTCTTCACTCTTAGATTAAGTCCTCAAAAGTCAATGACTCTTGAGTTGTGAAAAGGCTGATAGAATGTACTCTTAAAGAACAAATGAAAGATTGTATGTTAAATTTTCGATCCCCTTATGGGATTAAAAATAGGGTGAATTAAACAATAGGGTGATAGCAATATTTGGTGAATTATTTAGGTGAGACACAAAGTCAAATATTGTTTAAGTAGGATACAAAACAGTACCGAGAAAATTCGATTTATCTCCACTTGATTTGTAACAATGCTCGACTGCGCGTGGAGGGGGAGAGAAATGATAATGAGGAGAATTTAAAGAGCTGCAAGAGAACTGGATTTAAGTGACTTGGTGCGGAGCCGTTGTCGGTGACGTACACTAATAGCATTAAATGACTTTCTCTTTCACTTTCTCTTCCTCCTTCATCATTTCACTTCATCCTATTTTCCTTCATCTTCATCTTCGTTTTTCACTTCCTCATCTTCTTTTTCTTTTATTTTTTTTTATTTCCTTCTTTTTCTTCATCTTCCTTTTCTCTTTCATATAAACACAAATCCAAAGTAGATCCATTCAAATTCGTCACACTTTCAAACCAAATTCATCACACCTCCGAACCAAAAATTGGATCAAAATCTCTCACACTTCCGAATCAAGAACTGGATCCAAATCCCTCACATTTTTCCATCAAACCTCCAACCATAAACCCAAAATTATATCATCCAAATTGATTTTTTTTAATTAACTGATGCCTATAATTTTAATACGGTAAGTATTTTATTTCATTTTAACACATTTTTATCATGTTATTTGATTTTTAGGATACCAAATATCTAGACACGAGTTATGTTTAATTGTAACACGTTAACATAGAAATATTAATATAATAATTAACATCTAATTTCTATTAATATAATAATATACATCTAATTATTTAGTTATCAAGATAAGAAAAATTTAGCAATATTTTTATTTTATTTTTATATGATAGAAAAGCATGACATGTTACAAAAATATATAACTTGTTATTTAAATATATATATATATATATATATTATTGTCTATGAAAAAGTGTAAAATATTTATTAGTTTAGTTATTTATATTTTTAGATAGCGTTATTTAATAGTACGAATACTGTATTATACATTTTAGTTCACATGTATTATTTAAATACATATAATCTGTTATTTAATTATATATACATGTATATTTTAATATGATAATTTTTTTAATTTCTTATAGCTACTTCTTGTTACATAAAATATTATAGATGTTTTCTATATGATTAGATTTCTAATGTATATTACCTTTTGTTTCTTTTTCTTGTGGGAGACTTAATAATCGTTGTATTTTCATCGATTTTTCGCTGGATTTTCACTGATTCTTTGCCAGATTTTGAATGGATCGTTCGAATCGTAAGTTTTGTCAGATTTATGCCAAATTACACCAAAACTTTACCAAAGCGTTGCTGGATTGTCACTAAAATATTTTTCATTTCATTGTAGCAGTAAAAAAGAAGAGAGAGAAGACTAACCTATGTGTGATGATCGGCTTCTCCAAGATGCAATACCACACGGAATACGAAATTATCTATTGTATTTTAAAAATCTGAACTTGCGCATTAAGTATTTAGACACTCGATCTCTAAAAAAAGTGGTGACAAATAAAACGAGAGAAGACTCCCGTAAAATCCGAGATGAATAGGGGCTTGGTTGCCAACTGTGAGAAAGCAAAACTTTGAACTCATGATACTGTTAAGGCGATGCATTTAGCATCATTTTCATAAAAACGGAAGATATCGTGTTTCTCTTCATAATAAATGATTTTGATGACAACAATTTCTTTCTATAAGATATACTTAGTGGAAGTAATCGGTTTCAAATGAAGAAAAATAACATTATAATATTCTCCATAACGGAGGAAGTAGAGACAATAGGATCGTTAACAAAAGATATTAGTGAAAACTATCTCTCCAAAACGGGAGGAAGTTAATACCCCGAATCTTTTCACGGTGGAGAAGAATATATGATTCGACAAACTCAAAATAACCACTTCGTATACATCTTCATAAATAATGAGATAAATGAATATAAAGAATGAGGTAATGGCATAGATTGACTCAAATTTTAGAGTTAATTGCTAGTTTGACTTGTCTAAATTTTGGTAAGTTTGAAAATGGTTAAAAGACAATAAAACCAAACCTTTATTTTTGTAATTACGAAAATTGCCATTAATATTTTTATGTTTTGTAATTTTTTTTTTCGTATGTAAAAAAAATTTCGTCAAAAAAAAAACTATCACCACCGACGTCACCACCACCGCCACTGCCACCACCACCGGCCCCCACTGTCTCCCCCACTAGCCCCCACCGGTGGCGCCACCGTCGTCACCACCACCTTCGTCTAAAAATAAAAAATTCAATAAGTCTGCCGTAACTACTCAATAAGTCTGTCGTAACTACTCAATAAGTCTGCCGTAACTACTTAATAAGTCTGCCGTAACTACATAATTCAATAAGTCTGTTGTAACTACTTAATAAGTCTACGGTAACTGCTTAATAAGTCTGCCGTTACTATATAACTCAATAAGTCTGCGGTCATAACTCAATAAGTCTGTTGTAATTACTCAATAAATCTGCGATAACTATCCAATAAGTCTGCCGTAGCTACATTTCTCAATAAGTCTGTGACAACGTTTCAATAAATCTGCGATAACAACAATAAGTCTGCAATAACTCCAATAAGTCTGCGATAACTCCAATAAGTCTGCGGTAACTACCCAATAAGTCTGCCGTAACTATATAACGCAATAAGTCTGCAGTAACTACTCAATAAGTCTGCAGTAACGACTCAATAAGTCTGCGGTAAATTCTCAATAAGTCTGCGGTAAATTCTCAATAAGTCTGCGGTAACTACATAACTTAATAAGTCTGCCATAACTACTCAATAAGTCTACGATAACTACTCAATAAGTCTGCCGTAACTACATAACTCAATAATTCTGCGACAGCGTTTCAATAAGTCTGCGATAACTCCAATAAGTCTGCGATAACTCCAATAAGTCTGCGGTAACTATCCAATAAGTCTGTCGTAACTATATAACACAATAAGTCTGCAGTAACTACTCAATAAGTCTGCGGTAACTACTCAATAAGTCTGCGGTAACTACTCAATAAGTCTGCAGTAACTTCTCAATAAGTCTGCAGTAACTTCTCAATAAGTCTGCAGTAACTTCTCAATAAGTCTGCAGTAACTACATAACTCAATAAGTTTGCGATAACAACAATAGGTATGCAATAACTACCCAATAAGTCTGCCGTAACTACATAACTCAATAAGTCTGCGACAACGTTTCAATAAGTTTGCGATAACAACAATAAGTCTGCGATAACTGCATAACTCAATAAGTTTGCGATAACAACAATAGATCTGCAGTAACTACCCAATAAGTCTGCCGTAACTACATAACTCAATAAGTTTGCGACAACGTTTCAATAAGTTTGCGATAACAACAATAAGTCTGCGACAACGTTTCAATAAGTTTGCGATAACAACAATAAGTCTGCGGTAACTACTCAATAAGTTTGCGGTAACTACTCAATAAGTTTGCGATATTTGAATATTAAAAAAATTGTTTTATAAGAACAATGTGGTTTACTTTTCAGTTTTACGACACGTAAACGTTTAATGAGTAATATTATTGTAAAAAATGAGAAGTATTTTATAATATACTAATATTAAATTATTTATATCAGAAATTTAGATTTGTTGGTTTATATGTGTGTATATTATTATCTAACAAAACTGAAGTAATTTTAGTGAACAACATTTACTTATCAAAATATTTATAACAATAAATGAATATTAACTGTAGAAAAATTTTGACCAAAAAAATTAAAGAAAAGCCCAAACATAAATGGAATTCTTCCTCTTTTATTATTGGTAGAGCCTTAACATGTTTCAATGTTTCATCTCTCTTAGATTCTTATCCACAAAGGTTTTTTCTACAAAATATTACAAACATATATGAATCAATTTAGGTCCAAAAATTCTGAATATCCAAATTTCATATATCCATAAAAAAATCGGATATCTGGATCCGTTCAATTATTCATTTTAAAAATTATAACTATCAAAATTTTCACAAAAACAAAAATATAAAATGGTAAAATGATGTAAAATTATTTTTAAACTAAAGTTAATATTAAAAGATGTCATTTTTACATTTTTTTATCAAGATTTTTGGAGATTGCAATAAAAAATGTTTGTGAAGTTAAACATTGAAAAGTTTTTTAAAAAATACATTTGTCAAATAAATGGACTTATGTGCTAAAATTATTTTAGGTTTTTTAAATCACCAATAAATTTTATTATAATTATATTTGTTGAAAACTAAAATAAGTATTATTTAACACATCATCTGGATCCGGATATCAGTTTCAATTTTTTATCACTTGAATCTGTAATTTAAATATTCGAAAACCCCGAATATCCAAAATTTTGGATCGGATCTCGGATCTTGTGTAATTTGTCCATCCTTAAATCAATCAACCAAAGCGAAGCTTCTATTGAGAGAAATCATGATTCCATACACACTAACCAGCGGATGAACAAAGTGGATATTATTGTTAATGCTAAAACTCGCTAATCGATATTTGGTATTGTTGAGATATATTAAAGGGATATACTCTCATATGAACCTAAAGCTCAGGTAAGAGTTTTTAGATAGGGCTCTAGGAAAAATTCTCCGCCCTTTTCTCTCTTACTCAGCTCGCATTAAATATACCTCACCTTCAACCTCTTCTATATATCGTGCTGACATGATCCCATTGCAACCTCTCAGAGATTTTCTGTGATTCTCTCTATCCAACTTTAACTTGGCATCCCTCTGTATTTTTGTCGAGTTGCTGTGTCGGGCTTACGTTAAATCATTATGGGTTTGGTCCCAAGTCTTCATCTTTGGTCCAGTCATTGTCTATGGCTTCACAGGCCTTGCCCACATTCAAGCCTATTCGTAGATAGGGCCTTGACGGGAGCTGGGACCAAATTCATCAGAAATTCATCGGAAATAGGGCCTTGACGGGAGTTAGGGTGTCAATAGAATTGAGATGTTAAAAGCGAGAGACTATTCATCAGACGGCCAAATTACAGGTCGTTTACGAGACTATGTAGGTTTATCTACCGCGAAGTGCTCTGACGGGGATTTCAAAGTTAGTGCAAGCTCGGCTAGTACATTTCAATTCCATGTGAACCTACATAACAAAACATGTTGTTGTAGAGAATTCTAGTTGCAAAAGATATCTTGCTAACATGCAATGATGGCGACAAGATATCATGGAGTGGAGTATAAGGGTTTGGTGGACGTCGTGTATAAAAATTCAGTATGGGATTCCACAGTGTCCGGTGTGATTCTACCAGTACGAGATCCTGATGACTTCGATAACCTTAAATAAATACGAAAACAAGAGGCATTCCCTCCAAAAATCATCATCGCCAACGTCAGAAATGAAACCTCCCTTTTCTGTTATATTACCCACCCTTGGCTCATTATTTTTGTATGTTCCTGTGAACGTTTTCTTTCCCCTATGGAATCACTCCTTTTTGTGGAGTAGCTTTTTTTCTTCGATCATGTGGTTTTCTTATTTTCCTCTCTTCCCCTTGATTCATTAATTTTCTCTCTTCCATTTGCTCCCTCACTGTTGTGAATCTCTTTCTCCTTATTACCAACCTCTTGACTATTTTAGCTATTTAAATCCCCCCTCATTTAGGCTCTTTTGGTTCACTCTCGATTGACTGCTACTATTTGCCGTATTTCTTCTTTAATCTACAGCTTCACTTCCCTAATTTAATTCCTGACTACTCCATTCACAGTCAGTTCGCACAAAATCAGTCCATCGATTATAATCATAGTTTTCTTCATCATCATACTCTTCTCCATCGTAGTCTTCTTCTTCATCCTCACCATTTCCTCTATCTTCTTCCACAAAATCATTATCATCATCATCATCTGGCCACACTACTTTTTCTAAACCTTCATCTTCATAATTCTCTATAGCTTCTCCTCTTGTACACAATGACCACACTTATATGTTCCTTCATCCAACCATGTTATCAGCAAACCATCATCAACTCCACAATCATCCAAAACATGACCTACTTCACCATCCTAAACATTCTTCCTTAATCCACCCTCCCATAAGTTCCTCTTTGTTTCCATAATCTGGAGCATGACACCAATCACCTCCCAAAACGTGACGAACATGTTAACTGACATGTCTTCTCAACATAGCGATTTGAACTGTCTATAACAACGGTCTGTTACGATCTGTAGCTGCGATGAACTAACTCTACTGCGTTCTGCTATCAACTCCTTTACCCCGTACATCATTTCAATCGAAATCACCTTCGCAACAATCTCATATGAAGACGCAATTAATAGCCTCAACTCTTCAAAACTATCAACATTTCTGTAGTTGATCGACCAACCGTTTCTCGACATGAAGTCCCAGGTGTCATTCTCGTGCCTTATCGACATCCCAACCATTACTGTTACCATTACAGCTCCTAAAAGTTTTTACATTAATAAATAAAAAATTTAAGGGAAGAGGGAAAAATAGTCTGTACACGTTGGAAAAGTAAATAGACACAAGATTTTACTCCTTGTTGTCATCTTAATGCATTTTTCCTTTACTCTTCTCCATTTCATTCTCAAGAAGAGGTGATTAGCTATAAAATTAGCAAAGTTTTTAAGGGATAGAAGCACAGTTAACCCTTTCTTGTGTGGCAAATGAGTTCAATAGACAGCTACTCTATCAACTGCCACACATTTAAAGGTTTGCTGTTCTCTTTTCCCTCTAAAATATATCCTAATATATCCAATAAACACTCATAAACACTTTGTTGGAATAACCCAAAAAAAACCATTAACCAACAAAACCCACTTTCTCCCATGATGACCCAATACGCAACCCCCGGTCCACGTGTCACGCCTGTGAAGTCCACGACACTTCACGCCTCCAATTTTAGTCTTACAGAAAAGTGCCTGAGTAGTTTTTTTTTTTTTTCTGGTCATCAGTGCCTGAGTAGTTTAAATAAGCTAAATGTGGATAGTTTTTGCCTTCCCTGTTGTTTTAAGTAGTTTTTACAGTTCTAATTTTTTTTCTTTCCATCGGACCATCACCAGTATCAACTTAGAAACAGGATACCGTTGTTGACATTTTTGTTCTCTAGATTCAAAAACTACAGAAAAAAAGAAAAACTAAAGAGCCCATGGTATTTTTAGCCCATGGTAAACACAATACAAACATGTCACCGAAAAGGCCCACTTAATTTTTTTTGTGCACGCGAGAAACCACTCTCCACGTGACACGCCTCACTCCTCAATGTCCACACCGCCTCACGACTCCACACGCATGTTGATCTCCTCACACCCCTTAAAAATCCCGCCACTTCTCTTACGCAGCAGCCCTAATCCCACCAATTTTCTACATTCAAACCTAATCTCTCCCTCCTCACTCCTCGTAGCGGCACCTCTCTCCCTCATTCTCTCTCCCCTTTTTTCTTCCTCTATCTCTCTAAGAAACAAAGACAATTTGTGTCATTTGTCAAACAATTTTATCAAAAATTACCCTATAAACTACTTAAAAACTAATTACAAACTATCCATTAGGCAAATAAAAACATAGAAACTATCCGATTTTCTTAGATTGATTACAAAATTAATAAATTAATCTTTTACCAATTTACAAAATTAATAAATTAATCTTTTACTGATTTACAAAATTATCTTTTTTTTGTCGTCAAATCTCATATATTAAGTTGTCAGTTTATAGACTTTCCAAAGGAAAGTCAAATGGATACCGATGTATTTATATCGAAAAAACAGAAACCACATGCTTTTGCATATTTCACAAGTTGATCTGTACGGATATTCTTGTTACGTGGAATAAATTTAATTTTAAAATATACAAATAAGTTTCTAAACATCAAAAAATCCTTCAGCTCTAATGCAAATAATGGGCAATCATCAGGATTTGTCATCATGTTAATGACGATCTGAGCAATCCATGACAAAAATAATATCCAATAAAATGATTGTTACAAAGCTCTGCATCGCCCAAACAGTTTGTTAGGTACCTCATATTGAGCTTAATCCAAATTGAAATGAATTCAAGGTTTCAGAGTAAAAACCTAAATTAAACCTTTGAAAACTAAAGGAAAGACTAGCATATCATGTCACGCCCAAGAATCGTGCAAAATAGGAAACATTAACTAAAAAGGCTTTGACTCTAAGAGTGGATGAATACGTAATTTACTCTAACCGAAGGTTTTAACTAGGGGTAAAACGGTAAAAATCATTTTCCATGGAACCATTACACTTTTGCGACTCTCGACATAGAAAGAAGACTGTAATTGATAAAAAACGACCTGGGAAAAAACATTTTAGCCAAAGACGACGTACATAAGAATACGAAAGTTGACGTCATCCGAAGATTGATTCTCGTCCACAGAGGAAGGGTAGTTTATGAATTTCAAAAGAAAAAATTGATACTACTGTAATAATCGCCGCAATTGCAAGATCGAAATCAAAACCGCAGAAAATGACGAATTAGGAGAAGAAGATGAAGAGAGATTGAAAATATGAAGAAGTAAACAACATACCTTAGATCCAGATCCAGTAGATGTAGAACAACTAGCTTGACAACTAGTATCCTCGAAACCATCGGCGGTTACGGCGGAAGGAGATGTAGAGCCACCACTACCAAATCCACCGCACCAACATAAAGGACTCATAGGACTAGCTCTAGCTGAATCTGTTTCCTTCTTCAGATAACCTCCGACACCTACGCCGATCCCAACGCCTAATCTCGATGTCTGAGACCGTCGTTGATGTAAACCCCAACGAAACAGAGGTAGATTCGCCACTGGATTCTCAGATTTAACAGTTCCGACGTATTTGAGTCGTAGAAGAAGCTCTACCGCCATGTCGTCGTCTGTTAAGGCTGTAGCTATCCACTCGTCCATCAAATTTTTGTGAGATGTTGATCTCATTGAATCGAAATTGAGATTTTTAGGGCTTATATTTAAGAAGCGGCGATAGACAGGAGAAAAGAAGTTGGAAAATGGAATAGGGAAGATATGAGAGATTGAGATTGTGAGGGGACTTAATGTAGGATCAAAATCGGAGATACATCTCTCTCGACTTCAAAATAGTCTAAGATATATCTTTTCTTATTTTTCATTTGTTATTTATTTTTTTTTAAATCAAATTACTAAAAAATTTTATGCTTTTGAGTTAATTACATACATTTGTCCAATTTAATTATAAGTCGGACCAAGCTCAAATAAAAGATTTCACACTAACCCCACTAACATGAATATAACTAAATATTTCTATATTTTAGATCCAACAAAATTAATTGCTCTTTCTCTCTCATTTCTTATTTCCTTCGTTTTCTTCGTGTTCTTCCCATAAACCAGAAACATTTATAGTGGCAAAAAAAGTCTTTCATTCTCTTTTCCTCTTCAACAAATCACACACCATCATCATCATCTTCATCGTTGTCACCAACTTTATCATATAACCATCAATGGAATTCCCCAAACCAAAACATCATTTTCCCTAAAAGATCGATTCTTCTTAATTGTTTCAGATTTTGTCCAAATTTTTGAATTTTTTTCTTTAATTTGTTTGCTTAATTTTCCCTAGATTTTGCTTTACAATTCTTGTGGTTTCTTTGGCTTAATTATGGAGAATTGCCTTTTGGTTCCAGTTTCTCGATTAAATTACCAGAATTCTCCTTTTGGTGATACAACCTATACAAAGGTATTCGTCGGTGGTCTTGCTTGGAAAACTCAAAGTGAAACTCTTAATCTGTGTATAATTGTGGTCTTTTTGTACAACTGGTACAAGTATGTACTTTTGTACAATATTAATTTATTGTTAATTGTTAAATATTGATGTTAATTGTCAAATTTAAATGTTAATTGTTAATTTTAATGTTAATTGTTAATTTTTATGTTAATTATTAAATTTAATATTAATTATTAAAATTTTAATGTTAATTGTTAAATTTTAATGTTAATTGTTAATTTAAATATTAATTTTTAAATTTAAATGTGAATTTTTAATTTTAGTTTTAATTAAATTTAAAATTTAATTATTAATTTTATATTAATTGTTAAATTTTAATGTTACTTGTTAAATTTTAATTTTAATTGTTAATTTAAATATTAATTATTAAATTTTAATGTGAATTGTTAATTTAAGTGTTAATTTTTAAATTTATAAGTTAATTATTAAGTTTGTGTTAATTGTTAAATTTTAATGTTAATTGTTAATTGAATGTTAAGTGTAAAATTTTAATGTGAATTTGTTAATTTTAGTGTTAATTATTAAATTTAAATGTTAATTGATAATTTTAATGTTAGTTGTTAAATTTAAATGTTAATTATTATTTAATATTCAATTATAAATTAATGATAAATAATTATGGTAAAGTATCAAGGATTCGACAAAAGCAATCATGGAAAGTACATAAAACCCAACAAAAAATACATACTGTCTTGGAAAAATATTATAACATTGTTGTACCATAGTTGTACCTCATATTGTACATAGTTGTACTTTGATAGTTTTAAGATTTAATTAGTTTTACCATACAAAGAATTGATTTTCTATAATTGTACTCGTTACATTAGATTAATAAAGTGAATATAATAGATTTTCATAAAAAACAAAAATGTTAAAAGATATTATTTCACCATTTTGTCAATTTCAAGTGATTCACATCTAAACAAATCTTAAGAGTATAAGATATTTGTTGATGAAATATGATGTTATGTAACCAATAACCAAAAAAATGTTTTTTCTTTCTTATATAGATATCATTGATCTTAAACAAACCTTAAGTTAACACAAACATGTATTTCTAATACAAATAACCTAAGTTAAAATCAAATTCAACGTAATTGCACCACCAGTTTTACATAGTTGTACTTTGACATAAATAAATTTTGACTAATCTTTCTAATACAAATAATCAAACCATATAACTATAAAAGTACAAACATAGAAATTAAGAGACATTTGTTACACCATCACCACTTTTAAAGCATCCATACATATCTCGCTCACTTTGAGTCGATATTTTCCGGTTCTTGACCACTTTGAGTCGATCCTCGCCAGTCGCTCCTATTACTTGCTCACTTTGAGCCGGTTGTGGACCGCCATATTCTTCTTCGCCTCTCCTTTGTCTTTTTTGGCTTCTTCCGAGCTTTCTTCCTATCCAAATCCATCTCAAATCCTCCGTTCTTCACAATCGGGTATAATTTATCTTCGCTTCTAATCCATTTTGTTTCAACTCTGCTTTTAGAATAATATCTTGTATAATCCAAATGTATGACTGTTCATGAAATATTATTAATTTTCTCCTAAAAAATAAGAAAAAACCATTTTATTTTAATCTTTCTCTGCTCTTACTTGTACCAGTTTTACCAATAACACATAGTTGTATCATAGTTATACCAATTTTACCAATAACGCATAGTTGTACTTAGTTGTACACATTTCATTAGCTTTTTTTCTTCACCACCGATATTGATTTATATCTACCTAAGATTCACTATGATTTCATCACTGTTACCCATAATTTACCTAGAATTAACAATGTCACACTTTAATCGATAAGATAACATGTTTCAAAATCCAATGTGCATAAGAAATGAAGCATTATTTAAGAAATATATTTAAATCTACAATATTTTTATTCAAATATTTATTTACATTTACTCATTATTTTTGGTTCTAAACCTCCACAAATAAACAAACAATCATTAATAAAAAAATAAAAAGCATCGAAAATCAACTCAAATGAAGCTTCAATTTTGTCAACAATAGAAGCTTTACGTTTGTCCGAAGAAAAAAGAAAAAAATGAAAATACATGACACTTGTTTTTTTATTAGTCACATTGAATTGATTCCATTTAATTTTAAACATATCAATCTCTCTCTCTATCTTCCATCTCATCCCTTCTCATCTGATTTTATGCTTTTTTATTTTATTTAATTTGTTAAAAAAATCAATTTTTTAAAGGATTCATTAAAGATAAAATAAAAAATACATAAAATGAAGTGTATTAATATTTATGAAATGTATTAAAAAAATTTTTTTTATCTTGAACTGTATATCAACCTTTGGTCCCTTAATATATGAGAGCCTTCCTTATAATTATTATATTCTTTTTCATTCTCTTTCTTATATTTTCTTTCATTTATTTCCTGATTTATGAAGAGTTTTTTTTCCATTTTATATGCCAATTGCGAATCTTTTATTTTTTCTGTTTTCTCGATGATGATAAAATGTTTAGATCGGGTCCATGGTTGATGACAGACCCAACTTTTTACTCTTGCTGCAACGCCTAGATGGTAACGAATATTCTACGGGTTGGCCAATGTGAGCCCAACAACGGCCCATTATAAGTTGATTTTTTCCGCCTATGTGGGTTCCATTCTTATGTTTTGGATCAATTTACATGTTTAGATATGAGAGCCGAAATCTGGAAAACCCTTAAATATAAAACCAAAATCTCAAAACTCTTTCTTCGGTAAAATGACTATTTTACTTTTAATAAAATCTGATTACTTTTAAAATTGAGTTATATAGCGCTAACTGTAAGAAATAACAACGAAAACACAGTAATTCATATGGTTTTTATACGCAGCGTACGTTCAGGGTTCGAATTTCGCTCAGGATTCGAGTCTGATATTTTTGTGATATAATTGGGTATTAATCGGTATAACTGGAACAATTGGGTCGGTATAACTGGGTATTACTTGGTACAACTGGGTATTATTCGGTATAACTCGGTATTACTCGGTATAATTAGGTATTACTCAGTACAACTGGGTATTATTTGGTACAACTGAAACACTGGTACAACTGGTATTACTGGTATAATTATTTACAAGTATTTGAGAAATCTAAGCACCTATAGTAGTGCTTGTGAATGATGTCAAGGAAAACGTGGTAGCTCAGATGGCAACGACCCTCACGCGAGAGGTTTAGACGAGAGGTTTAGACGAGAGGTTTAGGCGAGAGGTTCAGGGTTCGAGTCCCATCTTTGCATTAGTATAATTGGGTATTACTCGGTATAATTGGGTCGGTATTACTTAGTATAACTAAGTATATATTCCTCATTTTATTTAAAAATAAAATGAGGGGTAAATCCGTCACTACACTGTTTAAAGTGGGTATGTAGATCAAAAAAGAATATAGGAGATTTGTTTTCTTGAAAATGACCTTATCAAATGAATTCTCGAGATATGAGTTAAACTCGTGCTACACTACAAGTATTGTGTGGTTTTCGAAAATGAATTTTGTCTCGTTTTTGTGGATTAAACATAAAAGAAACAAATTACATACGAGTGTGTTGCACTATGACCCACTCTCTAAAACTCAATCGCACTTTGACACACATAATTTTTTAGGATATAATTTTTTGTGTTGAAAGACCCAGATACCTCTAACTACTCATACCTAAATTCTAACTACATTTTTTTCATTTTGACCATTAAATTAAAAGTAATATTTTTAGATTCAATGGATGTAATTAGATAAGATTAAATTTCATTTTCTCTCTCATCTCTATCCTTTACTCATATATTCTTTTTTCATTTTCTCTATCTTCTTCATCTTCTACTTTTGTGTATGTTTTATGTTCTAAAAACAAATTTAGATTTGATTTATCGTATTTGAAATTGAAAAATAGAATCACACACGAATTCTATTGATATCCAATATCAGTTTCACGTGAACAGTCCATTTTTCTTTTACCAATTAGTCATTTTTGTGTGGACACATCTATCCATAATGTATAACTATTATATTAAACTATCTCTTTAAGATGTCATCCATAATGCACAATCTATTATGTTGTAAACATTTTTATATATCATATTAACTTTTAATTCGAGTATAAAAATAAATGCATAATAATTCTTATTATTGTTATTATAAGCCAGAATTGATCATGAACGACTATATTATTTTCATTATTCACTATTTGGTTTGATTATCCAAAACTGGCTGTCTTGGGGGGGGGGGGTTGAAGTTTCTGATATATTGTTTAGGGTATAAGATATATGATTTATGATTTATGGTTTATGATTTTAGGATATGATCATAGTAGTGTAACAAGTATTATGTTACATCAAGAGCATTCGATAGAAAATAAAAAACACATCAAGATTATTAAATATTAATTTGAATATGGAGACAAGAATATGGAGTGTCCCAATGGATAACAAAACACATTAAATAAACTGGAGTTGATCATAAACAACCATATTATTTTTATTATTCTTATTATTCACTATTATGTTTGATTATCCAAAAATTGGCTGACTTGGTTGGGGGTACTAGATATGGTTTAGGGTTTAAAGGATTGAAATTTCCGATATATGGTTTAAAGTTTAGGGTTTTAGGATATGATCATTTTAATGTAACAAGTGTGATGTTACATCAGGAGCACTCATTAGAAAATAAAAAAACACTTGAATTTTTTTAATCAAATATAAACATAAATGGATAATAATTCTCATTATTCTCATAATAAGAGTAAACATATAGACACAACGACAAGAGGGAGATCTAGTGGACATTATCACATGGACAACAAAGCACATTAAATAAACGAGAATTGATCATGGACAACCATATTATTTTCATTATTTTCATTATTCACTATTCCGTTTGATTATCCAAACACCAGCCAACTTGAGGGTTGGAAGTATTGATATATGGTTTAGGGTTTAAATGGTTGAAGTTGCCGGTATATGATTTAGGGTTTAGGATTTTAGGACATAATCAAGTTAATGTAACAAGTGTGATGTTACATCAAAAATACTAAAAAATTTTAAAAAACACATCAAAATTATTAATTTTTGATTCGAATATAAGCATAAATGCATAATAATTCTCATTATAAGTAAAACATACGAACAAAAGAACAAGAGAGTTCCAATGGACATAATCAAACAATAAAACACACTAAATATACGGAATTGATCATGGACAAAGCAGTTGCTGAGTGTTAAAAAGATTGCTGGGAAAAATTTATCTGGAAGCGGAGACGAGGCCTCCTCGGGTACTGGTAATTCCGTGTCGATTTTGTCTGTTTTCATTGCCACTCCACTTGGATACCCTTTCCAACCAATTTGAAAAGTCAACTAGGAGAAGACGTTTCGGTGTAGAAATGAATGCATATTTTAACATGTGCAACTATACATAGGTATTCGAGCCAATTGAAATTCTCTACCTACCAAGGAATCTCTTCTATTGCTGTGTGGCTTAGATTGAGAGAGGAGAAATTTCTTGAGATATCAGGAAAACTCTTCAGTTGTGAGCACTTTCTAAGATCTAAGATTTTATCGGAGGTTGATGACAGAGGGAAGAATCTCCAGATTTGTACATTCTGACATATACAACTCCATTAGTTTATTGAGATTTCCAATAGGGGAAGGAAGCACCACCAAACTCGAGCAACCCCTGAGATTAGTTCCTCTAGATTGGTGGCCCTTGAAAGATCTGAGATTTCTTTCAAGTCTTTTGATCCTGCAAATTCATTTTCTTGAGACATGGAAACCTACTACTGAACCCAACAAAAAATTCACAAAGCAAAGTAGAAAAAGTTACACATTACGTGACATGATTGTCTTCCAAAAACTTATATAACCTTTCGAATTTGGCTACTATGAACATAACAAGTATTCTCAACACTTACCAAATCTCCATCTCACAGCTTTTCAAGCTTGCTGTTCTCCATTTTGAGGATGACGAGGTTTTGAAGACGAAACTTAGAAGGCAAACATATCATTGGATATTTTTCCCAAATAAATAATTTTAGTTTAGGGGGGAAACAGTTGAAGCTTTTGTCTAACTGCAATTGGACTTCATTTTTGCACGTGTAAACTTTCAGAAAACGGAGATTAGGCATCTTTTTGAAGGCACTCTCATGTACACATAACTCATCGAACTCATCAATCTCATCAATATTCAGTAATATACCTAAAACCTTTTTAGAACCCTGAAAATTATAACATCAATAAAAAAAATCATTAGCTTAATAAACGCCTACAATTCACGTTTATCAAATGAAATGAATAAGAAAAAGTCATAGCTTAATAAATGCCTATCATTCATGTTTGTAACCTTATACTATACTTTTTTTTGTTAAAAAGTAGGGCCAATTCTATACTAAAATATACTAAAAAACATGGGTGTTACGGATCCGGATATCCGGAGTTTTTGGGGATATCTGCATTTGACGGATCCACAATTTTACTATCCAAATTAATTTTTTAATAAAAATATGGTGTAAAAAATGAATATCCGATTAATTTTTTTTAATGTGGAATGGATCCGAATATATGTTATGAAATTTTTTACTATCCGGATTCGAATCCGTCCACTCTGGATATCCATTTTTTCAGATCCAATCCCGAATCCGATTATTGCTTAACATGCCTACTAAAGTATGAAAGGAGCACAGAATCTTAGTGTTTTCTCAATTTTCATATCTAGACCATTTCGAAGCCTTGGCATCATTTCCATCCAATAGTTATTGTCCTTCCCACACAAAGACTAACCTAAAACATTAAGACCTAAAGGAAGAGTACCCGTATGCCTCACAACTTCAACAATGAGGTTTTCAAAATCTTTAGGTGGAGAGTTTTGCTTAAAGCATATCGACATCACATCTCAAGAGCAAGCTCTTTAGATGGGAGGCAGACCTCATATATATGATTGATTTCGTGGCCCCTCAAAAGTTACCTATCTTTTGTAATCACAATGATTCTGCTCCCATATCCAAACCATTGAATTCAATCTACCAATGCCTTTAACACCACTAGATCATCCAAATCATCAATAACAATTAGAAATTTTTGGTTCTTTAACCTATCTCTCACCCCACCTAAATGATCAACTTTTACCTTTGTGCCTAATATTTTCAGATAGGAAGTTTTCTTGTAAACTCAACTTCATGTTATAGTCATCAGTGTTAGCTCTCCTATAATCTTCCAAACTCTTAGATATAAACACCATGTCTATGAAAATCCTCAGTTACACCACTATCCCACATACATGAAATCAAACCCAATTGTTAAAAAACATAATTGAATCGTACAATCTTTTTTTTGTGTCATCTCATTTTATTAATAACATAAGAAAAATCAAAGCATACAAAGCTAAGAAAACAGTCCAACAAAAGCCCAAATCAAGCCCAAATATAATCCACTAGAGAATAATTGAGTTGAATCAGCATCCAACTCCAAGAACACGCGCCACACAAAGATCGAAGCCAAAGACAAGTGTAATAAATAAGAAGAACATGGAAAACCGCCAATTATATTGGTTAATTTTTTGCTTGAGAAGAACTCATAATCGTCGGAACCTTCTTCAATCAACGAATCAATATGCTTCACTTTAGAGCTCCAAGATCTTCCTCTTCGATAACCTGTAATAAAAAAACTTTCCCATGGAACATATCAGATTAAGACTCGGAGGATTCCACCTTGAAAGAAACACCACTAAATAATACATAGGTTTTAACCTATCAAAATTATCGCAAGTGCACAACAACTATTACAGTATCTTAGGGATCGAATCCATAGAGACCTAGTGTCACACTTCAATTCCAATGAATGAATGCTAAGCTAAGACAAAATATGGGGTTTGGTTGTTTGTGAAATGCAATAAGAAAATGATAAAAGTAAATAAGAGATGTAAACAATGGATTAAAAGCGTTAGGCTTTAGATATTCTCCAAATATCAGATATCACGAACCAGACAACTATTCAGGGCACTAATAAGAACTATCTAGAGCTCGAACATAATATCCTAACCAATCCACTGTCGTGACATTATTACTTTGTCTAACCACCTAAGTATCTAAAATTTTTTTTTTAACTTAAAATCCTAGACAAGCATTAACAAGCAGGTTCAATATGTTCACGGATCGCCTTAGTATCAACTTTCGTCGGCTAAGGACAATCTGTTCACCTATGTTTAATCTAGCAACCTATTACGATTTTAGCAAATAGATTAAACCCTAGATAAAAGTCTAAGTGATCAGTTCAGCCTAAGAAATAAGAACAACTATTGATGAAGATTACAAAAGATATAACCTTATTTGTGTATGATTCAATGATTCTTCAATCCTTAAAAAAATTTAAACTCTAACTAATGGATTACTCAGAGATGCAGGAAGATGAATAACAAATAGATGAAAGTAAACTCATAATCAAATCAATAAGAATTCCAAAAGGGTTCATAAATCTTCTCAAGAGATGTAGAGTCAAAGATATCTTCTCCCTAAAAGCTTACAAATTCCGAAGCCAAGAGTTTGAAAAATAAAATAGTGCATAGCCAAAAAGTGGCTAAAAATAAGTATTTGTACTCCTAAACCCGTTTAGATTGAAATCCTAATCACATAAAGAAAAAGGGAAAAGTTTTTATTTTTCTCGGGCAGGTTAATCTGGACTAGATCAAATGATCTAGGACTAGATCAAATGATCTAGGACTAGATCGATCGATATACTTTCTTATGGTAAACTAGATTGGTCGTTCTTAATGATGGATGGATCGATCCTTGGTCTGATCAATCTATCTCTATGTCTGGTTGATATAGTTTTTCATGGCAAAGTGTTGGCGAAGGTGGATCGATCAGTCTAATAAAGATCGATCGATCTGGAGATATGCGGCAAACTCTCATATTTGGGATCGACCGATCCAGGCGGGGATCAATCGATCTGGAGATTCACGGTAAACTCCTCGGATAGGGATTGATTAATCAAGATGGGGATTGATCGATCTGAAGATGCTTGCAAATTCCTTAGATCGATCTGAAGATGCTCGCAAATTCCTTAGATCGATCTGGGTACTCCAAATGCCTCATTTTTTTCCTCCAAACTTTGTTCCAAATGCCATAGGCTTCTCTTAAGCGTATATTGACCTTAAAAGACTAAAAATGTATAAAATACTCTATATAACCTACTAGATCTAAGGTAAAATGCGTTAAATACGTAAACTATCAATTCCTCCAGACTAGAATCCTTGCTTGTCCTCAAGTAAGAAAAAACAAATAAAGACAAGTTAAGAAGAAAGGTTTGAAAATGGGAACTTACACACTCCTTCCGATTCTACCGCGCTGAACTTCCAGTCATTTAGAATTTAGAACATGTCAAAGAACTAGTTAGTACTACATGCACTTTACCATAAGTATAGCAAATAATACCTAACTCTAGTCCTCAGAATCCTAATGAATCTCTAAAATCACCATTGTTGACCCTTTAACATTCATTGACTTCTCTGTAAATTGTAGTCTCACAAAGGGATTATCAATCGCAACAAGGGTTTGGAATGGATGGTTATTTTGATTGTGGCTTAATGTTTAGTCTCTGATGACGACGACGGATGCAACTCCATGCGCAAAATCACAGTGAGACGAATACCAATGTTAATAAACAACCTTTCGAACCTTGGAGTGTCTATAAAGCTATGTAAATGTCCTAATGTGTTATAATGGTGCATAAGATGATACATTAAACTCATAAAAGACTTTATCCTGATTCTTTTTCTTTTTTTTCACTTCTCGGTCTTTTCAATTATTTTTCATTTTTTTCGAGAAGGGGAAGTCGGAATCATTCCTAGTCATACAATACAATGCACCAAATTTGAAAATCAATTTCATCGATATCATAAGTATCATACCAAATCCCATCAATCAAAGCACTTTTTTGAGAATCCCCTGTATGGGGCTTACACAGTGGTTGGAACAAAGACACATTAAGATAACTCAACCACGAATTTTCTAAGTAAAAGAGAGCGTTAGACTTACTAGAGATCCTTAGAACAGAAAGATGTGTCGGTCTACACACTTCGTAGTTTTTACACTTGATTGCTTATGAAAATGGTGAAATAGAAGGTTAGTGGTTAGAATGAAAGGGTAAAGATAAGGTGTGGTACCAACCTAAAAATGAGCTTCGTCATTCAGAGTTCTGAAGAGAGTGGTAGAAATGGTGGAATAGAACTCTGAATGTTGTGATCCTTGTGCGATATCAAGCCCCTGAGTGAGAAGTTAAGTCATGTTAAAAGTCTTGTAAGATAGAGTCAACATTATACCAATCAGATTTCCAGAGAATAAGGAACTTCAGATAAGTTGATCCACTGATGGTGTTTCCAATTGTTAGAGAGTTAGCCAACACTAGATGAAATCCAAGACCAGCATAATAAAATTCCCAATGTTTGACTCAATAAAACAACAAAAATACTTAAAAGAAAACCAAAACAAAGAAACAACATTAGTCACAGATGGTACCCTCCCCCAGACTTACTTTATACCATCTCGGTGTGAAAAAAAATCCTAAGAAGGTTACGACAAATGCAAAAGTAAACAGAAAAAAAAAATAAAGGGAAATAACACAATGAAATAAGAAAAAGAGTACTAAAAAGCATCGTTATAGAGGTGGCACTCTGACTCTCGTTCGGTGCTCTCATGCATCTATGCAAGCGTATGGTCTCATTGGAATCATTATCCTCTGCAATTCTGCGTCCAGCAACGTCAGAATCCAAAGCAACCTTAGATTCTATCCTGCGTCCAGCAACATCAGGAGAAATATCCGCAAAACTCTCTTTGAAAGCTCAGTAGCTCCAAAGTTGTCTTTCTCAGTCTGCTCACCAGCTCTAACGTCCTCTCGCTTTGAAGTCTCAATAGCCCTAAAACAAGAAGTGGCCGAGGACACTGAAGCTTGGTGAGTACATTCCAAATCCGCACCATCATCGAGTGTTTCTTCTAATGTGTGTTGGTTAACCATGCCCGGAAAACCTCATCTGATGCACCCTTAGGATATGGTGTGAGATCGTACTCATCGGAGTATATAGGAAAGAGATGCTCCATTGTATCAGTAATCAGGAATGGGGATTGTGGCTGTGGCGGGAAATGATCAGGAACTCTATCATCCTCTAGGTAAGGCTAGAAATAATGTGTTGTAGAAGAATTAATCTTCCGGACACAAGTGCACGGGTAACGGTAGAAACTCCAAATGCTTCATAGAAGTGAGAGTTATCAGAGCGGGAAGAGGTAGTTGACAATAGCTCGTGTTTCCCTTGCAATCATAGAATCTGTATCACAAACCTGGCTTGAGGATAAGGATGTTCCTAAGGTAATCCTCATCGATAAGGTTGATCTTATCCAAACAAAGGGGACAAAGCGAGATTAATCTGATGGAAACGGAAAATCAGAGTCAAGAGACTCCCAGCAACTTTAATCTTCGGTCCTGTAGTGTTCAGTCCATATAACTTCTTCTGAACTAAAACAAATGCAAAGATCGCACCAAGATTGGTGTCGAGAGCAGGTGGAGGTGATATGGGATAGATATCCCAGACAAATGGCGGAAGTCTGAAATGGATCATCATCAGTTCGTCAAACCTCAACGAACCTGTCTTCTCCTTAGCAAACATCGTAAGTCCAAGGATATTTACGATAATCTAAACCACATGATTCCTGATCAACGTCATCTTGTTCTCCCACTTATAACACAACCTAGAACCAATCACACTCTATAATTTGAAGAACCGCGAGAATGCCTCGTATGGAGGAAAGTTGCAACTCTCTATTTCTTTGTTAAACCCATAAAAACCGCACAAATCCCAAACAAATATCTCTTAAAGCAAACCACTGGAGAAGTAAGATAGTGTACCCTCATTTGCAATATGATAGTCCTCATCATTATACTTGATATCAACAGAAGCGAGGAATTGACGTACTAACTCCAAGTACAAAGGGTAGGATCAGGATGTGAAAGTGCTAAATCCCATTCATGCCAACATCTCTCACACGTCTTCAGCAATACACATCTTATGTAAAATCTGATAGTAAACAAACTTCGTCGGAAGCATTTGAACCCTCAACAATCTATTGTAACAGTTGTTGTTGTAAACACGCCAAGGATCCCTATACCGACGGTTACTATAATCCTTGGACTACTACATTTCCTTAGTGGTCATGTTCAAAACCTCGGGAATGCCGAGACTTGTGATAGGTCAGATCGAGGCCAATGAGCTGTGGTCTGAACTCACGTTGGTGCCTCATCCTCAGCTTGCGGTCCCGAAGATAGCATAATTGATTTGTTTTTTCGCTATCAAGCTCTCTGACTCGTTGTCACTTTGGACTTGTCCTTTGTACCTCCAAGAGGGGGGGGGTTGTCATCTGCTGTTGTCTTCGTGATTTATCCCAAAATCGAGATTTTCACCCTAAAACTCTCAATTTTCAATCCTTATGCATAAATCAGCAAAAACAGGGCATATAGGTGTTCCAATCTAGTCTAGAGAGAACTAGCAAGTGATAATAGCAAAAAATGTCAATTAAATATACCCCAAATCGAACCATAAACATAAAATTACCAAATTGAAAAAGTGGAGATCGAAGCATGTAAATTTGTAGATCAAGAGAGGTACTTATAGAAACATAAAGATGACAGAATTCCAATCAAAAATAGACCCAAAAACCGTCAAAATCCGTGAAGATTTGAGAAATTTTTGGGTTTTGAAATTTCCTCTTCTCAAGAACACCAAATCGCCAAAAGAGATGAGGTGTTTGTGTTTTGATCCGTACAAGCAGATCAAAATGATATATGGTATGTTGTTGGTTCAAATTAAATGATATCTTAACCATGCTAACCCAAAGTGAACAAAAAATCAAGAAGGGGACTTACCAGGACCCTATATCGATCGATCTGATTACTTACGGCTTTTGTGAAACTTTGTGGATCGATCGATCTATGTTTGGATCGATCTATCTAGTTCCTCACGACTTGTACTAGGCTGGCATGGATCGATCGATTTGGGTGGGTCAATTGATCTAGTTCTACACGACAACCACATACTTAATCAGATCGATCTATTGGAAAGAGAGATCGATCAAGCTTAACACGGATCGATCGATCCGATGGTGGAACGATCGATCTATTTTGTTACGATAACCACGAACAACATCGGATCGATCAATCGAGATAGGTGATCGATTAATCGATACATGGATCGATCGATCCCTAGGGGGAACGATCGATTTGGCTCTGAAATCATATTTTCCTTTTTAACTATTATATAAAACAAAACTAAAGTTAGAAAAATAAGCAAAAAAAAAAACTATATACACTTACCAATGGGTTGTCTCCCACCAAGCGCTTGTTTAACGTCGTTACCTTGACTGATGATGTTTTCTAAGCATGAGGTGGATCACTAAGAGAAATGGTGTCACCCTCAGTGATTTCAATGTTAGCAAGATATGGCTTAAGGCATTGAACATTAACCACAAATTCACCTTCTATAGAGTCCAGCAACACTACAACAATTTATGGTCTCACTTCTTTGATAGTAAATGGATCGGACCATCGAGATCTCAACTTTCCAAGAAAGAGCTTCTAGCGAGAGTTAAAGAGGAGAACCTAATATTTTGGAGCAAAATTTTCTACCAATGATCCTCTTGTCATGATAGGTCTTAGGTAGTTCCTTGTAAATCTTGGAGTTCTCATAAGCCATGTGACAAATCTTATCCAGCTTGTTGAGTTACATCATCCATCTTTCAAAACCCGGCTTGATGTCAAAGTTCATCAACCTTACAGCCAATGCTACCTTGTATTCGAGCTCTACCGGAAGGTGACATGTTTTCCCATATACAAGATGTAATGGAGTTGTGTCTAATAGTGTCTTGTAAGCAATCCTGTAAGCCCAAAGAGCGTCATTGAGTTTGAGAGACCAATTTTTCCGTGTTGGTTTACGGTCTTCTGCAAGATGCTTTTGATCTCTCTTTTGGAAATCTCGACTTGTCCACTCGTCTGTGGATGGTAAGGGGTGGATAAATTGTATCTAACTCCATGCTTCTCCAACAAACCGTTAAAGAATTTGTTGATAAAATGAGACCTACCATCACTGATCACAATTCTAAGCACACCAAACCTTGGAAAGATAACAGATTTTAATATTTTCAGAACTACCTTGGCATCATTGGTTCGAGAAGGCAGCGCTTCAACCCATTTAAACACATAGTCCACTGCCACAAGGATGTAATCATTACCATAAGATGATGGGAAAGGTCTTATGAAGTCAATCCCCTATACATCAAAAACTCTAACCTTCAAGATGAAATTCTGAGGTATCTCATTTCAATTGCTAATATGTCCTTGTCGTTGACATGAATCGCACTTAGAAACAAAAGCATGTGCATCTTTGAACATGGTTGGCCACCAAAGCTAGCTTGTAGAACCTTAGACACTGTTTTGAAAGTACCAAAGTGTCCATCATCATTCGAACCATGATAATGAAAGAGAATACATGGAACCTCTTCCTCAGTGACGCAGCATCTGAAGATATCGTCTGAACACTGCTTGTATAAGTAAGGCTCATCCCAGAAGTAACCCCTTATGTCTCTCAAGAACTTCTTTTTTATATAGCCAACAAAGTTGTTGAGCTCTTTCTCTCCAGATAAGTAGTTAGCAATGTCACCAAACCAAGGTATTTCAGGAAGTTTGGTGGTGTGAAGAGGCGTGTCAAAAGCATTGCCAACACTGATTGCATAAACATTATCCTCGGAGAGATTATCATCTAAATGTACCTCTTCCACTATATGCAGCCTAGAAAAATTATCAGCAACACCATTTCCTTTATTATCATTGATCTCAAGATCATGTTCCTGCAGCAAAAGTATCCAACATCACAATATATGCTTTGCATCCTTTTTGGTAAGAAGATGCCTCAAAGCAGCATGGTCGGTGTGTATAATCACTTTAAACCCCACAAGATAAGACTTGAACTTCTCAAAAGCAAACACAATAGCAAAAAACTCTTTCTTAATAGTATCATACTTACATTGTGCATTGTTTAAGGTCCGACTAGCATAGTAAATGACATGAAGCTTCTTGTCTCATTGTTTTCCCAAAATAGCACACATTGCATAATCACTAGCATCACTTATTACCTCAAAAAAGAGTTCCCAATCGGGTGGTTGAACGATTGGAGCATTGACAAGTGCTCCCTTGATGGTGAAAAAGTCCTCGAGACATGTGATGTTGAAGTCGAACTTCACATCCTTGCAAAGTAGATGGGTTAGAGGTCTAGCAATTTTGGAGAAGTTTTTGATAAACCTTATGTAAAAGCCATCATGCCCCAGAAAACTACAAATCCCTATGACCAAATTCGGCAGCTGGAGGCTTGCCATTACCTCCATCTTCGCTTTGTCAACTTCAATGCCTTGTTCCGAGATATTGTGTCCTAAAACAATCCTATCTCTAACCATGAAGTGACACTTCTCCCAGTTTAGCATAAGATTCCTCTCCTCGCAGCGTTGTAACACCTTGCATAAATTAGAAAGACAAACAGAGAAAGAGGATCCATAGACAGAAAACTTGTCCATGAAAACCTCCATTATGTCCTCAATCAAGTCAGTTAAAATTGATATCATGCAACGCTGAAATGTCGTTGGATCATTTCACAAACCAAATGGCATTTTGTGATAAGCAAACATGTCATAAGGACATGTGAATGTGGCATTCTCCTTGTCAGTTGGATGAATAGGAATCTGAAATAAATCAGAATAACCGTCTAGGAAACAATAGTACGGATGGTTAGCCAATCTCTCAAACATTTGATCAATAAAATGCAAAGTGAAGTGATCTTTACGAGTAGCAGCATTCATCTTCCTATAATGGATACACATCATATGTCTAGTAACCGTCCTAGTTGGAATTAACTCATTCCTATCATTCTTAACCACTATCACTCCACCTTTCTTTGGGACAACATGGACCGGACTCACCCAAGTACTATCAGATATAGCATAGATGATGCCTGCATCTAGAAGTTTTATTATCTTTTTCTTTACAACATCCTTTAGATTCAGGTTTAACCTCCTCTAATGTTCTATAGAATTCATTGATTCATCTTCTAGATGTATCATATGCATGCAAAGGTCAGGTGAAATTCCAGTGCTATCATCAAGCGAATAGCCTAAGATCCTACGATACTATCTAAGTTCACAATGAAGCAAGGTAGTCTCAACATTTTTCAATGCGGCATTAATGATGACAGGATAAGTAGAGTTAGGACCAAGAAATGCGTACCTTAGCCCAGCTGGGAGTGTCTTGATTTCAACCTTAGGAGCTTTCAGCTCGCTCCAAGGGTTACTGCTGGAGGCGTGGGATGGCGCAAAGGAGGTTGGTGTTGGTGGTTTCTCAGTAGTCTCTTCCAAGCTTGTGTAAGCCACCATTTTCCCCATGACCTTGCTCTATTGCAGCATCTTAGCATACCCATTTGTATCTTCACTCAGAAAACCAAATTCACCTTACGGTTTCTTCAAGCAATTTCTAGTGGGTCATCCATCAAGATCTCTTCAACTATCTTTCCAGAGACTTCTAGCGAGTCATCGACCAAAAATGTCTACCCATCTATCATTGTCTTCTTCAGCAGCTTTTCCATCTCAAACTTCATGATAATATCTCCCACGTGGATATCAATACGTCCATGTCGAACATCTATCATTGCCCCTGTAGTGCATAAGAATGGTCTCCCTAAAATGAGAGGATCCTTTGGCTTTTTTTCCATCTCTATAACCAAAAAATCTGCAGGCACAAGTACATTCTCAATCCTCACATGAAGATCCTCTAAAATTCCAACCAGAAACTTCACAGGACAATCAGCAAACACCAATGAAATTTTGGTTGGCTTGAATTTTATGAGCCTAAGTCGTTTAGCCACAAAGTACCACATCAAGTTGACGATAGAACCTAGATCACATAAAGAGCAAGCAAAATTCATTACTCCAATCTGCATAGAAAAAACAAAACGCTCAAGATCTCCAAGCTTCTTGTGACCTTTTTGTTTAGAACAGCACTGCAGTTTTTGGTAACCTTCATAAAGTCTTCTTCAGCGGATACCTTACTTGTCACCATCCCTTTCATGTATTGTTTCATAGCATGCATCATATGGATTGCATCAACAAGAGGCAGTTTGATTGTAAGATCATTCAACATTTCTTTTCACTTTGCTTCTTCCAATTCCTTACGTGACTTCTTAGGACGAGTAGGATATGGGATCCATGGAGTATATACACGCACAGGCAGTGATGGATCAGTCGTCTCCACAAGATCTCTGGCTCGCTCGGTCTTAGGCTCATCCTTGTCTTTGAGATCGATGATGTCACTAGCAGAGCTGATCAATTTCCCACTCCTCAATGCAATGGCTTTGACGTGTGCAATGTTATTGACGTAATTAACATGTGCAATGGCGTTCAATAACTTATTCTTCGGGTTTGCTCGCCTTTTGCAGGAAGAACCCCTTGTTGTCTCTTAACTACTTATGTGGTCAGAGCAACCTGAGTATCTAACAGCTTAAAATGTGTTGAGACAGACTCAAACTTTCCATTTTAGATTGGTGTACATGGTCCCGACGTTTACGTTGAGATCAGAAGCAGATTTTTGCTGTTGGAGAATGAGTTACTACATAAGTCCTTTGAGTTTGTCTTGAGGTTCCTGAGAAGGTGGTGCTTGTAAATTATTGATGAGTTGCTTCTGCTGGTAACCACTTTGGAAGTTGTTCTGAAAACTCAAATTTTGCACGAAATATTTCCCCTAAGAAATAACAGTGACGCCCAAATTTTGTATGGACGTTTTTCCCTGAGATTGTTAACCCTGAGTGACCACCTACTGTGGATAGACATGATCTTGTGGATTCTCAACATTAGTGCTCTTGTAAGACAAATTAGGGTAATTTCTGTAATTTGGATTGAATCTTCTTTTTTGCACGAACCACTGTCCATTCACGTAGTTCACTTCTTAATACTCATTAGTCTCATCCTCAGCAATCTTTTGGCAGTAAATAGCCTCTCAAACATCTTCACAATGCTGAACTCCTCTCTGATTTGCCTTCATCAATAAACTCACTTTTGTATTCAACTCATCTATATTTTGAGATTCAACACTGCTAACCCTTGTGGACCAATCATATTCTGCACATCTGCTGTGGGAACTTTCAGCCAAATTCTCTATCAATTGATAAGCTCATGTTACACTTTTAGTCATAAAGTCATCATTACTCGCAGCATTAAGAGAATTCTTGTAATCCTAATCAACACCATCATAGAAGATGCTAAGAATATGCTCCTCAGAAAACCCATGATGAGGGCACTCTCTACGGTATTCCTTGAAACGTTCCCAAGCTCACAAAAAGACTCCCTTGGATGTTGTCCAAAGGTAGTGATCTTGTTTCTCATAGAAGCTGTCTTGGACTTAGTGTAAAAGTGATCGAGGAGGGCAGCTCTGCATTCAGCCCAAGTCCTCAATAATCCAGCAGGTATTGACTTAAGTCACCTCAAAGCCTTGTTTGCCAAAAAGAAAGGAAAGAGCTTTCACTTGAGGCAGTCATCTGGTACCCCATTTGACTTAGTGGTGCTGCAAATCTCTTCAAAGTTCTCAATGTGATCCATTGGGTTCTCAGCAGGTAACCCATGGAAAGTGTGTTTCTTCACTAATGCGATCATTTGTGGCTTGATCTCATAATCTTGCCTCGTAATCTCTAGTGGGCAAATAACAGCTCTGTTTTTATAGAACGTGTGGGTGTGTCAGTGTCTCCAATAGAGCGTTGATGCGCTTGTTGTTATGCTTGCTGCGCTTGTTGCTGTTTATGCAACTACTGCAACTCCCTTTGTAATTCCTGGAGCTGAGTAGCTGCAGCGGCTTGAGCATCAGCAAGTGCACGGTTGTGGTTGTCGAAATTATCATCCATGGTGGTTAACTTCAACTTTGCCTTTTTAGCCTTGTTGTTAACGCGTTCTGTCCTTGCTAGCTCGGAGTTGGTGAGATGTAGTAGGTTGTCAGAGCCTTGACTTCTTATCTGCATACACCTGAAACACACAAGCAAGCAAAAAGAAAACTAAATTAGTAAATCTTAGACTAAGTTTCACTCTTAGATTCAAAGGTAACATAATTTGTCCCCAGTAATGGCGCCAAAAACTTGATACACAGATTTTAACCCTATCAAAACTACCGCAAGTGCACATCAATTGTTATAGTATCATAGGGATCGAATCCACAGAGACCAAGTGTCACACTTCAATTCTAATGAATGAATGCTAAGGTAAGACAAATATGGAGTTTGGTCATTTGTGAAATGCAATAAGTAAACGATAAAAGTAAATAGGAGATGTAAACAATGGATTAAAAGTTTTAGGCTTTAGGGATATTCTCTGGAAATCGGAGATCACGAATCAGAAAACTATTAAGGGCATTAATAAGAACTATCTAGAACTTGAACATAATAGTCTAACCAATCTATTGTCGTGGCATTAATTACTTTTTCTAACCACCTAAATATCTAAACTTTTGTTTGAACTTAAAACCCTAGACAAACATTAACAAGCAGGTTAGATATGTTCATAGATTGCCTTAGCATCAGGTTTTGTTGGCTAAGGAAAATCCGCCACCTAAGTTTTATCTAGCAACCTATGACGCTTTTGACAAATAGATTAAACCCTAGATCATAGACTAATTGATCAGTTCAGCCTAGGCAATAAGAACAAATATAGATGAAGATTACAAAAGATATAACCCTATTTGTGTATGATTCAGTGATTCTTTAATCCTTCAAAAATCCTAAACCCTAACTAATGGGTTACTCATACGTGGAGAAAGATGAATAGAAAATAGATGAAAGTAAACTCACAATCAAATCAATAAGAATTCCAAAAGGGTTCAGAAATCTTCACAAGAGATGTAGAATCAAAGAGATCTTCTCCTTAAAAGCTTACAAATTTCAAACTCAAGTGTCCGAAAAAAAAATAATGCATAACCTAAACAATCGCTAAAAATAAGTATTTATATTCCTAAAAACGTTTGGGTCGAAATCATAATCACATAAGGAAAAAGGACAAAGTTTCCATTTTTCTCGGGCAGATCGATTTGGTTTCTTACGGTAAACTGGGTTGGTCGTTCTTGATGATGGATCGATCTGGAGATACACGGAAAACTCTCAGATTTGGGATTGATCGATTTGGAGATACATGGAAAACTCCTCGGATAGGGATCAATCATCTAGAGATACACAGAAAACTCTTAGATTTGGGATCGATCAATTGAGGCGGGGATCGATCGATCTATAGATGCTTGAAAATTCCTTAGATCAATGGATCGATCGATCTAGGTAATCCATATGCCTCCTTTTTTGCTATTTTGCTCCAAACTTTGTTCCAAATGCCATAGACTTCTCTTAAGCTTATATTGACCTGAAAAGACTCAAAATTTTAGGAAAGACTATATAACCTATTATACATAAGCTAAAATGTGTTAAATATGCAACTTATCACTAAACATCCTCGGAACTTCAATTGCTAAGAAATCAAACCAAAGGCACCAACAAAAACTCCAATCCGCAACTAAATCCGAACTTTTAAAATAGAAACATTGTAAAGATGAAACTCGAATTAAGCCCCTTAGAGTAAGGAGGCTCGGATAATTACACAACTAGATCAAAGAAAAAAGATCAAGCAAGAGAATGAACCCGAACCAAAACAATTGAAAGAGAAAAAAAAAAAAAGGCGAAAAAAACTTTCGGAAAAAAAGATAGCATAATTCGCCGGAGATGAAAGAGAGATATCTAGACGATAACCGGCCAAAAAAATTTTGGAAGGCATCCACGCGGGAAGATAAGCCGGCCAACGCTGCTAATAGGAATGGAATGCTGCCTGACAGAAGCAAGACATCTCTGCTACGAAAACCGAAAAATGCCAGACGATATTTCTCTCCTGACGATTAGACCTAAAAACCTGCGAACTTTCTTCACCTACCGAATGATGTATACCTAATGTTAGTGTCAAATCTCACAATCTTAGTGGCCAAATATTGATGAAAATATCAAGGATGTGTCACAAGTTCTGTATGCTAATGTAATTTGGTGTTTGATGTATGTTGCAGTTTGCAAAAGATCTGATCTAACTCAAACTATCAGCCATGTCAGCAAATACATGTCTAATATTAAGAGGGAGCACTAGAATGCAATGACGTGGATTCTTATACATTTGAGGGGTACAACTAACTATGGCCTTAGTTCTCCTAACAGACTAGCTTGCTCGAAGAACTAGAAAAAATTGTTGTTGTCAGATTTAGCACGAACTTAGTCCAATGAAAAGCCCCTTAAATATTAAAGACAAAGTAAGGAAATAAGATCCATGCAAGGTGAACAATAATCCTATGAAGCCCAAGGAACCTGAAAACGAGCCATCTTTCTTCCATCTGTCGAGGTCAACGCATTTATAATCACAATATCAAAACGGTCAAATCTTATATTTTAATGGCAAATTTAACCGAGTTAAGACTTACGATGTTTTGATTTGGGCTTTAAGTGACAATTAAGGATCAATACTATTAAAGGAGGTAAACACAACAAAAGAAGACAAGCTCTTCTCCCCTAAAACAATCACTAACAATCACTAGCAACTACTTTCTCTTTTCTTTGTAATCCATTTCGCAAAATATCAATAAAGATTATCCTTCACCTTTTCTTAATTCTTTTCTTAATTCAATTCGATTTAATGCTTTTTTCTCTATCAGTTCGATCTAATGCTTTATCTACGAAAAAATGTTCCAATTTTTTTTGAAAATTATTTAAATCACCATACTGTATTGTGACATTTATTTTCCTCATGACTAAAATCAAAATCAGGGCCGCTAGTGATGTTTCTGGGCCTAAAGCAAAAAAAAATTATTCATTAGTAAATACGTTTTATAAAAACATAATAATAATTACATATACGGGTCTCAAACCCGCGCTTTTAAAAGTATGAAAACACTATTGAAGCCACTGCACCACATCTCATATATCTAAAATGATGCCTCTAAACTTGTTCATAGAGTTGGACGTCTAAACCTCTTTATTTATGGGCTTTACCCCTGCGTTGGACCTGACTAAATAAACATAGTTACCCTCAAGTAGCTTAGGAAAAAGAAAAAGAGAAACTGGATACCAAATCTTTTTAATGAGAAGATGAATTGTCTTGTTCGAAACGATCAGCTCAAGAATTTGATTTTCTCCAAACCTCTTGCAATTTAAAATTCGAAAGCCATGTGTCATCAGCTAGAATGTGGGCTAGAACGGTCTTTTTGTCTGCCCAAAAGCTCCAACTCAACAATGTCTACGTGTGCAACTTATATGCTGTACAATCAGCTAAATCTAAGTACTGCCTTTGAAACATTGTTCCACATAAGGTTAAGCTTGAACTCCACTTTTGGTAATGCCTTTTTTTTTTTTTTTGGTAAGGTCCACTTTGAATGAATTATATGTATGTAGGTATAGTTGAACGAGTTCTATTTAGGTAAATAATAGATATCTAAATACATGAACACGGGGACATAGGTCAGATTGTAGTTATTCCAAAACAAGTAGAATTCAAACTCAATGAGCTTAATAACATAGAAATAAAAGACTAAAATTGAAATAACTCATTGATCTCATGGAAGAATATTTGGGCTTCGGATGCTCTAATATAGATTTTTCATCAACAGGTCAACATATTTGTCGGATCTCTAAAAATCAATCAATCACTTCATTTTCAACATAATATGATGCAAGAAACCGCATATCTATGCAGCCGCACATATTTCTCAATCGAAAAATCCTTTCATGATTGAAAAAAAAACTTCTCATAAAGATTAAAATGAAGATCCTTAACCAATTATATTTCTAATCATCAAAATGAAATATCGAACATAAGAGAGCTATTTTAATAATAAGACGAAGAAATACTTTGGGAGATTACATCGATACCACTTAACCCATAACATACATCTTTAACTTCAACCTAAATCACACTAAACAGATAATTCTGTAACCCTAATGACCATTACAAACCATAATTTATTCAAAGAGAAGCTATAAAGAGAGAAGGAAATGAGAAAAAGCCTATTCACATTTACTACAACACTAATTAATACAAGAAGCGAAACTAAGACCTGTTAAGAAGATATTTCGATCTTCCCCTTGAAAAAATAAGAGAAGACTTCGAAAAACGTTTCATAACGAAGATGTCTCTGCACCTTCTAGATTCCGACTATCGGAGAAAGGAATCATGCAATATCTAGGCGCAAGATTCTGATTAGATCGTTGGTTGCATCGGTTGATTTGAAAACGGAGACGTTTTTCTTCGCGAAGAACGCCGGTAACGGAACTTCACTCGGCGGCGGTGAGGTCGATGTGACTGGACCAGCGTAAAACAAGCCCGGCAACGATTTCCGATTTGAAAATTGGATCGTACTCGAAATATTCACCGGATCTCTCCCGATCGGATGAGTAGATTTCAGATCTGGCTTTTCAACCGTCAGATCTGGTATTTTCTTACCGATACCTTCCCCACGCTTCAAAATTCTCACCTGATTCTTCTTCTTCGAGTCCTTTGGAACGAAAGCAGAGACAGAAACGAGAAGAGGAGGAGAGATCGCGGATTGATGACGTGGCGGACTCCGGCGACGACGATTGGTTAACGGTTTTTTTGGCCGGTGAGGAGGAGAAAGGTTGTTTCTGCAGAAAATATCATTAAAACAATCACGAGGATGAAGAACAGCAACTTCTACCATGGCTGAAGAGAATGAATGAGAGAAAGAGGAGGAAAGTTTCTCAGAAAAATAAATGTTAGGAGGAGAATGAGAGAACTGGGAAAGAGAAGGGCATAATTGTAAAAGAGAGATATTTTGAGATTGGTGGTGGAGGATGAAGAGGAAGGGTGTTTGTTTTTATACACGATTGTTAGCGTGTCTTCGATGGCAAAAAATATTGTTTCTTAGCCACTCACACTTGTACCAGCTGTATCTCACGCCCTCACAGGATTCTCCATTTTCTATATAACAAAATTTGTTTCTTTTTTCATTTTTTACATATAAATAAATAGTAATCAAAAAGTTGGTCTCCCGTTAACGAAGCGTATTTTTCTCCTTGGCCCCAGCAAAAAGAAAATGGAATATTTCTCTCTTTTTTTTTTAGTTTTTGTCGAGGGAAACAACAAACAAATTTCAATTTTATTATATCGGATTCGATCGATATACTCCAATTTTTTTTAATAAAATCACCATCAAAATAACGCGTATAATAGTATTTTTATTTCGCACGGTGGGAATCCACATTCTAGAATTCATTCCCTAATAAATCGAGTAATTATCAACTAATAAAATAAATAAATAAAGTAGCTTTCAACCAAAAAATCTATGTGGTTGCAATTTGGAAACTATACAATTGTTTTTTAGTGAAGTCTGTCGAAGCTTTGACCAACAACAACTTTGGTCTTAACGACCGAAACCAACATACATGATGTGGGCCATTTCTGAACCATGAAACAAACCAACCGGATTTGGACATTAAGACCCATTAATCTTAATGTATATGAGATGTTTCTTGTTTTAGAAAGATTCTGAATTCAAGAAGGAAACGAAAAAGCATGATGTTTTCCAACACGAAAGTGAGGTTCTTCGGTTTTTATAAATAGAGACAAGGTTTAATAAGATAATCCAGAAAACAAAGTAAAGAGGCTAAAACATTCAAAAAAGAGATTTCTAGTTCTTAAGGTTTTCAGGTGGGTTTTCTACATAAGTTTCTTTTTTTGTTCATTTTTTTTGTTTTTGGGTGAGGGAATGGGTGACGTTTCTTAATGAGATCTTTATTGGATTTTTGTGAAGTCGGCTCACACGAGATGTACTTTCTAATTTTGTGTGTTTGTTAATTAGTTAATCACATTAACAAGATAAACTAATTGAACTTAAACCTTACAAGTGGTATCAGAGCATCCAGGACAAGTAAAAAACGTTTCATAACATGTTCTGCAATTCCTAAAGACATCCATAATAGGAGTTTGTGTGATTATAGATTCTATTGGAAACAAGATAATCGTGGAATCTAACTCTAGAATATATAACGTGGAGAAGTTTGATGGTAAAGGGGATTTTGGTTTATGGAAGTACAAGATGATATGTTAGTTAGAGTTACTCGGTTTAGACTCTTGTCTTAAGGAAGACAATCCTTCTACTTCAGGTAAAACCGATCCCTCAGACAAAAGGATAACAAAAGTTTCACCTGAAGTAAAAGTTGAGTTAGATCCAGTCAGCAAGAAAAAGAGAAAAGAGCTAAGAACACGTTCTGTATGTGCCTAGGAAATGTGGTTCTAAGGAAGATCATGAAGGAAAAAATAGATCTACCTATATGGCAGGCTTTGAAAATGGATTATCAATCCACATCTCAAGCCAACCGCATATATTTGAAGCAGAAGTTCTCATGTTTCAAATTTGAAGAGCACAAAAGTATTAAGTTCACCTCGATAGTTTTTTGAAGTTGGTCAATGACTTGGCCAACTTAAATAACAACATCTCTGATGAGGATCATGCTATACAAATTCTATCCGCACTACCAGATCCCTATGAAACTCTAAGAGATACACTCAAATATGGAGTTGGGAAAATTCAGATCTAACCATTGATGATATTACCAGTGCTGTTTATTCAAAAGAGATTGAGCTGAAGGAGAAGGGACTCTTGAAGACAAAATCCAACTCCAAAGGCTTCTTTGTAAATAGAGGAAGAACTGACAACAAAAATAATTAAAAAGGAGGCAATAGGTCCAAGAGCAAAGATAAAAGATCTAAGTCAAAATAGAGGAATCAAACCAAGGAAAGAGAATATTGGGTATGCGAGAAAGAATGACACTTCAAAGCTGAATGTCCTGAAAGAAGAACAATAATGCTGCAAAGGAGACAAGAATGGTTGTAAGTATATAGGTGGAGACTTTATAGTCACACGAGATGGAGAGCTACCTATGGTATTAACAGCTAGCCTAATAGACACTATGGATGAATGAGTGATGGATTCAAGGTGTACTTTTCATATCACACCTAAAAAATATGTGTTATTGGACCTTAAAGAAGTCAATGGTGGAAAAGATCTGATGGAAAACAACACTCACAGTGAGGTTAAAGGCATAAACAAGCTGAATATACTAAATCATGATGGATCGACTATGACACTAACCGATGTGAGATACATGCCAACCATGGGCAGAAATCTCATCTTGTATGGTCAACTAGAAAAGAATGGCTGTAAGTATATAGGTGGAGACTTTACAGTCACATTCTACAAATGAGACAAGAAATTGCTCGCAAGAAGATATCAAGATGGTTTATACTATTTGCAGGGACTTGTGCTTAGAGGGGAAGCATATGTGGCAAAGACTGAGGTGAATCAAACCAACATATGGCATTATAGACTCGGACACATGAGTCTAAAAAACATGAATATTCTGGTCAAAGAGGATTATTTAGACTCAAAAGAAGTGACACACTAGAATTTTGTGAAGAATGTGTACTAGGAAAATAACATAAGTAGAGCTTTCCGGAAGCTAAGCACCCGTTTACAAGCATTCTAGACTATGTGCATAGTGATTTGTGGGGATCAGCCTCTAGTGAGGCAAGCTTATCATGTTGCAAGTATTTCCTAACATTCATTGATGACTATTCAAAGAATGTATGGATCCGGTTCCTAAAAAGCAAAGAAGAAGTATTTGAGAATTTCTCTGAGTGGAAAACTCTAGTTGAAAATCAAACAAAGAAGACTCTTAATTGCTTAAAAACATATAATGGTCTCGATTTCTGCAACCAGTAAATGAATAAACTATGCAAAGAAACGGGAGTCAAGAGACACATGACATGCACTCACACTTCACAACAAAATGGAGTATCAGAATAAATGAATATGACAATAACTGATAAGATAAGGTGCATGTTAGCTGAAACCGGGTTAGAGAAAAAGTTCTAAGATAAAGCTGCAACCTCTGTAGTTTCTTTAATAAATAGAACTCATAATGCTTCATGGAATTTAAGATTCCAGAAGAAGTTTGGTCAAGAGCTAAGGTAAATTACAGCAATCTCAAAAGGTTTGGTTGTGTTGCATACGTGCACATACAACAAGACAAACTAAGTCCTAGAGATGTAAATGGTTTCTTCATGGGTTATCCTTAAGGCACAAAAAGATACAGGATATGCTTACAAGAAGAAAGAAAGTGTACTATCAGCAGAAATGTGGTCTTTGACGAATAGAACTTGTACAAAGAAAGAAAGACTGAAAAATAACCTTAAACTAAAAGAAAAAAGATTACTTTCAGAACTGAATTGATCCAAGGGGCAGACAACACTGTCACAGTTCAAAGATCCTTAGATCAAGGTGGAACTGTTTCAGAAGAGGATGAAGATGATGAAAACACCAGTCAAGGTGGAGCATCTTCAGGTACACAAATTGAAACACCGAGTGTAACAGAAGAGTATGATTCACTCGATGATTATCTACTCGCAAGAGATAGAGTAAGACGAGGTAACATACAACCTCCACAAAGATATGGAGACTCCTCACATTTTGTGGATCATCTAGCTCAAGATCTTCTGCATATGTTGAAGATCTTGAGCTAAATGATCCACAAAATTTGAGAGAAGCTAAAAGGAGTAAGGAATGGAAGAAGTGGAATCAGACTATGATAGAAGAGATGAAGTCTCTGGATAATAAGAATGAAACGTGGGAAGTTATTTTTAAGCCTAACAAACAGAACATAGTCGGGTGTAAATGGATCTTTAAGCTAAAGGAAGGCATTCTTGGAGTGGAAGAACCTAGATACAAATCTAGGATAGTAGCTAAAGGATTTACACAGGTTGAAGGAGTTGACTACAATGAAATTTTCTCAACAGTTGTTAAACATGTTTTCATACGGATCATGTTATCAATTATGGTGAATTTTGTATCGAATTGGAGCAAACTAGACGTCAAGACTACCTTTCTACACGACACACTAGATGAAATCATTTATATGAACCAACCACAAGGTTTCATAAAGAAGGGAAAAGAAGACATTATATGTTTGTTGAAGAAATCTCTTTACGGTTTAAAGTAGTCCCCTAGACAGTGGAACCACAAGTTTAATGAATTCATAAAGTCACAAGGGTTTCACAAAAATATCAATTATCCGTGTTTATCACAAAGGATCAACCATTGATGATCATGTATTCCTATTGCTTTATGTTGATGATATGATTGTAGCATCTAAGGACTTAAAGAAAATAACAGTCTTAAAGGAGAACCTAAACATTGAGTTTGAGATGAAAGACTTAGGCTCAACTACAAGGATCCTAGGCATGGATATCATCAGAGATCAAAATAATTAAGTCTTAAAGCTATCACATGGAAGATATCTAAAACAAGTGTTACGATCATTCAGCATGATGGATTGTAGAGATGTGTTGTCTCCGGTTAACACACAACTGAAGCTTAAAAGCTTGACATAGGAAGAATTGATAAAGGAAGCAAAAATCATGGAAGTCGTACCGTATGCAAGTGTAGTAGGCAGCCTGATATATGCCATGATTGGCTTAAGACAAGACATTGCTTATGACATCTGCTTAGTCAACAAATACATGGCTAATCTAGGAAAAATTCACTGGAATGCAGTGAAGTGAATACTAAGATATCTTAGGGGAGCTATAGAACTAAGCCTAACATTCACAAGAACATGTCATTTAGACATTGAAGGCTTATGTGACTCAGACTATGCAAACGATCTAGATAGAAGAAGATCAGTCACATGGTATGTGTTCCAAGTTGGAGGAAACACGGTAAGTTGGAGAGCAAGTCTGCAGCATGTGGTGGCAATATCAACCACAGAGGCCGAGTACATTGCTCTCACATAAGCATCAAAAGAAGGGATTTGGTTACAGAAAATGTGTGACGAGTTAAGCACTAGTTCTAAATGTTTTAAACTCAATTGTGATTCACATAGCACTATTCATTTAGCAAAAAATCTAGTTCATCATGACAGGACTAAACACATAGCCACTAACTATCATTTCATCAGAGATTTAGTCAAAGAGGGTTAAGTCAATATCACCAAGGTTCACACAACAAAAAATCTAATGGATATGATGATGAAAGGCTTACCGGGAAATGCGTTTGAGAATTTCTTCGTAAAGCTGAAGGTTATCGCCTGATTTGGCAAGAGTATAATCTGAGATGGTCCTGTCGATTGCATATCTCAGAGGAAGGAAGAGAGACTCAAGTTAGAAGCAATACAAATCTCGGTAAGAAATCAACAAAGGTAAGATTCAAGATTAAAAGCGGTAAAAATGAAATCGGAAAGAATCGATTGAGTAGAAGACTTACTTTTCACACATCGGTAAGGCTTCGAACTCCTTGTGTTCTTCTTCACCTGAAAAGAAAAAAAAACATGCCAGAGTTCGAGGTTTGAGCTCAACAACCGGAAGAAGCCAAAATCGTCACGTAACAGAGACGAGTTTGAGGTTTCTTGGTTACCAATTCCTTGGGTCACGGTTCTGGCTAATCCTCGCCAACATTTCTTGTTCGAAGATCGGAGATTTCTTGGAGGAGCTGCTGACATCCATTGAAGATAGTGTTGGAAGTTTCAGAGGTTTCTTGGTTGCGAGAAACAAGACAAGATGATACAAAGGACAACAAGGTAAAGATTTGTGAAGTTTGTCGAAGCTTTGACCAACAACTTTGGTCTTAACGACCAAAACCAACACACATGATGTGGGCCATTGCTGGGCCATGAAACAAACCAACCGGATTTGGGGATTAAGACTCATTAATCTTAATGAAGCTTATGAAGTGTTTCTTGTCTTAGAAGAAATCTGAATTCAAGAAGGAAACGAAGAAGCGTTTTCCAACACGAAACAGAGGTCCTTCGGTTATTATAAATAGAGAAAAGGTTCAACATAAGAAGATTATTTAGAAAACAAAGCAAACATAAAGCAAAGAGAGCTAAAGCATTCAAGAGAGAGAGAGTTCCAGTTCTTAAGGTTTTTGGGTGGGTTTTCTACATAGGTTTCTTCTTCTTGTTCATCTTCTTAATTTTGGGTGAGAGAGTGGGTGTTACACTTCCTAGGCATAGCATCACATTTTCGTTTTTCTTTGTGAGGTACCTATCACAAGAAAATACAAGAGGATGAGTGAAAAATTTAAGAGAGACTATAACAAACGAAACTTATAAAAAATTTTAGTTGATATTTGTGAGATCAGTTCACACGAGATATATTCTCTACTTTAAGAGAAACTCGTTAATTCGTATGTTTTTTAGTTAATCACATTATCAAGACAAACTAATTGAACTTAAACCTTACATTTTGTTATAATTTTTTTTTACAATTTTATTTTTAAACACACCATTTTTGGAATACAGTTGATATCTGTTGGATTGTTAAAGTTTTTTAATTTAATTTTTATCCAAAAAAACTCTACAATTTTACTAAATCTCTCAACATTTTATTTTTAAAGTAAAGCAATTTTATGTAAGTCCAACTTACACTAAATGACCTTAAATTTATCCTTTGACTTATCCTTACATTTATGGTTTTTGACTAATTCATTTTGTATTGGTTCCCACGATACGATTTTGCATTGCTATGTTAGGAGTACTGTTAAAATGTAGTAGTTTGTAGAATTTCAAAACAAAACTTAATTTGCAATAGTTTGTTGAGGTGATGAGAGGCTACAACTCACGAACAAAATGTATGTCGATTTCAATGTGTTTTATTCGTTGATGTTGAACACGATTAGAAGACATATAGACGACACCGATACTATTAAAAAAAAAAACACGACTGGAGTCTTTTGTAATAGACACTAGAGCTCAAGAAATAGGTTGTGTAACCACGTAAACTCAGTTACTGCAATAATTCACCCTCTGCGCTAGAACGAGATATAGTTTATTGTCTTTTCGAAGATCAAGAGATCAAATTATCTCCAAGAAAAATACAAAAAAATCGAGAGGGAGCAGCGAGTATCAGGACAGTCGAGCCAATTTGTATCTGAATATGGTAAGACTACTTGTGGATGACTTTTACAATTGCAAACCATCAGATACATCACACATTTGATATAACAGTGATACGTTTTAAAATATTGAAGTGAATCTTCCTCGGATCATGCATGAATATGCAATATCGAGACGAATAAAAGTGACATACAACTAGAGAACACCTCCAATGATGCAATATCTTCCACATAATCTTGAGAGAAAGCTTTATGATTCTCTAGAACATGTCCATCCAGACATGAGCCGATGCTGGAGAGAAGAAGACTAAAGTTTGGGTTTCCAAACTTTGTTTTCCCTAATTTCTTTTTCTTCTGTGAACAAATACTTGAATCGAACCAGATTTGAGTTATGGAATGAATCTACAACGAGAAAGAAGAACGAAAGCAAGAACACACAGATTTAGCGAGTTCGGGGTCCAAACCGGATTCCCTACTTCTCGCCGGAGAAATCTCCTCCGGAAATCCACTAGAAACTTTGTGAAATGTGTACCGATACAATCACTCTCAAGCTTTCTCTCTATCTTCTCTCTGATTCAATCTTTTCTCTCTCCCAATCTGTAACAAACTTCACGATAAGAAGAAAAAGAAGAATAGAGAAGAAGGCTAAATTGCCCCAGACCTTGTTGTATCTAATCTCTTTACCTCACGTGACTTCAACTTGAAAGCTTCCTTGAGTCAAACCCTCTCACTGACCGAGAGTCTTCACCACACACTTTCCTGAAGATACAATCGTGTGTCACTTCTTCACCTTCCTATTTTTTTTCATTTTCAATATTAAGACCATATCGTTTTGGTAAAACAACTTTAAAATGTACTCGTGGCATCCAAGTCAATATCCTTTACTGCATCTCTCACACTGTGACAATTGGACTTGATATGCTTTGTCCATTCATGAAACACAGGATTTGCTGCGATGTATATAGCCGACTTACTATCGCAATACAACTCCATAGGGCCTTGTTGTGGTGTTCCAAGGTCATTCATCAGTCGCTTGAACCATTTAAGCTCTCGTAATGCTGCAGCCATCGCTCGGTACTCTGCTTCAGCTGACGAGTGGGACACAGTGTCCTTTTTTTTGTCTTCCAAACGTGCTTTGTAAAGTACTTGCCCTCCATCTGATTATTTACGCAACATACCAAACATGCTTTGTAAAGTTCCAATGTTCCATCCGCATTATATTTTAATTTGTAGACCCATTTACTCCCGATAGCCTTCTTACCCTCGGGCAAATACTCCAGATCCTATGTTTTATTTAAAACCAAAGCATCAACCTCATGTGTCATGGCCTTGTTCCATTTCTCATCAAGGAAAGCTTATTTGTAGCTTCTTGGTTCCACAACACTCGACAACGCGGCAAGAAATGCTCGATGGTGTTCTGAAAATAACACATTAGTCACATAGTTTTCAATGGGGTAAGGAGTCATACCTGGAGTAGTTGTCATCGGGAAGATCGATGAGCCGTTTACTTTTAATGAGAGTGGGAGAGGGACGAGCGCTGTGGATGACGTAATCTTTATGCCAAGCGGGTGGTCGTGATTGTTGTTTCCCGTGTACGTTCTCAGGAGAAGCAGCTGAATCAATCAATAAATTCTGAGCATCAACACTGATCTCTTATGCAGTATCTAATTCATTGACATTTGAAGTTTCATGAACTTCTTTGTTTACGTGATGTTCAAGTAACCAGTTCGTATCATCATCAATCATAACTTGCATTGTAGTGGCTGGCAACTTTAACTCATCATCTGTGTCCTTAAAATTGTAAGGGAAGACATCTTCATCAAAAATCACATCACACGAGACAAGGAACTCATTTGTCTCAAGATCATAAAGACGCCAAGCTTTCTTTCCAAATGGGTAACCCAAGAACACACACTTCCGGCTCTTCGTTCCAAATTTATCCTTGTCTCGAGTGTAACGATATGCATAACACATGCACCCAAAATTTTTGATGTCTTGATAGGAAGGTGGTTTTCCGTAAAGATACTCATATGGTATTTTTCTCTCCCAACACACTGGATGGAGTACGATTAATGAGGTGTGTTGCGGCAAGGACACTCTCTCCCTAAAACATTATAGGAAGTCCTACTTGAAACAACAACAAACGAGATACATTTAGAATATGTCGATGCTTCCGTTCGGCTCGTCCATTTTGTTGCGGAGTGGCCACACAAGAATTTTGGTGTATGATCCTTTCGCATTGAAGTACAGAGATAAATATGTGAATTCCGTTCCATTGTCACTACGTACGACCTTGACATTTTTATGAAATTATCTCCAGATCATAGCGATGAAGTTTAGGAGTTCCTTTTTAACTTCAACCTTTTCTAATAAAAAATATATCCACACAGCACATGAGTAGTCATCGACAATTGTTAGGAAATGAATTGCACCACAAGATAAAAGTGTCTTGTATGGTCTCCAAAGGTCGACGTAGATTAAATCAAAAGGAGCTTCAGCTTTATTACTACTCTCGAAAAACACCTCGCGAGTTTTCTTTGATTGAAAACATATGTCACATCAGCCAAACTTGTCCGGAATATGATTAGTACTAGAAATAAAAGGTAAAAACCGTAAAACACCTAATACTGGATGCCACAAAGATTCATCTTCGGGAGCCTTCACCTTATAACCTCGCTTGATTGTCACATCCCGATAAAAGTAAACGCCATCTCTCTCTTCACCAACTCCAATCAGGATCCTCGTATAACGGTCGTGCAATACACAGAGAGCATCAGGAAACACTGCAAAACATCCGGTTTGCTTAAGCATTTTAGCTACAAACAATAAAGTGCAATTAAGTTGGGGCACATAAAGAACATTAAACAATGTTATTTTATCGGATAAACGTAGAGATCCGACTTGCGTTGCCAATACTTGGCTACCGTCAGCAAAAATTATTGGACACACTATCAAAGGTTTGAGATTGGACAACAATGTAACATCACCCGTCATATGATGGGACGCTCCTGTGTCAAATATCACTTTATTTGTTTGCTTATTACCGTGTACTTTGTTGGGGATTGGAGATAACTTTTGTTTCTCAAGTAGAGCCGTCAAAGAAGCCCATTGTTCAGCTGTGAATGTTGGAATGGAAGCAGTTCCTTGCGTTGAAACTTGTGCAACATTGGGGCTGAATGCTCTGTCCTCTTCCTATGCTTCGATAAAAAATTCCTCTGCCTCGTCCACTACTCATGTTACGTTCATTCAGTTCATTCTGTTTAGTATACCATTATGGAAATCCAACGATCTGCTAGCAATCGTTCTTTTCATACCCTGCTCTACCACAATGTGAGCAAGTTGTGCTCGATCTGCCTCTAGCTAAGGCCACTGAGGCGTTATCTCCGTCTCCCATCTCTGATGCCTTAGTCAGAAACCCAACAATATCAATTTTTGTTTCAATCCTTGAAGAAGCTATGCGTCTTTCTTATCGGACTACTCGTTGATAGACAAGATACAACTCTATAAGTTACGACTCTATCTAAATATACTTATGAGATTTAACTATATTGCCAGCTCATTGACGTAACTTCTAGAAGGTAGTATAACGGTAACTAATACCAAATAAACAAAGTTCTAAGTCCTAATCCAGTTTGGAAAAGGATTAGAACAAAGGCATCATTTGTACAAGAATGGTACCAAACTTTAATTATGTTCAATGAAATGCAAGTAAATTTGTAAAGTGATATGATCAAACAAACTTTATTTCGTCAGAATGAAGCGAAAGCTACAATTTGGTTCTTCTAGTAGCCTAGCAACAATTTGATATAATTACCATTCCACCTCAAAGTAAAAGAGGCCTTCATTATCTCAACGGAAAAATCTGGATTCCTAGCAACGAAAATCTTGAACTCATCGTCTCCAAATTCTCTATGATAGATAGGGCAGCAGAGTCGTTCAAGGCTTTGTCAAAAGGAATCAAGGACAGCTCCAAGACATCAAGAGCACTCGATGAGTTAAGAGATGCTACAAGCTCGTTTCTGCAAGGATCCCGCATATCCGGAATCTCATATTTGTCCGCTGCTAGGTAAAGTGATCGAACATGCTTCTTCTCTTTTGCAGAAAGCATAGAGCGGTTGTTGTAGATTAACCCAACTAAAGCCTCCAACTCTTCTTCTTTCAGCTCAGAGAGAGTTACTGTCTCGATCTTCTCATCCGAAGCCTTGAGCTTGTCTGATTCTAGCATCTTCTTAGACACCTCTGATCTTGCTGCCTATTAACATTTGAGGAAATAACATGAACTAGTGATAAGTATTTCAAGTAAGATCCAACACTAAACAAGTAAGCATAAACGTTTATAAAGTTAATCCTGTTTTTATTTAGGACCAGTTTTAGCTCATGCAAATGGAGCTGTCAAACAGGATCTCGACCCAAAAGCAAAAATTTAAGAAAATTTTAGTATGCATATAAATTAAAGCCTACAATTTCATTTTTTTAAATATACATATAAATGGAAATATAACGTTTTTTAAATCTATTTTACCTCATCATTTATACATTTCATAAAAAAATGATTAGAACTTGCAAATAATTCGAGATAGTACTGTTTTTAACAATGCATTTCCAAAATTGTTTTTGATACAGAGGATGATAAATAAAATTGAGATAAGAGAGAAAAAAATTAGAGACCAGAACAACTTTGTGCACCTGCACCCTTCTTTTTAGTGCCCCGTGCCTTGAGCCGTAGGTTGACTTGCCAATGTTCACTAAGGACCTTTGCAAATCCACCCAAATTTTTTTTTAGGTTGCTCTCTGTTGTCGTAGCTATAATTTGATCAAGATTGAGTAAACGATGGTGAGTTATATAGAGAAACCCCATAAACGGCGGTCAAAGTTAATCTTGTTTTACTTTCTTCGTTTTCCAAGACTTACGAAATGGAGGAGACATTAATGGTAATAATATACTTAAAAGTGCCGAGTTTTAACTTTCAGTTTCCCTTCTCTCTTGGGGTTCCGAATTAAATGGAACCAAATGGATGTTTCAATAAAGGACCAATCAGAAGTATTTATGAAAATATAATTGTTTGGTCAATGCAATGGAGTACTTTGTTATTTATAATTATAAAAAGATTTTTATTCACTCTTGTTTAGTTGCTTTCTTAACATCTGAATACTTTGTTGACCAACAAAAAACATGAAGGAAGACTTAAGCTTTTGGATTAGGAGAGCAATATAAAAGTTACTATACATAACACTCCAAAATCAACTAAACAATTAATCTTACCATATCACCACTGAAATTTTATTTTTGTAATTATAGAAAAATCTTTAAATCAGCAAAATACAGTTAAACCTCTATCAAATAATAATGTTGGAAGTTTGATATTTTATTAATTTATCGTGATATAAACCACTCATTTTTACTGGGTTTTCATTGAATAGTTGAAACCGAAGTTTCACTGGATTTTATGCTAAATTTTCATCGGATCTTCACTAAATCGTCGTTGGGTTGTTACCGAATTAATAACAGAGAAGAATGAGGAAGGAGAGAGATAGCTTTGAAGATACATATTCATGGTTGCACATGAAAAGAAAGATAAATATATTGAAAGGGAGAGAAATATTTTTAATTTTAAAATGTAATAAAACTCAAAATTCACAAATGATTTGGGAGAGTTTGTTTTATGGCACGTGAGACTAAAATATGTACATATAGTGGTGAACTATTGTTATGCTTAGACCAAATAATAACTCCTGCCTTTTAGCTAATTTTTAAAGTTTTTATCCTTTGGCCAATTTACTCTGAAATTTATTTTTTATTATAGATTTTCTTTTATATTTTATTTAATAGATTGCAAAATGTTTTAGAATTTATACATTAAAATTTTAATTTTATAATATTTACAATAAAAAACCTACAACTACCAACCAACACGCATACATTCTAAATCTTACATCAATTAATTTACAATTATAGTTCAATTAATTTACAATTATAGTTCAATCAATTGCCACTGAAAAAGGTATAAATGGGTAAATCATTGAAAAAACATAATTTATTTCCAATTTCCCTTAAAAGAAAAAGTACTAGAGAATTTATTAAATCTGTTTAATCCTTCTAAGTCTACTTAATGATCTCCTAATCCGATTAATAGTCGCATAGCATACAAAATCTAACCTTCCCGCCTTATAGCATCAATTTTTTTTTATAAAATACAAGTAGCATAGGGACGTCTAGTGTCTAAACGCCGCCTAAAATGCCTAATATGTTTTCTTAAACACTAAGATTGGAGCGATTCTCGTAAGATAAATTCATCCCGACGATAACATTTTACGAAATCACTATGTAGATAAGGAATAGAATGATGCGAAAGAAGAGGATGGTGGGAATTTGGGGCTGCAATAATTGAACGATGGTTGGTGATGCATCGATGTCAAAAATCTGATTCAATTACACATTAAGAAGAGAACTAACAATTTGTTTCTATAATCAAAAAGTTGTTATTTGTTTATGCAGCGGAAGTTCATTGAAGCTTGAGATTGGTTGGGGATTTAATTCTTTTTAGATCTGCAATTTCGTTCATACTAGTTATAAGCGTGGGTTTAAATGCTTTCTTAGGCGAAGATGCTTTAGAGCTTTTACATGTAGCTTGTCATTTGCTATGACATTTCAGTTATGAAGTATTCATGACTTTATGGAAACAATGTGTTCAAACTACAAATACTCCTTTCTGTTCAGTTTTTCCAATAAATTAAATCACAACGATGTGTTCAAATTGACACGAAGGAAGACTTGGGTTTTTAGATTAAGAGAGCAGTATTAAAATTATTACACATAACACTCACAAAATCATATAAATCTTACCATATCACCACTGGATGTTTAAATCACCAAAAATATCCTAAAATCCTAATAAAATCTCTCCAAATCTAAATTTCACCAAATTAAACAAAATACTTCGAGCATCGACATAAGGGAGTCTCTCCCTTAAGTCTCACACATATAAAATTTAAGTAGAAAAATAAAATTGACAAATTAACAAAGAACAAAGAACAAATGCCAGAAAAAGTCTCTCATGAGATTCTACATTTAGAACTGATTATCTCTCTCTTTTTCTTTTCTATTATTATATTTATTTTTTATTGGCGAGAATCTTTAGAAAAAAAATCTTAATAGAGATGTTCTTGGAAAAGCCACATTAGTGATATCTCACATAGTTTTTCACCAATTAATACTAATATTAAAATAGAAGAATATCTCAAATGGTGGAGAAATTTTCACCAAAATTTTCAAATAGTGGAGAAACTATTTGAAATACTTTTCTATTTTAATACTAATATATTTTTAGGAGAAACCCATGTGAGATACCACTAATGTGGTTGCTCTTAGTCCAATGCAATACTCTCCATAAAGTAATATATTATCATAAGTTCTAAAATCAATAGAGCCTACTATTACTAGCGTATAAAGAAGAAAAACATAACCACTTGTTTCATGAAACTATATCCAAATAACTACTTTTAACCAGCACAAGTTTTAATTTTTGTGAATGTATTTAAAACTCACCATAGCTACAGTGACAGTACACAATAACATTGATTTCGCGTTCATCGTCGTAATTTTACCATCCCACTCAAGTTTTAATATATTTTTTTTTTGCTTTAGTGATACCCAAAACGTGACAATCATCTTCTAACTAATTTTCTTACTAGGTTGAAGAATACGAGGAAGCAAAAAAGAAGTTCTTGAATGAAAAGTCCATTTTTTCTTCGTTTTTTTCTTCAAAACATTTTATTAATAATTATACCCAATATCACGAATTACAAACGATATTAGTTAATATGCAGAATTTAGGGATAACAAATTATTATATAAGCAGATATATGTGTCATATAATGAGAAAAATATATTAAAAGAAGTGAATTTGACGATGCTTTCTGTAGATAAGCCTTACTCGCTAACGGATCACCGAATCCATTTTTTTCCTTCTTCATCTTCGATCTTTCTCTAATGCGACTTATGTGCGGGAGTAACATTTCTTGGTTAAGTCTCCATATTGCACACCACATAACAAAACCTGATGCTTCCGATAATAGTTCTGAAATATCGACATTATGATACCAAATCTTCCGTATCAAAGTCATTTTGAAATATTTTGACTTTATGTTTCTATCGACTTGATTCGATAAGAACAATATTCCTTCAAACGATTGGTCCTTGTTAGTTTCTCTAAAACCGATGATGTCAGGATCAAAAACCCAAATTACATCTCTACACCATATAATAAAGGGTGATGAAAATCTCCAATAGCGTCACTTCATTCTCATACCAATTACGATTAATTAGTTAAAAATGAAGAGCAAACACTATCATAGATATGACACCGGCAACACCTTGGACACCGAAAAAACGTTCTATAAGAGAAAACGATAACTCGGCAACCGTTTGCAAAGAAATTTGTGAGAGAGAACATAGATTTAGCCAACCAAAACCCCACAATTTCACTCGCTTGTAGATAGAAGCATCGAGAGTGATTTCTGAGTTAGTTTGTCTGTGAATCAAATCTAAAATACATGAAAAGAGAAAGGATTGTAATCCAGAAAATAAATAAAAGAAAACAAATTATTTGGAATCCATTTTCTGACAATATGAATTACTTTCTTTATTCCTTGAGTGAATGTTGAAATCAGAAACCGGCATGGAAGGATTTGCTTGGAATTGATATGAAACTATGCAATTCATGATCAATCGATTCAAAATTTTGTTGCACCTTTTCAATCTCCTCTTAGATGAGAGAGAAGAGAGCAGTTTTTTTTTCCCCCACTCCAAAGTCCATTTCTTCTGCTCAGTTTTCTTTTTTGTGTACATGAGAATAAATCTGTTGATCATGGAACAAGAACATAGATTTTTGGTTGGATGTTTTTAACTTCAGAGTACCCGACTTGATGTATGGGACGTACGTAATGGGGGTAGAAAAGGTTGATTGTTCATTATTTTCAATTCAATAAATGATGTGAATTAAACTTGAATGGAATATTTTGGTAACTTGTTAAATAGTTAGGGAAGAAAATTTTTGGTAGCTTATTCAATAAATATATACCATAACTTGTTGAAAATGATTTTCAAAAAAAAAACTTCAATTTTGTTAAAACGCTATATTAGATGAGGATACGATAGCAATATACCTAAAACCGCTATCTGATATACATAAGTGCATAAATAACTAAATGCGAAGTTATCTTTACAATATATATTAGATATGATATTATCGTATTAAATACGATATGATCGTATCTCAATATTTCCTCACGTTGGAGTATGTTAGAGCATGGAGATCGCAAATGCCCAATTTGACTTTAACATCTTCAAATTCCCGCTGACCGACCGCCTTAATGGTAATATTCGCAAACTGGTTTTTACTCAATATATGACTAGTACTAATCGTACCTCCAGTGATTTCGTTCCTAACGAAATGAAAATCACGCTCGACATGTTTTGTACGCTCATGGAAGACAGGATTAGCGGGAAGATGAATTGTGGCCATGTTGTCACAATGAACCATAATTGGATCGGTGTGATCAATGTCAAACGACGAGAGAAGATTTTTCAACCATAAGACTTCACGTACTATAAGCGACATAGCCCGGTAATCTGCTTCTGCCGAGGACATTGACAATGTGCCTTGCTTACTTGTTTTTCAAGAAATTGGAGAGTTCCCCAATTGAATGAACCAATCCGTTAAAGATCTCTGAGTAAGCGGACAACCTCCAAAATCGGCATCACACCAAACCTTAAGAGTCAAAGAAGAATCAGAGCGCAAGAGGATACATTGGCCAGTGTTATGTTTGATATATCTAACGACCCTGAGTGCCGCATCCCAATGTTCTTGACGAGGTTCTTGCATAAACTGTGTCAAGATATGAATTGAGTATGAGAGATCAGGTCGAGTAGTTCCCAGATATATTAAATGGCCCACTAATCTTTGATACTTCGTCGGGTCTGATAAGGGAACACCATTAGCAAGTGCAAGCTTGTGATTCTGATCAAAAGGAAAAGCGACGGGTTTAACACCGAAGAGACCCGTTTCGTTGATGATATCCATTGCATATTTTCGTTGACATAAGTAGAACCTTGATGGACTCCGAGCAAATTCCAGACCAAGAAAGTACTTCGGCACCCCTAGATCTTTCATATGAAAACATGCACTGAGATAAGCTTTAAAATCTTCAAGCAATGATAATGAGTTCGCAGAGAGAATAAGATCATCCACATAAACCAACACATATAGACGTTGTGTGCCACGAGCATAAGTGAATAATGAGTCATCCGAGACAGATTGATAAAACCCATAATCCTTGAGAGCTGAGCTCAACTTGGCAAACCAACATCAAGGTGCTTGTCTTAAGCTGTAGAGAGATTTATGCAAGTAACAAACTTGAGATTTATCTTCTGTGCGAAAACCAGGAGGTAGCTGCATGTAGACCTCCTCTTCTAAGTCACCATGCAAGAAGGCATTGTGAACGTCCATTTTATGGACTGGCCAATCCTTGGCAGCTGCAACTTCTAGAAGAGTACGAGTTGTTGCCATCTTAACGACAGGTGCAAAGGTATCGGTAAAGTTAGTGCCTTCAACCTGATTGTTGCCAAGAACTAGTAACCATGCTTTATACAGCTCGAAAGTGCCATCAGCCTTAAACTTTAGGTGAAACACCCATTTGCAACCAATTGCTTTCTTGCCGGGAGGGTGTGTTTCTATTGTCCAAGTGTCATTCTCATTCAAAACGTCGATTTTAGTTCGCGTTTTTCCAATTTTCATCAAGAACAGCCTGTGAGTAATGTTGTGGTTCATGACTGTTAGTGATTGCCAACACAAACTCTTGGTGTTATTGGAAAATCTGGTCATGGTGGTATAATCGGAGATAGGATACTTGTAGTCACTATTTGTCAAGCTCAACGAATTGGTAATTTGAAAGATGTAATCGGCAAAACGCGTTGGAAGCTTTGTCTTCCGTTTTTTGACACCAAGTTCCTCAAGTTCTGGTTCTGAGATAGCAGCAATGCCATACAGAGATTTTGAGATTTTCGGTGACACAGGCGACAGTGTAAAAGATATTTCCCAGCTGGCAGAAGACGGGAATAGAAGGGACTTCATCCGAGTAATGAGTATTAAATTAATCCATAATGGGATCAACGAACGACTGGATTGAAGAAGAGGAGTTGTCGTGTTCCTGTTCCGGTGATGAAAGAGCAAACGAAAACTCCTTTTCACAAAAAATAACATCGCGATAAACAAGCCAACCCTTTTTGCCTGTGGGATAGCCAAGAAAAACAGACTTCTTGCTTCGTGACTCAAAGGTGGAGGACAATTATATAATAGTTCAAACGGAGTTTTACCATCAAGTACGGATGAAGGAGTACAATTGATCAAGTATCTTGCTGTCAACACATATTCATCCCACATTTCCAATGGAAAGGAAGCTTGAAAGTGTAGAGCTCTTGCAACGTTGAGAATGTGGCGATGCTTTCGTCCACTCGACCATTCTGTTGCGGAGTTCCAACGCAAGAAGTCTCGTGAATAATTCCATTTTGCTGAAAGTAATGACGAAGACAAATAAATTCACTACCGTTATCACTACATATTGTTTTGATTTTCTTGTTAAATTGTCTCTTAACCAAAATGACAAAATTCTTGAGATGCGTAGGAGCTGCAGTTTTGTCAGGTAATAAATATATCCAGAGTGCTCTAGAGAATTCATCCATGATATTTAAGAAGTATCTAGAGCCGGAGGAAGAAGTAGTTTGATACAGACCCCAAAGATCACAGTGCACAAGTTAAAAAATATTCGTTGTTTTATTCAAACTATTAGGAAACACATCTTTTGTCTGCTTTGCGCGCATACAAACGTCACAAGCTTTATTGTTGAAAGCCTTAGAGCTACTAAAACCAGAAATAGGTAATAAACTAAGAGTCTTTGAAGGCGGATGTCCTAAACATTAGTGCCACACATCCGAAGACAAGTGATCCGAGATATGTAATGCCGCAGCTGTTTCCGTGCTCTTGGAAAAAATATAACTCTTCTTTCTACTCAGCCTCTCCAATTAGCATCCTCGTGATGCGGTCTTGGAGAACACACATCTTGTCAGTAATCTGGAATACATAAGCTCTATCTCTGTTTAACGGAGAGACATAATTCAAATGTCACTACAAACCATCCACAAAAAACATATCCTGAAGACTGAGATGAGAACCCAAACAAACTTTGCCTTGTTGAGTGGACTGAGTAAACCGACCATCCGGTAGTTTAATCAGAATTGGAGGCATTGGCCGTACCTCAGACAGATAATCTAATGACCCAGTCATATGATTTGTAACCCCTGTGTCAATGATCCAAGAGTATAAGAATGACGTACCCGATAGTTTCAGGTTACTAAACCGCTCACGTTCTGAGATAAGTAGTTTGGGAGATTGCCATTGCGTGTCTCTTAGTCCAACAAGACCGACACGATCTTCATTAGTGATGGAGTTTGCAGATCCGGTGTGTGTAACAACTTAATTTGCATGAGCTATTTGGTTGTTCCGATTGTTTGGTGAGTTGGTAAGGTGTCCTTGATTAGAAGATTTTCCTGGTTTGGGTTGAGATCTCTCTCCCCACCATGCAGGATATCCAATTTTCTGAAGCACTGATCAGCGATATGTCCATTACGACCACAGATAGAACATACCATTGTTTTGAAACGATTATCTCCATTACTCTTTGATCGTTATTGAGACTGCACCACGAAACTTACCCCATCTGTTCGTTCTTCTAACAATCTACTTGTTGTCTTTGACTCTACATCTTGAGATATAGCATTGGAAGCTTCATCTAACGTTGGCAATGGAACTCTCGAAAGCTACACAGATTTTACCGAGTCAAACAACGTCTCATCTAGTCCCATGAGAAACTGATGAAGTTTATCCTCTTCATGTTCTTTTATGACTTCTTCCATAGTTTTGGCTTGTTGATAATCACTCAACGAAGACCATAGCTTCGCAAGCTTACCGTAGTATGCTTCAACTGCCAGTCCTTTTTGGCCACAAGTTGCAAGTTCGGTTTTTAACTTTTTAACTCTCTGCCCGCTTTTGATTGAGTACCTAACTCATATATATTCCCACAGTTTGAACATTGTCTCACAGTGAGCAAGATTGGTTCGTAAGCTCGTATCTATTGTGAGTTTGATCCACGAGATTACCAACGCATTGTTGGCACACCAATCTTCATAATCTTCATAGTCTTCTCCTGGATGAGATATTTTCCCATCCACAAATCCAAAATTCTTTCGTGCCCTGAGAGCTAAAAGTATGCTCTCGGCCCATTCGTCATAGTTAGATCCCTTCAACGATGGTTGAGAGATCACACAGTCCAGGTTATCACCGGATGATAAGTCGTATGGAGATTTGGTTCTCCGAACTGTGTTGTTTTTGGATTGATGATGAGATGTGGCAGAATCATCATCATCTTCAGTTTGATTTTTCGGATCTATCAAGCTACCCGACATTGAGAAAGATTCTGTAAGTTGGAGAGAGAATAAACGGAATAAATTCAAGGAGACAGAAAAAAAGAATTTGATTATAATTTGATAAAAAAAATTGAAGAAACCCTTTTTATGTGGTTATTGCTCTGATACCATGTCAAAACTATGTGTAAAGGTTTTACGCCTAACGTCAATATTTATACAAAGGATTGTAGCTTGCGTCACAAGTTATCTCAAGTGCGTAAATAACTAAATACGAAGTTATCTATATAATATATATGAATATATATTAGATATGATATTATCATATTAGATACGATATGCGTATCTCAATAGGACATACGGTGACAAATAAGAGCATGGTGAATGCAATGAAAGATAAAATCCAAGGATATGACATGAGTGTAAGCCTTCCAACTTTTTTCTGGAAACAACAATCGGATCGTCGTTTTTCTTCAAAATTTCTTTGCCATTATTATTTATAACAAACATGTAACATCGTTAGACTAATCTAGAATAGAAAAAAAAAACATCAGTCACTTCAAAAATTACTATGCACACACATGACATTAATGGTAACTGCTTTTGCAAAGCAGACAATTTTGGCAATTCTATGTCCTGATTTGTTTACTAGGAAGAGAGAAACAACTGGTGTTAAAAAGATAGGTAAAAGGCATAAACATTGAACGTCTTAAACCTCTATTCATCCATTTTTAATTTGTTTTCTTCTTCTCCAACCTATCGTTTTCCAAGTAGCTTTTGCTTCTTAAGTAATAGTTTCAAACCACATGGCGAGATTCCCACCAAGGCAACAATGAGTCTTTGTAATCATGCTTAGTGCATCTCTAACCTTACTCTATTTTTCACTCTAAACTCTCTTCTCTAATCTTACTCTATATCTCATTCTAAAATAGAAGAATGGGTAGGATTACTCTGTATTTGAAGCAACTATGTCTTTTACTCTATTTTAGAGTTAGATTTTTTTTATTTATAATTTAGTCCTTTATATTTTGAATATTTTTATTTTATCTGCTAATGCCACTCACTTAATTAAATAAAAACAAAGCTACGCACACCACAAATTATATTTTAACAAACCTGAGCCATATACTAGAAAATTATAGGTGTAGTGATGACGTGATGACTTCAATTTTTTATTCGATGAAAAACTAGTATTCTTTTTCCATAACGTCAGTTTCAATATTGAGTATTCTTGATTGACATCTACCTAATTAATTTTATTAATAAAATGTTATTATCACATAAATGGAATATTCGTAGCATATATAATTTTATAATATTAGCCAAAAAAAAAGTAGCAAAATTTAAAATAAGCAACATAAAATAAAATTAAGACAGTAAAGAGTAGCGACTTAATATTCCTGTAAATTGCTTCCAAATCCACCAAGATCGTTAAAATATTGTCCAAATAAAGTAGATGGAGGAGGAGTTTCTTGATCATGTTGTTGACAATATCATTTTTATAAAATTCATGCTTATTCAGACTGGAAATATGCACTAATGGTGATGTTTAAACTAAAATCTTCTATGTTTTCTTATTTTTACTAGGACCGTCTGATGGACATGTTTCTAAATTTTAAAATAAATTATACTTAAACAAAAACATTAAATTAAAATTTTGTTATTAATGATATATTTTGAAATTGTTTTAAGAAAAGAAGATTAAAGCATATTTGGTTAGATAAGAAAGTTATATATGTTATAAAAAAAGAGTTATATATAGATAAGTTTATTTTTCAACATCAGTAAATTAATTTAAATCACTATATTACCATTTCATTATTAAAATTTAGATCACATCCAATAGATTTTGCTTTTATATCGTTGTTTGTTTTTCGATCACCGTGTGAGATATGGAAAACGGATCTGGTGACCGGTGACTATGTTCTCGCTCATATACGGAGGAGACATTCTTCCAACAAGATCTCCATTGTCCCTCTACTTTCCTATGGTTCATATATTATATCGATTTCCAGTCACATATGTTTTCCTCTCGAACTTTTACTCGTCGAAATCTTTCGCCATTCCTAATGATTTCCGGCAACATCCTCTAACTCATCCCTCCAGTCACCACCTCTCGATTTTTTATTTCTATCTCGGTCGGCTCTATTTCTGCAGAAGATGTTTATTTTTTGTTGCTTCCTTTCTTTTCCGTCTTCGGATTCCCATCTACCATCATCTTCAATCTCTACCAGAAGTCCCACCGCCTTCCTCCCGTCTCCGGATCCATATTTCTTTTCTAGTTCAGATCTTATCTCGGTTGCCAATTGAATATCTTTTTCCTCTTGCACTTTCACTCGTTGAAGTCTTTCGTCATTCCTTGTCTCCTAGCATTTTCCGAAAATATCCTTTAGCTTAGACCTTTCATCACCATATCTCGATTTTTTATTCCTATCTCGTGCTATATTTCTGAAGATATTTGGTTTTTGTGGTTTTCTTTCTTTTTCTATCTACGGATTCCCATCCATCTTTAACCTTCCGCAGAAACCCCACCGCCTTCCTTCCGCCTCCGGATCCATATTTGTGTATAAGATTTGGCTCCAAAATAAGTAATTCTCTCTGAGTGGATCTCCGTCTCTTCTAACACGTGTCATTATCTTGTTAATTATAATTTTGACATGTGTCAGATTCTGATATAAGGAATTAAGGTTTATATAATAAGATATGATGTAATGTAATTTTTCTTATTATAATGAATATTTAATTTAAATAATATGATCTGGAAATTTGCAAAAATTAAAATAAGTGGGGTCAAATTGTAAAATTTAGAAAAAAATATATTAATAATAAAATAAAAATAAATATACTTAAGAATATTACTTTTAGAGTAAAATATAGAGTAATACATTGGAGAGAAACACTAATTTATTTTAAAGTTACTCTATATTAGAGTGAAAAATAAAGGAATACATTGGAGATGGTCTTAGAGAAGAGAACCATTTCTTGTAGACACTGAAATTTTTTTACTAGTTCTTATATATTTCTAATAGTTCAATATGAAAATATTTATACTAATATTATAACAATTTTAAAAACATTTTAGACTCAAGCTCAAAAAAAAAGTTATTGAACTATGAGAATAATATAAGTTTTTTTAAACAATATTTTCTCTTCTATACAAATATGAAATTAGAAATTTAATATTTTCTCTTTTAAATAGATTTTAATATGAATTTTACACTTTCTTGGCAAAGTATTCACACATTTAATTTTTTCTCCTGTATATAACTAGCTCATTAGAAAAATTAATTAACACTCCGAAATTTTTTATCAATGAAAATAACTAATGCATCAAAATAAATTACTAACGACATAAATTACGTGCCAAACTTTTCACATGTAATTTATGTTGTTAATTAGTTATTCTGACGCGTTATTTATTTTACTTGTTCTAGTGCATTAATTAGTGTCGTTAATGTGTTAGTTATATACAAAAGACAATTACAAATGTGTGAATACATTACCAGCCAAAAAGTGTGGAGTGCTGCCATGATTGAGAAACTTTTAGTAAGAAAAACTGAGAAAATGTAGTTTTAACAATTAAGTCAAACAAAGACTATGGTTGAACAATAAAAATTTAAATTAAGTATTTATATCCAAAGTTTATAGTATTATTTTGTAAGAATAATAATATCAATATTTTTGAGAAAAAAAAAAAAAAACTAATTCAATGTTTTAAGATAATAAATTGAAAATTTAATAAATTATAGGTCAACATATTTTTTCATTTGATTAATTCAAAATTTTGGTGCGTTATTTGTTTATGTTAACAAGTATATTTTGGTGTTAGACACGACTACGGTTACGGTTATTAAGGTTACAGTTAGTTAACCATCGGTTACGGTTATAATTTTTGTTTAAATTTAATCCTAATCATTGGTTAAAACGGGTACAATTAATATATTTACAGTTAAAAATGGTTATGATTATATACGATTATGGTTATATACGGTTAAATATAGTTCAGTGATATTTATATCTATATATATATATATTAAAGAATTCAAATTCTATCGAAAGAAGTAGATGATGATATACCAACTAATATTTATTACTATAATTGAATATATGTATATTTTGTTTATTTTTTTAAAATGGTTACAGTTATAATTTTAAAGTTATACCATGCGGTTAACCAACAATTTTTATACGGTTACAAAATTAATGGTTACGGTTAATAATTTATTTTAACCATAACTAATATATTTTATGGTTAATGGTTACAATTATTAACCATTTAATACGGTTACGGTTGAAAACAGAATGGTTATGGTGTAAAATACGGTTACGGTTAGATTTTGGTCATGTCTATTTGGTGTATTAATTAGTTTTACTAATTAATTAATTATATATAAGATAAAATATCAAAACATGTTGAATATTTGGCCCAAAAATGTGAATTTTCAAATTTAAATCACTTTTGCGAATGAAAAATATTAAAGGTTTAAACTTTTGCCAAAAAAGTCAGAAATTTATCTATCACTATTCACACTTATAAAAACTCCAAATCCCTGTTGTTAAAAATGAAAAAAAAAAAAAAAACTCCAAATCCCAAAAATAAATTTAAAACCCTAAAAACTGGCAATGACCAGCCGCCACCTTCTGGAAGCCGCCGCAGATGGCTGAGGTATGAGCATCTCGTCTTCTGAACCTGATGTATGAGCATCTCATCTCGTCTTCTGTATCGTTTGCCAAGGCTTGGGAGTTGCGAGGTATTCATCGACGACCTCACCCCCAATTAGTGGTTTTGGCGATAGAGCAGCTATAAACCATCTTTCTATCCTTCTTAAGACACGAGAGGCTAACAATTTATTACTCTATTATGGACACGACCACCGTAAAATATTTGTCTCTAACACGTGATAAACTATAAATTGTTTCCGAAAAATAAGTATAAAATGGAGTTTTTTGTTTTTGTTTTGACAGGTGGCACACCTCACGATCTTGATATAGATCCACCACGTTGGGCGTTTCAGAATCCTATAGCTCTGACGACGTTGGTTACATTGTTTACATACATGTTCATGTTACCCCTGACCAACAACATCAGAAAATCACAGGTCATATTTCTTAATAATCATGAATGATCAGAATTAATATTTAGTTACTATAGTATTTGAATTCTTTCAACCAAAGGATTCGTATTAGATCTATCTATCTGAATAAAAGAAAAGTTTTAGGAGAAGTAATAAAATAATTTCTTTATTTTCTTTTTCTTTTGGTATCTAGCAAGAGTACAATACAGTAGAAGTTATATGCAATTATTTCTTACTCAACTAAACAAGAAAACTATAAACTATAAACTTGAAATTAATGTATAGTTTATAACAAAAAAACTAAAAAGAAAAGAAAACCACTTAGGTAGAATTGTTATGAATTTAACCAAAAAACTATAATTAGAAAAACATAACCACTTATAACCAAAAAGAGTGCCTCATCCTACTGGGACTCAGAGGTTGAAACTTCGAAAAAAACTTATGTTGGAGTCAAAGCAAATCATGTTTTGGTTTCAAAATAAGAGAACATAAGCGAAGATACCCAAAAATACAAAGGCTTAATAATAACAGTTGGGAAGATTGAGTTTCCTTATATTGATGTCCACGTCGGATTTGATAACACACTTGGTCTGGAGAGGAGACACTGACGCGGAAGAAGGCGGCACTTTAGAGGAATGTGCGGTTGTGAAGGCCGGTAATTCGCTCGTTTACTGGAATGCTATAGAGATGGAGGGCTTGACATGGATGAGAAGGCGGCTTCGGAAAGGATTCTCGGCGTCGGAAACAAAGGAACACCAAGATTTACAGATGCTACGAAAACGTATGAACTCCACGACGGAGAACAATCTGTGGAAGATCAAGCCCAGGAGTTCCACCGGTAAGTTAGACCAATCAACCATTTTTATATCTTTCTGTTTTGCTCCTTTGGTTGTTTGCCACTTGGTAACACGTTTCGTTTGTATGTTCCAAATGATTGTACTTTTACCTTTCAAAAAAATTAAAGAATGTGAAGATTATATAGTGCATTTCTTAGTCTATGAAAAAACGAAAAAAAGCTAAAAGCTGCTGAATTTACTTATTCTCTAAAAAAATAAAAATGAATAAACTAAAACTAAATACAAAATATTACTGCTAATTAATTTGTAGAAGCATAAATCTTTAAACATCTAGATTTATTTTACAATACATACATAAAAAGAGTTAGTGGAATACCCTGTTCATTATAGCAGCGAAGTTTTCTTAAAGATTTACGTTGATAAACGGTTGAGATTAATACAATGAAAACCCTAATGAGAAACTATATTCTCCCCATCTATAAATATGTGTCTTGAGTCCCTCCTGATGAGGTAACAAAACCACAACTTTTGAAGAATAAGTTTACAAACAAGAAGAGAAATCTAAAACTCCATTCTAAAGATCAAGTTTTTGACCGTTTAAGAAAATTTCGCCGCTACAATAAATGGAGGTATTTTACTAACTCTTTTTTTGTATGTAAGTATTATGAAATTAATCTAGATGTTTAAAGATTTATGCTTCTACAAATTAATTAGCAATAATATTTTGCATTTAGTTTTAGTTTATTCCTTTTCATTTCTTTTAGAGCATGAGTAAATTCAACAGCTTTTTTTCTTTTTTTTTCTTTTTGTTTCTTCATAGACTAAGGAATGCACTATTTAACCTTTCACATTCTTTTAATTCTTTGAAAGTTAAAAGCATAAACATTTGAAGCATACAAACAAAACATGTTATTATGTTGCCAACGACCAAAGGAGCAAAACAATGGTTGATTGGTCTAACTTACCGGTGAAGTTCCTCGGCTTCATCGTCCTCAAATTGTTCTCCGTCGTGGAATTCATACAATTTCGTAGCATGTGTAAATCTTGGCGCTCCTCTGATTCCGACGCTAAGAATCCTTTCCGGAGCTGCCCTCTCATCCATGTCAAGCCCCTCATCGTTTCTCTATATAGCATTCTAGTAAACGAGCGAATCACCGGCCTCCACAACCTGTGGAGATCAATATAAGGAAACTACATCTCCTCTACTATCTCTCGCGTCTTGAACTCAAACAATCCTGCCAGAGCCTCGATCTATTTGAATTCACATTCTCCGAGATTCGACAAGCCAATGAAGTTCAAGACTGTCGCAAGAAGAAACCAGCTCCTGGACTCAATAGAGTGGTTATTGTCAAATACGCGGGAGAAGATCATCATCAGGTTCTTGTGATCGGCTGCAACGGGAAGATAAGAGTCTGGAACTGGAGTGGAGGAAAATGGAGCAGATTCCTAGACCTAGCGGCGCAATTCACCTACATTATAGTTCACAAAGGGCTTACTTCCGCCTTGGAATCTAAAGGTGGTGGATTAGTTCCTCACTTAACATCTTTAGGTCTGGACCTTCATTCAATGAAAATATCACTAGTGGTTGTTGAAGAGACATGAGCTTTGTGGAATGTTGTGTAGAGCTTTACATTGTTGAGTGCCTCCTTGAAAAGAATGTCCGAAAGATAAACATTGTTTCCTCGAGTAATACTTATGCTGGTTGTGATCCTTGGTATTTCCTTGTGATACACGACGATGTTAGGGATGTGAGATGCAATTTATTTTAAAGTGACAGTCTCAAAATGGTGGGTTTCAAGGTTTACAAGATGGATGAGGAATTGATGAAATGGACAAAAGTTAACTCTTGGGAGACAATGCTTTTGTGCTGGCTACCGATTGTAGTTTCTCTGTTTTGGCTCATGAGCTCTATGGACGCCTACAAAACTCTGTTTACTTCATTGACAACAAGGAATATAGGATTAAGGTGTTTAAGCTAGATGATCATGGTATCAAGAAAATGTCAGAATTTGAGCAGAGTTGTTTCCAAATGTTTGTTCCTAGCTTTCTCTAAATTTTGTTTAGATAAACGCTAATTTCTTTTGTTAAGAGTACCAATCATCTGAATAAAAACCTCACCTTTCCTCTTTGTTTTCGGTATAGACAAAGTGTACTCAAGATGCATCATGTTTATAATGGATGAGGAATTGATGAAACTTCCATCTATTGTAAACATGATGCATATTGAATACACTTTGTCTATACCAAAAACGAAGATGAAATGTGAGGTTTTTATCAGATGATTGGTACTCTTAACATAAGAAATTAGCTTTGATCTAAACATGATTTAGAGAAAGCTAGGAACAAACATTTGGAAACAACTCTGCTCAAATTTTGACATTTTCTTGATCATCTAGCTTAAACACCTTAATCTCATCTTCCTTGCCGTCGATGAAGTAAACAGAATTTTGTAGGTATCCATAGAGCTCATGAGCCAAAACAGAAAAACTACAATCAATAGCCAGCACAAACACATTGTCTCCCAAGGATTTAACTTCCATCCATTTCATCAATTCCTCATCCATCTTGGAAAGCTTGAAACCCAGCGTTTTGAGACTGTCACTTTCGAATAATTCGCATCTCACATCCCCAACATCGTCGTGTATCACAAGAAAATACCGAGGATCACGACCATCATAGGTATTACTTGAGGAAACAAGTTTTCTCTTTCGAACAGTATTTTCAATGAGGCACTCAACAATGTAAAGCTCTCCACAATGTTACTTCGACACCGTCTATTTAAAGGGCACGAAGAACATTCTAGCCGATATGCTCAGCAGAAAGCCTCTCCAAGGCATACACATTATGGCTAGTTCTTCATCATCAAAGACATATTATGACTTCGACAACAACATGCCAAAAGACGTGAAGCCTCTCATCACAAAAGGACAATTTCGCGAAACTTTGCGAAACAGGATATTCCACTACCAATCAATCATCTTAACAAACCACGGGCTCTACGGAAGATACATTGCACCGCTAGGCATTCATCCCGACTATCCGTTCGCTCATCTGTACAGGATCGAGAACAAATATATGCCGGAAGAAGTTCTCTATTTTCTCTGGTATCTCTGTGCAGTATACACTATTGGTATCTCATTCGATATCAAATAGTTATACCAGTACGTCAACGAACAACAAGGTCAACAAGGACTTTCAACATTCCTCACATGGTTCAACCCGCTAGTCAACTAGAGTGGCAAGCTACGAAATTCAGCAAAATCGATGCAAATCCCCTACAAGAAACTCAAAGAACCAGGTGCTCTAAATCCTTTCTTTAGTCCACACACTATCTATTTCTTCCATCGACCAATTCAAGTCAACGACAGAACCGCAAAAGTTCACGCACTATCCAACCTCATTCACCACAAGGATTTCAAGCATGGAATCAGACCAGATTTCAACGTTCGCGATAATGCATTATATGAAGAATTTCAGACTCATGCATTCCGCCTCAACAATGCTCGACAAACATTTCACATCCTGTTCAACCAGAACTGGTCCTACTATTCAATCGACTATCAAATGAGTCTCGACGAAGATCTTCAATTCTTCATGTCTAATGAAGAGAAACGTCAGTTCAACGCAGCAAAACCAGAACCATCCTCACCAAGCTGTCCAGCAGAATACTTTAAAGACGCTCAGTCACCAGACGACAATCCTGTTATGGATCTCGACGAAATCGGACGAGAGTTCAATATTAACGTTAATATGAACTCCCCTAAAGACTTCTCTGAGCCAGAACCACAGTATAAATGTCCGGGAACAGAGTACTGATGCTGCACAAAGCACATTGAAGATTTCGAGATGAATCATTGAGTAAGCTTGATGATTTATTATGTATAATTATTATGCTAAATAAAGGATGTCAGCATGATGTCATTATGATATCAGCATGATGTCAGTGTGATGTAAGTGTGAAGTCATCGCTGATGTAAGCGATGATGTAATATATAAGTAGTATGATGTAAGCGATGACGTAATCATGATGTAAACATGATGTCATCACTGAGGTAAGCGCTTATGTCAGCGTCTTCACCTCCCCCTATAAATATGTGTGCTCCCCCATTGTAAAATACACATCGAGAAATAATAAAAACTTCTCTCTAAAATTTTCTCTCTAAACATGTTCTAAATTCTCTCTAAGTTTTTCGAACTTTAATAGATATTCATAAGCTTTGTTTCTTTCTTTTCATTCATAGGTTGACGATCTGCTTCTATGGCTTAATTTTCGGAGGAAACTCCGGTGGTCTTTGTAAGAATTTTCCGGTAGATCAACACGACGGTTTGATCTTACGGTAACCAACACGACATTCGTGGGGTGGCGTGGGTATTGGATCCTAATTGAAATGGCTTGAGCCATGGCTGAGTAGCGCCTACGATGCTCGCTGTAACCTGGAGCCCATAAACCCCCTCGATTTGTCAATATGGTTAGCGTGAGATCCGACTTAGTCAATACGGTCTATCATCGGGTTTTTGCTTAGTTCATCGTGGGTTCTCCACCGCTTGTTAAGATTATGGTATCAGAGCCTAGACTTATGTTTTGATAGAATGAATCATTGTTTATGAATGATCGATTTGAATGTTCTGGAAAACTATTTTCTAATCATGTCTATTTTCGAAAACTCCGTTCTTGATTCCCAGTTTGCTATTTCTACTTTACCTAAAAATAAAAGCCAAAACAAAAATCGTTCTTTTTTTTCCTACTATAAACTCTTTATACGAAATCGAGTATGTTCCAAGAGATCAACGTCTCCCAGAAACTACTCTTCCTCTTGTCAATCCGTACGAAATCTTTTCCAAAAAGCCAAGTGCTTTTTCGGTTAACGGAGTACGACAACTCATCCGACCATCCTCACACAGGAAGGTTCGAGAATACGTGCAGTCCAGCAAATTCTCATCTTGCCAAGTTCCAGCTACAGAAGAAGAGCAGTTCATATCGCTCAATCTTCCAGAAAATCTACCTCAACTATGGCAACACCAAGGCTATACGCATCTACACTTCGGAGTAGTTCGTATCGGTTTGACCTTACACGCACGAAAAGGTCTACCAGTCTACGCGAGAATTGCCCTGCTCGACTCAAGATTAAAGTCTTACCAGCAAGCATGTATTGGAATGGTACAGACAACGTTAAACGCCGGAGCAGTGTTCATTACATTGTTTCCAAACTTTAATGTTTCTTTACAAGATCCACATCTTTTAAAGACTTTAAAAGGCCAACTACAACTCACTGGAGCCAAAATGAAAGAAGATAGTATCATGGCGACTTTTCATCATCAAATAGTTTATCGGGTTCAAGACCATGCTCTTGATCTCATCCTGTCATCCTCTGACGAAGCACTCTACCTTGAGGTCACGTCAGCATCACAAGCTCCAAACGCTGTCCAGATTCCTCGACAAATATCTCAAGACGGCTCTGTCGTATTCCCGTTCAAAGACGAAAACGGTCATCAATACTTTGATGTCTGTTCATGTTCAGCATGTATGGATGCCGATTACGAATCTGATGAAGAAATCCGACAAAGAAGAAGAAAGAAGAAGGATCCTCTCTGTCAAAGATATCTTGATGGCGATCCTACAGTCGGCACTTTAGGCAAAGGAACCGGAAAATACGAATTCTTGGTCCACTACTCGGACAAGAAAAAGGAGAAAGAAATCATGATGATGAGTCCAGACAACTTCCCTCCTTTTCCCCCGCCTGAAGACTTCACAAGAAATAACATTGCACATAGTCCAAAGATAGTATCGAAGGCTATCAATACATCCGGACTAGAGCAACTAAGCCAAGGAGAAAAGGTCCTCAACTGGCAAACAGAAAACGCTATCGCTCAAAACCATATTTTGAGCAACATGAACCAGAAGTTTGACCAGATGAATAGAGACTATGACAGAAGACTGACATCTCTCACAAAGTCACTCGCAGAAATCAATGCTCGACTCGAAACGCTCCATCATGAGATGCTAACAATGTCAAAAAAAATGATGGTTAATACTTCACAGTTTCAGAGTAGAGAAGCCGAGATGAATAATCTCAAGTTCCAGCTAAAAGATCTGATGAAATACTTTGATAGCATGCAGCAACAAAGGCCGTCAGAAACGTATTATCCTTCCTACGGAAATACGTTCTTAAGCACTCCAATGCCTCAAACATCCTATTCTCCAGGATTCCTTTTTGGAGGTCAAAGTCAAAGGCCAAAGACATCCTCACCAGGATTCTTATCATCCGATGAAGCGCTCATATCTCGCTATGCCATGACAACGCCTTACCAGTATAAACCTAGGCCAACTCAAGAACGAACTAGAAGGTATAGAGAACCTGAAGCTCAAACAAAGCAAGCGCGAACACCTGCACTTACTTCTTCTCACTCGAGCCAAGATTCCCTTGATGATCGCAAGGAGAAAGGAAAATATAAAGACATTGGAATCATCGAATTCTCGATGACCAATCTGCTCAACGACATGGCAAAACAAGCTCAAACGGCAGCACAAATGCAATCAGCCAACGAGACAGTGCAAAAGCCTGAAACAAAACAGGCATACTCTTCGCAACCAGTGGAGACAACTAAATCATCAACCCCGATAATAGCGCACTACTCGGATCATCCGCACCCGAAAAAAATCTAATTCTCGGATGGGATTCCTACAATATACTGAAGAAAAGGTTTGATATTTCAATCGAACCAGGAGGAATCAAATGGAAAGGACTATTCAAGGCTTTCACAACGTTGCATAGGTTATTTGCAATAGAAGATCCTATCGCTCCAACATTTGAAGAAATCAAAAAGGAGATTGCAGCAGTCTCTTGTGCAGATTCACATGTTGAATTTCTGACGAAATGCAAAAATCCTCTATGGCTCAACCAAGAAGTCAATGACAGAACCGCAAAAGTTCACGCACTACCCAACCTCATTCATCACAAGGATTTCAAGCATGGAATCAGACCAGATTTCAACGTTCGCGATAATGCATTATATGAAGAATTTCAGACTCATGCATTCCGCCTCAACGATGCTCGACAGACATTTCACATCCTGTTCAACCAGAACTGGTCCTACTATTCAATCGACTATTAAATGAGTCTCGACGAAGATCTTCAATTCTTCATGTCTAATGAAGAGAAACGTCAGTTCAACGCAGCAAAACCAGAACCATCCTCACCAAGCTGTCCAGCAGAATACTTTCAAGATGCTCAGTCACCAGACGACAATCTTGTTATGGATCTCGACGAAATCGGACGAGAGTTCAATATTAACGTTAATATGAACTCCCCTAAAGACTTCTCTGAGCCAGAACCACAGTATAAATGTCCGGGAACAGAGTACTGATGCTGCACAAAGCACATTGAAGATTTCGAGATGAATCATTGAGTAAGTTTGATGATTTATTATGTATAATTATTATGCTAAATAAATGATGTCAGCATGATATCATTATGATATCAGCATGATGTCAGTGTGATGTAAGTGTGAAGTCACGCTGATGTAAGCGATGATGTAATATATAAGTAGTATGATGTAAGCGATGATGTAATCATGATGTAAACATGATGTCATCGCTGAGGTAAGCGCTTATGTCAACATCTTCACCTCCCCTATAAATATGTGTGCTCCTCCATTGTAAAATACACATCGAGAAATAATAAAACGTTCTCTCTAAAATTTTCTCTCTAAACATGTTCTAAATTCTCTCTAAATTCAATAGATCTTCATAAGCTTTGTTTCTTTCTTTTCATTCATAAGTTGACGATCTGCTTCTATGGCTTAATTTTCGGAAGAAGCTCCGGTGGTCTTTGTAAGAATTTTCCGGTAGATCAACACGACGGTTTGATCTTACGGTAACTAACACGACATTCGTGGGGTGGCGTGGGTATTGGATCCTAATTGAAACGGCTTGAGCCATGGCTGAGTAGCGCCTACGATGCTCGCTGTAACCTGGAGCCCATAAACCCCCTCGATTTGTCAATACGGTTAGCGTGAGATCCGACTTAGTCAATACGGTCTATCGTCGGATTCTTGCTTAGTTCATCGTGGGTTCTCCACCGCTTGTTAAGATTATGGTGTCAGAGCCTACACTTTTGTTTTGATATAATGAATCATTGTTTATGAATGATCGATTTGAATGTTCTGGAAAACTATTTTCTAATCATGTCTATTTCCGAAAACTCCGTTCTTGATTCCCAGTTTGCTATTTCTACTTTACCTAAAAATAAAAACCAAAACAAAAATCGTTCTTCTTTTCCTACTATAAACTCTTTATACGAAATGAGTATGTTCCAGGAGATCAACGTCTCCCAGAAACTACTGTTCCTCTTATCAATCCGTACGAAATCTTTTTCAAAAAGCCAAGTGCTTTTTCGGTTAACGGAGTTCGATAACTCATCCGACCATCCTCACACAGGAAGGTTCGAGAATACGTGCAGTCCAGCAAATTCTCATCTTGCCAAGTTCCAGCTACAGAAGAAGAGCAGTTCATATCACTCAATCTTCCAGAAAATCTACCTCAACTATGGCAACACCAAGGCTATACGCATCTACACTTTGGAGTAGTTCGTATTGGTTTGACCTTACACGCACGAAAAGGTCTACCAGTCTACACGAGAATTGCCCTGCTCGACTCAAGATTAAAGTCTTACCAGCAAGCATGTATTGGAACGGTACAGACAACGTTAAACGCCGGAACAGTGTTCATTACATTGTTTCCAAACTTTAATGTTTTTTTACAAGATCCACATCTTTTAAAGACTTTAAAGGTCCAACTACAACTCACTGGAGCCAAAATGAAAGAAGATAGTATCATGGCGACTATTCATAGTCTCTATTCATCTGGTCAAACTTCTGGTTCATGTTGCTCAAAATATGGTTTTGAGCGATAGCGTTTTCTGTTTGCCAGTTGAGGACCTTTTCTCCTTGACTTAATTGCTCTGGTCCGAATGAATTGATAGCCTTCGATACTTTTTTTGGACTATGTGCAATGTTATTTCTTGTGAAGTCTTCAGGCGGGGGAAAAGGAGGGAAGTCGTATGGACTCATCATCATGATTTCTTTCTCCTTTTTCTTGTCCGAGTAGTGGACCAAGAATTCGTATTTTCCGGTTCCTTTGCCTAAAGTGCCGACTGTAGGATCGCCATCAAGATATCTTTGATAGAGAGGATCCTTCTTCTTTCTTCTTCTTTGTCGGATTTCTTCATCAGATTCGTAATCGGCATCCATACATGCTGAACATGAACAGACATCAAAGTATTGATGACCGTTTTCGTCTTTGAACGGGAATACGACAGAGCCGTCTTGACCAAAGGATATTGGTTTTGGCATCTGTTCTTTGTATGGACCGTAGAACTCGTGTTCATCAATTCTAATGGAGAACTAAGTGAACAACTGTTTGCGAAACAAGGATGATCTTGGTTTCTAGAATTTGATTTCGGTTGTACCATCGTTTCGTGTGTGAAAGCTAGCTTCAGATAGTTGAATCGGAGTTTGGACCGATTGATGTAGCTTTTCGTAGCTAGTTATCCATTTATCTGGTAGCTGCTGGATGAGTTCGTTTCAAGATATTTGTCGAGGAATCTGGACAGTGTTTGGAGCTTGTGATGCTGACGTGACTTCAAGGTAGAGTGCTTCGTCAAAGGATGGCAGGATGAGATCAAGAGCATGGTCTTGAACCCGATAGACTATTTGATGATGAATAGTCGCCATGATACTATCTTCTTTCATTTTGGCTCCAGTGAGTTGTAGTTGGACCTTTAAAGTCTTTAAAAGATGTGGATCTTGTAAAGAAACATTAAAGTTTGGAAACAATGTAATGAACACTGTTCCGGCGTTTAACGTTGTCTGTACTGTTCCAATACATGCTTGCTGGTAAGACTTTAATCTTGAGTCGAGCAGGGCAATTCTCGCGTAGACTGGTAGACCTTTTCGTGCGTGTAAGGTCAAACCGATACGAACTACTCCAAAGTGTAGATGCGTATAGCCTTGGTGTTGCCATAGTTGAGGTAGATTTTCTGGAAGATTGAGCGATATGAACTGCTCTTCTTCTGTAGCTGGAACATGGCAAGATGAGAATTTGCTGAACCCACGATGAACTAAGCAAGAACCCGACGATAGACCGTATTGACTAAGTCGGATCTCACGCGAACCGTATTGACAAATTGAGGGGGTTTATTGGCTCCAAGTTATAGCGAGCATCGTAGACGCTACTCAGCCATGGCTCAAGCCGTTTCAATTAGGATCCAATACCCACGCCACCCCACGAATGTCGTGTTGGTTACTGTAAGATCAAACCGTCGTGTTGATCTACCAGAAAATTCTTACAAAGACCACCGAAGTTTCCTCCGAAAATTAAGCCATAGAAGCAGATCGTCAACTTATGAATGAAAAGAAAGAAACAAAGCTTATGAAGATCTATTAAAGTTCGGAAAACTTAGAGAGAATTGGGTATTCTTGTGACTCCAATGGTCCGGAAGAACCTTCCTGTGTGAGGATGGTCGGATGAGTTGTCGAACTCCGTTAACCGAAAAAGCACTTGGCTTCTTGGAAAAGATTTCGTACGGATTCACAAGAGGAAGAGTAGTTTCTGGGAGACGTTGATCTCTTGGAACATACTCGATTTCGTATAAAGAGTTTATAGTAGGAAAAGAAGAACAATTTTTGTTTTGGCTTTTATTTTTAGGTAAAGTAGAAACAGCAAACTAGGAATCAAGAACGGAGTTTTCATAAATACACATGATTAGAAAATAGTTTTAGAGAACATTCAAATCGATCATTCATAAACAATGATTCATTCTATCAAAACATAAGTCTAGGCTCTGATACCATAATCTTAACAAGCGGTGGAGAACCGACAATGAACTAAGCAAAAACCCGTCGATAGACCGTATTGACTAAGTCGGATCTTACGCTAACCGTATTGACAAATCAAGGGGGTTTATGGGCTCCAGGTTACAGCGAGCATCGTAGGCGCTACTCAACCAAGGCTCAAGCCATTTCAATTAGGATCCAATACCCACGCCACCCCACAAATGTCGTGTTGGTTACCGTAAGGTCAAACCGTCGTGTTGATCTACCTGAAAATTCTTACAAAGACCACCGGAGTTTCCTCCGAAAATTAAGCCTTTGAAGCAGATCGTTAACTTATGAATGAAAAGAAAGAAACAAAGCTTATGAAGATCTATTGAAGTTCGGAAAACTTAGAGTGAATTTAGAACATGTTTAGAGAGAAAATATTAGAGAGAAGTTTTTATTATTTCTCGATGTGTATTTTACAATGGGGGAGCACACATATTTATAGGGGGGGGTGAAGACGCTGACATAAGCGCTTACCTCATTGATGACATCATGTTTACATCATCGCTTACATCATACTACTTATATATTACATCATCGATACATCAGCGATGACTTCACACTTACATCACACTAATATCATGCTGATATCATATTGGCATCATTCTGACATCATTTATTTAGCATAATAATTATACATAAGAAATCATCAAGCTTACTCAATGATTCATCTCGAAATCTTCAATGTGCTTTGTGCAGCATCCGTACTCTGTTCCTGGACATTTATACTGCGGTTCTGGCTCAGAAGAGTCTTCAGGGGGGTTCATATTAAAGTTAATATTGAACTCTCGTCCGATTTCGTCGAGATCCATAACAGGATTGTCGTCTGGTGACTGAGCGTCTTGGAAGTATTCTGCTGGACAGATTGGTGAGGATGGTTCTGGTTTTGCTGCTTTGAAATGATGTTTTTCTTCATTAGACATGAAGAATTGCAGATCTTCGTCGAGACTCATTTGATAGTCGATGGAATAGTAGGACCAGTTCTAATTGAACGGGATGTGAAATGTCTGTCGAGCATTGTTGAGGTGGAACGCATGAGTATGAAATTCTTCATATAAAGCATTATCGCGAACGTTGAAGTCTGGTCTGATTCCATGCTTGAAATACTTGTGATGAATGAGGTTGGGTAGTGCGTGAACATTTGCGGTTCTGTCATTGACTTGAATTGGTCGATGGAAGAAATAGATAGTGTGTGGACTAAAGAAAGGATTTAGACCACCTGGTTCTTTGAGTTTCTTGTAGGGGATTTGCATCAATTTTGCTGAATTTCGTAGCTTGCCACTCCAGTTGACTAGCGGGTTGAACCATGTGAGGAATGTTGAAAGTCCTTCTTGTTGACCTTGTTGTTCGTTGACGTACTGGTATAACCATTTGATATCGAATAAGATACTAATAGTGTATACTGCACAGAGATACCAAAGGAAACAGAGAACTTCTTCCGGCATATATTTGTTCTCGATCCTGTACAGATGAGCGAACGGGTAGTCGGGATGAATGCCTAGCGGTGCAATGTATCTTCCGTAAAGCCCGTGGTTTGTTAAGATGATTGATTGGTAGTGGAATATCATGTTTCGCAAAGTTTTTCGAAAATATCCTTTTGTGATGAGAGGCTTCACGTTTTTTGGCATGTTGTTGTCGAAGTCATAATATGTCTTTGATGATGAAGAACTCGCCATAATGTGTATGCCTTGGAGAGGCTTTCTGCTGAGCATATCGGCTAGAATGTTCTCCGTGCCCTTTAAATAGACGGAGTCGAAGTCGTACTTTGAAAACCATTCACTCCATCGTAAGAGTTGTTGATGCGGGACCATCTTCTGCTTGAAATGTAACATCTTTGAAAAAGAAGACATATCCATTTCGATTCAAAATTTATGTCCTATCAGGTGAAATTCAAACTTTTCGATTGCTCTTTTGACGGCTAAGATCTCTTTGAACGTTGAGTGATAGTGCATCTCCGAATCTTTAAAGCTTCCACTTTTGTATCCACATCTTTGTCTTTTTCTATTTTCTTCTTCAAGTAATACTGCGCCCCAATATTTGTCGCTTGCGTCAGTCTGTAGAACCCGTATTCCCGTAGAGGGAATCTTTAAAGGTGGTAGCCTTTGAATTTCCTTTTTGAGGTGTCTCACAGCTTCAGTTTGTCTTTTTGTCCACTGTTGAGGATTCTTTATCAACATCTTTCGTAGCTAGATGGGCTTGGGCTGCGAAATGTCCTTGAGTAATTTCCATTCCAAGAAATTCGATACTGGATTGGGCTATGATCATCTTTCGGGCCGAAAGCATGATACCATATGATTTCACGATTTCGTGGAATTTCTGAAGGTCTCTGATGTGATCTTCTTCTGTAGTTGAAAACAGTAGGATGTCGTCGATGTAGATTAACACCGTATGTATCAGTGGTTTGAATATCCTTAACATCACTATTTGGAACAGCGATGGTGCTGTCTTCAGACCGAAGGGTAGAACCTTCCATTGTAAGTGACGGTTCGGTAGACAAAACGCTGTTTTGTATTGATCATCAGGTTGAACACCGAGTTGCCAAAATCCTGACTTGAGGTCGAATTTGGAGAATACTGTTGCTCCTGAGAGATGTTGGAGCAACGATCTTTTGTTCGGTAATGGGAACTTGATGTCTTGAATGTATTGATTCAATGGCTTGTAATCAATTACCAGTCTTAGCTTTCCTCGTGCTTGTTCAGCTCTGTTGTTGAGGTAGAATGCTTTGCACGCCCATGGTGAGTTGGTTGATGAGACTATTCCTTGTCGGATTAGTTGGTCGCATTCGTCGTTGGCTTGTTGCAGTAGAGCTGGAGACATTCCTGCGTGACTCGCTTTAGTAGGAGTTGTTGTCATATGTTCTTTGAATGGAAGTGATACAAAGAAGTCTTGGTTGAGCCACAGAGGAGTTTTGCATTTCGTCAGAAATTCAACATGGTAATCTGCACAAGAGACTGCTGCAAACTCCTTTTTGATTTCTTCAAATGTTGGAGCGATAGGATCTTCTATTGCAAATAACCTATGCAATGTTGTGAAAGCCTTGAATAGACCTTTCCATTTGATTCCTCCTGGTTCGATTGAAATATCAAACCTTTTCTTCAGTATATTGTAGGAATCCCATCCGAGAATTAGATCTTTTCCGGTTCATCGTGGGTTCTGTCGTTGACTTGAATTGGTCGATGGAAGAAATAGATAGTGTGTAGACTAAAGAAAGGATTTAGACCACCTGGTTCTTTGAGTTTCTTGTAGGAGATTTGTATCGATTTAGCTGAATTTCGTAGCTTGCCACTCCAGTTGACTAGCGGGTTGAACCATGTGAGGAATGTTGAAAGTCCTTCTTGTTGACCTTGTTGTTCGTTGACGTACTGGTATAACCATTTGATATCGAATGAGATACCAATAGTGTATACTGCACAGAGATACCAGAGGAAATAGAGAACTTCTTCCGGCATATATTAGTTCTTGATCCTGTACAGATGAGCGAACGAGTAGTCGGGATGAATGCCTAGCGGTGCAATGTATCTTCCGTAGAGCCCGTGGTTTGTTAAGATGATTGATTGGTAGTGGAATATCCTGTTTCGCAAAGTTTCGCGAAAATTTCCTTTTGTGATGAGAGGCTTCACGTCATTTGGCATGTTGTTGTCGAAGTCATAGTATGTCTTTGATGATGAAGAACTCGCCATAATGTGTATGCCTAGGAGAGGCTTTCTGCTGAGCATATCGGCTAGAATGTTCTTCGTGCCCTTTAAATAGACGGTGTCGAAGTCGTACTTTGAAAACCATTCACTCCATCGTAAGAGCTGTTGATGCGGGACCATCTTCTGCTTGAAATGTAACATCTTTGGAAAATAAGACATATCCATTTCGATTCGAAATTTATGTCCTATCAGATGAAATTCAAACTTTTCGATTGCACTTTTGACGGCTAAGATCTCTTTGAACGTTGAGTGATAGTGCATCTCCGAATCTTTAAAGCGTCCACTTTTGTACCCACAGATTTGTCTTTTTCCATTTTCTTCTTCAAGTAATACTGCGCCCCAATATTTGTCGCTTGCGTCAGTCTGTAGAACCCGTGTTCCCGTAGAGGGAATCTTTAAAGGTGGTAGCCTTTGAATTTCCTTTTTTAGGTGTCTGACAGCTTTAGTTTGACTTTTTGTCCACTGTTGAGGATTCTTTATCAACATCTTTCGTAGTGGATGAGTCAGCTGCGAAAGTTGCGGGATAAAGTCGCCTAGATAATTGATTACATCAAGGAATTTCTAAATTTCTCGCTTTATCAGATTTTCTTCTGGGAAGCTCAGAAGTTTTGTAGCTAGATGGGCTTGGGCTGCGAAATATCCTTGAGTAATTTCCATTCCAAGAAATTCGATACTGGATTGGGCTATGATCATCTTTCGGGCCGAAAGCATGATACCATATGATTTCACGATTTCGTGGAATTTCTGAAGGTCTCTGATGTGATCTTCTTCTGTAGTTGAAAATAGTAGGATGTCGTCGATGTAGATAAACACCGTATGTATCAGTGGTTTGAATATCCTTAACATCGCTTGTTGGAACAGCGATGGTGCTGTCTTCAGACCGAAGGGTAGAACCTTCCATTGTAAGTGACGGTTCGGTAGTCAAAACGCTGTTTTGTATTGATTATCAGGTTGAACACCGAGTTGCCAAAATCCTGACTTGAGGTCGAATTTGGAGAATACTGTTGCTCCTCAGAGATGTTGGAGCAGCGATCTTTTTTTCGGTAATGGGAACTTGATGTCTTGAAGGTATTAATTCAATGGCTTGTAATCAATTACCAGTCTTAGCTTTCCTCGTGCTTGTTCAGCTCTGTTGTTGAGGTAGAATGCTTTGCACGCCCATGGTGAGTTGGTTGATGAGACTATTCCTTGTCGGATTAGTTGGTCGCATTCGTCGTTGGCTTGTTGCAGTAGAGCTGGAGACATTCCTGCGTGACTCGCTTTAGTAGGAGTTGTTGTCATATGTTCTTTGAATGGAAGTGATACAAAGAAGTCTTGGTTGAGCCACAGAGGAGTTTTGCATTTCGTCAGAAATTCAACATGGTAATCTGCACAAGAGACTGCTGCAATCTCCTTTTTGATTTCTTCAAATGTTGGAGCGATAGGATCTTCTATTGCAAATAACCTATGCAATGTTGTGAAAGCCTTGAATAGACCTTTCCATTTGATTCCTCCTGGTTCGATTAAAATATCAAACATTTTCTTCAGTATATTGTAGGAATCCCATCCGAGAATTAGATCTTTTCCGGTTCATCGTGGGTTCTGTCGTTGACTTGAATTGGTCGATGGAAGAAATAGATAGTGTGTAGACTAAAGAAAGGATTTAGACCACCTAGTTCTTTGAGTTTCTTGTAGGGGATTTGTATCGATTTAGCTGAATTTCGTAGCTTGCCACTCCAGTTGACTAGCGGGTTGAACCATGTGAGGAATGTTGAAAGTCCTTCTTGTTGACCTTGTTGTTTGTTGACGTACTGGTATAACCATTTGATATCGAATGAGATACCAATAGTGTATACTGCACAGAGATACCAGAGGAAATAGAGAACTTCTTCCGGCATATATTTGTTCTCGATCCTGTATAGATGAGTGAACGGGTAGTCGGGATGAATGCCTAGCGGTGCAATGTATCTTCCGTAGAGCCCGTGGTTTGTTAAGATGATTGATTGGTAGTGGAATATCCTGTTTCGCAAAGTTTCGCGAAAATGTCCTTTTGTGATGAGAGGCTTCACGTCATTTGGCATGTTGTTGTCGAAGTCATAATATGTCTTTGATGATGAAGAACTTGCCATAATGTGTATGCCTAGGAGAGGCTTTCTGCTGAGCATATCGGCTAGAATGTTCTTCGTGCCCTTTAAATAGACGGTGTCGAAGTCGTACTTTGAAAACCATTCACTCCATCGTAAGAGCTGTTGATGCGGGACCATCTTCTGCTTGAAATGTAACATCTTTGGAAAAGAAGACATATCCATTTTGATTCGAAATTTATGTCCTATCAGATGAAATTCAAACTTTTCGATTGCTCTTTTGACGGCTAAGATCTCTTTGAACGTTGAGTGATAGTGCATCTCCGAATCTTTAAAGCGTCCACTTTTGTACCCACAGATTTGTCTTTTTCCATTTTCTTCTTCAAGTAACACTGCGCCCTAATATTTGTCGCTTGCGTCAGTCTGTAGAACCCGTGTTCCCGTAGAGGGAATCTTTAAAGGTGGTAGCTTTTGAATTTCCTTTTTTAGGTGTCTGACAGCTTTAGTTTGACTTTTTGTCCACTGTTGAGGATTCTTTATCAACATCTTTCGTAGTGGATGAGTCAGCTGCGAAAGTTGCGGGATAAAGTCGCCTAGATGGTTGATTACACCAAGGAATTGCTAAATTTGTCGCTTTATCAGATTTTCTTCTGGGAAGCTTAGAAGTTCTGTAGGTAGATGGGCTTGGGCTGCGAAATGTCCTTGAGTAATTTCCATTCCAAGAAATTCGATACTGGATTGGGCTATGATCATCTTTCGGGCCGAAAGCATGATACCATATGATTTCACGATTTCGTGGAATTTCTGAAGGTCTCTGATGTGATCTTCTTCTGTAGTTGATAACAGTAGGATGTCGTCGATGTAGATTAACACCGTATGTATCAGTGGTTTGAATATCCTTAACATCGCTTGTTGGAATAGCGATGGTGCTGTCTTCAGACCGAAGGGTAGAACCTTCCATTGTAAGTGACGGTTCGGTAGACAAAACGCTGTTTTGTATTGATCTTCAGGTTGAACACCGAGTTGCCAAAATCCTGACTTGAGGTCGAATTTGGAGAATACTGTTGCTCCTGAGAGATGTTGGAGCAATGATCTTTTGTTCGGTAATGAGAACTTGATGTCTTGAAGGTATTGATTCAATGGCGTGTAATCAATTACCAGTCTTAGCTTTCCTCGTGCTTGTTCAGCTCGGTTGTTGAGGTAAAATGCTTTGCACGCCCATGGTGAGTTGGTTGATGAGACTATTCCTTGTCGGATTAGTTGGTCGCATTCGTCGTTGGCTTGTTGCAGTAGAGCTGGAGACATTCCTGCGTGACTCGCGTTAGTAGGAGTTGTTGCCATCTTTTCTTTGAACGGAAGTGATACAAAGAAGTCTTGGTTGAGCCATAGAGGTTTTTCGCATTTCGTCAGAAATTCAACATGTGAATCTGCACAAGAGACTGCTGCAATCTCCTTTTTGATTTCTTCAAATGTTGGAGCGATAGGATCTTCTATTGCAAATAACCTATGCAACGTTGTGAAAGCCTTGAATAGTCCTTTCCATTTGATTCCTCCTGGTTCGATTGAAATATCAAACCTTTTCTTCAGTATATTGTAGGAATCCCATCCGAGAATTAGATCTTTTCCGGGTGCGGATGGTCCGAGGACTTCTGTAGTGAATTGGCATCCGTGGAAAACTTCGATTGTAATAGGCTGTGACTTGAGTTTGATTTTTAAAGCTCCTGAGTTTGCCACTCTGAATTCTTGCTCAAATGGTGTCCACATTGATGGTGGTAGAATCTTTGGATTTAATATCGACGTGTGAGCTCCAGTGTCGATGAATGCAATGACATGGATTGGATCTTCAGTTTCTGTTGGATCAAAGATTGTGACCGGCAGGTGTGGAATCGTCATGATATCTTTTTGCTGCGGTATCTGACAAATCTTGAAACAACAATCATCAAACGCTTCTTCATCTGAAGTTTCTGAGGAAGTATCACAGTTTGAGTATCCACATATTACTTCATTGTCATCACTGTCGTAAGATAGGACGGATTCGAGATCATGATTTTTGAAGTCGATATCCGGCGCTATGCGTGATATTGAGCAGATGAGATACTGCCTTTTCTTCGTTGACTTGTTCGGGCAGTTTTTGGCCTAGTGTCCTTCTTTGTGACAAAGAAAACACTTGGTTGACTTTCGAAAGCTTGTTTTCTTCTTGAAGAATCGTCTGCGTCGAAAACCTTTAAAGTTGTCTTTTTTTTGCTTTCTGTGTTTGTGCCTGGTGTTGCATGAACATGCCTTTTTTTATTTCGAACATTTGATTGATAGGTCCGGCCTTGCACAGATCTTGGATAGTTGTTTAGACTTATCCATGAATTCCATCCAAAACTCTTTCTGTTTGCATAACTTGTCAAGGGTCCGATTGGTGTATTGTTGAATTTGACCGATTGAGATTTCTTCAACCGTCTGACCTTGATCTCTGATGTAGAATTTGGTTTGCTGGCTTAGATATTCGTCTATTGATGAGAGGTAGATGTGCTTCAAGCTCGGATTGTTGAGTCCGTTTAGAGCGTAGAATCTTCTCGTTTGATGCTTGAAATGTCTCGCCAGATCTTTCTTCCTCAATGAACAACACTTTGCTGTAAAGTATTCTTCCTGTATTTGCTCCTTCTGATGATTTGGTGTACCGATAAACTCTCGATGGATTTCTCCGAGTAACATCGGTATTGTAGTGTTATAGACTTGGTTTTGTCTATAATCACCGAGTGAGTTCCACCATTCTTTGAGGGCTCCAGAAAGCCTTGCAGTAAATTGTTAGATGACAGCGTATGTTGTCGAAGTTAGTGCTTCAGAATTCATCCAAGCGTGAAACTCGTCAAGACGTTCTTTCCATTTCTCGAACGGAATATCATCGAACGTAAACGTCATGACTTTTGAAGCGAATTGCTTTTCTGGCTTTTTGTGTTCTTGAAAATGTTGATAGTTCATCTCTTCATCGCTTGAGAAAACTTCGTTTACACTTGGCTCTCGTTTGGGTGTATAAGAACTTTCTCCGATAGCAAATTGTTTCAGCATTGATTCTTCTTCTGATTCGGTTTACGACTCAGTTGAATTCGTGTCCGAGTAGTGCTCTATTATCGGGGTTGGTTATTTTGTTGTCTCCACTGGTTGCGAAGAGTATGCCTGTTTTGTGTCAAGCTTTTGCACTGTCTCGTTAGCTGATTGGGTTTGTGCTGCCGTTTGAGCTTGATTTGCCATGTCGTTGAGCAGATTGGTCATCGAGAATTCGATGATTCCAATGTCTTTATCTTTTCCCTTCTTCTTGCGATCATCAAGAGAATTTTGGCTCGAGTGAGATGAAGTAAGTGCAGGTGTTCGCGCTTGCTTGGTTTGAACTTCAGGTTCTCTGTACCTTCTAGTTTGTTCTCGAGTTGGCCTAGGTTTGTACTGGTAAGGTGCCGTCATGGCATAACGAGAAATAAGCGCTTCATCGGATGACAAGAATCCTGGTGAGGATGTCTTTGGCCTTTGACTTTGACCACCAAAAAAGAATCCTGGAGAATAGGATGTTTGAGGCATTGGAGTGCTCAAGAACGTATTTTCGTAGGAAGGGTAATACGTTTCTGACGGCCTTTGTTGCTGCATGCTCTCAAAGTATTTCAGCAGATCTTTTAACTGGAACTTGAGATTATTCATCTCAGCTTCTCTGCTCTGAAACTGTGAGGTATTAAACATCATTTGCTTTGACATTGTTAGCATCTCATGGTGGAGCGTTTCAGTTGAGCATTGATTTCTGCGATTGACTTAGTGAGAGACGTCAGTCTTCTGTCATAGTCTCTATTCATCTGGTCAAACTTCTGGTTCATGTTGCTCAAAATATGGTTTTGAGCGATAGCGTTTTCTGTTTGCCAATTGAGGACCTTTTCTCCTTCGCTTAATTGCTCTGGTCCGGATGAATTGATAGCCTTCGATACTATCTTTGGACTATGTGTTATGTTATTTCTTGTGAAGTCTTCAGGCGGGGGAAAATGAGGGAAGTCGTCTGGACTCATCATCATGATTTTTTTCTCCTTCTTCTTGTCCGAGTATTGGACCAAGAATTCGTATCTTCCGGTTCCTTCGCCTAAAGTGCCGACTGTAGGATCGCCATCAAGATATCTTTGATAGAGAGGATCCTTCTTCTTTCTTCTTCTTTGTCGGCTTTCTTCATCAGATTCGTAATCGGCATCCATACATGCTGAACATGAACAGACATCAAAGTATTGATGATCGTTTTCATCTTTGAACGGGAATACGACAGAGCCGTCTTGACCAAAGGATATTGGTTTTGGCATCTGTTCTTTGTATGGACCGTAGAACTCGTGTTCATCAATTCTAATGGAGAACTAAGTGAACAGCTGTTTGCGAAACGAGGATGATCTTGGTTTCTCGAATTTGATTTCAGTTGTACCATCGTTTCGTGTGTGAAAGCTAGCTTCAGATAGTTAAATCGGAGTTTGGGCCGATTGATGTAGCTTTTCGTAGCTAGTTATCCATTTATCTGGTAGCTACTGGATGAGTTCGTCTCGAGATATTTGTCGAGGAATCTGGACAGCGTTTGGAGCTTGTGATGCTGACGTGACTTCAAGGTAGAGTGCTTCGTCTGAGGATGGCAGGATGAGATCAAGAGCATAGTCTTGAACCCGATAGACTATTTGATGATGAATAGTTGCCATGATACTATCTTCTTTCATTTTGGCTCCAGTGAGTTATAGTTGGACCTTTAAAGTCTTTAAAAGATGTGGCTCTTGTAAAGAAACATTAAAGTTTGGAAACAATGTAATGAACACTGTTCCGGCGTTTAACGTTGTCTGTACCATTCCAATACATGCTTGCTGGTAAGACTTTAATCTTGAGTCGAGCAGGGCAATTCTCGCGTAGACTGGTAGATCTTTTCGTGCGTGTAAGGTCAAACCGATACGAACTACTCCGAAGTGTAGATGCGTATAGCCTTGGTGTTGCCATAGTTGAGGTAGATTTTCTGAAGATTAAGTGATATAAACTGCTCTTCTTCTGTAGCTGGAACTTGGCAAAATGAGAATTTGCTGGACTGCATGTATTCTCGAACCTTCCTGTGTGAGGATGGTCGGATTTGTTGTCGAACTCCGTTAACCGAAAAAACACTTGGCTTCTTGGAAAAGATTTCGTAGGATTGACAAGAGTAAGAGTAGTTTCTGGGAGACGTTGATCTCCTGGAACATACTCGATTTCGTATAAAGAGTTTATAGTAGGAAAAGAAGAACGATTTTTGTTTTGGCTTTTATTTTTAGGTAAAGTAGAAATAGCAAACTGGGAATCAAGAACGGAGTTTTCGGAAATAGACATGATTAGAAAATAGTTTTCCAGAACATTCAAATCGATCATTCATAAACAATGATTCATTCTATCAAAACATAAGTCTAGGCTCTGATACCATAATCTTAACAAGCGGTGGAGAATCCACGATGAACTAAGCAAGAATCTTAACAAGCAGACTGCATCGTGGGTCCTCAACTGTTCATGTTGCTCAAAATATGGTTTTGAGCGATAGCGTTTTCTGTTTGCCAGTTGAGAACTTTTTCTCCTTGGCTTAGTTGCTCTGGTCCGGATGAATTGATAGCCTTCGATACTATCTTTGGACTATGTGCAATGTTATTTCTTGTGAAGTCTTCAGGCGGGGGAAAAGGAAGGAAGTCGTCTGGACTCATCATCATCATTTCTTTCTCCTTTTTCTTGTCCGAGTAGTGGACCAAAAATTCGTATTTTCTGGTTCCTTTGCCTAAAGTGTCGACTGTAGGATCGCCATCAAGATATCTTTGATAGAGAGGATCCTTCTTCTTTCTTCTTCTTTGTCGGATTTCTTCATCAGATTCGTAATCGGCATCCATACATGCTGAACATGAACAGACATCAAAGTATTGATGACCGTTTTCGTCTTTGAACGGGAATACGACAGAGCCGTCTTGACCAAAGGATATTGGTTTTGGCATCTGTTCTTTGTATGGACTGTAGAACTCGTGTTCATCAATTCTAATGGAGAACTAAGTGAACAGCTGTTTGCGAAACGAGGATAATCTTGGTTTCTCGAATTTGATTTCAGTTGTACCATCGTTTCGTGTGTGAAAGCTAGCTTCAGATAGTTGAATCGGAGTTTGGGCCGATTGATGTAGCTTTTCGTAGCTAGTTATCCATTTATCTGGTAGCTGCTGAATGAGTTCGTCTCGAGATATTTGTCGAGGAATCTGGACAGCGTTTGGAGCTTGTGATGCTGACGTGACTTCAAGGTAGAGTGCTTCGTCTGAGGATGGCAGGATGAGATCAAGAGCATGGTCTTGAACCCGATAGACTATTTGATGATGAATAGTCGCCATGATACTATCTTCTTTCATTTTGGCTCCAGTGAGTTGCAGTTGGACCTTTAAAGTCTTTAAAAGATGTGGATCTTGTAAAGAAACATTAAAGTTTGGAAACAATGTAATGAACACTGTTCCAGCGTTTAACGTTTTCTGTACCGTTCCAATATATGCTTGCTGGTAAGACTTTAATCTTGAGTCGAGCAGGGCAATTCTCGCGTAGACTGGTAGATCTTTTCGTGCGTGTAAGGTCAAACCGATACGAACTACTCCGAAGTGTAGATGCGTATAGCCTTGGTGTTGCCATAGTTGAGGTAAATTTTCTGGAAGATTGAGCGATATGAAATGCTCTTCTTCTGTAGCTGGAACTTGGCAAGATGAGAATTTGCTGGACTGCACGTATTCTCGAACCTTCATGTGTGAGGATGGTCGGATGAGTTGTCGAACTCCGTTAACCGAAAAAGCACTTGGCTTCTTGGAAAAGATTTCGTATGGATTGACAAGAGGAAGAGTAGTTTCTGGGAGACGTTGATCTCCTGGAACATACTCGATTTCGTATAAAGAGTTTATAGTAGGAAAAGAAGAACGATTTTTGTTTTGGCTTTTATTTTTAGGTAAAGTAGAAATAGCAAACTGGGAATCAAGAACGGAGTTTTCGGAAATAGACATGATTAGAAAATAGTTTTCCAGAACATCCAAATCGATCATTCATAAACAATGATTCATTCTATTAAAACATAAGTCTAGGCTCTGATACCATAATCTTAACAAGCGGTGGAGAATCCACGATAAACTAAGCAAGAACCCGACGATACAAAAAAAAAACTAATCAAAGGTTTTGGTTTCAAAATAAGAGAACCTAAGCGAAGGTACCCAAAAAGTCAAAGACTTAATATTGTATTTTTGGCACCTTAGCCTGAGTTCTTTTGTCACGGAACCAAAACCTTGATTTGGTTAGCCTCCAAATTAAGCATTTGTCCAAGTTTTGATCTCAGTAGATGAGGAAACTCTATGTAGAAATTATATTTACAGAAAATTAAATGTTGAATTGGGTGATTGATAAGTCTTAGTTGAAACAAACAATAAAAGCCCGTTCCTTCTTTTCTTTTGGTATGTAGCCGAAGTACAATACAATAGAAATGACATGAAATTAATTATTTTTATCTTCTACTAAAAGGACTATAAACTGTAAAGTTTAAATTAATTTATAGTTTATATTTAAAAAAGTACAAAAACTAACTATAACAAAAAAAAAACATAACCACCTAGCTAGAAGGGACATCAAAATTATAACCCAAAAAACATAACCACTCATAACCAAAAAAAAAAACTATAACATCCATAATTTTTCACCATTGGACCGACCGACAGTCTACAATGACATCTATCACATATGCACTCACAACCGTAAACATACAGAAAAACAATGATTAATAGCAAGCATCTCTCAGACTTATCATGAAACCAATAAGGATCCAGAAGCAAAGATTAAATTAAGATCTCAGACTTGTCATGAAAAGAATGTAATAAATCTTTGATTGATATATCATAAAAGGGTTAAAGGAGAGTTGATTGTTACCTTGATGTTCTAAACACAAATTTATATGAATCTTTATTTGTTAAAACTCTAATGACATGAGATAATGTACTTCGGACATTATCTTGGACATTTTATGGATCCACTAATAAAAAGGACGGTCAAAGTGGGTGAGATATGAATTCATAATGTTACAAGTTACAACAAAGGACAAATCAGGGGGGAAACTACCGCACTATTACCAAAAAGTAATCGCCTTTAAGCCTTTTAAAACTTAATTATTGGTTCACGTACGTAAGTAAAAGAACTCTGGATAACTTGTGAAGAAAATGTAAAAAGTTAAAAATGCGACAGTCCACTGTGCCGCAACTAATTTGATCTTATTTAATAAATTAATCACAACGGTCGTCGTGATTTATTGGATACCCACTAACAAAAAATCAATATAAATTATAATTTGGAAACTAAACAATTGTTTTGTGCTAATAAAAAAGGAAAATAGTACTTTTAACTTAAACTTTCAAAATATTTTTGTTAACACTTTAAACTCTAAATTAACCACCTTTAAACTCTAAACTAGCCACCTCATTTTTTCACATCAAAACTAAACGGAAAAAATAACCCCATCTTATATAAGCCAAAATTTTCTCTCTTTCAACCTCGTCCACCAAATTATTCATAATGATACTTAAAGCATACGAAATAAAAAAAAATTAATGTTCTCTTTATTAAATTTTTTTCATCTAAAATAACCTTCTTTATTTTACTACCCAAATAACTTACATATTGTTATAAAAAGAATTATAAAATATTATAAAAATAAATATAATTAAAAACTAAAAATTTATACCCGTGAAAAAAGATATCAGATATTTGAAGATAGAGAGAGTATTGAATGATTTTTTGTGTTATTGATGTATTGTAAACGAACGAATTCAATCGTTTATATAGAAGAGAAAAAGCAAGTTACTATGCGTGTATAGTGAAGGTAGGCTCCACTTAATATATATAAATCAAAAGTTACGGCCGCCACCTCTGTTTCTTTTGATATTTTATAGCACTCCCCCTTGTTTTGTTGCCTCATTAAAAACTTTTCTAGGAAAATCCGGTGGGAAAAACCATAGTAGGTAAAAAGAGTACAACCCCGCAAGCTTCCCCTCGAATGATCATGATCATATCTTACAAGTCTTGTTGATGACGCATTCCAATATTATGGACAAGGTTCCTGAACATAGTGGTAGGTAATGATTTCGTGAAGAGGTCTGGAGAATTTTCGGATGATCGGACATATCTTACTTCAATGTCTTTATTCTTCATGAGTTTTTGGGTGTATGAAAAGAAATTTGGAGGGATATGTTTGGTCCGGTCACTTTTGATATATCCATCTTTCGTCTGAGCAACGCATGCAGCATTATCTTCATATAAGATAGTTGGTTCTGTGTACAAAGATTCCACTGTTTGATCAGATGTGTTGGTTTATTGATCTCAACCATATACACTCTCTACTTGCTTCATGTAGTGTGATGATTTCAGCATGATTTGAAGAAGTAGCCACAAGTGTTTGCTTCTAAGAGCACCATGATATAGCAGTGCCTCCAATTGTAAACATGTATCATGTTTATGATCGAGTTTTATGTGGATCTAATAAATATCCTGCATCTACAAAACTAATCATTTGATCATTAAATTCTTAGGATAAAATAATCGTAAATCAATAGTCTCTTGAAGATAACGAAAGACATGTTTAATTCTATTCCAATGTCTTCGTGTAGGAGATGAACTAAATCTAGCCAAAAGTTTGACAGAAAATGAGATATCAGGTCGAGTGCAATTTGCGAGATACATAAGTGCTCTAATTGTACTTAGATATGGTACTTCAGAACCAAGTATGTCTTCATTTTCTTTAGGTGGTTGGAATGAGTCACTTTCAACATTAAGTGATCTAACAACCATTGGAGTACTCAGAGGGGTTGTCTTATCCATAGTAAAACGTTTTAATACTCTTTTGGTGTATGTGGATTGATGTACAAGTATACCCTTTTGATTATGTTTAATTTGTCGGCCAAGAAAAAATTTTGTCTGCCCGAGATCTTTCATCTCAAATTCCCCTTTTAAATAGTATGTTGCTTTTTGTATTTTTTCTTGAGTCCCGATTATATTTAGATCATCAACATATACCGCGGTTATAACAAATCCGGATATTGTCTTCTTTATGAAAACACATGGGCATATAGGATCATTCACATATCCTTCTTCAGTTAAATGTTCACTAAGACGATTATACCACATTCTTCTAGATTGGTTTAACCCATATAATGATCTTTGCAAATTTATTGCACATAACTCTTTTGGTTTTGATTTTAATGCTTATGGTATTTTAAACCCATATGGAACTCTCATATAGATATTGGTATCTAATGATCCATACAAGTATGCTGTAACAACTACCATGAGACGCATCTCCAGATTTTCATTTGCCGCTAGATTCATCAAGAATCTAAACGTGATTGCATCCATAATAGGGGAATATGTTTCCTCATAATCAATCCCAGGTCTCTGAGAAAATTCTTAAGCCATAAGGCGTCCTTTATATCTCATAATCTCATTTTTTCATTTCGTTTCCGAACAAATACCCACTTGTATCCAATGGATTTCACATCTTCGGGTGTGAGTGTAATTGGTCCAAATACATTTCGGTTATTAAGAAAATCAAGTTCAACTTGTATTGCACATTTCCATTCCATCCAGTCATGTCTGTTTTGACATTCATATACAAACTTTGGTTTTGGGTCTTCGTTTTCCTCATATATTTCTTTTGATACAAGATAGGAGAAAACTTCATCATCACTATCAATTTCCTTTCGTTTCCATATCTTTCCATTATGGATATAATTGATATATATTTCACGATTCTCTTCAAGTTCATGATGTTCTACATCATCACCAGCCTCATGATTTGTCTCCTCCAAAAATTTTTCTGTTATTTTGGGAATATTGAGCTTTCCAGCTTCCTTTTGTTTTCTAGGATTTTTATCCTTAGAACCAACAGGTCTTCCACGCTTCAAGCGTGTTTTAGATTCATGTGTATCATCCGCTCTTCTATGTTCTTGTGGAATTTCAATCCGAGCAGGAACATTTGCAGCTGGAATATGTGATTTGGTTACCGTTTTAGTATCTGCAAAAGCATCAGGTAACTGATTTGCTATACTCTGCAAATGCATAATTCGTCGAACTTCTAGTTCTGACTGTTTCGTATGAGGATCAAGATGTAAAAGAGATGGTACACACCACTCTATATCATTTCCTACTTGTTTATTTTCTCCCCTATAACCGGGAATACTTTTTCATCAAAATGATAATTGGCAAAACGTACGATAAATATATCTCCAGTTTGTGGTTTTAGGTATCGTGTAATTGATGAAAAATCACAACCAACATATATTCTCAACCTTCTTAGTGGTCTCATCTTTGTACGTTGTGGTGGTGCTATATGCACGTACACCGCACAACCAAAAATTCTTAGATGAAAAATATTTGGTTCCCGACCAAATGCTAATTGTAATGGGAAATACTTATGATATGCAATTGGTCTTATCCGAATAAGTGATTCTGCATGCAAAAAGGCATGTTCCCATACGGAGATTGGAAGTTTTGATCTCATGATCAATGGTCTTGCAATCAATTGCAAACGTTCAATTAGTGATTCAGCCAAACCATTTTGTGTATGAACATGAGCTACAGAATGTTCACCTTTGATTCATGTTACCATACAATAATCATTGAAGGCTTGGGATGTGAATTCACCAGCGTTTTCAATTAATTCTCTCAATGGGATAATCAGAGAATTGAGCTCTTAGTTTGATTATTTGTGTTAGAAATCTTGCAAATGCATATTTCAAGATGATAAAAGACAAACGTGTGACCATCTGCTGGATGCGTCATTATTACCATAAAGTAGTGGAATGGTCCACATGGTGGATGTATTGGTCCACAAATATCTCCTTGAATTCTTTCAAGGAACTTTGGTGATTCTTTATCAATTTTGGTAGGCGATGGTCTTACGATCAATTTTCCAAGAGAACATGCAGTACATGTCATTTTATTTCCTTGATATATCTTCTGGATATTCAGTGAATGACCATGTGAGCTCTCAATAATTTTTTGCATCATCGTAGTGTCTGGGTGACCGAGGCGATCATGCCATAATGTGAAATCTTCTGGATTTATTTTTAATCACTAGATGTGATTCGATTGCACTTATATGAGTATGATGCAATCCTGAAGGAAGTTTTGGAAAATTTTCCAATATACGTCTTTTTCCTGATTCATAAGAATTTATATATATATATATACTTTTTTTCATTCTCAGTTGTGGACTGAGTATCATACCTTTGAAGGTATATGTCTTTGAAACTCAAAAAATTCCTTTTAAAATTTGGAGAATATAAGACATCATTTATGGAAAATTTTGTTCCATTAGGCAACGTAAAGTTAGCTTTGCCAATTCCTTCAATCAGATTTGCAGGACTTGATATTGTATTGATAATAATTTTTGTCGGTTTTAAATTAGAGAAATAACTCTTTTGCTTCAGAATAGTGTGCGTTGTTCCACTATCTGGTATACAAATTTCTCTATTATTTCCTTTGGATCCCGTTCCGTTTTGATCGTTGTCCATTTTTGTAATCAGGATAAACATCAATAAAAGGAAGTAAATTTCATTCATATGAGAAAAACACACAATAATTATATATTAGTTACTTATTAAAAACATCATTATTCTTTAATCAACGATAAATATAATATTATACATGGCATAATTGGAGACTATTTAGCAGCTTCGCTATATATATTTCACTTATTTGGAAAGGTGGTCTCGTCGAAATCGTTTGCAAAATCGGGAGAGTCGAGGTACGATGTACCCTCAAAGTGTTCTGTTAGATTCACTTCTTTTCCTTTTCCTTTGGTAGATTCCATGTATAACCTACAAAAGTGTGGAGGGGTTCGACATGTACGGGCCTAATGTCCTTTAGACCTGCATCTGTAACACACATTCTCAAGCTTCTGGGTGGAATTTTCTTGATGTTCTTTTCCTTTGAAATTTTGTTCATAACGAACCCATTTGAACGACTCTCTCCCTCGTGGGTTGTAAGTTCTATCACGTCCATGATTAAATCGATGGCCACGACCACGACCATGATAGGTTTGATTATCCTTTTCAAGATATTTCATGTCTGTTGCATTCACTTCTGGGAATGCTTTCGTTCTCGTGGGACGGAAATTATGGTTTTGAATGAGAAGTTCACTATTTTTCTCCGCCAACATGAGTGTCACCATTAACTCAGAGAACCTTTTGTATTCGCGGTTCCTGCAAGAAGCTATGTTCTCTATGAAAAGTCTAGTACGTCTTTTCGAGCATTTCTGCTTCGGTGACTGGCTTGCCACAATATTTTAGTTGTGACACTATTCTCAAAATAGCAGAGTTATACTCATTCACCTTTTTAAAATCCTGAAACCTCAGGTTTCTCCACTCTTCTAGAGCATGAGGGAGCGTTATTTTCCTTTGGTTGTCAGACCTTTCTTTTAAAGCTACCCACAACTCTGCTGGGTCTTTTATGTGTACATAGTCATGCGTCACATTTTCATCGAGATGTTTCTTCAGAAAAATTATCGTTTTTTTCTTATCTTTGGCAGGCGATTTATTTTTGATTTTTATGGTGTCGGAAATATCTTGCACCTCTAGATGAAACTCAATGTCGGTGGTCCATGCAATATAGTTTGCTCCGGTTATTTTGAGAGCTGAGAAATTTAACTTCTCAATATTTTCCATTTGATTCTTTTCTAAAAACAAAAACATAAAAAATTTATTAATAGGATGGTATTACATATTTAAAATGAACCATTTATGTTAATAACACAAGCGATTACAAAAAACATGATTGCATAAAAGAGTAAACCGATATTTACGGTGAACTCTTCGTGAGTAAATTCTCCAACGAAGAGACCGTAAACACATGCAAGAATTATAAACAAAATAATAATTAAAAGAAAGCGAATCATTCTTCAAAACAATTTTTTTTCTTCTTTCTTCTTTTTTTGGAGAGAGATTTTAAGAGAGATGAAATGTTTGGATGAAATGAATGAGTGAAAATGGGTGTATTTATAGATTGAAAATTACTGTTCATAGCCATTTGAAAAGTGAAGATTTTTTGAAAAATTTCTTTGTGACCGTTGGTGAGAAAGAATTTAACCATAAACTCAAATCCAAAATTTTAACAATCAGTTAGTTCAATTTACCAATTTCATATAAAATATTACTAGCCTCCATTATATAATCATAATTTAAACATATATTTAACAGTAATATTATGGTGACGGAGTCATCCACATCAAAACAATAACATATATGGCGGTTTAGCCGTCCAATAAATATATACATATGGTGTGTTAAGCAACCATGACATAAGAACAGTAAAATAATATCAAGGCGAAAAACCTCCTACACTCAAATTAAATAAATAGTGGTGATTATACAAGCACTTAAAAATAATACCAGAACAAAAGCTGCCTACAGTAAAATTAAATGAATAGCGGTAATTAAACAACACTAAAAATATATTATAAAAGTGACATACCGTCTACTGTAATAAATTATACAGTATATTTTTTATTTAATATATTTAGCATAATTATAGAGTAATCGTGATGATAATGTGTTATAAAAATAATTATAAAAATATTATAAAGATAAATATAATTAAAAAATAAAAATTTATACCCTTGAAAAGGGATATCAGATGTTTGAAGATAAAGAAGTATTAAATTGGCAAACAACTTCTACAATCGCCAAAAGAGAGTATAAAATTTCTTTTTTATTTTTATTTTTGTGCAACCAGCTGCTTCATTAAATTGGATAGAAGAGAAGAGCGGTTTTTGCTAACTACAACATTTGCTGTTCTTGGAATATGGTTAAAATGGATAGAAGAGAAACTGGTTCCACTCAATCTAAAGTCTGATAGGATTCCATGAATCTCGGCGATTTTTGTGTCCATATTGATCGCCTTAAATAGTTGCAGAGAATCTGATTCACAGATGATGTTACTAATCCTCTGTTCCATCGCCTGAAACAGAGCTTCTCGAAGTGCCAATCCTTCCGCGCACAAAGCGGAGCTGACATGATGAATACTTGTTGAATGTTTTGCAGTGTGTTGGTCCTTTGTTATTGTCCATCCCAGACCTGCACTTTTCTTCTCCTGGTTCCATGTTGCGTCTGTTCTGCATATCACTGCTCTGTTTCCCGTCCTTGATGGTGTCCTTTGTATCCTCCACCGTGGATATCTTGTTGTCGAAATTTTTTTTATTCCTGGAAGTCCATAATGTCCAAAATATCCAAGCAAATAACTGCGCTTTTAATTAGACCTGTCGGTGGTAAATATGTTTTTGTTGCTGCTCTCTTCATCCCTGTTCTAAGGTCTAACTCCCAGACCTGTTGTGTGAAGCTGCATTTAAAGAACAGATGCAGTACTGTTTCCGGTTCTCCACATCGACAGCATGTGGGATTTTCAACAATGTTTCTATAGCAGTAGTTTGATCTCTTGTGCTGTTATAAGGTTCCAGATTTCAGCATTCCAGTTGCTACTTGTAAGAACATAAATTGTTAACAGAATTTTAACCCCGGTTACAAGCTCCATTAATCGACTTAACACCGGGTCTCAACTGGAAAAGTCAACATTTGTTGAGGTTTAATTTGGCTAGTCAACATAATTCTGTCATTTGTCTCACCACATAGAGAGTTTGGGACTTAAATCAACACTTTTTTTTTAATGTTCTACAATTTTTGAAAAGATTTTTCCCTTTTACGATTTGTCTAGATACTCAATTAAATCAAGACCATGGGTTCGATTTTTTTCTGACATTTTGTAGCGAGACCAAATAAAGTCTGCTTTGAAGAACTGAATTGTAACTTCTTATGTTGACAAAAAAAAAATTTGTAACTTCTCCAAAAAATAAGTCTAATTTGCTATTTGTCCTTAAAAAATAGTAGAGAAATTGATACGTGATTCCATATGAAAATGTGTTATTGTATTATAAAAATATAAAATAATACGCTATTTTCTATATTAGTAAATGTAACATGTTAGATATTAAACAAACATAAAAATCTAATAATTTGTTTATTTAACTATATAAGTGACATTCTGATGCGCATCGAAAATATTTAGATTATTATCTTTTATTATTTTAGAGTTTTTTAGGATTTTAGGATTTATTATAAATAAGCCGCTTACATTTATTCTGTTGTAATTGATGTTAATTTTGATTAATAAAGTTAAGAAATTTCTTCTTTATAAACGAGTTTTTGAGCATGCGAAAGAGTATTCCCAATCTTAACGAGATCTTATAGCATGGGGAAGAGTATTCCCAATCTATATTTGATCTAATTGATTTCTTCGTTTATATTAGCTTCCGCCGCTCTAACACATTCTATTTGTCATGTACACATTTTTCTCACTATATATGAAATAGAGAAAAATGTCAAAGATTGTACACCAGATAGATGGTTATTTTTGTGAATTATAAACAGCATCATGGTTACAAGTTCTAATTTCTCAAAAATTAATTCAAAGTAGAGTTTAATTATCAGTAGTAAAGAAAAGTGTGTGGTTTGTCTCGAAACAATTGATGAAAATATGGAAACAATTGATATTACAATTGTTGACTTTTAGAGTAAATAGCAAACTTTCGTTGACTCGGCCAAAAAAAGCACGACGTTAACTTACCGTTAACACAAAGTTAACTCTGTCATCGTGTTCTGTAACGACATGTTTTTTTGGTCGAGTCAACGAAACTTTGCTATTTAATTTGAATGTCAACAAAAACTTTAACATTTAAATGGCGAAAGTTTATGCTTTAAACATCTACTTTTTAAAAGTTCATGCCTACATTTTTCCCTTTTTTTATTACCTAATTAAATGCTATTTATGAGCTACTCACTCATTGTCTTTTTTTTTTAACTGAAAATAAAATAATATTCCTTTCTTATATGAACTCATTCTGTAATTTTGAAACTTGGGTTTGATTTCAGAATCTCAAGATTATGATCATTTCAAGTTTTCAACTTAAAATTGAAGATTTTTTTAGGGTTTTTTTTTGTGTCAGGAATCCAAATGGGAAGTGCTGAAGAACAAAGATTCAATATTCGTAAGAAACTTCTGATTGGTCTCATAATCAGCTCTTCTTCTCTTGGGCTTATAATCTTATTTTGTTTTGGCTTCTGGGTTTATAAGCGTAACCAATCTTCCAAATCCATCAATAATTCAGGTAATTTCATCATCATGAACTAGTAATGAATACGTATGTTGAGGAACTTTTTTGGTAAAAAAGAAAAAATCCTTAGTAAATAAACCTTTTTTTGTTGAGCAATAAAGTTTAAGTTTCAAAAAAAATATATATGTAACAAAATTCATTATTCTGTAAATTCCAATGGAGATTATTTGTTTTTCCAATGGAAGTTTATTGATTCTTATCAGTTTGAAGTATGTGTGAGATTATGTGTATTGATCTCTGTGCAATGTTTTAAATGAATGCTGAGAGTGGGGATTCATTTACCTTGTTTATGAGACGACTAAGCTCAACCAAAACGCAGAGGATAACATCTATCAACAAAGGCTATATACAATGTTTTGATTTCAAGACGCTTGAGAAAGTAACAGGCAGTTTCAAACAGGGGCGGATGCACCTAATCAAAAGGGGGTCAGCTTTAGAAAAAAAAAAATGATGTGTCTGTAGAAAAAAAACTTTTGACCCCACAGAAAAAAACTAAATTGACCCCATTAACAGATTTACCTCACTTTGTTTAATTGGACTTATATTTAGATTGTAAGTTTGTGACCCAACAAGAATGTTATGAATGATCCATGATTCATTTAATATTGAATTAATTTTATTTAACAAAAACACAAATTGACAATTACAAACCTAACTACGTAACATCTTCGTCTCGAGAAAAATAGCAACTCTTCGTCTCCTTCATTGCTTTAGTCTTCGACTCTGGTTTTTTTTTTGGAGCTACAACAACTTAAATCATAAAGTATAGGTGGATTTTAGGTTATGATTTCATTTTTCTAATATTTTATTTTAATCTGTTAAAATTAAACTCTAAGTTTTTATTAAATTAAGGATATAGGATTATGTGACTTAAACTCTAAATTTCTTTTTACTTTTAATTTTTAGTGTTGTTACTTGTATTAAAATATTTTATCTTGATTCACCATATAAACTAATAGACTTATTTAGTAAAAGAAAGGCTCCATCAACAAATGATATTGATTTTTATGACTTGCCGTATGATTTTAGTGAGAAAAAAAGAATATTGGAATATCATTCTAATCAAAGAGATGAGATAAAATACAAGTATTTGACTTGAGGACCTTGTCAACCTCGTGGTTATAATTTTGAACAACGAACTATAGGAGGTGCACAAAAACGATTTAATCTTTGTTGGTTTGATCAGTTTAGTGATTGGACTAAGAACATTGATTTCAAGAGAAAGTTGCTCTGCATATTATGTCTATTGTTTCACTCACCAACTTTAATTGATTGATTTCAAGAAGCATTTTGAAGTTGGATATTTCTTTGATATGATTCTTCTGTTAGTAAACGTGGTTGGAGCTTCTTGCAAAAGAAAATATATGCTTCGATATATTCATTGAAAAAGAATTGAGGATGGAATTAGTAATGGCGAAATCAAGACTGTGACAGGGCTAAAGAAGAGTGTTCACTCCAAAGACCAGGAAATACACTTTGGGATTCTCATTATAGAACATTGTTGCGGTTAGTTGAGCTACTTTGTCATGTGATTGAGGTATTTGAGTATGTCCATAATGAAGGCGTAGATAATACCAAGAGTCGTCAAACAAATGGTCTTCTCTAATACATTCATACTTTTGATTTTGTGTTCTATCTACACTTGATGCTGCTTCTTTTAGAACTCACGAAGAATTTATCAATCGCATTATAAAGAAAAGATCAAGACGTCATAATTTTTTTCATTAGTGGAATCCACTAAGTGACAATTGCAAAGGGTAAGAGATGATGAATGGGATTCTTTTATGAAGAAGGTTTCTAATTTTTTTGAGAAACACAACATCGAAATGCTCAACATGGAAGAAGATTTCATCGATTCTAGGAGGCCACGAAAACATACCAACACAAGCAACTTGCATCATTACAAAGGTCACCTGTTTTTATAATATCTTGGATATACAGCTTCAGGAGTTTAATGACCGCATTAACGAGGTAAAATCTAAATTACTTATATGCACAACTAATTTAAGTCCTATTGATTCATTTCGTGATTTTGACAAAGAAAATCTGTTGAAATTGACTGAATTTTATCCTAAAAATTTTAGTTATGTAGAGTGCATATCTCTTGAGCATCAACTTGACATTTATATTGATAATGTACGAGAAGATGAAATGCTTAGTGTTTTGAGAAATCTCGAAGATCTACCACGGGTGATGGTGGCAAGTGAGAAGCATCTTTCACATCCTTTGGTTTATAGGCTTTTGAAATTAGCTTTGATTTTACATGTTGCAATGTAACGGAATCGCATCGGTGATCAATTACATGATTGTGAAGACTGCATTACGGAATTGCATCGATGATCAGTTTTAAGCGACTGTCTAATTTGTGTTATCGAAAAATCATTATTTGAAGATCTAACAAGTGAAATAGTGATACAAAAAATTTCAAGTTATTAGTGAACGTAGAATATGATTGTAGTTTTTTTGGAGTTTATAAACTATTTTTTTAATATATTTTTCTAACCCTGATAAAATAAATTCATGGCTCTGCTACTAGTTTTAAAGACATTAATGAAATCGGAAAAGGCAGTTTCGGATGCGTTTACAAGGCTTCTTTAGACAACAATACGAAAGCAGCGATCAAGAAGATCGAAAACTTTAGTCAAGAAGCAAAACGAGAATTTCATGCATTAAAATAAACCAAGTCTATGTTTTAGGTTCTGATTCTTGGATCTTTATTGGTTCTTGGAGATGTCATAATGAAGTTGACTTGTTGAGCAAGTTCCAGCATTCGAACATTATCTCCTTGTTAGGCTCTGCAAGTGAAATCAACTCGAGTTTCATCGTTTATGAGCTTATAAAGAAAGAATCATTAGATGAACAATTACATGGTACCTTCTTGTTTAACTCAAAGAATTATATTGTAATTAAATATAAAAATGATTGAAAGGATATGAATTATTAATGATAATTATATTGTATTTATAATTAATGTATTAGGGCCTTATCGTGGATCAGCTCTAACATGACATGTGCGTATGAAGATTGCTCGTGGTACATCTAGGTTTTCTAACAATTCCAAAGTATATTTTCGCTGACAAATAGAGATAGCAAAAGCTGATCGTGCAATTTTTAAACCGAAAAAATATTGTAATGCACTTAAGTTTCACAGCTTGAAAGCTTTCTTCAAATCTTCTTTCACCTGTGTAACCTCATCATCATCATTCCTGGTAATAACAATATCACCTACATACACAAGCACTATGATATACTTCCAATTAGCATTTCGCACAAAAAGAGTATGACCAACATGGGATTTCTCAAAGCCTAAAGACATTAGTGTGGTACTAAACTTGAGAAACATTATCTAAAAGCTTGTTTTAAACCATAAAGAGATTTTTGCAACTTACAAACTGCATTCGGAGGTAAAGTGTCTCCGTCTTTTGGAGTGTAACCAGGAGGCAATTGCATATAAATCTCTTCTTCAAAGTCATCGTTGAGAAACACATTGGATATCTAGTTGATGTAAGCTCCAGTTCTTTGCAGCTGCTACAACTAATAAAGTCTGGACTGTAGTCATTTTTGCCAGAGGAGAGAATGTATCCACAAAATCAACTCCCTCTTGTTGTGTATAGCCTTTAGCAACCAATTGTGCTTTGTAACATTCCAAACCGCCACTTGCATTGAGTTTTACTTTGTAAACCCATCGACACCCTATAGCCTTTTTATCTAGAGGAAGAGAACATACTTCTCATGTTGTAGGGCCTTCAAGAGCTTGCAATTCATCATTCATACCCTTTAACCAGTTAGTCGACTTCTTAGCTTGGCCAAAAGAACTTGGTTCTACATATTTTGTAACAGAACAAACATAAGCTATAGGTGTAGACAGGTTAATATAACTCATATAGTCGGACAATTGATATTGAACACCTGAAGTTGCCATCTTCTAGTAATAATCTTCCAAATATGTAGGTGCTTTAGATTTCCTCTTACCTTTAGCATCAATATCCGAGGCTGAAATCATAGAATCTGAAACCACAAGATTAATATTATCATTCAAAATTGTAGGAAAGGTACTCAAAGAGTGAGATCCTCTCACAACTACAGGAACAACATCATTGATAATATCATTGGAAACAGTCTCTGTGAAATCATTAATGCCATCAAAAGAAGCTGGTAAAGAAAAATCAGAAGCACTTGTGTTAAATGGAAAAAATTTCACATGAAAAATGACATTCCTTGAAATGTGTGTTTTTTTATCTCCAATCCATAAGCTTATAACCTTTGTATGATACTGGATAGCCAAGAAACACACATGCTCTTGCTTGCGGTTGAAACTTGGTTCTGTTCTTGGAGGATGTCGAACTGTAACATAGGCTTCCAAAAACACGATATGCAATTTTCTTAGAAGTCAAAAGTTCATAGCGAGACTTATCTTTGAGGAGAGATGTAGGTAATATGGTTATCAAGAACACAGTAGTGAGTACACAGTCTCCCCAATACTCTATATGGATCTTTGCTTGAAACATAGATCTCGCCACATTCAATATGTGTTGATGTTTACGCTGAATCACTAAGTTTTGTTCTGGAGTTTCAGGACATGAGTGATAAGGTAAAATCCCTTTGGCCATGAATAACTCAACAAAGTTTAACTCAGGAGCATTATCAGACATTACTCCTTTGACTTTTGCGTTGTATTGATTCTCGATCATCTTGAGGAAGTCAGGAAAAACCTGCAATACTTCAGACTTGTTTCACAAAAGATATAACCAAGTCAACCTGGTATGATCATCGACAATAGTAAAAAAACTACCTATATCCTTTTGTTGTTGAAACGGAAAAGGGTCCCATATATCAATGTGAAGAAGGTTAAAGGCAGAGTCACATATATTATTCTTGAAATTATAAGAAAGTTTATTTTGTTTTGCAAGAGGGCAAATAGAACAATAAAACGAATCTTTATTTCTTTATTTTAAACCAATTACATATGTGACAATACTAGTTGTATATACATAGGGATAACCTAGTTTACAATGCCATAAACTAAAATTAACAACAACATTTGCAAAATAGGTATTTTGTGGAGAAGAAGCTTGAACAAGAGACTGAGAATCCAAGACATAGAGATTGGAGATCTGCTCACCCTGACCAATCATCAATGCCTTGATAGGATCATGTATCATGCATGAATCCCTATCAAATGTTACTCTATACCCCAAATCTCTAGTCATTTGACTAACACTTAAGATATTCAATCTAAAGTCAGGTATATATAGCACATTATTCAACACAAAAGTTCATTCAGTCTAACCTGACATATGCTTATGATTTTAACACCATAGCCAGTAGGTAAAGTCACTGAAGTATTCAAAGTATCAGATAAACTATCAAACAGACTCCAATTATGACAAACATAGTTAGTTGCTCTACTATCTATAATCCAACTCTCAGATGACAAAACATTCCAAGTGGCTCTCAATATTCCAATAAAACATAATGTATAAGAAGAGAAAGGCATACCAAGTAATGTTGTTATAGTCACACCTGAGGTAGAAATGGATGTAACAGATGGATTTATGTCTGCTTGAACTTGAGAATTGAAGTATGCAATCAATCCATTAATCTAATCTTTAGTAAGAGTCTTTACCATTCCTGTAAACAATTCATTAGGTGTCGAATCTACTAAAGAAAACTGAGGTACCACAAGCTTAACATAAGTAGTCGATTGTTTCTCTAAAACAGGCTTTTCTGGCCTAGTCTTGGTCTTGTGTTTGAAACTCACTGGATAACCATGAATCTTATAACACTTGTCTACCAAGTCTCATGTATAACCATGATGTGCACAAATCAATTTCTGTGATTTATTATAAGTGGCATTGACTGAAGCCTGCAAAACATTAGGTGCAGAAAGATTGAAGGCAACAACATTCTGAACAGGAGCAATGTTTCGTTGGCTATGATCCTGATCCAGCAAATTATAGATTTCGGCTGACTCCAGAAAATGTTTCTTCATTATAATTCGACTTCTAATGACTCCATATGAATCATTCAAACCAGACAGAAATTTAATTACTCGAGCATGACCTGCTTGCTTATCCCTAGTCTTGCAAAAATCACAATTTTTACAAGTTTTCACACAATTTGCACCATTCAATTCATTCCAAAAAGTCTTCAATGTAGTATAATAAGTAACAAGATTCATTGACCCTTGCTGTAAAGACCAAATCTGCTGAGACAATGAATACAATCTTGGAAAGTTTGTGATATGAAAACGAGTTAACAAATCTTTCCATATTTCAGAGGCATCATCAAAACACAAGATGCTCTTGTAAATTTTATTTTGAATCTGAGTTTAAAAGCCACGATTTCACCGTACTATTACATCGAACCAAATCCTGAAAATTCTATCTAGCTCACTCGGTCTTAGCATTAATCCATCATTGAAAGCTAATTTGTTTTTTTGTGTCTAAAGCAATTTTCATAACTATACACCAATCATTATAATTTGTGCCATTTTCACAGCTATACACCAATCATAAAAATTTGTGCCATCTAAATCAATGTATTTGGCTTTTAGTTTGGCTTTTAGCTTAAATAGACTTCGAAAAAATCTTAGTATCATGCTATTTGTTAGCATGGTAGATATAACATTATACTAAAATTTCTTCTCAAGCCTGTTTAAGCTAAAAGCCAAATACTTTCGGTTTAGCACTTGTATCAACCTCAAGCTAACCAAACCACAGATCATACAAACTAAAATGGAGAGAAGCTATTCAAATCAAAAATAATATCCAAATCTTTGGACTAATGAAAAAGCTCAGTTACACTATGTATTCTTAGACAAAAAATTCGGAAACATATATATTAAAGATTGTCTTACACAAATGTGAACAATGTAAATGTCACAAAATCAAAAACTTAGGATACACTACACCCAACAAAACAAGTCTTTAGAAAGAAGAAAGCTTCCACAATAGGCATAACTTCTTAGAATCCAAGCTTGGTTCTACGCCAGTGCCTACGCTTTGCGTTGTACCTTAAAACCAAACACACCAAAACAACATTCACTAATTTTGCCCTAATCAATCAACAACAGAAGCTACAAATTAGTGTAATACATCGCCGAACCTGATGGTATTGTCAGTACGAAGACGAATCCAGTGAGGAATAGGCCTGTTCTGCCTCATTTTCTTCGCTAATTTCTTCTTGATCATGAACGATTTGTGCGACGGCTGTTCATATAATGAAGATCATCAAAATGATTAAAAATTCCGAACTTTCAGTAACATTAAGATTGAACGAGAGAAGAGAGGATTTACCATCTTGAAGCCTTGTGATCTTGCTTCTGAGACGGAGCCGAAACGAGGAGAAATCCTAAATCTGAAGAAGAAACTTTATATAAATGGTGGCGGTACCTTTTATATGGCGATACTCTTTTAGGGTTACAGTTTTTTGTCAGTTTGGGCCAAAACGGCCCATTATGTTCTTAAGTACAATTTATAATTCATTATCTTATTTTCAGACCTTACGTTACAGCTAGGCCTGTTAAAAAAAGGCTTCGGTCCATCCATCATCCATGTACGACTGTGTATTTCAGGTAAAATGTCGGATTATTGAATCGTGTATAAATAACTTGAGTATCTAAAATTGTTTGTTTGGCTCATAGTACTAAATTGTTTTCTAGAAATTATGCAATCTATATATATATATATTTTGGGGTGCAGCTGTCTTGGATTTTTAAAACACTATTTAATTAAATCATTATTGTTGACACAAAAAAACTAAAAATACACTTACCAAAAAAAACAGGTCGGATAATATGAATATCATTTATAATATGAGTAACTAATTTTTTTAATTATTATTTCCAAACTCTCATTTAGATCTAAGTTTGAGTATTTCGGATATTTAAGTTCATTTTCGGATAATAAGTTTATATATATATATATGCAATCTATATTCTTACCGTTAAAATATATTATCCTGGTGCAAAGTGATGATTAAAATACCTATTGACAGAACACTAGAGAAATAATAAAAATATTTTTGAAAAGTTTCGTTATTTGCACTTTATTTAAATTCAATTCGGTGAAAATTAATTTTTGTAGGTATTCTCTGAATGATTGGAGAAGGAAAGTTCAGACAACAATCACATGTATAAAACAAAAAAGCAGGGCGAGTAATGCACCAATCTCGCAATGAATTGGTGTATGGTACCATATTTAATTTATAGTTGGACATTTTCAAACCTTTTCTTTTGTTAGCTGGAATCCCAAAAGGAACCAATAATAAATAAATTTATACACCTCGAATTCAAACCAATCAAGGAGAAAAAGAGAATCAAGCATGAAAAAAAAAAAAAAGTTTTAACATATTTGATTCCTAACTAATGTGGGTTCTTATCAATCCAAAAACTTATGAAACATGACTTCACTTGGTTCAATCGAAAATATGTTCGTAGTAGGGGAAATTTTGGAGTTTTCTCCCTCAATCACATTAGCTTTTGTTTCCTTAGAAGAGAAATCAGATTTCAAATTCTTACGATTTTCTTCTTCAATTTAATATCATGATGATAGTTTGTCGAATTCCTAGTTGTATGTTAATTAGTTAACTGCCGAAGACTTTGTGCAACTAAAATTTTTCGTTAAATAATTGATTGGGATTTGTTTTACCAAAAAAAAAATTGATTGGAATTTAAAACATTTTTAAAATATTTTTTTTTGAACTGAAGCCATATCCGGAGTCACTCAACCAGGAGGCATACAAGGAGGGTTCGCGGAGGGGTACGGTATGGAACATGCCATGATAATAATTGAATACTTTGTTTGAACAGTTTCCTAAACCTACATGGAGACATGGACATACAAAGACAATTCATAATAGTGATGATAAATAGTTTTAACTAAACATATCAAGTGAGAGACGCTTCCATATGAGTAAGGAATGGAGGTAAAATCAAATCTTTTGTTTTCTTGATATAATTGACGTGCACCAATTTCAGCTTACCATTCCACATTGAAAAATTGTCATATATATATATCAGGATCTTATGAGAAAAAAAATGATATGCTGATGTTTTGAAAACACGTTGTTTTGGCTTCTCGGTAACATCTTGATCATTACCATTGATTAAGATTTTGCAAGTTCAATTTCCTTGAGAGAGAAGATATACATTAATGTTAAATAAAACAATGAATAGGTTGAATTGAAGAAGTTTAAGATAAAGAATTACTTTCTTTATTAACTTTAAAAACTAACTCAAAAAGTAAAACTCTCAAATTTTTAATCTCTTTTACAATTGTCATAACCCAACAATTGTATTTATAATGATTTAGGTAACACATATTCTTAATAAAAATATAAAAATTCTATTAGAAAACTCCTAAATATATTTAGATAAATCTTAAAATATATTTAGATAATTTCTAATATATATCCTAATCTCCTAAATCCATATTCGGTTAGGATTAAATTTACTTGTGGATCAAGTTATCTTCAAGCTTACTCCAACATTCTCCCTCTTAAGCTTGAAGTCCACTTTTGATAAATCTTGAACTCCTATTAGTTCCCTCGTCTCCTAAAACTTGATTCTTCCCAAAACCTTTGTCAAGATTTCGGCCTTTTGCTCATTCCCAATGACATGCTCGACCTCAACTTGATTGTTCTCGACTCATTATGGTATAAAAGGATATTTCTTATGGATATGCTTACTTCTTCCATGAAACACCAGATTCTTGGTAAGTGTTATTGCCGATTTGTTATCAATGTATAACAACCCTTTCACAAGGTAACCGGTAATCTCAATAAGCAAATCTTGAAGCCAAATCGCTTGTCTTGACGCCTCTGTAGCTGCCATAAACTCGGCCTCACACAAAGAGAGAGCTCTGGTTTCTTGCTTCTGTGAACACCAAGTAATTGGACTTTCTCCAAGATAGAAAATATGACATGTAGTACTTCTTCCATCATACGGATTTGATAGGAGTCTTTCTCTTACTTCTTCGGCAAGTAGAATGTAGTCATCAAGATGAACCGGTTTTGCGGTTTGTCTACTAGACCTTCTTAGTTCAAATTGTCCTTGGTCTAAACCTTGGTCTAAATCTTGGTTTTCTCCAACTTCTCCTCTGTTTTGCTCTATTTCCCGTGGGATGAATCACTCTCATCTTCGGGTTCTATACTAACTCGAGGGATTCATATGACCAACTCCTTTTGAATCATATATTTCAAAGTTTCAAGGCCAACATGCCCTAATCTCGCATGCCATTTAGTCGCCTCACTTGTCGATGCTAGCTGTAAACGCATAGTATCCCTTATCCCCATTTGTACCTTGTATAGACGATTATTCGACCTAATCGCTTTTGCTAGCAATCGTCCTTCTCGATGATGTAACATCAAATAGTCTTCCTTTATCCTCATGTCACATTCTGATTCTGTAACTTGTCCAAGGCTAATGATGTTACTTTTCAGTTCCAGAATACAATAGATATTGGACAACGTTCTTTGTTAACCATTCTTGTCAACAAAGAAGAATGATATTTTTCCTTTGATGTCTATGCAATATTCATCACCGAACCTAGCCTTTCTGGTAATAGTTTCATTAATTTCAGAAAAATACATTTGATTGCCAGTCATATGATTACTCGCTCCATGTCTAAGTACCATATTTCATCATTAACCAAGTGGTTTCAAACTCGCTTGGAACGAGAGTCTTCTCATTCAACTATCTCATTCTTCATTAGCTCATATGTGTATTTTGTGTCATCATTCTCGACTTCTACAGCTTCTTGTAGCTTGAGAAATCTATCCAAGCAATTTGAGGCATAATGTCATGTTTTATCACACCGATAGCACACAATCTTTGACTTATCTTTCTCTTGTTTGTAAGCTTGGTTTTGATTGTTATTGTTGTAGCCTCTTCCTCTCGAGTATAATCGTTGACCACGCCCCTTTCATCTTTATTCTTCATTAAAACCACAAAAGAATTGTGTCTCCATGTTAGCATACATGAGTTTACCTTGCTCATCTTGGTGATCTTCGTTTTCATGTATTCTCTCTTCGTAGGCTTGTAATCGTCCAACAGTATCTTAAAAACCCGTAGTATTAATATCTAATACTTGTTCAAGCGAAGCCACAATGTGAATGTATTTTTGTCGTGGAAGACTCTTTAAAAACTCTTTTACTAATTTAGGCTCTTCAATCTTTTCTCCCAAGGCAGCAGATTTTGAAGCTATCTCGGATAACTTTCCAACAAAGTCATCAATAGTATCCGAGTTTTTCATCTTCATGCGATCGAAGACAGTCATCAAGGTTTTTAACCTAGCCTCCTTGAATCCATGGGTGTGTGTACAAGGTTGCAATCCTTCATTTCTGCATCAACAACTAAACTTCTTTCTTGTTTCTCATGTCTTGATGCTTAATCAATGTCACAACTCAATATTGATATTTATAGGGTTTAGCACACCTTTGCATAAACCTTTTCCTTGTGGAATTAGATATCTCCTAATTCAACTTATCGTAACTAACAATTATCTTATCCTAACACATACATGGTTCTTTATATTGCAAGCTAACATATTCATATTAGTAATAGATATCTCCTATTTCTATTAGTAAAACTCTTAAACTTATTTTATCCTAATCTAAATCTTATTAGAGATATCTTGGGCTTCAAGATAATGTTGAAGTTTATCCAACATTCACCCCCTTAAACTTCAACTTAGTCTTTGAGATGTCTTGAACTCCAATCAAACTTCTCTTCTCACTAAAATTTATTCTTGCTAGGGCTTTTATATCCGCACATTATTCTTCTCTGGATACATATTCATCTTCAACTTCACCCCATCTCATATGAAACATTCTCGGATCCCTTCTTGGCCCGTCTCTCGTTTCATTCCAGTTCCAACTTATCTTCTCTGTGGTTGGGTTGTAAAGCTTATAAGCCTTGGATCCCGGCTCGTCTCTTCTTTACAGCTCCACCTGAGATATTTAAATCTCGAATTTCCTTCCTTGTTAGCTGCTTATAAGGAGAGAACAACTTTCGCTCATGCTTCATATAACTTTAGGTAATCTTTTTTCCTCTAAAGTATTCACTCTCGACTTATACCTTGAGAGTCAAGAACACACACCAAAGTTTGGGAGATCGTAGCAAACCTGCAATTTCTCTCCAGAGTTTGTTGATTTTTTTTTTTCAACAACTCCACCTGGAGCTGAACCATCCTTCAAACGAAGTTTGGGAGATCATAGCAAACCTGCAATTTCTCTCCAGGTACTACTCTTGATAGGGAATCTACTAGATTAATCGTAGTTAATATCTTGTTTAGGACCACCTCTCCTTTAGATATTATATTTGTGATAAATTGAAACATTGTGTCCATCTATTTGGTTTCCGATGACTTCCCTTCTGTGCTTATCATTGCCTCTTCATAGGTTTTAGTTTCATCTATACCAATCCCTGTATCATCCAAAGCACAAGCCACTAAATTTGAATCTTCAGATTCAACCTCTTCTAAGCTTTCTGATTCTTCTAACATCCCATAGGAAATTAGATTCTTCTAACAGTTGCAATCAAACCTGAATTGCCTGATACCAATTGTTGAATTTAAGAAGTTTAAGATAAAGAATTACTCTCTTTATTAACTTTAAAAACTTACTCAAAACTAAAACTTTCAAACTCTTAATCTTTCTTACAATTGTCACAACCCAACAATTATATTTATACTGATTTAGGTAACACCAATTCCTAATAAAACTATACAAACCCTATTAAATAACTCCTATATATATTTAGATAAATCTTAACATATTTTAATTTTCTAAATCTATATTCGATTAGGATTAGCTTTACTCGTGGATATACTATGTTTAAAGCATTGTTCAACAATGCATGCACACGACTATCATGAAATATTTAATATATCATTAATGGAGAAAAGTTCTAATATCAAATCACATTAAAAGTTTATTCATGAACTATCATGAACCTCTCTGTTTTATTTATTATATCTAATTAATAGATATATTGCTCTTTCAATCTTATAAGGTTCGGTGATATATTTATCTGAAACTTAATTGAGCGTGTGACTAGTTAAATTAAAAAGGAACAATATATAAACAAAAATAAGATATGTACAAACTTTTATAGCTTTTTCTAGCAGATTCAGCCATCTTAAACCTCTCTAATTTGTTCATCGAATTAGTTGGATAATCAAATTTTTATAACTTGGATCACAATTTTCTCCTTTCCAACCATATTTGCAACCATATATATTGGTGGTTACCAAAGACAAAGAGATCCAATTGTGCATATATTGCATACGATTTAAAATTTGTTACTAGATTTTTTAAAAGTGGTAAATCCAGCTATTGATTGATTCATTGATTGGGGAAAGTCACGATTTTCTTTTAGATCAATATGATAACTTTTTTTTAGTCCATTTTTTTTTGTAAATTAACTGTTTTAAAAAGGTATTTTGGGAAGTCAAGTAATTTTTAGCAATTAACAGACAAATTAACTAAATTTAGCTCCAATGAATTAAATTTAACCGACAATATAATATCACGTTGATGGTTTGTCGAGTTCATAGTTGTATGTTAGTTAGTTAACTGCGGAAAACTTTGTGCAACTAAAATCTTTAGTTAAATAATTGATTGGGATATTTTTTGACCCAACAAAAATTTTGATTGGGATATAAAACCTTTTTAAAGATATTTTTTTTAACCGAAGGTTCAACCGTTCCACTTGGATATGCTAAAAAAATAGCTCTGAGTTAACGAGACCCAAACTGAAACAAGACGAACCAAACTTAATTCGCATGTTGACATCTCCGTTAGTCATGTGTCAATAGGTTTAGCATATTGTTTAGCAATTTCGTTTTGCATCTTTTGATCCTAAAGTTCTTCATATCAGACAATATAAGACATTTCAATCGGGAAGCATTAAATACGATTTTCTTCTAGAATCACATCAGACATAGAGTTTAGTGATGAAATCATGTTCAATTGTCATCCGGATTGATTTTTCGAAATTTTTTTATTTATAAATCATTTTTACTCGTTCGCTAGTATTCTATCAATAGCTAACCTCTAACTTATCTCTATAATGTTTATTTTATATGCATGATTAAGAGAAACTACATAAAAAAACCTTTGAGTTAGTAAAGGTTGTGTAAGCATTTACATCCCATAATGTACTGTTAACCAAACCGGTTCAGTGTACTGTTAAATCATGGATGCAAACGGACTCTTAAACCAGCAAACAAAGATCTTACTTATCACAAAACCTTAAACTTTCATCTAACTACCCATGCTTATTCATTATTTTATTCTATCAAACACAACACTTATAATGTAAAGGTACATCAGAGCCATGCTTTAACAAGATATTCGATTTGCCTTTACAATATTTTTTAATTTGGTAGCTTTCACTGTGACTAAAAACGCGTAAAACTAAACAGATCGAGGAGAAAGACAAAAAGTCCAATGACTTCCAAAGAATTAAACTAGAAAAAAATCTACATAACCATAATGTGAAAACCGGCATAAATTATCAATAAACGTATGCTTCGGTCACAAAAATTTATCCACAAAGCTGCTTTCAATTTCTCAACTTGACCCACTTTTGAATTTCACAAACATGACAACTCATTTTCAGACACATAAGCAAAAAACTCAAGTTTAGATATATACTAAGATATGACATATCCATTACATATTATAAGTGATCTGTCTGATTATATAATAAGTCAGAACAACCAAATAGTCAGATTTGAAGATACATAAAAATATGAGAATCTCTCGCGGTGGCTCCTCCCCTTTATCCGCATGTTTCCACCCTTCCGCCACTGCAATCAACGACGATCTACCGTTGTCACTTCTATCGCCGTCAACTCCATCTTATTTCTCCGGAGATCTTCCAAATCCAACCACTACTTGTCATTACCATACTAACGTCGGCGTTTTCTTCCTCTCTTGGTCTCAAGCCTTTCTCCGTCGCTCTCTCCATCTTCATTTCTACTCGTGCGACTCCTCAAACTGTTATCTCCACTCTCTAGATTGCTACCGCCGTTCCGTGCCCTTCACTTTCCGGCTAGAAATCAAACCCTTGACCTTCTGGAGAAAACAAGGGTCCAAGAAGATTTCAAGAAAGCCCGATATTCGAATCGTATGGGACCTGACTCACGCAAGATTTGGATCAGGACCCGACCCGGTATCCAGGTTTTACGTTGCCGTCTTCGTCTCGGGTGAAGTGTGTCTTCTCGTTGGCGAAGGAAACTTGAAACATAGGCCAACGAGGCAAATCTTGGTGTCAAGAAGAGAGAATCTGTTTGGAAACAGAGTTTACAATACGAACATCAAGATTAAGGAAAAACTCAGAAAGATTAGAATAGATATTAAGGTTAATGACGATGAAGCTAATCTCCGGTTAAGTGTAGATGATAAGAGTGTTCTAAAGATTAAGCAGCTTCAATGGAACTTCAGAGGAAACACAAAGATTGTGATTGATGATGTGACGATACAGATATCGTGGGATGTTTATAACTGGCTATTTGGAGACAAGGATAAGGTTAAACCGGTACCTGCGGTGTTCTTACTCCGGTTTGAGAACCAAGAAGTGGAGGGAAACGATTTGTTGATGATGAACAAGCGTGTAAGAGACGATGTCGTTTTGCAGAAGGAGAACTCTCGAACGCCGTCGTTTTGGGCGAGTTCATATGGTCGGTCTTATGTAACGGAGTGGTCGAGTTATAGAGAGGAAGATGAGAGGAGCTTTGGGAATAAGAGTTGGTTCTCTTTGATTATCTACGCTTGGAGGAAGTAAAAATACACTCATAATTTGTTTTTTTTCATTTATTTGTATAAAGTAATAATTTGGATTGTGCTTAAACAGAAAGTTAGATTCCATTTTCATTTTCATTTTCCATTTCGTTTAAACAGAATACAGAAAATAAAGTAATCATACGAAGCTATTTTAGTTCATTTTCCATTTCATTTGTTCCACGTGTATCAACTCAAAAGGTTGACCTATTGACTCGCCTTGCTAGATCTTTCCTAGAGTAGTTTTATTTGTAGGTTGTTCTATGGCAGTGTGACCATCTCAAGTACCTTTTATCGGAATTTTTTTGACAGAAAATTAGATGATTAAAGAACCACGGATTCAGTAATACTTCAATCCTTGGAGAATAATGAATATAATAAGGTTGACTATTGCAATACACCACAAATTTACCTATTTAAACGGGATCCACCCATATTTATTTACCTATTTAAACGGAATCCCCCCATATTTTTTGGTTTTTTTACTTGATAATCTAAAAAATTATAAAACTTCATTAAATATCACAATCTATTCATATCTTCACAATTCAACATATCGAATTAAAATGTCGGTTTTTATTTAGTATATCGGTAACTATATTGTTTTATTAAACCGAGATTACTGGTTTTTATCTGAATTTGGTCTGATTTAAGTATCATTTTGATAAATTGAAGAAAGTTAGAGGATAAATTTTTTTGTTTTTTCTTTTATTTTAATGTTGGATCAAACCAAATCAAACCAAATTCAGATCAAAACCAGTTATCACGATTTAATAAAACATGTTACCGGTTTATTAAATAAATACTGACATTTTAATTTGATATGTTGAATTGTAAATATATTAATAGATCATGATGTTTAATGTTGTCTAACCTGTTGTCAAGCGAAGAGCCAAAAAAATTTAGGTGGATCATGTTTGGTATGATAAATTTGGGATGGATTGCTGTAGTCACCCCATGAATATAGAATGCAACATGACCGTGACTCACAATTTATGCATTCACATAACACATGATGAATAGTTTTTTTCAACATTCGCACTTGACAAACTCAAATAAAATTCACACGATACGAATAAAGTATAGAATTCGAGAAAAGTAATACACTCTCATGAGTCTCGAATCTCGATCGAACCTTCTTAAACTTTGGTTTGGTGCTTCCACAATCATAACAAGAGTAGATGAAATTCTTTCACCGGCTTGAAAAAAGGTCTGAAGGGCTGTTAAAGCACATGGATCTTCCCATTGCAAACGCTCCCACCAAGTCAATTCTCCTTTTATTTCCTTAATTCTTCCACTTGTTGAAGAGCTTATAGGTAAATCACCCAGCTGCTCGCATTGTACCACTTCCACTTGTTCCAAACATCCCCAAGTTTCTCCCCAGTTGCAAATACTCAAAAGCTTTGGACTATTTCTCAGTTTCATGACACGTAAATTTGGTAGGAAAGGGCCACTGTAAAACAAATCTTCGTGTAGACTCTGAAACGAGTCACAATAGCTAATCTCTATTTCTTCCAAGTTTGGGATACTCTTGAAATTTCTTTGGTCGAGTAGTGTTCGAAGTCTGGGGCACATAGTGATCTCAAGTAGCTTCAAGGATTCCAAACTCAACCCGAGATGTATTTGTAGTTCCGAGATGGTTTCCAAGTCAAGACATCGTAGATGAAGTTCCTCTAGATTTGGTAGAAGGTCTACTCTTTGGGAGCTTTGTTTTGAATTGAGTCTGCTGCTAGTGTTTTCAATCGTCAAAGCTTTCAAATTCTTGAAACTCGTGTTGTCAGTGACCAACTTCTGTATCATTGCTTCGACACCCTGATAATGGTTCAGTGCCAAAGAGGTTGCACAAGCCAATAGCCACCCGATGGGGCCTTGTGATACGTTGAGGTGACTTATTGTTACCCTCCTCATGTCTTGTTTTGTAGGAACTATGTAGCCGGAGCCAACAATAAGTTGGAATTTTCTCAATCTTTTGATCCAAATATTGGTGTTAGTTAGAAGATATGGGGAAGAATGGAGCTTGATAGAAAGAACCTGTAAACGCTGGAGGCAACCTATCTCTTCGACTGTTGCTTTCACGTTTTGTGCCTCTCCCTGTACGCTCCAAAACGACTTGAGACCACTCTAGCTGGAATGCTTTCAAGGTGAGGTGTTTGAGAAAGGTCAAGATGTCTGAAGTTCTTCAACTCTTGCAACCCTCTTGGGAATTCCTTGATATGGGTGCCCCAAAGATCTAGTAGCTCAAGTTTGAATAGCGTTTCTAGTGAAGGTAGTTCCACAAGATCAGAACATTCTCTTAATAAAAGAGAATGAAGACTCGAAAGCTGCAAAATGGAGTGCGGCAATGACTTCACGCGAGTTCCACTCAGATTCAAGATTCTAAGAGTTGGAAATGCTCGCAAGAATCCAATGGGTGCTTCTTGTAGAAGAGAGTTTCCTTGTAGATTTAAGGTCGTGGCATCTGTGCAGTACTCTGCTGTGAGATCTGGAAGCCTTTCTAGTTTATTGTACATCAAAGAAATCCTTCGTAGAGAATGTGTAAACTGATGTTTTCTAATCTCTTCCAAACCTGTACCAGCCATGACAAGAGAATGACAACCATGTTGTGAGGAAGACATGATCCATATGGCGAAGTCGCGGACAATGTCATGCATTTTAACAGTGTCCTTGCGAGCACCATCTTCTAACAAGCAATAGTCCTTTAAACTCTCCACAATTGTGATTGCCTCATTTATGGAGTCCTCGTGTGAACCTTGTGCCTCAATGAGTCCTTCCGCCACCCAATACATTGCAAGCTCTGTGACTTCGATCGAGTAGTCTTCAGGAAACAAAGCACAAAGGATAAAACAAGATTTTGGCTTGGCTTCCAAAAAGTCATAGCTCAATTTCATAGGCTGGAAGATCTTCTCTTCAATGCTTTTTATCCAAGGTACAGATCTACTAAGCTTACTCAAGGCATGATTCCAGAGCTTGACATTTTTCCTTCCTCACATAGATGTCCCAACTGTGATGATAGCCAAAGGGAAGCCACCACATTCAAGTGAAACAGCTTTTGTGATAGCTCTAAAAGGTTCTGATCTTGCAACCTCCCCTGCATTTTGGCAAAACAGTTCCCAAGCGTCTTCTTCACTTAAACAACCCACTCTAACATCAAGATCTGTCCTCATGCTGCGACACACCTCTGGAAATCTTGAATTTAGAATGACTTTTGAACCCTCGTACACTTCTGCTCGTGGAATGCCTAAGAGATCTAGATCAATTGGTTTCCAAACGTCATCAAGAATGAGAAGAAAGTTTTCTTCTTTCTCAAGCCTCGCAAAGATCCGCCTTGCTAGCTGCTCTTCACTTTCTTCCATATTCGTGTCAATATCTAATCTCTTAGCAATCTGCTTTTGTAGCCTTCTTGGATCAAACTCTTTTGATACTGTAACAGAGATCACCAACCCAAATGGTTGAGTAGCAGCCCTTTCCCGAAGTTTATTGTTCAGCGTCCGAATCAATGTAGTTTTCCCTACTCCTCCCATACCCCAAACACCAATCTTTTTAGCATCGTTGCTCATTAGGCCATCTGTAATTTTAGCTAACATCTTTAACGCAAATTTTTGATGAAAAACTGAGACTCCTCGAACATGTTGAACTCTTTCCAGTGTAGTATCTACTGAAAGCATGTTGAAAAGCTCTATGCCTTCTTTCTCAAGCATTTGAACGTCTTCGAGAATCTTGACGAGTTTTTTACTTAGCCTCGAACTCAAGGACGCACCACATGAAACTTCAACTTGTTCCGCACATAGAACGGACAATCTCACCCAAGATCAGAGACAAACACTCCATGGTAGAGATTTGTAAACAAAACCAGCAAGACAGAACCAACAGCAGCTTCAAGAAAACCTTTGAGTTCTGCATTAAAGGAAGACGTTCGAAGTCAGTGGTACGTCGGCTATCTTAGTTAATGAATATATATTTAGTTTATGTTATTTTGTAATGTTTGCATTATTAACTAAAAACCCGGCTCTGATTCTTTTTCTAAGCTTGTAAATAACATTATTCTTGTTGATCAATAAATTTTGCATTAAAAAAAATTCTAGTTTGTAATATTTGAGTAATCCACATTTTCTATGTATAGAATCAGATGGATTTCAAAATTTTATTGAGAAAATGAGTCATATTTATAATTAATAAAATAGTCTATCAGTCTATCTAAGAGTAGATACAAATAGATAACTTGGAACTTTAGAATACCAAGATCCATCCAAAAAAGTTAAAAATAGTAAAATTATAATATAAAATTATCAAAAATAAATATTAAAATCAAATTTAATAGAAAATAGCATACAAATTTTTTCTAATTGACTTTTATAAACATTTTAGAACATTTTTATTATAGGTTCTGTAAAAAAATATATAAACTTTTCAAATAAAATCTATTTTTGGTGAAATTTTAACCAATTCTTCTATTTATTATATAATATATAAATAGTATACATGTATTTTTGGTGTATTTGTATGGAATTTTCTCTATATATAAATAGTATACATGTATTTTAATTATACATATATATATATATATATCTATATGGATCATGATCGGATCGAATATCATAATCTCTCATTAAAAAAGAATACTCGATTATTTTATTTTTTGGATCGGATCTTGGAACTCATGTATTTTACACACTCGTAGACATAAATGTATCTATTCAACAAAATGACATCAATGACCACTTGGGTGAAGTATAGGCCGTGACCGGTTCTTCATCTCTCTCTTTCTCAATCATATTCATGTGTTTTCAATAAAGTTGTCAAGACATGTTTATTTCACGATGAGAAAAATGTTTCCTTCCATTCTCATCTTTAATTTTTTGTTCTATACTTGTTCTCATTTAAATAATTATCTGTTGGAAAATGTTAAGTTTATTCTAACAGATATGGGAATTGTGGATATATGACATGTATCCAAATTATCCGTTTGGATATCTAAAAATTCTAAAAATTATTTAGAAATTATCTAAAATTTATCCAAAATTTTGAAAATTTCCCATAGTTTCCCACAAGTTTCTGAAATTACCTGAACTACCCAAATATTCTTCCTGAATGAGACCCTTATCCAAATTAATGAAACAGAGGGATCCAGCAGGAGGGTTCTAGTGAACTACTTTTTCACTGGTTCTAGTCTTCTAGCTACTGTTAGGGTAATACTTGTCAATACCCAAGATACAAGTTCTCCACCCTTAATCGTCATATCCCATCCTAATATTAAAAATGGACACTCTAAAATAAATTGCATTTATCTACAATATTCTATTCTATTTTGTTTTATGAGAACGCGTTAATAAAAATCAGTTAAATAACAGGTTATTCTATGTGTTTGATATAATAACATGTTCTCACTTAGAAGCGATACAATTGCAAAACAAAAAAAAACCCACTTAATTTCAATTTCACCTAGAAAAACCTGACAAAAATTAAGATGTAAATTAAACCTAGCAAAGCAAATAAAACCCTAACATATTTAATCGAAGCAAATAAAAACCCAACATATTACATCAAAGTAAATAAAAATCCAACCTATTTAATCAAAGTAAATTGAAACCCTTAAAATCTATTGATGCTAAACTTTAAATAGAAAACAAAACAAAACAAAATTATTGAGTAACTTGATTTAATAGCTTTGTTTTGTATTTAAAGATTAAAACTCCATCAAGATATTGAAAAACATGTTTATGATTGGTGACACAAAGTGTTAAAAAAAAATTATTGAAAAAAATAATAAGCGATATGAGAATAGTTAAAAAATATAATAAATAGCCCAAAAATAACGTATAAAATTCTATGAGTATGTTTTTGGTACCATTAGTTCTTCTGTTTTTACTATTTTGGTAAATGATTACCAATAAAATTGTATTATACATCATTTGATATTATCAAAAACGTTATTTTGAAGACTTTACCAAATCATGCTATTAATACCATTTACATAAACAGTTTGTCTTCTGAATTCTATTAAATTTACAGTGTATGTAATGAATTTGGATTTAACATCGTGTTATCAAGAAATTTGGAGGTTACACATTTTTATATGAAAAACGTCAACTGTTATGTGATATTGTTTTTAATTTTAAGTTTCTTTTAACTTTAAATGAAAAACAAAATCTTTAGACCTAGTGATAAAATATTTTTTTTTATTTTGATTTCTTTTTTAAATTTAATGTTAATATATTCTAAAGATTTTTATATACTTTGAAAAAATAAGTTGGATTTTTACTTGCTTCATAAAATAAGTTGGAGTTTTATTTGTTTCACTGAAATATATTGGAATTTATTTGATTTATTAAAATAGGTTGGGTTTTCATTTACACCTCCTTTTTTGTCAGGTTCTTTTAGGTGAAACTGAAATTAGTTGGAGTTTTTTTTTGTTGCAGTTTTTCCTTTAGAAGCGCATATTCATTTTTCGAGTTATTTATATTTGCATTTAATCATCTTCGCAAGTTTCGTTGGATGGGAGCTAGAGTCATTCCAAGGAAAATAACAGTTTTAGAAACAGAGGATGTTGAGCCAAAAAAAATGAAAGGAGAAATTTATTACTTTAATGTTTTATTAAATTACATTTTTTGAAATGATCAAAATATCAACAAATTTTAGGTTTAGAAAAAAACGAAAATAAGAGTAAGAAAAAAACTTACTAACATTTAAACTGTGATATCCAATATTATATTTTAAAGTTTATTATTTCCACGCTAACACGTAATATTATCTACCAAACTGTATAAAAGTTATATAAAATAATTAAAACGAAAACATTTTAAATCTAGATAGGAGTGAGCACGGATTAGATACTATAAAATTTTAGGATACCTTGATCTGAAAAACAATAACTAGTTCTAGATCCATGAATATTCACCTGTATCTCGATCCATTCAAAATAGATAAAAATATTAAAATATTAATATTAAATTATTAAAAATATCTTTATATATATATGCATGTTTTAAATTATATTTAAAACTATCTTAATATATATATATATATTAAAATATGCATGTTTTAAATGATATTGTATTGAATAGATATGGTAAATTTGAAAATATATATATATAGTTAATGTTGAAAACATGCATCTCAAATTAAGAAATTGAGTGAGTATTTAATTGCAGTATCACATAAAATAATAAAATTTATATTTAAAATTTTTTACTGGGAAATCCTTGTAAATTACTCTAAAATCATAAAAGAGATAACAAGAAATGATGAAAAATGAAATTTTAAATACTTACAAATCAGGTGAAACAAATATAAGAAACTTTTACAACTATTCTAACTAACTAGGCTATTTAAGAAAATTTAAATGGATTTGTTTGGTTATATTTTTAGACATTTTATCCTTAATGGATTTTTTTGTTCATTATACTAATAACATACAATGTAATATTAACATATTTAATGTTATTTGTTAAATATACTTCCCTTTTAATATATAAGATATATCACCGGATTTTAAAAGACTTATTAAAATTCATGATCGAATAACACATGATATTTAAACCAATAATAACATATGATTTACCATCTGAATGGAAATCAAAATTTAGCTAGAGTTGATGTATGTTAAACTTAAAAAATGTCATTGTTATATTTGTAGTTATGACAATTACTTACTTGAGCAATTGAGAGCGCGTGAGAAGAATTTCTATTCAAGTATAGCTCCACTTTTGCCAAAAGAGATAAAATGAAAATGATCACAAATGGTCTAATATAAAGGGTTCCGTAGTATAAATCATGCAGCCACGACTGTTGAAGGCTTGATTTATCCACTTGTAAACAAAAAAGGGAAACATAGAAATAAGTAGTTGGTTTGAACTTTTTTTTTTTTTTTTTACATCAAGTTGGTTTTGATTAGATTTAAAGGTACCAGAGGGCAGCCATTTGAAACATTGGTTTGGCCCCATTTAATGTTTGTAATAATATAAATAAATTTTGTTAAAAAGAGTAACGAATTTTTTTTTTATGTGGACTATCAAATGAAATAGTTTAATTTAAAATATTTTTGTGGACTTTAACATGAATAACTAAAAAATTTATGCACTCTATAAATTAAAATAACTAAAACTAATATAAAAATATATAATAAAATTAAAGATTAAACATAGAATTATACTATAATGCCCATTTTGTTTTGTATATGGCCCCAATATTCTTATGGCCTGCCCTGAATGTCGATAACCATGTTATGAAACTTGGTCAATAATATGCTCATAGAAACAATTTGTATAATTGTTAATTAACAGGCTTTGTGATTTTTTTTTAGTTTTATAAAAGGCTTTGAGATGATTCACTACCAAAATATATCGGATAAACCATTTGGGTTGTGTGATTATGATATTTAATGAAGTTTAATAATTTTTTGAGTTATCAAGTGAAAAGCCAAATATTTTGAGTACATCCCGTTTGAACTCATAAAATTCGGATGGATTGCTACAATCAACAAAAAAAAAAATTGTAGCAAAGTATTATATTTTGTTTTAGAATGATGTGTGGCATTGTAATACTGTAGTTTGCGCGGACAGTAATAAAACTGATGATCAACGGGTTACAATGGAAAATAATTTATTTGATTTTATGAGGAATCATGAGTTTTCAACTGACATATCTGCTCAGCATTTTTTAACTGAATTCCACAGTCTTAAGTCTTACTCTTCTTTGCTTGAACTTTGCATCCACGGTTTATCAAATCTTCCAAATCTTCTTTGCTTGAACATTTTTGATATGAATCCCAAATTCTACAGTTTGGCTCAGACCCAATCCTGACCTTAAGTTCATGAAGTTGGTGTTTAAAACAACAAATTTATATTTTTATATTTAAAATTTAAAGGCATCAATTTTTTAAAACTGGTACATAGTATAGTTGTAAAGCCCAAATTAATCACATGGTGGATGAGGATTCGAACCCTATAACCCCATCAACGTGTTTTTTTAGTTATCAAATATATTTGATAAGGAGCTTAATATTTTGTTTTGGTTTAGGCATCAAAATACTATGGTTCGACTTTTTGACCAAGAGTTTGTTATTTCTTAATTCGATTCCCAGCTAAAGATTTCTGAGATTCTCTAAATCGTTCGAGACCTAACCTGGTTTTGAATCCGCCTTGATGGGTTACTTAACCCAATTACAGATATTTGTCCATACAACACTTGAAACCGTGAAAATTTAGTCAAAAATCTAAATTTTATTAATGACTAAAACGATCACAAGAGTTTCGAACACTTGGGATTTTTTCTCCTTATACAAAATAAACCCTAAGGACAACTTATTATGGTTTTGGATCGTTATAGAAGATCCCACTCTTAAAAAGACAAAAGAAGCCCACCGTTGGGATGAACGCCAAAGAGACCAACAAGAAGAGCCAACAAAAAGATGTGTGGGTGAGAGCTTCATAGAGTAAAGGTCAAGAATAACGTTAGCTTTAACTCTTTGGAACAATGAAGCTAATTCAACATTCGGCCCTCGACAATGGTAGTGAAACTGTAAAAGGTCTAATTGGTTTCCTTTTGATTGTCTTATTTTCTTTATATTGTCTTGTCTTGTTTAAGTCCTTTTTTTCTTTGTGCGAGTGTTAGGGTCGATTAAAAATTTACATTATCATCCACTCTGATGACCACAAAGAGGGTCAATGTTTTTAGAACTTTAAGAATAAAGAAATTCAAACGAGAGAAACAAATCATACAAAATATATGAATCATTTTCTTTTTGTACATACTCGTAACCTCTTTTTCTCTTGTATAAGCAAATTGTACCAAGTAAAATGATCTACACACCCCGAAGGGTTTTTTAAATAACTTGATAACAAAGCCCAAGTATGCCCATGTATGATTAATAACTTGATTAATACTTTGCTTGGCATTTTCGTCCTTTTCATAAACAATAATTAAATGTTCAAATAATGATGATAAGAATCAAGTCTTGACGCTTACGCTTGCCTACTTCTCTTCTTAACCTCTAGATGCAGTAGGTTCACAATGTCGTTGATTTTTCTTAGAACCCGAAGAAGAAGATGAAGAAGAAGGTTGATTACCAGTTGATTTTGCTCGAATATGTGACCGATGATTATCAGGTGTCGAAGAAGACGAAGAAGAAGAGAGTAAAGGACCTGACCGTGAACGGTTTCTCAGTTTCTTCTTCTCACTTTCCGAAAGCTCTCCTTTTCCTACCCGTCTCACTTTTGTCTCATTTAACCGCGGTGGTAACACACAGTTGCATAGACCCCCTACACAATTCACAAAAAATAAAACCATTTTCGTATTACTTTATGATCTTTCTTATACAACTAAACAAACACATACAATTATTTCACTTTCATCGGTTTACCTAAGCGAGCAAGTCGATTTACCCATCTAGGGATTGGTTTCTGAGTAAGTTTAAGACAAACTTCATTGCAAAAATGATTACAATTCCTTGTGATGAGATGATACTTCTTTCCTTGATACTCTTCAGCTAGTTTCTCCATATAGACTCGAACTTCTTTCGCATCAATATCTGTTTTCCCCATAAGAATCGATTTCCTAAATGTGAAACCAGGACACTTCTTTGGCTCCACTTCGAAAATACCTGTGGATGAAGATTCATGTGCTCCAAATGCATATTCAACTCCATGAACTACAAACATTACATAACTGACACAATGAGTCCATTACAAAAACTAGTTTCTCTATTGATCATCAAAGCAATAAAACATCTAAATTCAGTTTCTCCATTAACTAAACAACTAAATACACAAGGCATTTTTCAAACACAATTGGTTACTCTATTGATCACTGAAGAAGCAAATAGAACAGAAAATTTCAGTTTCTCCATTAACTAATTACACAAAGCATTCACAAACAAATTTTGCTATAGAAAATGATAACAACCTTCATTAAAGCTCCTACATTCAGTATCACAAATCAAACTAGAAAAAATGGTTTTTGCTAAGCAAAATGAAGAACCCATGAACAATAAAAACAAATTCTTATCATCAAAATCAAAATCAAAATTTTGGTAATTCTGGTCAATTCACAGAAGGACCAAAGTCAATTCTCAACAAATCTACGTTCAAAAAACCAAAAAGTCACTTTCTTTAGCAACCAAACAAGTTGATTCAAACAGGAAAATCCAAACCTAGAAAATGAAATTAAGAATCAAAAAGAGAGAATCATCAAATCACCTTCAACACCAGAATGGAAAACACCAAGTCCAAGCCAATAACCATAAGCATTCATAGGGGTTAGATCGTAGACATTGAGATAAACCGGAACCGAACCCGATTGTTTCTTCCGCCCAAACGAACCACTCCAACACGGCATCTTTCTCCGGCTCAATACATGACAAGATCGGAAGCTAAAGAACCGGAGATGAAACCTGAAAAGAGCAGATCTTGGAGTTAAAGATTAAGACTTTAAAGGTTTCTTTGTTGTTTCATCTTCTTCGAACAGCTTTTGAAGTTTCTGGGAAAGTGGGTAAAGCCTTTATGTGCTTAGGCAAAAGTGTTATGTTCTGTTCTTTTTAGCCTTTGTTTTGTCTTTCAACTTTACCATACGTTTCTGTTAATTCACTGAATCTGGCATTTGTTTTAAATGCAGTAAGATATTTTTATCTATTTTTGTCCACTCTTCCATTTACATTTATTTTCTGGTAATAAATCTGAAAATTACAAGATATTTTGTATTTTTATAACACTCAATGAATTATATAAGGGATTTTTTGAAAATACCCTATAAATTTGAAAGGTATCATATATATATATATATATTGATTTTTTAAAAACTAATATTTGTTGTCCTTATTTAAGTTAGTATATATCTCTAATAACTAATATTAAAATTTGTAAGTAAATTATTACCATTAGTTCATTATTTTTTGAATAAAAATATGATTATTATTGTTTCACATAGATACAGATTAGCGAAATCAAATTGTTCAAAATGATTTTAAGAGAAAGACAAGATATCTATTTAAAAAAATAGTTTTAGTGAAATCTCATTCGTTCCTTATGTGATTATTTATTGATTAGGTCATAAGTCCTAACAATAATTTATTGGTTCAATTTAATGAAAACAATGCTCATGTGCAATCTCATTAGATTTTGTGATCTTCAAATCATGTGGTATGTTCTTAAACATATTCTAATTTTGATTGATTCAATTATAAAAAATCTGGCATTTTTGGAATCACTAAAATCTGCCAGAATATGAAGTTTGCTTCAAAATTTTATTTGAAATAATGACACTAAATTTTGTATAAATAGAATATTTGTTTTTATCACCAAAATTTTAATTGATTTTATTTTTTAAATATAGATTTTCTTAGTAAGTTATTACTAAGTTTTTGTGAAGGTATAATAGGAAATTAATTCTTCAAAAAGAGAGTAGTTTTATACTTTTCAAAAATGGTATTTTTCAAAATTTTAAACATAAACAGGGTTTTCCAAAAAAATTCTCATCATCCCTATAAATACAAGAAATTGATTTTTAGTCTCCCGCTAAATTTCGAAATTTCTTTTCACCATGTAAAGTTTGATGCTCTCTAAAAAGATAAACAAACCAAAACTTTCCAACCTATAACCGCACCAATTTTATTTTCTATTGGAAACTACATAACATTTAAATTTTGATAGTTTGCCCTTAATTAATTTTTTTAAAAAAACTCAATTTTAAACTGAATCAAACTATACCAGATTTTCTAACAAAAATTTTTGACTCAACCCAAATGGAATAAAAACCTTGCCCCAAAATTTGACCCCAATCGAAACCATTTGTTTGAGACAAAGGTTTTGAATTTTCTCTTCTTTTTCTTTTTTTTTCTTACAGCTATCATTATGTTTGGAACAAGGTCTTTCAAGTTTCTTTTTTATTCAAAGCAGTCCACACAAACCTGAATAATCAAAGTTGTAGAAGAGGAGTTTCAAGGTCGACACCTTCTTCATCTCTACAGCTGCAAGCAAATGTTGATGAGTAGACATTCTTGTCTAGTAGCATGCTCTCATAGTATCAAGCTCTCAAATTCCCAACCTCATCACCAATGAGGTTTTTACCCATTCTATTCGAGTTACGAAAAGGGGCTCCTTTTCTTTACCTAGCCAGTTTTACGTCTTACTACAAGGTTTCCTTCCCTCAAAGTTTGATTCTGTTCGGGGTTACCAATCCCCCCCCCCCCCCTTTATGCTTCTTGGGAACTTCCGCATGATGTTGTCTCCTTAGCTCACAAAGATCTCCTCTCAGTATTGCGAGCACACCCTCCTATACCGCATGGTGCTGTCTCCTTCGCCCTAGAGAATACCCCCTGACTCTATAACTCTATCTCCCAAACACTATCTCTCTCCTACTTGGATCTAACTCTCACACTTCACACAAGCAATGATCCACTCTGCAGCCATATCCCAACTCTGCATCTTCAGCGATTCACAACAACTATCCACTCTGTATACATAATTTGTAGGAGCCCAACTCCGTCGCTACAGAGCTTCACCCACATTGACATAATTTGGGAATCTTCGTCTACACCCCAAAAATCCCATAGATTCCCCTTGAGATCCCTGCAGTGCCTAAACAAATGATGCAAGAAATATGCAATTAAAGAAAGAATAAACATGATGCATGCAAAATATTAGAGGATTACCCAATCCTTCAAAAAATAAATAAAATTAATTAATAAATCCGATAGTTAAATAACATCCATTTTAATATAAGGTGAAAAATGAAAATCTCCTGAAACCCAAAAACCGAACGATCTCCGAAATTATAAAGCTAACAAAGTGGAACGGAAAAGCGATAATCTAATGGCTGAACGGAATTGTGGGTTAAGTTTAAAACTTAGTTATTAATCACATAGTCAGCAAACATTAAAGCTTAGTTATTAATCCCCCAAAATATCGATTCACCCATTTTGTGTTAAGTTTTCAACTAATTTGATTCAATAAGATAACCGAAGATTTGATCAGCCATTGTTGCTTGCTTACTGCTGGTGACGCACGTGTTATGGATGATACAGTAGCTGCAGCAGCAGCCATACGTACGCTAAAATAATAGCATAAAAATATATTTTGTAAGCAATTGAGAATCCTCTTTAGGAAATAAGCAAATACCATTGAAATACCTTTTATGTACATCAATGAAAAATTCATATTGTTATCTTCATTTTCATTTTCTTAACTTTAACTAGGCTTTTTGAAAAATATTAGAATTCTGTTGGGTTGAAAATCATGTTTTATACTATAATGGCCTCACAAATTACATAAATATAATATTTTATCAAAAAAAAGAAATATTGCTAAAGTTTTCACTTAGACCATTCCCAATTATTTCATAATTCAACACCCTAATTTTTATATTTCAACACTCTACATCAGATTCTCTCTCTCCCATCTAATAATTCAACAAATATTCAATTTTTATATTCTACCATGGTTTTGTTTAATAAAATTATACCATCTACCTACCATTTTTTATTTCATATTCTTATTTTCCTTTATGTTTTATGTTTTTGTGATTATATATTAATAATAATTAGCGATTGAAATTAAACTAGAATGATTAAGAGTTAATTTTTTTTTCTTTCTACTTTTAGATTCTTAATTATTATTATTTTCTAAGTAATTAAGACAAGAAATAAAGATACTCATTATTAAAAAACAAATTACATAAAAATAGAAATCCAATACAATATATTAATAAACACAAGACAACTAATAAACCACACATATTTCTATATGAAACTAATAAAATACCAAAAAATCCACATTATTTAAAGTCTAATTCAACAATTCCATTACACTTATTCAACTGTTGAATTGTTTATTCGACACTCCTATTATAAATGGTTTTTTAGGCAAGGCCATGTGTCTACTTCTTCCTCTTCATCAACCTGATTTAGGATTTCCTTTTTCCCTCCTAAAATTTCTTCCTTCTCTTTATGATTCCTACAATTATGATGACTAGGATAATATGCAAGGAGAGCGACATCAGTGATTAGTATTATTGACTATAAATAAGTATATCAGTGATTATTGAGGTGTCAAACAGTTTGGAGATTTTTAATTTAATTAATTTTATTGAAAAGAAAAAGATAAAAAAAATCCTAATATATAAAGATAGGAAACGACTAGGAAGCAACCGAACAGTAAGCATATCGATTATTGCGGGCTAACCTTTTGGGAGACAAGATTCACTCAATTTAGTCTGTGTTTCCGACGGACATTAAAAATTTGCCGTGTTTCTCGATTTCGTTTGCCACATCAATTAATTAAAACTCACCAAAACACATACATGCATGCATGTGTATATATATATATATTGATAATATATGATAAAGATTTTGCATATATAAGAGTTTTCTTTTGCCAAAAAGGGGAAGAAAAGAAATAGTTCTTTGATGGACTGTTAGTATGTTACTATCATATTATAAATTGGAGAGTGAAGTTGGCGACTTTGGAGTGGAGATGCTTAAAAAGTAACAATGGTAGTGGATGATGAATCATATGTTGATTGTGATAAGGATTTAAAAATAAACAAAATCAAAAGGTATTTGTTACAAACCAAAGCTTGTAAGCCTAAAATGGTAACACTTAAGCACTTTCTATGTGCATTGTTCACCATAAGGGCATGGCCCATCACCCATATATATGATATAGCCTAAAGATAAATATTTTGATGTAAATTAAAATATCAAAATGCGAACTCCTACTTTTTTTTTGTTTTAGTGTGAAGTCCTATCTAAATTTAAATTCTCTCAAACATTTCATATTTTCGATTAGGCTCCATTTTTTCCCTCTCCTAAAAATGATAAAACCTGATAATTTTAAACTTTTAAGTTAAAAAGAAATCGAAGTAAAAAATGTTAAAAGACATCGAAGACAAAAGGAAATGTCAAAGTTATCTTGATTTCCACATTTCCTTTTGTTAAAATATAAATATCGTCGTTGATAAAATTTTAGTAAAGAAATTTTAATTAATTTATTTTTTGGTCAAACGAATTTTAATTTATACAATAATTTTAAGAACCGATTTAGTCTGCCACTGTACGAGATAGAGAGAGAGTACTGATGCACGCTCACACGTGTAAGTGTGTAACGCACTTCCCAACCGTGAGTATGCTCAACTCTAAAGCCTGTCCCATTTTTTGGTCCAAAATTGTGTTTTGTCAACTAATCCAAAACAGTTTCAAAATATTGTCGTCGAAAGTAGTACTTGAACCCATGCTCCAATTTTTACTTACCTCTAATTGAATTATGGTCATGGAAAACAACATCCAAATTTTTTTTTGTCAATATATATATATATATATATATATATTCAAAGGTGTGATTATGTAAAACTTAAATATATTCAAATATTTCACTACAAAAAAAAAATTCAGTTACCACAATTATTATTAGGATGACCAATTTTTCCTCAATTGATTTTTTTTGTCGTGTATTACATTGTTATTAGATATATTTGATATAGTTCTAATATGATGATATTCACTTAAATCTTTAACGATGGACAAATTTTTCCTGCAAATCTACGTCTATAATTTTGCATTTACGATATTTTATAATAGATAACTTTTTTCACAATACTCGAGACCACACCGGTTAAATTTTTTTGCAGCATTATGGAAATTCTGATACGTTTTATATATATTAATATGCAAAAATTTGCGTTATTTGAAATTCAAACCCTAAATCTAATGTATAAAACTTTTAAACTTTTAACTAGTGGATTAAGGGTGCTTCCAAGAATATATTATTTTTAATAATAAAAATAATTCTTTGATTCACTATCCAATGAAAATGTTATACATAAGAATTTAGAAGACTTGAATATAAATATTTGGACTAAACAGTTGGCCATAAAGTTAAACTTCTGGACGATAAAAAAAGCGAAAAACAAGAAAAGACAAAATAACTCAAATCTCATTATTTTTTGGAGAAAGTGGATAACTCCTTAGTAGACTATACCATTAAAATTTAAGTATGAACTATCTATCTAAAAAGACTGAAGTCAGCAAATGATACACACTCACTTAAAATTTTCAAATGAATTGTACATTAATGATATAATAATCAAAATAGATATTTTTTCTCCACTAAAAAAAAAACTTTTAACTCTGCTGGAAAAATCTTTTGTGTCTCTCTCTCTAAATTTAAATATTATATACTCCTAAATCACACATATATAAAGACTCTATCTCTATAGACCAATTCATTGAATCGCATATTTAAATCCAAAAAATAAAATGCCATTTTCTCGTCGACGTTCTTGCACATGAAATTCCCACTTTCTCTCTCTCTCAAAACTTTCAAGAAAATAAGAAACAAGATTTGGATTTTTGGGTTTGGTTGAAAAGATGACAGTGGAACAAAATTTTGAAGCTTTGGATTAGTTTCCTGTAGGAATGAGAGTTCTTGCTGTTGATGATGACCAAACTTGTCTTAAAATCCTTGAAACTTTGCTTCATTACTGCCAATACCATGGTTCATATCTCTCTACTCTCTCTATATGTTTCTTGAATTGACCATTTTTGTTTTCTTGGATCTGTTTGATGAGTTTTTATAGATTCAGTTGGATTTTATTGTCTTGATCTGGTTTTTGGTTTTTTTTTGGATTTGTATAGTTTTGACTATATATGTGGAATCTTTGAAAAAGTGATTCATATAGTTATCTATCTATCTACCTAACTATATGTTACAAATCCTACTAAAATTTAGCTTTTTGATTTGATTTTTCCAACAATCTTAAACCGATTTTGCAGGTTTCAATTTTTAGATTTTATAAGAGTTGACATGTTTCAATCCTTTCAAAATCACTTTTTTTTGTTATGTATGTCTGATCTATTTAATCTTCATTGCTACATATGTGTCAGAGAGCTCATTATTAAATTGAGTTAAGATGAATAAAAATTGAGACTTTATTATGACTCTGCTGCAGTTACAACGACGAACCAAGCACAAAAGGCTCTAGAGTTATTATTAAGAGAGAACAAGAACAAGTTTGATCTTGTTATTAGTGATGTTGACATGCCTGACATGGATGGTTTCAAACTACTTGAGCTTGTTGGTCTTGAAATGGACCTACCTGTCATTAGTAAGTCAACTAATTTTCTCTAATTTTCACTTAATTTTACACTTTTCCTTAATGACTACAGGAAAAGTTTTGATCTTTAGACCTGGTTTCTTGAAAAGCTTTGATCTTTAGTCTTGTTGGTTCTTGGTTTTTGGTTTTAACGCTGCAGTGTTATCTGCGCATAGCGATCCGAAGTATGTGATGAAGGGAGTGACTCATGGTGCTTGTGACTATCTACTGAAACCGGTTCGTATTGAGGAATTGAAAAACATATGGCAACATGTAGTGAGAAGCAGATTTGATAAGAACCGTGGGAGTAATAATGGCGAAAAGAGAGATGGATCGGGCTATGAAGGTGTTGGGAATTCTGATCAGAAAAATGAGAGAGTCAATAGAAAACGTAAGGATCAGTATAATGAAGGTGAAGATGAAGAAAGAGATGATAACGATGATTCGGCAGCTCAAAAGAAGCAACGTGTTGTTTAGACAGTCGAGTTACACAAGAAATTTGTTGCAGCGGTTAATCAATAGGGCTATGAGAGTAAGTTTCATTAATGTCACTTGACCATTTTGTTATAACACTTGCTGTTTTCTAATTTTGATTTTTGTTATGATTGCAGAGGCTATGCCCAAAAAGATTCTTGATCTGATGAATGTTGAGAAACTCTCTAGAGAAAATGTGGCTAGTCATCTTCAGGTAAAGAAGAATCTCTCCTGTCGAAGCTTTGTTTCTAAACCTTGAAAGCTTATTCCTTTATACGCTATGGTTGCAGAAATTTCGCCTTTACTTGAAGAGGATCAGTGGTGTGACTAATCAACAAGCTCTAATGGCAAACTCTGACTTACATTTCTTGCAAATGAACTCTTCTCTCAATGGACTTGACGGTTTCTACCACCGCCCAATCCCTGTTGGACTCGGTCAGTTCCATGGTGGAGCTACCGTAATGAGACCTTACCCTTCAAATGGGATTCTTGGCCGACTCAATACTCCTTCAGGGATTGGTGTCCGCAACCTTTCTTCTCCTCCTCCGGGAATGTTCTTGCATAACCAAACCGATCTTGGAAAGTTTCACCATGTCTCATCACTTCCTCTTAACCACATTGATGGAGGAAACATACTTCAAGGATTCCCAATGCCTTTAGAGTTCGACCAGCTTCAGACAAACAACAATAACAAAAGCATCACCGCTAATCCCATGGCTTTTACTAACTTCTCTACACAACAAAACTCGCTCATCAGTGCTCCTAACAACAATCTCTTGGTTCTAGAAGGTCATCCACAAGCATCTCCTTCAGGCTTCCAAGGACACCAGATCAATAAACGTTTAGAGCATTGGTCAAACGCTGTATCCTCGTCATCTCTCCCTCCTCCAACTGCACAGAACAATCATCATGAGTTCGATATCTCTCCATTACCGCATTCTAAACCCGACTCTTTGGAATGGAACAATGTCTCATCAAGCTATTCTATACCATTCTGTGACTCTACCACTCCAGGCTTAGGTACAACATATCCTCGAGCTTCTGTAGAAACACAGACTTCGATTCAAACGAGCAACCTGGAGGCTTTTATGATTCATTGCAGATGAGGGAATCAGGGAACTACGGTCCAACCACGGATGCTATGTTAAGTAATAACCCGAAGGAAGGGTTCGTGGTGGGCCAGCAGCAGAAGCTACAGAGTGGTGGCTTCATGAGTGCAGATGCTGGTTCATTAGATGATATAGTCAACTCTACAATGAAGCAGGTGTGACAATCAAAGCTTTTGCTAATAGAAAGCAATGATTTGAAGATTATTATTATAATTTCTGATATTGTAAGTGTGGCAGGAACAAAGCCAGGGAGAATTGTCTGGAGAAGATTTGGGATATGGTGGCTTTAGTTCACTCAGAACATGCTTATGAGAGAACATTTAGACAAAAAAATCATTATGTGATTACTTTTGTCTCTTTCTTTTTTCTCAATCTTTTCTCTGTAATGAAACTGTAAACTATTTGTTTTTTTAACTTTTTTTTTTCTCTGGTTCTAGCAATTTAGGACTCCAAAGAAGAATATAAATAAATAATTTCTTACTAATTTAAAATTTTCGCTTGTGCTTTTTTTTGCTCTGCTGTTTTTGTATTTGTATAAAGAACCAAAGTTCACGTGCCAATGAAGAAACAACTCATAGACTAGAAAAACCTATAAAGAGACTAGAAACTATGAATACACAAACACCGTCCAGAAATTTAATGATATAGGTTCTTACAAAAGATGAATTAATATTCAAATAAAGTGATGATGACGAATAAAAAGCAACAGAGATTCCTTTGTACTTACCCACTTGAGACCATTATATTAAAGTCAAACCAAGTTTGTATTATATAACGTTGTTATTTTAAGATCTTGTTGACAAAAAAATATGGAAGCTAAAAAGGCTGTTCTGTTATTTAGTCCTGTTTTGAATATTGAGTTTGATTAAATGTTCATTTTTTTCTTCTGTTAACATGTAATATACAATTTTGAACTTAGATAGTGTCACAACGGCGACACTAGCACAAAATACTAAGTGGTATATCCTAATCAATTAGATATTAGATTTTGGAAGGGGAATGAATCGGATGATATATTACTACAGTGAACTCTATTATGAGAAACTAGAATTTCATGACTTAGATGAATTTTCGGAACAAAATAACTTAAATATAGCAAACACTTTAACAAGATCAAAGTTATTAGCCTAAATGTTCCCAAATATTATAAAAGCATAAAGCAGAGCCGAGGTTTGAGTCTTTTAAAAGGAATAAAGTTCATACATCATACTTACTACTTGATGACCATTTTGGTCTTGAATCTTTAGATACTTACCAGTTGAGTCAATCCTAAGGCATGAGCTTCTCTTCTTCTTTAGCTTCTTCCATTTTCACATCAACACTTCCACTAGCTTCTGCAATGTTCTCCTCTCCCTCCACCACATTCAGATCGACGTTGCCTCTAACAGGTTTTGTTTCTTCTACTGAGTCCTTCATCTCAACATTGTTTAAGTTTGGCTTGGTGTCTTCTTCATGTGCCTTGGGTTGATCAGATGGAGCCAAAAGGATCGTGCTAATGTTACCATTGATGGATTTGAGTGAACAGAAGCTTTCATTTAGCTTGCTACTTGACGGTTGTTGGTTGTTTACATATGCTTGGACTGATTCACGAGCGTTCTCATCAAAATCTTTGCACATCTGGATAAGTACAGACAGATTAGTCTAATACTGGTTATAGACATTAGCCTTCCACCAAAGAAAAAAACACAGCTTACATTATTATAAAGTTGAGCTACTTCAACCCGCGCTTGGTTGTTGTCAACAGCAGCCTCCATAATTTCTTCAGCAGCTGCAGCGATATTAAGAGTTCACTGTTAGAACCAATTAGCTCATTAAGTAGCAAACTAATTAGCTCATTAAGTAGCAAAACTTGTAGATGGAACTTACTGATGAGATCAGTTGTAGGAAGTCCATCAAGCATTTCATCGTCAACCTCGATAAAGCTCGCTTCCACTGGGATGACGACATTTGCTTCAGCTTCTGGTTCTTCACTAGGTATAGATGATGAGCCACCAAGTCCCTGTAACCAGAGATTCAATAAAAGTTGAACAAACGCAGCACAAGACATCTGAATAAGTTCGGAAACTGTAGATAGACACAACATACATAATAATCCTCTGCATATTCATAATTCAACGCCTTCTCCAGAAGCAGAACTCGCTTTTTCACAAACTCAACAAGTCTTCTCTGCATGTCCCGATAGTAGAACATCGAGTTTACTTGGCCCCCGTCAACAAAAGCATTATTGTTCCCCGTAACATCGCTTCCATGATTCTGGTTATTCTGTGCCGCTCCCGAATTGGAGCTTCCACTACCATTCTGCCCCTGCAAGCCAGCTTGTTCAGCAGCAGACAAACTTACGTGAGGGAAGTTCAATTCTTTGCAGATAAGCTCTTGGATCCCCAACTCTTTGTCATCAACAATGGCTTGCCATCGTCCGTACCCATGCCTAAAGATTTAAAATTCGAGGTAAGGAAAAGAAAACATGAGCATGTAATAGAAAATGACGAGCGAATTAAACGATTTGGTAAAGAAAATGTTGAAAGGTTCATACTTTAAAACAGCACGTAACATTATCTTGTCATGTTCCTCTTTCCAAATTTTTCCACTTCGCAGTCCTGGGAATCTTTCAAGAATGCGGGAGGGAAAAACAGATTTGGCTGGATGATCTTCTACAAATTTCACCTGTCAGGCCAGAGCATTAAAAACAAAATATGAGCAACTTAGAATTAAAAATTCAGGGCGATAAGCTTAACAAGAAACAAAAAGAGAATTCTACAAAAGAAAGGAAAAGGTAGCTTCCACAGCAATACACAGACACTTCTTAGATACTGGTTCTTAGAGAGGTTTGAACATATGATTACTTACTCTTAATAAAACGGTAGTGTATTAAAAAAGGGTACAAATCAAACTATGGCCTAGAAGCAACAGATACAAACAGTACCGGTCAATTTCTGTTGCATCACCTAACTCAATGGCCACAATAACAGTAAAACACATATGCATAAATTCCAATCACCATGTTGCAACACTGTACATTGGTTATGAACGACAACTCAGAAATAAAAGCGAGGAACATATCAAAGGATTACAGTGAATAAACTCACCTTCTCCTGAACTAGCATCAGAATAGCAATTCTGACCAGAACATCTTCAATTCTAAGTCCTTCTTTAGGCACACCATCTAAAGACAAATACCATTGCGGTAATAAATTTAACAGGTTAACAGGAGAAGCAACAATCACACTTATAAGATATAAGCAAACAGTGAGAAGAAAAGTTATTAATCACCTGAAAAGGTTGGAGAATTCTCATCATAATTTTCAGAAATGTGCTTCAAGAAGAGTATTCCATATCTGAGAAAGACATTAAACAATCAGTTGATGAAAAAAAAAAACATTGGTCTATTTGATGAATAAACCAGAATGCCTTTTTAAAGTGATGTGTTTTCTTGTAAAGAAGCAGAAGAGAATAGCCTTAAAGTGTTGAGTCAATACTCATTTATTTCTTCATAGGTCTTCTGCTTTAAGCGAGGAACGAACTCCTTCCAATCATAATTGCCAACTCCATACCTGCAAATTTATTGGCCAGACAGCAAAAACTTGTAAATCATGCGCAGCACAAGGCTGAGGATATATTGATGCATTGGGAGACAAAAATGTACAATTTAGACAGTATAATTTCTTGTGTCTAAAGGCCTTATTGGAAAGAAGATACCTCATCAGCGTCTGTACGAAAATGGCCCTTTGACTCTGATTGAAACCCAGTACTCTGAAAGATCGTCCCTCGCCTTCCATCAATGGAGTTGGCTCTGAGTTATCTACAGAAAAAAATTCTTCTAATAAACTGTGCACACTTTTAATATCACTAGTTTCAGCTCCATTACAACTAAAAGAAAATCAGAAACGTGGTAATACCCCGACCCCTTCTTCTGTACGGCCGTCTACCCATCTGAATTCCTTGTCCTGGTGCTTCACCATCTGTTGACTCGGCTTCATAACTTTCATCTCCATCAGAGCTCACATCTTCCAAACCAGCAAGATCATCGTCTTCAATAGATACCAACTACGAAAAAGCCCATAGAAAAATTAGAACAGCCTTGCTGAAAGATATGTAACGATGATGGCAGACCAAAAAAATGTAAACTATCAAGACTATAGTTACTTGAGCCTCTACCAACCCCAATCAATCAATAAAATTTACTTTTCTTTCCACTTTATAAATGCGCCTTGATCCAACATGAAAACCCTCGAGATCTGTCATTAGGGTTTAGCATTTGTTGAATACAGTCAGCTAAATTATTACTTCCTGAATTGAGCTACGGAAGGAATTCCAAAGCTAGGAATGAGATGACATTAACCAAATTTATTACATGAAACAGAGTGAGAAATGGTGAAAAATCCAGCTACCAATACAATCCTACAATTAGATAAGGGAGATCATGAAGAGACCAAACCTGCTTGCGACTTCTCTTCCTCTTTCCAAGAGCATTAAGCTCCTCAGCCTGGTGCATTTCAAATTTATCTTTTAACAACTCTTCCCAGTAACTTGCTCTATCAGAACTGCCTGCTGAGGATTTGCTTTCAGCAGCGACTCTCTGTGCCTCTAATGCCGCTGCCTCATTTTCATCTATATACTCAAAATTTGCCACCTAAAATACAGGAAGATCACAGAATCTTTACAAGAGAAGTCTTTTCCCGAGTTAATGACACTAAACAGATACCAGAGACCCTAACCGCTGAAAACAGTTCTATATGCACGAAAGACAAAAGAATGTTTTAGGGCATTCAAATATTAAGAGGTGACAAGCTGCAACGTAGGACACAGCCTTATGTCCCAGCTAGGTCTAAAGACCTCTCATATAACAAATCTTATTTAATCAGGCTTCCAAGAAATATAACAAATTAATAGGTTCACATTGGCTAAATCAACACAACTACAAGCATAAAAGTTTAACTTTAAGTCATCATCATTAATTTCATCGAGTTTACTTTACTTCACTTGACAAGATTGTGCACATCAGAAGAGATTTCATAGCCACTTACAGTCAAGATATCGTGGAATATAGGAGCACAATTAACCATAGAATCCAATGGAGCATTTAAATAAGTAAACACTGATCCAGAGAAAACTAATAGAAGAAGAAGAAAAGAAAGAGGCAAAGAAACCTTGAAAGCCTTTAAGAATCCATTCTCCTCTTCATCATCCACTGAGACGTCCTCAGTCTCCACGAGATCACGATCAAGCAACCTGCAGAAAAGAAGTTGGAGACAAATAATGAAATATTTCCATGCAACTTATAGCAACAGCTTTCATTAAAAAGGAGCAATAGGAAGTGCAGAACTCCTTGTTAACCAATAACAAAACAAGAGGAAAGGAGTACATTACTTGTCTATAGCCGCATCATCATAATGAATTTTTCCAGACTTTCCTGCTTCTTCATCTTCACTAGCAAAAAGTTCCTTTGAACCATACCTGATTATGTCATCCAACTCTTCCTAAATTGCAGAGAGAAAAACAAAACAAACAAAAAACTTAGTAACAAACAATCAACAAATACGGACCCTTTCCCGCTAGTGTTTTAATCTTTTAGTGTCACACTAATAATCAAAGGTGTTTTCCTTGATGTTTCTACCTTCTAACTCCAATCTGTTGAGAAATACGTAAATCATGTGAATCAAGCACTATACCTGATTAATGTTTTGTGTTTTCAGTTTCCCGACGACAAGATGCTCTAGAATCATTTTCTTTTTAGTCAATTGCATCATCCTTTCTTCAATGGTGCCTCGGTTTATGAGCCTATAAATCATCACCTAAAGACAAATATAAGGCTAAATTAGTGAAACTAAAAAATACTGAAAGTGCAAGTTGAATACACTACAAGATAAAAGTTAAAACCTTATTTGTTTGGCCTAGTCGATGAGCTCTAGCCATTGCCTGAAGATCAGCATGCGGATTCCAGTCACTACAGAAGCAGAAAAAACATTTCAATCATAGGTATAAAAATGTGAAGAGATGTAAACGAAAACAGACTGTCATCACCCACATTGCATGCCTAGAAAATTTTCTTATTAGCAAAATAGCGGATAATAATTTTTCTGATCATTTTCTTGCTGTCATAGAACTAACATGTTCAAGAAAATAGCTGTTATTTGGCAAAGAAAAAAAATCCAAGTGCCTTTTTATCACTCATCACCACCCAGAACATTTACTTAAAGCATCTAACTCAATTGAAAATCAACATTATATTTCTAAATTCTCATGCTAATAAGCCAAATAGCTACTTACAGCTTGACACAATAACCATGGTAAGCGTACATACAATACCAAGAAAAGCTGATCAAACCTGTCATAAATGATTACTGTATCAGCAGTTGCAAGATTTATTCCTAAGCCACCAGCTCTTGTGGAGAGCAAAAAACAAAATCTGTTAGAGTTTTTGGCATTAAATCGATCAATGCGTATTTGCCGCTCAGCTCCGCCAACCTTTCCATCAATTCGCTCATAGTTCCATTTCTGACAAAGACAAGAAAATGAACAGCACAAATCATATAAAAGGATTTTCCTTAATTGCATATCAAAAAAAATGTGATAGAGAGAGAAAAAAGTACTTTCAAGTGCATACATCAGCGATAACAATGGTAATGATTATGGCATTTCAAGAAACACAAAAGTAATATTTGAAGGAATAAAGAAGTTATATTGCCAACAGAGTAAGTTACTTGCTTGTATTTCCTTAACTGCGTCTCTAACTAGGAAAAAGGCAGAATTGACTCTATAAGTGTCAAAATGGTATTCTACAGAAAAACAAGAATGAAAATCTACTGAAAGAGAAAGTATAAAAATTCAGATACCTTATAGGAACAGTAATCTTCAAGTAAGTCCAGCATGTGCTGAAACTGCGTGTATATAAGAACTCTGTGTCCTTGCTCTTTCAGTTTGACCATCATTTTATCTAAAAGTTGCATCTTTCCACAAGAGTCCACAAGTTTTCTTTGATACAGTTAAGAAAACGTTAATGCAAAAGTTAGCACACGACTTTAATAAGTTACTATAAGCGAATTCGGATGAAATTTTCTAGTCCATTTTGGGAAATGAGATGTTACTTGAAGGCTTCATTAGCGTTGTGAGTAATTGGTTCAACACCTTCAAGCATATAAGGATGGCAGCAAACTTTTCGTAGTTCCATCATAATGTTATTAAGGGAAATCTGAAACAGAATTAGACCAACACAAACATCAGACAAATTACAGTGGACCTGGTTTCTACCCAACTATGAGGTATACAAAGTTTTTAAAAAAAAAACTTACTTGAGCACCTCCTTTTTTTGTCAATACTTGATAATTACGGGTAAAAATAGCTTTGTAATAATCTTTTTGCAGGCTGCTCAAATCAACACGCAAAATTAGCTCCTTTTTAGGGGGCATGTCTTTCATTACGTCTTTCTTGACCCCTGCAAAAGCAATCAAAATACGACACTATGGTTAAGATCATAAAATTATTACTTTGTCAAAGATTTCTTCCGCCCGAAATTTTGAAACATACACATTAAAAGAGATGAACAAAAGGTTTTGGTTAATACTTCTGAGCAAATGTGGAGCCAACATTTTGTGCAGTCTTGAAATCTGCTCCTCTTGATTAATATCTTCGAACTCCTGCTGAAACTCGTCCAAACTTCCAAACTGCAAATATTGTGCATTCAAATAAAATGTTAGCTACATAAATTCTGTGAATTATGTGAACTTATTTAACTGTGATATTCTTGTTCTACCTTCACCATATCAAGAAAATGCATGAGCATGAAAAGTTCATCCAAGTTGTTCTGTAAAGGCACCATGCAATCATCAATCATATATTGCAATTAATCATGTAAGACACCAGTGCAGGATAATATATAAGAATTCTCATAGCAAACAGTAGCTATTACGCACAGATACAACTATTGGAAAGTATGAACTCCAGGAATCAAAATCAAATGACGAACCTGAAGTGGTGTTCCTGTCAGAAGGATACGATGGTTACTTGAATACTGTGTCAACGAAGAGAACAGCTTTGAGTCCTTATTTTTCAATCGATGGCCTTCATCAACAATCTGACCCAAGAAAATTGATACTCAGCTACATATAAGAGAGAAATAGAGACGACTAAGAGAAAGTAATGTCTTATTAGGCAACAAGAATTACCATGCACTCCCACTTAATTGGTTTCAGAACTGCTGTATCTAGGTTGATCATCTCATACGATGTGAGGAGGACATCAAACTTGATTCTTTTTTGCTTGCTTTCGCTACTGATTTGTCCAGATTTCTTTTTCTTGATCTTATTATGACTTTTCGAAAAGTAAAACTCGTGTTCTCTGATAACAGCTCGAGCTTGCGAAGTGCCAAAATACATAACCTGCCCATCAAATGACCAGGAAGACCATTTCATTAACAATAAAAGAATAAACATACCACAAGGCACAAATGGTGTGTGTATAACTGCATACATACCACATTCATATGTGGAGCCCATGTGGCAAACTCTCGCTCCCAGTTCCGCAGAGTCGATAGAGGAGCAATTACCAAATGAGGAATGAGGTTCTCTTCAAAAAGTGAAGCTAAAAGGGCAATACTTTGTATTGTTTTGCCTTTAACAGGAAAAATCTCAAAACATTATAGAAATGGAAAAAAAAAGCCTCTTACAATAGATGAAAATATCTATGTGACCACCCGAGTGGGATAACTGAATAATTACCTAGCCCCATTTCATCAGCAAGGATTACGTGCGTCTGCTTTGACCATGAGAACCGCAAAAAATTAAGTCCCTCCAACTGGTACGGATGCAACAAGCCTTCAATAGCAGAAAGCAAATAAATCATAGCATCTTTAAGTATCAAAGATGGGAAACATTTATAGTATATGAGGTTAAGGTGATCCAAATACCTTTGAGGAATTCAGGAGTATGATCAAACTGTTGAAAGTCTTTGGGATTTCTTTTATGGTCAACATCTTTACTTCTGCAAGTTCTAGAATTTACATCCTTGAACCTTTGAATTTCATTCTGGAAGGTTGAGATGTCTGATTCTGACTCCCAGTAACATTCATCATACGATAGCTCTTTATATTTAACAAGATATTCCAGCTCACCATCTTCTTCTCTATATAATATAAGAAAACAATGAAACTGTCACAAATCCTGATTCAGGAAACAACCAAGGCAATGGTAACTTAAAAATAAATAAAACAAAGGTAAGCAGGTCATTTATCATGTTTCATAGACCCCCAAAAGCTCGGTAACCTCTTCTTTCTAATCGAGAATAAATTTGGCAGAAAAAACATCTAAATGTATTTTGATAAATCAGCACCTCTGCCAGAGGTACACTTTTTAGAGAATGGGACTATGGTGAAAAGAAGTAAAAAGAAAGTTGGCAAATAAAAAAACCTGCAGGCAAGAATCCGATCAACAGTGGTCCACTCAGGACGAATGGGAACAAAATAATCTTCATTGTTATTGATTGATTCCATTTGACGGTGAAAGTTGTTAACTCTGGTTTTTAAACGATGATTGGACTTATACGCCTTCTGGAATTCCTCCTCAGGCACCCTATAATTAGTGAAGAAATCATTTTTTATCATATTCACAGACAAGAAGCATGTCTTAGATATTAATAATTAATAGAAAACAAACACGCAGTAAGTACCAAGTGCAATGAAGGTATGATAATCCCTTCCACTTGACGAGATATTGTTTCACATAAATTGGCTTTGATGCCGCATCGGAGGAATCTGGTTCATTAAGTTTTGTAGGACGCATTTCACAGTCCAATATCTTATCTATCTCATTAAGAGGACTAACCTGCAAACGTAAAAAAGAAACAATTTCTTCCATGTAAGAGAATATAACCCACAGCATCCTAAACAAAAATTGATGGACGGTAATCAAAATCTTACGCATTCAGGGCATCTCCAATTCTCCACGGAAGCATCTTTAAGAGGTGGAACTAAGCATTTACCATGGAACTCGTATGTGCATGTATTACAGCTTATAAGATTTGCACTTTCCCCACAAGCTTGGCATGCATTTTCTTTCTGTGCTTTCACAGTAACAACAACAAAGAAGTATAAAATATACAGTACTAAAACCAGTAAAAGCTGAAAAAATAAGCTCGAGACTAGAACAAACCGCGTCAGTTCTGACAATAGCTTCAACTTGCTCAAGAGTCCGATCTTTTTTAGGAAGAAAGTCATCATCATCAGAATCATCTAGGTTATAAACTGGTTTCCTATCCGTTCGCATACGAAGCCTCTCCACCAAGCTACTCATTTTGCTGCAAACAAACATGTTCTCCCATCAAATGGGAAATTGGGAATAGATGATATAAATAACAATCGGTTCAGAGCCGGTTCTGAGGCTGTGCAACCTGTGAAATTAGGGTTTCTACTGGATACAACATTCTATAATTGAGCTTTGCTACTTAAATCATCCCAGTAAAATTTACGATTCTCAATCTAAAAACTTAACAATTATATCTCGAACTTGTACAATATAAGAGGAGCAACTAGATTTACCAATCTCTTTACTTTAATTCTGATCGAGTTTGAAATGGACAAAAACCAAACTTGGAAGATCGAAGAAGCTTAAAAGAGAAAGAGAAACCACAAACAAGTAAGAAAAACCCTAACCCAAACCACACAGCAAAAACGAAACAAAGAAAAATCAATTGAGTTTTCCAATGCAAGTACCCAGAACTCAAATTAACAATCCATTCATGCAATTCACGAAAAGATCAAAACTTTGAAAAAACCCAAACTCGACATTTTTCAAAACTTAGTTTGTATAAAAACAAAAATTGAAAGATAGTAACTTAATTTCATAGAAGTCGAAAGCAATTTACTTGTTACAGATTGAGTAAAATGAAGCAAATAAGAGTGGAAGTGAAAGAGACGAACCTTGAAATTTTGGGATCTGTTTGGAGGAGGAGAAATAATCTCCGAAACCTGAAAATCAGACACGGTTCGGATTCAAACCGATTTACAAGTACAGCCTTGTTCTACTTAACTTAGGGTTAGTATCCTTCTTAAGGCAGTAAGTTAGCTCCAGTTAATTACCATCACAAGATAATTAAAGAAGTTTTGTTCAAAAAATATCATCAAATTTATTCTTTTTTTTTTTGGAATGAAAACTTTCCAAGTCAATCATACAACCTAGTCACCCGCAATACATTTTTTCTGCATATCGTCGACTTGTCCTTGGTATAATCTGTTACAAAACTAACGGTGGATTCAAAACGACGTCGTTTTAATACTTTAAAAAACTAACACGATGTTTTGTAACTTAAAAAAACTACATGATATCTTATCTTCTCCTATAACAAAACAAAAAAATGTATTTGAATCTCTTTCAAATCTATCATCGCCGCTAACCCATGCCAATCCCCTCTCTCCATCGTCCATCATTGTCCCCTCGATCCTTTCTCCGCCACAGCTCTCCGTCATGCTACCGTTGTCTGGTTCCGAATCCATGACAACATTTATCTTAACTCCGTCAACGACGAGTGCGTTTCCGTTTTAAAACGGAAGCAAAGATAGAGACGGCAATAAAAGAGAAATACGTTGAATTCAAGTACTTATGGGAAAGCACTCTTTATCATTGGATGATTTACCTTTCAAAATTGAAGATTTGCCGTCAAATTACGGAATTTTCAAGGACAAAATCTAGAAATTAGAGATTGGGAATATTAGGTTTAGACATTTAGAAAAAAGTGGAAAATTGTGGGTTTGGATCGAATTCTCTCATTGGTGACGGCCCTACGGAAGAATATATTACGGAGTATTAAACAACAATGAGCCTGCAGCGATTAAAAAGCTGGATTCCAACAAACAGCCTGACAATGAATTCCTTGCCCAGGTTTGGTAGTTTTGCTGGAAATATTAACTATTGATTTCTGAATTATGTCACATTGTCTGATAAATTTGACTGCTTTCAGGTTTCCATGGTATCTAGGCTGAAACATGATAACTTCGTTAAACGTCTTCGTTACTGTGTTGATGGGAATTCACGGATACTTGCGTATGAGTTTGCCAAAAATGGATCTCTTCATGATATGAGAATGTTGAATTGCATAGATAAAATGTTGAAACTTCGGATCACATAAACGGAAAGATACAAAGAGATTGAATATTATTAAACAACCGATGTGAGAATATTATTAAACGCAAACTCAACTTTTCTCCTTTTCGTAGAAATAAACTCTTTTTGCTTCAACACTTCAACTTCTTTATCATAGACTAAGTCCATATAAAATGACAGTCATTTAATTTTGACTTTTTATCTATGAAAAAAAAAACACAATGTTTTTGATACTAATCTACTTCTATATTTTGGTTCATAAGACAAAAAACACAACTTCCTAAAATATAATTATATCTACTTACAATTCATATTGTACTTAGTAACACCCAATATTACTAAAAAAGAAATTCCAGTAAAGTTTTATATACGAATAAAATACGTTATCATCTTAATTTGTAGGCTAAGAGAAGCTTTGAAAAAACTCTTCCTGCAGGATATAGCCATATAGGCTATCTACCTTGAGATCATATAGATTCCATTCTTACATTTTTAACTAGACTTTTTTTATAAGAAATGAAATAACTAGTTTTCAGATTGTATTTGTATGTTATATTTCATTTTTCATGATAATCTTTCTTAACTAATCGATTATAGCCCAACCAATTAAAAAAAAAAGAATAGTTTCCATTTTACTTTTTGTATCTGATCAAAATTGTTAGATGAAATATCAGGGAAACTATAGACCCTTTTCTCATATATAAAAATCAAAAGAGAATTTCGTTCAAAAAGGAAAAAAATATATATAAAAGAGAAGAAAATGAGATAAAAAGAGCAACGAAATTTTAGAAACCTCTATAAATAGGCATTCTTCAACAAACTCAAGCTTCACTTGAAAACTCTTAACTACATCTTATTCTTGTAACACTTATTTCGTTAATTAACTAACACTAAAAACAAATGTCGTCCATTGGAGCAAGTTACGCACACCTACAAGTCATGCAGAAGAAGCAGAAGGAGAAAATGAAAAAGATAGACAAGGGGAGAAACTCCGGCCACGACGAAGCTCTTAGTCTCGCTGTCGAAACCTTTTTAAATTCCTCAAATATAATTGTATCTATTTATAATTTCTAGTGTACCTAGTAACACCCAATATTACTAAAATTTAAATTTAAATTTCTTTACCGTCTGATTGTTAGACCGTTCATGGTCTGTGGTTGATGTGAGGGTTGCGTCTGCGGTGGTGGGGAAGGCTGCGGCGAGCAGAGAAGGTTGCAGTGGCGAGAAGATTGAGGTGGTGAAGAAGGTTGCGGTGGTGAGGAAGGATCACCTCCGCGGTGTCGGCGTTTACGGCTGAGGCAAGGCTCTCTGGCAAACACGCACTCGTAGCCTCTTTTCGAGTCTGACTTTTTCCTCCTCCTCTAGCTTTTGGTGCCATTCTAATCCTACACACATCAATTCTAAAATTAACCACAAAACTCAAAATTTTCTCACAAATTTCGAGCAAGGGACAAAGCTTACAAGTTTCAGGATTTATGTGGTCTAACGGCTCGGCGGTGGAGATAAAATTGGCAGCGGAGCAGCGGCGGAGTTGGAAAACCTAGGTGAAAATTTTGCGATTTTGGGAGCAGTAAAAGAAGAGCCGAGCCCGACGAAAAATAAAAAGAAAAAATTCGCGAGGATAGTTGGGATCGTGGGTCCGATTTCTGTGGAGATCTTGGGTCCGATTTCTGTGGGGATTCATCGTGGAAGGTAGGTCCGATTTCTATGGTTATCCGACATAAATTGGGTGGGGGTCCGGCTTGAAGTCGGATCCAAATCTTGATGCAATTAAATTATGGGCTTCATATTTAGGCCCACTCAATTGGACGGGTCTTCGACATCAAGAGATCATGTCCATAGTTTTTTCGTAAATAAGTTAAACTTGCAAAATTTAATTGTCTTTTTACTCATTTAAGCATTTAAACTAAATCGAAATGGAAATAGAAAATAGATGGAGATCATTTCGGAATTGGATTTTGGAAATAAGGTCAATTCAGCAATTGATCCTTATCTTCCCCCAAAATCAAACAAAAAAATGTATTCGAATCTCTTTCAAATATACCATCGCCGCTAACCCATTCCAATGCCCTCTCTCCATCGTCCTTCATTGTCCCCTCGATCCTTTCTCCGCCGCAGCTCTCCGTCGTGCTACCGTCGTCTGGTTCCGAGTCCATGACAACGATTATCTTAACTCTGCCAACGACGAGTGCATTTCCGTTTTAAAGCGGAAGCGAAGATAGAGACGACAATGAAAGAGGAATACGTTGAATTCAAGTACTTCTGGGGAAGCACTCTCTATCATTTGGATGATTTACTTTTCAAAATTGAAGATTTGCCGTCTAATTACGGAGCTTTCAAGGACAAAGTATATAAATTAGAGATTAGGAAGATTAGGTTTAGGCATTTAGAAAAAGGTGGAAAATTGTGGGTGCTTCTATATTTTATATATGAAAAAGAAAACACAATGTTTTTGCTACTAATCTACTTCTATATTTTGGTTGATAAGACAAAAAACACAACTTCCTCAAATATAACTATATCTACTTACAATTCCTAATGTACCTAGTAACACCCAATATTACTGAAAAAGGAAATTCCAGTGAAGCTTTGTATAAGAATAAAATACGTTATCATCTTAATTCGTAGGCTAAACCTAATTTTTCACCTTTTCTAAATGCCTAAACCTAATCTTCCTAATCTCTAATTTCTAGACTTTTTCCTTGAAAGCTCCGTAATTTGACAGCAAATCTTCAATTTTGAAAGGTAAATCATCCAAATGATAGAGAGTGCTTCCCAGAAGTACTTGAATTCAATGTATTCCTCTTTCATTGCCGTCTCTATCTTCGCTTCCGCTTTAAAACGGAAATGCACTCGTCGTTGGCAGAGTTAAGATAATCGTTGTCATGGACTCGGAACCAGACAACGGTAGCACGACGGAGAGCTGCGGCGGAGAAAGGATTGAGGGGACAATGAGGGACAATGGAGAGAGGGCATTGGAATGGGTTAGCGGCGATGGTAGATTTGAAAGAGATTCGAATACATTTTTTTGTTTTGTTTTGGAGGAAGATAAGACATCATGTAGTTTTTGTTAAGTTACAAAACATCGTGTAGTTTTTTAAAGTGTTAAAACGACGTCATTTTGAGGCCACCGTTAGTTTTGTAACAGATTATAACGGGGTCACCTCGACGATATGCGGAAAAAATGTATTGCGGGTGACTTTGAAGATTATATGATTGACTTGCACAAATTTAGGATGAAGTTTTTTCTTGCAAAAAATGAATAGGTTGATGATTTTTCTTGAACAAAACCCTAATTAAAACCATTACTTTCCCTTTTTTTTTTACTTTTCGACGATTAAAATAAAAATCATTACTCTCTCTCTCTCTCTACATTACCCATCATTGTCAATTTATAATTTAGTACTAGGACCCTCACTAAATTTATAATTTAGTACTAGGACAGTACTAGGAGATCGTAGGTGCAAAATTATATTTGTAAAAGAAACTTCTTTTATATTTAAATTTAAATATAATTTATTTATAAATGATGAATGATGTTATATGTATATTTTTCTAAACTAATCAAAATATTTCTAACAATTTGATTAGGGGTGTTAAATTGGATTTAGATTTGCTTTTAATTTGGGTTATTTCATTATATAACCTAGACATATTTATTTCGGAAAGGAAAACCATCTCGTCTACTATCTATCAAAAGTCTTTTATCTCATAACCGTTTTTTTTAAAATAATTATTTGTTCGGTAATTTTAACAAAAAAATAGCCGTTCGGCAATGTTTATTATAAGAGATTGAATAAAAGTTTTAGACAGAATACATGTATTCCCCCTATGAATATTTAATTTTTATAAAATTAATAGAAATTATCCAAAATTTTATATTCTCAAAAAATTTCTAAATATTTTCAAAATTTACTTGAAATTCTTAAAATATTCATTTCGATATGGATCATTACTCGTCTCATAGTCAACTCTTATCAAAATTAAAGATAATTTGAAAATTAAATTTACCAATCCAAATTTTCCGATCGTACCATTACCTAAAATTTGTGTCCCATTTTTTTATCGAAAATCGTTCGACTAATAATTTTTGTCACCCAAATTATTTGTTCACGTTTCATACCCACTATCTGTTAAAAGACATTTTTCACCATTTTGGTATATTCAAGTGTTTTACATTTAAACAAACCTTAAGAATATAAAGCATTTATTGATACAATATGATGTTATGTGATCAATAACCAAAAATTTTGATTTCCCCCTTTCTAATTTAGATGTTATTGATCTTATATGAACACAAGTTAACATAATCATAACCTTTCTAATACAAATTGCAAAACTTAAAATAAAATTCAATATAGTTGCATTACAGTTATACATAGTTGTACCTTGACATAAATGAACACAAAATAGTATTTCTAATACAAATAACCAAGTATTTTAGGAACCAAACCCATGAGAACTTTTGGAGGTAGGGATTAAATTGACCATGATAATCTTCATGCAAAATTGATGCTACTAACTGTTGCATGTCTTTCCTTGTATTTGTGCTTGTACTAATAGCCCGAGAGCATGTATGCATCTTGTTGTGAGTTCTTATAGAGAAAAACTTTGAATTTTAAAGTTTTACAGCATGTAACATCCACTTGCAACCCCTTTATGCCCATCTCCTTCTCTTTCTCGTTCTTCTTCTCCTTTTTCTACAACATGTGTGAGATGATCGTATTCATACATCCTCTCTTAAAACATGCTCACACTCCTGATTTTTCACAACATCTTCCACAACCTCCACATGCAAAATACTCCCACATTTATCATCCGCAAATGTCATCAAATAGCCAAAAAATTCTTCATTATTCGAGATAAATGATGGTCTTCGCTTAGGATCCGCTTGCCGAATATAACTCATTTTCAGCTTCGTAGTAGCTTCATCCCTCATCATCTTCCTGCATATGTTAAGAACCAACTCAGAATAAGTGACTTCCTCTATAGATATCTTCATCACTATAGTGTAAATTCAATATTCACTTTGAATCCATTCCATATAACCTTCGTTATTTGAATAATATCCTCCATATCAGAATGTATGATTGTGCATCGAATATTATTTATTTTCTCCTGAAAAATAATAAAATAACACTGGATATTAGTTATCCGGTAGTCTCAGTAGTACGACAGTTGTACCAGTCTTACTAAATGTACACAGTCATACCAATTTTACTAAATGTGCATAGTTGTATCAATTGTACTCGTTCTATGTAACTTTGTGTTTACAAACGGTTATGATTTCTGTCTACCTACGAATCAGTATGATTTAACCACCATAATTCATAAAATACCAGCTATTAATAATGTAAGACAAAACTAGTTTAATAATCCAAAGTGCACACATAAATAAAAATTGAAATTTTAAATATATCATAATTTTAATACCCATGAACTTTGTTATTTCAACCTCTCAAATAGCTTCTTACCCACACAAAACAACAAAAAATCTATAACATAATAAGAATAGAAAAAGAAAATCACCTCACATGAAGCTTCCAACAATGGAGCAATGGTGGTTTTGGAGATATTCTCGCTGCAACGAAGAAAAAAAAGAATATGATTTTTTCACACATGACTACATATTATTGGTCCAAATTTAATTTTCACAATAAATTTTCACTAATAAAAATCTACCACATTTATTCTCTCTCCTCCATCTCACCCAACTTTTTTTTTTAATTAAATTTTTTTTGAAATAATCATTATTTTATTTAGAAAGAGGGTTAGTTTTGGTAATTGACTTAATAGGAGACATGAGTGATTAATGAAGGATTATGTAAAAATATTCTTTTAATAAAGGGCATCTGAGATTAAAAAAATCCCTTCGATCTCTTGTTTTAGGGTTTTCGGTTTTCAGATTCGTTGCTAGAACTGAGCAAAAGATAGGCACCTCGTCAAATTTCTTAGAAGGCTCAATATAAATTTATTACGGCCCATTAGTAACCCATATCCAAAATCATAAGCACTATATTAGATGATGAATTATGTGGGATTGCAAGAGAGTGGGATTGAATGATTATAAGTGAGTGTAAAAAAAAAGAAAAAAATAAAATTTGCAATTAGCTGGTGTAGACAAAACGATGTTGTCAAAATCTATCAAAAAGTTTTTTTTGATGTTTGTGAATATGAGATTGAGTATAAAAAAAGAATACAAGAGTAAACAGACAATGAACTTGAGACAACAATGAAAACTCTAATAACTTTTGTACTCAAAAAGCTAGTAGATGATGTTAAGTAATATCTCTCGAGGAATCAAACCCAAATGCTTGCAAATGCTTCTTCCAAAGCTCTCCTCTTGCTTATATCTAAAGAAAATCCTCCAGCCCGTGGAGCTCTTTCTGCTTTGAGTCTCATTATGGCTTCATCTTCCACAGAGTAACGTTGATGCTCTGCTCCTCCTATAGGTACAGGTTGTGGGCCCATTCCCGTTGGTCGTGCTCATTCCCGTTGGTCGTACTCATTCCCGTTTCCGTGAAGCCTGACTACCGTATGCAGTTCCAGCCGTAATCCCATGGTTTGACGACTTCAAATTCATAAACAAGCAAAAAGGTTTCAGCTTTGTCAGGAATCTTCAGCTTGTCGATTTGAAAACTATTAGAATATAAGATATTCTCTGTGTATACACTTTGATAGTTAGCTATATTTTCTTGGGATATCCTTGATTCTCTGTAACAATGTAATCTATATATTTAGTGACGAATACAGAGCCTCGACAACAAGGATTATCAAAATATCTTTAATGGTATCAGAGCCTGATCCGATACCCTAAAAAAAATGGCCGCCTCTGTTTTCTTCTCTTTTCCTCTCTGTTTTCATCATTCACCACTGTTTTTCCCTTTCATTCCCTTATGTTCGCTTGATCGTTTCACACCTCACTAATGGCGGCCATCTCCACAACTGAAAGAGCTTATGGAGTTACCAATATCAAATCACACATCCATGTTGTGCATGATCTTGAGGAGTCGAATTATGATGTCTAGCGAGAATTGTTCCTCATTCACTGTATTTGCTTTGATGTTGTTGGACACATCGACGGCACCTCACTCCCAGCCAAATATGCCGACACTACGTGGAAGAAACAAGATGGTCTCGTCAAGCTTTGGCTCTACGGAACTCTCTCGCCAAAATTGTTTCAAGCATCGTTTGTCATAGGCTTAACATCATGCGATATTTGGTTAAGGATTGCGAACCAATTCAGGAGCAACAAAGATGCAAGGGAAATTCGACTTGATAATGAATTGCGCACCAAAGAATAGGTGATATGAAAGTGGATGACTATTGTCGTGAATGAAGAAGCTAGTCGACTCACTCAGCAATGTAGACATCCATGTTCAAGACAGAACTTTAGTGATGTACGTAATGAATGGTTTAAATGTCAAGTTTGATAACATCATAAACGTGATCAAACATCGTCAACCGTTTCCGTCCTTTGATGATGCAATGGCAATGCTGCATGATGAAGAGGATCAGCTTAAAAAGGTGGTGAAAGCTAATCCAACTCATACTGATCATTCCTCTTCATCAATTGTTTTAAATGCAGCTGAGGCTCAACCAATTAACATTTTCCAGCGACCTCAAACCCATCAATTTCATAATCGAGGCAGAGGAAGAGGTAACAAAACTCGTGGCAGATGACGCTCCTCTTTCAACTCACCTCGACATCAATACACAACCTCTCTGTATCCCAGCTGGAACCCACCGTACTAGCCTCCGTCTTATCCGTGGTAACAACCTCCATGGGGATATCAACAACAAATGCCTCAAAATAGTCAGAATTATGGAGTTCTCGGTTGAAGGTCGTTATATCCATCCCCTTCCAATTATAACCAACACGGACTTTGAGGAAATCTAGTTTTTGTTCGTCGTTTCACTAAAGATAATTATTGCTCAATCGAGTTTGATATTTTTGGTTTTTCTATTAAGGATCTTCACACCAATAAGACTCTTCTCCGCAGTGACAGCACCAGAGACCTTTATTCTATTTTTTCTTCTTCTGTAAATAAAAGCCCAGATTCTCCTTCGGAATTTCTTACTTAAAGCTTCGATTTCTGGCATCGTCACCTAGCTCACCCTAGCAACGACACTGAAGACTTTTATTTTAGCTTCTCAGTTTCAATGTAAAAAAAAAACACAGCCTTCTTCTTGTAGTGCGTGTCAGCTTGGTAAACATATTAAGCTCCTTTTATATTCGTCAAACTTAGTTGTTTCTTCTCCATTTGAAATTATTCATTCTAATTTGTGGACCTCACTAGTTTAAAGCCACTATGGAATCAAATATTATGTTTTTTTCTTTATCAATTCTCAAATTTTCTTTGGGTTTATCCACTTCACAGAAAGAGTGAAGTTTTTGGCAAATTTACACAGTTTCAAAAATATGTCAAAACTCAATTCAGTAAGGACATTTAATCTCTTCAATGTGATAATGATGGAGAATATAACAACAGTGAGTTTCACGATTTCTTTGCCTCCAAAGGAATCAAATTTTGTTTCTCTTGTCCTTATACATCACAGCAGAACGGGCAATCCGAACGCATGATACAGACTATCAACAATGAGGTTCACATTCTTCTCATTCAAGCTAATTTTCCCATGTCGTTCTGAGTTGAAGCCTTAAATGTTGATGTTCACATACTAAATCTCTTACCGTCAGCTTTCATCGAAGGTAAAATTCCATTTTCTATTCTCTTTAATAATCACCTTCTTATTCACATCTTTGGGTGTTTGGTTCTCTTTGTTATCCACACACTAATCAGTTCAACAAGCTTGAACCAAGATCCACACCTTTTGTCTTCCTCGGCTATCCTCTGCTTCATCAGGGGTATGATACACGACTTTTAAACCCAAAGATAAGACTGCAAGTGTAAAGAAAAAAAAGTAGTATATAAGGGATCAAATCCTCAGGGACCAAGGTTGCGATATGAGTATATCGAAAGAATGCTAAGGTAAGACGAAAAGAGAGTTGTTTGATTGATTATGAAACTAAAGAAAACAATAAAACGTAAATAACGATGTAAATCAATGGACTAAAAATTCTAGGCTTTAGAGAATTCTCCGAAAATTAGAGATCACGAACCAGACAACTATTTAGGGCATTCATTACGAACTATCTTGAACTCAAACAGAAACGTCTAATCAATCCATTGTCATGACATCAATTACTATATCTAACCACCTAAGTTTCTAAACTATCATTTGAACTTAAAATCCTAGACAAACATTAACGATTAGATTCAATATGTTCACGTATCGCAATAGCATGAGCTTTTGTTGGCTAAGGACAATACGCTTATTTATGTTCTATCCATCAACCTATAAGTTTTTGGAGAATATGTTCAACTTAAGATCAAACTAGGTGATCAATTTAGTCTAAGCAATTAGAACAACAATGGATGAAGATATGATAAGATGATTACATATCTATGTCTAGTTCAATGATTCATAATTCCTTTGAAAACTCTAACCTAACTAGAGGATTACTAAGCCATGGAAGTGGATGAACAACCAAAGCTTGATGAAGAACTAATAACAACCCAATATAACACCAAAAGATATCTCTTAACAATATGTCTCAAATAAAAGAAATCATAGCCTAAATAATGGCTTAAAACAAGTATTTATAGGTACAAACTCTTCTAGGTACGAAATTTTAAACAAATTAGGAAAATAATAGAAATTTCCATTTTTTCTGCAGCAGGTCGATTGGACTGTACATATCGATATGGTCTAGATCTGTCAATCTGGTCCGGACAGGTCGATCTAATTTCTCACGGCACTTTGGGATCGATTGATCTTATTCCTCACGCCATCTTAGCTCTGCGCATGCTTCATCCGCTAATCAGACCAGACCGTTTTCACAAAAATCGTCATAACTTTTGAACTCACTGTTGGATCGACTGCAAACCACTTCCAAATGAAAGAGAATTCAAAGATCTATCTTATGTCCAAACTGTAGCTAAATCCTTCGGTGGTAAGTGCCTAAACAAACAATGAACTTCAGACGTCTGTGCATAATTCTGTATCTTTTTCTCCAAATCTTGCTCCCAAATGCATTAGAACTCTTCCTACCATGATTTGACATGATAAAACTAAGATTCTAAAACACATATTAAATCTAAGTAAAAATTCGTTAAAAACCCAACATATCAATTCCCCCAAACTTGAATCCTTGCTTGTCCTCAAGTAAGAACAAACAAATAAAGACAAGTTAGAAGAAAGTTTTGAAAACGGAAACTAATGCATTTCTTTAGACTCCAGAGTGCTGAACTTCCAATCCTTGAGAACTTAGAACAGGTCAAAGAACTAGTTACTACTACATGTACTTTACCATAAGCATAACAAACAATACCTTACTTCTAGTCCCCAGAATCCTAAGGAATCTCTGAAATCTATTGTCGACCCTTTAACATTCATTGAATTCTCTGTAATGTGCAGTCTCACAAACGGATTATCAATCACAACAAGTGCTTGGAATGGATGGCTAGTTTGATGGTGCCTGAAGTGTTTAGGTTCTCTGATGATGAAGATGGATGCAAATCATGGCACAAAATCACAGTAAGACGAAGACCAAATGTTGATACATAACCCCATGAACTTTAGAATCTCTATAAAAGTTCTATAAATGTCCTAAACAAGTGGAAATGGTGCTTAAGATAAAACATTAAACACATAAGACTTTATTCTGCTTCCTTCTTTGTCTTTTTTCCCTTCTCATGTTTTCTTTCTTTTCTTTTTCCCTTTTTATTATTTTTTTTTCTTTTTTTTATATTCTTTTCTTTTTTTTCTCGAGAAGGAGAAGTCAGAACCAGTCCTACTCATACATTACATGCACCAAAGACAACTCAACCAATATCATTTTAATTAAAAGAGAGCATTAAACTTACTAGAGGTTTTGTTTCTTTTTTTTATATTCTTTTCTTTTTTTTTCTCGAGAATGAGAAGTCAGAACCAGTCCTAGTCATACATTACATGCACCAAAAACAACTCAACCAATATCATTTTAATTAAAAGAGAGCATTAAACTTACTAGAGGTCCTTGGAATGAAAAGGTGTGTCAGTCCACATAATCCGTAGTTTTTGTACTTGATTGCACATGATAGTGATGAAATAGAAGACATGTGGTCTGAATGAAACGATAAGGATAATTTGTGCTACCAAACTAAAGATGAGTTTGGCCATTCAAAATTCTGAAAATAGTGGTAGAAATTTGGAATAGAACTCTAATGTTGTGATCCTTGTGCAATATCAATCCCCTAAGTGAGAAGATTATATCATGTTAAAGGTCCTATAAGATAGAGTCAACGTAAGATCATTCATATTTCCAAAAGATAGAGAACTTCAAGTAAGTTGATCCACCGATGGTGTTTCCAATCTTCGTATGCTGAGAACAATCACTGCTAAAAGTCTATGGAAAGTTAGTCAACACCAACTAAAATCCAAGAACAACATAATAATATTTACTAAATTTGACTCGATAAAACGACACAAAGACTCCAAAAAAAAAAAAAAACGTTAGTCCCACAAGTACCCTCCCCAGACTTACTTCACACCGTCTCGGTGTGAAAATAGGCTTTAAGAAAGGGCACGAGAAAAAAAAATAGTATAATGATAAAAATAAAATAAAATAACCATAAAATAAATATGTACCAGTGGGTTGCCTCCCACCAAGCGCTTGTTTAACGTCACGAGTTTGACTGTAGTAACGTCTAGACTTTAGGAGAATCCTTAGAAGGATCTGGGTGTGGTGGGGTGAGTTGAGATGTGGTCCGCGTGATTGCTTGTCATGTAGATCCAGCTTCAGAACCTTAGTCATCATACCATCTACAACTACTTGTCCTTTGTCTTTAAGCTCTGGAATGATGATCATTTTGACTTTAGAAAAAAGTCTAGACTTACCTTAGCATTTTAGTCGATACTCAGTGGTATCATCAACACATCACCGTGGTGTCAAAGTGATTTGAGAACTTTTCAGCACTCTTCCAGACTTAGACTTATCTCTCTTATTGACATTTTCCTCAATGTCAACATAAGAAGCATAATCCTTGCTAGGCTGTGTGCATACCATTTTGTCTATGTTTGAGAGACAGATTCTCTTGTTAGGTAAGTCAATTACAGCTCATGTGGTAGCAAGGAAAGTCCTTCCTAGAATCAAGAGCATGTGTTCATTCTTGCTAGTCTCGATAACCTGAAAATCAGTAGGAATTAAGCAGTTCCCAATTTGTACCTGAAGTCTGAGATGCAGCCTTGCAGAGTTGATTTTGTGGCATCCGCAAAATAGAAAGTCATGTGTGAAGGTTGTTTAGAATCAATCCCCAAAGACTCAGCAAGTTTTACTGACATGACATTCACAATGGACTCATAATCACATAGAGAATCGTCAAACTTAATGCCAAAAAGGGAGCATGGTACAACGAAATCTCTTGGATCCATTAGTTTGGGATATACCTTAATTTATAGGGCTAGAGCAGGTTGTTTACATTTTGGATAAGGTACTTTAGGAAGATAAACAGGTGTTGTGGAATAATGGACCGCTTGAGTGGTAGAAGAGAGTGATGTCAGGTGATAAGATCGATCGATTTGGGAGTGGATCGATCGATCTGAAATATTACGGCTGTACTAGGCTGGTGGAGATCGATCAATCTGGAAAGGTGTGGATCGATCTAAAGATTGGATTAATCGATCAGGATTTTGGATCGATTGATCTGAAATGTTATTGTGGAGATGGTCATGATTGGATCGATCGATCATAGATGGGACCGATCGATCTGGCTGGCTCTCAGGCTGATTGAGACCGATCGATCGGTCTGGTTGATGAATCGATCAATCCAGTGAGTTGATCGACCTATTCGGAGATGTGATCGATCAATCTTGTGAGTGGATCGATCAATCTAAAGCAGGTACATAGATTAAATACTCAAATTTCTATTCATTATCAGCCATTCTATCACTTAGCTCTTTTTGATCTTCCAAAAACTTTTTTAATATGAGTTCAAGTCTAATCTCCTGGTGAGATTGTGTTTGTTCCTTGACCCTGTGTACATTACCTCTTGAGCAACCAAATCCGTCTTTATTCCTAGGATTTTGCTCCCCCTTCGATAGAAGGACTCCTTGTTGTCGTTTCATTGCTTATGCAGTCTGAGCAACTTGAGTATCAAGCAGTTTTAGATGAGAGTGGACAGCTTCAAATTTACCATTAAACTCGATATTATATTGTCCACTTTGGCATTGATCTCATTCGTGGATTTCTGTTGAGAAACCAGGAGTTGCTGCATAAGAGTCTTGAGTTCTCCTTGAGATTCATTAGCAAAGGTTGAAGGTTGTTGGAATAGTTGTCCTTGCTGAGGATAGACCTGATGTTGAGAATTCTTGACTTTTTGTGCTGCGATATGATAGATTGGAGTGACTTCTATGTTCTGATTGAACCCTCTATTCTGCACATACCCATGTTCTTGCACATAGTTAACATCCCTAGACTCATCATTATGTCTCTCAACAATGCCCTGGAAGCAAACCGCATATAATAAATCTTCACATTGATGCACACCTATTTGATTAGCCTTGAGCAACAAATTTACTCAGGACAATAGTTGTTGGAACTTGCAGCCAAATTCTCTATAAGCTTGTAAGCGTATGTGATACTCTGAGTCATAAAATTCCCTGTTAATCGCAACGTTAAGAGCATTTTTGTAATCCCAGTCAATACCATCATAGAAGATGCTAAGAATCTGCTCCTCTTGAAGACCCATGATGATGACACTATGCGATACTCTTTGAATCTTTCCAACGCTTCACAGAATGACTCTCCGAAAAGCTGTCTGTAGATTGCAATCTTATTCCGCAAATCGGCTGTCTTAGACTTGGTGTAAAAGTGGTTGAGAAAAACAGTTGTGCATTCAGCCCAAGACCTTAAAGAACCAGCTAGTAATGAATTAAGCCACCTCAAAGCCTTGACCGCTAAAGAGAAAGAGAACAACTTACATCTAAAGTAATCTGCGGGTACCTCATTAGACTTTGTTGTGCTGCAGATTTACTCTAGGTTCTTTATATTATCGATTGGGTTCTCAGTCGGTAACCCATGGAAGAGATGCTGCTTCACCAATGCAATTAGCTAAGACTTGATCTCATAATCCTGTCATGCAATCTCTGGTGAACATATAGAAGCTCTGTTCTGATATAACGTATGAGGAGTGTCAACGTCCCCAATAGTATGCTGTTGAACTTACTGTTGTTCTTGTTAATGCAAATGTTGTTGTAAATCTTAGAGTTGAGCAGCTGCAACGGCTTAAGCATTAGCGAGTGCATTGTTGTCGATGTTATCACCCATGTCGGCTAGTTTCAACTTTTTTCCTTGCTCTGTTATTAGCTCGCTCTATTCTTGCTAGCTCTTGATTAGTTAGATGCAGAAGATCTTCAGAACCATCACTTCTCATCTACATGCACCTGAGAAACAAAAACAAGCAAAACTAAAGCGTAACTAGTAAATCTTAGACTAAGATTTAGTCTTAGATTCGAAGGTAACAATTGATCCCCGACAACGGCACAAAAAACTTGGTACATGAGTTTTAAACCCAAAGATAAAACTACAATTGTACAAAAAAAGAAGCAGTAGTATATAAGGGATCGAATCCTCAGGGACCTAGGTTGCACTACGATTCTATCAAAAGAATACTAAGCTAAGACAAAAAGAGAGTTGTTTGATTAATTATGAAACTAAAGAAAGCAATAAAAAGTAAATAACGATGTAAATCAATGGACTAAAAGTGCTAGGCTTTAGAGAATTTTCCGAAAATTAGAGATCACGAACCAGACAACTATTCAGGGCATTCATTATGAACTATCTTGAACTCAAACAGAAACGTCTAATCAATCCATTGTAGTGGCATCAATTACTATGTCTAACCACCTAAGTGTCTAAACTGTAATTTAAACTTAAAATCCTAGACAAGCATTAACGATTAGATTCAATATGTTCACGTATCGCAATAGCATCAGCTTTTGTTGGCTAAGGACAATACACTTATTTATGTTTTATCTATCAACTTGTAAGTTTTTGGAGAATATGTTCAACTTAAGATCATAAACTAGGTGATCAATCTAGTCTAAGAAATTAGAACAACAATAGATGAAGATATGATAAGATGATTCCATATCTATGTCTAGTTTAATGATTCATAATCCCTTTGAAAACTCTAACCTAACTAGAGGATTACTCAGCCATGGAAGTGGATGAACAACCAAAGCTTGATGAACACCTCGTAACAACCCAATATAACACCAAAAGATATCTCTTAACAATATGTCTCAAATAAAAGAAATCATAGCCTAAATAATGGCTTAAAACAAGTATTTATAGGTACAAACTCTTCTAGGTACGAAATTTTAAACAAATTAGGAAAATAAGCAAAATTTCCAATTTTTTCCGCAGCAGGTCGATTGGACTGTACATGTCGATATGGTCTGGATCGGTCGATCTGGTCTGGACAGGTCGAGATGATTTCTCACGGCACTTTGGGATCGATCGATCTGATTCCTCACGCCATATTGGCTCTGCGCATGCTTCATCTGCACGTCAGACCAGACCGTCTTCACAAAAATTGTCATAACTTTTGAACTCACCGTTGGATCGACTATAAACCACTTCCAAATGAAAGATAACTCAAAGATCTATCTGATAGACTCTAAAAACACCTAAAAGATTCTAAAACACATATTAAATCTAAGTAAAAATTCGTTAAAAACCCAACATATCAGGGTATCGATGCTTTGACCTAAAAACAAGAAAAATAATCATCTCTTGTCATGTCACTTTCGATGAGATGACTTTCCCCTATAAATTCATTAATACCATATATGAGTCCTTCTATAATTTTCTCCAAAACGCTGAGGGAACCTCTCCAATTCTTCAGCAAATTCTCATCTCTCCCGACCTGCTTGTTCAAACTCGCAAGCAACAATCTCAGCTTGCTCCGCCTTATGCCCCTGTTGAAGTCGTTAATCCTCCACAATCACAACAGATGGTAACACGGTCTCAAAAAGGTATTCGCAAACCAAAAAATTTCTTATCCTTTCATATAGACTCTGTTTCTTCTATTCCTAAAGGGTATAAACAAGAGCTTATGGATCCACATTGGAATCTTTCAATGACAGATGAATATAATGCTTTGATTAAGAATAATACTTGGAGTTTAGTGCCTAAACCTGCAGGTACGAATCTCGTGAACTAGTTGTGGCTCTATAAGCACAAATACAAAGCAGACGAAACCTTGGCTAGATACAAATCGCTGCTTGTTGCAAATGGAAAATCACAAGAACAGTGCATTGACTTTGAAGAAACCTTTAGCCCGGTTGTAAAACCAGCAACCATTCGAGCTAGTTTAATTTTTGTAGTGGAAAGAGACTGGCCGATACATCAACTTAACGTACAAAATACTTTCATTCACGGGAATCTCACGGAAATTGTATACATGCATCAACCTCCGGGATTTGTCGACAAAGATTTTCTAGATTATGCCTATCATTTAAACAAAGCCTTATATGGTTTAAAACAAGCGCAACATGCTTGGAATGCGAGATTCGCTACTTATATAACGAATATGGGGTTTGTTCAAAGCAAAAGCGATTTTTCGTTATTTGTTTATAGAAAAGAACAGGACATGGCATACTTGTTACTCTATGTCGATGAAATTATGCTCACTGATTCATCTTCATCTCTTTTGCAGTCCATAGTTGCATCTCTAAAAACTGAATTTCCGATGACATATCAAGGAAAGCTAGGCTTCTTCTTAGGCATTTCTGTCGAGTTCAATGATAGTGGCATTTTCCTGTGTCAAGAACACTATGCCTATGACATACTTCGACGAGCTAAAATGCAAGACTGAAACCGATTTCTGCCAGTTGAACTTCAATCCAAATTAAAAGATGAAGTAGGACCTCCGTGAAAGATCCAAAAATGTATCACAGTCTTGTAGGCACGTTGCAATAGTTAACATTCATGTAGCCAGACATAAGCCACGTCGTTTAACAAATCTGCTTACTTATGTACGACCCAAGAGAAAGTCACCTTCATGATCTTTGCCGCATTCTCCACTATCTACAAGGAACCAAGAAACAAGGTCTGCAAATTACAAAGTCACCATCTCTGCAACTCACAGCTTACTTGGACGCAGACTTGACAGGGTGCCAAGGCATGAGATGTTCCACCTCCGGTTACTCCATTTATCTAGGTGACACATTGATTTCTTGGTCCTCAAAGCGATAGGGTAAGGTTTCGCGATCGAATGCAGAGGCTGAATATAAGGCTGTAACAAATGTCGTATCAGAAAATTGTTGGCTATGGAATATTCTGCTCGACTTGCATTGTCCACTTTCCATGACAACCTTGGTATTTTGTGATAATGTAAGTGTTGTCTATCTTTCTACGAATCCAGTTCAGCATCAACGAACAAAGCACGTAGAAATCAACATATACTTTGTCCGAGAAAAAGTCGCCAAAGGTTAATTTCGCGTGTTACACATTCTGGCATCACAACAAAATGCCGACATATTCACAAAGGGTATTCCGTCTTCAATGTTTAATAAGTTCAAGTTCAGTCTTGATGTCATTCATCAACTACCGCTGCGAGTGCATGAGTGTATTAGAATATAAGTTATTCTATGTATATACACTTTGATAGTTAGCTATATATTTTTGGAATATCCTTGATTCTCTGTAACAGTGTAATCTATATATTGAGTGAAGAATACAGAGCCTCGACAGTGAGGATCATCACAATATCTCTCAAAAACTAAAACATTTTTTACCGCATCAGCATGGGTCTGTGGGGTTGGGCCTTGCAAGCTGCCAAGGTTGTAGTTAATTCTTCAGCCTGTTGGAGCAAATTGTAAATACACCACAAAGCAAACTGCCAAGTTAGGCTGAGATTGTCGAATAAAGAGTGAAACAAGACTATTTCTAATGAAAAAAACTTAACTTTGGAAAGCATAATGATACAGTGAAGTATAACAAGATATGCTTTCTAATCTTCGTTTTTTTTCATCAATCAATCAAACAAACAAACAAGAAAAAGAAGAAGCAACGACAGAAAACACTCAAAATTCTAATTTTATTCTCTCCCTCTCTTCTTCTTACAATGACCTTCTGTCGGAAGTTTCTGATTGAGATCCTTAAATTCCCAATTTCTATCAAATCAAAACTCATTATGAGTCACTACCGAGTTCAGACATATCGTCACTGATGTTATTCTCAGGTGTTGTGGACAATGGAGATCCAGATACAAACACCTTGAAGATCGCACGAGACTGCTTTGGTCTTAGCAGTGGAACTTCATGGCCTGCACTTCTCACTGTCAAAAAGTTTAGACCAGCATACTGCTGAGTCCAGCCTCCCACATGTTTCAAATTATGACCGTAACAAAGGTTTTATTATAACATAAGAATACAAAGATTCTCACTTTCTCAGTTGAGCTTGCTTTTACATGTGTGTCTATGTACCAAGGACCATAGGGACTCAAAGACGAAGGTTTAGTGCATCTATGTTGTATCGGGTTGAAGTGACTGGTACAATAGCATCTGCGTCCGCACTGTTACCAAAGAACAAAACTTTCTTTTTGATATAAAAGAACAAAACTTTTTAATAACCAAAACACCACAAAACTTGAAGAAATGATATTGAAAAGTATTTGGCAAAGAGACCTGAAAAACCAGATACGAAGCCCAACAGCTATAAGCTCGTGGTAAATACTGTAAACCCAAATCTTCTCGGATCAGAACTATTACAATTTATAGGCTCATTTTCTAAAAGATGAGTTCTAAGATATTGAAAGGTGAAGTGTGCAAGTCCTGGTGAGACATGGAGAGCTTTTTGAACCTCTAGAAGATTGAAATACACTTATGAGGGATGAGGCAAGTGTTGGAGTAATCTTGAAGATATCTTGATCCACAAGTAAAACTAATCATAACTGAGTATCAATTTAGGAGATTAGGATAAGAATATGATTTATATTTAGGAGTTATCTAAATATATATTAGAAGTTATCTAATAAGGTTTTCTAGTTCTATTAGAAATAGGTGGTGTCTAAATCACTGTAAATAAAAATTTTGGGTTATGACAATTAAATGAGAGTTCTATGAGAGAAAAGAGTTATATGAGAGAACAAGAGTTCTAAGAGAGAATAAGAGCTATAAGAGAGAACAATAGAGTTCTAAGATAGAGAGTTTTGAATGTTTAGTTTTGAGACAATTTCTAAACATATATCATAAGAGAGTGATTCTTATTAAAAGCTAATTTTGTGTTTGATTGAATATTAACTCTTGAATTGGTATCAGAGCAAACAACGAAAACTCAAGAGGCCGAGGAAGAGGTTTTCAGTGTAGAGGGCCTGGAAGATTAATACTCAAGATCGATATAGAAGTAGAAGAACTTCTTAATTCAAGTTTAGAAATTAAGGGGGAGAATGTTAGATAATTCCTCATGACATGAGGAACAAGTATTTCCTAAACTAGATAGGATTTAGGAGATAAAAATAAATACAAACAAGATTTATTTAGGATTAGATAAGGCTTTGTGTTTACAAATTCTATTAGGATTAGAAGTTGTTAATCCCCACAAATAGAAGTTTATGTAGAGAGTTGTTCTACAAGATAAAAGAAATTGCAGGAAGAAGTAAAGGTTCCAGTCATAGATTACATCATTGAAGCTTGCATCAAAGAAGAGATGCGACTCACAATTTTTTGGCGGAAGCTTTGTGGGCATTGGGTCCAATGGTGAACACAGTGATCGATCTCGCCGGAGAAATTGTTGGTGGATGCAAGGTTCATGCATCTGGTTTAGTCATTGGAGAAGAAGAGCATCATTTCTTCTTCATTGTCGAATGGAAAGAGACAAAGAGAAAGAGTTGGAAATTTTGGACTGGATTCACTAAGGCCCAAGGTGGAGATTGTCAAGTTATGGATCTCAGTCAATTTTTTTTGACCCAAATCTTTCTTGAGAAGGTTCCCTAAGACGTGAGCAACATAAGAAGACTTAAATCTAAGTCTTGAGAAGGTTGCCTTAGACATGAGCAACATAAGAAGACTTAATTCCAAGTCAGAAGTATGTCCAACATATCTTCAAGTTGACTAAGCTCGTGTGTGGCCGAGTTTATGGCTGCAACACTTGAAGCTTGTCAAGTCGACGACTAGCAAGAAGGTTGTCTTGAGAATCGACAACGATTCTATAATTGCTGGAACAAAGAATCTCGTGTTCCATGATCGAAGCAAACATATCCACAAGCGATATCATTTCATCCAAGAGAGGGTTGAAAATGATCAAATCAATGTGGAACATGTATTCGGAGAAGAACAATGTGCGGACATATTGACTAAAGCCCTAGCAAGGATCAAGTTCAAAGAAATGAGAAGCTTGATAGGAGTTCAAAACCTCACCAAGACTAACTTGAAGCTTAAGGGGGTGAATGTTGGAGTAAGCTTGAAGATAGATTGATCCACAAGTAAAATTAATCCTAATCGAGTATGGATTTAGGAGATTAGGATAAGAATATGATTTATATTTAGGAGTTATCTAAATATATATTAGGAGCTATCTAATAAGTTTTTATATTTCTATTAGAAATAGGTGGTGCATAAACCACTATAAATATAACTTGTTGGGTTGTGACAATTGTATGAGAGTTCTGTGAAAGAATAAGAGTTCTAAGAGAAAGAGTTTTGAATGTTTAGTTTTGAGAGAGTTTCTAAACATATATAATAAGAGAATGATTCTTATTAAAAGCTAAGTTTTTGTTTGATTGAATATTAACTCTTGAGCAAGTGCATCAAACTCTATTTTAAAGTTAATGTATTTTGTAGTTAAGATTTGTAATATATTTATTGAAATTAACAAAAGTTTCACATTTATTTAAATTATATCACATATAAATTTACCTTATTAGAATTGTGTCTCGCTTCTAGATCACCACTGCTTACTACCATATTTTCGTGTAACTATAATGTAACCAAAACACCATTTCAGTATGAGTTTCGGTTTTGAGCAATTATTTTAAAACCTTAGATCTCTTTAATTAATCAGTTGGAGATATTTTAGGTTTCAAATCGTTTAACGAGACGAGACGAACAAACGCAGTTAGAACGCAAGTAACAAACAAAACGCAGCAATTAGTGTTTGATACTACCACAAGGATCAAAGTTTAGCTATCTTTTTGTATTTCGAATAATTAAAATAATTTTTGAAATGATTCATTATGTCGTTTAGACTAGTACTTTCTCGATTTTCATGTTTTTCTTTTGACAAGGGTGGTGACTTAATATCAAAGAATAATTAGAAAATGATGAAGTGAGACAAGATCTAAAGAGTGGATCAAAGCAATACAAAGACAAACTTAAGTGAACGATATTTGCTGATTTGTCATACGATGTAATCGATGTACTTTAGAAGGAAGAGTGTAAATTAGTCGTTTTTTCTTTATGTAGCCTAATCCAAAATGAGTTTACGGAGATGACATTCTCAATATGATCCAGCTCATGTTTAAGAAACATCAAATCGTGGAATCCTAACACTTGATCAAAGCTCGTCTGGAGCAAAGTATTATTAATGTGTATTGGTCCTTCCAGAAATCACAGAAATAGTGGAAAAAATCATCCCGAACATATTATTAATATGTTTGAATTTGTGGTGAATCCAACTAGTGACTTCAAAAATTTTGAAAAACAATTTAAACCTTTTTAACAGACATATTTTATTTACTTAAATCATTAACAAGCACTAGGTTCAAAGTCCGGAATCATAAAATTTGAAACATTTTTGTGATATTTGATTTTAATAGAATATTTTGTTATAAAAATGTGATGCTAATAGATGATGTGTATTTTTAAAATATGATATGAATTATTATAATACCATTTAAAATATGATTTGAATTATTATAATATGATATGAAGCAAGCTTCCTTGAAGAGACCATTTTAAAATCACAAGTAACTTGGTGTTACCAGCTTCCATGTGCATAAGAAAAATGTAAAAGGAAAGTATAGTAATAGTACTAAAAAAAATACAATACTAATGCAAATTAGTATATTACATGTCCTGATCACATGATTACATCTATGATATATTAACCACCACATAAAAATGCTTTACTAAAATAATATCGTACAATTCGTACCAAATAGGACGAAGCTAAATTTGTGAAATCATTTATATTCTTCAAAAAAAATATCAATAAACTAAATGCAATATGTATATTAATTAGTTAATTTAGTTTCATATGATCTTAAAAGAAATACTGGAAATAACTTGAGAAACAAAATGCATATATCCTTCTGATCAACTATGGTTTATAGGCATAAGAATATTTTCTAGATCTAGATACATTATTTATGTGCAAACATATTTCCATTTTGCTTTTATTTCTTTTATATATTTAGAGACTTTACATTATTTAGTTGATAACATTATGTTATGTTAATGCTACAACTAACATATGTTAAGATCCCATATCAAATTAAAAAATATAATAATATTACTCGGAAAAAAAAATCACCAAATCCCTCTAAAGATCATTTAATTCCTCTGTTTTTTCACTTCCAAATAAAACAGAACAAACCAAAAATCTCTCTTTCTCTCTTCCTTCCTCAAACTCTATAGAAACTGATCGGCGATAATGGCTAAGTGTCACCGGAACAATGTAGATTCTCTAATACTTCACCATCTTCCCTCCGCTTCTTCTTCTTCCACCTCCGGTAACACCTTCTCCGGATCATCATTCCGTAGAATCATCTTCGACGCCATTAGCTGCGGCGGTAGCTCTCGTTATCGTCGAGAACTCCACAAACAAGACGATGAAGATAATTCAAAATCTTCAACGATAGGAGATAATTTAGTGAGGAAATCGGAGAAGCTTTGCGATCTGTTGAACTTAGCGAAGATGAAGAGTAATGTTGAGACGAAGAAGAAGGAGGAAACGCTTGAGGTTTTGAAACGTGTGGTTAGGGATTTACAAGTGGAGGAGGCGGAAGACGGCTGGAAGAAAGTAGCGGCCGCGCGTGAAGTTCGGTTGCTAGCCAAAGATGATACAGAGGCGAGAGTGACATTAGCCATGCTTGGTGCGATTCCGCCATTGGTTAGTACGATCGACGATTCACAAAGTGAAGATTCTCAGATCATTGCTTCGCTCTATGCTCTTCTCAATCTCGGAATCGGCAACGATGTGTAAGTTTAATTACTCTGTCTGATCTTTGTTTCCATTGCATTGCATGTTTCTTATGAATTTCAAATCCCTCATTAGTTTTTTTTTGTGATTTTTGGAACATTTTTTCTTATTTTTGTTTCTTTGCTGTGATGTTGTTTTGGTTGTTGTTTGTTTAATTGTTTGCTTCTTTTAGGTGAAACTATTGACAAAAAAAAATGTTATCTTCTGATAAGTCACTTTCTATGTTTTTGTTGTATGTTTTTCTAAAGCCAACAATCTGAATAACTTGAAGCATTTAATTCAATTATTTGCTTATTTTAGATCTCTGCATATGCTTAAATTATTCTCTGCATTTTTTAGAAACAAAGCAGCCATTGTTAAAGCAGGAGCTGTACACAAAATGTTGAAGTTAATTGAGTCTTCAAAACCGCCTAATCAAGCGATTTCCGAGGCTATTGTCGCTAATTTCCTCGGGTTAAGCGCGCTGGATTCGAACAAACCGATCATCGGTTCTTCGGGAGCTATCATTTTCTTAGTGAAAACCTTGAAAAACTTTGAGGAAATTAGTAGCAAACAAGCTAGAGAAGACGCTCTTCGCGCACTTTATAATCTCTCAATTCATTACCAAAACGTTTCCTTCATCCTCGAAACCGATCTGATTCCTTTTCTTTTGAACACATTGGGAGATATGGAAGTGAGCGAGCGGATTCTCTCAATCTTAACCAATGTAGTATTAGTCCCGGAAGGAAGGAAAGCGATCGGGGAAGTGGTTGAAGCATTTCCTATATTGGTTGATGTATTGAATTGGAATGACTCACAAAAATGTCAAGAGAAAGCGATTTACATTCTCATGTTAATGGCTCATAAGGGGTATGGAGACCGGAAGGCGATGATCGAAGCGGGTATTGAATCTTCATTGCTTGAACTAACACTTGTGGGAACCCCATTGGCCCAAAAGCGAGCCTCGAGGATACTAGATTGCTTGAGAGTGGTGGACAAAGGGAAGCAAGTCTCAGCTCCGATTTACGGAATATCTTCTTCTTCTTTTATATTGAGTAGAGAAAGAGATCATGAGATTAGGATGAGTGATGAGTGGAAAGCAGTGAAGCAGCTAGTGCAACAAAGTTTACAGAGCAACATGAAGAGAATTGTGAAGAGAGCTAATTTACCACAAGATTTTGTTACGTCACAACATTTCACAAAGAGTTTAACCTTTTGAATCGAAAAAAATATTAAAATATTGTAAGACTTTCTCTTGTATCATCATTTTCAATAAAATTTGTTGCTAAGAAATATTTTTAAAATATGCATTTTAACTAAATATCATCGCCTTTGTTATTTGAAAAACGAATTATTCACACAAAGATTTATATCATTGAAATAGTACTCTTGGATTGACCAAAAAGGAAAAGAAAAAAAAAACAATATACTCTTGGAGTTACATAAGTGTATTTTAGTCAGAAAATTCAAATATTATACAAAAATTTAATTTTAAAAATTAAATTTGCTGCTGATTACGATAAGTACTGCTTTCTCCAACAATGCAATTTTTATTTGATTTTTTAAATGATTTTAAGTTGTTAACATTCTTGAACTAGCTAGCTAGGTTGGAGCCATAGATGGTAGTTAACTTTCTAGCCAAGGTTAGGTCAGTGACAGTGGTATCGAGTATAATTTTAGAGAATATCAGGGGTATGGATTGGGATCCTCACATGCACCAATAAGTTTTTATATTTCTGAATGTTATCGTAAGACCCCACATGTAACGTAAGTTACAATGTCGCCCATTAGAAATATCAATCATTTTTTTTCTTGCCTTACTAGGATGCATTGGTCCACTCGTGAATCGTGCATATAATACTGTCCTTTAAAATATTACAACTTTCTTATGCCAATGTTTGTTACACACTCGTGGGATTTGCAAAGAACCGACAACCATTTTGTTACGTTGTTTGGTTTTTTTTTGTTATTCGGCTCTAACGTAAAAGACGAATCTTGGAAAGCTAAAAATGTTGTAGTTCATGTACGTGTAATGATGATTCAAGGACAGTGTTTTTGTTCCGGTTAATGATTTAAGTGTAGTATTGAACTATTGATTGTTATTAGGCGATTAATTGAGATCCTAAAACTTGTCTAGATTTAAATTAGAAAAATAAAACTATAAGTAGGTGTTTGGAATTTTAATACTCCAACACCTTTTCGTGGTAAGAAGGAAAGCCACGAGCCGCGATGTACGTCACCATTCATTCCATCACTAAATTGGTTTCATTTTTATTTATTTTGTGGTATTAGTAAAACCTAAAAGAGAAACCCAACTTTTGGTACTATAGAAGAATGAATATAGAGTATTTTGAAGGAGACGTGCTTATTTATTAATATTATAATTTCTGTGTATACGACAAAAAAATAGAAATCTAATGAGATGTCTACAACGGAGAGGACTCTTCTTTGGTAGATGTAAGACTTGACACTATATTAATGTGTTACTATATTTAATGTAAGAAATGATACTAATGGTGAATCAAACTTTTTAGACGGTGCGATCCAAAATATGTTAGCAGTTAAATATAAGCCGGTCCACCATTCTCAATTTGTTCCCAAACTTCTCTTCATGTAGCAATTTATGGAATATGGATTGAGAGAAATACTAACAATGTAGATCTATGCTAGGATTTACTTTAAGCAATAAGTCACCAGATAATCAGGAACTATATTTCATCCTAGTGGCATCAAAACGGTGCATCGACGAGTTCACTTACACAAATTTGATTTTATCTTAGCTGATTTCTCAATCTTTCCTCGAAAACTGCAAAAATCGGTCGTTTCGTTTTATTCTTGGCTTCGAAAATGGGCAAATTCAACTAAGGATCACTTTACTTTTGGGCTCCGACCATGAACTACTTCTATCTATAGTTCAACTAGCTAGATTTTTGGACCAATGGGCATGTAACTAGAATAAGCATTTGGTAAAGCAATGGTAACTCTTGCCTCTTTTCATATTATGCACCAAACTTTATCAAAAAAATAATATATTGTTACAAATAAGACATTTTGCTTAAGTCGGTTTTAATTTTGATAGATATTTAATATATATTCTACGCTTGAATTTTTATTGGTGTGTTTGTTTATCTGCAGTTTATGAAATGAGAAATTGTTTTTTTTTTTGTCATGAAACTGAAAATTCTATTCTCCAAAAATAGTAGAGAAACAATTATAATTCTATATTTTTGGGAGACTTACTATATCACCGGAGACAAGCAATAGGACTATTAGCCCTCATAATTTTTGGAGGTTGGGTTGCAACGGACAAGGAGATATTTAGAAGGTTATGTGAAATCCCCGAACTGGAATAAGGATGAGAGCCACGCGGACTTGATAATAGGATAAGGAACTAGGGAGTCGATCTAGCTTGTCCTCCTCTTTCAGGTCAGCGCAACGAGGTGGCTCCATTCTCAGTTTCAATGCGGTTAGAGCCGGCTTCATCTGATCCGAGCTGCTCGAGGACGGTGGTTCGTAGTGGTGGGTTCAGTCTGGATAGCTTTTGAAGAGTCCTCTGGTAATAGAGCGGCGGCTCCCGCAGCTGACGACGATTCACGGCGCGTCCCGTCGGTCGCGTTGGCTAAGTGGCCGGATATGGTGGCTTAGCTCTGTCTTCGGCCGGATTGACGAAGATTTGGCGTTCTCCGGCGGTTTGGTAAAGGTCTTTGGGACATCTCGGAAAGCGAGCTTGTGGTCGCTGGTGGAAGCGAGTCGAGCTCGCCTTGCTCTCGTCGGAAGAATGGCAGTGTCAGTGCTTTTGATTCGAGGTTGGTCTCGTGGTCGGAGTAGGTGGTTCTTCCGGCCCGGGTTTGGTTCTGGAAAGATGTTCGCCATCTGTACCTGTACTCGAACCCGCTGATAAGAGTGGAATCGGATGAGGGGTCGTCTTCCCGGCGGTTTCACGAGTTAACTTTCCGTTTTGCTTTTCTCGATTTCTTTACCGGTCTTCCGGTATTTTATAACTCGCTTTGCTAAAACCGGTACTCTAACCAATGCCCAATTTGGGTTTCATCAGTTTAATTTTCTGCAAATTATAAATGAAAAACCAAAAAAAAAACCTAGGGAGTAGATTAAATACGTAAGAAATGGGGAGACTTGGTCGGTGATTCTATCATAGAATAATGTCTTGAAAATTTTGTAATATGATTCTATGATCTATCAACAATTATAATCATTTTTACCAAAAAAAAAGAAAAAAAAAACAATTTTAATCATTGCACCATTGCCAAACTATATTAATATTAAACGATTATTCAAAGAAAAATTAACATAAAACTAGCAATAATTCAACGAAAAGACAAGAAATAAAACAAGTAAGAGGTGAAAGAGTTTTAGAATTTTAAAATTCAGAGAAACATATATTTAGATTGAATTGAGAATATTATTTCTTGATTTCTTATCAATCTTATCTCTTTGCATCTGCAAGTGTAGAGCAATTTGCATTTTCTCCATCCCTTTGAGCCTTCAACATCTCTTCTAGCTCAGAATTCGCCGAGCTTCTTCCTTCCCTCGCCCCATTTCCACCACTTCCTCCTTTCTTTGGCTCTTCCCCTTCGTCCGCGACGCATGAATGTAAATGTGCACCATAGTCACATTTTTGGCAAAAGTTATTCATCATAGTTTCCTCACAAACATCGCAAGTAAAGAATTGACCCTTATTGCTAGGAACACTGTAGAGCAAAGTGAGCGGCTGCGTGTGCTTTTCATGCTTCATGGTCTCAGGCATAGACACACATCCGACATGAACATTATACTGACATATAGAGTGGCGGATGTAGAGTAATATTTTATGTGTGACATATAATTTTTTGTTGTATAAAAACTGTGATTTAAACAGTATTATTATATAATATATTGATAATATATGAGGTACTTGCCCTACCTTCAATTAAGCTAGGTCCGCCCCTAGACATATAGAACAGTTGTAACTGAACCCGGTTCTCCATTGACCGCATGCGTCACATGTATACTCAGAATTTCAAGAATTAAACATATCAAACACAAATTTAGTTTTTAATAAAAATTACTTTTTTTATTATATGTTTAGAAACTTTCTCAAAATTAAACATCCAAAATTCTCTTAAACTTTTAGAACTCTTGTTCTCTCTTAGAACTCTTGTTTTCTCTTAGAACTCTTGTACTCTTTTAGAACTTTCGTTTTCTCTTAGAACCCTCATTCTCTTTTAGAACTTTCGCTTTCTCTTAGAACTCTCATTCTCTCTTAGAACTCTCGTAGAATTCTCATACAATTGTCACAACCCAACAATTGTATTTATAATAGTTTAGGCACCACCTATTTCCAATAGAACTAGAAAACCTTATTAGATAACTCATAATATATATATATATATATATAGATAATTCCTAAATATAAATCATATTCTTATCATAATCTTCTAAATCCATACTCAGTTAGAATTAGTTTTACTTATGGATCAAACTATCTTCAAACTTACTCCAACATTCACCTCTTTAAACTTCAAGTTAGTCTTGGTGAGGTCTTGAACTCTTATCAAGCTTTTCATCTTCTTGAACTTGATCCTTGCTAGGGTTTTAGTCAATATGTCCACACATTTTTCTTCTCTGGATACATATTCCACCTTGATTTGATCATTTTCAATCCTCTCTCGGATGAAATGATATCACTTGTGGATATGTTTGTTTCGACCATGGAACACAAGATTCTTTGTTCCAGCGATTATAGACTCGTTGTCAATTCTCATGACAACCTTCCCTCTAGTCGTCGGCTTGAGAAACTACAAGTGTTGCTGCCATAAACTCGGCTTGATGCAACTTGACAATATGTTAGAAATTGTTGCTGCCATAAAATCAGCTTTTGGAACTTAAAGACACGCCTCTATCTTTTGTCTCTCAAGGTGCAACACCTCGAACTTAAACTAGGTTTGGTTTTCATTGTCTCTTTGTCAATAACTTGGCCCGGCTACATTTCAGAAGATGACTGAGGCCCATAACTTGAAAATTCTCCACTTTGGGCCTTAGTGAATCCAGCCCAAAAATTCCTTTGTCTTTTTTCCTTTCAAAAATGAAGAAGAAGTGATGCTCTTCTTCTCCAATGGCTAAACAACAACACTAGATGCACAAACCTTGCATTCGCTGGTGATGTTTCCGGCGAGCTCGACCGCCTCTTCTGCTGCCGTCCAAAGTTTTCGTCAAAAATGTGAGTTGTATCTCTTCCTCGACACGAGCTCCAATGATGCAATCTTTGATGTGAGTCTTTGCATCTTCCTGCAATTTCTCTTGTCTTGTATAACAACTCTCTACATAGAATTCTATTTATAGGGATTAGCAACTTCTAATCCTATAGAATTTGTAAACACAAAACCTTATGTAGTCCTAACTAAATCTTGTTTGTATTTATTTTTATCTCCTAAATCCTATCTTGTTTAGGAAATACTTGTTCCTCAAGTCATTAGGAATGATCTAACATTATCTCCTTTAATTCCTAAACTTGAATTCCTAAACCTAATATGTCCAAGTTTCCCACATTAATAACACCTACGTGGGGTTCTCTCTTAGTCTTAGTTTTCTGAAACTTTGTTGGAACATATTTTGAGTTGTTCCGTATAACAAACTGAATAGATTTCTCATCACTTATGGACGTATATCCTTTCTATCCAAGACCATAAGTGTCTTCTTTTTATCACTCATGGACGTATCTCCTTGATGTGTATAAACTTATTTTGTGGTAGGCTATTAAGAAACTTCTCCACGATTTTTCCTAGTGTCGTTGACTTCGATGCTAGCTCTGATAGGTTTCCTGAGAATGTGTCAATTGTGTCCGAATCTTTCATCTCGAGTCTTTTGAATTCGGAATTCGGACATGAGGGTTTGAAGCCTCGCTTCTTTGACATGATATGCTCCAAGATGTCTTGCTTTGATTGCTTCCCATATAATTTTTGGCGAATCAAGATCACCAACTTGTAATATGAGTGTCTCGGGTATGGCTTGAAACAACAAGACAATCGCCATGTCGTTCTTCTAGTCTATGGTTGATCCTAGCTCGATCGTCTCCAATACCTTGTGAGCACGCAAGTTCACTTTCATTCTCATCGACCACATTATGTAGTTCGATGAGTTGAGCATTGGACATTAAATCAATGAAGGTCCAAGCTCCTTCGACCTCGTCGTCGGGACGCTAGCATCTCCCATGACTCAGGTATACTTCTAGTGTTTGAATAATTGATAACCAATAGCTCTGATACCAATTCAAGATTTAAATATATCAAACATAAACTTAGCTTTCAATAAAAATCACTCTCTTATTATATGTTTAGAAACTCTCTCAAAATAAAATATTCAAAGCTTTTTTAAACTCTTAAAACTCTTGTTCTCTCATAGAACTCTCATACAATTGTCACAATCCAACAATTGTATTTATAATGGTTTTAGGCACCAACTATTTCTATTAGAACTAGAAAAATTTATTAGATAACTCATAATATATATTTAGATAACTCATCAAGATAATATTTTTAGCTTGTGTTTGATGTTTTTCTTTATTGTTATTGTGATTCTAAGCCTAATGGGGTTTCAAAATATTTATAGTGAAGATAGAAGAAGACTTGTGATTATGAGACGACTTTTACGGTGGAATAGTAATGTGTTATGGTTCGACTACTAACCAAGTTGTAGCTTTTCTTTTCAACTATACTAAGTTAAAAATAATAATAACTAAGTAAAGTATCGAACTATCATTAACGAGTTGGGCTCAATTTCAATAGCATTGACATACTGAATGATGTGAAGGTCAAATAATCACACTAGGTCTCTCTCTAGAGCATATCGTCTGCAAGTCATCGAAACATGTATGAAAAATCCTATATCAAAGGATAAGATAGAGACAAAAATTGAAGAAACAAACAAATGAAGAGGGAATTTATGAGATTGCGTTTTCTCGTTAAGAGGGAATTTATGACTAGTACAAACCTTTTTTCAAGTGCTAAGATAATATTAATTTTTTTGAAAAATAGTTTTACTCCTCAGAAAACTTTAAACTATACTAAAACAAATAGTCAGCCTTTCCCCTAAAAGGAGGGATTAGACAAATCCAAATAAATTTGTAGTTTCGACTCTTCCAATGTATTTGATGTCAACTTGTAGAGTTTTTAGGACGATAACTGAAACTTAGAAGTACAATCACAAAATTTTGGGGAAGTCTGATGTACGCCAATGAAAATGACTTCTTATTGGTTTGGAAAAACAAATGTCGAACCAAATCAGAGGGTAGCACTTCTAACAAGAGTAACTTTACCTCTTCTAAAAAAATACCTTTGGCAGCATATTAATTATCCGTACATTTTTTTTTTGTATTGGAAATCAAATAATATAGAACAAATTAGGAATTATATTCACCATCATATGCAGGCCATGGTCAAGGCATTAAAACTTAAACTTTAAGCATATGGCCCTTTTCCAGAAAAATATACTTAAATGTCACTAGTTTCTCTAAACCCAAAGTATAGGCACAATGATGATGTTGGATTAGCGAAAACTATTTTAAATTAGATAAATTTTTGATTAGAAAGTTAGGGCAATAAATATGTGGCCATTTTTCACTTTTAAAAATTATTTTGACCATTTTTTAATATGTCTTCTTTCAATGTAAATTTTTAATCGCTGTTTACTTATATTTTCGTTTACTTTTTTCTACTGGTAAATATTTTTTCATAATAATTTTGTTTCATCTAATATTAGTCTTTAGTTTTGCATTTTGATTTAGAAAATTTCAAATAAAACCCCAAATATTTACTATTATTAACTTTAAGGATGTATGAAAATTTTTAGATTGAAAGTGAAATTAGTTATACTAGAGTTTTGTAAACTCAGAAATATGTTGTAGTTTGTTTTTTCGTTGATGATGTTGATCTCATGTACTATGTTTGCACATTCTTATACCCAAATGATGCTCTAAAGGGGAATGAAGATATATTTTCATTTGCAACTTTTTGTGAAGAGAGATTGTATTGTCTTCCATGTATAAAAAAATAGTTAGTTTATGTCCTAATTTTTATTATAATCTTTATCATATCTTCTGTTGTAAATTTATGCCTACAATTTTGTCCCAATACTTGATTCACAGATCTAAACTAACGACATAAACGAAGAACACAATGATTTACGAGTTCCCTCTAGTTGCAATTGGCAACTCTGAGGTACATCTCGGTGAGGATCTTACATGAACAAAGAAGAAGAATTAGTAGAAAAGAAGAGAATCCAAGAAACCCAATATAAAAACTCTCACCAAGCTCTGTAACGCCCTCATTATTAATGTGCATCAGTTGCAACAAATAATGTTAGTTTTGCATCGGTTAATAGAAATAATGTTAGTTTTGCATCAATTAGTGTAAAATGATATTTTTTTTTACCACGGTTATACCAAGTGAGGTTAAATATTATATCAGTTCTTAATAACTGATTGTAAATTAATAAAAAAATTAAATTATTTTTAGTGAAAACATTATACTTTCAAACAATTTATATGAAAAAATCATTAAACTCGTTTGGGATAATAGTTGCTTATTAAGCCATATATGTGGGTTCTTAGCTTAAATATAACAACAACTAGTTAATTTTAGACACAAGTGGGATATACATCAAATGAGTAACTAGTTACATCAACTTTTATAAGCGATGCCAAATGTTTTATTAGCATCGATTTATTAATGTAAATTTTGTATCATTTTCTTAAATGATGTTAGTAAAATTTAATAAGTACATCGATTATTTAATTGATGTAAATTAATCATTTGTATCAATATTCTGAAACTGATGCAAACTAATATAGATTTACATCATTTCTGATAAACTGATGTCAAACAAATTAATATAACATCACTTACAATCAATTGATGTTAAAATACATATTTGTATTAATTATTAATAAGGAATTCAAATTAGTATCAATTATTTTTGTTATACAATTTAAGTAATGCAATCTACTCTTTTTTTTTTGGTAGTGAAAGGTCCAATGTATATATCAATCTTCTTCTACTAAGACTTTGCCACCGCTGAAAGAAAGATTTGTGAAATAAATTTGTGGCGCTATGTTGTGGCATATTTGTTTGAATGACATATTTAATATTTTGCTACAAATTATTTTTCACAAATTTAATTTGTACCGTAGATTTACATGTTTTAATGGTGGCAGATTTTCTAATTCATCGCAAATTTGTTAATCTTCGTAAATTTATTTTTTAAAGATCGTGATAGAGGCATCATATTTTTTTATTTCTCTAATATGTTATAATTTCTACGCCAAATTTAATTGTTTATCGTATATTTATTTTGCAGATTTATCTTTCTATACCAAATTTAAATTTTAAGTGGCAGAGTTTTGTTTCACGTACTAGTGGCCATATATTTGATTACAAAAAATTAATTGCTAAATTAACTTCATAGTTACCGCAAATTTGTTTCTTCTTATCGAAAATTTATTGTTTTCAGAAAAACAAATATTAGTTACGATATACTTTTTTTTCTTTACGACAGACATTTTTCTTATTAGAAAAACTTTTTTTAGTGTATGCAAACTTATTGTGCCAGATTTGTTACCACTATGTTACATCATATTTTCTACCGTATACTTCTTTTAATAAATATTTTAATGGAAAAAAAATCTCAAAAAATTCAACAACTAATAATAGAAAAAAACTTAAATTGAAAGTTGAGTATAAGAATGCGTTTCTCTGCGCACCATGTTCACAAGAAACCGGATGCCGAAACATTCTTTTAAAAAGTCCTTAGCTAAGTTACAAGAAAAAAACCATAATTGTTCTTCTTGGGCTTGTTCTCCATTTGAACATAAACTTCAGGTTCTTTAGATCATTAGTAAATTTCTCTTAGAAATACTTTTGGAGGCTATGTACTATGTAGTGAAGCAAGTGAGATAACCTTAAAAAGCACAATACAAGTCGCATAAACTTTGCTTTATCTTCACAGTGTCATACTTCTGCTTTAAGCTTACATTACATTGACATGAAGATAACAACAATCAACTAATCAAACAACGGATCAAAAACATAATTTCATAGGAAATGTTTATAAATGATAATTACACCAAATGTTTTTTTGCTGCTGCTATTCACAAAACTATTTACATGGTTTATCTTCTTGCTTAGTTTCCAAGAACTCCTAAATGCACCAAACTGTATAATGTCTCACTCACACAGTCCTATCACGCATACAAATCTCAACTACATCAAGTCCCTGTACACACATATATAACTCACACTCCTTTACTACAACCGAGGAAACTCAAAGATGGAATTTTCCGTATAAGTGTTTCCGCCACTTGAGTAGCAGAAGGTCTTAGAGATGGTGAGTTACAGATACAAAGCGCAGCCACACTCAACATTTTCTTAACCTCATCGATATCAAGACTGTCCCTTGACAACCTCGGATCCAAGAATTGTCTCACATTGTCTTCTGCAATGTCTACACTCGATTCAAGAATCTCATGGATCAATGGAGCGGCTATATGCAACAACATCTTGCATCTTTCAGCGGAAAACACTTATTTTTCTGAAACCAACTCAAGAACCACGACTCCAAACCTATAAATATCCATTATCTTCGAAAAAATCCTGGTTTTTAAGTAGGAAGATCTGTGTAACCTGGAGATTCCACCATCCTCACTTGTCTTGATCTAGGCGACATCGTAGGAGGCTGAACCATCGAAGAAAACCTGACTTTAGCTGACTCGAAATCACAGAGCTTACAATTAAAGTCTCTGTCTAGGAGTATGTTGGAAGATTTTATGTCCCCATGTACGATCTGAGGGCTACATAACAATAACTATGCACAAAAAATAAAAAAACATGATATCATGACAATGATCAAGGACTTCAATCAGGGAACTCTAAAATGACTCAAGAAAGCGTTTAAGAGAAATAGTGATATGTGCTGGGCAGTACAACCCTATAAGGTGCCTATGAGGGAAGCTAGCGAAAAAACATAGATGTTATTTGTTGGTTAATCAGCTGCTCATCCAAATGATTTGAATCTAATAGTCCATTCAATCCGAAGATTTATAAAGAATAGCTTTCTTTATTAAGTTTAGAAAATATCTTTCAAAAACCAAACTTCTCTCTTAATTTATTTTTATAACTCAATAATGGTTCTCTTTTCTTTTCTTGATGTTTAATCAATGTCACAACTCAACATTGATACTTATAGGGTTTAACACACCTTTGCTTAAACCTTTTCCTACTAGAATTAAATAACTCCTAATTCTACTTGAGTTATCTTTAGCTAACAATCATCTTATCCTAACACATATACAATTCTTTATATTGCAAGCTAACCTAATGTTGAAATTTATCCAACATTCACCCCTTTAAACTTCAGCATAGTCTTGGACATGTCTTGAACTCCTATCAAACTTCTCATCTCACTAAAATTGATCCGCGCCAATGCTTTAGTTAAGATATCCGCTTTTTTTTCAGATCCCATTACGTGCTCCACATCAACAACTTCACCCCATCTCATATGAAACATTTTCGGATCCTTTCTTGTTATGCCTCTTGTTTTATTCTAGCTCCAACTTTTTTTCTCGTCAAATACCACATCATGGATCACTACGATCTTCCTTGTCGTTGGGTTGTAAAACCTACATGGGTTGGATCTTCCAAATGCTTCACTCTTTTCTTTTATCAAGATCGTCCACATGTATCTTGAAAAATCGTCTATGAACAATGGTTGGTGGTGTTATTGGACACACAGATCTCCATGAATATCTAATTTTCGTGTAGCCCTATATGTTGAGGCTTTTGGGAATGAGCTTCTTGATTGTTTTCCGAAAAGACACGATTCACAAATTTTGTTCTCACATTGAATTTGTGGAATCCCATGAATCATCTCTTTCTTGCTCATAGTCTTTATTGTGTCGAAACTTATGTGTCCAAGTCTCATGTGCCATCTCAAGCATCATCTTTGATGGTAGTCCTCAAACATATTGGACTCCCAATACTCAACTTGATATTGTAAAGAATATTAGAAGACTTTGCCACACTCATCATTAGCCTCCCGTTTTGGTCGTGCATTGTAAGATGATTCTCTTTCATCTTTATCTCACATCCATCGTCGGTAGCTTGTCCATGGCTCAAGATGTTGTTCTTCTTAGCTTTCTCCTTGGTTTGAATCTGATCGTTTGCTTCATTAATCCAAGGTTGGTCATTGAATCTTCCTCTTCCATGATCATGTCCACGTCCACCTCTTCCAAGTCCTCTGGAATTACTACTACCTCGCCATCCTTGAGCCTCGTTATTAGAGAATAACAATTTGCTTTGATCGTCCGCATGAGGCTCCTCACTTATACGTTCTTCGTAGTCTTTCAATCTCCCCACGGTGTCTTTAAAGCTAATGATTTTGAGATCCAACACTTGCTCCAATGATGCGATGATTTGTATGAATCGTTGACGTGGTAGACTCTTGAGAAACTTCTTCATGAGTCTAGGTTCGTCTATGGATTCTCCAAGGGCAGCGGATCTAGATGACAATTTAAATAACTTGACCGCAAAGTCATCTATCGTATATGTCTCCTTCATTGATAAGCGGTCAAAGTCTGCGTTTAAAGTCTGCATTTTTGCCTCTTTAACGTGATCATCACTTAGATAACGGGCCTTGATCGCTTCAAATACCACTTCTGGAGAATCTTGTTTGCCTACTTGCAAGATAAAAGCCTCTGTGATGGATTGAAACAACAATCCTATTGCGACATCATTCTTGTTGGATTAAATTTTTTCGGGTTCAATTGTTTCCCACACCATATGAATTCGCATCAAAACTTTCATCCTCATGGCCCATACCGTATAATTTGTAGAGTTTAGCACATACATTGGATTGAAGAAGGAATGAATTCCTTCGGACGAGATGTAATGGTGACGTCTCCCATGGCTTGGTTATGTCTTCCTTTACGTTTCGTCGAAGCTTTGTGATCGAGTCTCCAATTGGATCGATTCGCCTTAAGTTCTGATACCAAATAAATATTCTTAAGATTCTAAAGACTAGATCTTTGTTGTATATGAAATCGTAACCACGGTTTATAAAGAATAACTGTTTTTATTAAGTTTAAAAAATCTCTCTCAAAAACTAAAATTCTCTCTTAAGCTATTGTTATAACTCAACAATGGTTTTCTCTTGTTTTCTTATTATTTCTTGATGCTTAATCAATGTCACAACTCAACATTGATATTTATAAGGTTTAGCACACCTTTTCTTAAACATTTTCCTATTAGAATTAGATAACTCCTAATTCTAGATTTATCTTTACCTAACAATCATCTTATCCTAACCTATATAGAATTCCATATATTGCAAGCTAACCTAATGTTGAAGTTTATCCAATAGTAGTCTACCAAAGCCTCATCATTACAAAGGGGCTTTCCAAAATGCTTAATCTTTTCCATCGAAACATATAACTTGAAGTACATACAAAGATACACCTCTAGTAGCCATGAAACAGAGGTGTATCTTTAACCCTTTCTTATCTGCATCCAGGATTCCGTTTAACATCTAAGTCTTTAATAGAATCTTCTCACTCAAAATCGAAGGCAAGATTCCTGTTCTAGAACCATTCACTACGCCCAAAAAAATTCTTATCAATAGTTTTCGTACTAAGCAGAGCCAACACTCGGTTTTTAAAGCACCGTGATATGACAACTGTTCTATTCATGTCAATGAGACAAACTCTCGTAATATGAGCAAGTTCTCGTAGTATTGTGTTTCTTAATTTTTCTCCTAAAATGAAATAATAATTTTTTTTTAGTTTTTTTTCAAATTTAACAAATAAAAAGTTTAATTAATTCTAAATGGCATTATTGTGAATATTAGAATTCAATTTGCTTAATTTGTATTTTGACAAAAAAAAAATTAGAGCCATTTTAATAACCCCATTTCAAAAGAGTTAATCTAGCAATTTGGTCAGAACTGACTAAATTAGGTATTGGAGATAATACCAAATTTGACCTAAGTAAGGTAGAGATAATAGGTCAAATTTGGTTATTGGACAAGATAATAGGTCTTTTTTAAGAATGAACCAATATCTCATAGTTACAATCTCAAATTTGGAAATTAAAATATCCCTCAAAATTGAAACACTCTCGGTCGTTCTTGGATGCTTAAAAAAATCTAGCTAGTCCTCTCCACTCAACAAAAAAAATTACTTATTTACAAAATGTCATCGAGAGATAAAGCATATGGAAACTCTTCTTTCTCCTTTTTTTTTGTTTATCGTCTATTATATTATTACTATATATATTTGATTTAATCCTAATATGATGCTATTCGAATATATGCAATATATGCGAGTACGATGAACAATTTCTTTAACCAACGATTTTAAGATGAAAAAATCTCCTCGACATGCGGTTCTGCATGTACGACATGAGCATGATGGACATGCTCTCTCTGGAACACTTGGATGTACAACAGACGGTTCTGCGTACGACATCCCATGATGGAAAAATTCTTCCTTCAATACACGAGACCACGACGGATGACTCTATTTGCAACCTCTAACAAGCCTTCATCAATTAATCTGCAAGAAACTGCACTCTCTGGGAATCGAACTCCAGACCTGATGTGGAAACCATAAAACCCTTGACTAATGGGCGAGTGGGCCACTTTAAAACCTTTTTTTAGAAACTTCTTTCTCCTTCTTTAGGTTAGTTTCCAGTTTTAACCACTTCAGCTTAGTGACCTCTAATTGTTGAATATAAGCCTCATGAGTCTTCTCTTTATCTTTTATTCTTTTACTTGTATCAAGCTTTTCTCCAACCAATCCACCTTAAAGCATGATTGTTTCAAGAATGCTAGTGAATACCCTGCTTGAATCAAAGTATCATCAGATAGCTCCTAAGGTACTTTTCCAAGCTTCTTCATTAGGCTGAGCAACATACCCAATCATACTGACGTGGTAACTGGTTATATTTAAATGGCCTTTTTGAGAAATATTTGGGTGTTTTTCAAATATATGTCACCAAAGTTTTGCTTGCGAGTGACATTTCATGTTAGGATCCCACATCAGAAAGTTAGAAGGGACTAACACTAGTATCTAAGAGATATGAGCCAATACACTCAAAAATAACCAATTAATTGTAAGTTAGAAGCTTATAAGACTTAACATTTCATTTTCTCTTTTAACTAACCCACAAAAAATATATGCAAACGATAATACCGTCTCTTTAAGGTTGAGATTTCAAAAAAAAGATTCTTACTTGTGAAAATGGAACTTGCACCCCATTGACATTAGTTTTTTCTTTTACTAGTGCAGTCTTGCTTAGCAAATCACAAGAGATCACGCCATCATGTTCTTGCTTTACATGAGCAAAAAAATCACCAGACTTGTGGAGAACCTCTACCTCGATGAGTATCTTGAGATAACCATTCACTAGAAATCCATCATTAAATTTTTTTTTGAATGAATGTAAAATGTATTCTACCAAAAAACCTTTTGTACATTATATGCATCCTTTTATGTAATGTTCAGAAGGTCAATTTTTTTAAAAAAAATTGACCTGCAAAATAAATTAAAATCCAAAGGAGATGAATTAGCTTCTAGAATCAAACCAAATGCTAAGAGCATCTCTCAGCTTTGACGATCCTGGCTTCAAGAGTAAAGAGATCCTATTACGAACAACATGGTCAATGAAAGTGATTGTCGGATGGACGAAGAAGCTCGCCATGCCTACGCCTATAACGCTCAAGCTAGAGTGCATGGATGTCATCCTGCAACACATACCAGAGTATAAATCTTGCAGAGGTCTTGAAAGTTCTACCTGATACAATCAAGAGGAGCTGACAGAAATCTGTTGTGTACCAGTGCTAAAGAAGACCTTTCACTAAAACCTCCCAGATACGTGAAGTAAACATGCAGTTGAAGAACAAGTGGTCCCAAGTTTCTGGAAGTTGATTGCAGAAAATATTAGACTGATTCACTCATGCATTCCAATTCATCATCCTATCACCAGTAGTTAATCGATTAAGACTTGTAAGCCATAGGAATAACGAGTACTTGGGTGTGGAACCCGAGAACCAAATTCCTTTGTACCCCTCACTTAATTGTCCAACATGTTGAACATGTTGCCAAGTTTCTTATGTTGAAAACCTCGGTTTGAAAGTGCCAAAAGCACCTCGCCAAAGTGCAACATCTACTTTTGTAACAATCGCTTTGTTTCGAACTTTATTCAGCTCATCCTCAATCTTGTTTAGCGTTTCGAAGCGATGGCGCACAAGAGGCATATGCAACTGAAGCTTCCTTCAGGATTCCAAGATCAATGAAACCCTATCACTAGTTGTATCATGAATACGTCCAATCAAACCCCAATGATTAAAATAAAAAAATGTTTGAGCTCCACTTTGGATCTCCATATTTTGATATATCTTTGATTGTATTCTGTATTTTAGGATTTTCTTCCACATCCAAGATCATAAGCTTGTGTTCTCCTTTACCGACCAAAATGAGGCAGAGCGTATCAATTCTCGTTGAACCCAATTCTCCCATAGACTTTTTTGATGACATAAAACACTATATCAGTTTGAAATAACTAACTTTATTCACTTCAAGTAAATAATTTAACCCAAACCTCCTTCTGGCTTTATCTTACACACTTCCAACCACACTACCTTAGCTTTTCCAGGGTTGAGATCCGGGTCCAAGCAAAGGAAAACATCATATATATTTTTCAATTGCAGATGACCCGCATATGACAAAAATTGATTTCTCTAGGTTTCAATATGTGAGGGGATCTTCTTAAGTAGTGGAAGATAGTTTAAAATGTCATCCTCTTAATTAGAAGTGATAGTCCCAAGTAGCGCACCAGCAAAGTTGCAGAATCAAGGGGGAAGCGGTTTAATAACACATCACGTGATTCATCTGAGATACCTGCAATGTATATTGTGGAATTCTCTAAACTTATTTGTAGACCAGATATCTCTGATAAATTCTTAAAAACCTCCAAAATCCCTTCCAAAGATCTCAGTTTACCATCTGAAAAAACCATAATATCATCTGCAAAATATAGATGAGAGAGTTGCATATCCTTACAACGCATGTAAAAGCCAATTTTTCTCTCCAACGCAGCTTTATCCACCAGCTTCGAGAGAACATTCATGAAGATTACAAAGAGATAAGGAGATAAAGAACAATTATGCCTTAGCCCTCGTTTACTTATGAAGAAACCAGCTATCTCGCCATTAAATTGCACCGAGAATATTCAAATCCATGAGAATATTCAACAAAAGTAGCCACTGAACAAAGTCAAAAGCTTTGGAAATGTCACTTTTCATAGCACACCGAAAGCGGATCCTTTCCTTGTGATAATCCTTAACTAACTCAGTTGCTAGCAATAAGTTATTCATCAGTAGACGCTATTTAATAAATGCATATTGGTTCAGGGCTATAAAATCTGAGAGAATAGTCTTAAGTCATTTTGCAGTGACCTTCAAAATAACTTTGTACATAACGTTACAACATGAAATTGGCCGCTATTTTTTATATTCTGAGAAAAAAAGTTTCTTTGGAATTAGAGCTAGTATCATAGAATTGAGATCCTTAGATAAAAACCCATAGATGAAAAAGATTGGATCGCCACTGAGATCTTTCCCGACAACCGTCCATGCTTCTCAAAAAAATTCCACTGTATACTCATAAAGACCTGGTGACTTGTTCATAGGCATTGAGATTTTTTTTTTCCAACTTCAGTAACTTCAGAAATTAGTTGTGTACTCTGCTGCTCCCTGCATCTAAAATCCCGAAGGTCCTATAGAAAATGAACTAGAAAACCTGTGTAATCCCTCATGCTCCTTTTTCAACAACTCAGTAAAAAATCGTACGGCCTCGACCTTGATAAAAATTAGTTCTTTTTATCTCTAACTTTCAATCAGTGGAGTTTTGATTTTTATTTTAGGTAAGCTTCTTCTAGCTCATCAACTATTTCCCATCTCTCAAAAGTTATTTCTTCTGCTGCCACATCTTGAGGAAGTGTATATGTGAGAGAGTTCAATTGGCATACACATAAATCATCATAAGCCTCTTCCGCCTTTTCTGGAGCGATCCGACATTTTTTTTGTACTAAAAGCATAGAAGCGGCTTGAGGTCATTTAGCTTCTTTGTGAAATGATACAAAGAATATGTGGGATGAAATAAGACAGCTAAGTTGGTCCAATAGCTCTATATCTATTGAGCAGTGAGTGTATTCGTAAATTTGAAAGGACCCTTATTCTTCTGGATTTCTGATGTTGAAAAACTCATACCACGTAAATGGTATTAGCAACCACCGGACTCCATCATGTTATATGAATGGAGATATAATTGTAGCCATGTACCATTCCTCAACACTTTGTCTAATGTTTTGCATATTAATTCATCTTTTCTCTTATTGCGCCAAGGGAAAATTGGGTTGCGAGTTTTTAAATCCGACAAAGAACATTGTCAAATCATTTCTTGGAAATCTCACATTGCGGAAGTAATTATCGGTGAAATATGTGAACATGAGTGCTCTTCTAAGGCTAAGGTCTCATTAAAATCCCTAAACAGACATGGCTTGCCCCTGAATGTAGAGAGATCATATTGTGCTTGAATTTCCTGCCATAACTCCTTACACTCATCTGAAAAGTTTGAGGCATAGATAAAGAAAACCTAAACTATTCATCTATGTTATCCATCTAAATTGAACATGTTATCATCTGACCGCTTTTAGACACTACCTCCAACTTCACTTTCTTGCTCCACACCACCCAAATCCTCCCCAACCGATTAAATTCATAGTTTGAAACCATACTCCAATATTTAAAAATGGTATCAACTACTCGAGCAGCTCTGTGAAACTTTACTTTCGTTTATAATACATATATGAATTGCATAGTACTCCTTTTTACCCAATCTTGAATAACTAACTGTTTGTTTAACTTGTTGAGGCCTTGAGTATTCTAGAAGAAATCCGACATCAAGGTTTTGGTTTTATTTACTTTTTGCTAATATTACGAGGGATAGTTTCCTTCGCTTTCTGAGTAGTGTCTAGGAGCACTTTGTGAGCTGATTTTGATGACCGGTGAGGTAGAACTAGCAAAACCGGAGCCTCCCTTTGAATTTTCTTAAAAAAATCTGAATTAACCGTAGAAGCAACATGAATTTCAACGTTATTGCCTATACCATCACAATTTGCTCCATCCTCGTCGTTTTCCCTTAGATCATCAAATCAAGAGGGAGATATGATGCGAACTTGACCATAAACTAATCTAGTATTTCCAGCAGTTTTTTGTTTTGAGCCCCCTGAGTGAGATACCTTTGTCCAATCCCCATCATTTTGGTGATCAGACTTTCCCACTACCGACGCCATTATTTCATCCTCTTCTTTCTCTAGAGTATGAATCCCCAAACCAGTATCACCATTTACCTCCACCACATTCTTCAAACCTTCAATCGATCATCCTTTCTCCTCAACAACCACTTCGTTTCTCCTTTTCGGACTCAGATCTTTGTTATTACTCATAAAAGAGTTAGAAAAGATAGACCTTGCTTCCACAACCTGAGTTTTGCCAAGAAAAGATTTTTCTTGCCTAGTTTGTCTCACATTGGCTAGACAACCATCTTTAAAGTGACCCCACTTTCCACAAATGTCACATCTTTGGGGTAGCCAAGGATTTTTGAAAGTAACACACACCTCCTTCTCTTTAACCTAAAAGAAATACATTTTTGGTAAATTCTTTCCTTAAAACAACCTCCACAAAGATTTTAGCCTCGTCAAAATACCAACTTTGTTTCTTGGTGCAATTTCTTAGGTTCACCAACTATGCTAGCAAGAAAGTTGAGCCCCTTCCACGTGAGCATAGAGTGGGAAATATTATTTAATGACCCACATCACCATAGATTTAATCTCAGGCTGAGCATCTTCTGTAATTGGCGTCCACTTGGAGACTGATACTCAGAGTTTTAACCCAAGAATACAACTACAAATGCAAAGACAAAGCAGTAGTATAAATGGGATTGAATCCAAAGAGAACAAAGTTGCACTACGATTCTTATCGAATGAATGCCAAGCAAAGATGAAAATAAAGGTTGATTTTTTGAATATGAAACTAATCAAAGCAATTAAAGCAATTAAATGATGTAAACTATTAGATTAAAAGCGTTAGATTTTAGGGATAATTGCTTAAAATCAGAGATCACAAACCAAACAACTATTCAGGGCATCAATAAGAACTATCTCGAACTCGAACATAAACGTCTAACCAATCCACTGTCGTGGTATTAATTACTATGTCTAACCACCTAAGTATCTAAATTATCGTTTGAACTTAAAATCATAGACAATCATTAACAAGCGGGTTCGATATGTTCATGTATCGCAATAGCATCAACTTTTGTTGGCTAAGGACAATACGCTCACATATGTTCTATTCAGCAACCTATAACTTTTTTGGCGAATAATTTAAACCCTGGATCATAGATTAAGTGATCAAATTAGCTTAAATAATGAGAAAAACAATAGGTGAAGATGAAGAAAGATAAAACCTTATTTGTGTTTGATTCAATAATTATTCATTCCTTAGAAAGCCTAAACCCTAATTAGAGAACTACTAATCATGGAAGCTGAGAAACAACAAAGTTTTGATGAAGAACTCATAATAATCCCAAAAAAATAACCCAAAAGTATAGATTGTTGTAAACCAATAGAATAGAGAATAAAGCATAAGATAAAGTAGTCTAAACAATGGTTTAAAACTAGTATTTATATGTACAAACACGTCTAAGTTGAAATCCTAATCACAATTGGTAAAAAATATTATTTTCTTTTTTCTCGGGTAGGTCGATCTGGTCTGGATAGATCGATCCAAGGTTAGATCGATTGATCTGGTTCTTCACGGCAATTCAGATCGGTCAGTTTTGATGATAAATCGATCGATCCAAGACTGGATCGATCGATATGAGCTCGTCTGGTCGATCTGGTGAGGATGGATCGATCACTCCAATGAGATCGATCGATTTGGAAATAGCACGGCAAATTCCATAGATTGGGATCGATCTTTCTGGATAGACACGACCAATACATCAGATCGGCAGATCGATCGATTTGATCACTTCAAACGACTCCTTTATGCTCCTTTGCTCTGAACTTCATTCTAAATGCAATATGCTTCCTCCTAACATGATTAAACCTGAAAAGACTCTAAAAACACCTAAAGGACTCTAAAAACACCTAAAGGACTTAAAACACCCAACATATCAGAAACTACTATTGGGAGCTCAGAGATATTTCACATCCCCTTTCTCAATGCATGTTTCCTTGTTGAAGCATGATGAATTATGAACTTGATTGTAGTATCGTTGACTTGAAATATATCAATCCGAATTGACTTATCCCCAAATTCTAAATTTTAATCACAATGACATAAATCTTCGCTACATGAAGAGCTTAAGAGGAGAAACGACCAACTAGAAAATCTTCCTAGAGTGGGGTTGAATCCGCTAAAACTTCATCCATAACCGCTACCATTGATTTACCATCAACCACATAAACATCTACGTTGAATTTGGTTAAATTTGGCTTATTACTTACAATATTGGCCCACGCTTTTTGAAATGGAACATCCATAGACTTGCACGGACTTCGTGAAGAGGCTTCTACGACCAGTATCATAACATTTCTTCTTTGCAATGTTATAATCAAGTGATATTCGCAAAATGTTATTAAGTTGACTTTGGTGCAACCAGTATGACGTACCCCATGAGGGATTCTCCCCATTAAAACATCTTTTTCCACCTATTGTTAATTAATTAACGGAAACAGATTCATTAGTTAGAAATCTAAATTAACAAAGATGTCATCACCATAACGATTAGTAGTACCTCTACGTATGGAGAGACTTTGTGAAGAATGGTTTATTGTGGTAATGCAAAATTTTGCTTGGATTTGCCATCCAGGAGTTAAAGTTTGATAATCACTAACACGTAGATGTAGAGACATTTTATTATTCCTTTCCTTTCCATTGAGATAGAGTTGCAAACTTGAAAACACCTGCGAAAAAACACCAGAAAATTAATATCAAAAAACAAAAGAAAAAAAATGGATACATACAAATAAATGTTCTTATTAGTTATTACCATCTGCATCCACCGATAATGTAATCCTCAGATTGAATTCTCCGGACTTGCAGTAAACACTTGAAATCTTCTATCAGCCATTCGACCTTGTTACCAACTTGCTCCATTGAATCTTGATGAGACACAGACGAAGTCACAAATTTTTTAAAATAGAGACTATTCCATAAGTAAAAGAGTCTAAGGAAACACTAAATCCTTTTTTATTTGTAGTTGAAAACGAGAAACCCTAGGTTTTAATATGAATTCAAGAAACTTCAAGAAACCGAGATCACAAATCTTCTTCTCACATACAACTCCAAAACACAACTAAACAGAATTATTTTTTGAGAAAGCGTAGATTTACCTCTGAATCTTCATTAATAGTCTAATTGATGAACTAATAATATGTTCAAACTATGAGAGAGCGGCGATTTGGGAAACTTTAAATGTAGGTTGTTTAGATATGGCTGAAAAATTTCGGGCTGGCTTGGGGCCCTGGTGATATATAAATGTAGGCCTCTGGCCTTGTGTCCTTTTTGGTTTAAGATATTTGGATTCATCTAAGACCGAGTTTCAAATGCAACCGGATTAGATCCTATTTGTAAGCGACGTTTTTAATAATTTTGCATGTGCATTCTGGTATTTCGGATATTTTAGAATTTTTGGTACATGTTTGGTTTGCTTTCTTTTTGGTTTGGATATTTGAATGGAAAACCGGTCTAGAACTAAATATTTTTGGATTCAATTCCGTTCGGTTATTTTTTTTATCTTAACTACCTAAAATAATCTAAGAATACCCAAAAAAAAACCTAAAATATTAGTTTAATTTTTAATAATATTTGGTTAAATTTTGAAAAATATAACTACAGAATTTAAGATATTGGTTATTATTATTTTTTCCTTTCATATTCTGGTTATTTCGGTATAAAATAACTAATATATTCGGATTTATAATTGTAGTTTTGTGTATTTAAGTTATTTCAGGTTTAAATATAACTAATATTACGAGTATATAATTTTATTTCTGAGTATTTCAAATAACCATTCATTTTTTATCTATTCCAATATTTATGTACATTCGGTTTGGTTTTGGTGTCTCCTAATTCGAATTGGTCCAGTTTGGTTCTTCGGGCCAAAAGATGCAAAGTAGTAGTTCTCCCTTATTAACAAACCTAAAATCCAAACCATTGCAAAACGTCAACGTTTCGTTCCCAGTTTTGTCCTCTGCTCTGTCTCTTTGATTTGTCTTTGACGTCTCAATTCTTCGTTTTTCCCATTCTTAGGTCTCAAATATCATATTAGCGATTCCTGAAAAGATAACCATATGTTTAGGGGTAGGCAAAATAACCAAAACCAAATAAACAAATCGAACTGAACCGATTCAGTTCGGTTTTGGTTTCACAAAAAAAACTGTTTGGTTACCATTATTAAAAATGTTTCGGTTTTTGTTCGGTTTAAAACGTAAAATCATTCATTTTTTTTGTTTTTAATTTTTTTTATTATAATACTTATTTAGTTAAAATTTCATCATGATTTAAAGTATATTTGATGCGGATACATGAATAAATTTTCTAATTCTAATATTATTTCTTTAAAATCCTTACTTCAGATAAATAAAATCTTATAGAAAATGATATATTTTATAATATTATGTAGTACAATAATATTTAATTGATCATTATGTCCATACTAGAATATATTTATGGTTTGATAGGTTTCAAATAGAAATAGAAGATATAATTCAAAATTAAAAAATTATTGTTTTTAAAAAAAAATATTTGAAGAAAATATTATTGTCTAATTGTAGATGTGCTTATATAATGTAAAAAATTTCTGAAAAATCATGAAATAAAACGAAAATAACCGAAACCAAACCGAAATGGGTATTTAAATGGTTTTAGTTTTCATATGTTTAACAGATTAGGTTGGATTTGCTTTATGGAAGGTGAGACGTCTCTTACTCCAAAACAATACATATTCGTGCGACTAAAGGTATTCTTAATCGAAAATTAGCAAATAATATATATCTCTATTTCTTGTTTTTGATTTTATAAAGTAAAAGATTGAGATTCGAAGTCCTCTCCAGATTAAGTTACCGCACTCTTCGCATTACTTGCTACTCTAATTAATGGGAAGATATACTCCTTCTGCTGCCAACCAAATGTTATCCGCCCGCTTCTCCCTAATTCCACAGACCTATACACCCCAAAAAACCGAACACAATGCGTCAAACCTTGTTCAATATCTATCTTTAGTTACAAGACATTGCAATAATCTTTGAAGATCAGGCTTAGATGAGAATTGTCATTTTTAGTTACCTCTTGCTGACCACCAGCTATACGTTGGTACTTCTTGTCATGGCTATGGAGGTAGCCACTAGTGTCTATGTGTTGAAGTCGGACTCTTTGGTCTTGTTTCCATGTCTTACCACTCCCTTCGATAATTAGCCTGTAAACAAATGGAAAGTTGCACGAGTACTTTCAGTGAAAAGACTAAGTATTAGATGATATCAAATAACTTTTGGGAATTGATTATTACTTCCAATGATCCCCAGTATCGGAATTTGAATCATCTCCAAAGCAGCTAACCTGCACAAGAAAATCGGTTCGCAATAAGGAGGATGCAACTACAAATTTCGAAATGGCATAGTAGTTGACAAGTCACATAGACCCACTAGTAGATATTGTCTTAATACTAGCTCTTTACATCCAAGCTTAACGGATAATGAAATACGAAAAAAGATGTTTGCTTACTTTAAATGGTAGACAATAATAATACTAACCTCTAAGTTCCCTGATATAGGGGAAGCATGCAGATGACTGTGGAGCCATTTTCTAGTCTTCATGTGCTGTAATCTAATGGTTGCTCCACTCTTAACTGCATCACCTTGCTTCGCTGTTGTCCCAGGCTCAGGTTTAACAATCTGTCAAACGAAAGATCCGTTGCATCTGCTTAATTACTCCACCATAACTCATTAAACACTTAATAAAATAAGAAACCAACCAAACCATAGCTGCAAATAACCAAATAGATTGCTAGAAAAATCCTAACTAAAAACAGAGTCAAACATATAGGATTTTAAGTGCGAGATTGAACAACATGTGTAACAAGTTTCTTTGATTTCAGGAAATGATCTGGATGCTAAAACAACATCTGATGTCTAATCTTTCTACATGAAGAGAAATTTCGAAAATTTAATTGATACGCTAACAAATGATGATTGATGTTTTTGCTCTAACATACAAAGACTCTTACTTTTTAATTTCTCCAATCTGATTAAAACATGATACTATATGAACAATTAAAGCAACAGAAGAAGGCAAATCCAATAAGCACAATGAGAACCAAAGGCAAAACGAAGAAGAAAGTACCCAATAGCTATTGGAATCAGTAACGCCTGGAAACCCAGTTACTGATTGCTGACCACTGCCGGATCCGTACGGCACATCGTGAGAATGAAGTCTAAATTTAGTTTTCTCGTGCATCAACTTGATCGCACTACCATACGTAATCTGAAGATGAAATTAGACATTCCATATCAGATTATCAAATCCAATTCCAATTTAAACCCAAAATCAATACAAACTGAAACAAATCAACTTTCACGGAATCCAAATCGATTAGGGATTTCGAAAATCAATTGCAATTAAGCACACCTCGACACCTTCTTTACCAGAAGGAGCAGCGGAAGCAGATGTATAACCGGAATCAGAATCGAGGCTAAGGTAAATGAAGAGAGCGAGACAGAAGAATCCCAAAGCCATCGTAAAGAGAAGACCGATAAACCAGTTCCGCTGCCAAAAGGGATATTCCGGTTTCGCTTTCCTCACCACAGGAGTTCGTATAGGCGAAGCTGAGGAAGATGAAGGAGGAGACAATGATGATGGCTTTCTTCTCGAGAGAGCTTGATTTTGCCCGGACGTCGACGCCACCGTGAAGATTCAAATTGAGATCTCGCCGGAGACAGTAAGTGGTAGCCAAATCTGTTAACTTTGCCGATTGATCCATGAGGCTGCGACTCTAGTATAGTTTCATTAATTTGCCAGTTGACACGCAGGTTACGTTAAGACAGCAAATGAAAATTGAACTCGTGTACTTTTGATGAGATGGCATGTTATGAATGGTCTATCAGGTTTCAAAGAGGCAAGCAAATCAAAACTAAATTAATTTTGTTTTTTTTTTTTTTTTCCGGAACTCACACTTTAGCCAAATGTGTTTAAGGACGTAGTTAATTATTGTGGAATGATTTTCGTTTTAAGTGATTTGATGATTTTAGGTGAATTTAAAAAAATATATACATTCATGATTTGCTATTAAAATAAATCTTATAAATTATAGATGCTTAAAAATAAAATAAAAACTACTTACCACAAAATACCAATAAAAAGCAAATAGAACGATGATAGTTTCTAAGAATTATGAAAATAAAATATTATTAAAGATTTAAAAGATTAATTTTAATAAGAAATATTAGAAGGTTCTATTTGTATTTATAAAAACAAATAAAATATTTAATGTTTGATTTTTATTGCGTATTCATTTGGTGAATATAGGGTTTGAGTTTTCGATGTTAGTGATTTTGAAGGAGGAAGAAAGCAAAATCGTGAGTTTTTTCTTTAACGTTAACGTTTATTTTTAAAGTTAACTATTTTAGAACCCTAAGTATACATGATCAACGCACATTTGAGTAATTAACTTACTCACTTTAAAGGTAGGGCATTTTTTGTGACATTGGAAAAGTTGGAGATTTTTTAATCATTTTCAAAGAGATTAGTAATAGTTATATTATTGTCATCTAGATTATATAAAATAGAAACATTTGGAGGATACAACATCGAAACCATATGTTTAAGGATTCGGAAACTTAGTCGGCATACAGCAAGAAATCTTCGAAAATTACTACAATCTATGGCAGGAAACAAACAACACCAAGTAATATGAGACAAAGTCCTTACTTTTGGGCAATCGGCATAAACCGATTAAATTGAACCAATCAAACCTACAAATTTGGTTTTTGATTTCAATTCAGTTTAGTTTTATTAACTGATTGGTAAAATTCTAAATTGATTTCTGTTTTTTATTTTTTTGGTTTGGTACATCAAAACCAATTGGTATTTTTCGGTTAAAGAAACACCATATATTAAAAAAAACTATAGTTTTCTGAAGATCATTTTATCTTTTTTTTTTGTACTTTCTAGTATCTTTCTCAGAAATAAGAAATTTTCTTTTTCTTCTTCCTTCTTTTTTTTTGTTCTTCTCTTATCTTTTTCTTCTTTTCCACCTCTTTTCTTATATTCGTCTTTTTCTCCACCTCTTTTTTTATCTACTTCTTCTTCGTCATCGTTTCTCTTCGGCTTGATTCATTAGATTCGTCATTACTGGCATTCTCATCACCATGCTCTCGGTTGGATTCACTGGCAAGTCTTCAAATCTCACCAATTATCATCGAAAATGAAAGAGATCATCCTCAATTAACTCATATTATCAAATCAGATGGGATGTATTAATGTATTGTGTCTTGCGGTTGATGTAGATTGCGGCTGGCGGGTATTAATTCTCGTCGAAAGGTGAGATTGACCGTCCATACATCACTATCTCCTTCTCCATCACCGTCTTCGTCTTCGTGTAACATTGTAAAAAACCCTAGTTTTTGATGAGTTTGGGCTTGTGAATTGATAATGGGTTTGTATTTTTTTTTCTAGACCAATTTTTATAAAATAGTTATTTTAATGGCCAAGTACTAATGTTTTATGACGTTGTCATAGAATTTGGTTTAAATTGGTCTATTTCGGTTCGAAATAACCAAAATAGAAAAGATTTTGGTTTCTTTCAGAATTGATTTAATGTTCTATAACTGAACCGAATAAACCGAGTTTCAAACCGAACCAAACTGAATTTTTATTCGGTTCAATTCGCCATAATTTTTAATAACCGAATAACCTGGAAAACCAAATAAACTTAACCGAAAAAACCATATGCCCAGGCCTAAAAATCCTATATATGAGATAATAAAACAACTATTTAAAACCAAATTCTAGCTAAATTATCTGCGCCAAATGAGCATTTTCACTCCTTTAAATACCTTGAAAAGTGGCTTATCGGAGAAGACAAACAAATCCAAAACACTAATAAACGATTACTCTTATAGTGAAGCAAGACTACCTTCCAATTAGGGTTCCTAAGAAACCAATCCGGCAAGACACGAGCAAGACATAAACGTGTCTAGATCCTCACCAATTCCGAGATGCGGCAACATCTAATTATATATCTCTATGTTACCTAGAAAGATAGTTGTTTGAGATATTTGCTTATTTCAAATCTATATACTATATAAAAGTTGAAGGTATAGTATTTTTAAGGCGTTTATGTAGGATTTTATAAACGTGATTCTATTGGTTTATGTCATCGTTTATATTAGATTAGAAATTTTTTTAATTTGCTAATAGAAAATATTTTAGAAAACCTATCTGATTAGTCCATGTCATCATCTAAATTAAATTAGGAGAATATCTTAATTTTAAATGTGTTGTTAATCTATTTTATAAAAATTATGTCATAGATTTTAATCGATCAATAGTATTGTTCTACATCATCATCTTTTAGATTAAAATAATTCTTCAATTTTAAGTTTGTGTTGTTAATTGAAAATAGTATAGAAAATAAAAAAAATTATTTCATAGATTTAAATGACTAATAGTATCGTTCCATGTCATCTGAATAGTTATGAATAGTTTAGAAACTTTTCTTAATTCTAAGGTAGTGTTGTTAATAAAAAAGAGTATTTTTTAAATATTAAAAAATTATAGATATTAACGTGAGTCCAATTAGAAAATTACTATTGATTAGATTAGAAAATTTCATGTCATCATCTATATTAGATTAGGAAAATTTTTTTACTTTAAGTAGAACTTCTAATATAAAATATTTTAGAAGACCTAACTTGATTGGTACACGTCATCATCTAAATTAAATTAAGAAATTTTTTTTATTTTAAGTGTGTTGTTAATAAATATATTTTAGAAAGTTAAATAAATACATCATGGGTTTTAAACAAGCAATAATATTGGTCTACATCATCATATGCTGAGATTAGGAGAATTCATTAATTTTAAGGCAATGTTGTTAATTAAAAATAGTATATGATAAGAAAAATATTTCATAAATTTTAAACGACCAATAATATCGTTTTTACGTCATCTTTTAAATAGTTTAGAAAAAAAAATTAATTGTAAAGTAGTGTTGTTAATAGAAAAGAGTATTTTTTAAATATTGAAGAACTATACATTCAAACGTGAGTCCAATTAGAGAATTCAAATTGAACTTGATAGTTTTTTAGCAAATATATATATATATATATATATATATATATATAACAGGAATAAGAAAATATTCCCAAAAAGCCAGTATTGGACATGTTTTACGACGGCGACCAGCGAACATTCATTTGACACTCGCAGTGATTATTGACTCTTATTTTATTTTCAAGGATCAGTCGCGCGACTGCAAAATAAACAATAATAACGATTACTGACCAAAAATATTATCTTAATATTAGATTAGAAAATTTTATTAATTCTAATTTAGTTATTTGAATTATAAATAATCATTTTTGGAGTTTGAATGTTCTAAAGAAAAATAGAGGATTATGAGAACTCGTTCACAGCTTGAGAGGAAAACAGAAAGAATATGATATAAAAAAGCATGAGACCATATGATAGAATTAATGATTTTAGGATACTAATGTTAATAAAAAATAATCATGAATATAATTTTATAACAAACAGAAAAAATTAACTTTGCGGTGATATTAGTAATAAACAATCACATTTGCGGAGCTCAAATGTATTTGTGTTAGTTAACATATTTTAAACTTTAATTAAGTTAAAAATCAAGATACATAATTTTAGAAACTTTTAATTTTTAAATTAGAGACTCAATATATTTTTGTAAATAAAAAAGGCCAAGAAAGCTTATGTACCACACTGACAAAACTATATAATTAAAAATATTAAATAATATACAAATACAATTATTTAAAAATAATAATAAATTATTTAAAATTAATATAAATTATTTAAAATAATATAATTTTTAAAATATTATAAAATTATATAAATACAACAAAATTACATATAATAAAAATTAAATAAAATAAAGTAAAATAAAATAAAATTATATACTAATAAAACTGTATTAAATAAATAATATTATATTAAATAAAATAAAATTATTAAAATAGTATCACAATATTATATAAATAAAATATAATTATATGAAATGAAAGAAATTTTTATATAATTAAAAACATTATGTAAAATAAAATAAAATTATATATAATAGAATAAATTATATAAAACAAAATCAAATAATATAAAATGAAATAAAATTATAAATTTTATGAAATAAAATTATGTTATATAAAATAAAATTATATTATATAAAATAAAATGAAATTATATTATATAAAATTATATTATATAAAAAACACTATAAAATTTTAAAAAAAACATAAAATAAAATAAAATACAATATAAAAAAATAAAACAGAACTATTTGAATTAAAATATAATTGAATAACGTGAAATTATATAAAATAAATTAAGGTTAAATAATTTAAACCTAAGTTAAATAAATTTATATTAGCTATAATTTTTTTTTATTAATTATAAGTTTGCGGTCAATTATAAATAATCATCTAGATGTTTTTGACTGATTAAATGATATATGCAACTAATTAAATGAAAATACAAAGTATAGTTGAAAATAAAAAAATAAAAAATAAAAATTCGATTCAAATTTTCTATGTAATTTTGCAAGAAAAAAAGAAATATAATTTTAATTCCTAACAGTATAATAAAAATGACCATTGAATAATACTCACAAATGTAATTTTCTTAATAAATTTTACTCATTTTATAGATTTTTTAAGAGAATAATATTCACTTAGTATTTATTATTAAAAAGCGCACATAATCAAGTTTATTGATATTTTCAATTTAATTTTAAGTGATTTTATGTAAGTAGTAAAAAACTATCAATTTAGAACTATTGGTGAAAAAATTATGATCATTTTGTTATTGAAAAACTAAATCATATCGATTATTTATAGACAAATTATTATTTGATGATGAAAATAATTTTTTCTTAATTTTGTTAGATTATATAATAAGATAATATTATAATGTGTTTTTTAAATTTTAAAAATATATTATTAAAATTATATAATTAGAATCAAAATTGTAATTGAAATTGATATTATTTAAATATTAAATCTTTTTAACACCATAATAGTGCTTATTGTGAAATTTATAAACATATCCGCGCGTAGCGCAGATTAAGAAATACTTTATAGTATATAAAAATTGAAACTATAATTTCTCTAAGGTGTCGACATAGTATTTTAGAAATCCAATCTTATTGGTTTATGTCATTACATCTAAATAAAAAACTAATATTTCTTTAAATCATGTAAAATTAAATTTTAACATTTCCTTAAATCTATATTATATAAAAGAAAATTAAAAAACCTAAAATATATAAACAAAAACGTAAACTAATATTTCCTTAAATCATGTAAAATTAAATTTTAGTATTTCGTTAACCCTATACTATATAAAAGAAAAGGAAAAAAAGAAAAACATATAAAAATAAAAATAATGTAAACTTTTGTTACTGGAATACAAAAAAAATAATTGATCATTATATAAAATTATCCATTTTAGTCTCACAATTTTTTTACTATTCCATTTTATAAGCTTAGTCACATCTACCAATCCACATAGAATTTTAAACTTCCACTCACAATTAGCTAAAAAATAATCGATCATTACATATATAAAATAATATAGAAATTTTTTTATATTCCATTTTTTAATTTTAATCACATAGCGTCATTAGGTGTCCACATAGGATTTTAGAAATCTATCTTATTGGTCCATGTCATTACATTTAAATTAAAAACTAATATTTTCTTAAATCTTGTAAAAATAAATTTAAATATTTCAATAAACCTATGCTATATAAAAGAAAAGGAAAAAATAAACAACATGTAGAAATAAAAATAATGTAAACTTTTGTTATTGGGATACAAAAAAGAATTGATCATTACATAAAACAATCCATTTTATTCTCACAATTCTTTTTAACATTCCATTTTATAAGTTTACCCACATCTACCAATCCACATAGAATTTTAAACATCCAATCACAATTAGCTAAAAATGATCATTACATATATAAATAATCCATATTAGTCACTAAATTTGTAAATATTCTATTTTTAAATTTTAATAACATCTATCTATCCACATAAAAAAATTGTTTGGACTACCGGAAAGAATACAAAACCTAATTAAAATCGTAAACGATAAATCATGAGAAACAAGTATAAATAGAAATAAATAAATAATATATGAATAAAATGGAAAGAACAATACAAACAATTGAATATTAGCATTTTGTATAGATTCTAACTTATATTTGTCGGCAAAAGAAAAAAAGATATACTGTAACTAATATTTAAAGGTTAAAGTTATTGATGATTAACGTAATGGAAGTTTAGCATTTTGTATAGACTAACTTATATTAAAAGGTTAAGTTATTGCATATACGCTTTCATATGTATATCTCATGCCTTCATATATTTTATGTTTTTTAGTTCGTTTAGTTACGTTCATACATAATATGTAACTATTCTTTTGTTTAACTTTTAAAAATTCTATTTTATTTTGTTTTACATTTTCATTGTGTGTACATGTTATAATGTTGAGGTACTTTATTAATGTGCATTTGAGATTTGAAATAGTGATTACCAGCGGCATGACGATTGGACATGCCGGTTCAGAGGTATACCCGCCGGCATGCTTCTTCTTTTTATTAAGAGAGAAGGTTCTCCTGAATTTCAAACGAAACGATGGGGCGAAACGATGCAAAACAACACAAGCGGCAAGAACGGAAGCAACGAAAAATATAATGTAATAGTATGCAATTTTGAAGGTTTTAATTACTTTAAGACTCTAAGTTCACAGTGGGTTTAAGATCAGATCGTCGATCAATCTTCTTCGTTTGGTTAATATTGTTTGCCAAGTATATGAAGTATTTTTAAATAGATGTCTTTCTCATTCAGTTCACTTTCTTGGAATTTAGTTAGTCAATTCTCTTTTATTTCAAATTAGATTGAATGTGAAAAATGTGACCAAAAACAAACGGAGTATTAGTCGACGATGTAAAAAGTTTGTGGTCTTTCCTTCATATGAGACAAACTTTGGAATCATGGATAAAAAAATATTTTTCTTGAATTTTTCTGTGTGTTCTTTGTTGTTTTCAGAAAAATAAAAATAAGAGATGTAGAACAAAGAGGAAGTCGAATCTATTACGAACAACTCTATTTAGGAAAGAAATGATAATTCATCATTTCTCAATTATCTCTTACATAAAAAAATAGAAATTGTTTAATGGTATTCGCTTCTTAAACATTTTTATGAAAAATATTTGTTTACAGAAGTGTAAAATTATATTATTTTCATGTTTGTAGATACACCTTTGACAGGTTTCGATTAACTAACAAAGCGCCAATAAATTTTGATAATCCAATGGACCAACCTATAAGGTTAAAGGGGAAGTTAGAGGGTAACAATGAAAGATGAATCTAATGGCTTGACATTAAAGGGGAACAATGAAAGAGTTGAGTTAAGAGAATGTTGATTTGAATCAATGATTTAATGGATTGCATCCAAAGAAAAAAGAGAAGACATCAAAGCTCATTCATAGTTCGGAATGATGTCCTTTGGTTTTTATAGTCTTATGTAATTTTGTATTAAAAAAAAAGAAGAGAAGAAGTAATTCTTACACGTTTTTTGTGTCAGCAAAATATAAATTTTAATTTCTCATATATTCCTAATCAAGTTCAATATATGACAAATACAAATATTTTCTTTAAATCAATATATAAATGACTATATATATTACAATTTTTTTTTAATTAAAAAGGTAATGTATTAACTAAACATTAAATTAACAAAAATATACCACAATACATAAATTATCGACTATTGATAATCATTTTTTCTACATTTACACTGATAAAATTTTGTGAGCTATATATTTAAATTAATTAAAGTATTTTTCTATTTTTTAATTTGAAAATTTAGGAGATTAAAGATGTTATAAATTTTGATTGAATGTATATTATTACAATCCTGATATATAATCTATAATATTTTAATAAATACATAATTTTTACCAAAAGTATATTAAAAAAAATCCATGCATAGCGTGGGTCCATAGCTACTTCATACTAAAAGTTATATCCAACTTATGTATCCCATAAATTACTTATATAACTACATTAGTATTCATTTAACTTGTATATAGTACATTTTTCACACAAGAAAACATATATTTATTCAAAAGTTTGTTTTACACGAACAACATATACTGTTTTGTCAATGTTTATTAACACGAGATGAGAGTAAAAAACCAGAAGCAATATAATAAATAAAAATTGAAAAATGTAACTTTTTTAATTTATTTAATTTTTTCATAAATGTTAATAATTAGGGGGTGTATTGAAGTGAGAGAATGATTTGAGTTAAAAAGACAAATCCTATGTTATTAAAATATGAATTTTAAAATCCAATGTTATCAGATTAGTAATTTAAAATATACAATAAATTTACTATTATTGAAAATATTTACAAATTGGATTAGAAAGTTTTAGGTGAAAAGTCAGAAAAAATTATAGTTAACAATACAAAAATAAAAATATCTCATAATTTAATACAAATTTTTTAAAAATATTAATAACAAATTTTCTAATTCATCAAAATTATGGGAAACTTACGTCACTTTAATCCAATATTTTGGTCCAATACACTCTCCTTACTGTTACAGTCAAATTTTTATTTAAAAACTTCCGGAGGGTACATCAAACGGCAAGCAGTTTTTCGTTTTTTTTGTTAAACGGCAAGGCAGTATATATGAACCATGAATATCATTTTTCCCGTCGATAACGCTCACCAGTAATATTCCGGCACCTTCTCCGATTTGCTTAGCTCCCTGGATCTCTAGTAAGTTTCCATCTCCCTTTATCTCGCATTGTAACACTAAAGTTTTAGCCTTTTTACGAATCGTGATTTTGCTCAAACGATTCGCTATTTCCTCAATTGTTTAATGTGAACTTCGATTTTGGTTAGTAGAACCCCAAATCTTTAGTTTTGAAACCTACCCAGAACTCAATGGGACACAAATAAGGCGGGAACAAGGCAAAACCCCAAAACCCAATTACATATGTTTCTTGAAAGGAATGGGATCGGATTGTTTGACACCAGAATGGGCTTCTCAACCTTGTCTCATTGGCATTGATGAAGCTGGGAGGGGTCCTGTTCTAGGTTCTTCCTCTTCTTCTATCAGATCAATTTTAGTGAGTGAGAAGACAAAATCTGATCAATTTTGTTAATGAAACAGGTCCCATGGTTTATGGATGTATGTATTGCCCTATTTCATACCAGTCTTCTCTTGCTTCTCTTCATTTTGCAGGTAAAAAAACTCACATTTCATTCCTCTATGTTGTAAAATTGAGATGCAATGAATAGTTTCTTGTTCTACTAGTTGAACATTAGTAGCCAAAGCTCTTAACTTTACGTTTAGAGGGAATTGTGTCGTAGACATATGTGTTTGTATATTGTTTAACCTTTTAGTTGTTAGTGTAAGCATGGTATTGTGACGTTTTCTTCAATTTGGTTAAGGGATAAGTAAAGCCTGAAAGTTTTTGTCATATTTGAAATCTCTTGCCTTTTTTTGTTCTCCTTTAGACTTTTTGTTGCTATGCTTGCAGATTCAAAGACTCTAAAAGAGGAGAAAAGAGAAGAATTATATGAAAATTTGAAGCTTGACAAGTCACTTGGATGGGCTGTTGATGTCATTGATCCTAGGGAACTCTCAGCCAAGATGCTCGCAAAGTTAGTAATGATATAATGTTTTTGAAGCAGACAGATTGTGAAAGGCTTCAATGGTTCTTATATAATATAGTTTTTTGGTTTGTTTTTAACAGAAACAAGACTAATTTAGATGAGATTTCACATAACTCTGCAATGGGGCTAATCAAAAGAGTACTAGGCATGGGAGTTCTTCTGACAGAGGTGATTAGCTTTTGATGCAAACAGATGCATTAACTTTTGAGAGATAAGGTTATCTACAAGCTTTATAACTCTAAATTGGCTCTGCAGGCTTATCTGGATACAGTGGGAGATCCAGAAAAGTACAGAATAAAATTGTCTGAGAGGTTTCCTTGATCAAGTTTGTTGTTTCAAAGAAAGCTGACAGTCTATTTCCTGTTGTTAGTGGGGCAAGTATTGTGGCTAAGGTAATATGTTATGGATTCTCATTATCAATCTCGAACCGTTTCACTAGCTAAAAGTCACTAAATATATATTACCTGCTCAGGTGACAAGAGATAGAGCGTTGAGAGAATGGTTGGTAGAGGAAACCGGAGAAGATATAAACAGAAACTTTGGTTCTGGATATCCTGGAGGTAATATTTATTTTCCTCAAATCGTTTATGTTTTTAGTGACTGTTACACACTAATATGTTTGTAATGCAATTTCAGATCCTGAGACAAAAGCATGGTTAGAGCAACACAAACATTCAGTGTTTGGATTCCCATCACTAGTCCGCTTCAGTTGGGGAACTTGCACTGCACAATTGAAGGGCGAGGTTGAAGTTTCATGGTTGGTTTTTCTTGTTTATCAATAAATTTGTCTATGATCAAAGCCTTCATTTATTTCAGTCTGTTGCAAGATTCTGAATTTGATGTTTTGTGCATTTTGCCAGGGAATCAGATGAAGCTGACGAGAGTGGAAATAGCAGCAAGAGACAAGCGAAACTAAGCAGATTCGGGTTCACAACATGCGAGAATAGGAGTGAAGAAATCGAATCTAGTGGAAAAGGGCGTTGCAAATTTTTCCAAGCTCGCAGAATCCAACAACTCACTCAGTTTTAGTCTCAGTATAAGACTGAATCCAGTTTCTAGGAAGATGCCTTAGCTTATATATGATTATTTCTCTAATGTGTATTGTTTTTGATTCACTTGGTTATTGTGTTTTTGTTTTCTTAGTTTGTCCGTATGTTGAACCTCTCAACATGTTTGTAGTCAGGCCCGTTTTTAAACTTGGTATTTATCACTTCAGCCTGGCCAGAGCTGGCCTAGGGTTAACCATTTGTTTTGTGAGGAAGAACTTGTTTTTAAGTTTCTTCTCCACCGTCCCTTTTTAAACCCCCTCAAGTTGTACCATTCAAACGATTCTCACCCATACTTTTAACATCTTCGTTTCAAAACCCAAAAAGTTAGATGTTCTTCACTACACATCAAATTCTGTTTAATTCAGCAAATCCAATTAAATCACTGAATTCGGTTTTGTAAACCGTAATCACGTTTATGAGAACCACGATTAGGTGGATCCGAATTTTATGCGAATACATAGCAAAACACATCCACCAAATTAGCAAACCTATAAATGATTCAGTCAAATAAGCAAAACCTTTTATCAATGGCAAAATCTTTCCTTTTTCAATCATTTCGTTTTCTGACTGGTAACTCATTGGGAAAATTAACATCAGCAAATAAAGTTTTGAGTAAACGAGTAAAACAATAAGTCCTGAAATTAATCCAACGTGGAATAAAGGTAAGAAACAATGCTTAAATATTCTCTTGACTACACTCTTTTTTTTTTTTTTCTGATATCGAGTCTCTCACTCATTTTTCCAGAAGACCTTATATCCTCATTTTTATTAAAAATTGCCATAAGAAATTACAGAGTACGAGGTGGATCTGTTTTTTTTTTGGATCCACGTTATTAAACCATAAACCAGTTGACTACAAATATAGGATATTTTCAAAAATACCATTATTTGCTGTCATTTTTTAAAAAAGTGCAACTTTTTATACGTTTTCTAAAATAGTATAAAGCTTTTATAAAATTTATAAGATAGTTGTAGATGTTAAAAAATATAGTTGTAAAAATAGTATTTATAATAAAATTATAAGATTTTATAATAGTTTTATAAGATATTATAAAAAGTCTTTAAACCTTTATAAAAATGCTATATAAAATGGTATTTTGAAAAGCTTCTTCGTAATAGTATTTCTGAAAAAGTGGTTTCCAAAAATGGTATTGCAAAATTTCTAGTTATATCTAAATTTTATACAATATACTAAGTGAATGATTGATTGAACTGTATTTCTATTCTACAGCCAAAAAATAACAATCTAAAACCCTAAAATGGAATCAATAAGACTTTAACTTTCTTTTAAAATCCCACGGCCCAAAACAATTTTTCTTTAACTTTTTGGTTGTACTACATAAATGTTTTCAATGATTTGATTAAAAAAATATTTGATATCTAATTTGGTTTGTTGTAGTTACTACATTATATTTTGGATATAAGACAAAAAAATATTTACTAACTTTATTTTTACTACTTTAGTTCCGTATATATAGTATGCAATAATTACATAAATTATTACTTGGATTCTATATACAATTGTATATAGATAACATATATACATAAAATTGACACAAAATGATAAATAATATATAGGTATGTTTCACTTAATTACTATACATATATAATATAATATATAAAATTTATTAGTTATTAAAAAATTCATATTGATATTTTATTTAACATATTAGAAAATCTTTCTTCTTTTTTTGTCAATTAAAAACTTCACTAAAACTTAATGGTAACATATTTAAAAATTTAAATTTAGAAAAGAAAAGTTTAATCTACAATATTGAATTAGTATTACCAATCATACTTTAATTTTAAAATAGTTAAAGCAGAAAAGCTATAAATACAGTCAACACACCAATAATTTAAATCTTACAGGAAGTAATCTATAGTTACATCTCAACCAATCACCCATTACGTCTTTAATAATCCAATTGTAAATTGTAAACACAAGCGATCTCTTTGTCTTGCGTTTTGAATTATCTTTAGTTCTTTACAATATACATATGAATTTACTGGAAAACAAAAATTTAACGGGTTTTTATGTTAGCCAAAAAAGTTACATACGTCAACATAGAGAAACCAAAACAATAAAATTAATTTAGTAATGGTCACTCGAAAAATGGAGAAAAGAAGAAAGGTGTCTTCTAAAATTGACAGAACCAACGGCAGGGAATTAATGTCTCAAATCAACGGTCAGACTGTTTTATGCGACTCTCTGGTTAATCGTGAAACCACGTCACTTTAAAAATTTTCTTATTCTTTCTCTCGATAAAGCTTCACTACTTTCTCTTTATTTTTGTTATTCTTTTGGTGTATTCGAGAGTCCATATATATTCCCTGAATCTATTCGTTATCTAAATATATCTAAATCATTTGATCATTATTACAATAGAATTTTAGAATTGAGATAAATTTAATTCTTGTGTATAATATCTTTCACAAAGATTTATCTCAAAATAAATTAATTTCTTTTTTAAATATTGTATTTTTCTTGTTTTTCTCTCTCGCTTAAAAAAATAAAAACAATGTTAGAGATAAAAGACAATACACGTTGTGAGATATGGACATGGAATCGAAACGAAGAGATGAGCTTAATCGAAGAATGTTTAAGAACTCACAATTTCATCGCAATCGATACTGAGTTCCCAGGTTGTTTAAGAGAAATTTCACAAAGACGCTTCAGACAAAGAACGTTACGACAATATGAGTTTCAGTGTCGACAAGACAAAACTAATCCAGTTAGGTCGACAGTAACAGAAGTATCGGTGGTACTTGCCTACTTGGGAAATCAATTTCGCTGATTTCGTAGAAACCAAAGACGCAAGAAAAGAAAATCAATTTTTTATAAACGTAACGGTCTAAATCTAATGAAGGTTAGAGAAGAAGGAATTAGTATTGATGATTTTTTTCTTTAGACCAAAATTGGATTCTGAATCTCTCTAGGAATATTATTTGGGTTTCACAAACTTCATATACTGCACAGACTTCACTTATGAACTAGGAAACTAAGATTTTCTAAAAATAGGTTAAAATCACGTTTATCTTCAAATTCAGATTTCGGCTAGAGCTTACTTCTGATTTTGAATATGAAAGAAGTTTTGGAAAGTTGATAGTGAAAACTTTCCAATAATATATAGATCGGATTCTAAATCCTTATGGTTTAATGTGAAACTTCTTCTAAAGTTGGATACGCGTTTGATTTGATCTGACAAAAATTAACTCAGAAAGAAAAACATAACTTTTTTACCATAAATCCAATTGAAGATCAGCTTTCAACATTAGCTAGATATAGGTGTCGTGCATAATATTCAAAAATTTTCATCAAAAAAAAAAATCAGTTTTCTACTCTTTTATCAGTTCTCCATAACTAGTCGGATTTGTCTCCAAAATATATTTTTCACAAGCTCTTTTTTTTTAATCAGAGGGCACACATATAGAAGCCTAATTCCTAATATTTCCTTATATGTCTCTTTAATAATTTAGATTTGGGTTTAGTGGAATTTTAATACACTTTGACAATATTATCTGTAAAACGGGGGAACATTAGCTTAATGTTTGCTCGATAATTTTGAAAAAGAATGAGGGCTTGTTCGTGTTGGTCTTCTGCCAACAAAGGGAAGAGAAGAAATTAAATAGAAAACAATAATCAAATTGAAGGCGAGAAGACATTAAATGCCAAATAACAAATACTAATATTCGAGGCAAATTTATTGGAAAAAATAATAAAGAAAAATGTAAACTTGTTCCCAATCTTTATATATTAATTACCTCCATCATCAAATACCATTCATTATTCACGCTCAAATATCAAGCTCAATGGAGTCTTGTGGTTGCCATTTTTAGCTAATGAGATGAAACTTTATAAAGTAAAATGTTATGTTCCATTCAATGCCTCACCAGACATCTGTTCCCTTTGCATGTAAGAGAGATACAGAAAGCGACAAAAGCCATAAAGAAAGGTAAGACTCTTTCAAAGAGAGAGAGACATAAGGTTTCTCTCTTATCTTCTCATCAGATCTTTGTTTTTTCTTCCTCTTTTTTTTCTTTTTTTGCTATGTTTTTCTCGATTTAGACAAAAACCCTAGATTTGATCTTCCATAGGGTGTCTTAAATGCAATCCGTACTCTTTATTTCTCTCTATCTCTCTTCTATAGTTAAAACTCAGATCTATACCAGACCTTGAATATTCGCATCGTTCTTGTCTCATTCTTGTTCTTTGTTTAAATCTTGTAGATCTCTGGAGTTGAATGGATTGTGAGTGAATGAGTTGGGACAAGAGAAACGTAAAGAAACTGACAGAAGAGAGTGAGCACACAAAGGCAATTTGCATATCATTGCATCTGCTTCTCTTGCGTGCTCACTGCTCTTTCTGTCAGATTCCCGTGCTCATCTCTTTGGCCTGTCCTCGTTCTCTTTGTCTCAATCTCTCTCACATACACAATCTCTCTCCCTTTTGTTCATCTCCAAGGTAAGAAGATATGATCTAAACGAGGGCTTGTTCTTTGTGTATAGATTTTGGTTCTTCGATCTGTTTGCATGCGGGGTGAGACCTTTAGCCTTTAATCATTCATTATATTTAGGGATAGTATCGAAAAAGCTTAATCTATGAGTTAACGCGTGGTTAAGTGAAATTAGCATATGGTAACCTAGTTTTTAATAGGCTGGTCCTTAATTATCTCGATTTATGTATATATTATATCGTTTTTAATTATCTCGATTTATGTATATATTATATCGTTTCTTTTTCTCCCTGTCTCTCTCGAGGTGTTTTAATCCCTAGTTTTCGTTCTTTACATATAAACTCATATATATTATATACATTTGATTCATGCGATCATAACATCTCATTTTGAGTGTATAAGGTGTTACAAGAGTACTGGTCACGATAATTGCATTATAAGAATGAATCTTGGTTGTTATTTAAATTGTTTGCTCGTACATTTTTATTCCATCAGGTACATGATTAGCTTTTATTTTAAAGACTTGTGTTAGTATTTATATTAAAGGCTTATGTTAGTATATACTTGAACAAAAAAAAACTATGTTAGTATATATATATATATATAAAATTAGTTGTACTTATATTTTTATGTATTTGTTTCTATGTTTTACATTTGTGTACATGAATCTTGTGGTGACGTTTGTAAACTAATTTGAGAACATGTTCCTTTGCAACTGCTTGTCAAAACACACATTTTGTGTACAACTAATACAGCCTATAATGTATGAGTTTGTTGTATAAGTGCCACATGTCGATGTGTCATGTCTTTCCGCTTTTTTACTGTTAGTGGTGTTGAATTTTTTTGGTGTTTGTCGAGAAAATATAAATATCAAAATTAATTGATTGATCGGTCCTACTGTTACACCTTTTATTTCTTGGGCAAGTGAGTCCTTGGTTGAAACCACCGTTGAGAACTCTGTGATCTTGGTATCTATTATGGTTGTGATGTTTGCATTTTATTACACATTTCTAGCTTTGAGTAGTTACACTCGTCAACATCGATATTTGTAAAGCGTTTGGAAAATTGGAATACCTAGAATATTGGTGGACTTTGCGTATGGATTTCTGAATTGAATGATTTTCAGCTTAATAGTTCATTATATTTGTGCTCTCCATAATGCAAATTCTGATGTTTTCAAAATGAGAATTTTTTTTCATTTTTCATCAAACTATTTGTAAATTGTAAAATGAAACGCAATATTTAAACGCATTTTTCAGTTTACTATATACATTTTTAAATTTTGATATATTATCTCATAACATGCAAATGCAATTGTAAACGCAAACGCAAAAAGAATTAAAAAATGAAAGCGACAGTCATGGCGTAGACCATGAGCAACTAAAGCATTCTCATTGTTTAGAACTATAAACTCGAACGAACAGACGTGTTCATTGATTTTGGAAATTGTCAAGGAGTTGAGCGTAGAAAATAAAATTTGTTAACGAAATTTGGCTTTCCCAATATATGTATCTCTCACAACAAATACATCATTCGCAAAATGAGTAATAATTTTTAGTCTGCCATTTCATTATGTTACAGTGGTCTCTAACATAATTATAGATTCCAACTATGAAATTTTTTCTTTTTACCTCCAACTCTACCACACAAACCATCTAATATTGCCAGTCTTAATGAACACAAAATATATTCCACATATGGATACGACACCACATATGATACAGTCTCCTATACATAACGACATAATAAGTATTAACTTTCTAACAAAAAGGAAAATTACAAATATATTTCTAGAAAAATTTCTACACCATTCTTTTTCCCAATCCTAAAACCAAATAGGAATTCTTGATGGCTTTTGATTTCTTCTTTATCACCAAGTCTTCAATATCTTCATTTCAATAAAACTTATTTGTCTTGAAATAAATTTTCATTTTTTCTTCAGACCAGTCTTCAAGATTTTCCTTCTAATAGTCGTTCCTTTTCTTTTCTAATGCAAATCATAGAATTTTTGATTATCCATGTTTCAACAATTAGCCTTTTTGACAGGTTCAGACTTTAATCAACAATACCAATTTTTAATTTATATTTATAACTCTGGTTCAAGTACTTTTCTAATCTCCATTCCAAACTTCTTCTTAAATAACTTAACTTTCTCTAGTTAGATCATATATAACATTAACATAGTCAATGAACTGTATCAATCAGCAAAGGTTTTGGCAGCATACATATGCATAAAATGTTGGTATACATATGGTTACGCTCTAACAACATTTTAGGTGAGGGCTGGTCTTATATCACTGGGACAAAACAAAGTAAATAAATGAAGTTAACCTAAACTCCTAAACATTTGATCAAACTGTTTTCAATGTAATGCAAATACTTAAACCCATGTGGTGCAAATGATGGTTTATAAGAGTGAATTGTCAAATCTTTTCACTCTTTATGGTATACTCCAATCAACTATGTATTGCTTAGAGTTTGACTGATTAATGTGCTGCAAAATTAATGGGATGGTCGGATTTTAATAGCTAGTTTCGATGACCTAATCACCCAAAAAAGACAAACAAATTGGACATGCAGATCGAAATAGCTCTAGATATTTGTATCTAGCAACTAGCCACAAAACGGTGCAATATGTGGAGATCATCTTTCCATTTACCCTTTCCTTTTCAATACAGATTTTGTATTAGTATTAATTTTCCTAAAATTTTATATGTTGGCATTTATCGTGTGTCCAAATCATGACACACATCACAAAGCTCCTTGGGCTTGTTATGCTCGTTAAATTGATTTATTATACACGTTAGTCATATCTGTATTTAATTATATCATTGGAAATGAATGATTAGTTCTTGTTGACATTGACATAACATCAAGTGTGTGACTGGTGGAAACTGGAACAGGATAGCGTTTTTTGTTTTTGATTGTTACAAACAACAATCGAACAAAATGAGTTTTTTTTTTTGTTTGTAAAATATATATGAAGAATCCATCAAACCAGAATTATATATCAAAGTGCAAAAGGGAAGATTTGGTCGCTACATTCACCAATTAATTCATATATGTTAGTAATTATTTAGCACTTTCGGCTAAAATCGTCCCAAGTAGGAAAAGAGTCGAAGCTTTCCGAAATATTGAGAAAAGACAGAAAATAGAGAATCCTCTATGAAATTGAAAAGTCAAGAAATTATTATTTTTTCAAATAAGGGCCAAGTAGAAAAGGTCACATCTTGCCTTACCTAAAAAAGACATTTCATTGAAATATTATCGGGATAAGTTACTATTTTAAATTATTGGGTATCCACTTCAAAACATGCGGAGCATTAACGGTGACTACTGATGACAAGTCAATCTTCATATCGTCCACAACTTTTTTATTATTATTTTTTGGGATAAAATAATATTTATATTACCAAATGGAAAAAGGTTAGATACAAGAGCTTTAGAACTGACTTAACTCCACATCGTCCACAACTTCTGTAAAAAGGACAAGGGATTTACTATTTTTGATTATTCATCAATACGCAACTCTATTTTGAAAACTTTATTAGAAAGACTGTCATAAAACAGATTTCACCAGCTTAAATTCAAATAATTTAATCAATATTATAGTATTCCCTCTGTTACATTATATAAGATGTTCTATAGATTTATTTGTCTCACTTTATAAAATATTTTCTAAATTTTAATGAAAATTTTAAATACATTTAACATTTTAAACGATTTGTATTCTGTAGTCTTTTTATGATTGGATTTAACTGAATTATTTTAATCAAATACTAAATAATATTAACTTTGTAAAACAAAATAAAATTATTAATAATGTTTTCACTACAAAAAACAAATAAGTTTAACAACAACCGATATCGTTGTAATTTCGTCATTAATAACGATTTACAACTAATTTACGACGAAATTGAAATTACCGCATCGTAATGGAAGATTCATTGTACATTCGTCGTAATACTTAACTACAAAAATTCATTGTAAGTGAGACATATCAACTTTCGTCGTTAATTCGACGTACATATCCTGATGAACTTCATCATAACATGATGATCGTTAAATGTTCGAAGTTATCTCAATGTTAGCTAACAACGAAGCTGTTTGTCGCTCAATAGATGGTAAAATGTGGTCGTTAGTTCATCGTCAACATTAACGACGAATTAACATCTATTTCAAAAGTTAATTCATCGTAAATGTTATGACACGATGAATTAACTATGATATTAAAATATATTAATATCATATTCATCGTTAATTCGTCATAACATTTTAACAACTACCTTTTCTAATGATCGTCGTTAATGCGTTGTAACTTTACGACGAATTAACAACAAATATAATATTAAAATATATTAATTTAATATCTATATATATATATATTAATATATATTAAATTATTGAAATAAAAATATTATACAAAAACATTAAAAATTTAAAAGTTTTTAGAGTTTAAATTAATATCATTAAAATCTTTGCGCTTCTACGTTTAAATTCGCTATGTTTCAGAGTTTGTTGACCCAAATTCTATTGTCGAAGTACCTCACGTTTTGCCTCCAAAACCGGATTACACCCTGCCAAAATATCAAAACAAACTGTCCATTCTCTAAACTTGATTCTTTGTTGTTTCTTGTGAAATTCGCAAGGATGCAATCTCGGCATGTGCAGCTCATGTGCAGCTGCTAAGTTGGATTTGAGCTATACCGGGTCATCATTCGATCTATATGAAGAAGTGGCCATTGAGATGTCTAAAACGGATCTCATGTCTAAAATTTATCATTTTTCTTTGGAGCAATCTGGAAAAAAACATATTAATGAACAAAATTTTCTTAAAACTGATTTATTATTAGTTAAAAATAGATTATAACTAAAAAAATACTTATACCTCTTCAAAAATCTTGTCAGTTTCCACTATGCTCAATTCTATGGGAATACCATCCTCGAACTGTTGGCAAAGGTGAGTTTGACTCTCTTGGATCTTTCCGGTCATCTGGTTATGGATCCTCTCAGATCTTGGCATCCACAAAAGCTCCGTTCTTCTTTTTATGAGTCTGTTCGAACAACCTAGAAAGTGACGGAAGTTTCCCTCCGTTAGCCTGTAAAAATTAAAGTAGTAAGTACATATACCATCTGTAAACGGACACCCGAAAAGGTGTATGTCCGGATGTATGAGGCATAGGCAAGTGTTTGTCCGCATCTATTGTAAGACGAGATGTCGAACACTTGACGGAAACTCTATCCGAATACGGATCAATCCAATCGCATACAAGACCATCACACACACCATGGTCAGAAATGTGGGTTTTGCATTGTTTTCTTTGAGTTGCCAGAGTTCCTTCCAGTCGGCAACGATATTAGAACGTCATTTCATCGCCTTTTTGTTGAATTCTTCTTTCACCCTCTCGCTGATGGCAAGCTCCCAATTCTATTTTTGCTGAAAAACAAATATATTTACTAATAAATTAATAAATAATATAATTAATATGAAAAATAAAAATAAAATCTATACGGCAAAATATTTGAACCATGTTTTTTTATATGATGAGATGTCTGAGACCAATTCGGATGAGGCTCGGTGTTCATCGTCCGACCTTCGAATCCACACCAAACCTAAAAAATATTAAAAATATAGAAGTTAATTAAAATTTTAGGTAGTAATTAAATATGTAATTTAAATAAATAAATATTTTTCAAATTAGATACCAGAATTTTCTCGTAGGCCGATTGGGATCAAACCTAGGCAAACTTTCTCGTCCCGCTTGTACGAGGAGATCCTCCACTGTATATTGTGCATATGGTGCATATGGCAGGACTAATAGATTAGGATGAAGTTCTTTTGTAAGTGGTGGATCCCTAGGTGGAGGTGGTGGTGGTGGCGGAAGTACTACGGCTGCTTGTGATGTATGTGATTGAGTCTCTGGAACCTTTTCTAGAGCATAAGAAAATGCCAACTGCAGGTGTTGTATGTAAATAATATCGACTACTTTATGATGGTTCGTCGTAAAGGCGTTGCAGCGCGACTACAACCAACAAACCTTAAAACTTGTTTACGTTACTAATAACATTAATCTTAGTAATATCAATTGTTTAATTCTTGTTGATGATGTTACTAAAATTATAATGTTTGAAATTTGTTAACACATGATCTAGAACTTGAATAACTTTGTTTTTCTGAAAGATATACAAAAATCTTATAATTAGTTCAAGATTATAATTAAAGTGCATGTTATTACAAATTAAATAAATACATTAACATTTAATCTGATTCATTATTTAATGCATCATTGGAACAGTCACTTTGATCCTCACTCTCATCAAACTCGTCATTCTCATTGCCAGCATCTGTATCATCTGGGAGATATTCAAATTCTTGATCTTGGGGATCAATTAGCAGAAAAAATTTGTAGTTTGATCCAGTGTTGGTATATTACTACAAGAATCTTTTTGCAATGGTGGCGCTTCATCTCCTCGATTCGACCTCTAGGCGTTGCTTTAATAGCTGATAACCAAGTAATTCCAGTGTTTTTAACTCGAGAGTATGAAATGAAGCTAACTTATTCCGCTTAATATGGTAAGGTGAAAGGCTCAAACTTGTTGCATCCACACTCCAAACTTCTTGTAACAAACACATTTACTAATTTTTGGAGAATACACGTTTCATCTTCATCTTCACTAAACCTGGAAATTCAACTTCAATTATTTCTTGCAAGATTCCATAAAGTTATGTTTCACTTTGGACACATACTCTGTAGTTAACATTTGTCCGACGTTTATCGTACTCGTAGGCATAAAATGTATATCCTCACGTGAAATACATGTGAGCAGTGGTTATCCTAGCTAGTGGATCTTGAAACAACTCATGAAACCATGCTGGATAAAATGGATCGTTATAATCAACCTGAAGTTTATATAAACTAAGTAAATATATTGATTATATTATTAAGTAACATAAAACATATTTATTTTATATATTCCGTACTTAAGTTCAATCACTGTATAAAGTGTTAATGTTTTTACTTGTTGATATCATCATCTTATATTTTCTCGATGGCTTCTTGTACCTGAGTAACAAATAAGTTGCAAAAATTATATATATTTACTACATCATATATATATATATATGTATATTTAAAATAAATAAGAAATATTCGTTAAAGATTACCTTTCAGAAGAACGCATTTTCTCACAGTTTAGAAGGATATATGTGTGTACGATGTGACGATCTTTGGGACTTGTCCTTCAAACTTCTGTTACCTTCCAAGCAAGCCGACAAATTTGCGAAAAAATGTTTGGGACACCGTCCACGGCATATGTTGGTGCCACACCACCATCATCATACCAGTCGGGGTTGTTTTTTCCATGTACGAACTTGTGAGGCAAAGTAATATGATGAAAAGTGAGATGTTTATTCTATTAAACTCTCTGCAGCAATGGAGCCTTCCATTTTTGCCAGATTTTTGGCTTTTCCTTTCAAATGGGTACATCCATCAATACTAAACATGTCCACCTAATGATGCATCGTGAGGAATGTTGACTGGAAGATGTTCCATAACATCAAAAAATGTTGGAGAAAATATCTTCTCCAAATTGCACAATAAGATAGGAATATTGGCATTAAGTTGTTGAATACCTTCTTTGGTCAAGTACATGTACTAAGATCCCGAAAAAGACACAAATACCTATTAACAATACTAAAATTAATTGATATGCATCATATTGTATAAATATATATGAGTTACTTTAAAGTACCTACAAGTATTTCATTTACATTTTTCAGAAGTAGCTCAGTAAGTGCGAATGGATGTAGTCGTTGCATAAACACATAATAGTCATGACTCTTCATCCCTAAAAACTTTTTCTCTCTTCAACACATTTAGAGAAATTAGAAACTTCACATCTGATGCCATCCAACTGAACAACGCTGACTTTGCATTTGAGGTCAACCTAAATATATGAACTGGTATTAACCCATCGTCTGTAGTATGCAACTCACTTCTTGAACAAATAGCAGGTAAGTACAACCTTGAATTTTTGTTATCTTTTTTCCTTCTTGCCACATATAATATTGTATGCATGATGTTATCAAAAAAGTTTTTCTCGATATGCATCACATCCAGATTGTGTCACAACAGAAGATCCTTCCAATATGGTAGTTCCAAAAATATGTTTCTGTTCTTTTGCCAATGGTGATGTTCTCTGTATCCGTCGGACATATTACCTGGAACATGCCAATTTTCTCCACGTTTTACTGTTTCCTAAGCATAATAATGATCAATTTGTTGTTCAATTAGTTTCCCAAATAAATACACATGTGAGAGGGCACATACATTTACTTTAATCCTAAACAACGCCTTTTTCTTCGATAAGGATGGTTCATCGGCAAGAACCGACTATGACAATCAAACCAACTTGTTTTCCTTCTGTACTTATGTTGAAATGCATATGTTCTTCCAAGACAATACATACAAGATAATCTCTCATGTGTTGTCAAGCTGATAACATCTCATATTCAGGAAAGTTACTTATTGTCCACTTAAGCACAACTTTCATAGTAAAATTCCTTTTTACCAAATAATCATAGGTTCAAACTCCAATATACCATAATTTTTTTTAGCTTATCTATAAGAGGTTTCATAAAAACATATAGTGAAGATTTGGATGTTTAGGTCCAGGGACTAGTATACTCAGAAATAAAAATTTATTTTCCATGCACATCTCCAGAGGAAGGGTGTAAAACGTGAAGATTACTAGCCACAAAGAATATTACCTATTAGACATTCCAAATATACTAAATCCATCGGTGCATAATCCAAGATAAATATTCTGAATATTCTAGTAATTTATGGTGTATCGTTTTGAAATGTTTTCATGCCTTTGCATCTGACGGATGATTGACCTCCCCGTCCATCTACAGATGTTCTACATGCCATCTCATAGATGTTGTTATCCATTCAGACAGATACAATCTTTTCAACCTTTATGATATTAGTAGGTACCATATTCGTTGGTACGGTACCTTATTCTTTCCACTACCTTGCGGCTTATATCTTGGCTTCTTACATAATCGGTATCTATGTAATTTATCATCATCTTTCCAATAGATCATACAATTTTTAATGCACACATATATCATCTCAGATAATAACCCAAGACTAAAAACCAGTTTTTGAATCTCGTAGTATGATTCAATAGACAATTATCTTCTGGCAAATACTCTTTGAACAATTCTGCCTTATGCATCCATACAAACCTCATGTAAATTATGATCTGTTTTAATGTTCATCATCCTAGCTACCAATGATAATTTCGACACACCTTCTCTACATCTATTGTAGATTGGGTGATTTACAGCATCTAACATTTCACAGAACCGTTTTACATCTAATTTAAGTTCATAAAATATATTATCAGCAAATGATAGCAAATGACGAAGTTGTTTCATGCAGATGTAACCATATCATGAACCCTATCATGTTCTAGATCTCCTTTATCAACATGATAATGATCATAGTAATGCAAAGTATTAGGTTTTTTCGTATCTTCAGCTTCAAAACTACTATTACTACTATTTACTTCATTTCCACCATAACTCTCTCCATCTTGAAACCAAATATAATATTGTGGCGTAAATTCTCTATTTAATAAATATCATTAAGAGAAAATTTTATATTTTTGCATTTTTGACAAAAACATAACATCTTATCGATTTCTAAATTTAATAATATATTATCTGTGTGGTACATAAATATCTCCGGTCCGTCGATAAATTCTTTTGTTATTTTTTGAGAAATAAAACAACAAATTTACAACGGTAAGGATATGTGATAAATTAACGTCCAACGACGATTTATGTTAAAATTCTCCATCGTAATATTCTTGGTATGCATTAAATAAACTTGTTGACTTCTCAATTATATATTCTTCGTAAAGCAGTCATAAATAACGAGAAATTTATATTCGTCATAAACCTATCGTAAATTAATAACGTATTAACAACGAATTGACAAATTGTCGTAAACTCGACGTTAATCATACGCAAATGATTGTGGATTTACAACGATTTCTTTTCGATGTTGGTTTACAGATAATTAACGATGAATCTTGTATTCGTCGTTAACTCGTCGTAAAATTAATGTAAACTTACGACGACTAAATTTTGACGTTGATTTTTGTTGCTACCATACGCATACGCATGTCTTCTTGTAGTGTTTTGGATCAAAAAACTTATTAAATAGAATGGAAAGAGTTTAAAAAGAGGCAGTGAGATTTTTCTTGGTTATATGTGTTTTAATAATTTATTTAACTATACTGATGCTAAAATCTTAATTACATTTTATATTATATTTAAACGATATCTCTTCTTATACTTTGATTTTTATCGTTCTCTTATACATCATTGCATCGTTCTAACACGAAATGGTCATTCACTCTTTTGTAATTTCGCTTTTCTTGCTTTAGTTTGTTAATATCTATTTTAATCATGCTATTTAACCTTCTTTTTTTTCCTTTTTAAGCACTCAACACTAAGAGCAAATGCTGAATTGACTCAAACCGAAAAGTTGTGATTAATATTAAATTCATTTTTCGAATCTAATTTGACTTTCGGGGATATTTAATTAAGCTGCCAGATCTTATGCACATCACTTTGTTTAGATAAGGACAGACCATTTCTTCCAAATTCACTTAGCTGTCGCATATCAAACAAAGTAGATAACATTATAAATAAAATCATCTCCATATATATGTGAATTTCTCTACTTATATACATAAACCAACTACAAATTTTCACATAATTATTCTCACATTTGTAAGCAGTGAGATAAAAGTCTATAGACAATGGAGGAATCAAACCGTACTGATCTGTTCGACAAATACAAGATCGGAAGACTTCTCGGAACCGGTAACTTCGCCAAAGTATATCATGCAACAGAGATCTCCACAGGCGATGACGTGGCAATCAAAGTAATAAAAAAGGACCACGTGTCAAAACGTCGTGGCATGATGGAGCAGATCGAACGAGAGATCTCCGTAATGCGTCTCCTCCGTCACCCTAACGTCGTCGAGCTCCGTGAAGTAATGGCCACAAAGAAGAAGATCTTCTTCGTAATGGAATACGTCAACGGCGGCGAGCTTTTCGAGATGATCAATAGAGACGGGAAGCTCCCGGAGGATCTAGCAAGAAAGTATTTCCAACAATTGATCTCAGCCGTTGATTTTTGTCATAGCCGCGGTATTTTCCACCGTGATATTAAGCCGGAGAATCTGTTGCTTGACGGAGAAGGTGATCTTAAGGTATCGGATTTTGGACTTTCGGCGTTGATGATGCCGGAGGGGCTAGGTGGACGACGTGGCAGTAGTGATGATCTTTTACATACGCGGTGTGGGACGCCGGGTTACGTGGCGCCGGAGGTTTTAAGGAATAAAGGATACGACGGAGCTATGGCGGATATTTGGTCGTGCGGGATTGTTTTGTATGCTCTCCTCGCTGGATTCTTGCCGTTTATCGACGAAAATGTCATGACGTTGTACACGTAAGTAAGCTTTGACCGGGTTTTGGGATAACCATTCTAAACCGTATATATATTTTTTGTTCATTTATCAAGAAGTTAGAACTAAAAACTAGGATTGTATTTGTACATATTAGGACAATTTTTTCTAATCCGACAACAATTATTTATATGTATGGGACATTTTGGAACGAATCGGAAATGAAAGAGGATATTTGAATTATCTGTTTGAGTAATTTTAATTTTGAATATTAGTAAAATTATTAAAGTGTTAAATGAATTTTAAACTTTTCAAAATTATGTTGAAATTACCTTAATGGTAATTTTAAGTATCTGAATTACATGAGTGCAATTCGTTATCTGAATTTTTTTTTCCTGTGGATGACACGAATACAATTCATTATATGAATTTTTTTCCCCCGTATTTGATTGGATATGTTTCATATTGTATTTCTAAGTTTGAATAAATACACGAAATATCTCGTTTCTATATTTATCCGGTATAGGCCTTCGCGAAGTGTAAACCTTGCTAAATTACTAATAACAGGTTATCAAACCGGTCTGGAATTTTGCCCTTTCTTAATTCCAAAACTTGGTATTGTTGAACCGGAATGTGAATCGATCAAAATCTCGGTATTTTTTGTGGTTTAACTGTAGCTTTAATATGATCAGGAAGATTTTCAAAGCAGAATGTGAGTTCCCGCCATGGTTTTCCACAGAATCAAAGGAACTGATCTCTAAATTACTTCTGCCGGATCCTGAACAACGAATTACGATGTCAGAAATCAAACAGATTCCATGGTTCCGGAAGAATTTTACACCGCCGGTAGCCTTTTCGATCGACGAGACTATCCCATCTCCGCCGGAGCCTCCGGCAAAGAAGAAGAAGAAAGACAAATACGACAAGGAAAACGACGGAGTTTCTCCAAGATCCTTCAACGCCTTCCAATTCATCACATCAATGTCTTCAGGTTTTGATCTCTCCAACTTATTTGAGATAAAACGAAAGCCAAAGCGGATGTTCACATCAAAGTTCCCAGCGATATCCGTTAAAGAGAGGTTGGAGATAGCAGCGCGTGAGATGAACATGAGGGTGAAACACATGAAAGACTGCAAGATGAAGCTGCAGAGGAGAACGGAAGGCCACAAAGGAAGGCTCTCACTAACAGCAGAAGTTTTCGAAGTCGCTCCTGAAGTATCTGTAGTCGAGTTTTGCAAATCCTCTGGCGATACCTTGGAGTACCACCTCTTCTGTGAGGATGACGTCAGGCCAGCTCTTAAAGACATCGTCTGGTCATGGCAAGGTGATGATGATGAAGATGAGGTTAGCACTAATGATAACGTTAACAATAATGACAGGGCAATAAATAATACTTCATGAACTGAGATATTTCAATTTTTGGCATTTGGTGTGAGAGCGAGACTGGCTTATTGTGAAACTTTTATAATTTACATAATAAGAAAATATACAATATTACCATTATACTCAAATCCTTAAGGGATTGATACAACATAGAACGTAAGGTATACAAGCAATAACCATAAATTTCCAGTTATTTTTACCATTCAGTCTCTATATGCTCCCATGAGCAAGAGCTTTTAAGCGGCAAGTAACTTCTGGATGTCCTTCTGCAAGACAGCCAAAACAAAATTGTTTGGTTACAAAACCGGGAATCAAACCGGCATAATTGAATCGGAAGTAGGCTGTTAATGGTACCTCGATTTGGAAAGGGGATGTGGTGGGAGGGTATCTCTCAACGACCTTTCCCTTTTTATCAACTAAGAACTTCTCAAAGTTCCATTTAATGAGACCACCCAAGAATCCTCCTGCGTTTGATTTCAAGAAGTCGTAGATCGGCGCTGTGCTTGGTCCATTCACGTCAACCTGTTGAAGACAAACTTTATTAAGTCTGCAACCCGAAAAAGAAGAGCCAATGTTTTGGATTACTTATATGGTTGTACCTTATCAAATATGGGGAACTCTGCTTTAAACCGGGTACAAGCGAATTGTTTGATCTCGGGGTTTGACCCAGGCTCTTGGCCACCAAACTGATTGCAGGGAAAAGCTAGAATCTCAAATCCTGTAATGAGAACAACAAGAAAAGCTTGCTATGTGTTACTAACTACGAATTCGTCAAAAAGAATAAGACGTGTCACGTGTATATTGGCTATTGCCCTCTAAATGATTATAAACAAGATTCGTACTCTAATTGAGTTTGAGAATTCTTTTAGCTATGGAGAACGAATGAGTCGAGATTATCATCATTATTAAAGATAACAATTCATTTCCATAATTTGCAAGCTAGAAAATAGCCATGGAAGTAGCAACAATAGAACCGAATCTTATTGAATGGTATAAAGATCTACAGGACAATGCAGTAAACACAAAACCCATCAGCAACAAATACCAAAATGTCAAAAAAGGCATTTGAACACCAAAATGGGATGATACGAATACGAAAATGAACTCCAAGTCTCCAAGAACAAGATTTTCATAAACAAAAGATCCTCTGGTTGCAAATGGATTGCATCGAACAGATAAATGTGAAAGAGCTAATTAGAGCTCACCTTGGTTCTTGTATTTCTCGTACAGATGTGAAAGCTCTGAGTAATTTGATGATGTCAAACCACTGTATGTTCATGAAAACACAATCTTTTAGATCAAAAACCGCTTACAACAACTATGAACAGAAGCTACTTTTATGTCACATCAAGAGAATGAAGAAGGAGAAATGTTACCATCTTGAAGCAACATTGACTATCAACATAACTTTCCCCTTGAATTTGTTCAAAGAAACATCATTCCCATCAATGTCCTGCCTCCAATCAAAAAGTCTCAAATTTCAGATTTTACTAGTGGAATCACTAACCTAATAAGTGTATACACTTCAAAATTCAGTAAGAATATGAATCTATAAAATTAAATACTTGAGCTTCAACATAACTTAAAGATTCCAAATTTAGTAAAGAGCAGAGACACAAACGAAAACCCTAGTTTTATTTTTTTTGCTTAATTGGGTAAAAGAGTAAGAACCAAACCTTAACAGTGAAATCGTGAACAGTCTTCTCAGCTGCAGCTCTAGCTTGAACAGTGAAATGCTTTGACTTGAAGAGAACCCCAGGATTAATCGGAGACTTTAGAGAAAACCCATTACTCAGATTCGCGAAATTAGATATGCCGGTGGAGAATTTCAAGGAAGGGAGGAGAATGGTTGAAGATGAATTAGGTCTGGAACCGTTGAAGACTGCAGAGAATGGTGTGTAAGAAGAAGTCATAGAAGCCATCTTGGTTACCGGACACGACCTTTTGGATCAGTGCTACAGTTTCTTAGGGGAAAACTCAAGAGTTGATGATAATCGGCAGCATTTTATATTATGCCAAACATTTAAAAAATAAATAAAAATTAAAAATACTATATTTTTAAAGATTCTAAATCCCTAAATTAAAAAAATTTAAATGCGGTTCTAATAATCTTCTTCACAACAAAATTTTGAGAACCAAACAAATTCCCGAGGGCATTTTGGACTGATTTGAGGCACATATTTTGGTGTTTCTGTCCCAAAATTTAAAATTTAAGTGGAATTTATTTTGGAATACGTTTCATCCTCAATTTTTTGTTCAGTTCCTTTCCCTAATCCTTATCCGAATTATGACTTCCAATATGTCCTACTCAAACGAATAGTCCTAACTCCTAACCGGTGGCAATACCTATCCAATTATGTTTTTTTGGTAATAAATATTAGAAATGTAGGGCCACAAAAAGAAATGAGAAACAAATAGATAAGATGTGACAGCCAAAATTTTATTTTTATTTTTATTTTAGTAGTATTATAGGCGTCTCTCTCCGTTACTATATAATATCAATCTCAAATGTTATTGTATTTTTCTTGTTAATCTTCAAGTAGCTAAGAAAGATGATATAGATAAACACAATGACGAAGTTATTGATATGTGGCAAAAATACAGTTGAGTAAATTGAGTGAAATTTTCAACACAATATTACTATATTGAATTTATGCACTTTAAAATATGCAAAAATATTCAACTAACTATTAATTTGAATTTCAAAATTTTAATTCAAAATTAGTGTGAAATTAGACATAAATACTAACACCATTATTATTCTGTCATGTCAGTTTTTTCATGACGTGGAAGCCACATGTTATTTTCTTAAGAATCTTTTTCGTTTATTTTTAATTTTAAAATTCTATCAAATTTTGTAGATTCGCATCTATATACACATAAACAAATAATATATATTATCGATAAATTTTTTGAAATTCTTATACTTTTTCTTTGTCAAAAATCACAAACAGAATTTTTTTTCGTAATTATATCTTCATAAAAAATTTCAACGTCTCCAAAACAACTATTAAATCATACATTTATTATCAGTGTTTAAAAAATAATAAAATCATGACGATGTTAATACCACATATATATAAAACTACGTCATTTTTATGTATGATCCTCTCATGTACAAATGTTTGATATATATTTTTTTAAAATTTTAGCTATCAATATATATATATATATATATATATATATATTTGTATAGCCTCTCGATAGAAGTACAACCAAAATAAAAATAAATATAAGTAAACTAATGCCACCTAATCAAGAATGATTGAAATTGAAGAGAAAGGGCGATGAAGAAGAAATAAGATAAGAAAAATAAAATAGTGGTATTTTTGAGATAAATAAAATAAAAATACATATTTAAAAAATTCAAAATGATATCATTTTATCAATGAATTTTAAATGTGTATTTCAAATAAAATGACGTTATTTCATATGTGTCCATATCGTCATTATTTTACGGTTTTTAACATTGTGACGACAAATGTATGATTTATCTGTTGTTTTGGAGACAATGGAAATTTTATGAGAATACAGTTACGAGAAATTTTTTTTTTCAATGAGGTTTTACGGCATAAGTAGAGACACATAGAGAGTATGAGAGTTTCAGAGAATTCATCGAAAATATATATTATTTGCATATATGTATATAGATGTAAATCTACAAAACTTGATAAAATCTTAAGATTAAGAGAATTAGAGAAGATTTTTCAAAAAAAATTGTACATGTGACATCACGTCGATAATATTTAAAAGAATAGTAACGGTGTTAATATCTATTCCTGATTTCATATGAAATTTGAATTGGTGGTTTGAAATTTAAATTAATAGTTAGTTGGAGTATTTTTTTTATCTATTTTAAAGTGCATGTATGAACTCAATATAGTTATATTGTGCGAATATGAAAAAACCGACTTCCTAATAAATTAACAAATATTGTTTATATTTATCAAACCAAATGACATAACGTAAACTTCAATATCAATAACAATAAACTAAAATTTGTGGTGTTCTGTGTTTCTATTTCTTATATACATTGTGATGGAGTCGAACCAAACAAATCGGATCGAAAAACTTTGAAATATATGAATTAGACGATTTATGTTTTCCTTTCCTTTAGTTTAATTATGTTATTTGCTTCAGTTAAAATAAGAGGAAAATCGGTCTTTTTTATATTTAAGAACCATTTCTTCCATTCTTCATGTTTCTCTTGCATGTTTTTAGTTTTTTGACGACAATTTCTCTTGCATGTTATAAGAGTTACGATTCCACTTTTCTTCTTGGTGTGTCTATATATTTGAGAAATAAATATAGAAATAAAAGATGCAATCTTAATTGCCAAACAAAGTGTCATTATGTTCTTGTTCTTGTTTAAAAGTTTTGTTTAAGATCAAAGTGAACAATTGGTATTGGAACATTTTTTTCTTTCTCAAATTGTTTTTTTCACATCAACATCATTCCACAAAAAAAACTTAAAAAACAAAAAAAAACCCGCTAGTTTTGACTTATATCTCAGAAGAATCAATGGCTAGCACCACATAAAGACTCAATGACCTCGAAGCGGACATAAGGATAGTTTAAGACGAACTTCAAAAGATGAACACCAACATCAACAAGTTTCAAACCATGAAGACTTCTTTTAACCGAACGTTAGAGAAGTCAATATACCGGATGCTAGACTTGATGACACAAAACCGCGAGGATGGCTCTAGCGAAGCGATCATAGAGACCTGTAACGTTAAATTGGAATTTTCAAAATTAAATGGCGAAAATCCGAGAGAATGGATAAGCAAAGACAAACAATACTTTGCTTATCAAGAGATACCCATAGAACAACAAATCAGTTTTGCTTCATATGATCTAACAGTGGAAGCGAATGAATGGTGGCATGCCACATCTAAAGCAAGCAGAGCAAAACCAACCACATCTCGGCCTGTAGGTGAATGAATGATGCCTTCTCTATGCTTTGAAATTCATCGGTGATGCCGGTGTTGATCTTCTGATGTTTATCTTGAACCATCCTGAGACCCGTTTCTAGGTCACGAGTGTTCCTTGGTGCTAGCCATTGACTATCAGTCCTCGCCTTGAGTCTAAGGAAGTTTGGGCTTGCTACCCTAATCTTAATATATATATTTTTGCGGCCGCCAGGTTAATTAAATTTCCTAATAGTCTACTGGTTAAAGTGATTGGAGTATTAGAGGAGGTGGATGGTTGTTCTATTACCTTGTGCAGCAAAACCAGCTTTTATAATTTTGTTGCTTTTTATAGTTTTGTTGTTTCTTATTAGCTTATTCATGTAGAGTTAGTTAGTATAAATTACATAACGAGATGACTAATACTTTCTATATAAAGACTCCTCTTGGAAAATACACTCGTTGACTTAATGAAAAACATCAGATTAAATCTTTTTTTCTCTCTCTTTATTTTTATTATGGTATCAGAGCGATGGAATTTTTTTTTCCGCTTCGCAACTTCATCTTCTTCATTAAGCATCAATTGAGCTTTTATCTTTTTTTGTTGAGCTTCGATTAAGCCTTGATGAGTACATCAGCTCATCAGATCGTCATCATCTTCATCTTCGATTTGTTCAAATGCTTTCTTGAGCTCTTATCCTCCGTCATGACATTCATCTTTGTTCTTTCAGTTTCTTCTTTGATTGACCTCTGATTTGGCGTTATTTCTTCGATTCGGCACAAATCAATCTCAGATCTACTTTCTTTTAACCTCAATCAACTCAAATCTCTTCGATTCAATTTTTCCTATGGCTTCTTTATCTTTTTCAACGGCAAATCTTGATGGTGTGCCTCAATCTATAGATCAGTATGAGAATCCCTACTTCTTGCATAGCTCAGATCATGCTGGACTCGTCCTTGTTTCTGATCGTCTTATGACCGGTGCTGATTTCCATTCTTGGCGTCATTCAGTGCGAATGGCTCTCAATGTTCGCAATAAACTTGGATTCATTGATGGTAAGGTTCCGAAACCACCTCTTAATCATATGGATTCTGGTTCATGGTCTAGATGTAATGATATGGTAGCTACATGGCTTATGAATTCAGTATCTAAGAAAATAGGTCAAAGCTTGTTGTTTATCTCTACTGTTGAAGGAATATAGCAGAATCTTATGTCTCATTTTAAACAAGATGATGCACCTAGAGTTTATGAGATTGAACAACGTCTTAGCACAATTCAACAAGGTCATATGGATGTTAGTTCTTATTATACAGAATTAGTAACTCTATGGGAAGAATACAAGAATTATGTGGAATTGCCTGTTTGTACTTGTGGAAAGTGTGAATGCAATGCTGCTATGCTATGGGAAAAACTACAGCAGCGAAGTCGAGTTACTAAGTTTCTTATGGGACTAAATGAATCATATGAGTCTACTCGAATACATATATTGATGTTAAAGCCAATTTCGTCGATTGAAGATGTTTTTAATATGGTAACTCAAGATGAGAGGCAGAAGACATTGAAACCACATATCAAGCCTGAGAATGCTATCTTTCAGAATACAGCTCCAGTTGAAGCTTCTTCTTCAGTATCAACTTATAATGGTCCTCTCGAGAACATGGCTTATGCAGTTCTGAATGGTTATAGACCTCGTTCACGACCGATTTGCACTCACTGTGGTCAGACTGGTCATGTAGTCCAGAAATGTTTCAAATTACATGGCTATCCTCCAGGTTTTATTCATGGTTAAAAATCAACAATTTGTCTACTCAATCTGGTTATTCTAATTCTCAGCGATCTCCCAATCAGTCTACTCAACCTAGAGGACAGTCTAATTCAAACAATCTTCAGCCTAGAGGACATTATACTTCGCATCCAAGATCTCATGCAGTGGCTAATGTTATGTCTGAGCCTTTGTATTCTCATCCCACAAATGCTGCGAGTTTGGATTTTATTCAACTCAATAAAGATCAAGTTCAATCTTTAATGCAACAACTCAGTGCTCATGTTCGAGTTTCAGAGCCTATGACTACCATTTCTTCAGCCACGATCACTGATAATGGCTTTATGGCTTCCCAATCTTCTTTTGGTAATATTTTTTTTCTGGTATTGATTCATTTCCTTCCTATTCTCTCAGATTTGAGGATAATAGACTCACTTTCCAACATCAATGTCTTTCATCTTTATACATAACTCTTCCTTATGGTTCTTGGATAATTGACAGTGGAGCTACCAGCCATGTTTGTTGTGATTTAGTAATGTTTAGTGAAACTTTTCCAGCTTCTCAGGTTACAGTTTCTTTGCCTGATGACACTAGAGTTGAAATCACACACACTGGCACTATTCACATTTCATCATCTCTTGTCTTGCATAATGTGTTACATGTTCCATCATTCAAATTCAATCTCATTTCTGTAAGTAGTTTGTTACGATCTAATAATTGTTCAGCTCATTTCTATGCGGATTCATGTGTTATTCAGGAGTGTTCTAAGGGCTTAATGATTGGTAGAGGCACACTGCTTCACAATCTTTATATTTTACAACATAAAAATTTATCTCCTGACATTCACTTCACTGGATCCTTGCTGGTTGATGGAAATCTGTGGCATCAACACCTAGGACACCCATCTACTACCAAGTTACAACATTTATCTGGTATTTTACATCTTTCTAAATCTAGTTTGTCCCACTCTAATCATTGTACAGTCTGTCCTTTAGCTAAACAGAAAAGGTTACCTTTTGAGTCTCACAATCATTTGTCTTCATCACCATTTGACTTAGTTCATCTAGATATTTGGGGTCCATTTCATAAAGAGTTTGTTGAAGGATACAAATATTTTCTTACTCTTGTAGATGATTGTACTCGTGTAACCTGGGTTTACATGTTGAAAAATAAAAGTGATGCTTCATATATGTTCTCAGATTTTATTAAGCATGTTCTTACTCAATATAGCTCAGTCATTAAGATCATTAGAACTGATAACGCACCAGAATTAGCTTTTACAGAACTAGTTAAACAACATGGCATGGTTCATCAATTCTCTTGTGCATATACACCTCAACAAAACTTAGTAGTTGAAAGAAAACATCAACATTTATTGAATGTTGCTCGAGCTTTACTTTTTCAGTCTCATGTTCCTATAGATTATTGGAGTGATTGTTTTAAGACTGTTGTCTTTCTTATTAATAGAACTCCATCTATCTTACTTGAAAAGAAAACACCATATGAAATACTTACTAAGAAACCACCTAAGTATCATTTTTGAGATCTTTTGGGTGTTTATGTTATGTGTCTACTTTACAAAAGGATCGACATAAGTTTAGTCCTAGGGCTGAGCAGTGTGTTTTCTTAGGATATTCTTCTGGTTATAAAGGTTACAAGCTCCTGCATCTTGATTCTCGTCTTGTTTCTGTCTCTAGGAATGTAGTTTTTCATGAAACCATATTTCCTTTCAGACTTGATGATGCATTTGGATATTTTGATGATGTTTTTGGTACACATATTTTACCAGTTCCTGTTACTGTTAACCACGATTTTTATCTTCATTCTGATCCTATTATTGCATCTGAGGATATCATTCTTGATTCCTCTACATCAAATTCTACATCCAATAATGCATCAGACTCATCTTCCCCTGTTTCATCATCCCATACATCATCATCTGTTTTATCAGCTGTTGCATCTACATCTCATGATACACACACACCCATTATACGCTCTAGTGTTCCATCGGCTTCTCGAGCTACTGTTCCTGTTGATGCTGGCATGGTTTCACACCTCAATGCGTAACCACAACAAACTACTAAAGCTCCAGGTTATTTATCTAACTATCATTGTTCCCTTACTCAAATAAATTCTGAAAACCCCATATCTTTTACCACTTCTTATCCAATCCAATATGTTCTTTCTTATTCCAAACTTAAGGATCCCTATCAATCTATTATTCTATCTTTCTCTCATGAAACAGAACCTAAGAATTTTCAACAAGCCATAGTGTCTACTCAGTGGTCTAATGCTATGAATGTGGAGTTATCTGCTATGGAGAAAAATAGAACATGGAGCATTGTCTCTTTACCCCCAGGGAAAAATGTTGTTGGATGTAAATGGGTATTCACCATTAAATATCATGTTGATGGTACTATTGAGCGCTACAAAGCTCGTTTGGTTGCAAAGGGTTTCACTCAACAGGAAGGAGTTGATTTTTTTATATACATTCTCACATGTTGCTAAGCTTGCTAGTGTGAAGCTTATTCTTGCTCTTGCAGCAAATCAGGGATGGAGCCTAACTCAGATGGATGTTACTAATGCTTTCTTGCATAGTGACTTAGACGAAGAAATTTACATGAGTATACCACAAGGGTACACACAAGCTTCAGGCTCTCTTCCTCCTCATGCAGTGTGTCGCCTGCATAAATCGATTTATGGATTAAAACAAGCTTCCCGCCAGTGGTATAAGTGTTTCTCCTCTGTGTTATTATCAGATGGTTTTATCTAATCTCCTGCTGATAATACTTTGTTTGTGAAATTAAGAGGATCTTCATTCATTGCATTGATCCTTTATGTTGATGATATTATGATAGCAAGTAATGATGATGGAGCAGTTCTATCTCTAAAGAATGTTTTGGCACAACAATTCAAAATCAAAGATCTTGGTCCAACTCGTTTTTTTTGGGACTTGAGATTGCTCGTAATACTGAAGGTATTTCTGTTTCTTAGAGAAAATATTGTCTGGATTTACTAGATGATACAGGATACTTAGGCTGCAAACCACGCTCGGTTCCTATGGATCCTAAGGTTTCTTTAACTCTGACAACTGGTACTCCTCTTTCTGATGGCACACCATATCGGAAAATCATTGGCAGGTTACTGTATTTGACGATTACAAGGCCAGACATTACTTTTTTCGTGCATAAGTTGAGTCAATTTCTCTCTTGCCCTACTGATGTTCATATGCGTGCAGCTCACAATATTCTACGATACTTAAAGGCAAATCCGGGCCAAGGTCTGTTTTATTCTGTTAATACAAGATTATGTTTGAATGGTTTGCTGATGCTGACTGGGGAACATGTCCTGATACACGACGCTCAGTGACTGGATATTGTGTTTTCCTTGGTACTTCTCTGATCACTTGGAAATCCAAGAAACAGAAGGTGGTCAGTAGAAGCAGTACATAAGCTGAGTATCGCAATATGGCTCTTGCCACTATTGAACTGATCTGGTTGAATCAGTTGCTAAATGATCTTCATATACAAGTTCAATCTCAGGCCAAGCTGTTTTGTGACAATAAATCAGCAATGCACATTGCTAATAATCTTGTTTTCCATGAGAGGACTAAGTATATTGAGATTGATTGCCACACAACTCGTGATCAAGTAAAGAATGGCTTCTTGAAGGTTTTTCATGTTTCAACAACAAACCAAATTGCAGATATCTTAACTAAACCACTTCATCCTGGTCCTTATCATTCCTTATTTGGTCGCATGTCTATATCAGCTTATTCATATAGAGTTTTAGCTTAAGGGGGAGTGTATTAGCTTATTCATATAGAGTTTGTTAGTTAGTTAGTATTAATTACATAACGAGCGACTAATACTTTCTGTATAAAGACTCCTCTTGGAAAATACACTCGTTGACTTAATGAAAAACATCAGATTAAATCTCTCTCTCTCTTTTTACTTTTATTATTTCTAACTCTACAATTCTGAGGGCCGGGCCTATTGACTATTTTAAGGTTGAGTACTAACTGTTTTTTTTTAGTAGAAAGATGTTGATGTGGAAAAAAAATTGAGAAGAAAAACTATATGCTACAATACCAATTATTATTTTTGATCTTAACTAAAGCTTTTATAACAAGAACAAGAACACAATAACACTTAGTTTGGCAATTAAGAGTGCCTATTTTTGGCTTTTTTAAAAAAAAATAGACAGAACAAGAAGCAAAGTGGAGTCGTAGTTCATACAAGAAAACATGAAGAGTAGAAGAGATGGTTCCTAAACATAAGAAAAACCGATCCTCCTCTTAGTTCTAACTGAAGCAAATAACAAATAAAACTAGAAAAAAAAGAAAAGAAAATATAAAGTGTTTGATTCATGTATTTCCGGTTTAGAAATTTAGTCTGCGACTCCCTCATTGCTACACATGTGATCCAACTTGGGAATAAAGGGACGACCAGAAGTGGGATTAAACAGGGAAATGAACATTGTCATGGAAGAGTGAAGAGTCTAATGAGGAATGATATAGAAATTGAAAAGAATAGATATAGAAAGGGGACATGAGGAAATTATGTTAGGTTTAGGATCCAGCCCACTCTATATTTGGATAGGCATGGATTTTGGTCACGGAGTAAAGAAAAGAAAGATAAAGCTTTGAATCCTACACTACTTGGAATTGGGACATACATAATCTTATATTAAGACTAGAATGACCTATTTAAAGATAATGTATTATTTAATATCAACTAAAATAGCATAATTTTATTTTAATACTAACTACTATATATAGTACATAATTTAAGATAAATAATCTAAAATAACACTATTGACAAAAATGAATATATATTTTAGTTAATACATTATCTACTTATAATTAGCACTTATGTTATTAATTTATAATTTTTTTTTTACTTTAAAAGTACACCGAATGATCTGCAAATTTCAGTCATATGGTAAGTGGGTTAGCATTACTCATGTTTTTACGGCTGCGGTTTTTTGCAGATTGATATGTTAAAATATACAAATTCTTAATATGATGTAAAGTAGATAAAATGGAAAAGTTTGTTAACTTTGTCACTAATAACGTGCAATTGCATTCATATAAAAATCCGCAAATTAGACTATGAAACTATGTAATTTGTCTAATTATTATAATATTATTTTTGACTAATTTATACTTATATTTTATAAATATATATTATATTGAATTTCGTAACATTTTCTGATTTTTTTTGATAATTCCTAACTAAAAGAAAATATTTTCTGCATTTTTGTTATAACAATTGCAGCCGCTGAAGCAGCTACTGGATTAGCTATATTTTAACGTCATATAACTTTTACACTTAATTATTTTATTAATATTCAATATTATAAAATAATTTAAACGTGGGTAAAAACCTAATTTATATAAGCGTGGATACAAACCTAATTTATGTTTTAAAATTTAATATAGATCCAGCTAACAGCAAAACCGGTTATATGAAAGTTAAGATGACAAAATAATTTACATGGAACAAATCCACAATTACAGTTAAATTCTTCTATAATTTCGTTGTTTCCTAGACACACATTCTCGACGCTGTAATGATGAAGCATAGAAACTTTAACAGCTGTATAGATTACTCATCTTTAGTTTTAGTTTAAGTAGTTATTAACAAGTACAAAGGTGGGCAAGATAAGACCTTTCATTGTCTTTGGGGAGAACACAACTTAAAAAAAAACATACTTTTTCATTTTTCTTATGGATTATCTGATCTCAAGTAGTTTTGAGTGGTTGGTCCCATTCCCTTTCTTGTCCCGATCGAGTTTCTTCTCCTTAGTCTACAATTTGGTCTTGAAGATCTCAAAAAGCTCTTCCTTTTTTCCATTTCTACCCAGAGATGTAAGTTGCTAGCTTCTGCCATAGCTTTGTTATTTGAATTTTGGGATTCGATCCAAATAATCAAATATTCGCATCTAGCTCAAAGTTAATGAGGTTAGATGCGAATATTTGATTATTTGGATCGAATCCCAAAATTCAAATAACAGGTTCGCTGTAATGAAGCATATAAAGCTGGAGACATAGAAACATCTCTTCGAAGAGCATTTTTTAGGTTTTAATCTCTCTTGTGGTGTCCTTGTATGCTCACTTACTTTACAGTCAGAAGAGTGTTCCAATTAAAAAGTGTCACTGTGAATATTGTAGAATGGATAACATGATGCAAGGACAGAGAGGGTGGCGCGAGCTAGCTGTACTCGGTGACAAGATGAACAAATTTAGCGGCAGGATTGAAGGGATTATATGGTCACCAAGAAGCGGTGACACCAAAAATCAACCCGATATTTGGCCTATTGAGGATGAAATTTTTGTACCTCCTGTATTTTGTGCATGATATTTCCTAGTGTGGCTTCTTTTGTATTCAACCGTGCCTTTTGTTCATATACAGGGTCCTCATTCTGATTTCCCAGGACCTACTTCCGGGTGTACAGCATGTGTAGCTTTTATTAAAGATAAGAAGCTCTTTGTTGCAAATGCCGGTGACTCACTTTGTGTGATATCAAGGAAGCATCAAGCTGACTTGTTATTGTTTCCTCTCATAAGATGTCAACCTGTGTGATGATGATGATTTTCTTGTTGTTGCATGTGATGGAATCTGGTAAAAGAAGTCCCTATTTGTTTCATTTTCTACATATATAAGTTAGTTTCTTGATGATAATTTGATTCATGTCATCTTCTTCAGGGATTGTATGTCAAGCCAGGAGCTAGTGGACTTTATCCATGAACAGTTGAAATCTGTAAGTTCCGTTTCTTCTCCTACTCTCTCAGTTTCAGTTTTGTTTCTGTCTTGGTCTGTGACATTGGTATATAACTTTCAGGAAATAAAACTTTCGATGATATGCGAGAAAGTTGTTGATAAATGTTTGGCTCCAGACACTGCGAGTGGTGAAGGTTGTGATAATATGACCATCATCTTGGTTCAATTCAAGAAGCCTAACCCATCAGAGACTGGACCAGAAGAACCTAAACCAGAACCAAGCCAGGATGAGCCGCCAAGCTAGATGTCCTTAAAGATCCAAGAGGAAGATTTGTGAAAGTCCCTTATCATTTGACTTTGGTTCAACATTGTAAATGCTTTGGAATGGCTTAGATTCAAGAAGCTGGCATTTATTGGGATTTCAGTTAGAGTGTTGTGTTATTTGTTGCTTCTTCTTCCTTTTTTCTTTTCTTTAAATTATAAAAAATCTTTTATTTTATTGATTGTCTTTTTTACTTCTTGTATTGCTGTTAAAAGTTTGTAATATATTTCATAAAACTTTCTTTTAATCTCTATGGATTGTACTGTCGAATTTCACACTTCGATGTTAGCAATGTATATTATAGATTTGGTTACTTGTTTTAAATCAGTTTTAGGCAATCTTCACAAATAATAAATTGAATTGAATTTATAATAGAAGGATGTAAAGATCTCTTAGCTAACAACATGTAATCATAACAAAGAAACTAAAAGAAAAAGCTTTTTGAAACAAAAAGCTCATTGTTAAAAGCAAAACCACATGGTTCCAAATCAGAACCAAGCCCATAGACCAAGGCCAAAACCTAACATAACATATCGAACACCAAGCGTAACTGAGCCGCTGGTGGGAGCTGGAGCCAAGGCTGGACCATCTTCAAACTCAACCGGAGAAGGAGCCAGAGAAATGGCACTGTGACGAAGACTGACCACAACGAGGCTCAGCTTCTGACCTTTCTCACAGTGACCATTAGCTCCACTAATGAGGTAGAATGCACCTGACCTGTCCAATTTCACCTTGGTCTCTCCGTCGGTGTAGTTAGCCAAAGGGTTTGTGGTGTTGCAGCTGTTGTAAGCTTCTTTTGTTACTTCCAAAACCGAGTCTTTACCAGCTTCGTAATGAAAAACTGGAAAAACAAAAGTGATTGTGTCAGAAACAGAGTATCTAGTAGAAAACAGAGTATTAAAGAAAAATCAAAAGCAGAGAAGGTACCAATAAAGTCGCCGACTTTGAAGCGAGCTTTTTGAGCCCACTCGGTGAATGAGTAAGAAGAAGAAGGAGGGATCTTCCAGCCGCCGGATTTTGCGCCGACGGTGACTTCATTTGCAGCGGCGAGAGAGCATAAGAAGATGAAGGAGAAGATGGCTACGGGAAGTAAAGAAGAAGCCATAGATTGTCTATTGGAACAGAGTATTGAAAATTTTACTAATGCTAAAAGATCTAATTGTTAGGATTTTAGTGTTACGAATGTGTGGTTTGGAGATGAGTTTAGAGGAGGTTCATGTGACCATTTATAGTGGTGGAATTAGAAAACTAGCCGTTAGATTATTACTTTCTTTTTTTCTTTGGTGAAAGAAAAGATAATTAAAACGGCAGAAAATGTAAAATGTTGTTACTGTACCCGTTGGCAAGGCTTTGGGTGATGTAACCGTTACAGAAAATTTGAAACATGTAATAATGGTTACCAACATACTGTGCAGCAAAGCCATGAGTGTTTCTCGTTTTTCCGCTTTTAGTTTTGAAAAAGAATAATAGTAAACTTAGTAAAAAGTAAAATCTAGTCATTTTTTTTGGGTCAAAACCTTTAATTGATAATAAAGTTGAAACATAAGTAGTGCATACCCAACAAATGACAATGATTGCCCTGATAAAAAACCATACAAATGGTAACAACAACTAAATCAAGAGTAGGATGAGAATGATAGTTAATGAGAGAGCCTAACAAAGATCCAATATCAAATGATATCTCATAAGTTTTATGAACTCCATTCCACTTTCCTCCTAAATCAAGAAGGAAAACGAGATCTTCGACATCCAATAAGATTAAGAAAACTGCACCAAAGACAGAAGAGAGACAATGCCGACGAGTCTTGAACCAAGGAACCACTCACTGCGAGTGGAAATATTGGGCTAAAAACAACCTTCTAATCGCAATCAAGATGGCTACAAGGGCTGAACACAGTTCTGCAAATTGAGTAGCTATGAGCAGAGTAGTGAATCGAATAAATACAAGATAATAGACACCATAGCTAATAACGAGAGCTAAGCCCCTTAGCAATATGAGTGACTAGAACTTGTCTAGAACAAACCTCAATACAAGGTAAATTAGTAACATCACCTATTTTAACATAACAATCCTCATTACCAATCAAACCAAAAATTAAATCGCAACTAGAGGAGATTAACAGAAAGGGCCGATCCATTAGAGAGAAAACCTGAGCATATGTGAAAAAGAAACTGCATTCCGCAGTACGGATCCGCACCAGGGCGGTAAAAGTGCCAATAAAGGGCATATAGGTCTTTAAAAACGTTTCAGACAAACTAACTAGTCCACCAATCCACACTAGAACTACATATTCGTCCCTAATCCGATGGAGTTCCAAAGAATGAGCTTCGGTACGTGAAATAGAGTATACCTGGAGGATTGGAAGGGTCAGAGATGTTGCGAGAAGTGAACCTGAGCTTTGACTCAATGAGGGCGGCAGATATGGCGGGTCCGGCGGGTCTAATGGCTCGTGCTGATGAAACAAAGTCTTTCATTCCGGGAAGGTCGTCTTTAGGAAATGTAAGAGTGACGAAATCGGCTCAGTAAGAGGTTGAAGCTTGGAGAACGATTTTTAACGGTTCTAGTCATTCTTCTAGCCCGAAGATCTAGAACGTGGAATATTCCCTCAGCTCCAAATATTTTCCCTTCGCAATTATTGTTTTACAACGTGGATTCTCTATATTGGCGAGGGAAGGATTACAGAGCGAATGAGGAGAGTTTAAGGATTTTTCCTTCGGTTATGTGGTATATCTAGAAGGCAAGAAACCAGAAGATCTTTGAGAACGTTAATGAACACCCACGTGATACACTCGACATCGCCAAACAAGAAGAGGAAGTATGAAGACGAGCAAACTCGAAGTAGGATCCTCTTGAAGGAACATTAGGTGATGTATCAGAGGTGATGCTACCCCAAGACACCTTTCTCTGTTACACGGATGGTTCGTGGCACGTCTCGGATAATAGGAGCGGACAAGGTTGGGTTGTTACCCTAGGTGACGAGATTCTACATGTTGGCATGAAAGGATCTCGACGATCCCTTTCTCCTTTTCATACAGAGGTAGAGATTCTTGTCTGGGCGATGCAAAGTTTGATAACCATCCCGTTGTTGGACGTTATTTTTGTCACAGACTGCTCAGATCTCATTAACATGACGGCAAACCCGGAAGATTGGCCATCATTTGCATCAGAGCTGAGAGATTTCTTGATGTTTAGAGAGTTATTTGTGTCCTTTAGGATTATGTTTACTTCGCGTAGCGAGAATATCCATGCAGATCAACTTGCGAAATGTGCAAAAACACGTGGTTTCTGTTTTTTCCATGTAAGTACATCGGTTCCCAGCTGGCTTTCATTAGATGAAAATGTGTAAACCGACAATTTTAATATATGGAGTTCGACGACCAAAAAAAAAAGCCATTCTTCTAGCCGATCTCGTCATTCTTCTATTGAAGAAATAACTATTTTTGTTTATACACTGAATTTTCTATTTACCCTACTGGGTATACGTATACATATCTCACATCCTCATAGTTTTAAATTTTAGATATATTTGGATTATTGTTGTTGGTAAAACTCCTGCCCCAACATATTATTTGACCCACAACAAACAGAAATTTAGGGATTAACAAGGAGAACTAAACTTATTTTTTTAACGGTTCTTTTTCTCTAAGATTTTAACCAAAATTGGGCATGACCCCTCCTGCCACCCGTAGAGTTGCCTTTTATGAAAGAGCGACCAATCGTAGAATGATGCATGGTAGATCGAACCAACATATCAGTAGCTGATAGGGAGCTAACTTAAATGTTAGATCTAGAACTCAGTGAATTTGGAACAAAGCTAAATAACTTGAGAACTAACTTAAATGTTAGATCTAGAACTCAGTGAATTTGGAACAAAGCTAAATAACTTGAGAACTAACTTAAATGCAAGACTAACTTGAAATCAAGAGGATCTAACTCCGATATTTCTATTAGTCTTTGATGCTGAGTGAAATCCATCTCTATGCAGTAGAGGATCTCTAAGTGCGAGGTGTGTTATTGCACATGACATAAAATGTTGACTTAAGCTTAAAGTTAACTTGAATTTGAAGTTGTTCTAATCCTATCAAGATATGGTTTCCAAAAGGATTAGGAAGAATAGTATTAGGATTAGGAAGAATAATATTAGAGGTTATCTAATATTATTAGGTGTTTTATTAGGAGGTAAATCTAATAGAATTATGATTGATCTTTCACTATATAAAGATATATCAAGTTGTGATATAACTTATGAGTTGTGAAAGAAAGTTTAAGTTTTTGAAAAAAAATTATTATGCTAATAAAAGAAGAGTTGATTTTTTTAATCTTTCTTTCTTAATTCTTCCATTGTCAAATTAGAAACTAGATAAAATAAATTGACAAAACATTTAGTGTATTTAGAGATCAAAATAATAATAAGTTTTTATATGTAATTAAGGTGCATATTTAAATATTGAACGGGGCTAACATTTTTTTCCTATTATTGAGCCGCCTCTGACTCTATGTTGGCAAGTCTTTGACATAAACACATAGTAAAGTATTTCAATTCGCGTAGGAGAGCAAATCTTACCGGACATTTACTATATTTGTGCTAAGAATGCTATTTTCACATACATGTAGAAATATACAATGTGGTGTGTAATTTATGTGTACAAGCTTAATCACTTGTCTATTTTTGCTAAACACAATTGATTTTAACACTAAATCAATTTATTATACCAATCTATATTTTAAAGATCAACGATTTTGAAATATAGAAATCCAAACTTATTGAAAGAAAGTCCTAAGAATTAAGAAAGATGTTTGTCCGGCTTATCGGCAATACATGCAAATAGAAGAGATGATGGCATTACATGTAGTTAAATAAAAGCGTGTGTTTAGCTAAAAATTTGTTCATCTATATCTTTTTTAAAATTGTCATTTTTTTCTAAACTACTCTTACTTCTAAATTAATACCATTTTTTCAAAAAACCCATAAAAACATGTAGATACAAACCTATTAAGAAAATTTGAAGAAGATTTTTTTTCATTTTAACCAGTTTTAAGTAGGTTTTTAGGTTGATGAAAGTTGTTCTGAAAATTCTAGAATATGTATTCTGGTGAGATAAAATTATTAAATTACATATTCTAACATTTGTTCATGGTCTGAAAATATTATATTACATATTTTAGCAATCGTTCATGTTCTAAAATTTTTACAATAAAAATATTAGAATACTTATTCTGAATATTAGAATACATATTCTGATGTTTTTAGAATACATATTCTAACAGTTGTACATGATTTAGGAAATTTAAATTACGTTTTCTAGCAATTAGAATACGTATTCTGATAAATTTAGAATATGTATTCTGAAAAATTTAGAATATCCAAAAAGATAATGACTGAATTTTAAAATAATTTAAAATATATCAAAGATAATGACTGAATCTAAAAAATATATAATCGTAAATATTTTAAAAATAATTTCAGTTATGAAATAAAAATCATATTAAAAATAATTTAAAAATATAGCAAAGATAATGACTGAATCTTAAATATATAAAATCATAAATATTTAAAAAATAATTTAAGTTATCAAATAAAAAATCTTATAAAATAAAATTATTAAATAATTTATGTTATTAAATAAAAATCGTATTTATTTTAAAATTATTTTTTTCTATCTTTTTAAAATTGAAAATAATTATTTTCAATTTTTTTAATATTTTAATGATATTAAAATTAATGTAAATATTCTTTTTTAAAATGAAAACCTCTTTTTAAGTGAGAAATTTTATTTATTTTATTTTAATAAAAAAAAAATTGGAGATCAAAAGAGGATTAAATATTTCAAAAATATTAAATCAACAACTTTTTCAAAAGTGATTTAGATTATCACATTTTCTGAAAATCTTCTTTTATAATGAATTTCTCCTATTTATAAATAAGATGGTAACCACACCAACAAAATAGGAAAAACAATTGTGAAGTATTTTTTTAAAAAACTTCTGTAATCAAATATTTGCAGATGTAGTAATGATATTAAGGGTGGATATTCGGATTTCGAATTCGGATTTGGATAAAATCCTATCTGATTCGGGTTTTCGGGTTTACAGATTTACACTCCAATGGAATAATTTGTCGGGTTCAGATTTACATTCGAGTAAAACCTTTCGGGTTCGGGTTTCAGAGTTAAAAAATCCTATAAAACCTGAAAATTTTGGGTTTTGATTGGATTCAATTTTTTTCGGTTTTTTTGAGTTTTTTTTGGGGGATTTTTTTTGGATTTTTGAATTTTTTGGTTCGGATTTGGATCGAATTTGTGTATATTACACATAGAAAACTCACATTTATAGGATAGTGTCTTTAAATTGGAGTTTTTCATGGGTAGTTATGTATTTTCGGGTTTTCGGATTGGGTTTTTGGGTTTTGGATTCGGATCGGATTCGGGTACGAGTTTTCGGGTTTAGTGATTTACATTCCAATGGAATAATTTGGCGGATTCAAATTTGAATTCAGGTTGAACTTTTCGGATCGGGTTCGAGTTTTTTGTCCACCTCTAATTGATACCGAGGTATCAAATATACATAATACTATTTGCACTAATGTAGGGACTAACATTCAGTTACTAGAGTTTAAGATTTTGGATTTTAGAAAATAAGTCCCATTTGGTAAAAAAATTATTCTGTTCAGATTCAGTTGGTTTTGAACAAATATTTACCAAAATAAACATACCTAACTAGTTTTAATTTATATGATAAATTTGTACTATATTCAACTATATTTTCCTATATATTACTTAAATGATATATTTTTTAAAAATATCATGTTTTATATTTCATAACTTAAAAAATACACCCTCCATTTGTTTTTTTAACTAACTTTTTAAGTATGATATGACATTTTGCCCTCATTTGATTTACAAGCCACTTATATTTTTTAAATAAAATTTTTTTTTCTAAATAGCTATAATTACTATTATAACTTTTACAAGTTGAGATAAAGATGTTTTATTGATCTTATGTATTAAAATTCACTCATGGATAAATCACTATATTTTTAATAAATAACAACGAATTTTCTAAAAGTTATGGCGATTATAGAGGCAATTATGCAGTTATTTCGCTTCAGATTTTTCTTCCACTTTTGGGCCGTTGCTGATGAAATTAATGACGAAATCGTAACTCAGATTTTCATCGAAACAAGTTCACTTTATTAACAAGCAATTTCGAATAGATGTTCAATAAGAAACAACTAAACAACTTACCTCTTCTCAAGCTTAAATCAAGCTCTAACAATAGTGGATGAATCTGTAACATAATTCTAACAGAAAGTTTTTACAGTTTTTGAATGAATGAACAAATACTTCTTCGCTGACTCTATTTAATGTTTTTCTACAGTTTTTGAATGAATGAACAAATACTTCTTCTCTGACTATTTAATGTCGTTACCATGAATATCCAGTTTTGATCTTGTACGTCCACATGGCACTCTCTCCACCCTTGATCTTCATTTAATTGAAACCCTCTGTTTCACCCAACGTTTTCCCCTGTATCTCTTTTCCTATATCAAATCTTCCCCCCTTAAAGAAGCTTGACCACAAGATTCGAACTGAGGGTACTTCTGCTGGACATCAAACAACCATTCACATGTTGCCTCTTCCTCTGTCTCACCCAACCATTTGATCAACACCATAGTCGCAGCCTTACCCTAGCGCTTAACCATTTATCGAGCCAAGATTATTTCTGGTTCCTTCATGATAACGTCGGATAAAGAAATAGGGAGCTTAGTTGAAGTATCAACCTTTCCTACCAGAATCTTGAGCTGCGAAACGTGAAAGACTGGATGTACTTGTGATCCATCCGGTAATTTCAATTTGTAAGCCATTTCACCACATTTGTCAAGAATTTTGTAAGGACCATAATATTTTGGAGCTAGCTTTTGATTTGCTCGAACAACCACTGATTGTTGTCTGTAAGGTTGAAGCTTCACATAAACATAGTCCCCAATATCAAACTCCCTCTCCGTTCTATGTTGATCTGCTATCTGCTTCATACGATGTTGAGCCCGTAATAAATGGAAACTTCAAGACGATGTTGTTCTCTCTCTTGCAGACTCTTAGCAACCATAACTACCTTTGATTCCCCTGGTAAATAAGGGAGGTACAGGGGCGGGGCTTGACCATATACAACTTTAAAAGGTGTTAATTGGATAAATGTATGGAATGTTGTGTTGTACCAATATTCAGCCAAAGGCAACCAATTACTCCATAAGTGTGGTCTGTCACTGCACATACAACACAAATATGGTTCGAGGCATCGGTTGACAACCTCTATTTGACCATCACTCTATGGATGGTAAGCACTCGAATATTGTAATGTTACTCCTTGTAATGAGAATAACTCTTTCCAAAAATCACTGAGAAAGATTGAATCCCTATCACTTATAGTAGACTTGGGACAACCATGAAATTTGAAGACATTGTCCAGAAAAATTTGAGCCACCAAAAATGCAGTATAGGGATGTTGTAAGGCCATGAAATGTGCAGCCTTACTTAACCTGTCCACTACTACAAATATCACAGACTTTCCTAAAGATAGAAGTAATCCCTCAATAAAATCCATTGAGATATTTGCCCAAATTGTGTCTGGTATTGGTAAAGGTTGTAGCAGGTCTGGATAAGCGGCATTGTCATATTTACATCTTTGACAGACACTGCAACTCCTTATAAATGCTTGAATGTCTTTCGACATACCTTTCCAGAAAAATAGGCCTTTTATTCGTTGATGGGTTGCGTCCCTGCGTGAGTGGCCGCTGCTGCCAGCACAATGTAACCATTGTAATATTTTACTCCTCAGTGCCTCATTTTTGGGGACCACTATCTTACTCTTCCTTCGCAGAATGCCTTGATTCTAAGCATAATATTTTTTTGCATTTGGTTTCTGTTCCAACTCATCAATCAATTCCTTGACTTCCGCATCACTCACATAACTAGCCTGTATCTCCCTTATAAAATCACAGTCCAACACCGACATGGCCATGTGTAGAACCTTAGCTCTTTCTACACGTGACAATGCATGTACAACCAAGTTTTCTTTTCCATGTCTATACTGAATTTCATAATAAAATTTCAGTAGTTTTGGCAACTATTGTTGTTGTATAGGCGTATTTAGACCTTGTTCGAGTAAGTATTTCAAACTTCTCTGATCCGTCTTGATGATAAAATGGCTAAAAAGCAAAAAATGTCTCAATTTTTGTACTGCAAACACGACTGCTTTTCATTGATAGATAGATGAAGTTTTTTACCTTTGCGGTGTCTGCTAATATATGCTATAATATATGCTAAAGAGTGCCCTTCTTGCATTAAAACAACCCCAATTCCTTGTCCACAAGCATCTATCTCAACAACAAAAAGTTTGTCAAATATAGCTAATGCGAGTACTGGGGTTGCACATAGTGTAGTTTTTAGTTTTCAAATGTTGCGTGTGCTGCTTCTGTCCATTCAAATGTCTCTTTCTTTGTAAGCATTGTCAAAAGGTCTTGCTGTGGTTCTAAACCCTTTGACAAATCTTCTGTAATACCCTGTTAAACCCAAAAACCCTCTGAGTTGTTTGACATTGTTCGGTCTTGGCCAATCTGCCACAACCTTTATCTTATTTGGATCAGTCGAGACTCCTTCAACTTCAATAAAATGGCCCAAATATTCCACTTTTCCCGTTGCAAACTCACATTTACTCTTTTTGGCATATAAACTATTCTGCCTCATCAACTCACACACCAACTTCAAATGCTCCACATGTTCTTCAATGGTTTTGCTATAGATTAGTATATCATCAAAAAAAATCAACACAAACCGTCTTAGAAGTTTCTTGAATAATGAATTCATCAGACTTTGAAACGTCGCAAGTGCGTTAGTAAGGCCAAATGGCATTACTAAGTATTCATAGTGACCAATATGTGTTTTAAAAGCAGTTTTATGTATGTCCAAGGCATCCATTCGCACTTGATGATACCCAACTCTAAGATCGAGTTTTGAATATACTCTAGATCCTCCTAGCTCATCCAACAAGTCTTCGATCAATGGGATAGAAAATCTGTCTTTTACTGTCATACTATTCAAACCTCTGTGGTCTACACACAACTGTCATGTTCTATATTTTTTCTTTACTAATACCATTAGCGAAGCATATGAGCTATAACTAGTTTGAATGGTTCCACTAGACAACATTTCTTCAACTATCTTATCAATCTCGTTCTTTTGATATAAAGCGTACATGTATGGTCGCTGATTAATCGGGTTTGATCCTGCCATCAATGGAATTATGTGATTATGATGCTCTCGAAAAAGTGGTAGTACAGTAGGTTCCTCAAAAATATCAGCAAACTGTACTATTAATTCCTCTATAGTAGGTTCCATTTCCTTCTCCTTTGTTTCCACGTCCAATGCATAAACATTCATGCTCTCTTCTGTGACTTTTTGTTGAACATAGATCATAGAAATCTGAGACTGTTCTGCTTGATGCCTGATCAACTTTGTCATCTTCACTTCTCTTACTGAGCCCTGTTGAATACCATTGAGAACCACTGTATTTTTTTCCATCATAAACTTCATTTCCAAGGTTTCCAGGTTATTGGTCCTAAGGTCTCCAGTCATTATACTCCTAAGACCATGTCACAGTTTCATAATGGTATTATCATAAAATCTGCTTGGAATGTAGTGGCTTGAAAATTCCATCAAAATTTCTCAACATATCCACTTACTTCAAGTTTTCTTCAAGTTTACTACCCTTATTGAGCCATCAGATTGTATTTTACATCCCAACTTACTGGCTATTAATGGATCTATGAAATTATGTGTGGATCCTGAATCTATCAATATGAACATGAATTTTTTTCTTTGCACTCCTTTTACTTTCATTGTCCTATAGTCGGATGTCCCTGAAACAACATTAACATAAATCTATGGCATAAACTCAGATTGATCCACTTCATTACTTTCAACATCACACCATATCTCTTCCTCTTCGTTTGCCTCCATCATAAACAACTGATTCTTCTTGTGTTTTAAGTAATGCTCCAGAGTAAACTTTTCATCACAATAATAGCATAATCTTTTTAATCTTCGTTCGCTCATCTCTTCATTACTAGGGAATTCTTAGGTGTCACAGTCCTCTTCTTCTCTGTGCTTTTAAACGATGGAAACCCATTTCTACCATCTTTTTTCTTAGCATATGGTATCATTCCTTTGTTATTATACGCATTAGTAAACACTGCCTGATAGATCGAGATTGGAACATACGAATATGCATTTGTGTATAAATTCTCAGCCCTGCTAGATAAGCACTCACCAAATACTCTTTCGATAGCTTCACTCTCATTTTAATCAATTCAAATCTTTCGTGGTACTCCAAAATCCCATTTGAATCCTGTAATTGTTTTAGCTCAACAATATAATCATCCAAGATATCTTCAAATCTTTCTTTCAAAAGTACCTTATATGCTTCCCAATTAATCGATATAACACCATTATATGACGATTGAGCTAGCGATTGATGAAAGACTGAAGCATGGTTATCGAAATGTAATGCTGCAATTTTCACTCTTATATCATAGGGCGTGCAATTACAAAGAATTCTTCAGCTTTGAACGCCCATTCCTTATAATTTTCACCGTTAAATCTCGGAAAATCGATCTTGCCAAGGCGAGTAAGACCTAAGTACGCCGTTTGGTTGTGCGATCTTCCATTCCGTTCTTGATTGTTGAACTCCGGTGTTGCGGATCCCTGGCTTGGATTACCATTGTTTGAATTATTGTTTGGTGCCATGGATTTAATAATTTCCAACAAATTTGCCATATTTCGATCCATCTTCTCTTCTAATTCTTTGAGTTTTCAAAAGAATTAGATCCTCGAATTTTGAGCTGGCCGCATCTTCCACTTCTCGGTACATCGTCTCTTTTTATGAGGTTTGAGCTCTGATTTCCGCCATGGTTGCACAATTCCAAGGCTCGATTTAGCTCAGATACCTTCATCTTTGACCAACAAGAAGAATGTTATTCTCATTTCCTTTTGTGTACCAAGCAGCTTCTGGTTTATATTATTATTAGGCAACTTCTAATAGCTCACACATTCAAACCAAACAGATGCTAGTTTGTGTTAATCTTTAGGGAACTTTTCAATTTGTTGTAAGCTGTTGGTTTATGTTTATTTAGGCAACTACCATGGGACTATTTAATTAAAGAGCTCACCCATTGTCAGTGTGCATAAGCTCTAAAACTCAAATCACTTATGTTATCATAAGACAACTCCCATGAGACTGTTCTGATTAAAGAGCTCAAAAATCAGATGAGTTAATGTATATGAACTCTGAAACTTCAACTTTTACAAGTTTTAAATATTTCCCATTTCTCCTTTGTATACTATCCGCTGATTTGTGTTATTATTAGACAACTTTTATAGGACTGTTTTATAGCTCACACATTCAGACCAAACAGCAGCTTGTTTGTGTTAAGCTTTAGGGGGCTTTTCAATTATTATACCCCATTTGTTTCAAATAGGCAACTCCCATCAAACAATTCTAACTATAAAACTCATATCCATTTTATTCTTGGTTTAACATGTGGATTATTCTTTCCTATTTCAAGGCATTTCCTTATCATTGACTCGAAAAATCGATTTTAAGCCGACGGTTTGTGATATCATTATGCAAATCCCATAGGACTGTTCTAATTTTCTGGATATTCAAACCACACAATCCATAGAATTGTGAAATTGGTAACCACTGTTTAGAGATATTTACCTGGAGAGATTATGTGGAAAGATTCTCTTGGAAAAGCTGTGATCAATGAGAAGAATGCTTTCTCTGTCTTCCTTTACAAATTCGACCAAAAAAGAATGGTTAAAAAGTCATATTCTTTGATTAATCTTCAATCAAAACTGAATCGAGAGAAATAACTTAAAAAAACAAACGATTATATACATTTTGAAACCCTAAGGAGTTAATTGCAAGAAACGAACATAAATCGTTTAACTGAAATCGAGTATTTCAAATTAAAAACGGTTATAGAGATTCTGAAACCCTAAGAAGTTGATTCGATGAAGATTACCAACGAAGAAAACATTGATCTTCGATTACTTGTACTCAGATCAAGAAACAGAGCTGAAACGCGATTTTGCAAATTTGAAACCGACTACGGAAATTACTAACCGAAGAGAGAGATAAATCGAAACAAGACAAAATTGACGAATTGATTCGGAAACTTACCAAGTGATTCCAGCAAAATTGTCGGCAGAGGAGTTGCAGAGTAATAACTCCAAATCGCCGGCGAAAGAATCGTTGAGAAATTATGAGAGCTCTTGAAAGATATGCTTTACGTTTTGCGTTATCGCACCGCTTCTAACGGCTCCTCCTAAAATATGCACACAAAAAAGAAATTACAAATACATTTTTTCTCGAAAGCTGACCTGGAGAAAAAGGGAGAAAAAGGGAACTATTATTCAAAACTATACATGATTTTATAAATATTTTTGAATTCTTTTGTTTTTAAGTTATTACTCAAAAAAGATAAATATTATGGATACAACTTTATTTCAGTTCCTAATTGTGTATCTATATGATTGGGATTAACTAATGTTTAAATATCATATTAGTGGTAATTTTTATCTAAGAAAGTGAGGATATCACTTATTTTGCAATAATTTTTTTCATTAAGCCACAAATAAATTGAAATAGAGGGAGTAACATTTTGCCATTTTATCAAAGAACGGGTAAGATAGAATTTTACATAATGATCGCTAGGCGTTACCTCTTTTAGTCGATAGCGCAGAGAATGAAGATGGGTGCATGATTACTCAGGGGAATTGGGTAATTTTGCATACAATTTGCTCAAGAATGAGAAAGATTCAGACTTTTGTGAGAAATGTAGCCGTAGAAATGCTCGGCGGCATCAAAGTCTTACACAGAAGTATGCTGAAAGAACATTCTAGGATTTAGTGGGACAAAATCTTGTGGTACAAGCTCTATCTAACGCGTAGATTGCTGAAACTTAACCCCTTTTTTTTACTCCACTTCGGCCCAGACAAAAAAAAAGACTCATCTCAATTGTTTGCTTTCTTCTCTTGAGTAAGCTTTTGACACCCTTCATTCTAGCGTCATTTTTTTTTTTGAATACATTTTTAAAATCTACTGAGTAGTTGAAGTTGTTCGTCTTGAGGAAATTTCAGTTATGTTAGATTTCTTTCTGGTGAGCCTAAGGTAAGCGATTCACCCACTTGGATTGAACCAAACTAGGCTATTTGCTAAAAAGTTGCGAGGAACTTCTCCCTCGAAACATGGGAGTGGTCAAATTAGCCCATGAAGACAAGATATATTTGTTTCCTTGAAGACTCTTAAGTCGAATTGGATAACGTAACTAGTCAGAAAGTTTTTTACAAGAGGAGAAGTGGTGGTTGAGTTATGGAATTGGTCAAAGGGAGATTGAAGACCCAACCTGCTGTTCGGTAGATTTCAAACTGGCTCTCGAAGTGCGGATGAAACTCTTCACATTCGATCGAGGAAAATGTCTTTAACCAGAGACTTTAGGATGACATGAACATAAGAAGGATGTAATCTCTGACGAAAGGTCAAAACGCTTAGTTTTCCAGCAAAAATTAACATCTGTTAGAGCTTACATGGGAAATAAGACTTCGTGCTCGAGGTTTTTTTGATAAAAAATCGACACAAATATTCATATTACAGGAAATAAATGAAATTGAAAAAAAACTGAAAATAAAAGCTTAAAAGAGTGAAAATCATCCAGTTCCGATGCAAACGTCGGCCAGTTTTCTAGCACATCCAACAATGCTATAAGATCTATGTAGTCGGTTTAGAAAGCAATCTCAAACATATGCAAATCTTTCAGACACCTTATGGCCCAAAGTAGTGAGTCAAGCATGAAGGGGTGTGGTGGATATACAGTGACTTTTTAAGCTTAAGTGCGAGATGCTACCATCCAAAAGCATGATCCATCCATGACCACTCTGGCTCTCCGGTTCAACCAATGATTCATCTGGATGGCATATGATCTCCTGGTGAAGAGTTGGTATGGCCTCTAAGATCTGAGTTGAGGTAGCTAATATGGTGGCAGCAGTACAAGCATTGGCTACTCTAAAAACATTCGCGTCTCGATTCGTAACACGAGGGTGATATCCGGTGCTATATCCTTATTCTCAAAAACCTTTAAGTTGCGAGCCTTCCAGATAAACTATAGAATCTATGAGAATGTCTTGATCGATGCAGGGTCTCCCCTGCCTCCTTAGTTCGCCACATAAGATAATCAACATTCGTAAATATTGATGTCGTTGGAAACACATTTGTTGGCAGTTGACAAAGTCCATACTTGTTTTGTTTGGAAGACACTCAAAAAATACTTGGTTGATAGTCTCGTCATCCACTCCATATCACGTAGAACTCCTATCAATTCCAATATGCCTATTAGTAAATCATTATTACGGAGGTATATAACCCAACACAATCTGTTAAATAAAGTGCATTAGTTTTCTAGAAGTCGGAAGCTTCTATGATTACGCGTGTGATAACATTCCGTCCCGGATGTACTTATTCAAAGATTATATCTAATTTTTCCAAATTTTCAATGAGGTTCATTGCAAAAAGTGGATTTCTTAATTAATATTTCCATTGTTTTAAGGAAAGAAAAGACAGCAAATCTAATATAACTCAAAAAGGAATATTGAAAAATGTTAGTCCTAACAAAGTAACAAGAGATCCTTTGGGACCGTCCTCGATCTTTTTCTCTCTATCCGAATCAGACATCCTCAATCCTTGTCTCAAATCCGCCATAGCTCCATTCTTCTTGTTCATAAATCAGAGAAAGAAAAAAAACCCTAAAGCTAAGTTTGATTGAAAGCTAAGTTTCCAAATCCAAAACAGAAGAAATTGAAAGTGTGTATGTCAAGACAAACCACCAAACTACAAGAAACAATACCACATCGCATTGTTCCTTAAAGACCCAGCAAGCATCTGATTTCACGCCTTCTCGTTTTTGTTTTCTGGTCATTTGGGGTTATTTCACCTTTCTGCAATGTGGGTCGCATTTGGTAGACGGTGATTATTTCTAGGGTTGTGACCTTTGCTTTTTGGGTAAGCATTTAAAGAACGCTCCAATGGCGTTGTTTAGAAAGTTCTTCTATAGAAAGCCTCCTGAAGGTTTGGTTGAGATCTCTGAGAGGGTTTACGGTACGCTCTTCGTTCTGTTCAGCTCTCACTTTGATTTCCAATGTTTAAGTGTTGGGTTTAGGGTTAGAAAGTTTGAATTTTTGGGTCTTAATGGATAAAGTTCTAAAGTTTTTAGAAAGTTTGAGTTTTTGGGTCTTAAATCTCAGATTTTTCAAGTTATGCCAGCCTAAGTTCAAAGTGTAATGTCCTGTTTTTATTTCTAGTTCTTGTCAGGCTTATTGGTTGAATTGAATTTAATATTTGATAGCTTAAGTTATCTCATTCTTGATGGTTGAGATTTAGCTCTTGCAGTTTTTAGAAAGTTTGAGTTTTTGGGTCTTAGAAATCAGTTCTTTTAAGTTATGCCAGCTTAAGTTTATAGTGTAGTATCCCGTTTTCGTTTCTAGTTCTTGTCAGGCTCATTGGTTGAACTGAATCTTACGTTTGATAGCTTAAGATGTCTCTTTCTTGATGGTTGAGATTTAGCTCATGCAGTTTTTAGAAAGTTTGAGTTTTTGGGTCTTAGAAATCAGATTCTTTTAAGTTAGGCCAGCCTAAGTTTATAGTGTAGTGTCCTGTTTTCGTTTCTAGTTCTTGTCAGGCTCATTGGTTAAACTGAATCTTACGTTTGATAGCTTAAGATGTCTCTTTCTTGATGGTTGAGATTTAGCTCATGGATTATCAAAGATTTGTCAGGCACTGCTTCTTTTGTATGTTCACTGGGTTGGGTTGCGTTGCATGAGTTTTGTTTGTCTTATCCCATGGTCATGAGTAGCTCTGAAATATAGACCATTTCAGTGACATACATACAAAAGATTGCTCTATGAGATTGCTGATCTTTGATGTTTATATTTTCAATCTTTGAGTGTTGCTTAACAACGGATTGGAAGATGAAGAGTACAGAGTCTATGTAGGCCGCATAATGAGTCAGCTACGAGAACAGTTTCCTGGTGCATCATTCATGGTGTTTAATATCCGGTATGGAGGAAGCAGAAGCCTGATGGAGAGTGTACTCACTGAGTATGACATGACCATCATGGACTATCCCCGTCATTATGAAGGTTGCCCTTTGCTTACAATGTAAACGGTCCATCACTATCTTAAATCAGCTGAAAATTGGTTATTGTTAAGTCAACAGAATATCATATGGTCGCACTGTGAGCTTGGCGGCTGGCCGACTTTAGCTTTTATGCTTGCTTCGCTCTTGTTATACCGCAAACAGTTTAGTGGAGATGATATATAAGCAGGCTCCTCGTGAGTTGTTACAGCTAACGTGTCCACTAAATCCGCTGCCTTCACAATTGAGGTTTCTTCAGTACATTTCAAGAAGGAATGTTGGATCACAGTGGCCACCGCTAGATCGGGTCCTTACATTAGACTGTGTCTGAGATTGGTTCCTGATTTTGATAGTGAGGGTGGTTGCCGACCCATATTCAGAATATATGGTCAAGATCCTTTTTTGGCCTCCGATCAGACTTCAAAAGTTCTTTTCTCCATGCCCAAAAGAGTCAAAGCTGTTTAGCATTATAAGCAGGTGATACTGAGACTTTCTTTTCATCCATGTGTGCGTTCATTCAGCCTCTTCCCAGTATGTTATGCTTTATGATAGTCCTAACTTTTTGGCTACTGTTGCAGGCAGATTGTGAGCTGGTAAAGATTGAGGTCCATTGCCATATTCTCGGTGATGTCGTGCTTGAATGCATTACCCTAGATAGTGACCATGAGAGGGAAGAGATGATGTTTCGGGTTGTGTTCAATACTGCATTTCTTAGATCAAACATTCTAATACTTAACCGTGATGAGATTGACATACTGTGGAACACAACGGATCGGTTTCCCAAGGATTTCAGAGCAGAGGTTTGACTATTTATCTTATCTTTCTTTGATATTTATACAAGGTTTTGGTTTCCAAACTAAAAATAGACGCCCTTCAGCTTAACTTTAAATGACCATTTCTGAAGAGCTCAGTATGAGACTAGTCTTTTTGATAGAAGTACTTTGTGTTATACATCTTTCTTAGTCAAGAATTTCATGCATTTGTTCAGGTTATACATTTTGTTTTCCCAATAAAAAGGTTTTATACATGTTTTCCATGCCGTCAAAGATCAATTCTAGCTAGTTCAGTTTGAGACTAGCATTTCTGTTAGAAGCTTTTTATTTGATACATAGCTAATATCTTTCCAAGTCAAGAAAGGAGTAACATTCTGTGTGTTTGTTCAGGTTATGTTTTCGGAGATGGATGCTGGTAATAATCTTGTCTCTGTTGATCTGCCGCAAATGGAGGAAAAAGATGGTCTACCTATGGAAGCATTTGCTAAGGTTCAGGAGCTTTTTAGTGATGCTGAATGGTTGGATCCAAATTCTGATGTTGCTGTGACTGCTTTCAACCAAATAACAGCAACAAATATCCTTCAAGAAAGCTTGGATTCAGGTTCTCCTCGAAGCCCTGATTCACGTAGCCTATTGGAATCGGCACTTGAGAAAGTCAGGGAGAAAACCAAGTTGATGATATCGGAAAATATTGCTATAAGTCCTGATGCATTCTCTCCTGTGTGGAAAGAGAAAGATACAGATTCCTGTCATAAATCTTATGCAGATCCGAATTCAATCCTTAAGAAGGTTGATGAATCACATGGACTTCTAGTTTCAGTCCAAAGAAAATCTCACTCAAGTATAATTTCACCTCGACTGGTCCACAGTCCAATAACATCACCAGTTCCAAATCGTAGCCTCACACAAGGATCACCCGCTTCAGTATCCAGATTCCACAGCTCCCCCTCTAGCCTTGGGATCACTTCAATATTACACAATCATGGTTCATGTTAAAGATCTATCGACAGGTACTCTATTTTTGTCCTCTAACTTTGTCTATTAGTTTTGCAGATCGAGCTCAGACGAGCATACAACTGTGAGATTATGCTTTCCAAAGTTAAAATACCTTTACCTTATTTGATGGTAAGAACAAAGATTTCTCTTGCAAGATATTGCTCGGGAAGTTCTTGACTTAGTTTCTGTCTTAAGCTCCACTGCTCGGTTAATGAAAAACTTAATCTGCCCTCATCTTGTTACGCAAGAGCTGTATAAAATTTAAACCATATTTTCTTACCTGAATGATATTGGGACAGAGTTCTGTTCTTGCATTGGATGAGTCAGTGATAGAAGTTGATCAAGTTGACAATCTAATAAAGTTTTGCCCAACAAAAGAAGAAGCAGAATTGCTCAAGGTATTTTCATTTCTGGTTCTTTAGCTCAAAATTTTCTGTATCATGAAAATTTAGAAGTTATAATCATATGGTGATAGTTTCTTTTGTGAATACATTGATGCTACATTTTCTGTACTACTTTTCTGTCTTTCTGTAGGGCTTCACGGGAAATAAGGAAACTTTAGGACGGTGTGAGCAGGTTGGTGTGGTGCCTCCACTTTGAACAATCTTCTGAGTTTCAAGACCATTCTCGTCTTTTTTGACTGACCAACCACCATTCCTTCAAAGCAAATAAAATATTAACAAACCAACAACCAAAACAAGATACAAACGAATAAACTTATAGATGTGCACATAATAATAGAACTTTGCTTAACTTACTGATTTCCTTTTAGTTATTTTGGGTCGAGACACACGTAGCATTTTCTTTTTAAGTTGGGAGTGATACTTTCATAAAGATGTCCATACTGACAACTATTTTCTGACTTTTCTTGTGACAGTTCTTTCTAGAATTGCTGAAAGTTCCTCGAGTGGAGACTAAGCTAAGGGCCACTGCATGTTATAATTAGCTGGCATAAACAATATATGATGACAAATTTTGAAGCTTATAATAAATATACATTTAATTACGCTTATATCTTTTATAAAACAATGCATGATATTATTAGTTGACATAAACAATTAAATGTATGGATAAACGACGTCTTATATTTAAAAAAGTTTAAAAAATTATAAGAGAACAAGCAAAAGGTAAAGTAAAGAAGCATAAATGTTGTAACCATATGCACGTAAAATCGAGATAATTAATCATTGTTATCAAATTCAACGAAAACAATATATTATCTGTAACTTATCAATCATTTATGAAAGGATAAAAAATGTCCAAGTAACTAATTGTTGGTCAAATTGACTCCTCTATACGGATAAGTTTATCGTAAGTGCTTCTCCAGTTAGAACATGGAGGAGCTTTTGTTAATTCATTGCTAATTTTCTCTCCCAACAATTCTCCAATAACATGAATTGCTTCCATAGCCCATATTTGAAGTGCGTATGAGAAACCACAGAGACAATAGCTGTTGATGTTCTTCAACTCTTCTCTTCTTTTGCTTATAGAAGTAACTACAAGGTCAAAAGCATGAAGACCCCAAGGATAAGTCCGAACCTTATCAAGATCCATCACCATCTGGATGTATGAATTTGGAATATTTTCATTCTTATTCGCAGCCATTACCACGCCACCTATCACACAAAGACACAAATCTAATTATGTATGGTGGATCCCAACTGAGAGCTTCAAAATAAGAGAACATTCATCAGGTTCTACATGTTAATTTTGTCCTTTCTCTTAATAAATTTACTCCATGACCCTTTATCATTTCTAAATTTCTCTAAATCACAATTAAAATCATCCTTGTACTTGAGCGTAGTAACTGCATAAACTTCTTGTATGAATGTATAAAAATATGAGTGGCTTCCTTCTAAAGACAAACCACAACTCATGTTTTTTCTTTGTTACCAACGGCATACACATGATGTAGTGTATCAACCGACCCAAATACCCTAGAACGTTTTCATATAATGCAAATATTTGTGCAAACACAGAATCACACTTAACTGTATTGTACTCATTTGGAAATGCATCCTTGATTTTGGTCAAGAAAGACATTCAACATGCCTTGTTTATCTTCTTCACTTGTGGCTCATTTCCTTCTTTGAGAAGACGTTATGGATAATCCATTTCTGTGCCTATACAAAAACAAGAAACAACAAGCTAATTATCGGCTACCATCAAACATCTTTAGTAGCAATCACAATGTAAATCTGAAAAAAATAGTAAGATTATCAATGACTAGCCAAGAAATCACCAACGAACAGTCAAAGAGATCACTTTAAAATCTTTTTTTAATTCAAAAACAGAAGATATACAATCATTTATGTTATGTGAAAACTCTAAAATGGATGAATTGAACAATAATTAACTAGTACCAGAGTTCAAAGAATATAAAACTCTACAATAGATTTTTTTTCTACGATTTTATGGAAAAAAAAACAAAAAAATATTTAAATCAAACATTATTTAAAGTTGATTCTTTGGTCTCAAAACAGAGAGGATATGAGAATTATAAGCTTCTCTAAAATCCTTATCGGTTTATAATTGTCTCTAAAGTTGATTCACATCTCTCTATTGAGTATTGACTACAATCTTCCGGTTAAAGCAAACCGATTACACATTTTATCAGAACCTTTACATGGGTTTAATTTAATTTTATTATTAACTCGAATTATAATGATTAAGTTAACCTCTCTACTAAATAAAATAGTCAACATGGATTAACTTCGATATTAACCGTGAAAGACGGTTAGTATCGGTATTCCGCACGTTGCTCTGTTTTCTGTATGTTTTTTTAATTATTATGAACTGTCAACTATTCAGTTATTGTTTAAATGACATAAGAAAAAAAGTCAAAACGTTACACCATCCATTACCCTCAGTGCTGACTCATATGGGGACGATTGGTGCGACGGTGGAGATCCTAATCTCCCGTGTTTTAATAATTAAGGGATTTGATTTGTTTTATATACTTTTTTCAAAAAATATTAAATTATTTAGAAGTATTAGATTAAAGAGGATTCAAAAAATATTTTATATGTATATATTTTTACTTTCACTAAAAATCATCAAAAATATTATTCATAATATATATATATATATATATATATATATATATTTAATAAAAAAAATTTAAGGGTTCGATTGTTTTTTAAGAACCCATAAAAATGTTAAGTCGATGCTGATCGCCCTCAATCAATGGAAACTCTAGACATAAGAAATATTAGCTTAATTGACCCTTTTGGGATACATTGATTTGTTGTACTTATGTATAAACACTTAAAGTTGACTTCTTTGTCTCCTAATCAAGTTCAACCCAAAGTCCCTTTCCTTCTTTTACTAGGAATGCAATAAAACAGACCAAAACAATATATAAAATTCTACAGAAATTTCACGTTCTTGACTCGTCTATCAGTCTCCCTGATATGGCAGCCGCAAGAGCTGCAGTGAAGTTAGGATCTTTGGTCAACGAAGAAGCCATTTGTTGGACCAATACCTCTTGAATCGTTCCTCTCTCTTTCTTTTCCTCAACTGGTCCAAAACCACCTTGGACAAGATCAAGCTTCACTGTCTTTGCCCCACTTGCATGTGGGCCTGGGTGGTTATGTGTCCCTTCGTAAGTGGCTATCAAGAAAGATGGATCCTCTGCACTTCGTTGCACCTAAACAAGCACACACACCACAATTAGAGATTTTCATTTTAATCAAACAGCTAGAAAATAGAAGAACTCTCTAACAAGTTTAAACCAGAGGTCAATATAAATTACCTTCTTCTTGACCGGACAAGACGGTGAAAAAGAACATCTGAAGTAAGCTCTAGGAGATGGATTATCTCGCGTAATCTTTTGCCCGTATTTTCTCCATTGATATCCATCTTTCACAGTCTGCAAGCAAGTATAAGAACAATCAACGTTTTATTATCTTTCAATCAACGTTTACAATCAAACGATACGCTCAAAGACGAATGAAAATAATATCAAGACTCTGAACAACAATAAAAACAGGAACAAAGCCGCTTTGTTATCTTTCAATCAACGTTTACAATCAAGAACAATACTATGATATTCAGGCAAACGCTTACCAAGCTTGTGTCAGACTTATCAGCAGGATAATGGGTGGTTGAAACCGTTGCTTTCTCGCTGGTTATATTCTCGATTGTTCCGCAACTGAGTCCAATTGGGGAGCTTACAAACTCATCCAAGTCTTGTTTACGTTTCCTTGTTAACTGTTCGTTCTGAAAGTTTACATTTTCAGGACTCTTTCGACTCTGCAACTCCTCCAAAAGATTATGTAGAGCATTGTACTTCTCACAGACTTTGGCTAACATTTCGGTTAGCTTCTTGTTCTCGGAATTTACCCGGTTTATCTCCTCTTGTAACATATTTTTCTTCTGTTCATAAAGTCAAAAACCACAAAATGAAATCACCATTACCAAACATAATCAATCCCTAGAAGTCAAAGCTTCGAGTTTTAGGCTTTGAGCATGTTTTATCAACCTTTCATTACATCATCACTGATCTTATCAAACTATGTAATATCTAAATTCAGATCGGAGAAAACTTGTCAACCTAATCTGCCCATTCATCATCATAAAGATTGATTAAAATTAAAAAAATCTAAAGTTTGAGGTCGACATGTTGCACACCAACTGTTCGATGAAAGTACTAACCTCGTCTTTCACAAACCATTTTCTCTCCACATCTACAGAAGCTGAATCCGAAACTTCCCTTTTCTGAATCACGAAAAAACAAAACATGAGCCCTCAGATTGAAGTGAAAGGAGAAAAATTCCGGCGAAATGAAACTTACCGGAAGTTTACCGAAGAAATGAAGGTCGAAAGGGTTGGAGTTGGGATCGTAGTCCATAAAATCTGGTGGTCAAGAATAATTAATGTTAAGGGAGAGAGAAACTTGACATTATAGCGAAGACCAAATTCATTTTCGCTGAGCTACTTGGTCCCCTTTGGTTTTATAGTAACTGAAGAGAATGTTTCTGTAAAGTTATCAAGAAGCATAAAATCTGTAATTTAAAAAGCGGTTATTTTAGTTCTATGTCGTGTTTTTTTACAACAAACGTTTTTTGTTTTGTTTTGTTTTAATCAATTAAATTGATTAAAAATATATGTTGTAGCCAATATTATAATATTGTGGAATGTGCAGTGGCAGATCCATAATTTTATTTTACCAGGGTTAGAAAAAATATATTTTAAAAAATCTATAAACTGCTAAAAAAATCTATAATTGTATTTTATGTTTACTAGTAACTTAAAAAAAAATTATCACCATTTTACTATTTTGTTCGCTGAAAATGTTTGAAAAGGGAAAGAATTCTAACTTTAGAGTTTGAAAAATGATTGCCTCGTTAAAACTTAAAATTAGAAAATTCAATTGGAATAAAACTAGATTCGAAGAAAAAAGTACAAATCATTTTCAAGTTGAGCTGATACAAAAAATCTAAAATAAATTTGAAAGATGGTGATTGATGCCATTGCAGAAAATGAAAAGGCAGGTAAGAACTATCGTTGTTTTGATGCGAACCAAACATGGATAATCCCGGTAAGCTTTGGATCATTAAGCGTGGAGCACCTATTCCGAATGTGCTTATCAATCTGTATGATCAAAATCGTTGGCAACTTTGGAGGCTCCCCATGTCTTCGAGCATTCCTCTCTCTCCAAATGGTACAAATTGTAATTTCAAATGCATATCTCATTAGAAACTGGGTGGCAGCATCTAGGCTTTGATCTGAAATTAGGCTTAGTATTAAAAGTCCACTCCTCGCTGAATCTATGCTTCAAAAAATCGTGCATCAAAGATTTCCAAATATTTCTCGAATAATCACAAGAGAAGAATAAATGCTGTCGGGATTCAATGGGATGCCCACAGAAAATACATAACATATTCAATCCAACATTCCAAACAGACATCGATCTCCTGTTGATAACCTGTTAAAAATCGAGAACCACACAAAGACAGACTACTTCGGAGTAGAGTTCTTAAACCGGACACCTTTCGACCAACTCACTGGATGCGTAACTTCACGAATTAAAAACCATGTGTGCTTAGAGCTGAATATTGGTTTAAACTTGTCTCTTTTCAAACACCATAAAGAAACGTCTAACATGTCCGGATATAGACGAGCTCTTTGAACTTCAAAAGATAACTCTATCTGCTGCAAAATTTCTGTTCTATGTCGCCGATGTCTTCTGAATTCTTCCTCTTAGATGATTTGAGCATCCCCCAGCTTCAAAAACCGTATAAGCACAAGGAAATACAATATCCCATTTATCATTTTTAATAACTCTATTCAACTTCTTCGATATCAAACCCTCACTTATTTTATTACACCAAGTAAACTGAGCTCCATGAAACAACATATCTTCAAAAGAAAAATACTGCACCAGCTCTTGGAAATCACGCATTCCAAGAGGAATGTGAGAGTTATCCGCAAAAACTTGAGTGCTCACTGCCTTCCAAAATCTCATTGGAATCACCCATTCATAACCATGGTTTTTGGCAAATTATTAATGAGTTTTGATGATCTCTCAAATTATTTTATATCTATGATTTGAAGCATAGATGAAAGAACAAAAAAACTCATCCTATTTATCCTCCACCTTCACAGAACACGTAATCATTTGACCACTTTTAAAAAAAGATGTTAACCTCACTTTTGACTTCCAGACTATCCAATGCGAAAGCAATGACCAATCTTCAAAGATCAAAGAACTAACCTGATCCGCTTTCCCTTCCTTAACTTTATTTTCCAATATACAACTAAACTGAAAATCTCAGTTATTTACCCATCTTCTTACAACTGAATGCTTTGAAGATTTATTTAGACTCCTAATATTCCAGAAGAAACTTGACATATTAATTTTGTGGTCTTCTTACCCCTAATGCCTGGAATAAACTCCTTAGCAATAAGAGAATAAAATTCTGATTTAGATTTATTCACATCTTTTGATTTTGTGGCAAAGATTGACGAAGAAACATATCACCATAACTTGCTTTTCCTCCCTTCTTATCATCGTAAGATAATTTTTCTACCTCATTTTCTCCCACCTCTCCCGTCAAAGTCACTTCTCCGAGCATTTATCTTGACCCTCCATCGCCTCACTTTGACCCCCGCAATGATTCTCCACAACATCCTCCTCCAAAGGCAATACCAAAAACCGGGATGGAGAGCCCACTACTTCTTTTAACGAGTTTATAGTTATTCCTTGATGATTTCTCTTGCCCGGAGAAACCTTAGACCACTCTTCCTCACCATTTACTTGAATTTCATTTCGTTTTGAACCACATCCTTCTTTACTCTGAGTTGATTTTCCCTCCGAACCAACACACTTAGATGCAACGTATCTGTCACCCTCTTCTGTATCTTTTAATACAGGATATGACATATTTTGTTGGGAATGACTCACCGTAGGAGATGCATCCACCAATGAATCACTCAAGGAATCAATATATTCGAACCCTCATTTGCATCTAAACATGCAGAATGTGGAGAGTCTTGAATTGGAATTGACGCCAAGTTTTCTTTCGCCGTAGACTTTAATATCATGGCACATGCCTGCACTATTTACCCTTTTTACTCGTGAATTTAAATATGTTCCTCTTTTAAGTAGTGTTGGAATTACAGCCTCACGCAAGTGACCCCACCTAACACAAATATATATTTAGGTGGCAACCAAGGATAAGAATATAACACTTCACATATTACCTTTTGTTTCATCTTAAAGCGAAATGAGGGTGGTAATGGTTTTGTTAAGTCGACCTCAACAAACACCTTGGCTTCATCAAACTTAGCACAAAACTCTGTGTCTTGGTGGAGACGTTTAGACACCCCTACGTCACTCGACAGAAAGCTCAACCCTTTTCAAGAGAAAAGCGAGGCTAGAACCTGTTTTAGAGTGATCCACATCGACATTGAACGAAATGTTGATTGGTCTTCCTCCACCACTGGACCATACTTTGAAACCATCATTGGTCTATCAACAATATTCCACATACCTCTACGCAAGACCCGATCCCTTATCACTCTATCACGAATACAAAATTTAAATGTGGTTGCATTAACAACATGGACATCAATCTTTATCGTCTTATTCCCGTATATCCAAATCTTATTTACGATCACATGGATTTTTGTTATGTGTGGAGATGCTTCTATGAATTTCCCAACATCCCACAAAGGTGTATGATCACTCATAATGGTTGGATTACCATCCTCCAAAGTGACCGTAAGCTCATGTCTTGACAACGATGGCTTTTTTGCACCACAGAGAGATAGGACTTTCGGGGCTGACATAACCACATTAGAAGCAGAACTCCTTACCACAACTAAATCTCCAACATCAGCCCCCTGTACTAAAACAGAGAACCCAAGCACTGTAATATCCTCCGAGACAGAACCCCCAGCTGTAGTAGAATCCACCACCTTACCTGACTCAACCCCAACTACTGCAGAAACCTCCAAACCAACTACTGAAAAACCTTCCTCACTCGCAGAAACCAAACAGCCTGACGCCTCATTCAACTTCAACACCACCTCTGTAACTAGAGAAACCCTGTCACTCTACGAAAACCCACCGTAGCCATAAGACTTGATGCCTTATTCATCCTGAACCCCTCTCTGAAACTGGAAGAACCCCCAAAATTGAACAATAACCCATCGGAGCCCTCATGCCTGATGATCCAGCAAAACCCGAAGCTACCTCTAGACCGGAGATAAGGCATAATGCCTCACTCAAGCACAAAATCATCCCCGAATTTGAAACTAGCAAAGCCTCACCAATACCTGACACATAACCCTCCGCAACCGCATAACCAAACCCCACCGGAGTCACGGCCAAATCCTGCCCTGACGGCATCGTGGCAGTCACGAAAAAACCTAACCCTACCTTTACCAAATTGCCAAAACCTTCAGCTTACCAAAACGCACTGTGTTGAATTATCGCCCTAACAACCCTATTGTTTTACTTGTTATGTTCTCAAATAATTTTTTTGATAAAACAAATTACACAATTACTTAAAAATTAATCACCGATATAATTTGGTAGTGTAGTTTTTATAATTTTCATCGAGAAAAACATTTTTGACGGTTGCAATAACAAAACAAAAGCCAAAATTAAAGCTAACTTCAAAACCATATAAACCAAAGATATTTCTTACTTTACATCATCACCTGTTAGCGTCAATCAGACGAAAAGTTTTTTATTTTTTGAACAGAGACGAATAGTTAACAAATTTTAGTTGTTAATTTTGTGCTTTTTAAAAATCAAAATAATTTTATTTATTATATAAATCATGAATAATTCATAATATTATATTGGGTCGTAAGCTAAACCTGAGCCCAACTAAACAAACTAGGTCAAATTAATCTTTTTTATTTAATGATTTTAGATTAATTTTTTAATGGGATCAGTCAAAAAATTTCTTTAAAAACATTATATATATATATAGTTAATTTCCTTTTCAATTTTCCGCCCCTAGAAATGTGCATATGAAAATGGTTGAGTATATAAACAGAAATATGTAAAAAAAAGTAACAAAATTAATGATATGTCTAAATAAAAATAGAGGAAAACTCTTTAATGTTTTTGGATAAAAAAATCGTTGGCTTGCAATGAAATACTTTTCTGGGAAAGAAAAAGAAAAAAAGAAAAGTTAGGTGTTAAATCGTAATCGAATTGTTTGTTGTCATCGGAGAAAACAAGTAAATGATCGGTCGAAAATCAACGATTTCGGCGGCTGTCACATATCGATCAAAAATCAGTACTAGACATTAACTTGCATTGTTAGGTCCTATCTGTTTTATTTTATTCTATGTGATATATTCTTTTTCAACTTGGTTTATTTGAGCTCAAAATAATAATATTTCCCGATCCAGACAAACTTTCGCTTGACTTGACGACCCATTGAGTCATTGACTATGCCTATAGTCTGGTATATTTTTCAAATATTTTTATCCTGAGTTTTTTTTTTCTTTATTCAGTACATTACATTTAAGGTTTTCTCTGCTAAAAATCCATTAAGCAAAATGGACTATGCCTTCAATTTTGTACAAGTAAATTTTATGATCTCAAAAATCATCCATAATATAGGATTTTTCTATATTATCGACGTGACTTGTGTTTATTCTGTTAAATATTTAACAAAAAGAGAGAAATGGTTGTTGTTTTTCACCCTTTCCACTAAGCAAAACAAAATTTTTTTTTATTACATGAATTAGATTTAGCATTTGGGAAAATCAAATTTGGGAATAAACTAAAATTAAGGTTCATAAACGAATTGTCCCCATATTAGGATTCATAAACGAATTAGAGATTTTGTTGCGTTTGATTGATTCAGGTCCATGTGTGGATTTGAGCTGTCTAGGAGAAGCGGATTTGCCACGGTCTTGAATTTCAATCAAAGCGTCAATCAGTTTCATCAGCATCGTTGAAAGACGATTGTTGTGTTTGGTCAGTGACAGCAGAGGAAGATGAACAACTTATCCGGACATTTCTGCAGTTTTTTTGATGAATTTGGTGTCTTGTTTGTTGTATTTAGAAATAGTATCTCGTAGAAGACGGTGAAAGAGAAATTGGTGATGATTGGCATGGACATAGACATTGTAGCGGACATCTCTACTGTGTATAAAACTGAGAGCCACCATTGTTGATGTCTTCTGCTGCTTGTGAAAATTTTGTTGAATAGTTAAAGTTTGGTTTTTCTTGTGTGGTGTACAAGAAAACATGAGACTTGTATCTCGTTTAATTAAAGTCTTTTCCTCACAATATGCAAAACCAAAAGCATTAATCTTTGTGTTGATTCTTCAGATTATTACAGAACCAAAAAATAAGATCTCTTATAGTTGATAGAATTTCATGGGATCCAAATGATTTTATTTCCAAAATCCAATTCCAAAAATCACCTCTATCTATTTTCTATTTTTATTTTGATTTGCTTTAAATGCTTAAATAAGTAAAAAAATAATTAAATTTTGCAAGTTTAATTTATTTACGAAAAAATTATGGATATGACTTAAGCATGTCGAATACACGTCCAATTGAGTGGACCAAAATATGAAGCCCATAATTTAATTGCATCAAGATTTGGATCTGACTTCAAGTCGGACCCCCACTCAATTTATGCGGATAACCACTGAAATCGGATCTACCTTCCACGATGAACACCCACGACGAATCCCACAGAAATCGGACCCAAGATCTCCACAAAAATCGGACCCACGATCCCGACTAGCCTCGCGAATCTCTTCTTTTTATTTTTCGTCGGCCTCGGCTCTAGTTTTGCGAATCTCTGCTTCCAAAATCGCGAAATTCTCACCTAAGTTTTCCAACTTCATCGCTGGTCCGCCACCGATTTTATCTCCACCGCCGAGCTGTTAGACCACAGAAATCCTGAAACTTGTAAGCTTTGTCCCTTGCTCAAAATTTGTGAGAAAATTTTGAGTTTTGTGGTTAATTTTAGAATTGATGTGTGAAGGATTAGAATGACACCAAAAGGTAGAGGATGAGGAAAGAGTTGGACTCGAAAAGAGGCTCCGAGTGCGCGTTTGCCAGAGAGCCCTGCCTCATCTGTGAAACGCCGACGCCGCGGAGGTGATCCTTCCTCACCACCGTAACCTTCTTCACCACCGCAATCTTCTCCGCCACTACAACCTTCTCTGCCGCCGCAGCCTTCTCCACCACCGCAGACGCAACCTATTACATCAGAACAACCCTCACATCAACCACATACCCATGAACGACCTGAAAATCAGGCGGTAAGAAAATTTAAATTTAAATTTTAGTAATATTGGGTGTTACTAGGTACACTAGGAATTGTAAGTAGATACAGTTATATTTGAGGAAGTTGTGGTTTGAAATCTTGTTATTTTGATCTGAATGTAGCATGTAGATGGCGCAATGAAACCTCATAGATTTTACATAGAGCATAAACAATATGCAAAAAATTGTCATTTGCAAACAAGATGCGACACTTACAAGGTTTTGAATATGGTTGAGGATAAGTTTGAACCGGTGGAGTTGGCGTGGTTCAGAGAGCACCCTCAATTCAAGCATTTGTTTCACATGGAGAGGCAACAAAATCGGAAGGTAAAGGGGATGTGGATGTTGCTTCTAAGGACGGTCGAAATGGATAATAAGAAGCAAGTTTGGTTTGTTGTGAATGGTGATCCTATTAGATATTCTATTAGAGAACACCGCGCAATCTCAGGATTGAGTTGCATTCATTACCCAAATGGGTATGGGACGATGGGGAGTATGGACTTTGTGCAGAGGCAATTTGGAACCGATAAGGTGGAGTTTAAAGACGTTTTGGAGAAGCTAATGGGAATGGAGTATGGAAATGATAGGCTCAAGATGGCGGTATTGTACTTCCTCTCGACGGTGATACGGGGAAGGGCAAAGATGGTTGGAGGCAACATTGAGCGGTTTATTCTTCGAGTGGTCGATGACCTTGAAGTATGTAAACGTTCCCTTGGGGACGTTTTACATTTGATGATTGTATTAAGGAGGTGGACCACCTATTTAATCGTTTCAAAGGGTCGGTACAAGTTAGCTGGACATTCCCCGGATTCATATTGCCGTTGGAGGTGATCAACCACTCAATCTTTTTAAATATTCATTTTTAGTATCTGGGTATTAGTAGGTTTAAGTAGGTTCAACTAGGTTCACCTAGGTTTAACTAGATTCACCTAGGTTTAACTGGTTTTGTTTAATTAGGATTTACTGATATTTGGTTTAATTTATGTGCAGATTTTGGCCTTTGAGTGCATACCAGCATTGAAGGTGGTCTTTAGAGAACTCGTGGGAAACGTAGACAGAGCTTGTCCAAGGATGTGCAAGGGGAAGTTTAAAGAAAAGATGTATAAAGGGATGCTCTTGGAAGAAATTCACTATATGCTTGGAGACACCAAGGTATTTCTCTAATTTTTTGTTAGCTGAGTGTAAGGATACTTAACACTCATCCCAATTGGTTTACTTGCAGGATATTTTTAGTCTAATGCTCCCTGAGGATGGTGAACAAGATCTTATGATGAGTATCATGGGTGTGCAATGGGTTGATGCTGAGCTGAGGGATGACGATGATCGAGGACGCATGAGTTGATGAGTGGAACACGAAACTAGTTGTTGAGGATAAGAAAATCTTCTGGGAGGACTTGTACATGGTAGATGTCCAATCTAGAGAGCTAGAGAATATGCAATCGCCAGCTCGGAGGAAGAACCCTGAGAACGTCCAAACGTCAACCTGGAGGAGGAACCATGAGAACGTCCAGACGCCAACCCAGAGCAGGAACCCTGAGAACGTCCATAACGAATTGAAGCAGGTTGAGGAGACGATGAAGAAGGCAATTGCAGATGGGTTTGCACATCTGACGACAGAGATTGAAGGCTTGAACAGTAGGCTGAAAGTTGTTAAAGAGTTTATGGTGGAGCAAAGGAGTGCTAGAGAGCATCAACATTTTGATGATTTTGACCATTTCTCAGCGGGAAGAAGCTATGAGAGTCCACATCGACAAGGTAAGATTTTTGAATATGAATTTAATTGAAAACAGTATTTTGAGACTTCTTGGTAATTGCATTATGGATTTTTATGTAGGTGTTTTCGAGACGAGAGGATCAAGTGTAGCTCAAGGCCGAGAAGGAGAAAGGCAAGAAGACCGAGAAAGAGAAAGACCAGAAGATCGAAAAGGAGAAAGGCAAGAAGAACAGAGTATTCCACATGAGACAGCAAGAGCTGCACCTGCACAGAAACGCACAAGAAGAGAGTATTTTGAATTCTGTTGGGGAAGACGAGGAAGGATACATTCATATTAGTGGTTATAGAGTGAATATGCTACCAATACCCAGATCTCCAGGAAGTGCAACTAGGTTTAAGATGTGCGCTAGGAAGAGTGTGCGAAAGCCTTCGAGGTTCGTGGTCTCTCCTTACGCTCAGCCTAACAAAGACAAGGGGAAAGAAGTTTGAAAAAATATTTGTGATTTGAAATACTATTTTGGATGTTGAAAAAAACTATTTTGGATATAGAAAAATTATTTCAGATGTTATAAGTTATTTAATTTAGTCAAAACCAACATATAAAATAAATATACGTTGGACCTAAAGCTACAAATGATCCAACGGTGCAGAAAGCTGCTTAAAATCTAAGGGTCAAAAGAATATATAATATTTTAATCTCCATTTGAGTTGTCATTCTTAATATATAATATTTTAACTAGCGCCATTATTCTTGATAAAATATTGTTTTATTAGAGTAGTTAAACCAAAATGACGTCTCTAAGTGACCAATTGACACAAAAATGGATTTTTTCGAAATTGGTAAAACTAGTTAAACCGATAACTAAATTAAGAATTTTTAGGTGAACTTAGGAAAATTTGAAAATTGTATATAGAGCCCTCATATTCATATACAAAGTTGTTAGAATAAATACAGTTTAAGTGATTTACTTACAAAGTAGACAAGAATCCACAAAGTGATCATAAGAGTCTATGGTAAATGATGGACATGTTTCATATGAGAACAAATTTAATTAAAACAAGTCATACCAAGTTGTACATGAATTAAAACTAGTTGCACCAAATCAAATTATATAATATAACTACAACTAAACAATATTCCTTGAAGTTTTACCCCGACGAAATTCGCCAATTGAAAGGAACCTCGTCACTTGTTTCCTTCCTATCTTTTTCTTATGCAGGGGAGGGAACACAAGTTGAGCTGCTATTTCTTCAGGGATAATCCAATCAGACTTATGAGGCATAGTATAAATCGTGTTACTGTATGCCAAAGACCACATCTCAACTAAATAATATTTTGAAGCCAACAGATGCACGGGTGCATCAATTCCTGTTTGTCTCTCATACAGACTCTTAGCGGCAATAGCATGCACACATGGGTATCTATTTATATCAAAGTACCTGCATGAGCAAGTGTCGTTCCTCAAATTAACCAAATAGGTTTTACCATCACGTCCAAACACGTTATACTCAAGGTGGAAGCTGTTTAACTCGATAACCATTAACATCTTGGCTTTTGCAACTCTCTTGTGAACTTCTCTTTCAACACTTGGCACAAGTTTCTACCACAATGGGACATTCGCAGCACTCTGCCTATGTTTGTTAAACCATTCCGCAATTTTTGCAATTATCACATCAACAATGGGCAACAAAGAATAAGTCCTGACTTTTTAAAAAACATTGTTTAAAGATTCTACGCAATTAGTTGTGTCGATGTTGTACCTTTCACCAGGAAAAAGATATCTTGCCCATCTGGTCTCATCGACACTTTCATCTAGATACACAGCTGCAACAGGCCACCGAGATCTAAAATCTGTATACATGGGCATGAACTCTCTTTCTGTGTACACCTTTGCGATTTCTCTAAATTTTTCGGCAGCATCTGATTTCTGAGAACAATTGACACGTCCTTTCACATTGCACGACAAATGATAAATACAATACCCATGCTTCGCCTTCGGGTAGACTTCACCCACTATCTTGATAATACTTTAATGTCTATCAGATACAATCATAAGTTTTTCATCATCTAGGATTGTTGTTTTCAATGTTTCTAGAAACTATCTCCAACTATCATCTTTCTCCCCATCGACAACACCAAAAGCAATGGGATAATGGTGACGTTCAGGGTCTTCAGCTAAAGCAACAACAAGCACTCCTCCATGGGTTGTTTTTAGGTGTGTTCCGTCTATAATGATCACTTTCCTCATGGCCACAAAACCCTCAATGCAAGCTCCTAGGGAAAAAAATAGGTACTTAAACAGATTATGATCATCTACTTCTAGCCGTGTCACTGTGCCCGGATTAACCCTCTCGAACATGTGTAAGTATGATGGCAACATCAAAAAAACTTTCTTCCGGACTACCACGCAAATCACTAGCCGCCTTTTGTTTCCCTCTCCAAGTTGTGGCATATGAGACCGCAACCCCAACTCTTCCTTGAACAAGACCCATGATATTTTTTTGAGTTGGCGTCTCAAACACTTCCGGGGTAATCATCACGCAAAATTGATGCAATTAACCTTGGTGAAACTCTTCTTTTTTGTCTGCTTGTACTAGATCTTGCGCGTGAGCATATATAGACTTTATTGTAAGTTCTAACTGAGAAGTAAGACGAAGTCTTCGACTTTGCAACTCGTACAGACCATTTACAATTTTTTTCACGACATTTTAAGACTTACAATGTAGTTGTTGACTTCACTATAATAGCCTCAAAAAAATTCCGATGCATTGCGTTCTCGACTAAGTATTGGAAATCTTATTTACTTCCAAATTCTTATCGTCAACCCAATCCCATCTTCCCATTCAATGTTTTCAACAATATCTTCTGGTTGAATATCTTCTATAAGGTTAAGATCATCATATGCTACCCTCGCATTTACACCATCTTCAATGTCAACATCATCGTCAATCCCCTCATTTAGACCATCCAAAATGCCAGGAACAATGTCAAATTCCGCACGCCCTTCTACCGGTCCACATTTTTCCCTACCATCACTTGCAAGCTCTTCACGTGATGTATAATCATTACTTTCACAATACATTCTTGATACATTCCCACACTCTGGTTTTCTTCAACACTTTCAATGACCTCCAAATGCAACACACATCTACACTGATCTTTGTTAACACTCAGAAGATATCCTAACACATCATCATCATCTGCGATATATGATGGCCGCTGAGGACCTGCTACTGACGGACTATAACTTAACCTTAGTTTCATTGTTGATTTATCTACCATAATCTTCTTGTAGATTCTATCAACCAACACCATATAAGTTACCTCCTCCATAGATCCTTTTATAACTAAAGTATACAATTGAGCTTCTTTCCAATTCCATTGTATCTCATCTCTACCATCCATATAACATCCTCCATAATCAAAATAAACAACCGTGCTTCCCATTTCACAGTCACTTTCGTCTGCAAAAAAAAAACGTTAGGCCCAATTATACCTACTTATATCTACTTATACCTACTTATATCTACTTATACCTACTTATACCCAATTATACCTACTTATACCCAGTTATACCTAGTTATACCCACTTATACCCACTTATACCCAGTTGTACCTCTGTACTTCCTAATTTTTCTTTTTTGATTTCAATTTTATTTTACTACTATAATCCTTGCATTTTAACTATAAACCATATTGGTGAAAACACAAATTAAAAACTATAAACCATATTAACCTTCACACTCAACTTAACTATCTACATATACTCTTCGTTTATCCAAATCTTGAGTCAAAAACCTCAACCCACGATTTCACTTCTATTTAACTATTATAATCTTTACAATTTAACGATAAACTCTATTATAGTACACATTCAAGTTTACTATATACATATGCTCTTTGTTTATCAAAATCTTTAGTCAAAATCTTCAACCCACTTCTAAGACGGACTCAATCCCAAATAATAAAAGCCAAGATTAATACCTCATAAAGAAAGAAGATGGAGCCGAGGAAAATCCAGATCGCGCAAGAAGAAGAAGAAGTATAGATGCTTATGACCTCCCCCTCTATGCCTTGCGGTAATGATTCCTCTGGCATTACGACCTTCGCAGGTAGAAACATCACAAAAATGGAGAATATTTGAGAGAATAAACAAAGAAAAAAGGATAAAAAAATCTCAACTACCATCTCATAGGGAGGATCAGAAGAATAAATGAATGTGGATCCCAATATTAAAATGTCCACCACATTTACAATTCTCTCTTTCCTTTTTTTTAATAATATTTTAAAACCTAGTACAACTCTCTCTTTTTTTTTTTAATAATATTTTAAAATAAATATCTTATGTTGGTTTATTAATATTTTAATGAAGATGTTTGAGTTTATTATTATTTTATTTGAGGGTATATTGGGTTTAGAAAAAATAGGAGGTCATATAGAATAAGTGAGGTAATTTGAAAACACCTTTTTGGAAATAAGGTTATTCCAACAATTGATCCAACTTTATGTGACTATAAACAAATTCATAGACTCAAGAAGAAGAAGAAGAACTGAAACCAAAAATGTATCAGAAAGATTAGCAACGAGAACGGCTTCTTTACACCTTGCTCTAGCTGATTTCAATTCTCTCACTCAAAGTGTCTTCTTTAACATAAGCTAATTCTCCATCAATTACAAAACCATATAAAGCTCAGTAACCATTCATTCTTGTTAGATTGAAAAAGAGTTTTGTGTTTTCAATGTATTAAGTTTTATTCATGTTCCTTGACATCTATTTATACATGTACATGCTTTGTTTTTGAGTCTATTTCTAAGCTATTTGATATCATCACAAACCGATAATATCTCCTAAATATATACAACATTAACTGAAGATATACTTCTAGAACTTTTTTACTATATCCATCTCAACACCCCCTCCCTCAAGTTGGAGCGTGGTAGTCACACACCAAATTTGGATAGTAAATACGTGAATCTTGAAGTACCTAACGACTTGCTAAGTACAACCGTCAGTTGCTCTATTGTGTTAACTTGCCGTGTAGTAATAAGTTTGTCGCGGACCACATCTCTAATACTGTGACAATCCGCGTCTCTAACACTGTGACAATCTGACTCAATATTTTTTTTCCTCTCATGCAATACCGGATTAGAAGCAATATATATAGCAGATTTGCTATCACAAAGTAACTCCATCGGATTACTATGCACCACTCCTAGTCAGCTAGCAACCGCTTTATCCACTTAAGTTCTCGCAAAGAAGCAGCCATAGTCTGATACTCCACTTTTGCAGAGGAATGAGACATTGAATCTTGCTTTTTTGTTTTCCAAGAAATGGGAGACTCACCTAATTTCACAAGAAAGGCAGAAAAGACCTTGTACGTGGACATGAATTCTAGTCTGAGTCACACCCTTATCCCTTATCTAAATCAGCTTGTAGCATAATCCCTTATCCCGGACATCCCTTAATATAACGCACAATCCAAAGTGATGCATCCCAATGAGCCTCTCTAGGATCGTGCATGACCTGCGACAACACATGAACTGCATAACACAACTCGGGCCTTGTTATAGCCAAATACACAAGGCGTCCGACCAACCTTTTGAACCGTACCGGGTTTGCAAACTTTGGCACATCATCAGCGAGTAGTTTGTGATTTAATTTCATAGGAGTACTCATAGGTTTACAACCAAGCAGACGCATCTCATCAATAATATCGAGAACATATTTCCTTTGTGTGAGAAACATACCCAAAACACCACGTGCAACCTCGATACCCAGAAATACTTGATCTTACCAAGATTTTTCATGAAAACATGTGCTCAAGTAAGCTTTAATATTCTCCAAAACACCCAAGTCGTTGCAACTTATGATTAAATCGCCAACATATATAAGTACTCGAAGATTCATTTTCCCTTTGATGAAAGTAAACAAGGAGTAATCTTCGTAGGACTGTTTGCAAACATATCAACAATGCCTCTATAAGTTTAGCAAAACAACACCGCAGAGTCTGCTTTAAACCATAAAGAAACTTTTTGAGCTTACACACTTTTGATGGATCAGACGTTTGAAACCCTGGATGCATTCACATATATACTTCTTCTTCTAAATCTCCATGCAAAAAATTATTATGGATGTCCATTTGATGAGCTTCCCAACCTTTAGCTGCATATACTCCCAAAAGCGCACGAACCGTAGTAAGTTTTGCTACGGGTGCAAACGTCACATAAAAATCTTCTCCTTCGACTTGAAGGTTACCAAGTACTGCTACTCTTGCTTGTACCTTTCAATCGTTCCATCTGCATTGTATTTGATTTTAAAAATCCATTGACAGGCAATGACTTTCTTACTAGGTGGTAGATCCTCCAAATCCCAAGTCTGATTTGATTATATCACATCAATCTCAAGCGATATTGCCTACGCCATCGCTTATCCTTGAAAGCTTCTTTGTATGACAACGGCTCTACTTCAGCCCACACAGCGGCCTAAAAAGCTTTGTGATGTTCTGAGAAATTTTTGTTAGAAACATAATACTCGATCTGATAAGGTGTCGTACCTTAAACCATAGGAAGAGGGCCTGATGTGTTGGGAAGCTTGGAGAGGTGTGTATCAGGGAGACATCACATACTGTTTGTAACGTATCCTTGAAGATGCAAATTCAGAAATTTCTTCCGTTTACCAAACCCGAGCTGCTTTGATTCATTTTCTACAACACATTCATTAGTTTCAACACATTTTAGAACCTTTGCGGGAGACAGAGCAACATCTGTCTCAACACCCTCAGCCGGCGCTAGAGTAACTTCTAAGACATTCCTAGAAGACAAAGCAACATCTATCTCAAAACCCTCATCTAGCGCTGGAGTGACTTCTAAAAACTTCTCAGGAGACAAAACATCATTTGTTCTAACATTCTCAGCCGGCACTGGAGCTAAATTTATTACACGCACCACCACTTGTTCTTCATAAAAAATCAAGCACTATCACGTAGCAGACAAGAAATGGTCAACTCTTCATCTTTACGTAACTGATAAGGGAAGACTTCTTTGTTAAATACAACATCCTTTGACACAAAGAAATGCTCTGTTTCTAAATCAAACAATTTCCATCCTTTTTTATTGTAAGGATATCCAACAAATATGAATTTCCTTCTACGGTCTCCAAACTTATCTTTATCTCTTGTTGCCTTGTGTGCAAAACTTAAACAACAAAAACCCTTGACACCATCATAAGAGGGAGTTGTGCCATACAAAAATTCATATGGCGTTTTAACTTCTAGAACCTTCGAAGGTGTTCTATTATTCAAGTATGCTACAGCAAGTACACTTTCACCCCAAAACTAAATATGAAGATTAGCTTGAAACAAAAAAGAGCGAGACATATTGTGTATATGTATATGCTTCCGCTCAACCCTTCCGTTTTGTTGAGGAGTGCACGACGTTTTATGAAGAATTCCATTAGTGTTAAAATATTTTAACAAACACATGAATTCGATTCCATTGTCACTTCTTAGTTTTTTCACATCTTTGATGAGCTGTCTGTGCACCATGGAGAAAAAATGTGGAAAAACTGTTTTCATCTCATTTTTCTCCAACACCAAATATATCCATACTGCGCAAGAATAATCATCTACGATAGTTAGAAAATATACCACACAACAAGAAGAAGCAACTCAATAAGGTTTCCATAAATCATAGTGAATTAAGGCGAAACAATCATTTTCTTTATTTGAACTATTATAAAAAAACTTCACGAGTTTGTTTGGACTGAAAACAAACTTCACAACTTCCAAACTTGTCCGTAACACTTTTAACACCAGCAACAAAAGGTAAATAACTCAAACACCAGACGCATGATGTCCTAGTCTACGATGCCACAAAGCTTGATCAACTAAGACCTTGGTCTTGTTAGCCCGCGCGACAGTCACATCCCGATATAGATACACGCCATCCCTTTCTTCATCAATTCCAATCAGGATCCTCGTAAAACGGTCATGTAACACGCACAAAGTGTAAGAAAATATAGCAAAGCAACAAGTTGCTTTAATAATTTCACAATAGACAACAAGGTGCAGTTGAGATTTGGCACATATAACACATTCTCGAAAGTTATATTCTTCGACAAAACTAAGCAACCGCTCTTTGTCGTAGGTACATCACTACCACCAGTAAAATTAACCGGACAAGAAACTATGTCGACAAGACGTGTGAGGATGCTAGAGTCACCGGTCATGTGGTATGATGCACTGGTGTCTAGAAAAACCTCACTAGTTTGTTTCTTACCACTGAGTCGTTCTGGAATGGGAGTTGGTTTTTGTTGTGTAATGAGCTGCGTCAAAGAGGCTCACTGCTCCGCAATCAAACTTGGAACCATACCTGGAGCTATTTGAGTTGCATTAGAACAAAGCAAAACTCCTCTTCCTTCTCCACTGTTATTTGGATAGGAGCCTCTGCCTCGTCCTCTGCCTGTGATGCGCCCAGTTTGGTTCTTCTCGGTCCACCACTTCGAGAAACCTATGATTTGCCAGCATTCTTTTTTTTTGTGCCCACTCTGGCCACAATGCGAGCAACTCACAGATCTATCATGAGTTCTAGCCAGAGCAGCATTTACGTTTACACCTTCAGCCTCATGTCTATCGGTTGAGTCTGATTTTGCTACAAATCCTACAACATCTTGTTTATGATCTCCTCGCGAAGAACTCAACCTTCTCTCCTAGCGAATAACACGATGATAGCACTGTTAATGCCGGGGAGTGGTTTCATACCAATAATATTGGTACAGACATTGCCAAACTGAGAATCATCCAATCCCATCAAGAATTGGTGAACTCGCTATTCTTCATAATCTTTTATGATTTTCTGCTTAGCATCACACAAATACTTCAAAATTGGTTTATAATTGAGGAGCTTTTCCCACATCGCTAAAAGCTACCCAAAATAATCTATCACGCTCATACCGCATTGGCGACAAGATGCAAGCTCATCCTTGAACTGATACATACATATTGCATTACCAAGCGAAAAATGGTTTCGCAAGTCGCACCACAACTTTCTTGCGTCAGACTTAAAAGTAACGCTGGATCGAACTTACGGCACCATCGAAGCTCGAATCCAACTCACGATCATGGAGTTTACAGTCTTACACTGTTCCAGATCGTCTTCTTTGTTCTCTGGTTTTGTAATTGGTCCATTAACGAAGCCAAATTTTCGTTTTGCACGCAATGAATTCTCCAATTCCTCGCCCACTCAGTGTATTTCTCACTGTTTAACTGAACTTGTGTAATTGAGGTATCCATATTATCAGAAAAATGCAGATAATACGGGTTCTTCATCTCTGAATCTCCAGACTTTGAAGACTCTGTTTTGACAATAGCCCTCTCATTCATCCTTTAAAAAATGTTTAGGATCTTTTGTTTTAAGACGAGAATGGATCTGATACCATGTTAAATTGAAAAAGAACTTTGTGTTTTCAATGTTATAAGTTTTATTCACGTTTTTTACATCTATTTATACATGTACATACTCTATTTTTTAGTCTATCTCTAAGCTATTTGACATTATCACGAACCGATAATGTCTCCTAAATATATACAATATTAACTGAAAATATATTTCTAGAATCTTCTTAGTATATCCATCTCAACAGTTCTTCAACTTTAGGGATTTGTCCTTCTAACATATTCAGCCATAGCTTCAGATCTGGAAGCTTAGATAGAGAGCCTAAGCTCAAAAGGATAGTGGGAGAGAGGTAATTAAAACTCAGGTGAAGTGAAACAAGTTTAGAACAATTGCTTAAAGTTGGTGGAATTGGCTCTGAAGCTGCTCGAAATCCAAAATGAATTGGTTAGAATTGGTATGATGGAGAAAACGAAGGTGTAGTCGTAAGTTTTTTTTCCTTTCGTAATTTTAATTTTAGTTTATCCAAAATTGATTTTTTCCAATTGAAAAAGTTAAGTGTAATAAAAAATCATGTTGTTTTGTGCATAAAAATAATGTATAGTTTAATTTCAGAGAAATTTTATATTATAGGTAATTTTTGAAATTATAAGATTGATTTGCATAAATTTAAAGTTAAAATATTAAAAAACATAAAAATTAATAGTTTTTTAATAGAAAATCCTTACATTAATTACGTCAACTAGGTCAGATTTTTCGTTTCCATTTTTTATTTTCATTAATTTAGAAAGAAACTCATTGCAGGATTAGATTTTGTCTTCTATACTTTTATACAAAAAGCCAAAACGATCTCAAACCGAGATTTGATCATACTCTTTAGCATGTCCTCAAAGATCTAGAGAGCAAGTCTAACACTATTAGAATTATTACGAGTAATCAATTTAGATAATACTACCTTTTATCTTCATCTTTTTCAAACTCAAACTTCAATTGTTTTCTTGTACTATAAATTGTTGAGCCAAATTGTGTCACTATTAGGCTTCGAATGGATGCAACGGATAGGATGGACAAAACTATTTGCGAATTAAACCATTTTTAATCATTCATAAGTTATAATCCGTAGTAGTGCGGAGGAAATTTTTTAAAAAAAAATCAATTGTGGTCTGCTTTTACAAATAAATAGATTAAGACCGCAACCACCTCAAAAATTGAATGGTTCAGTCCGCCAATGGTTTAATCCACCCGTCTGCAACAACCATCAAAGCCTAAGATAACAAAGTAAGGTGAGCAAGATGATGTTCTCTTAGCTACAAGATCAGCACAATGATTGGCGTGTCTCCTTTGGGTATTGGAATGAACAATGAAGGCTTCAAAAATCTTCTTCTTCCTTGGCGGGCTTTACTTGTATTAGCTGCTTACTCTCGACCAATCATGTGGATACTTGATGGGTTCTATAATAATTCTAGTCACTCTCAAGAATAATCTCCTCTACTCCACGATCGTCTAGACAATTCATGGCTCAAAGGAGAGCAGTTGCTTCTGTATCAAGGAAGGAGTATAACATCGGATAAGACTTCCCCAAAAATCATTAAACAGCTCTGTGTTTATTCCTCAATACCCATCCTATTCTACACCTGTTAGATTTTGCTAAATGGTCATAGAGCAAATCTTAGGGATACAGATTAAACAAAAAAGGTAAGCTAGATGAGGCAAGGCCTACACCAGTTGAGGAAGTGGGCATTGAAACAACAGAACATTGTTAACTGTTTTCATCAGCTGCACCACACATTTGAGACATTATGATTTGGGTCAGTCTCTTTTGAGGGCATATTGTCAGCCATCCACTGCTACAGTTTGATATCACATTCTTTTACCTAAAATTCCTCCATTAATATTCAGCTCATGCACCCAAAAAACAAAATTCGTCCTCTCGAAACCCCAGCAAACCTATATTCGATTTCTATCAAAAGTTCAGAATCATACTACGAATACTCACTTTTCCAGAGTAACAGAAATTCCTCTTTCAAATTATATTAGTATCATCGAAAAGGAAACACTTTAAATATAACTATAAATTAAAAAAATACAAGTAGGGGGTGTCAAAACATGCTAACCCATTCCACTTAACGAGTCTTGTGGGGTTTAGAAACTTTCTTCTTTCGCTTCTTAACAGATTTGGGTGTTTTGGTCTTCCTAGCTTCTCGTTTCTCCTCTTTCACTTTCTTCTTATGCTCTTTCCTTGCAGCTTTCTTGTCTTCAGGACCCAATTCTTCTTCACTCTCTTCACTTTCTTCTTCTTCTTCTTCTTCTTCTTCTTCTTCTTCTTCTTCTTTCTCTTTTTCCTCAGCCACCTCTATTTGCTTTTCCTCTACTTTAGGAAGAGCATCCTTAAGACCCGTTATCGTTTGATACAGCATATCTCCTGTGTCCTGCCCGCTTGTTATCTTCTCCACATCAGCCTCCGGGTTCTTCACAGCATCTAGAGATTTCGGTATGTATGACTGATCATATCATAACAAACCAATTAGATTAAAATGACTCTACAGAAAGCTTCACACGTCAAATTCTCACGAGTGGATACAGTTCACGTACCTTCATGAATACTGAATCCGCGATTTCATCTTCGACAGATATCTCTCCTCTCTCTAAGACTTTGCGTTGGACCTGCCCATTATTACATACATTAATTTGACTTTGCCCATACAAAAACGTTACTGACTAAAGGAAAAATTCTAGATAAAAAGTTATTCATACCTCTTCCAAATAGCTATCAACATCTTCGTCCGAAATTGTTGGGTCAACTATGAAGTCAAATAGCTCCCGTATTGTCATCACAGCCACTCCATGTTTCTTGAAAAAATCCTGCACACGAATGTAAAAATAATCCACACACATGAGAAGCCAATTCCAGGTAAAATTAAGCACTGTTAAAACAGGCTACTATTAGCACTTACTGAGACGTGGTCACAATCTTCCCGAAGAAAATTGAGGGCAAGAGGATGGTCGAGATCCACGGATTGAGAAACATCAATTATATAAAGGTGCCCCTGAAAAATGTCAAGATAATATAAATATATCGTTTTTGTTTCCTTTTCCTGCCACGATACGTCATATAAGCCAGTAAACCCAAAGAGATCCTTTAAGAACAAAATAACTCAAAACTCACCTCAAAATAAAGTATATTATACTCACTAAGATCTCCATGCACCAATTTGCACTTCTGATATAATGTTCGCATTTGTATTATCAACTAAAAAGCAAACAAAAAGATGTCAGAGAATTCTCGATATGATATCGATGAGACAATAAAGAGACTAAACTAAACAACTACAGTACCACACTCGGGACCCTCTAAATGATAAAATAAGCCACAATAAGACATACCTCTAGATAAGACTCGCGTAACTTGTCCAGTGATAATGCAGCATCCTTGAGACGTGGTGCAGCCCAACCATCCCTCCCTACAAATAAATTTTAATACAATAATCTTAGTCAACTTGATTATGTAACAGAAACATCTTTACTTAATCGTTTCTCTGTTTCCATGAAATATCAGTGACCAAAACAGTAGATAATGGATTAGAGCAAACCTATAAACTCCATGACTAGAACATGAAGGCGTAGAAGTATAACAGTTGGACACCTAATTCCTGCTGCCTGAAGCCTGCCAATGAAACATGTATATAACCAACTTAGGAGTTACAAAATTACTGTTACACATAAATAGGCAAAAATGAGTACATCTCCAGCTTCTGTTTGGAAAATATGATATGCCAACCTATGTTAACTAGACTTCATATGGATTAGTAAAGCAGAGAAGACTGCCAAGATTCCTTATTCTAATTTCACTGAAGTACTAATATCCAGCACACACTCACAACGAATTGTAGGTATTATTACCTCTTAAGATTTCTCTGTTCTTTTTCAGCCCACGTCTTCACCATCTTCCGGGGATTATGGCGACAGTAGCCATATCTAAAACGGTAATCTCCTTGTACATATCGATCTCGATCCCTGAAATCATCAAAATTGAAAATGTGGTCAAAAACACAATCATCCAAGTCAAAACTAAGTCAAAACTTATCGAAGAAAAACGATAAAGAAACAATTATTCCTGTATTAGCTCACTTGAAAACCAAAACTGATGTCTTGTACACTTTTATTGCAAGTTCTGAACCGTCAGATTTTGTAGCATGATAAACATTAGCCTGAAAGATAATAAAAGAGAGACCTGTTAACAAAAGAGCCCAAATACACCATCTTCTTGACTGTTGATTAAATGAGTGCTACACAATTAATGATGGCTAAATGATTGAATACGAGAGTAGTGAATGTGGCATACTTCTTTGCCTGTCGAAATACAGCCATTAACATCATTGAACACACCCCGATTAAGCATTCTAAACAATACCATACGGGTCCTTGGATCAAGAGCCTGGAAAAAACAACAAACAACATCAAGACATTGCAGAAAAACACTATGATAAAAAATCAAATTCAATATGTTTTAGCAGTTAGAGTTTCACCTGTTCAACTGTTGCTCGATCTGCTTTATCAGTATTTCTACTTCTTCCAATTTCTGTTTCTCTAAGACTTCCACGAATCGCAGTTGTCACAGAATTTGACATTCCAACTCTAACTCTTCCTTCCCATCCCTGCATCCACAATTAAATCTAATGCATCAGAAAGTTTTCAAATTACATTCTTTGAGAAAGCTTTCCAAACTACAAACCCTAATGTTCAACAGATTCATTGAAATTAATAAACTTTCAATATAAAACCACTAAAATCCAGTGCAGGAGAAAACAAAATATCAAATTTACCGATAAACCTAAAGACTTTGAACCTCAATTGATAAGAACTACACAATCTAATACTGATACTCAACATGTAAACACTAGCCGAGGTAAGAAATGTTACCTCTAAAGGAGAAGCACGGACATGACTAGTAAGCTTCTGAGCCTTATTTGATATAGGCTGAAGAGCACTAGAGTTAAGCCGGGATCCATGTCCACCGTGAGCATTAGGACGACGAGCATGGAGAGAGAATCCACCACCAATAAGCTCGTCATCGTCTTTACCGTCTAGCCAATCAAGAGCTTCAGCGATATCGGAATCTGACGAAAGAGATAGATCATCGTCGTCATCATCGTCATCAACCTCTTCTTCGTATTCAACAACCGGAGAAATAGTCGGTGGTGGCTCTGCTGTTACAATTACTTCCTCCATCGTTTTATTGCAGAGAAGCGGCGAATTACCGGCAACGTGTGAGAAACAGAGGAAATCTTCTCCAGTCGAAACCCTTTGTTCCTTTATTCAGTTCAAACCGGTGTCGTTTTGTCGGAACTTTATGATTTTTTTAACTTATTAGGTTTGGTGGACATTCGGTTTAGTTTGGATCCGTTCGATTTGAAATTCTCAAATTTGGATCAGTGTTATGATTTTAGCTTAACCAGATCTGGACATTAATTTTCCGGTCCATTTTGGTAGGTTTTTTCAATATATTTTGGTTTAATTCGATTTACATTTCTCGGAGATTTCAAATCTTTTTAGTTAATTTTGATCCGAATTCAACTTGGTTTTTGTTTGATCTCAAGATTTTTGATTTGGTTTGATTCAATGTAGTTCAGATTCAGACTAAAAATTATAGAAAAATGAAAAATAATTATTTTCACAAATAATTATTAGTTTGATTAATATTATATATATATATATATATATTCAATACTTAACTTACAAATATTAATTTTTAATCATTTATTTTGGTTATTTCGGTTGCACCACAAAATTTGTTTTGGATCTAATTCTGTACAAATTTCTTTTTATTGTTTGGGTTTAATGATGTTAAAATAGGCTAAGAGCCACTTGGGTTAAACAAGTTCACTATAATAATTTAGTAATGTGATTTGTTTGATTTCACTATAAAATAAAAAAGGGTCTAAACAGGTTGGTCATGATCTAAACATTTATTAGATTATATAAAATTTGTAGAATTTTTTTGAGGTCATTGAGTTGTTTATTGTTTTCATCTGATGGGATTTGGTATTTATATCCCTAACATTCAGAGTTTCCCTTGAAAAAGAAACACAACATAACTTTTACGAGCCTATGTATTCAAATCACATAATCATTCTCTAAGTTAACATTCTTATTTTTGGCTTCAACTATCTCAACTTCTTCCCCTTCAGAGTTGGAGGTTGCTAGTGAAATTTTTTTTTTACTAGACCTTCAGAATTTTTGTCTAGAAGAAACATAAAACGCAAAAAAAAATAGTATTTTTCTGTAAAAACTAGTTACATCATTCATCAAGACTAATAAGCAACCATACCTTTTAGAAAACATTTGCATTTAGACATGAAATTGTCATTTGGAAGAATTAATGTTTCCTTTCTTTGAGTATCAAATAGGGGATTGTCAATAATAGTATTGACAAAAACGAGAAGATTGTTCTTCACATGTGTCTTCATTTTAGACTCTTTTTTCATTTACAAGACCAACAATGTAGATGGTGATTTCACTGGTCACATAATCAACATGTGTAACATCCTTGGTTGTGGCAATTCGTCAAAAGAATTTCACAAATTTTTTTCTATATGATTTTTTCCTTTCTCTCTTATTATGGGAGTTTGATTATGATTTAACTATTGCTAGGAATTGTATTGGAATGCTCGTATTTTAAAATTATTTTTAAATCATATATGTGGACTATCTGAAACAAAAATAATTGTTTGTAAAGTGACATAATTTACACTCACGATATGTTTGTTATTCTTTTTACCAAGACCAATAATAAGGTGAAGTTCCACCCTTATTTTCAAGATTGAAGTTTATTCGGGATTGTAGATAAATAATCTTCGATCCTGTCCCAAATTTATTTGGTTATCTACCTATACCCAGAGGAGTTTATTGACATATTTCGTCTGTCCTCGATATAATGTTCATGAGATATGTGTTCTACTTGGTTTTGCTTTTGGCATACCACATTTGTCGTGCATGAAAGTATATTAGACTGTCAAAAACCGGTTATTAATTGAAGTCCGAATTAAGAATATTCTCTTGATCTCTATACTATTTCTTATGAAAGTATATTTCCATTATGTGTTTTGATTTGAATTTATAAAATTTACATTGTTTGGTGTAGCAATATTTCAATGTTATCAATATATATATACGTATGTTAGGATCTTATACTCAACACAACTCAATAAACTATTATTATATTATATAATATTTATCATAGTATTAGAATCCTATCACACGCTGTCCAACCCAATCCATTATTGGTCCAATCCACAATTGGTTCGTCGATCCATGTCCAAAAATACCGAGACAATACGCTACAAGAATCATCATAGAGACGTATTTGGATTAATATCACAAATTGGAAGTTGGACTGATTTTAAGAGGTATATATAGAATATGAGTCAATCCACCTATTGTCAAATAGTTTTAAGTTGGAAACCCATAATTGAATTGATTTGTTTAAGTTGGCGGACTTAATGGGTTTGATTGAAACTAAACGGATAGCCAGTTTTTTTGTTATATGTATATATATTCCAAAACAATATCATTTCAAACCTAGGGTTTGACATTACTTAATACGACGACTCAAACCTCGCCACCACCTCTTCTAAAGCTCATCGCCTCTTCTTCTAAGCCTCATCGCCTCTCCTCTAAAGTTTTTTTCCTCTCTTCCAAGTCTTGTCGCCTCTCTTCTGAGCCTCGCGGCGTCTGCCTCTGAGCTTCGCCACATATTGTTCTTCAATGAATCTTAAATTTTTGAATGTTGTTACCTTCTTTCGTTTGATATGTTTGAGGGTCTACGAAAAACTCATAAACTTGGAATTTGAATTGTTGGAATTCAACTACCACACCGATGGTGGACGGTTTGGGATGTAGTCGTCGTAAGGATACTGTTGGAGATTGAGGACGGCTGTGTAGATGTGAGTTAGACGATAGAAATATGGTCTTTGACAGTGAAAAGCTTCGACCACCACTCATCATCACATATTAATTAAGTATCGCAAAAGACCTTTTTTAATCCAGATTCGATAGCTCTACTCGTAACGCCTTGTGATCGAAGGAGCAGAGATGTCAGGTTTGAGTCTCGGCGACGGGAAGGGGATTTAAACCCGCTCTTATCTCTGGCCTATGGAGATTTTGGGTCGAACGCCTAGAACCTCTTGGTAATGAAAAAAACATGGTTGCTTTTTGGTTTACTCTTTCTTTTACTTGTTAATTAATGATAATTTAATTAAAAATATACAAAAATACCAAATAAATCATGAAGTGTATTTAAAAAAAAAGTAAAAGATTATACCAAACATAAAAAAAAATTATGTAAATTTTTATGAAAAACATATAGTTTAAACGGGTTAAACAGATTTAACAGGATATATATATTTAACGGATTTAAATAGGTAGTATATTATTGGATTCAAATTTAAACACTTTGAGAAAAAAAATTGTTAAATAGACCGGGATTTTCCAGTTAATCAATACGATGGTCAACACGACTTTCGTGGGGTGTGTGGGTATGGATCCTAAATAAAAGGGTTGAGCTATGACTGAGAATAGTACCTACGATTATTCTCTTTACCTGGAACCCATAACCCCCATGACTGTTAATACGACTAGTCAATATGATTTCTGGATCTTTCTTCCGGTGATTTCTGTTGGTCTCCTACGTCTGTCACTCTACTTGGAGAAATCCATAGAAATTTTATCGGTACCCCAAATCACCCAAAAGAGCAAGTATAAGAAGAATACTTTACAGCAAAGTGTTGTTCCTTAAAGAAGAAAGATTTGGCAAGACATTTCAAACACCAGTCAAGAAGGTTCTACGCACTAAATGGTCTCAACTACCCAAGCTTGAAACATGTTTATCTATCTTCTATCGACGAATATCTTAGCGAGCAGACCAATCTCTACATCATAGATCAAGGCTCAATAGTTGAAGAGAAATGTATTGGTCAAATTCAACAATACATTAACATAACTCTTGGTAAGCTGTGCAACCAGATGGAGTTTATGGATAAATCAAAATATTTGTCCAAGATTTGTGTCAGACCGGTTCTATCGATAAAATGCTCAAAATCCAAGAAGACATGTTCATGTAACACTCAACACAAATACCAGAAATCCAAAAGAACAATGCGAAGGGATAATTTCAAAGGATTATGACGTAAACGATTCTTTAAGAAGAAACGAAGCTTCAGAAAAGCAATCAAATGTTTTCTTTGTCACAAAGAAGGTTATTATGCCAAGAACTATGATACTAGGTTTTAAACCTATTAAAACTACCGCAAGTGCACACCACTTGTTATAGTATCGTAGGGATTGAATCCACAGAGAGCAAGTGGTACGCTTCAATTCTAATGAATAAATACTAAGCTAAGAACAAAATATGAGTTGATTGATTTGTGAATGTAAGAAAGCAACAACAAAATTAAATAAGAGATGTAAACTTATGATTAAAAGATTTTAGGCTTTAGAGAATTCTCCAGATATCAGAGATCACGAACCAGACAACTATTCAGGACATTAATTATAACTATCTATAACTCGAACATAATAGTCTAATTAATCCACTGTCATGGCATCAATTACTATGTCTAACCACCTAGGTATCTAAACTTTTTCTTGAACCTAAAGTCCTAGACAAGCATTAATGAACGAGTTTGATATGTTCACGGATCGCCTTAACATCAGCTTTCATTGGCTAAGGACGATTCACTCACCTATGTTCTATCCAGTAATCTATGAGCTTTTGGCAAATAGATTCAACCTAACGTCATAGACTAAGTGATCAGTTCATCCTAAGCAATAAGAACAACTATAGATGAAGATTACGGTAGATAAGCCCTATTTATGTCTGATTCAATAAGTCATCTATCCTTCGAAATCCTAAACCCTAACTAATGGATTACTCAGCCATTGAGGAGAATGCACAAACAAAAGATAAAACAAAACTCATAATCATAAAAATAAGAAATTCAAAAGAGGTTCAAAAATCTTCTCAAAATGATGTAGAGTAAAATATTTCTTCTCCTAAAGCTTACAAATTTTAAAGCCACGAGTCTGAAAATAAAATAGAGCGTAGCTTAAACAATGACTAAAATTAAGTATTTATATTCCTAAAAACATTTAGGTCGAAACTTCATAACAAAAGGAAACAAAGGCAAAGTTTCTATTATTCTAAAACAAGCTGATTCGGGTTGGATCGATCGATATGTTCTTGAGGATGGATTGATCGATCCTCGATCGGATCGATCGATCTGAAGCATTTGGTCGATCTGGCAAAGTTTTGGTGATGATGGATAGGTTGATCTAGGTGAGATCAATCGATTTAGAAACTTACGACAAACTTCTTGGAGTTGGATCGATCGATCTAGGTGGAGATCGATCGGTTTAGAAACTTACGGCAAACGATCAAATATGGCAACGATCGATCTAAGTGAGATCGATCGATTTGGAAACTTACGACAAACGATCAAATATGGCAACTATTGATCTAGATGAGATCGATCGATTTGGAAACTTAGGGCAAAATTCTCGGATTTTGATTGATCGATCCATGCAGGGATCGATCGATTTAGAAACTTACGGCAAACGAGCAGTTGTAAGATCGATTGATCTAGGCAAGATCGATCGATTTGGAAACTTACGGCAAACTCCTCGAAATTGGATCGATCGATCTAGGAAGGGATCGATCGATCTGGAGATACACGACAAATCCTTATGATAGATGGATCGATCGAGCCAAAGGAGGATCGATTGATATAAGTACTTAAACTACCTTCTTTTTCCTACATTGCTCCAATCGTCATTCCAAATGCCATAAGCTCCTCCTCAATGCATATTGACCTGAAAAGACTTAAAACTATAGAAAAAAACTCTATATAACCTAATAAACCTAAACTAAAATTTGTTAAATACACAACCTATCAAACTGCCCTAATAGATCGAAGAAAAAGAGGCAGTATCTCATCAGCTCAATATCACGCATAGCGCCGGATATCAACCTCGAGAATTATGATCTCGAGTTAGTTCTCTCCTACGGAAGTGATGAAAATGATGCAATCTGTGGATACTCGGACGATGAAACTTCCTCATAATCATCTAATGAAGAGGAAAATGATGATTGTTGTTTCAAAATATGTCAAATACCACGGCAAGAAGACGTACAGATAATTCCACATTTGCGTGGTAGTATTTTATCCACAATTAATGAAGATTCAGTCCATGTTATTGCATTCATGGACATTGGAGCTCACACGTCAATATTAAATCCAAAGATCCTACCACCTTCAATGTGGATTTCCTATGAAGAAAAATTCAGGGTGGCAAATTCAGGATCGTTGAAGATCAAACTCAAATCAAAACCTATAACAATAGAGTTTTTTTCCAGAATGCCAATTTACTACAAAAGTTCTCAATTCATCAGCACTAGGAAAATATCTCATTTTAGGATGGGATTCGTATAACATACTGAAGAAAATGTTTGATATCTCAGTCAAGGCAAGAGGAGTCAAATGGAAAATTTTATTCAAAGTATTCACTACGATGCATAAAAATTTGCAATAAAAGACTCAGGAGCTCCCACTTTCAAAGATATAAAAAAAGAAATCACAGTAGTCTCTTGTGCAAATTCCCACGTTGAATTCATCGCAAAATGCAAAAGTCCTTTATGGCTCAATCATGATTTCTTTATGTCACTACCATTCAAAGAGAACGTGAAAAAAACTCCAACAAAGGTGAGTCACATAGGAATACCACATGCATTACTGCAACAAGCCAATGAAGAATGCGACCAGCTAGTCCGACAAGGAATAGTTTCATCAACCAACACACCATGGGCGTGCAAAGCATTCTATGTTAACAACCGAGCTGAACAAACACGAGGAAAACTAAGATTAGTAATTGATTATAAACTGCTGAATCATTACATACAAGACATCAAGTTTCCACTCCAAAAAAAAATATCACTACTCTAACATCTCCCAGGAGCAACGATATTCTCAAATTCGACCTCAAGTCAGGATTTTGGTAACTCAGCGTTCAACCAGAAAATAATTACAAGACGGCGTTCTGCCTACCTAATCGTCATTGACAGTGGAAAGTTTTACCCTTCGGTCTTAAGACAGCACCATCGCTATTTCAATAGGCACTGTTATGAATTTTCAAGCCACTGATCTACACGGTGTTAATCTATAATGATGAGATTCTCTTTTTTCAACAACTAAAGACGATCACATTCGAGACCTTCAACAGTTCCAAGAAATCGTGATGTCATATGGGATCATGCTTTCGACCCGAAAGATGATAATAGCCCAATCCAGCATTGAATTTCTTGGAATGGAGATTACTCATGGGCAATTCGCACCACAAGCCCATTTAGCTATATAACTTCTAAGCTTCCCATAAGAAGATCTGGTGAAGCGACAAATCCAACAAGTCTTTGGAGTAATCAACTATCTCGACGACTTTATCCCGTAACTTTCACAACTGACTCATCAACTACGAAAGATGTTGGTAAAGAATAGTGGACTATAAGACAAATTAATGTTGTCAAATATCTAAAGCAGAAAATTCAAAAACTGCCACCTTTAAAGATTCCCTCTTCTGGAACACACATTGTATAGACCGATAGAAGTGATAGATATTGGGGCACAATATTACTTAAAGAAGAAAATGATAAAAGATAAATCTATGGATACAAAACTGTAGCTTTAAAGATTCAGAGATGCATTATCACTCAACGTTCAAAGAAGTTCTAACCGTTAAAAGAGGAATCGAAAAATTCAAGTTTCATCTAATAGAACATAAATTTTGAATTGAAATGGATATGTCTTCTTTTCCAAAGATGTTACAATTCAAACAGAAGATGGTCTCACATCAACAACTCTTAAGATGGAGTGAATGGTTTTCGAAGTACGACTTCGAGAAAATCTATCTAAAGGGTACGAAGAATTTCCTAGCCAACATGCTCAGTAGAAAACCCCTACATAGCATTTACTTAATGGCAAGCTCTTCTTCGTGTAAAAGTTACTATGACTTTGATGCCAACATGCCAAAAGACACACACCAACTCATCACTAAATGAAATTTTTGTGAGACATTAAGAGACAAAGTGTTCTAGTACCAATCAACCATCCTTACGCATCATGGATTATATGGTCGATACATTTCACCGTTAGGAATTCATCCCGACTACCCATTCGCACACCTGTATCTGATCGAACACAAATACATGCTAGAAGAAGTTCTCTATTTCCTATACCTTCTTGTTGTTTACATCATTGGTATTGAGTTCGATATCAAATGGTTATACTAGTACGTCAATGGACACCAATGTCAACAAGAAGGTCTCTGAACATTCCTAACATGGTTCAGCCTGCTAATCAATTGGAGTGGAAAGTTACACAATTAAGCAAAAACAATGCATATTCTATTCAAGAAACTCAAGGAACCAAGTGGTATAAATCCCTTCTTCAATCCACACACCATATACTTTTTCCCATTTAAGTAAACGAAAAATCCATGGAGGTTCATGCATTACCCACTCTTATACACCATAAAGATTTCAAGCTTGGTGTTCGCCCAGATTTCAACGTTCGAGATAATATTTTGTATGAAGAATTCTAGACTCATGCATTCTGTCTCAACAATGCTTGGCAGATGTTTCATATCTCATTCAACCAGAACTGGTCCTATTACTCACTTAAATATCAAATGAGTCTCGATGAAGACCTCCAATACTTCCTAACTAATCAAGAAATGCGATAACTCCAGGCTACAGAACCAGAACCGTCATCGCAAGGTTACCCAAAAGAATTTCTCCAAGATGGTCAACCTCATGACGACGAACTTGTTATGGATCTCGACGAAATTGGAAGAGAGTTCAATATTAACGTTAATATGAACTCACCTAATGATTTATCTGAACCGGAGTTGAAGTATGAATGCCCAGCAACAGAATATGGTTGTTGTCTAGTACACAATGAAAAATTTGAGATTGATCATTAAGTATAGTTAATGATAATAAATCATGTATAATTATAATAGTTTGCTAAATAAATTATGTTAGTGTGATATAAGGGATGATGTAATCATGATGTCAGCATGATGTCGTCGTTGAGGTAAGTGTTTATATTAACGCTTATGTCAGCGCTTTCACTTCCCCATATATATATGTGTGCAACCCTTTTGTATTAAATATATTCATAAATCTAATAAAAACCTTTCTCTAGTTTTCTTTCTCTAAAATGTTCTAAATTCTCTCTATTTTTTCGAACTTAAAAAAATCTTCATAAGTTTTGTTTCTTTCATTCATAAGTTGACGATCTGCTTCCATGACGTGATTTTCTAAAAAGACTATAGTGGTCAGAGTAAAAATTTTCTGGTTAATCAATACTACGGTCAATACGATTTTTGTGGAGTATATAAGTATACATCATAAAGAAAAATGTTGAATCATGGCTACAATGCTCGCTTTGTCTAAAACCCATAACTTCCATAATTGTGAATACGATTTCTGGAGTTTGGTAATGGGCAAGGCTTAATTGGACCGCATCTACCCATATTAACATCACATTTACTTATTTAGGTTATATGAATTTCTTGTTGGTTTTGGGTTTGATTAATTCGATTCGGTTCGCTTTTAACTAATACACTTCTTATTGTTTGTTCTCAAAGTTGCTCGCTTTTTTGGGTGAAAAGAGGCGGGAAAATAGATAAACCCTAAGAGAGAGATAGAGAGCATGAGAATAGGGAATCGAGAGAGCGAGAGAAGAAGGAAACAGTGAAGAAGATGAGTCATCATCATCATCATCATCATCATCAAGCTGTTGATAATCTGATAAATGTATTCGCGAGAGCTTCTCATGATCTTAATGTTGTCCATTCCAAGCTCGACAAGGAGTTCCAGCAGATTTATCCTGATACTGTAAGTAAGCTTCGATTCGAATCTAAAATTCTGGAATTTCGAGTTTTCAAAGTTCCCAAGATAAATACTTTCCAATTCAAGCTTAATATAGTTTTGTGGATTGGATTTGTAATTGTGTTCTCGATTTCGTTTATATCTGCAATTTATGGATTCAAAACATATTTTGAGTCGTAGGCAAATCCAATGAAGCTGATTCAGAGAGTAAAGAAGTTGCAGGAAGATGTGGCTGTACTTAAAGACCAATGCCTAGAGCTATTGTCTGCTAAACAGGTTCGTATCCAAACTGGAGACGAAAATTAGCAGAAGAGTCTGTGAAAATCAAGCTAATGGATTGTTCAATCTTGGTGATATCAAGTTAATTTCGTAAACTAGTTAAGCATCTATCTATATTCTCTGTGATTTGAACAAAAGGATTGATCGTAAACGAATTTGTAGATGTTCTTGTAGACAGTTTCTTAATTTCTTCTGCAATCATGGGTTAGATCAGCTAAGGCTGCTGCAACATCTGATTGAAAGCTAGGGTTTTTTTTTTAAACTGAGCTTGGCTGTAAAGTTAATTTTTAGAAATGATTGTTTATTTTGTTATAATAGGATTTGATTGACAAGGCACAAACAACACTTGTTGGAAATTGCAACCTTATTCAGAAAATGAATGTATCCTTGGGAGATTCAACAAATGGTGATGCGGACGATGCATTGGCTGATTTTAATCAGGTTTGTACTCTTTTCTTCATTGGTAATGCTATGGAGTTTCTTTTTGGCTAAATTGTTTGCTCGCTGTTTTCTCAAGCTATTGTAATTTCCCAATTTGATATCTTAAAAATCAATTGCACATGAGCATCCTGTTGCGTAGAGAGGCTTAAGAAAACTTTTCATAATCCCTTTGCTTTTCAACAGATCATTGACGAGTGGACAACACAAGTTCGATCCAGAACAGGTAACCAGAACATTTATGTGTCTATGCTTGATAAAGAAACTTTGTGTTTGTGTATTGCAATTTTCGTAGATCAAGCTCTTCAATTTGTTGTAGTATTGTGTTATTTTCCTAAATTTGATGCTTATTGTTTCTGATAGAGTGGGAGAGACAGAGGAGGCAGATAAAGAAGACATCAATAAGTTACTTTTCTCTGCTATTGTTCATAGCAATTGAAGATGTTCATGTTCATGGTTATGTTCAGACCTACACAACCGAATCTGTGCTTTAGATTTTTGTTATCTAAGATCACCATGTAATTTTACGATACCTAATATTACAGAAACTATTCTTCTGTTGTGCTCAAAACTTGGGTTTTACCTTGGCCGCTTGGTATGGTTTGCAAGTTGAAACAGAGAGACCCATTGGCCTAAAAGTTAGTTGAAGGACGAAGCTTTCTCACTAGCCATTTCCTCCGTAATGAGACGTCCAAAGCCAAGAATGTCTTTGCTTTTCTCTCGTCTTCCAAAAGATCACAAGCATCCAGCAGAAGTTCATCATCCATGTTGGGCAAAGCTTGCAATGCATCAATGGCATTCCCTATTCTTGAGAAAATTTTGTTCCGAGGCATGGGCTTCATGTAATCATCAAAACCACCTTCTGTCTCACGCAGAGGCTTCCTCGTCGCTACTCCAGTCTTCTGAGCCTTATGTTCAATTAGCCCCAAAGGCAGAGTTATTGGGTTTGTTCGCTTACTATGCTGCTTCTGGGGCGAACTGAAGTCATCAACTATTTCCATCTCATGGCCATAGGTATCCAACTCGATCATAAGATTCTCACAATTGAAACTTTCTTGAGAAAGATGTTCATATAGCTTGCACAAATTGCCGTAACTACCCAAGGTTTTACCTTTATACATGGTTGCATCTGGATGCTCCTACAAAATCAGACAGTAATCTCTTTAGAATCACATCCCTATAATATTCAGCTTCACTCTTTTTCATATCAAAATAAAGGTTTAAACGAAAAGAAAGCAAAGAACCAAGCAAGAGTGTCATTAGATAGTCTTACCTTGATATATGCTTCCCAACATTCATCTTCTGCAACAATGGTTTGCTTCTCCTCATCCCAAGTAAAGCCATCGAGATTGAGGATATTGTTGATATCGTCTCGCTCTTTCATCATCAATATATAACGATTCTCCAGCATGAACATGTCAGTCTGCAATCTGAACTTTGCATTGAAGGATTCTGCCATGTCAGCCCAAGCTTGCTCTGTGAATGTCTCACCAATCTTATTTCCTCTATTCACCTGCTCTAGCATAAGATCAATAAGACAGCAGTCCATGACCCGTGTCCATTCTATACAAGGAGGACCAATATTGCTACAGAGGTAATCATTTTTCTCGTCGCTGACATGAACCATCTGGAAACTGTGAGTTTCTACTAGAGTATCTTTGAATCCATCTGCGCTTCCATTTTCTGAGAAGGATTCATATAAATAGGGTTAAATACAAAAGGATCATAAGTCAATCATTTCTGCATCGCTAGTCTTACATACGCAGCTTAATGAATAACAAGGAGCTAGAGAGCACAACGCTGTAGTTATAAAACTTAGATAAAGCCAATATAACCAGTATCAGATTAGCTTCACCTATACAGAAGCTTACCGATCATGAGTACAGTTTCTGCTGGACTGTGATCAAAAGCTTGAGCCAAGCGTGTGTATCTCCCATCCGACATTTCCTTCCCAAAAATGAAGCAAAGATTTGGGTAGCTTGGAATAGTTTTAACTCTATATGATCGAGCTTCTGGATGTGCCTGCACATGCTTCATGTTTAAAGCATAACCATATTACTAATATCTTAAAAAGGAAAGAACGCAGCATGCCTGTATATAGGTATTCCAAATGCCATCATCTGCAATCACCATTTCTCTCCTTGTATCCCATGAGAACCCGTTTTGCTCGAGAAGAAACTTTATGTCGTTATACAACCTCTTCAAGTGTTTGTACCGGTTCTTCAGAACGTCTTTGCTGTGTTGAGACCCGAATTTGGCATTGAATGCTGTAACCATATCATTCCAAGCACTTGTTATGAAAGTCTGCCCAACTCTATTCCCATCGTTCACTTGGTCCACCAGCAAGTCAATTAGATAGTGGTCCATTGGCGGAGTCCAAAATGTCCTTGTGCGGTCAGAACTCTGCACCTGGCTCGCTTTACACTCATCTGGAGAAGCAAGTTTTTCTAATTTAGGTATCCACCACAATTGGATTAATCCAAAACTTTAGTGCTGGCTCAAATTTAACTCACTAATTTGTATAGCCGAACCATCATCTTTGAGATCTTTGCCTTGAACAGGATGAAGTATACTCCCTTGCTCAGCTGGACAGGCAAATACTGTGTCCAAATCGTTGTAGCTCGGTAATGTTCTCATCCTATACGTTCTAGCAAGTGGGTGCTCCTGCCTCACATCACATCTAGATTTCAAACTAATGAAGTGAAGATCTAGATATTATTCAAAAGACGAGACAATAGCCTAAGAATTCAAACCTTGATATAAGCATCCCAAACAGCATCATCCGCAGCTATCATTAGCAGATTCTCATCCCACGAAAACCCGTCTTCTTTCAAAATAGCTTCCACATCTTTATAATACTTCAACAACTTGTTGTACCGGTGCCTTAAAACTCTTTTCCCATATTGACCACTAAATCTAGCATTAAACAAAGCTAGCATATCTGTCCATGCTTGTTTACTAAAAGCATTACCAATCTTATTACCTCTTCCGATCTGATCAAGCATAAGCTCAATGAAGTATTGATCCATTACCGGAGTCCACTCTGTTTTTGAGCTTTCTTTACAAGAAAGAACGAGACTACCACTACTTTCACCTACAAAAAACCCACACTGTAATCAATCCAACAATTAAGGTATGCATAAAACACGAATTTGGGAAGAACAAAGAACACACCAATGTTGACACCGTTGATCTCATCTTCAAACTCTAAATCATGACTTGACATACTATATCTCCCATCTGCAACTGTATACCCATAAATCAAACACAAATCATTAAAATTCAACACCGGTTTCGTCTTGTACACACGAGCTTCAGGATGAGCCTGTAAGATCAGTTTCAAAGTCAAAATCATATAATCAATTTATAACAAAAATGTAGAAAATCTATCTTTTTTTATTAAACCTTAAGATAAGAACTCCATAAACTCTCATCACCAAGCACAATTTGATGAGTCTGATCCCAATTGAAACCACCATGATCAAGAAGACTCTTCACATCATTATACTGTTTCCACAGATTCGTATACCGACTTTTCAACACGTCTTTATCATACTGTGACCCGAATTTGGAATTGAAAACACTAAGCATCTCGTTCCAGGCTTTCTTGTTGAAAGTGTGACCGGTTCTGTTACCTCTGTGTAAATGGTCTAACATTAGATCTATGAAGAATCGTTCCATCGTTGGAGTCCAATATGTTCTGGTTCGATCATTACAAGTGACCTGACCACTCATCTTTAGCTTCAGAACAGAGTAAGAATCAGAGCAGGAGTGTGTGTGTATATATAGGTAGCGGTTATAGCTGCGCGCGGCGGAGAAAGAGAGAGATTGGGCGGAGTTTGGAAGAGAGAGTAACCCTAATCCCGAATTATATCTGTTTGGCTCCACTGTTTCACCTCTCTCTCCTTTTATCTTATGGGCCATTTTTATAATTGGGTGTCATTTTTTTCTCTCTCGTTAAGACCTTATCGGTCCATCTAAACATATGACCACTAATATCAAAAGGATCCTTAGAATCAAACGATTTTGAAGATCAAAATTGATTGAACAAATTGTTCATATAGGTAATTGAGTAGTACGACAAACATGCAAGGGATAACCGACCGACCATCCGCCGGCATCGTCGCGGGAAAAATTTAGTATCATATTGAGATTTGATCAAATATTTCTAATAATAGTAATAATGTAATAAATGACAAAAAAAACCACAAATATCACTTATCTTTATTCTTTTGCTGGTAAAAAATACACTTCCATTAAGAAACTAGGATACGGTTTTTCTCTGGAGAAAAAATGAGACCTTGTGCTTAAGTTTTATCTGAGAGAAGGTCAGCACGGACATTCAAATTACGTGGAATAAAAGAAATAGAAAAACATGAAATAAGAATTTAAAAAAAGTGAAAATCATCTAGTTTTGATGCAAATATCGGTCAATCGTCTGGGCGCATCCAGCAAAACTATAAAGTCTTTGCAGTCGGTCTAGAAACAGTCTCAAACATGTTTAAATCTTTCAAGCATCTCATAGCCCACAATAGCAAATCCAATTCTGCGTCGAGAGTTGTTGTGGATCTGCGATGACTCTTTAATCCTAAGTGCGAGGGTATACCATCTTTGAGTAGAATCTATCCATGGCCATTTTGGCTTTTCCTCTTGGTCCATGACCCATCTGTCAGGCAAATGAATCGATGATGCTCTATTGTGGGGGTCTCTTACGCTCCAGGTGAAGTGGTTATGCTGATAGCGGTAGACCGAGTGTTAGCTATCATGTATGTGTCTGCTTCTTGAATTGCAATAGCCAGTGTTACGTCCGATGCAATATAGTTATTCTCATAAACCTTCATGCCAAATTAGTTATCTTAAACATTCATTTCCTTAGTTTTTTATATTTAATTAGCTTAGCCATTTATTAAGTTCACAATTTTCTTTAAATGTCTTTATTACCTGGTTATGATTAATGCCACACTTTACCATAAACTCTTTAACTTAAACATACAACATTCATGCCAAATCAAACATGGCTAAAATAAAGAACAAATCAAAATAACCTAGTACTTGTTTAGCATAAAAAGTTCTTCGATGTTTTATGATGTTTTATAATAAGCTTAAGAACATCTCAATTACGAGTCTATATGCCATGTTTCGTTTTTAATTGGTTAACTAATTTTGTTTTAAAAATATAGTTATACAATTAAACTATTTTAAAAATATTGTTATTATATTTGTGAGAAACTTAGGACAGTCTCTCCGATGAGGATGCTTTAAGCATCTTCCCAAATATATGTCACATTTATGGATGGGGTTGCAGTTGTACCTGATAAAAGGTGTCACATACGAATGTGTTATTCAAAGGTGCTATAAACTACAAAATAACTACACCGTCAACAAGGATTATGAAAGCCATATATATGTAGCTTCTTCCATTGAGACATATTGTTGGCATCTATAACATGTACACAACATTTCGCACTGTCAGTTTCTAACTTATCGCAGTCTTGACATTCTGTTTTTGAGATTTTGGTTGTTTCTTTGGTTTAGATGGCATCTATTGAATTATATAGGTGACAAACAAAGGTAAGATAATCAATTAATATATATTTTGAAAGTAGATATATACTAGTAAACAATCTTATTATAAAGTTTGTTTCTTTATGTTTTGTAAAACAAAAGGGATAAAATAAACTAATACTTATAACATAAAAAGCGAATAACCATAATTATTCGCCCCTGAACATAAGGAAAAGCAACTAAACTTAAATGATGGCGACAACGTTGTTGTTAATGGTATGCCCTTTAACGAGTCCTATAGGTTTCTTGAAGATTGCATGGCGATCACAGAAGATTTTCAACCTGTCAAATATTTCCTCTAGCATTCTTGCGTCGGTTCCAATCGACATTCTCACCCAATTATCATCAACCCCTAGAGCCACTCCTACAAAATTTTCAAAAAAATAATCGATAAGTAAAAATTATCATCAAATGTTTGGGAGACCAAAGCTTAAAAACTGTAAGAGCAATACTTATGGGGTGGATATGATAATTAACGAATAACACCGCTCCTGCAAGTGGGATGAAATATAGAATCTTGGATATGGAAAGTACCCATAAGTAAGAACAAGATTCAGGTTTTCTTGGACAAAAGAGACAAGCTATGTCTTTGAGCCTCTCTTATGAAAGCTCTACGCTTTGTCTCATGGCTTTAATTTTCTTCTCAAAGAACTCCTTAGGTGTTTTCTCCAAGATATCAAGAAGTGCCTCCTACCAATTAAATTCCACCCAAAAATATCATTATTTTAAAAAAAATTGAATGTATAATATTGTAACTTTATCTATATTGTATATTATACATATTTGATGAGATTTAAAAAATGGATGATTCGATAAATGACTAAAAGTTGGCTCAAAATTGATAAAAACACGGATGGCAAAACAGTAATTAAAGAGTATTTTTCGTGTGTGAATTTAACAATAACAGAGATACTGTAAAATAGTGTCATCTGAAAAATAACTTGTTAAAAATATAATGTGGCATCAGAAAGAATAACATGAAGTTGGCAAAAAAATATATATATATATAGGAAATTCTTCAACCATTTGAGAATATTTTGCAAATAATAAGAGACTATAGTCATTTTTTCCAATTTTGACCAAATTGTTTAGTTATCTACTGCATAATCTGCATATTCGTTTTAAAAAATACGATAGCTAGTGTGAGATCACAAACCTGGAGAATAAGTGAAGTTTGTGGAGGTAAGTCAAGAAGATCATCTATTGCTTGAATCACCTGTCATGAACAAAAGGCCAAAAACATTACTTACTCTTTCTTTTATAACTTCGTTTTCACTAAGAATAGTAGAAGACTACTCTATTACTATGCTTGTGTTTGCGTGATAGGTACGATTATACTAATATTGTTCATCGATTATACAACTAAGTTTCTTAGCCATCTCCGCAACCTAAAAATTGATCCACAAAAACAAAAGCAACAAAGTTATTCATTTATTAATAAAAAATCTTATATCATGTATGTATGTCACACGTATATAGAGGCCATGCATTGTACATGGACAAATATTTATACCTTGTTGAGATGATCATAGGTGTAAACGTTTCCACATAGATTGTTGGGGTTTATGATAACCATTGCGACAATATTCTCATATGCAGCAGTCTTGAGGCCTTCAAGATCGATCTCCCAATCCTTTTCATGAAAGAGATCGTATTTTCGAATCTCAAGGCTGCTGTAGATAGCACGAGCATTGTAATGAGGGTAGTTCGGCCTTGGAAGCAGAATATTGGCGGCTGGATTTCCGGCAAGGGAATCTAGTACGATCTCTATTACTTAGTTGCATCCTCCGGTGATATACACATCCTCTGCCTTCAGCTTTGTTGGAAGTTGTCCGTTTAGATAATCAGCTACAGCCCTGAGAAAAAAAAGATATAAATGGTACACTATTTATTGAAAACTTATTTTAAAATCTTTTGTCAAAATAATGTTCTTTAAATTAAACTTATACCTTCTAGCCTTGAATATCGCGCCTTTTATAGGGTCACAAGCAAGACTAATATAATAAGAAATTTCAACAGGATACACATTCAGCTATACTTTTAGAGATTTTATCCATTTATTTTTATATTTGTTAATATATATGTACATATATATATATTTTGGTTCACCCACTTTTTGTTAATATTAAAAAACGCTCCAAAAAGTTAACCCATAGTACAAATACAATCCACTCGAGAGCTACAGGGAAATCCACAGGTAAAAGCTATAACTGAGTGAAGCTTAACCTATCAAATTGAGCGGTGAGATTATCCATGGCTGTTATGTTCAGAACGGTTATGTTTTACTGCTTTTTATCTAAAACTAATTGGCAATCAATGGAATAGTTCATATCTTTTATATTTTATTCTAGATCTCATTTTAATTTTAATACGAGATTATTTATATGTTTCCTTCGTTAAATTCTAAAATGGACATTACACTGTATTTGGATTACATTCAGAATTTAAAACCATGTTAAATTATATGGTTCGACACATTTAAACCAACTAGAAATAAATAGATTAGATCATATGCCTTATATATTATTCTAACAAAAATCTGTTGGCAGAAGCTTATGGACCATTGAATATATTGACCATCTCAATCTACTATATAATAATTCTAATATAATTAAATATATTATATAATATCAAGAATGATTATCATTTGTGTGATATGCTCTCCTCTTTTATTTGACACTTTTATTTTTTTGATAAATGGTTTTCTATTTATTACTATGAAAGTGTTACATGATGATGAAATTATAACAATAAGAGCAACATTTAACTTAGGATGATCGAAAGCCGAAGTAGTAATTAAGGATTGAGCATACTTAAGTAAAAGAAAATGATCGAGAAGGATACTGTGTTGGCAAAACTTTAACTTGAGGATGATCGAAAGCCGAAGTAGTAATTAATGTGAAGCCTCACTCACCCAAGGTTGAAATTGGTGGCTATAGAAACACGAGACAGATATGTAACCATTGACGGATCATTGAGAAGCAAGGCGAGCTAAGTAATGAGACCGACAAATTATCAAAACCCCGGGAACCCACTCATTTCTCTAAGTCTTGACTGAAGCAACCAAAGCCACCACACAGTGCTTAGACCTGAAGACCCAACAAACATCAGACATCATATATTTTTGTTGATATCTTTTTTTTCTTTCTTTTTGACAACATGACATCACTTTTTTCAAAAACAATAGGCATATGTTCCATAAAATTAATCAAAATTCAAAACCCTCGAACCAAAACAACGAGAATTAGTTTAGGGGCGTATGCATATGGTCAACTTCTCATGTAATTTCCTCATGTAATTTCTCAAATTTTAATCTGCTAATCTTCTGTAACTTTCCTCATGTAATTTCTCAAAAGCAAAAAACAATAGTATGCAAAAATATTAATGATTTTTGTCATGTTCTAAAATAACAGAAATTGTGTATACAGAGTACAGACAATAAAATAGGGGAATCTATACTATTGACTGAAGATTAATTGTAAAGTAATTATTCGAATGATCAGACACGATAATTAAAAATATTAAGACAGATTTTTAATTAGCGGACTATCAAATAACTTATAAAAATAATTATTTTAAAAATAATATTTTTTAAAAATGTTATAAAAGACTATAATATAATTAAATGACATTTTTTGTCGAATATATAAATATAAATGGCTTTTACTATTAGTTAAACAAAATATTTAAAGTTTAAAACACTTGAAAACCAGAAATTTTAATTTATTCAAACAATCAAACCCTTTTCAGTTTCTTAACAAGTCCCACAATTAAACAATCAATTTATTCAGCCAAAATGAACGTTCTTAATTAGAATTTTCACCCCAATTCTATCCATAGCTCCACGTATGCCATTAAACTAATGTAACGGTTTAGACCCTTGAACACTTTTGAATTCTATACGTAGTATGCAGTCCAATTACTCTCACAAATATTTAAACACTTGTCAATTCTATAGTATGCAGTATAGTTGGTCCAACAAATATTTTAAACTCTGTTGAGAACTGGTGACGTGTCTATTATTTAAACACTTGATTCGTTGACGCATCTCTTTTGAAATATTTATGAAAGATTATGTTAACTAGGTGAATACTGCGCTACGCCGCAGGTTTATTTTTTGTTTGGTTTTTATTTATTTTGTGTTATATCATGTTTTGATTAATATGTGCTTGTTACTATAGTAGTGAACAATTAGAAAATATGAATATTATGCAAATTTGTTTTTCTGTTGCATAAATAGAAAGATAAATAAGTTGGATGCACATTTTGAATGAAACAGTAATTTATAAGAATCATCATATCCGTCTTTTCGTTGTTAAAGAATATATGTATACATACATGTAGGTAAAAGATTTTTTTTGTTGATTTCTTTTTGTAATTTTTTTTATAGGATTAAGCACATTTCTGGAGTATTAGTTTATTAAATTCAAATATGGTTAGTTATTTATACGCTTTCATCATTTTTTAAAAACATATTGGTGATTTTTGAATATCTCTACGGTTTGTTGGCTTGGTTACTGTATCTGTATTTGTAAACCCAAAAAAAACCCCAAAAATATTTCAATACAAGAAAACCCTTTAACCAAAAAAAAAATCAGTTACTTGGCATATGGTTTTTTGTTTTTTTGCTTGTTTTACTCCACATTTGTAGTTCTTTATTGGGAGGTGATTTGTGATAAAATCGAATAGAATTGTGTGTGACTGAAAACAGATTTTTGGCAGATAAATGCTAATATTTTTCAAACTTTTCCCTGAATTATTTCTTTTAGTTTATTGGTATGCACATGGGGTTTTTGTTCTTTAAAAAAATGGTTTATAAGTTTTCAGTGTGTATTTTTGGCGTGTTCAATTTAAAGTAAAGTTAAATAGTCAATATGAATTTTAATAATTAAGATAATATCGTAAAACAGAATATTTGTGGAAAACAAACAACTTTTTAGAAAAAAAAACATAGAAGTATAAATATAACCTTAAACAAAAGTCCACCTTCAATCTACTAGATCTATTAAATATAAGACTATTTATGATCTATTTAAACTACAAGTTCTTTTCTTTTCTCTTATTAGTGTAATGAATCTGGCTTTGTTTAGTTAGACAAAAAAAGAGACAGATTTGCTGATGGGAAATCTATCATGTACATAACGACGCTGTAAGTACATGTGTTACTAACGAACAGACACGTTTCTGCTTTGATTGAGCAGAGAAAGGAATGTTCATCATGTAATCATTCATTGCACAAAAAGAGTTATAACTTATTAGTGAAGATAACATTGGGAGGAGTAAAGCTTCGACTGCAAAGCATAGAAAGTTCTTTTGAATCTTTCTATTTACAAACTCGGGAGTGGAAGTGTGAGAGAGACATATAGTGTAGCTCGGAGTTCAAACTGCTCCTTATCTATCCCATAGAGTTGTTTCAATCTCAAAACACTTTCCCAAACATCACCCAGTGCAATGTAGACATGTTTAAGTCATCACGCCATATAAATTTTGACTAAAAGAGTGGATTTTTTTTAACCTGAATATCTCGCAAGGCCTCACCACACCTTGTGATTTTAAGAGACAGATTCTCAAGCACATCAGAATGTTGTCCACCTGGATTCAACATTTTGTCCGATGAATTTAGCATTTTAAAATCACGGAAATGTCATGAAACCAAAGAGAAACCTCAGGGAACTAAACTCCCAAATTAGATACTCATCTTCAAGTAGGAGAAAACCCTGCTGAGATCATAAAGAAACTCACCAGTTAAGATTAGACCCAAAATAAGACATCTTAACATAGAACACATTCAAGAGTGTCCACATATGGCACCTTCCTTATTTATTTGAATTTTTTTTTATTCCCGGCATTGGCCTCATGTGCATTCATTCATCTAGCATTATATCAGTGACCTGGTTAAGAAACCAGAAACATGATCATGGAAAAAAAATGCAGTAGAGGCTTCTTTACTAATCAAAGATTCAAAGTCACCACATTTGATTTAACCATCTTACCATTACTTGCTCGTATAAAAAGTAGAGACACATTTGCAGACTCTGCACATAAATTTGATGAGTGTAAAAATTGAAGAAAATAACTCAATGAATAAGCGCCAAGGAAGTCATACATTCGTCGCTAGCCCGAGTGATCATGATTTGAATTGAAAACTATGAGGCATCTAAGAACAGATTATGATCCATTAAAATTTTTTGGGTTAAGGAGGATGATTCCATGGTTGATTGTATCATCTCTTCAGTTAGTAGAACTATCAGTGAGCTCCGTGGTTCATATACTATATGGGTTTTACATATGCAGCTCCGCAAATGAACGATGATGAACCTAATTTTAGTTTATTCTCAAATCAAGAACAAGACTATCCCAAATATCCAGGTGACAAAACCACATAAAAAATCAAATTTTTTTTTATTTTAAATATTAAATGTAAAAGTAATTATTATGTTGTTTTGCTCAGTAAACAACATTTATAATAAAAACAACATGTAGTTTTTTTTATCTCAAAACTATGTCGTTTTGAAGTTTTTGTTTGTTAGTTGCGTAACATAAGCAAATAAAGACACGTCGATGATATGGACAAAAAGTATATTGCAAATGACTTTTGAGTTACTAGGATTTATTTAATAAAGAGATGATACAATCAATCATAGAATTTGATGACAAAAAAAAAATCAACCATAGAATCATCCTTCTTAACCCAAAAAAACTCGATTCTTTAGTAGTAGAACTATCAGTGAGATCCGTGGTTCATATGCTATATGGGTTTTACATATACAGCTCCGCAAATGAACGATGATGAACCTAATTTTAGTTTATTCTCAAATCAAGAACAAGACTATCCCAAATATCCAGGTGACAAAACCACATAAAAAATCAAATTTTTTTTATTTTAAATATTAAATGTAAAAGTAAATATTATGTTGTTTTGCTCAGTAAACAACATTTATAATAAAAACAACATGTAGTTTTTTTTATCTCAAAACTATGTCGTTTTGAAGTTTTTGTTTGTTAGTTGCGTAACATAAGCAAATAAAGACACGTCGATGATATGGACAAAAAGTATATTGCAAATGACTTTTGAGTTACTAGGATTTATTTAATAAAGAGATGATACAATCAATCATAGAATTTGATGACAAAAAAAAATCAACCATAGAATCATCCTTCTTAACCCAAAAAAACTCGATTCTTTAGTAGTAGAACTATCAGTGAGATCCGTGGTTCATATGCTATATGGGTTTTACATATGCAACTCCTCCGTTGCCAGAGATCTCACTCAGACGTTGAGTGAATCCATCTTCAAGTCCAAAACCACAATTGAAGTCAAACAAACTGACCAAGAAAAGACAAAAAACGTCAATGATTTTCCTCCCATTGTTTTGGTTCATGGGATTTTCGGATTTGGAAAAGGGGTAAGTTACAACATTCTCTTTTGTCTCCTTTTATACATTAAAGGTTTTTTCTTTTTCCTTTTCAATAATTGGATTTTCCGCGGCAGAAATTTGGTAGATTATCATACTTTGCTGACGCAGAGAAGAAGGATGGAGATTATTAGTGTGTTAAAGAAAAAACTCACAATCCAAAAAATCATGTATTTAAATCGATAGTTAATGAATCAACAACAATTTGATACTCACTCCATATGTTCCAATTACAATTAAGAAACAACCAGATGAGCAATTCATAGAATACGTATTACAAAAATAATGCAATTACAGAGGAAGAAGAATTACAAGAAAATACACTTTTTCGGAATGAATCTATCGTTTCTCAACTTCACATCTTTAAACAGCTTCTAACAACCTTTTCTCTTCATTTAATCTCCTCCGTCCACTTGTCTTCCTCTCCTTTTCCCTCCAACTCGAACCTTCCTTTGTAATTAAAGTCTCTAGCTGTTATCCTCCTCTATTCATGTAACAAATCTTCCCCCTTTAAGAAACTTATCCTCAAGGTTCAAACGTTGGGTATTTATTCCAAATATCGTATAGGTACTCCCATGTGGCTTCCTCGATTGGCTCATTATGCCATTTAATAAGCACCATCGTTGCAGCTTTTCCCTGTCTCTCGACCATCTTCCTCTCTAGCACATGTTTTGGTTCCTTCGTCAACACGTCTAGTAGTACTGTCGGTAATTGTGTTGACGTATGAACATTACCAACAAGCACTTTTAACTGGGAAACATGAAATATCGGATGAATCAAGGATGTACTTGGTAACTCCAATTTATAAGCCATAATACCACACTTATCAAGGATTTTATACAGACCAAAATACTTAGGACTGAGTTTTTGGTTGGGTCGCATAACAACTGACTGCTGCTGATAAGGCTGTATCTTGACATACACATAATCTCCCACCTCAAAGCTTCTTTTTGTTATGTGTTGGTTTGCAAACTGTTGCATTCTATGTTAAGCTCAGGACAGATGAAACTTTAGAATTAATAACATGTTCTCTCTGTCATGCAAAGAACAAGCAACAATTGCGACTTTACTCTCACCAAGAAGATAAGGAAGGTGCACTGGTGGTTTTTGCCCATAGACTGCCTCAAATGGTGTCATTTGAATGGTTGTATGGTAATTAGTATTATACCACCATTCTACCAATGACAGCCATTTACTCCACATATGCGGTCTATCGCTACACATGCACCTTAGATATGTCTCTGAACCTCTATTGACCACTTATGTTTGGCCATCACTTTAAGGATGACAGGCACTCAAAAAGTTCAACGCAACTCCCTGTAAACTGAACAATTCCTACCAAAATTCACTTAAGAATATTGTGTCTCTATCACTTACAATGGATTGAAGACAACCATGGAGTTTGTACACATTTTCTAGAAACGCTTATGCTCCCATCATTGCGGAATACAAATAATATAGAGCCATAAAATGGACATCTTTACTCAAACGGTCAACCACTACATAGATTACTGTCTTACCATAGGAAACATGTAATCCTTCAATGAATTCCATTGATAAGTTTGTCCATATCAATTCAGGTATTGGTAATGGCTGTAACAACCTATGAGAAGCTACTGACTCATATTTGCACTGCTAACAGATGTTGTAATTTCGAATATACCTTTGTATATCCTTAGACATTCCTTTCAAGTAGAACAAACTTTTGATTCTTTGATATGTAACATCTCTTCTTGAGTGACCTCTCGTACCAGAGCAGTGCATCCATTGTAAAAGCTTATTTTGTAGCTCCACATTCATAGGTATAACAAGTTTGCTTTTTCTTTGTAAAACATTGTTAACCCATGAATAATGCTTATGTGAACCTGTTTTCTTATTTAAGTTGTCTATTATGTCTTTCAATCTCTGATCTCCATCATATTGTGCATGTATGTCTTTCATGAGATCACATTCCAACACAGACAAGGCCATATGCAAGATTTCTGTTCCTTCCACTCGTGACAATGCATCTGCAACAATGTTATCTTTTCCCTGTTTGTATTGAATATCATAATCAAACTCAAATAGTTTTAGGTAACCATTATTGTTGAATAAACGTGTTTAGTCTCTGTTCCAACAGGTATTTCAAATTTCTTTGATCTGTTTTAATGATAAAGTGATTAGGAAGCATATAATGACGCCACTTTTGTACTGCAAAAAAACACAGCTAGTCATTCTTTTTAGTATATCGATAGGTGTAGTTGTTTACCTTTCAGATGCCTGCTTATATAAGCCAATGGATGTCCTTCTTGCATCAAAACGGCACCAATACCTTGAGTACATGTGTATGTTTCTACCACAAACAACTTTTCAAAACGTGGTTGTGCTAGAATAGGAGCTTCACATAATGCTTGTTTCAGCTTGTCGAAAGCTTCCTGAGCTTCTTCTGACCATACAAAAGCATCAGTTTTTGTTAATATTGTCAAGGGTCTTGCAATGATGCCAAAGTTTTTGACAAATCTTCTGTAATAACCAGCTAGTCCAAGAAACCCCCTTAATTGTTTCAAGGTTCTTATTTGTATCCATTCTGCTACAGCTTTGACTTTTGTAGGATCAGTTGATATTCCAGCTGCTTCTATATAATGGCCTAAGTACTCCACCTTATTTGTTGCAAACACACATTTAGTTCTTTTCGCAAACAATTTGCTTTTCCTCATCAACTCAAATACTACTTTCAAGTATTCCTAGTGTTGTTCAAGTGTTGAACTGTAAATGAATATATTATCAAAAAAATAGCATAAACCGTCGCAAGAAATTCTTAAAAAATGAGTTCATCAAACTCTGAAATGTAGCATGTGCGTTTGTCAGGCCAAAAGGCATTACCAAGTACTCAAAATGTCCACTGTGTGTTTTAAAAGTAGTTTAATGGATATCCTCTGGTTCCATTCTTACTGGTTGATAATATGCTCTCAAATCTGTCTTGGAGTATACTCTGGAACCACCCAACTCGTCCACTAAATCCTCTATCAATGGTATTGGAAACATGTCTTTCACTGTCAATCCGTTTAATCCTTTGTAATCTACACAAAGCCTCCAAGAACCATCTTTCTTTTTTACTAAAACCACCAGAGAAGCATAGGAACTTGAACTATCTTGAATAGTGCCATTTTCAACATCTCTTCCACTATTTTTTTTCTATTTCATTCTTTTGATACAGTGCATACCTGTATGGTCTTTGATTTACAAGATCAGCTCCTTCCTTTAATGGTATTTTGTGATTGTGCTTTTCTCTGAAAGGGGGTAACTCTATAGGTTCAGCAAAAACATCCTTGAAATTGTCTAACAACACCTCCAACTCAGGTTTAATATCAGTTTCTTGATCCTCCATTTCCAAAGAGCATAACCTAATAGCTGAGTCTTCTGAAGTTTCTTGGATGCATATCATTGATATTTGTACTTGATTTCCCCATTTCTTGTTGATCTTACTCGCTTTAAGTTCCCTTACAGACCCTTGCTTTAATCCGTGTAATAGTATTTTTTTTATTTTCATGGGTTAACTTCATTTCCAGCCTTTTAAAGTCCCAAGTTATAGGGTTCAGTGTCTCCAACCACTGACAGCCTAATACCATGTTACAACCTCCCAAAGGAATCAACATGAAATCTGCTTTAAAAATTGTAATTTGCATCTTCTATTTAAATTGTTCTACTTTGCATCTTACCTCTAGTTTTCTTCCATCTGCCACTGACACCTTAGTCATACCAACTTTCCTGGTAACACAACCAATTTTTTCTGCAGAATTAACATCAATAAAGTTGTGTGTTGACCCTGAGTCAATGAGAATGAATATCATTCGCTGACCACACATCCCTTTCACTCTCATGGTTATATAATTTGACATTCCTGAAACTGCATTCACTGATATTTGTGGCAACACTTTCTCTTCCTCGTCTTTTGTTTGTTCTTGTACAACTCCTCTTCTTCTTCTTCTTCTTCTTCCACTTCCATCATATAGAATTGATTTTTCTTGTGTTTCAAATAATGACAAGGTATATACTTTTCATCACAAAAATAACACAATCCCTTGGCTTTTCTTTCACTCATTTCTTCATTGGACAAGAATTTTCTCGGAGCCACTTTAACTTCTTTTTCACTGTTTATTGCTCTTGGGCTAATAGGCTTTTGATCTAATTCCTTCTTATGCAGCAATATACCTTTATGTTGGTACGACGAATTTGCAGTTTTGTGAAAGGACCAAGAATTATTCATCCCTTTCCTCGGATGTGCTTTTTAGTATAAACTCTCCAACACTAGGCATTGACGTATAGTTTGTGGTTGAAACATTCAGATATGCATTTGCGTCTCATTCCTCAATCCTGCCAAATATGCACTCACCAAATATTCCTCTGATAGACTAACTCTCATTTTAATGAGCTTGAATTTTTCATGATAGTCTACAATGCCATCTGTTTCTCGAAGTTCCTTTAACTCAGCAATCAGATCATCACACACATCCTCAAATCTCTCCTTTAACAATGCTTTATAGTATGACCAATCAAATAACAGATTATCTCCATAAGTTGATTGTACCATTAATTGATGCCAAGTAGCAGCATGACCATCAAAGTGTATATTCGCCATTTTCACTTTAAACTCCGAAGGTGTGAAATCAATTGCAAAAAACTCCTCCACTTTAAACAACCATTCTTTAATTCCATCACCATTGAATCTTGGGAAATCAACTTTGCCTAATCTTGTTAAACTGGAATAGTTTTGTTGATTAATCGATCGATTATTCCTACCTGAATCTTGATTATCCGAAAGTGGTTTAGGATTTGTTGCTGCTCTTCCCAGTTGATTAACATTGGATGATGTGGAATTAGTTGATATTCAACGAATCACTTCAAAACTTCTGCCATACTTTTATTGATCTTCTTGTTTTGATCAGCCACCAGTCCTTCTAATGCTTTCGTTCACAAAATAACTTGTTCAATTTGCAATTCCACCATTTCTTTAGTTTCTCAAACTACAGATTCCTTCAACGCCTTAAATCTAGTCTCTGCCATTTCCGGTTCCTGGAATTTCTGAGAATCGGTGAGCTCTTATACCTTTATTTAAGAAAAAACTCACAATCCAAACAATCCTTTATTCAAATCGATGTTAATGAATCAACAACAATCTGATACTCACCCCAAATGTTCCAATTACAATCAAGAAACAATCAGAGACGATGAGCAATTCGTAGAATTCGTATTACAGAGGAAGAAGAATTACAAGAAATACACTTTTTTGAATGAATCTATCGTTTCTCAACATCACATCTTTAAACGGTTTCTAACAACCTTTTCTCTTCATTTAATCTCCTATGTCCATGTGTCTTCCTCTCTTTTTCCCTCCAACTCGAACCTTCCTTTGTAATTATAGTCTTCTAGTTGTTACCCTCTTCTATTCCCTGAACATAGTGTCTGATTTGGGATCTATGATGAGTGTACACGATAGGTGAAAAGAGAACACGTTGGGGAGAGCAACTACAATCGGCAACGGAGGATGAGAAGAATAAGTCGATGATGAAGGTTCTAGCACTTTATTTTCTTTTATATTTCTGTAATTGTTTGTATGATGAACGATGATGAACCCTAATTTTAATTTTGATTTCATGAAATAGATTTTTATTTATTTCCAAATTAAGACCAAATCAAGAACAAGACTAATCCCAAATACCCAAATGACGAAACTACATAAAAATTCAAATTTTTTAATTTTAAAAACTAAATGTAAAAGTAAATATTATGCTGCTTTGCTCACTAAACAACAAAATTTGCAATAAAAACAGCGTGTAGTTTTATTGTCAAGAAACTATGTCGTTTTGAGGTTTTTGTTAGTTTCGTAACATAAGTAAACAAAGGCACGTCGACGAATGGGTAAAAACTATATTGCGGGTGACTTTTGAGTTGGTAGGATTAATTTACACAACTTTTGGATCAGAGTTGATCTTGCAAAAAAATAAAAGTTGATGATATTTTAGCAGAAAACTCATTAAAGATTGATTTAATTATTTGATTGTATTATTATGAGTTATTCTGATTTATGATTATAATAAAAAGATATGTTATTCATTTCTGTTAAAAAGTTTCAATTTTTTTTTGGGTTTTATTTTAGGATGAATTGGTGTATTGGTGTATTAGACACTTTTTAAAAAATAATAAGATAAAATGTTGCTTTATTATTTACAATCAGTAGAAGGAAACGTATGCACTATTCCTCACTATTTGCATATGATATCCTTTCGTATTTACATTATATGCCACTGAGTCTGTTTCTAGAGGGAAAATAATAAGAAAAGTTTAATTTTCTCTCTTCACTTAAATATCTTCTTGGACAATTTTTTAATTTCCTCTAAGATTGCAGAATTTAAAGAATTTTTAGAGAGTATTTAAAACATTTCATATATATCTGAAAATCTCTGAAAATATCAGCTTAGCATGTAATATTTTGAAAGTCTTTAAAAGTTGTTTCAGACATTAAAAATAATAAATCAATAATACTAAACTTAAATAAACTTTAATATAATACGAAATTTAGTTAAAGTTTTTATTAATCCAATAACGCATAACATTGAATGAATTTTTGAAATTATCAATTCTATAACGCATGACTTTTAATGAATGTAAATAACTTTTTGTAAATATTTAACTAATATCACATAACTTTAATAGAATATTTGTAATTCAAAACAGAATAAAATTAAAGTCATAAAAACTTATAACTCTTTAAAAATCTCATGACCAATAACACCTCCTAAATCTCTTTCATCTTCTCCAAATTTTTCCATTTTGATTTTAACACAAATGGTGATAAAAACAAGATTTTAACACAAACAAATTTTACTCAACAAATGATTTATTCTTTTATTAGATTTTTATAATTTAAAGAGTTTGATTTTATATTATTTAACTCTATTAATCAGACAAACTTGTCTCGTATACCGATTTGTCTCGTACACCGACTTGTCTCATACACCGACTCACCTCGTACACCAATCCATCTCAAGTCTCGTACACCGAATCATTTCGAGTTTCGTATATTGACTCAATTTAAGTCTTGTACACTGACACGCCTCGTACACCAACTCGTCTTGTACACCACATCTCAACTCAACGGTAGACAAGATGGTGTATAGAGATATGACAATGTACAAGATAGTGTATGTGATATAAAAGTATACAAGGTGATGCACAAGGTGGTGTCCAAGATGATCTTATGTACACCATTTTGTAAAGGAATAAATATACAAGATAGTATATCAGGTTGGTGTACGAGGTCTAGTGCATCTTGTACACCATCTTGCTCCCACTTTTGATGTACGAGGTTAGTGTATGAGAAAATTCGGTGGACGGGACAACTCGGTATACGAGGTGACTTGGTGTACTAGTTTGGTGTACGAGATCTTGTGCATCTTGTACACCATCTTGTACCCTCCTATTTTGGTGAATAAAGAGAGTCGGTGTACGAGACGACTTGGTGTACGAAACGACTCTATATACGAGATAAGTCAGTATATAAAATATTATTGGAGATAGTGGGATAAGATTGGAGGCATTTTGGTCATTTTTGGTTAAACACTACTACTAGAATAAGGCTATTATAGGAGAATAGTGTGGACCTATTTCTCTAATTGCAAATAGTAAAACCATCAATTCTTCTATTGTTTTCCTAAAAAGTGTATACTTTCCAAAATTTCCTTACATTTAAGAGATAAAGTCCAAAATTTCAAAATGGGCCCTAACCCAACTAAACCAAACAACAATGGGCTGCAAAACAGGTTTGGGCCCAGAAACTGGTAACCCTAGAAACAAGGCGGTAAAAGAAGAAGCCGCCGCAGGTAAACTAAATCTCTGGACCAAAACCAAACGCCGATTCGAAAAGATTCCAATGGAGACGACCAGGAACTGGACCTCCAAGGCAGCCACTCAAAATGGGTGAAGAGATCATGCCTCTAAACGAACATCAAAACTTTGAGGTGAGGAGACCGCTGGACCCAGAGCCTCGAATACAGGAGACGGAACAACGAAGCCGAACCGGTCTCGATCCATACCTAGCAGTGGGAGGAGAAGAAGTCGTACCACACCTCACCTTCACGGGGTTTGACCGCCACCAAAAACTTACTGTAGATCAGCCGCCATATTCTCTTCCTCGCTGCATTGCTTCACCGTGCCCGAATGACTCCTCCACCTCTAAGCCGGATGAGCAGCCACCATCCATACCTGGGAGTTAAGGGAGAACCTCAAGACTTGTCGCCTGAAGACGCATCTCCAGATCCTATTCTCACCGGATTTGGATCTATAGAGCGACGCCACAGGAATATCCACCCTCGACCTATGAACCTTCACCGGAACCGCGTCCGACGATCCACCCGTTCAAGTATAGTTGGACCCGCAGAGTGAAGCGCCGAGGAAGAAGGAAAGAAAGGGAGGAGACCAAAGCCAGTGCTTCCGTAGACACGCTTCAGCCTCCAAACGCCGCTCACATAAGTTTTTTCACGGAGAAGAGTTTGAGAGGAAAATCACGGGCACATGTAATCACACGCATACACCTTAAAAAATAATCGACCCTTTTGACCCTTTGTATATTTCAAATATCCAACATTTACTATCCTTTTTGGTTTCCTGCATATTTATTCTTGTTGAGTTTGAATGACCAATATTAGAGTTCTTCATGGTATATATATGATGCACCTGATACGTTAGCTTAATTGATTTTGTTACATAGATTTGGGGGTATTAGTTTTTTTTTTTTTGTTTGCTTATTTACTACAAATCTGTCAGGTTGTCTATACGAGGGAAAATGACCAATTTCTACCTTAATAATTTTTGTGGTTTCTTTCATACACTAATTAAAAATATAGCGTGGTTTTCAATTTCAACTGACAAAAATTTTAGCTGAACTTTCATTCATGTGTTGAAATCAATTTTGATAAAAATAGTGTTCGTAAACATGTTAGTTACTACTAAGTTAAATTTTATTTGACATATTTCTGTTGAGTTAGATGTCACATGTCTAGTTTTTACTGAATTAGACTACAAATATACTTTTTCAAAAACTTTTTTTTTTACGGTAATTTTGAAGTTTTATTTTATTCAATGTTCTGAGTTTTAAATTTTTTGACACTTAAAACGGAAAAATGAAAACTATTATTAACACATCCACCTTATATATTTTTCAATTATTTAGTTGTAACAAACATAGGATTCCGACCATTGGATTATATATTATTGAACAATTATAAATCAGACCACCGAGAAAATAAAAAGTTGTGAGGTCTATAGGAGAGGCAATATCATTTTCTCTTGAATCTACTTTTCAATATGAGACGAACACATGTATAGTGAACCCTTTTTTTAGACAATATTCAAAGTGTATGTGTTAACATGCCATGAGAGCCCATATACAAAAAAATATTTTCCTGCTTTCAGACTATTTATAGACCCCAAAACTTTGGTGGTTTTTGAATCAACCACTAAAGTTACCTTGATGGTTTTTTAATCAGCCACTAAAGTTTTATATTTTCGGTCGATCCAAAAAAAGAAAAAGAATTTTGATGTGTTTTGTACTTTAACTTTAAATTAGTTCAAATATACAATTTTGATAATGCATATCTTCAAAATTTCCCTTTTACGTTGGTCAAATTTTGTAATTTTTCATTAATGCATCGTCCAATGGTCGGAACACTACGGTTGTTACGGCTAAAAAATGATAAAAAACCGATAAAATTGTCGAGCTAATAATAGTTTTTGTTTCCTCGTTATAAGTGTCAAAAGTTTTTAAATATGGAACATTATATAAAACTTCAAAAGTCCCGTAAATTTTATTTTTAAAAAAATACATGTATCATCTGACTTAACAAAACCTAGACACGTGACACCTAACTCAGCATGAACATCTCATATGACATCTGACTTTGCAGTAATTAACGAATTGACTAACACCGTTTCGTTCAAAGTTGATTTCAACACATGGTTAGAAGTTTATATAGTTTATTTAAAAAATTTATAAGTTTAGATTGAAAAACACACTGCATTAGTTGATCTATGAAAAAGACATCACACAAATTATTGAAGTTGAAATTAGCTGTTTTTCTCTCTATGTGATGATACTAATTTAGACCCCGGAGTAAGAGGGAAGAGAACACACCATCTCTTCTCCGAATTGTTACTCGTCATCACAACTAAATTAAATTGTGCCAAAACTCAGAAGACCATAATCAGATTTCAACAACTTGAAATTTGTAAAAGAATTCATACATAATTCTAAACCAGTAACGAAAACTTTTTTTTTGAATCTAATAACAGTTTCTAATTGCTTTGTAATCCAATAAGTTTGATTTCTCAAACCAATAAGACCGCTATTCAACTGTTACATTCATTTTTAAAAGATTCTTTGATCTCGGCTCAAAATCTCCAAGATCAACCGAAAACAACAAATTTTTTGCCAAAAGAATACACCAATATTTATACGAAGGAACATAGATTCACTGCTACGCGAAGTAATAGCCGTGATATAGCTACACATGCAAACTAATTTAATGTTCCGATAATTACATGAATTATTGATTTGTATAAGGACATTTACGAAGTATGATAAGTTATATGCACAGTATCTCAACAATCAATATTGTATTGTTTTAATGTAACGGCCGATGCTATCCGTATTACCGGTATTACCGGTGATCCGAACAAAATCTGACATGATTTACTTAATTACTCATTTTAATTGGATTCAAAACCGGCCCAAACCGGACATATCACTTAACTAATGATACTTTGTGAATGGTAAATTGAGCCAGATTTTTCGGTCACCGGAATATCACCGGACATTGTTTGCCGTGACACCAGAACAATAAATAATTAATTAATGGTTGAGATGTGAATATCACTATGCGTAAACTCAAGAGTTCGTGTAGTTATCAAAACGTTTTAAATTAGTTTGCATATATCGTAGTCAATTTATCTACTAACATGTAGTTATCATAACATGTTAATCTTATAATCTTATAAAAGATACAAACTTCTGGCAAAAGAAACAAATTTCGTCATTCTGGTGACACAACACAGATTGTATGTAATTGGTGTTTTTCTGAAGCTCTAAACATATCAATCTTCATGTAATTACCCGCGGATCTACCGAGAGAACAATCCCGAAAATTATTATTATATATGAGCAAATACAAACTAGAAAAGATCGACACGAAATCACCAATTTATTATTCCATAAACAATTTGGTTCTTATGTTCGTTGTACCAAATCGTTCATCAAAACGATCAGATCTAAACCACGAAACGATTAGTACATACCAGAAATTCAGAAATACAAACACACACCATTGTTACATATTGTTCATCATCCAGATCAGAGAAAAGAGATGAGAGATAAGGATTTGAAACCTAAGAGACAATACGGCCAACAACGGGATACTTAGCTTCAAATTTCTTCTCCCAATCGTTAAGAGTATTCATCTCTTTCTCAGACAGATCTTCAATTGAAGGAGAAACGTCTTCTTCGTTCTTACTCATTTTTCCCAGAGCTCTGCTCGCGTCTTTTCCGGCGAACATCGCGTAATCACCTCCGAAGCCGTAGAAGGATTTTCCAGTGGTGACGTCGAAAACTCGGCCTTTGATTGCAACGTAGATCGGCTTCGATTCGTCGGTGCCGTTGTACTGGCTTAGCTGCTGTGCGGTGAAGTCCATTTTCTCTCAGGCTCTGATCGAATGTCGCTGGAAAGAACTAAATCAAAATTAAAGGAAGAGAGAGATAATGGGGGAATAATATATATATATATATATATATTTTTTTTTTAATAAGTGGAATAACTTTATTTTCTCAAGTCTATTTTAAAATTTATAATGATAGAACAGAATATTTAATTTTTAAAATTTGTATAAAAAAATGTTAAAACAACATTTCATCTTTTTCGTCGGCCAATTTTCATAATAAGAAAAAGCCCACAGGACATACAAGTGATGATGAAAAGAAACCTATACCCAACATCCATTACAACATAAGTTCAGTTAACCTATTAACTAAATGAGACAAGGTTAAGGGAAATAAAACATGTGTTCGACGAAGGCAAAAAGAGCAATGGCGTCGAAGATAATATTCTCTCACAAAAAGGTCGAGTGAACGGTGAAGAAGCAAGAAGATCAACTGATATAGCCGTCGGTGAGAATAATTTCCAACCTCCACAAAGCCTTCAAAATTTGTATAAAAAAAAGAAGAAAAAACTAAAATTATAAAAATCCGAAAAGAGAAGAAGCTCTTTCACTACAAGAAAACAGTTGCAAAAGTGGTGGAATTTTTGACGGAATAAAAATTTGTCACAAAATTTCGACGGTTTTACGACTGGTAAAATTCGACAAATTCTCTGGTTGTTTTCCGATGGATTTCAGACGGACAAACACTAATCCGTCAGAAATTATATACATTATTTTCTGACTGATTTCCAATCGATGTCGGTCAGAAATCTGTCGGAATTTTGTCAGAAAATTGTCAATTAATAAGAACGTTAATATGACCGTTGTATAGCCGTTTGAAAATGTTGTATTCTGATGGATTTCTGATGGACACGACTTCTATATATATGTTTCCACATTTTTTTATTCATTCACACCACTTACTCATTCAATCTCTTTATAGAAAAGTTAAAATATGTCTTCTGGTAATTATTTTCGGTCATGGATGGACGAATCTATGATTGATTCCGAGTCAAACTTACTAAAAAATGATTATGCACAAAGAATATACGAGTTCATGGGATTGGCCGGAAACCAACGGGGAGCAAAAAAATGGTAAGATTAAATGTCCCTGTAGTATATGCCGAAATTCTCATAATGTTAACCTTGAATTAGTTGGCATCACTTCTATAGTAATGAGTTTATGCCCGGTTGTAAGATTTGCTATTTACATGGAGAAACAAATTATGATTATGGTAGTACTAGTGAATCAAATATTGCGGATAGCATAGGAGATAGAAGAAAAATAGATGTAGGTGACGGTACGGTTAAGATGGTGAATGATATGTTTAGAGAGAACATGTTGTCAGCCAGTTATGATGGAGATAGGGTTGAAGAACCAAATGCAGAAGCAAAATTTTTTTTTAATATGTTACATACAGCGAAACAACCACTATATACTGGTTGTAGAAAGGTTATTCACCGTTATCATCTGCAAGTAGAATGATGACTATTAACACGGACCACAATTTGGTGGAAGAATATTTTGATGCGTTAGCAGATTTTGTGAAAAATATTTTACCTGAAGATAATCTTTCACCAACATCATCATATGAGGTACAAAAACTAGTTGCTGGTCTTTATTTGCCGTATCAGACGGTAGATTTATGCATTGACAATTGTATGATATATTGAAGAGAACACAAAAACCGTAAAAGATGTAGATTTTGTCAAAAACCAAGGTTTCAAGAAACTATTGGGAGAGTTTCAGTTCTTTATAAATGGATGTGGTATTTACTATTAACGGAGAGGTTGAAGAGGTTATATCAATCTCAACGCACAACAGAGGCAATAAGATGGCATGCAGAGCATCGTCAAAATGGAGATTACACATCCGTCGGATGGAGAGGTTGAAGAGATTACCATTAACAGAGAGCTTGAAGAGATTACGCATTGTTTTTATTTTTTTATCAATTTTTTACATATATATAATTATTTTATAGTTTTCATAATTGTTTTTATTTTTTTTTATTTTTATAAATGTTTCTAAATTAAATAATTATTTCAATATTTTTATAATTATTTATCTATTTTTATAAATGTTTTTTTGCTATTTATAAATGTTTTTATAAATGTTTTTTTATATATTTTTATAATTTAAAATTATTTTTATAATTTTATACTTTTTAAATATTGTTTAAATATTTTTAAATTGATATATCAAATTTTATATGATAAAATATTTTTTGCATTTGTTTATAATTATAGTTTTTTTATTTCAGGAATTATGGTCGATTTCAATCTGTATCCGAATCGGGTGGCTCGAGACGTGGCCAAAGAACGAGTCAAAACTGCTCCAATCCTGTTCCAGAGACGCAATCTCTTCCAGCTACTCATCAAGCGGGTTTCGCTCTGACCCAAATTAGCATAGAGGAATTTGTTTCTCAACCCAGGCAGAAAAGATTACCTCATCTTCATCTTTATTGTGACGGCAACAATACTTGGTAACTTAATTTTTCAGCTTTTATTTAATTTGTTTATTCTTTAATAATTTTAAACTAATTTTTTTTATACGTTCCATGTATCTCATAATGAAATGCTCAACAAAATGCTTAGCGTCCATAAGCGACATACTCCCTTATGCCGTTGTCTGAGCATGATCTATGGTTCACCAATTTGCGGTATGTTTTACTTTACTTTTTAACAGTAAACTTTTAAGTTTTCATATTTATGATAATATATTTTCTAAGGAGCTGCTTAGAAATTCAGACATCTGGAACGAGTTGGTTGAGTATTGGAGGATGGATGAAACTCAAGCAACATCGGCTACTCAATCAACCAACCGGAACAGTGACCGGAAGGACAAAAGAATTGCCACTCATAATTTAAGAGCAACAAACAAGGCTCCCCGGGAACAAAAACTGGTAAGTTTCTTTAAAATAATACTTTAATTTCACTTTATTTACTTACTTAAAGTTTTAATAAAATATTTCAGTTTCGTCAAGAAGGTGTCCGCACACGAACCGCAAGACGGGACAAATCCAAGATCCGGTTGCTCGGTAGATCGTAGAGAATGTGACAAGATTAGAAGAGGAGTTTCTGCAATCACAACCAATTGTTGACAGAACTACTCCTTGCACCAAAGTTCCGGTTGAGAAGCGCAACGAATTTGTCTACGAAGTAAATAAAATTTAATTTGTTCTTTATTTTTATTTTAGTTTTTCTTTTCTTTAATTCTTTTCTAATGATTTACTATATTTTTTTTCGTAGGTCACTCCAAAGTCCAAAGGTCGTATGTTTGGACTTCTAGAAGAGTATTCGTTGCCATCTTCGACAACTTCGAAGTTCTACGGAAATCCTCATCTTAGAGAGAAACTGGAAGAAAAGTCAGCCGAGATCGAAGCTCTCAACAACAAGATCGAGACTATCGAAGAAAACACGGCTGCACAGCTCAAAGCAATGCATGATCAGATGGATGCATTCTTCCGTTCGTTCTAAACGCCTCTTCAACATTAAAAGTTTTTAGATTTCTAATTATCTTGTTTTTTAATTTTGAATAATTTACATTTTCTTTTGAATACTTTTTATTTTCGTTAAGACTATTTGTTATTTTGGTTTAAAATTTTTAACTTAATTATAATTAAATATTATTTTTATTTTCTTGTAATTATAATTATAATTTTATTTTATATAATTATTTAATTTTATTTAATTTTAAAAATAATTTAATATCTGTTAGAAATCCGTCGTAAAAAGACAATAAAATAATTTTAATACTCTTTTTCGAAAAAATTATGAGAATCTGATAGGCGTGTATATAAAAGGACATAAAACATATTGAGGTCTTTGACCATTTGTAGTTGGAGCCATTTCTTATTTGCAAGAGTTAGGAGAGTTCTCTACAACAAATTTTCATTATTGTAATCTGGGATTCTTCATTGTAATCTTTGATTCAAAGATAGGAAAGACGGTTTCAATACTTGATTCTTATGAGCATCTAGTCCCGAAACTTCTTGATTGCAAAATAGAAAAAAAAAAGAATTTGTGGGGTAATTGCGAACACCAAATTTATAGTCTTAACCAGGATTTTGCCATCGGTTGAGGAAAAATTTCCAATTTCAACCTGAACTATTTCTACGATATTTTTTATACACTAATTAAGATTCAATGTTTTCAACTTTAACTTACAAATTTTTTTTTTAAAAAACTACATGAATTTTTATATGTAACAGAATCAAATTTTACCAAAACATTGTTAATCAAAGTGTAAGTTACTGCTGAGTGAGATGTCACGTATCATGTTCTTACTAAGTCAGATGTCATATGTTTAGTTTTTGTTGCATCAGATACCACGTGTACTTTTCAAAAAACAAAATTCATTTGACTTGTGAAGTTTTATGCAATTTCTTAGTCTACTTTTTAATACTTATAATAAAGAAACAGAAGCACCATATTAAGATATCCATCTTATCGGTTTTTCTATCATTTTTATAAATGCAAGAACTGTAAATCTACGATATTAAATGGTATATTTTTGAACAATTACAAATCTAACTAATAAGAAAATATAAGGCAAATTTTCAAATCTGCAATGCCAAAATTTTATGTCTAATACTATTTTAAAGTTAAAAGTATAAAAAAATCAAATTTCGTTTTCTCTTTCTAATTGACAAAAAATCCAAAATATTAGTGGTTAATTCAAAAACCACCAAAATTAGGTAGTTTGTATGTGGAGAAATATCACATTATTTCAAATACGAACTCACACGACAAACCAACACATATATACTTTGAATATTGCAAAAAAAAGATCTCACTATATAATCTCATAGTGAAAACGAGATTCATAGAAAAGTGGTATTGTCTCGTATGCAAACTTTTAAACTTATATTTTTTTGTGGTCAGATTTGTAATTGTTTAAAAATATACCAGTTAATGGTCGGAACCCTACGTTTATTGCAGATACTAAAATAATACAAAAACTGATAAGATAATTAAACTGATAATGGTATTTTCATTTCTCCATTATAAGTGTTAAAAAAGTTTAGACCCACAACATTACATATAACTTCACAACTCCTGTGATATTTTTTTTTAAAATATACGTGGCATCTGAGTCAACATGAATATGTCATGTCACATCTAAATCAATAGTAGTTAATAGTATTACTATTTCGGTTAAAATTGATTTTGACACATAAAAATTTATGTAATTTAAAAAAAAAATGGAAATTAAAGTTAAAATATACTAAATTTTAGTTTGGGTATAAAAAATATTGTGCAAATAGTTGATGTTAAAATTGGTCCTCAATAGTTGATGCCGGTTGATACCTTTGAATTTGAATAGGTCAGTTTGAACTTGAAGAATTGGTATTGGTAGGTTTTGTGGGCCCAATAAACCAATTGGGCTATGCGAATCCTATTGTCTTCCAATTTGGTATGCGCGACAAAAGCGACAAATTTAAACCTCTGAATTCAACTTTTCTACCAAGAAGAAGGAAATGGCGATTGGCATGTGTTACGAGTCACAGATTGTAACGAAATTGATAACGAATCCATGGAGTTCGCAGAGGAGAACGAAGCTAGGCTTTGTACCGGTCAGCCGCCGGTTTCCGGTTACCGTCAGAGCTTCGGCGGTGGATTCCCCTGAGAATTCTTCCAATTTCGCCAAGCGTATGGATCAAGCTTGGATTATCTCACAGGTTCGTTTCTACCGAGATTTGTAGTATTATTGCTACTTTGTTGCTAAAATTGATGTATACGATGTGTAAACCTCTGATTTTGTTGAATCTGAGAAATCATAAGAACTGATCCTCGTGTTTATTATCTTTTCACAAATCCTTAACTGCCCCGTACGATTTCAGCTCTATATACGAGTTTACTCCATGTATTGTGTATTTTTGTTATAATTGTGTAGAATTGACGAACTTGGATCTGTGATGAAATATGGTTAATTTCATATTAAGAGGTGAATAGTTTCAGCAAATTCAAAATTCCTTGTATCTTAGAGCAGTTCAGTATCCAAAATCTGTCATTGCAAGGTTGTTTCATCAGTAAAAAGCTTCTTAGCTGGTGAAAAGTGTATAATTACCAAATTATCTTGTTCAGGATTCATTTTATTTGTGACATATGATGACAACACGTTAGCTGCTTAATCAGGGCCTCAGGCTGTACCTTGTCTATGTTAGTCAGTGATCCTTGAGTGATGTCGTGACGCAATGTAGTTTTGATAAAAATAGATCCTTTATTGAAAAATTGTTGGATTCTCTGCTTATTCTCTAATAGTGCTCTCAAAGAATCGATCATAAGTTAAAAGTTTTTTTCTTTTGACCAAAAAAGAAAAGTTAAGTTTTCTGAAGTCTTTCTTCTAGCATTTGCAGTTTCGTCAAGGTTTAATATTGAAGTTGCGTGCCGTTGATTCCTGTTTGTAGATGTTACAAGTCCTGCGTTTTGATTTAATGATTTTCATGTCTTGTTTTTGTTCACTACAGCAACCAAGACCTGTTGGATGTTCATCTTGCAATTCAAAAGGTCATGTTGAATGCAAATGGTGTGCGGGTACAGGATTCTTCATCCTCGGTGATAACATGCTTTGCCAGGTACCTTCAAGGAATACATCTTGCGTGATCTGCTCCGGACAGGTTTGTAGTCTAATAAGAAAGCTATATGGTTATAATCGTCTCTTTTGTCCCCAAAGCACAGACAAATTTTTATTGTTCATACTTGTGAGCATTCGATTCTTTCAATGCTTTTAGGGTTCTGCTTGCTGTAGCGATTGCAAAGGAACTGGATTTCGTGCCAAGTGGTTGGAAAAGCCTCCAGTGCCGTCGTAGCTGATGAACAAAAAGGAAGTCAACTGTTTTGGTTTTTGATGATTTTGTATGGAGCAAAATTGTTTATATTGATTCAAATGGAATATGATTTGGATATAATTTCTACATGTATTGTGTATATGTCAATGTAAGTTCATTATTATTAGTATTCATTTCCCCGTAGTTATAAAAACCGTTGTTACAGGGAGAGAGAACATATTGATTTTTATAAACTGAAGAATAAGAATAGTTTTCCATAATCTTTTGTCAAAAAAATAAAATAGAATGCAGAAATTTTCTTTTCCTCATATCGTTATTCTTTTAGTAAACTATTATCAAAATCTACCGTTTGACATGATTTGCTATGGGTAAAAAAACCGAACTTGAACATCTGATTCATACACGACCCAAAAAAACCGATCTGACTCCAATTTGAATCTAAAAAATTATTTTATTGGTTTTTGTGTAGTTATATGCACAGATATCAGGTAAAACTCGAACCGATCTTCGTTAAGGTACCCCAAAACCCGATACATCACTTATGCGAAAAATGTCTCTTTATGTTGGTCAAGTTCTTTTTCTAACTTATTCGGATAGAAGTCGCGTATTAATGTCATGTAAATCATGTAAGAAAACCACAATTTTTAAAAAATTAATAATAAGATATCAAAGAATCGATTATTGACATAAAAAAAAAATTTTACATTTCATATTCCGTAATATACTCACAATTTGCTAGCAAATACATATGCAAGTGTGTAAACTCTTGTTGTGATAGTTTGCATCTATTTCCTTTTCCACTCACTTGGAAAATAACTCTGGGGCATACATGGAATAAATCGCTTGCTCACCTCTATCATCATGGCGAGTTGGACGTCTACTCTTCGTACGAACTTTTGATGGAAAGTAATATTTAGCAAACTGTGAGGCTTCTTCAGTAAGGCTCTGTGCGACAATAGATCTCTCAACTTTGCTTAAATTTAAAATTTTTTTTTGAGATGGAACATGTACCGCTCAAAAAAATACATACAATGATATTTAACAGAGCCTCCTAGTGATGCTTCTCGTGAGAGGTAATTGGAAGATGTTGCATAACATCAAAGAAAGATGGCGGAAATATTTTCTCAAGATTACAAAGATCACCGGTATATTTTTCCTCTAAATTGCGGATATCCTCAACTCTAAGTGTTTTTGTACATAAATCCCGAAAGAAAGCACCAACTCCTGCATATAAATAGTAAAAAAATTATGATAAATATATAATTCAAAATTAATGCTTAAATCATATTCTGGAAATAACGATATCTACTTGCAATTACTTGGTGGACATTTTTATGAAGTAGATGAGCAAAGACAAATGAAAGGAGTTGTTACATCACAACATGACAATCATGACTCTTCATTACGGTAAACAAATTTTCTCCATAGTCGACGCAATTACGCATATTAGATGCATATCCATCAGTGAATTTTACATCATTACGAATCCAATAAATTTTTTTATTAGGTGCTTCCAACCAGTAGGCAGGAAAATGACATTTACCATTCGATAGAACTTTAAGAAAATCACGATCGCAACACTCTGGCAAGTCTAATGTAGATTTCATTGTATCTTTCGTCTTTCCTTGGACATTTAAACCAGTGTTCATGATCTTTTCAAAGAAGTTCTTCTCAATGTGCATAATCTTCCATGAGTTGTTTATCTAGATAACATACCATATGCCAGAGTGTCTTGACAATATATACGATAATCATTGTGTGTTGTCTTGCATAATGTGCATAATATGGTGTTGTCTTGACAATATATACACGATAATCTTCCATGAGTTGTTCATCCAGATAACATACCATATGCCAGAAAATCGCTTATGATCTATATAAGAACTACACGCATCTTAAAATTATGTTGGCATGAAACATCATATGCTTCGACACAATGATTTCATAACATTTATAACTCATATATCAATGGCTAGAGGAATACATTGAGTGATCTCCTTAGATGCTCTAGGTCGGAAACAAGAACGGAGAGGAACAAAAACTCTCTACACATGCACAAAGCTAGAGACAAATTGTAAGGGTTTACAATTACAGACCACAACGAATAATGTCTTCCATGCTTTCCAAATGGGTTGAAACCATATGTACATAACCCGAAGTATATATTTATTCGCTCAAATGCAAAATCCGTATACAATGAGTGAAAATGTTTCCACACTTATACGTCTAAGGGATGAGTAATCTCTCATTCTTGACAATATTCTACATGCCATCTCATTGGCTCTGCCATGCGCTGAGATTGATATAACCTCTTCAACCTCTCAGTTAACGGTAAATATCACATCTTTTTAAATGGAATTGGAACCCCTTCCACTAGTTTTTTATACTGCGGTTTACGAAAAAAATCAATATCTTTTGCGGGTATCATTTTCTCTCCAATATATCATACAATTGTTGATGCACACATTAATCATCTGATACAGCAAACCAAAACCACCTACAAGTTTTGTACCTCGTAGTATGATGCAGGTGAAAGATTATCTTTAGGCAATCGTGTCAACACATTTCTCCACTAAATTGTAGTCTGTCTTAATGGTCATCATTTGGTTGATAGATGATAACGGTGAATGACTTTCTCTACAACCACTATATAGGGGCTGCTTAGCTGCATTCTCTCTAAACACATCATTCTCCATCTTAACGGCACCTACACCTACATCTACTTCCATTCTATCTCCTAAACTATCCGCAATATATGGCTCACTAGTACTACTATAATCATAATTTTTTTCTCCATGTAGATACCAAATCTTGTAATCCGGCATAAACTCATTATTATACAAGTGATGTCAAACTATCTCTACCTTAATATTATACAAGTGATGTCAAATCTTGTAACAACTGCTATACAGTAATAATAATGTTCATATTTTCCGATGGATTTCCAACGGTTACTCACAAATTTGACAAAAAAATTTCATGGATTTCTAACAGATTTGTATCTTGAAAATTTTTCAGAGTCCCGTCGTTTCACCATCAGATATAATCAACGGATTCAAGTTCCATCGATTTTCCGGCTGCTTTCTTGTAGTGCGTTCATTAGTTAATAACTCATTAGATTTTTACATAGCTCCAGTGATCAAGCTCGGATCCATATCCAAAGGATGGGTCGTCCCGGGCTGGAGAATCAGCTGAATTGCCATGAACGATCCTAATGGCATCCTTAGATCTACATGGGTTAGTCAACATCTAAAACCTTATATGTAATAAGATACGCGCACTTAAATTAATTAAGAAGATTCTAATTAATTATTTTGGGCCTTTTTTAACACCAGGCAGTTCAAGCTATAGAAGATTTCTTGATTTAACTCCACAACCTTCATTTATTCTTCAGATTTGAAGTCTCTCAATATCAACTACATATATATATATATATAAGAATTTTTCTATGTTGCCAAAAAAGACAAAAATAATCTAGAAAAACAGCTAGCAAAATATTACCCTATAACTTATTTGATTCGTTTTTCTTCTATTGTTACCACACAAAGACAATTATGAATCAGAAACAACCATTTCCATAACCAAGAGAGTAAATATTAGAGAGACCAGAAGATGTTTTCATGTAAGGATGCGTCACTTTTTTATCCAAGAAACCGAACACATCCTCTTTCACCTCACTAAAAGGTGCTATAGCAGTCTCTGACAAAATTGCCTTCCTCATTTCCTCCAACGCAAATTTCATTTCCTCTAACTGAACAATATTCATCTCTTCTATTGGTCTTTCCCACCAATTGACTGTTGTCTGCTGCACATTCGATTTTCTCATTTCTTTCATGGCTTGATCCTTTTTTTTCTCCTCGTCTACCTCATTCAAGATCTGCGTTAATTGCAAATTCAGCTCGCAGTTTGGAGCAAGGTTTCCCTGTGGTTGTTTTGTTTGTGTTGAGGAAAGATTGTTACGAGACAAGTAGCGGTCCAAAACAGATTTAACGCTTGGATGGCCGAAAGAGAAAGGCTTCTTGGCAGGAGAAAACACAATGATAGCAATCTCTGCACCGCATAACGTGCAAAGTTCATTAGCTTTCTTGAATAAACCGGCTCTACGTTTAGAGAATGTGACTTGCCGATGACTCTCTTTTTTTATCTTAATCATTGGAATTCTTTGTCTTCCGATGCTTTCTTTCTTCTTCGACATCATAGTTTATGTTATGGCTAGTTTTTAGTTGTTTTTCTTGGTTGGACAATTTAGTGGAGAGTGTTTATATACATGCTTGAGTATAATGTGACATTATTGTGAGATCAAATTATGAAGCTGGTAAATTATTTTATTTTTGTAACAACAATTTTTCATTACTCAGTTTGATTTAAATTTTGTAGATAGACCATAAAATTCCAAGATTTGTGTAAGTTATAAATCTTTGTTTAGTATTGTAATGATTTTTTTTCCATTCCTTTATCATTGTCTTGTGTATAAATGCATGAATGTCTCTTCTTTATGTTTCAAATATGGATGTAAATCAAAACGTATGCATATGTTAATGAATTATGCAAATAAAATACTGTTTGCTGATCATCTCTCTTCATATGGTTTCAGCTAATAGAGTTTAATTTTCCATGATCAATTTTCTATTGGAATTTGGCAGGAATGGCTTTTGGGGCATTTAATTAGGGTGAGAATATTATTTAAAGCCAATGACTTGTTTGACAGAATAAAAGATTTATATGATTGTCATGCCATCACCAAAGAAACTCTCAAATTCGATTGTTAAACCATTAACTAGATTAATGTCTGTCATCAAATTTAAGTCATCCTCAGTGGGGGACTTAGAAAAGTTTTTTTTTTTCGAAGTTAAATTATATACAAATAAATATATTATAAAATATTAAAATAATATCCTATGAAAATAATTATATTTAATCTATTTTCAATCTATGTATTGTATATTAATATTAACAGAATATTTTACATCAATGGTAGATTTTTATAGCTATTATGTACAGTATATGTCAACAAAAAATTGGATAGTCGTTTTTTGAGAAAATTTTGGTAGAGAGATTGTCTCTATATATTATTGAGAATTGCATGATATTATTGTGAGATTAACTTATAAAGTTCACAAATTTACTTTTATTTTGTAACAACAATTTGTCATTAATTACTTAGTTGATTTTTATTTTTTGATAGACAGTAAAATTTCAAGTTTTTGTAACTTATAAATCTTTGTTTGGTAATGTGAACAACTTTAGTCACGGTCATTAGACATTGAGTTTGGTTCTTTGTTTTTAAAATGTGAGACTGTTGCCATTTTACGAGCATTGTATATCTTTCTATATTCTAATATCTTGTGTGTATTAATGATGGTACTGTTTAAGTATGTCATGTTTTTATTATTGAACTAAACATACAATTTACGGAAGAAATAGTTCAAGCGGATAACATTAATAAAAATTGACTTGTTAACATTAATCATAAATCCATTTAGCATATCATATTTTTCTCTATGTTGCCAAAGAGATAAATATAATATGTAAAAAGTATATAGCTAGCAAGATACTTCTAGCCTACAAGTTATTTGGTTCACTTACTTTCTACAGCTACAAAAAAAAACATTTTTGAATAAGAAACTACCATTTCAAGAAGTCAAATTGTACGCATGTAAAAGATCAGAAGATATTTTTATGTAAAATGTAGTTTTCACGTTCTTTTCAAGAAAACCAAACACATCCTCTTTCACCTCATTAAACGACACCGTCTTAGTTTCTTTTAAAAGATTCAAAACTGTTTCTTCAACTCCTCCTTCATTTCCTATAATTCAACCATATTCATTTCTTCTATTGGCTTTTTCCACCAATTGATCATCGACCGCATTTTTTCATTTGTTCAATTGCTTGATTTTTCTTTTTCTCCTCCTCTCCCGCTACCAAAATCTTTGTTAACCTCAAATTTAGCTCACAACCTGTTGTATGATAATCATATGGTTTCTTTGTATGAGCTAAAGACATATTATTTTGGGATAAGTAACAATCCAACATGGATTCAACACTTGAATGGCCGAAGGAGAATGGATTTTCGGCGGGAGAAAACACGATTATTGCAATCTATGCACCGCACAACGCGGTGCATAATTTTTTTTTTTTATCTTAACCATTGGAATTCTCTGTCGTCCAATGCTTTCTTTCTTCTTCAACATCATGGATTTTTTATGTTGGAGCTTTAGTTGTTTTTCTTTGTTGGAAAATTTAGTGGAGAGGGTGTTTGTTTATATATACATGATTGAGTCTAGTGTGGTATTATTATGAGATCGATTAGCAAAATTTGCCATTTATTTTTACTTTTGTAACAATATTTTGTAATTATTTATTTTTGTTTTAAAATTTTGGATAGATAGTAAAATATACCAAGATTTGTGTAAGCTGTAAAAATCTTAACTTAATAATGTAATGATTTCAATACTTTTATTATTGTATAGTGCATAAATGCATATTATCCTAGTAAGTGATTTTTTCTATCTTAAGTTAGTTGCAAATCAAGACATATACACATATTAATGTATTATCCAAATCAAAATACTATTTATAATTAATATATATATATATATATATATTTCTTTATGATGTTAAGAAATACAAAAACTGCACTTTTTCTTAAGTTTTAACCACTAATAAAAACTTATTTTGATATCATAGTCTATGTTATGGTAGATTTTTAGTTGTTTCTCACTGTTGGACAATTTGGTAGAGATATTATACATGCTTGAGTATAATGTTGCATTATTATGATATCAACTTACAAAACTGATAGTTTATATTTATTTTGTAACATTAATTTGTCACTACTTTGTTTGATTTTCATTTTGTTGATAAACAATAAAATTTCAAGATTTATGTAAGTTATAAATCTTTGTTTGGTAATGGTAATGTAATGATTTAATTTGTTCTCTTTATATATTATTGTCTTGTGTATAAATGCATGCATATTTCTAATTAATATTTTAAAAATAGTTACAAATCTAAGCGCATACACATGTGGATATATTATGCAAATAAAAGTATTGTTTGATGATCTCCCTTCACATGGTTTCAATTAATTGAGTTTAATTAAAGCAAAAGTCTCATGAACAAATTCACCAAACGAGACCTTACAACTAAGAATGATCCAATTAATATTAAGGGGAAAGACTTTAGAATTTGTTTATAAAAATACATCAACTATTTATCAATTTCTACTAAAATACATTAACTTTCTGAAAAAGATAACCTTTTGAGAAGGATTGGACAGCATATTTAGAAAGAGAATAGGGAGCCCTATCAATGAATTAATGAGAATGCAAATAATAGGTCATTTTAATAGTTTTGAGTTGACTTTTAGTTCTGCATTGGTACCCAAGAAAATACATAAACTAAAATTTTTTTCTATAATAATACACAAACTTTTAAATTGTATCTATTTAACACCTAAATTAATATTCATTTAATTTACTTTATTTTAAATAAAATAAAACATATATTAAATTCGAAAAAACAAAAAAAAATTCCTGAAATTCTTCTAAAGTCTTAAAACAATTCTTTAAAGTTCAAAAAAATAAAATCATAAACTTTTAGATTCAGAATAAACCCAAAATATTCTTTAAAAATTTAAAAATTCTAAATAATTCTAAAAATTATCATTTTATATTATAGATGAAATTTTATATTGCACATGTATCATAATTTTTACGAAAATTTTAATTTATTAAATATTAAAATTTCTTAACTAAAAATAGAATTTTATGTTAAAAAATTATTAATGTTAACATGTTAATTTTTTAGATTTTAATATTGAAATTGTTCGTAAAAGTCATATGTGAAATATTATTTTCATCTGTATAAAATAGTAAGTTTTAAAAATTATTTAGAATTTTAACTAATTTTAAGAATTTTTTGGTTGATCCTGAATCTAAAAATTTTATTATTTAATTTTTGTAGCTTTAATGAATTTTTTAAAGACTTTTAAATATTTTCAGGAATTTATTTTTGTTTTTTCGAATTTTCAAAATATTTTACTTTACTAAAAATAAAGAAAATTTAACACATATTACTTCATCAATTTGTGGGTGTTAACTTGATACAATTTAAATTTTTTTATACTATAACAGAAGAAAGACTTAGTTCATGTATTTTTTTAGGTATCTAAAAATTTTATGTATTTTTGTGGAAATTGATAAATAGTTGGTGTGTATAAAAAGATTTTTTAAAAGTATCTAAAAACGATTTTATTTTGGTATATAAAAAGAATTTTATTTTATTTTTTTCAAAAACGTTTTTGTGTATTTTAATGGAATTTTCTCCAAAAACTTTACCTAGAAAGTGAAAGATATTTAATTATAATTTCCAAACTAAGTGCTCAAAATAGACTTAATCTTCCGGCCTAATGGCATTTACAGAATTTTAATTTTAATTCTGGCCTAAAAAAATCTTAATTTTTTTTACACTTAAAATAGAGTTACTTAATGTAGGAATTGAGTTTTTTCTATAATTTTTTTCCATTTCCAACTCTAAAATAAAGATTTTCATCTTTTAGCGTATAATAGAAATGGAAGATTCCAAATATAAAATAAAATAAAGATTTTTATTATTTTTTGTCTACAGAGATATCCATTTAAAAAATAGAAATATAGTAGAGTTGGAATAAATTTACTCTAAAATAGAGTTTGAAAGTTAGTGAGGTTTGAGATGGTTTACTCGACCTTGTCGTGCTTGCCACACGATCAGGAGCGCAAACTCGATTAAATGGGCCAAATGATCCAATATGTCGTTACGTTTACGTTTTTGGGTCGGCAGGGCCCAATAAGTTGTGTTCTTCATCCTCTCGACTTCTCCTCCTCCGCGGGAGATTCGAGACTCATCTTTGCTATGGCGAGCGAAGAAGACAAAGCCCTTGAAAATCTTCTCGACATTCAGCTCAAAGAGCAAAGAGAATCTCTTTCCGCCATTGACGAAGCCCTAGCCTTTGATCCATCTGATCCCGAACTCCTCTCGGTAAAATCTTCTTCTCCAAAAAGCAGATCCCAAGTTTCCTGGAGAATTAGACTACTACAATTCGTAACTACCAATAGCCCAAAATTCAACAAATTTTGTGATTACTCTTTGTTTATCAATTACTGAGTTGTGAATTTAATAGATTATTTATCAATTAGTCGAATGCTGTTTGGTTAATCGATAATCTCATTCTTAGAGTAAGCTAATGATGTTTTGCTTCAATAATTCGTATTCTTTAATCTCATGAGTTGTTATCTTTTGCTTAATATGTGATTAGGTTCATGAAGAACTTCTCAGCGCAATCAAAGAGGCTGAGGAAGGGCTTTTGCACTTAAAACGTGCTCGATTATTGCAAGAAGCTGACATCGTATTGCATAGTCTGAGTCATGATGTTGAGGGTAAAGCTGAGAATTTGGATCCTGCTAATGAATTGGAGCTAGAGAAAAAAGATTTGGATGGATCGAAATGTAGGTTTCGACATACTGATGGTCGTTGGTATAATGGTCGTATTATTGGGTTTGAAGGCTCTGATTCTGCAAAGATCTGTTTCCTTACACCCACATCTGAGAGTATGATGGTGAGATTTTTTATTAGTCCTCACTCAGTTTCATGATTAGGAATTTATTACATTTCCTTTACCAAATTATTGTCTCATCTGTTAGATGTTGTACTCAATTCTTGTATTGGTCTTAATCTTACAATATTTGAAAGAAAAACATGCTCGTTGGTATTACAATACTAATGCGAACTGGGTTTCGTAAAGCTAGGGTGGCTCGAGTTTACTGAAAGCCTCAATTTTGGTTGTCTATGTAGCTGGATTAGGTTTTGAGACAGTTACTGTTGGCATTTTTTTGCAAATGCAGTTTTGTGTCTTCCATACTAACAATGCACCTTGCTAGTGCAGATTTGCAAGTTTTTCATGCAACAGAGGTGTCGGTTTGGCAGTTCTTGTCGTTCATCACATGGTATGTATCAAGCCTAACTATATGATCATAATATTTACCATTATTGTTTGTACATTATATGTTCATAGTGTCACCACACTAGAGTTTTATAAGTCATAAATGTGGCAATTTTCATTCTGGTGGTTAATTGCAAAACATCAATGCAGGACTAGATGTGCCACTATCTTCTCTGAAGAACTATGACCAGACTGAGTGGAAGCAATCGATGGTAGGCTCCAAGATTTGGGCTGTTTCTGGCAGTAAATACGACATATGGAGAGAGGCTGAACTTGAATCATGGGATGATGAGTTACAAGTTGGTGTAGTTGTTTTCAGAGATGATGGAAGCTCAGCAAAGCTAGGATCTGATGCTATGGCATTATCAGAGTACGCTCAGTTGACTGATGATGACAGGGCAGAAGAGGATGAAGAAGAAGAAGGGAGTGCTTCAGATTCTGAAGAATCTCTTTCGAGTGATTATGATGAAGAGTCCCCACAAGGCATAGGCTTTTTAGTAAGCACCAATCAACTGAGAGGCGCCCAAACTGACACCGCCATATTTGCAAAGTGGGAGAACCACACAAGAGGAATAGCTTCTAAGATGATGGCAAGTATGGGTTACCGTGAAGGAATGGGACTTGGCGCCTCTGGCCAAGGGATATTAAACCCCATCATAGGAAAAGTACTTCCAGCAAAGCGATCACTCGATTATGCTCTTGACCATATTAAGAATGGAGAAGGTAACAGCAAGAAACAAAAAAAGAAAAGGAGCAGAGGTGGGAAAAAGAAGCGTGAGAAGAAGTTTGCAGAAGCAGCTAGAGCAGCGAAACAAGCAGCGGAATCAAAGCCAGATTTGTTTAGCCTAATCAACGAAAAAATATTTCCTATGCGCCATGAGAAAGTAAACAGCATAGAGTCAGTAAAAAAGAGCCAAAACAAAGGTCCAGTTGACAGGAAAGCTCTGGTTGCATACGAAGATGAAGTCAAGGACTTGAAGTCACAAGTGATGAAACTAGAAGCGATGGTGAACAGAAACAAGAAAGATGAAGTTGTTGCAGAAGCTGCGACAAGAAGATTGAACGAAGTTCGAAAGGCATTGGCATGTACATTAGAATCTCAAGCAGCTGCCTCCAATGCTGTAGAAAGCAAAGAGAAAGAGAAGAAATGGCTCAAGTTTTAGAACATAGACCCTTATTCAGATTAATAGAAATTTCATGCTAAAACATTGTAAGATTGGGGGCAAACAATCGAACCTTCTGGATTATATTTGAGTTTACAAGCAAAACGGTATTTCATGAAATACAATATTGAAGAAAGAAGACAGGAGACATGCCAAAAATACATTTTCATAGTCTTCTGTGTGTTCTAATGAAGTTGTTGGTGTTTAGTTTTATAGCACGTAAGCAAGCATAAGCTCCAGCCGAGCACAATGCAGCTGAACCTAACAGTACAGCCTTCCACTGTCTGCTAAACACAGAATAGCCAAAACCGTCAAGGCCACTGCCGTGGCAGAGGATATTTTTCCAGAGTTCAAAAGATTTGATCACTTTGCTACAGCTTCTACAATGGATTATATGTCTGAAGTACCAGTTAGCCAAATTCGGAGCGTGCATAGTTCCAATTCCGCCCTTTGCAGGATAAGTAGCCGATAGAGCTGCAATGAGCCCTGCAGGAGCGTGTTCCACTACAGGAGGGACCTTTGGGAGAGAGATTGTCCTATGCCCGAAATGGTAAGGCATCCCATGACCAACTTTGTTCATCCACTTTCTATATTCAGCGACCCACGTGTCTGATGATTTTAGATTTAAGTAAAAGTCCTTAGTTGGTACTTTCTCCTTCATCAAAACCTCGTTTTGAAACGATAGAAATCCCATGTCCTGTTCAAGGTCTTTCCAGTCTAGGTATCGTATAATTGATGAAGAATCACAACCAACATATATTCCCAACCTTCTTTGTGGTACCATATTTGTATGTTGTGGTGGTGCTATAGGAACATACACCGCACAACCAAAAATTCTTTGAATGAGAAATATTTGCTTCCCGACCAAATGCTAATTGTAATGGAAAATACTTATGGTATTCACTTGTTCTTATCCGAATAAGTGTTTCTGCATGAAAAATGGCATGTCCCCATAAATAGGTTGGTAGTTTTGATCTCATGATCAATGGTCTTGCAATCAGCTACAAACTCTTAATTAATGATTCAACCAAACCATTTTGTGTATGAACATGAGCTACATAATGTTCAAATTTTATTCCAGTTACCATACAATAATCATTGAAAGCTTGGGATGTGAATTCACCATCATTGTCTAGTCTAACTCTCTTAATGGGGTAATCAGAGAACTAAGCTTGTAGTTTGCTTATCTGAGTTAGAAATCTCGCAAATGCCATATTTCGATATGATAATAGACAACTATGTGGCCATCTGTTGGATGTGTCAGTTAATACCATGAAGTAGTGGAGTGGTCCACATAGTAGATGTATTGGTTCACAAATATCTCCTTGAATTCGTTCAAAGAACTTTGGTGATTCTTTATCAATTTTGGTTGGCGATGGACTTATGATCAATTCACCAAGAGAACATGCAGTATATGTCGTTTTATTACCCGGATATATCTCATGGATTTTCATTTAATGACCATGTGAGTTCTCTATGATTCTTCGCATCATTGTAGTGCCTGGGTGACCAAGGCGATCATGTCATAATGAAAATTCGTCATGATTTCTTTTGATCACTAGATGTAATTAAATGGCCTCATATAAGTATGATGTAAACCAGAAAGAAGTTTTGGGAATTTTTTTCTAATATACATCGTTTCCCAGATTTATCAGAAGTTATATACTTCTTTCCACCTTCAGTTGCAGACTGAGTGTCTTATCGTTGAATGTATATGTCTTTGAAACTCAACAAATTCCTTTTAGAATTTGGAGAATATAAAGCATCATTTATGGAAAATTTTGTTCTATTAGGCAACGTAAAGTTGGCTTTGCCAATTCATTCAATTGCATTTGCAGGACCTGATATTGAATTGACAATAATGTTTGCCAATTTTGGAATAGTGAAATAACTTTTTTGTCTCAGAATAGTGTATGTTGTTCCACTATATGATATGCAAATTTCTCTAACATTTCCTTTGGATATTGTTCTGTTTCTATCATTGTCTATTTTTGTAATAAAAATAAACATCAATAAAAAGAAAGTAAATTTCATTCATATAAGAAATAACATTATTCTTCAATCAACAAAAAACATAATATTATACATGGCATAACTCAAGACTTATTTAGTAGTATCACTACTAGCATTTCACTTTCTAGTACAAGCGGTCTCATCAAAATCATCTATAAAGTCGAAAGCATCGAGGTGTGTCGTACCCTCGAAGTGTTCCGTGAGAGTGACTTCCTTCCCTTTTCCTTTTAGGGATTCTTTGTATAATTTACAAATATTTTTAGGAGTTCGACAGACATGGGTCCAATACCCTTTTGATCCATATCTATAACAGATTTTCTCACGTTTTTGACTGGTACTTCCTTGGGATTCTTTCAGAAATTATTAAGGTCTAACCCAAGTATAAGGCCTTCTGCCTTATGGGTTATAGGGTTTACCACGTCCCCCATTAAATCGACGACCACAAATACGACATCTATATATATTATTTCTTCGCTCTGGATATTTCACATCGGATGCATTTGTTGCATTTACTTCAGGGAAAGCTTTGGTTCCAGTTGGTCGATCATTGTGATTCTTAATAAAGAGCTCATTATTCTTTTCCGCAAGTATGATAGTCACAATTAGGTCGGAAAACCTTTTGTACCCGTAATTTATGTATTGCTCTTGCAACACATAGAATTTTTTGTGGAAAGTGAAAAAGTCTTATTGAGTATTTCTGCTTCCCTAACGGGCTTTCTGCAATATTTGAATTGTGTCACTATTCTAAACATTGCAGAATTATAAAGGTCTACATTTCAAAATCTTGGAATCTTAGATTATTCCATTCATCCATAGCATGTGGAAGCGTTATTGTCTTTTGGTTATCAAACCTTTCTTTTAGTGCTTTCCATAGCTCTATAGGATCTTTCGAATGCACATAATCATGCATCAGATTTTCGTCTAGATGTTTTTTGAGAAAAATAATGATTTTACCTTCTCATGAGGAGATGTAATATTTTTCTCTTTTATTGTTTTGGATATTTTTTCCATTTCTAGGTAAAATTCTGCATTAGTTGTCCATGTTATATAATTTGCTCAAGTTATTTGTAAAGCCGGAAACTTAAGTTTCTCAATATTTTTCATTTAATTTTTTCTAAAACAAAAACATAATTTTTTTTTATTAATAGGATGATATTACATATTTAAAATGAACCATTCATATTAATAATACAAGCGATAACAACGAGAATGATTGCATAAAAAAAAAACCGATTCTGAAAGATTTTTTGAATAAAAATATTTAGAATACATATTCTGAAATATTTAGAATATATACTCTGAAATATTTAGAATACTTAATCTATCAATTATACATGCTCTAGGAAAATTAAATTACGCTTTCTACCAATTAGAATAGGTATTAAGAAAATATTAGAATTTGTATTCTAAAAATTTTAGAATATCCAAAAAAGATAATGACTAAATTTAAAAATAATTTTAAAATATAGCAAAGATAATGACTGAATCTAAAATATATAAAATCATAAATATTTTTAAAATAATTTAAGTTATTAAATAAAAATTGTATTTATTTAAAAATTATTTTTATTGTGTTGTATATCTGTTAAAATTGAAATAATTATTTATTTATTAGATTAAGTTAAATTTTAGATTCACGATATTTGTTGTTGTTCTTCTTCTCATGTCAACTTCTTGTGTTACCTATAAAAGAATTTTACTTTTTTCTTAATTATGTTGCACCTCTACGTTAAGTGTGGTGTATGGAAATTGTATGATAACAAGGAATGGAGATTTACTATTGATGAACAAAAACCTAGGAGACTACTTACCCTGCAATCCACTACATCTCTTGAAGAGTTAAAATTCGTGGTTTCAGAAGACTATGATGTAGAAAAAAGTGTAGATGATGTGGAATTCAGTTATTTTCTCATAGATGTTAGTGTTGACTGTCCTTCCGTTGTTATGATGAATGATAGACAACTTAAAATTTTGTTGGCTATTTAAAAATGAACAATATGTTACAGTTGTGCGTGATGTTCAAATGTAGAGTTGATGACCGTAGTAGGAGAGACCATTTTGATTTGAATAAGGAGTCAAGCAATGATGCTAACAAGCAAAGTGATGATGCTAACGAGCGACATGCTGATCGTAGGAGTGGAGACAATGATCGTAATGATGTTATGGTCGTTAATGATCTTGGATCTATGTTGGTAGAGTCGATGGTTAATAAGGAGAACTATTTCAAAAGTAAGGAAGTTTTACAAGCAATTATGGAAATGTATGTGATCAAGTATAACTGCGACTATAAGGTTACTAAATGTAATACGAAATGGTGGTGTATATGCTGTATAGATAGTGTTTTCAAATGGAGTCTTCGTGCTCAGTGTTTAAGCAGTCTATATATTTGAAAATAAACAAGTATGTGGGTGAGCATACATGTGCTCTTTTGAAGAAAAATAACTTATGTAGGACACCTTCAAGAAGAACAATTAGACATCTCATTGTGCATAATTATGAGGGTGTCAAAAAAGGACCTAAACCGAATGATATCATTAACATTATCCGTATAGAGTATGGATGCAAACTAACTTATTCTCAAGATTGGGAGTCTCGTGAATATGCAGTTAACGAAGTTAGAGGAATTCTGGAGAAAAGTTTTGATAAGATACCAAAATACTTGTACATGCTACAAGAAGCAAATTATGAAATTGATTGTGATGGTAGATTCAAATATCTATTTATTTTTTTTGGTCAATCAATAAGGGTTCTATAAGTTAATTTGGAAAGTGATTATACTTAACGAAATATTTTTTAAGAGCAAATACAAAGGAGATTTAGTAGTTGCTACAGCCATAGATGGTAACTCTAATTTGTATCCAATCGCATTTGGAATTATAGTTATCTAATGATAGTTCGTGGGCTTAGTTTTTCATGCAATTAAAGAATATTATAGAGGATGATGAAGGTTTAGATTTTGTGTCAGATAGACATCTCTCAGTTTGTAAATCAATTGGAATAATCTACCCATTGGTTAGGCATGATATTTGTATCCACCACTTGATTAATGTGATAACATATTACAAGGAAATGATGTGGCTGGTTTGGTTGCAAAAGCGTCGAAAGCATATAGAGTTGCTGAATTTGAGAAAATTTTCAACCACATTTGCAACATCAGTCCTTCGATTGGACTTACAATGGGTTCGATGTCATTTTCCTGGATACAAATATGATATTCACACCAATAATCCTACTGAATCAATCAATTCATCTTTGAGATCACCTAATCCTAACACGATGGTTTTATGAGCAAAGAGAATTAAGTGTGAAGCAAAATGATCCTTTAACTATTAAGGTGGAGAAAAAGATTTCTAGAAGAATAGAAAGGTAAAAGTTTTAAGTTAATCTGATTACCAAAACCCATTTACATGTTAAAGGTAACAAAGAGGATTACGTTGTTGACTTAGAAAAAAGAACCTGTTCTTGTGAAACGTTCGAGATAGGACAAATTCATTGCAGACATGCTATAGAAGGAGCTTTTGATAATGGCAAAGATCTATATACATACAGTGATGATGTATATACAGCTACCGCATGGAGATCATTATACAAGAAATCTAGTAATCTAATAGGTGTTCCTAAAGAATAATGGCGCATTCCAGAAGACGTTGAAGCTGTAAAAGTTCAACCAACTCAAACAAGAAGACAACATAGAAGACCAAAAAAATGAAGACATGAAACAGTTGAAGATAAGATAAGATCATCACAAGGATCAAAGATACACAAGTGCAACCGTTGTGGCAAAGAATGAAATAACAAAACGACATGTGATGTATTGATATAGTACAGTTAGTGCAACTTATTTTTCAGATTTTATTTACTATTTTTTTTGTTTTCAAGATTGTGTTGCTACTATCATTATTATGCGTTGAAGGATAATATTTCATGGATATGTCTACTATCTAGTTTCACAAGTTAAGACGAACGAGCCGAATGTGTTGAGACAATGTTTGAGGAGATGGAAATGAAACTAGAAAAGAAAGTAATTGTTAACATTGAATCTCAATAATGTTAGTCATTGTAGACCTGTACTTTGGAAGCTCTATTTGGATAGAGATCGATGGTTATGGAAGAGGACCTATAGCTAGCAAAGACTTGAAATTTTATATAACTACTACATTAACGATGTCTTAAACACGACTACTTTTTCAAATAAAGGAAAAAATCACAGAAATATTTTAAAGATAACAAAAAAATAAAAGAGATTAAAATTCTTATTGAAGGTTTACAATATCATCAGAAGATAATATTGAAGGCTCATACTTCTCCATTCGCTCAATGATCAGTGGATCCTTTGCTGCTTCCCAAAGATCAACTGCAATCCTATGACATGTTGCTCTAATGTTCTCATCGTTTATCAAATCCATAGGTAGCTGATGCAAATGACACTCGATTTATTTCAGTGCATAAACTCTGCAATCACTTGCTGATTTATTTAATCTAGGTGGCACCTAGGCGGGGACGATCTCATACGGGGTCAAAAGTAGAACTTTTCCATAAACCTTTGTGTGTAGTCCCTTCAGAATACGAGGGATAGTAAATGTGAATGCCTCCACGTACCTTTTGTTGTTTTGTCCACTACAATCGAAGACTTCAACTTGTTTTAGACAGAAAGTTAATGCAAACCGAAATCCAATGATTATCGCTGACGAAGACCAAAGTATACATTATGTCGCAATCAGTAACCTATTTTTCCATGAGCTGGCAAATTACCATTGACGTACAATAGAAAATTTGTGTCCCACTTATGGCTTTTTTTCTTCTTTAAAATTTCACGTATTCGATTTTTATTTACATTCTAAACATAAAATTCATGAAACCCACATGATCAAAATTCAGTCGTCCTAAAGATGTATTCTCAAAAATACATACATCATAGCATCCATTTCCTAAAAAATATTCAATCGCATTAGCACAACAATAACAACCTAAGTATACCATATCGTTACAAAAATGACTTGTACTTACTTTGTTGTCAAGCCAAACGTTGCGCACCATGATTCGATTAAATAACTTATCATCAAGTACATTAGGACCCAAATTTATGATTCTATAAATATAAGAAAATAGAAAAGACATTTATGTTAGCAAAATAAATTAATCGATATACCATAAAATCGTAACAAATCTAGGTGAAACCATTTATGAACTTGCCCGTGCTTCCTATGCTACTCTTGAAAAGCATCCCATCTAGCGTCTGAAATGAACACCAGTATAGCATCATTGTCATCTTTACCCTCGTCTTCGACACTATCTCTTCTTAAATCAACTTTTGCATAATTTTGACCATTGCTTCCGATCTTTATTTTGATTGGTTACTTGTCAACCACTTTGCCAACAAAACTCTTTTTAGGATCAACCTTTGGGACATCCGTTTTTGAGATAGGTGTCCTATGTTTTCCCATAGGAAGTTTTGCGTACCCATTTTTAAGTCTATGCCAGAATTATGAGAAAAAATTTCATTGAATAAAAAGCTTTTGTCCTATAAAAAAACAAACCACAATATGTAAGCAAAACATAAAGCATTTCAAACGTACTACATAAACCTTACAAGTTATAAGTTTAAAAATATTGTTTTACATTATGATTTGATGGAAACGATTACAAAGCTGATACATATCCGATCAAGAAAATTATAGAAAACAAATACAACTGAAATGAAAGCACACACAAAGTTATAATTTTATCAAAAAAGTTCAAAGATTTACTTTTTACGTACTCCATATTTACCCTTCACTTGTGGTGGATTGAACTTTGACGTAGTCACAACTACAGTAGCTCCTGATAGAGAAAGTGATTCCTTTATTCCTGATACTTTTCCCTCTAATTTATCCAAACGCGTAAATATCTCCCCCTGATTTTTTTTCTAACCTAGTGCCAATGTCCTTCGGAAATCTCTTGAAAGAAGAATCAAATACTCTTACAAAAAATAACTTTAGTTCTTCATTCAAACTCTCGTTTTGTAAAGAACCATGTGTTGATATTCGCTGACACAACAACTTCATTTTACGTGTCTCTACACCCTCATTCGCTTGCTATTTCTTTCTTGTCTTTGAACTAGACGCTTGCACATTAGCAGCTTCCTTTTTCAAATTGCTCTCCAAACCAGACAACTAGTTTTCTTCATAAGTAGCCTCAATCTCATCTTGAGGAACCTCATTGTCACCTCCAAGACCATCAAGTTCTTCTGCAACAGAAATATTGACATTCTCCATAATATCATTTTGAACATTTTGCCAACTATAGTCTCCAAAATCATATCCAAATCGAATCAAAGAATGCAAATTTACCACTTTGCCATCTTTTATTTTGTTATGTTCTCCAAAACTCCATACACTCAAATACATCAAAATTTCCAGTAGAGGAAATGTATGGGTAAACAACATCCTACATTACAAAATATTAAAAAACTGTTAGAAGTCAAGCGTAAGATTAAACAATTACCTAAGGCAATTGTGAAGATACATAACTCACAAAATAATTTACATAGAATCAAAGGAGAAAGGAGTTGTTCAACTAACTTTTGGTCCAAATGATTTCTCTAAAACAATAATTTCATCATAAGATACTTTTGCAACACCTTTCCAATTTGAACATCGAGGACTCTCTGTTAATTCATCCATAATTTTCTCTCCCATTAATTCTCCAATGACAGAAATTGTTTCCATAGTCTATATTTGAAATGTATGGGTAAATTAATTGATGCATGTTTTTCAGAAATTCTAGAGTATAACAAATAGAGTGAGTATAACAAATAGAGTCATATGTCGTAGTTTCGTAGGTTGCAAGAAGAATCTGTCCATCTAAAAATGTCACATATAAAGAATCATCTGTTGTAGATTCGGGTCGAATAACACTATATCGGAATTAGACCAAATATCTCTGCTGATGTAATAGGAAAAAAATAGGTCAATCATGCTTCCACTATACCCACTTCGAAAACTAAACCCTAGGCGCACTCTTTCTCTATTTCATCTCAGGTCTAACAGTTGTTCTTCGAACGCTTCTTCCTCAAAGCTATCCTATTGGAAGAGAATCTTCGATCTAAGTTTTGTAATCATGGCGAGCATTGATATTGATGGCCGTGTGGCTCAGTTAGGGGTCGATTGGCCTCAGGTTAATCTCAATTCCATTCAACTTCCTCCTGGAGACGACTTTGACATTAAGAGGTGAGTTTTTTTCTATTAAAATCTCTAATTCTTCTTATCTTCTGCTTCATTTCTGTAGAAAACTTACAGTAAATTTGAAAAACCTTTCTCTATAATTCGTACACTTCGATTTGTAATATTTGGTTTCACGGCTTTTTCGCATGATTTATATGAAATTTTTGGTATATTAATGATATGGTTTATCTCTAGCTTGATGATTGTGTTTATGAAGAATTGAACTGATTTGTTATTTTCTTTTTTACTGTGGTGATGATGAAGATGTTTACCACGATAACCAGTCAGAATTCGAAACTGGATTTGGTAACATTATCGTGGTCGATCACCTCCCTGTGGTTCCCAAGGAGAAGTTTGAGAAAATCGAAGGTGTTGTGAAGAAAATTTACAATCAGTTAGGTGTAATCAAGGAAAATGGACTGTGGATGCCTGTTGATCCCGATACCAAGATGACATTAGGTTACTGTTTTATTGAGTTCAATACCCCTCAGGTTGTTATCTACTCGTAGCTTAGTTAGCTTACATTGTTAAAGTTTGGGTTTTGATCCATTTTTGGCTAAGAGTTTGTCTCATAATGCATGTGTTTTTTTTGCAGGAAGCCCCCAAACGCTAAAGAAAAGACTCATGGTTACAAGTTGGATAGGTCTCACATGTTTGCTGTAAACATATTCGATGATTTTGACTGGTTAATGAAAGTGAAGGTGGAGTGGGAGCCTCCTCAGGCCCATCCCTATGTGCCTGGGGTATGCGTAATTTTCATAGTATTTGTGACGGCTGTGTTTCTAATTGACGTCTGTGCAATCAGTTTTTTATTTTTGTCTCTTCTTTAGTTGATTCAATGAATTCATGTGTTTGCCAGCTGCATTAAGGTTATAATCTGTTGATGCATTTGATGGATACTAGCAAATAGTTTTAATTGCCCAACTCTTGTTGCATGTACATTTGTTTATACAATGCAGCCATTTGGAGGTGCCTGTTTTTGTTACTTATCAGGAAAACTCTTCAAAAAGAAGTATTTTATTTAAAAAAAAAAATTATATTCTGAATTTAGTTAAGTGCAAAAAGAAGTATATATTGAAGAAAAAAATGTTCATATAACTTTTTCAATTTTAATCTTTTTAATTTTAATGATATGACAGATAACTCAACTTATATATGATTGCAAGTTCAAAAAAAATAATGTGTACTGACTATTTAGGAAAACCGTGCATACAGATATAGACGAAAGACAACAACTCCAACAAAGGAATGCTTCCAGCATTACTGCAATACCTTCTTCAAAATGATCGTCTTATGGGGTTTGGAAAATTGTTTTACTTTCTACTTATTATTTAGTTGGTGAATATTTTAGTTTGTTTACATTTGCTATCATCTTGATCGCACGCACATGATTTTGTGTTTAAATTGTCAAAATCCATTTTAACATCAACGATGGAAAATACAAAGCATTTATAGTTGTTTTCACCTGAGACATTCACATTCTTTTCTGTTAAAGCATTTATGCAGACCCTAGCTAGACGAAAAAATCAACTTTAATTATCCATTTTAGCAAGAATGCGCAGAGTGGTTTCTAACCTTGCGAATGTTACAAAGTATAAACACTTTGATACTTTACTAAAATAATATTTACCCGTTTCAAGTTTCTAACAACTCTTCAATAAATAAATAAAATTGATATCTGATAAATTTATGAGTTAATTGGCTATTAGGAAAGGTTTTTTTTAAGTAATTTGTAAACTAGACAATTTACTATTCAAAATTTGCTAAATAAACAGTTTACCACTGTTTACGAGATTTTTTATCCTAAAAAATATCTCATATTTACAATGTATATCACTAAAATTTTCAAAACCTAAACTTTATACTTTTACTCTCTCTCCTTTGGATCTGGAAATAAAAGATTAAGTGTTTTTAGTCTCTTTTATAAAAATATGGAACTTTATATTCTTACATATATTATTCATGTAATTTAAGATAGTATTGATTAGCCTCCAATGCCTAATCCCTCAATCTATTATGTATATATATAGATATTTATTTTACTTTCCCTTCCCTTGTTTTTTCTTAACAATGGGTACAACAAACCACATCCCCACCTTTGATCGATCTCCTAGCCTAATTCAAATTAAAGCTCACATCCCAATTACTTTCGATATGAATCAAATGAACTATGATATATGGCGAGAACTCTTCAAAATGCACTGCCACAGTTTCACATCTCCTAGGCAACCAGTACAGTACCATTCTCCCCGTCCGTACGTCTTTCTTTCCTCCTCCGCATAGAACCCTTTCTTCACTCACAACAACCGTCTATTCTTGGCCTTCTCGATGGCAGCTCTCTCCAACCGGACCAGCCAACACACAATGGTCTCACACAGATGGTACAATCAAGATGTGGATATACGAGACGATATCTGTATCTCTGATCAAATCGGTTCTGATAACAAAATGTATAGCATGTGAGCTATGAACTGTTAGAATTTGCGGAACAACTTATAAGAATGAGAGAATATTGTAGAGAGAATGAATAATAGAAGAAACAATCTTCTTATTGATATTTGTTGTAACAATACATCTATATATATATATATAAGTACAATTCAAAATTTAGAATAGCTGCATGAACAACATAGGGACTTGTACATGCTTGCATGAAGGAGAGAGAGAAGGATGGAGAATTGAATTATGGAGAATCCAAGTTATTCATGGATCAATACTCTCCCTCAATATTAGCCGCAAAGACACCCAAGGATAAGCTCAGAACCCCATGAAACATCACCTCATTAAAAAAACTTAACAAGGAAAATCCATTGGAACAAAACCTTGATAAGAGAAAAAGAGTATGATGTCCACGGAGAGAGGATATCTAATCACGGACATAAAAGATCCATACGTCCAAGTTTGTGGTGAATGTAAGAGCAAACTTTAAGACTTGCAGCCTTTGTGAAGATATTTGCCAATTGATCCACGCTTCGAGTGTAGCATGGTAAGATCATGCTTTCTTCAATATTTTCTTGGACTTTATGACAATCCACTTTGATATGTTTGGTTCTTCAGTGAAAGATTGAATTTTGTTGCAATGTGAATGACCGCTTGATTGTCACAATGGAAGGTGATCGGGCTGGAAGACTCGATGCCAAAATCTTTCAGAAGAGCTTTGAGCCACGTAAGCTTATTTGTTAACTTCATCATTGCTCGGTATTCCGCTTCCACACTTGAACAAGATACCACATTTTGTTTCTTTGATTTCCAAGTGACCAAGTTTCCTCAGATGAAGGTGAAATAGTCGGTTGTCGATTTCTTATCCAGTGTGTCCCCAACATAATCTGCATCATAGTAACTTATCTCGGTGCTCCCATTCCTTCCCATCCAAATTCCTTGGACCGAACTCCCTTTGAGATATCGAAGGATCCGCTCCACCATGCTCTAATGAAAGTTTGTGGAGGTTTGCATATGTTGACTGACTTGATATAAAGCAAAACAAAGATTAGGTCTAGTAATGGTTAGATAGATAACTTACCAACAAGCCGATGATATTGTGCTGGATCTTCATATGGTTTGTCTTCTTCCTCTTCTTCACATTTCTCCCCCTTTCTCTTGACCTTGTAACCATCTATGAGTGGAGTCTTGGCCGGTTAGTTTACCTATCTCATCCAAAAGATCAAGGGTGTACTTCCTTTGCGAAGGAAATAAGCCTTCTGGAGAACGAAAAACTTCAATGCCTAGGAAGTACTTTAGTTCCCCAAGGTCTTTAATATCAAAAACAGATTTAAGGTAGTTTTTAGTGGATTGAATACCTTCCTTATCATCACTGGAGATGATAAGACCATCCACATATATGAGAACCACAATGATACCTTGAGAGCCTTGGAGTGTAAACAAGGTGTGATCGGCTTCCGATTTTCTTGAAGCCTTGGTCTTTGAGTGTAGAGCTCAACTTGTGATACCAAGCCCTTGGTGATTGCCTTAGCGTATAGTTAGCCTTTCCTAGCCATAAAACTTTCGGGGGTAATGGCATCTTCAAGGCCGGGTAGAGGAGTCATGTAGACTTCTTCCTCAAGCTCACCTTGTAGGAATGCATTCTTGACATCCATCTGCCACAACTCCCAAGACAAATTAGTAGCCAAAGAAAAAACAACTCTTATCGTGTGGAGTATGGCGACGGGAGCAAAAGTATCATTGTAGTCTTCTCCATATGTATGTGTAAAACCTCTTACCACTAAATGTGCTTTATGTCGTTCAATACTCCATTGCTCAAGTATTTGATGGTGAAAACTCATTTGGAACTAGCCGCTCTTTTCTCGGGAGAAAGATCCGCTTCACTCCATGTATGATTACGGTTCATGGCTACAACTTCATCAATAGCGTCCATCAATTTTTTCCTTTCTTTGGCCTCCTCATAGCTTTGAGGTATCATGTCTAATTCAATCTTCCCAAGAAAATCTTGATGGTTAGTTGGAAAAAGGTCAAGCGAACATACTGATTGAATAGGATGAGCCACAACTTGATTTTTCTAGTAAACTCGTATGTTCACCCATTTGGAAGGATGACATATCCTTTTGCTTCTTCTAAGTGGAGGAGGAGCATCTTCATCAGCTTTGTCGTCCTCTTCTTCCTCTCCATGAGGTGTAGACTCTTCATTTAGAGTCACTTGTACCTCTGAGTCCACTTGATCTTCTTTTTGAACATTAGATTCAATACCTTGATCATGTTCACATACTTGTTGATTTGAAGTTGAAGTTGATGTGCTTTCCTTGGCTTCCTCATCTTTTTTTGTGTGTGGTGCTTGACTTCCAAGGTGATCAAGAAGGAATCTTAAACATGTAGACCAGTCGGATGGAGAATGAGATAAGTCTTTTACACCTTTCCAATCTTTCTTGTCGTGATATCCTTGATTCTCAATAAACTTCACATCTCGAAATACAAAGAGGTGATTGTTAATGAGATTATAGCACTTGTAGCCCTCTTGTTCCTTTGTTCATCTGGTTTAAACACAAAACAAACACACCAAAATACTCGTAAGTGATCAATTGATGGTTTGTTTTTGTTAAGTACCTAAAATGGTGACATATCCTTTAGAACTTTGGTTGGAATCCAATTGATAAGATAACATGTTGTCATAACCACATCACCCCAAAATCTTCTTGGTACATTGTGTGGAACATCATCGACCTGCAACCTCCATGAGGTGTCAATTCTTCCTTTCCGTAACTCAATATTGTTAAGGAGTGTAAGGACAACTAGTTTGATGTATGATTCCGTGTTTTGCTAGGTACTCTTTGAATCTATGGCTTGTGTACTCTCCTCCATTATCTGACTGTAATACCTTAAGTTTAGCATTGAATTGATTAGTCACATAGTTTTGAAAATGAAGGAATGCATCAAACATGCGATCTTTAGATGAAAGTAATGTTATCCAAGTATATTTTTATTTTTAATTTATGAAAGTCACAAAAATATTTGTTGTTATCTCTAGAAACACATGGTGATGTCCAAACATCCGAGTGAACTAAATCAAAACACTTTTTATAAATGGTAGACGATTTAAGAAATACAGACTTACAATGTTTTCCGAGAATACACGCCTCATAACTAGAAGATTCAAAAGACACATTAGATAACATTAATTGAAAAGTACGAGAATGAGGATGACCTAATCTAGCATGCCACATAGCATTATTAAAACAAGAATTAAAAGAAAATAAGGTATAAGTGCTTGGTAAAAAATCCTTAATGAATGTATAGTTCTCCTTGGTATTTCCTTCTCCAATTACTTTTCCGGTCTCAATATCATGAAAATGAACACTATTAGGCTCAAATATAGTATAGCAGTTAAGATCACAAGTTGTCTTTTAAACCGATAAAAAATTATAAGTAAAAATGGGCATATATAATGCCTTAGAGTTGTTATCAAACAGTTTTAAATCTCCTACATCTTTTATGGGAACCATATTACCATTAGTCTCATTACCCGTTGCCGGTTTTATATTGTCTATAAGATTCATGTTACTAATCATATGGTGAGTAACCCCGAATCTATGACAAGAAATTTACTTGGTTTACTAGGAAAGAACGTGGTACCAGATTCTCCAGAGAGGCAATGGACCGGATGAGAGCCTCAAGGTCGGACTTCCGCATGATATCATCAGCTACCTGTTCTACTTGTTTTGATGAACCGGTTTTTCCTTGGTTACTCATGACTCCTTGAGAGAAATTGGCTTTTGGGTCTTTGAACTTACTTCGCTTAAGATGAGGATGAAGCACCCAACATTTGTCCTTGAGGTGACCCTTCTTCTTGCAATATCACAAATCCATACCTTCCTTTCCTCTTGCCATTACACTCCTTTGTTAGCCATTTGGAGTCTCCCTTTTTCACTAAAAAGCCTAAGAGAACCTTGTTCGTTTTGGATTTGAGAACACACATCATCAAGACTAGGAAGTTTGGCCACTCTTAGAATGTGCTTGATGAGGCCATTGAATGTTGGATTCAAAGTGAGAAGAAGTCCAAATACCTTATCTTGCTCACGTCTCTCATTTATTACTGCCGGATCCATGGTGTTTGGTCTTAACATTTCAAGCTCCGCCCATAGAGTTGGAACTTGCCAAAATGTTTGGTGAACTCCAAATCTTCTTGGCTTAGGTTGTTGATGGCCCTCTTTACCTCATACACACGATAGAGGTTTGACACATTTCCATACACGTTCTTGAAAGTATCCTATAACTCCTTTGCAGTTTCACAATAGGAGTATGCTTCAAGGATAGGAGCTTCGAGAGAATTTTGGAGAATTCCAAGGACGGTTTGATTTTCTTGAAACCATTTTGCTTTTTTCTCAAGGGTCGCCGCCTCTTCTCCTTCTTTGATGATTCCTTTTCAATTTTTTGGTGGCTTCCTTTGGAGTTTGAACAATTTCAATGTGACTCCAAAGTCTGCGGCCACAAAGCACGGTTCTTACGGTTCTTGACCATAACAAGTAATTTCTCCTTTGTAAACAAACAGAATTATCAGAGATTTGGATTTTTCCATGCTTTAAAATGAGAGAGGAAGAGATTTTAGTAAAGGGTTATACGGTACGTGGCGTTGTGATCCAAGAATGGGACGATACATACAAGAATGTATTTCTCCTCGTATGAGTAGTATCTTAGGGTCACCATGTACCCGTGTTGGTTTTCCAGCCGTTTATACCGTATGGATAAATATTTGACTAAGAATAGTGATAAAAATATTGAAGAGAATGAGAGAATCGAACTAGCACTCTGATGCCATGTTAGAATTTGCGGAACAACTTATAAGAATGAGAGAATATTGTAGAGAGAATGAAGAATATAAGAGAAAATCTTCCTATTGATATTTGTTGTAACAATACATCTATATATATATAAGAGTACAATTCAAATTTTAGAGTAGATGCATGAACACCATAGGGACTTGTACATGCTTGCATGAAAGAGAGAGAGAGAGAGAGAGAGAGAGAAAAGGGATTTGTACATACTTGCATGTGCTTACATGAAAGAGAGAAAGAAGGATGGAGAATTGAGTTATGGAGAATCCAATATATTCATGGATCAATATAGACTACCATAGAAAACATCTTCTATGACAACAAGGAAGCTCGAGCAATCCAACTAGAAAATGAAATTCGAACAATCCAGATTGGAGATCTCTCGGTCCATGATTATTTTCAGAAAATGAAGACTCTCTCCGACCTCTTTGCCAACGTCAACTCTCCAATCTCTGACTATGTTCTAGTTATGCATCTCCTCAATGGCCTTAGCTCCAAGTTCGATAACATCATCAATGTTCTTAAACATCGATCACCACCCTGTTCTTTTCATGATGCTCGTTCTATGCTAAAAGATGAAGAAGATCGTTTGAAAAAAGCACAACAAAATCTTCTCACAACAACCATACCTCCCCACCTCAGATTCTTCTTGCCTCGTCATCTAAAAAATATGGTCCTTGATCTAGTTCATTTGCAAATCAATTTCATCAAAACTGTGGAAACAGAGGTCGTGGTGGCAATCATGGTGGTCAAAGTAACAGAGGTCGTGGCCAACCTAATTGGCATGGAAATCAATGGAATTCTGGAACTCCTCCACCATGGGCCTATCCCAATTATCCTTAATGGCCCAACTATCCTCACTGGTCCACTACTCCTCAATGGCCCAATCCTTCACTATGGCTCAATCAACAATGGTCAAACACAAGCACTCTGTCTTGTTTTTAGCCTTTGTCGTTGCCAAAATCCAGCTCAAGTATTCTCGGTCATGCTCCACCACCATTCAGGTCTGCCTACATCGTGACACACAACTCCACACCTCTGCCACCTCCCCAAGAAACTCATTCTGATTTCATATCCATAACACTCATAAATGCATTCAACACCAAGGCACTATCAAATCCGTCAGATGCTGACTGGTACATGGACACCAGAGCTACTACTCATCTCACTGCTCAATCTGGTACTCTCAACTCTATCTCCTCTTGCTCATCTCTTCCTCTTATCACTGTCATAAATGGTTCACTTTTTCCCGTTATTTCCTCTGGTCATACTATAATTCCCTCTCTGTCTCTCTCTCTCTCATCCTTTATATCTTAATAATGTTCTCTTATGTCCTAAATATTGAAGAATCTTATTTTTGTGAGGCAATTTACTACTGAAAATTTTTGTTCAATTGAATTTGATCCATTTAGCTTTCTTATTATGGATCTTCGTACGCGAGCTCCTCTTATCTGATGTGTTAGCACCGGTCCACTCTATGTCGTATCTCCGCCATCTCTATCTACCACTTATCATGATTTAATTATGTATGTTCCTGCATCAATTTGGCATCAACGTTTGGATCATCCCGGTGACTCTATTTTATACATTTTAGCTTCAGCTGGTTTTTAGAATATTCTAAAAATGATGTGTTTGCCTTATGGCATGCTTGTCAATTAGGCAAACATATTCGTCAACCATTTTTCTCATCGACTTTTGTTGTCTCTTTTCCTTTTGAAAATGTTCAGACATACTCCAATCTCGAGTGTTAGTGGAATAAAATACTATGTTATTTTTCTTGATCAGTTTACTCATTTTGTTTGGATTTATCTTCTTCGTAAAAAAGTGAAGTTTTATTTTTAATTTTGTCAAAAATCAATTTCAAAAATCAATAAAAGCTTTTGAATGTGACAAGGGAGGTGAATTTAACAATCACATCATTCTTGATTTATTTTCCACTCATGGGATCCAACCACATTTCTCTTGTCTATATACATCTCAACAAAACAATAGGGCTGAACGGACCTTACGTACTATCAACAATCTTGTGTGTGCTCTTCTTTTTTAGGCACACATGCCCGATACTTACTGGGTGAAGACGTTAAACATAGATGCTCATTTCTTTAATATTCTTCCATCAAGCACCATCAACAATGACGTCCCCTTACTCATCTTTTCAATAAACCAATTTCATATAATCATCTTCGTGTTTTTGGTTGTAATTGTTATCCTAATCTTATTTCAAATTCTATAAACAGGTTATCACCTCGCTCTACTCGATGTATTTTTATAGGTTACCCAACAAACCATCGAGGTTATCATTGTCTTAATCTCTCATCTCATCACATCATCATCTCTCGTTATGTTGTTTTTGAAAAAACATTTTCTTTTGCACTGGTTGTAACTCTGGCCCCTCTACATCCCCCACCATCATCTATCTCTCACCCATCCATTCCTCTTCTAACCACCATACCCATTAATCTACACCGGCTCCTCAACCTCCAAATTCTGCAACCACACCACTTTCCCCAATGATTTCTTCTCCAATAATTCCTTCTCCTAAGCCACAGAATCCATCATCGTCCTCTGGCCACATCAATTCATCATCTCACTCTATTTCTCTAGCCAACACTCTTACACCAGATTCATCATCATCACCCTTTGCCGCAAACTCTTATCCCTCGATTGGTTCGTCTCTTTCAGCAGTTCAACAACACTCTTCTAAAACATCTTTTCTTCAGCTACTTCATCTCCATTATCTTCGGATTCTGTCCCTTTTCTTCCACCACCACAGCGTCTTCCGCCCCGTCTACATGTTGGCGCTCCACCACTTAAGACCAAGACTAAAAGTCAAAGTGGCATATCCAAACCAAAAATAATTGTTTATCTTCATATTGATATTTTTCCCCTTTTTCTTTATCTCATGTTCATGCAGGTAGGGTTTTTAATTGGAACTTTTCCATGACCGACGAGCATGGAGCTCTTAAGAAAATAAATACCTAGGAACTTGTTCCACGACCTCCCAACACTAACATTATTCGATCTATGTGGTTGTTCAAAGTCAATGCAGATAGAACTCTTTTCGCAACAAGGCTCGTTCTATTGCTAACAGAAAATCACAAGATATAGGCGTTGATTATGACGAACCGTTCAACGCTATTGTCAAACCAACAACAATTCAAATAGTTCTTCACTTTGCTCTTTCGTGTGACAAGCTCGTACATCAAATAGATGTCAAAAATGCATTTGAAGAAACTGTCTACATGAACCAGCCACTGGACTCTGTTGATCCGACAAAAACAGACCACATTTGTCTACTCAAGAAGTCCCTCTATGTCCTTAAGCAAGCACCTCAAGCATGGTTACAACGCTCTGCTATCTACACCACTAAAATCGGGTTTATCAACAACAAAACAGTGATGCATCCCTCTTTGTTTTGCGTCATGGACAAGACTTCGCCTACCTTTATCTCTATGTTGACAATATCCTCCTCACTACATCCTCAGATATTCTTCTCAGGTCAATCATTTCCTCTCTTAAATCTGAATTCTCTATGACTGATCTTGTGTTACTTCACTATTTTTTGGGAATTTATGTTCACATGGAAAACAATGGCATGTTACTAAGCCAACAAAACTGAGCCAACATGACCATTGGAAACCCCTGTGGCACTTCTGTAGGCACTGTCTCAAAACTATGAGCTGACATGGGTGAACCTATTGTTGGTCCTACCTTATATAGAAGTCTCGAAGGCGCTTTACAATATCTCACAATCACTCGCCCCGACATTGCTTATGTTGTTCAGCAAATCTACATCTATATGCATGCCCTGTGCGAACCTCACTTCAACGCACTTAAGTTCATTCTCTACTACATCAAGGCGACAATCACCCAAGGATTACACTTTTCATGATCTACAACCACCACACTCATCGCCTATACAGACGTTGATTGGGCTGGATTTCCAAACACATGTTGCTCACACTCTAACACCAAAGTCGAATACCGAGGCGTTGTCGATGTCGTTGTTGAAACTACTTGGATTCACAATCTCTTGCTCGAACTTCAATGTCCCATTACAAAAGCAACCCTCGTCTACTGCGACAATATTAATGTTGTATACGTATCTACCAATTCCATCAAAAATCAACGCAACAAACATGTTGAGCTCAACATTCTATTTGTCCGGGAAAGGTTTGCATTAGGACAAGTTTGAGTCTTGCATGTGCCTTCATCACACCAATACGCAGACATCTTCACCAAGGGCCTTCTTGCCTCCTTGTTCAACGATTTCAAATCCAGTCTAAATGTTCGTCCCTCATGATGTTTTGAATGCGGAAGGGTATTAGAATAGGGAACTATATATTCTTACGTATATTATTCATGTAATTTAGGATAGTATTGATTAGCTTCCAACGGCTAATCCCTCAATAAAATTTTCTATATTCTAAGTCAATGATACTAACCAACCCATCAATTATGATTAAACCTAATTAACATCTTTCTCCTTTCGATCTGAAAAAATTTTGGAATTTTTCTCTGCTTTCAATCTTCTTCTTCTCTCCGTAAATTCCTAATTTTTGGTTTGAGCATATCAGTACGGAATCATGTACGGTTCTCTCGTGGAGAATATACTAGCAAGGAGTAAGCTGAAGATACACACCGAGAATGATGATGAATAAGATTACAATTAAGGTGATGAACATGATTTGTTTGTTTGTTGGATTATACTGTCCAACCTCTTTTAGTCTTTTATTGATTTTGCTGTTTATCAATTTCATGTCTGAGGATTTTGGAAGCAATACGGAGTGTAGATGTTAGTCATTTTTCACAGAAAAATAATGCGAAGAAGGTGAGACTCATCTTGGTGGTTACTCACGACTCAAAATTTCACCATTTTTGTACAGGTTTGTGGTTCTTCTCTGCTTTTGCCTAACAATATTAGAGAAATATTATCATGTGTTATTTGATTAGGAATCGGGCTTCAAGATTGTTGTTAGAGGAAATCTAGTTGGCCTTGAGATATATATGTTGTGTATATCTTGATTGTTGGTAGTGTCAAGAATATGACATTAAGATTGTTTTCGGAATCGGGTTTGAAAACAAAATTGAATCAAATTGGTCTTTAGACATATTCATTGTGCATCTTTAGAGAAAAGCAAGATTATTGGTGTTGATTCTCGATTTGAAAGCATACTTGTAGGAATAAATTAGTATCAGGATGAGTATTTGTAAGCTTTTTATACTGAGCTAATCTTTAAATGTTGATTGAAATCGCATAGCTTCGAAAAGAAGATACTTATGAAACCATGTTCTATATAAGTTTATTACAGTTCTATTATGGGTACATGATATATGTAAGAATTATAACTTGATTACTTAAACTGTAATGCACTTGCAGAAAATGAAATCTACAAGGTGGACTTGAATGTCGAAGCATAAGCTTCATGTGGTTTAGAAGAGGAAGAAGTCGTCGGATGAGAATAAATGGACTATTTATCATAGAAATAAGGTTGATAGTGAATTTTTTTTAATTTGGAAACCATTTTCTACTTTTTTTTAAATGTATATTGAATAAACAAGAAAACTTCTTGTTTGACAGAATTTGTGTTATTCTCACAATTTCTTTATTCGAATTCTAATAAGGAACTGATTTTTATTTTTAGATGAATATAGTATTTGACGATTGTAAGATTCATTGAAACACATATACCATTTTGTTTTCATCTTGTTCTCAATGCAAGACTATGAATCCATCATATAGAAATTTATGTTATGTTTCTTGCATTCACAATTGGTAATCATTAGAAGTTTAGCGAGTTATATGTTTCATTATTTTTTTCAAGCAAGGCAATGAAGCCATCATCAGTATGATGAGTACACTCACGGTGTACAGGATAGAGCAGTGTACTTGATAGTGGTGTACATAATAGCGCACTGTAGGAGATAAAATGGTATATAGGATAAAAAGTGTACAGAGCGTGTTGTACACTTATGGGTGTACAAAGTAATGTACGTAATAAAACGGTGTACGAGATTAAAAGGTGTACATGATATAATACAACAATAATTATGGTATTCCATTGCAGGTGTACACTTGTGGGGTGTACGAATGTATATAACATATCGTATACTCATGGGTGTACATAATAAAACGGCATACAAAATGAAACATTGTATAAGATAAAATTAGGTATATGATAGAGCAGTGTAAAAATAGAACGAGTATATTTTGGTCTAGAAAAAGGTAAACTGAATTCGTCTTTGCAAAATATACAGAGTATTCTCAAATCTTTTTTCATGTCTTCTTCTTTTGGATTCAATTAATTTCACATTTGATGCTTAAGTATCAGCAAGAACTCATGTGTTCATCCATCAAATTCCTAGTTTATTTACAAAAACATAAAACAAACAAAAATCAATCATACAAACAAATCAATATAGTATCTTTGAATAAACAATTTTGGAAAATGTCAATGATCAGACCAGAAGGAGAGTTGAAATTGAAGTATCTCTCCCTTAGTGTCTCTTGAAGACATTAAATGTATGTGCAAAAAATGGCTCTTTTTCAACCCTAAAAGATATCTCAAATTACCATGAATCTAAAGAGCATGAAAGATTACATACGTGTATAGCCACTCGTTAGCTCAATATTGCAATTTTCATTTTGTTACTACTAATTTCACTTGTCTGTAAATCAAAGCATGTTTCATTTGATTGAAACTGGTTCACAAAAATCAGATATTTTCAAAGAAAGTTGTGATATTTCAAGCCAACAGATGTTTTATCTTTTTGAAGAATCGATTTCGTCACAGACAAGACCAATACACATAAATCAAAGAACCAAACTCAACAGCTGGACTAAAACAAACAAAAATAAACTTGATCTAAGATTACATAGTAATACATCGCGTCTTCTAGTAACTAATCTAACCTTTAAGACAATTTCTCAGCTAGGGTCCCCAATTCCACATAATGCTTAAAGGTTTCAACTTCAACGAGATCAACACCATCTTGGATCATCGGGTATATCTTCTCAACACTACATCAACGCTCCCTAGCATTTTGAGAATAGTGCCTCTTTGCCCACAATGATTGTTCATGATTTACGATAGTCTTGTCAGATTACATGAGAAAAGCTTCCGCTGAATTTTCCATGGAGATCCAACATCTTGCAACGCAAAACCGAGTTCGACACTAACAAAAGAGATCTAGGTTTTTATGGTAAAATCTATGAAAATTTGAGCCATTGGTTAGCAATTACAATACTTGAGTAATACAATGCGGCGAGCTCTGAGAGCACCATGAATTGATTAACCCAATCAACAAGAATAGTGCCATGGCGTCACCAAGCTGAGCCTAGATGAGGGCAACACGCGATTTTTTTTTCCTTGTATAATATTCTTGTTTTTTGATATTGATCTAACACAACCTCTCTCTCTCCCGATTATGATTTGTGAGTTTTGCGATTGTAAATCTCTGGCTTAATCGATTTTATTTTGAAAGACATATATACAAACCAATAAAGTTTCCTTCAAAATATATTGTGAGATTAATTTGGGGACTAGACTTCGCGTGAAAAATGTGACGGAGAGACACCGACGAAGCGATAAAAATATAAAAGAGGAGAGAGTGAGAGAGTTATGAGAGCAAAGAGAGAAACTGAAATAGAGCGATGAAAGAGAAAAGAAGCGTGAGTTTCTCTGGGAGGATACTTTTGTTATTTTAGCTTTCTTTATTACACATAAAACAATAAAAATTGTATATTTTTCAAATTAAAAATAATAAACTGTCTATATTTCTAATTAAGTTTCAAAAATATCTATTTTGCTAATTCACCCTAAATCTATAGACATTATCAAAATTTTACCTTTCTCCTATCACATAAATTACCTTATCATTATTTAATCATCTGTGCATAGCATGTCTTCAAAATTTGTAGATTCTTTGAGCTTCCAAAATAAATAGTTCTTGGATTATCTTTCACGTTTTAACTGTTAGCCGCAAATGGTAAGAGGAAAAAACAGAGAAGGTGCTAGTAAAAGGTGGCAATGTCTGAGGTGAAGATGTAAATAACGATTATAATGGTGCTTATTATAGACATGAAAATCCCTAATGATTCATAGTCATAAACTTGGAAACTACATAAACACTTAAATTCTTGCAATAAAATACCTAAGTGACACATGGTTTGTTTGTAGTAAACCTAAATAGTAAAAAGTAACAAAGTACTATGCCTTATATAGTGAGGGAGTATTGAATTATGCAAAAACAAAAATTCACAGTTGACTACTTAATCCAATCTTAGTTATGATGGGTGTGATCAAAAGCTAATCATAACGAAGTTTATTAATTGCATGGGTGTGTTAATTGTGGTCAAAATGCTTACTTTTCATTCAATGCACATTTAGATTTTCTCATGCTTGTGTAAAGAATTACTATAATAAAAAAGTACATTCTTAGCACACGATAAGCGCCATAATAGATATGTGATAGCGTTACATAAACGCTAGGACATCGGCGGCTATAATAGAGTCGACCAATGCTATAATGTTTTTGTCCACATGTATGGTAGTGATTATATCATATCATTATTGGAAATGCTTTAAATTATTATTTAATTTTATTACGTAAATGTTTTGATTTAATATATAATGACTTTACAGAAATGATATAATACATTATATTTTAGTTTTTTGTCTATTTTGTAACAATTTAGTAAGATGTGATAATATGTGTTATGAAAGTGAACCGATTTGAATCATGTTTTGAAGCATAACATCAATTGGATTCTTTCATTAATCATCTAAACATGTCTTACAAAACATCAAATCTTAGCATCTTGTTGCCAAAATTAAACTATCATAGAGACAAAGCAACATTTACTTCATGAGCGCTAACAAGACGATCCCCATTCAGATGCTCACCAGGAGCTTCCTTCTTCTCTTTCACACTATCTATTAACAAAAAAACAATTGGATCAGATCTAACACAAGATCAAAACATACAATCATTTTCCTACGGAGTATATCATGCAAGATAAACAGCAAATCGAGAGATACTTTAACTGAAGACAAATTGAAATGATTGTTAAATGTCACTACATATAGTTTACCTTCTATAGACTATAAATGCCATTGGAACTAAATAAAAAATTAATAAGAGCATGCAATTTTCTTACTTCGTCTTCTAGATAATTGACTCGATTCCTCAAGGAAGTTAATTTTGTCTCATCGGTTGTTGTTGTAGTGTGACTCTAAAAGAATATCAAAGTAGTAGGACACTTAGCTTCGATAATTCTTTATTCATACTTGATGTGTTATCATTATTAGCAAATTTTTCCTTAAAATAAAATATAAATGATCATAAGAAATAGAGTATTACTTGTATACTTACCTTTATGCGGCTATATTTTCCTTGCTCTTAGTTTTTCAAAAAATATTGCCACTAATGTCTTCATCTATGTCACTGTCGTCAATGACATCAGTAGGATCTTTTAGAACATGAAATAAAATAAGCAAGATTTAGTTTCAATATTCTTGATTACATACTTGATTCACTTTATTAGCAACACATTGTAAGAAAACCAACAGAGTAACACTTTATGAACAACAAATGCCTTTACTCACCAAAAAATTACAAACATATTTAAGACATTCACTTTCTCCAAGATTAGAAAATACAAGACCATAAATTGTATCCAACATCGGTGTTTCATAGACATAGCTCGGAAACCAATTACTTATATGAGGAGGTTCTGAGAATCAAATTGATCAAAACATATTAGGTTTGAAACAAATGCATCAACATGTACAGAATTAAAGGTTTCCCACAAATCTACAATAATCAAATAAGTTTAACAAGAGAAAAATGGAAAGATTACTTACCCGAAAGGAGTGATTCATAAGGATTCATATCTGAAATCTGCACAAAAGTAACAAAAAATATAAAAGCTACATGAAGACAACAAGTAAAAGTGGATGACATCACAAATGGTCTGAACATGTACTAATACACATGTTGTGCCATCAGTTTACAATTTCAACTCTAACCTTACCATTTTATAGGTATACCTATACTATAAATTAACCAAATCAGAACAACAATCATATTTAACAACATTAAAGTTAGAGAAAAACCATCTTCTAATGGTAATAACAAGGTATACAAAACAAATCTAAGACACATTGAAAATAAGGATTCTAAGCTTAAAGCAATTCATTCAAACTTGTCTGATAAACCATTTAACTTTCCAATGAAAGCATCTCTCACATGTTTTTCTTTATCTGTATACACATTACAGAACACAAGTTACAGAAACACTGCCTTTGTGTAAATATTAAAGCATTATTCCTCGTAGTAAGCAAGTATAAGTACCTGATGGTAATGGATTATTCTGGCTTATGAATAAGTTGACCCTAGAAACATCTTCCATGTCCTTGTAAATGCTCACCAAGCTATCTATACGAGGAGCACCTAGAATCTCTAAAACATTACATAATTATCAAAAACAAGATAAACAATGAGAACAATTTAAAAATCATGGGATTTTACCTCTATGATGGTATGTGGTTTTACAGAGTGGACAAGTAGCATCCATTTTCATGGATTTCAAAATACATTCACTGGAATCAATTGAAGAAAACATGTGTTAATACTTAAACATGTATTATTATACGAAAACATAAGGAGACTTCTTACTTGCAAAAGACATGGTTGCAAGAAAGTGAAACTGCTTGCAAAAGACATGGTTGCAAGAAAGTGAAACTGCATAATTGAGTAGACTCAAGTTGTAGTTACACGAATTGAAATTGTTAAGGCTTTAAATGTCAAGAAAACAATACATGCTAAGAATAAGAAATTAGCACATATAGACACTACTTACCAAATAGAGCACTTCAGTTCTGTTCCCATCCTCTCTAGGTGGCTTGTGTCCGCCATAAGACAAAGCTTCTATACAGTTGAAAGACGAACAAACAATAAATTTGATATAATCATAGAGGTCGAAACTTGTCTCAATAATCCAAGTAGTTCCAGATCATTACTTGGGCAATTGAGTCACAAATAAGAGAAATTTGTATGTCTGAAAAAAACTCATGCACGAGAATTCAAATTTTGATGTTCCACAAACCTCAATCAGCCTAAACTTATGTCCTACCATAATTCATCAAGACCTGCAGCAGAAACACAATGACACAGTGTTTACTTCAAACTCAGCTTTGAACACAATGTTCACAATCTTGTAAACTGAAAATAATTCATACTTGAGCCAACCAGCAAGGGTTCTTTTATAATCGAAAAGTTTGTAAATTGATAACGATTGCATCTAATCGAAAGTTCTGAATCAATTGCAAGAAAACAAAACTAACCCTTAAAACTTAAGGAAAATTGAAACAAACCCAAAACGAAAGCAATAGTCAAAACTTGAAATTACATAATCAAAATCAGTAAAGCTAATGAGTCAAAAAGCACTAGTGATTCAGAGAGAGTTTGACGATTATTTATAAGACTAAACCTAAATCAGACCTAGCATACATTTGAGATCCAAATGCTTCTACCAAGCTCAGTAACCCGGAAAAACCAGTAGTTAAAACTTGCATACTTTGATTTTGCGATGGTTAGGGTTTGTAACTCATAAAAAACAATAGAGAAGAGTTGTTTCGTGGAAGGAGTTAGAGAAGAGTAACGAATGAGATATAGATTGGAGTAGTTCGAGAGAGATCAATTGAATGAGGATTTAGAGAGTAGAGAGATCGATTGTGGTTCTCCGCTAAGAGTGGGTGAAAAAGGCAAAACGAGTAAGTGTTCTGCCTAAATGAATTCTTTGGCCGCTTAAGTAAAAATTTGGCTAAGTGTTGACGGAATAAGTTATTTTAGTTTCCTGCTTAATGATTTTCTATCTTATCGTTTTTAAAATGTTATTATATAGTTCCAAAATTGTAAATCCATGTTTAATAACAGTTGTAAAATTATGCTATCAATACCAAAAAATTTTGTAGTGTAATACATTATACTTTTGATGTCTTAGTTCCACAAAAAGACATAAAACATCGGTGATATATGATATTTGGATCATAAACATACCAATTACTTGCTCTCCAAATCCAACTATCACCAATTACAAGTAACTTCATGTATTATCTTATTTTTTTAATAAACTTCATTATTTTTATTGTTGAACAGAAGTAGCAACAACCTCAAGTCTTTAGCTATAATAGCTATGATTATACACTTCTCAGTCAATTCAAAACCATTATATCAAACCGAATAACCAAATTATCTTTTACAGAATATATTCTTACAAATATCAAATAAGTAGCTCAATTTAATCAAATTATAATAACTCTAGTAGCGGGGATAACCCTAGTAGCTTAAAAAACCAAAACTATTAGACTATCTTCAGAAGACCTGAATGCACACGAGAAGCCTTGAAAGAGAGTTCAAGTTAATAACCCATATGTTTTAAAGTCGATTTTTAGGGTTTTGGAAATATGTAGATAGATATGGGGCCGTTAAGATAATAGGCTTTGAAATATGAAGGTCCAACTAATTTCATAATCCATTTGAGAAAAGATTCTTTGTTAATCGCCCTGATAAATCATCTAACAATGCAAAAACTAAAAACCCTAGGCTCTTTCTCTCTCATCTCAGGTTTAACAGTTGCTCTTCGAACGCTTCTTCCTCAAATCTATCTTATTTGGAGAGAATCTTCGATCTTTTTGAAATCATGGCGGTCATTGATATTGATGGCCATGCGGCTCAGTTAGGGATCGATTGGTCTCAGGTTAATTTCGATTCCATTCAACTTCCTCCTGGAGATAACTTTGGGATTGAAAGGTGGCTTTTTTTCTATTAGATCTCTAATTCTTCTTATCTTCTGCTTCATTTTTGTAGAAAATTCGTTAGAAATTTGAAAAGTCTGTATAGCTTCTCTTAAAATTCGAACGCTTCGATTTATAATCTTTGGTTTCATGATTTATATCAAATTTTGGGTATATTTATGATATGGTGTGAAGCTTATTGTGTTTAGTATATAAAAATGGAACTGATTTGGTTATGCTCTTTTTTTTTTACTGTGGTGAATGGTTAGTGATGATGAAGATGTTTACACGATGACCAGTCAGAATTCGAAACTGGATTTGGTAACGTTATCGTGGTCGATCACCTCCCTGTGGTTCCCAAGGAGAAGTTTGAGAAACTCGAAGGTGTTGTGAAGAAAATTTATAATCAGTTAGGCGTAATCAAAGAAAATGGACTGTGGATGCCTGTTGATCCCGATACCAAGATGACATTAGGTTACTGTTTTATTGAGTTCAATACCCCTCAGGTTATTATCTACTCGTAGGTTAGTTAGCTTACATTGTTAAGTTTGGGTTTTGATCCATTTTTTGCTAAGAGTTTGTCTCAACGCATGTGTTCTTTGCAGGAAGCTCAAAATGCTAAGGAAAAGACTCATGGCTACAAGTTGGATAGGTCTCACATCTTTGCTGTAAACATGTTTGATGATTTCGACAGGTTGATGAATGTGAAGGAGGAGTGGGAGCCTCCTCAGGCCCAGCCGTATACGCCTGGGGTATGTGTAGTTTTCATCATATTAGCTACGGCATCTGTGAAATCAATTCTTTATTTTTGCTATTCTCTCGTTGATACAGTGAAATCATCTGTTTGCCAGCTGCATTAGGGTTTAGAATCAGTTTATGCATTTCATGGATGCTAGCAAATAGTTTTAATTTCCTCAACTCTTGTTGCATGTACATATGTTTATACACTGCATCCTTTTGGAGGTGCTTGTTTTGGTTACTTATCTTAAGTACGTTTTCAGGAAAATTTGCAAAAGTGTCTCACTGATGAAAAAGCCTGGGATCAGTTGGTCATTCGTTCTGGCCCTGATACTGAAGTTTTGTGGAATGATCCTAAGCAAGAACACTATCTCTGTCTATGAGACTGAGACTTTCAGCTTAATAGACAAGAAATCTATGAAGGTTGATAATGTTGTGGACATCTGTTGGTCTCCTACTGATTCCATCCTTTCACTGTTTGTTCCTGAACAAGGCGGTGGAAACCAACCTGCCAAGGTATGTTTCTATTATTTCTTATGCAAATGAAAATCCTCGTCTGAAAATTGTGTCTGTTTCTCTGTCAGTTGTTTTGTATTTACATTTGGACATCCCTATCTCCAGGTTGCTCTTGTTCAAATCCCAAGCAAGGTGGAGCTGAGGCAGAAGAATCTCTTCAGTGTGAGTGACTGCAAGATGTACTGGCAGAGTAGTGGAGAGTATCTTGCTGTCAAGGTTGACCTATACACAAAAACAAAGAAGAGCACATACTCTGGGTTTGAGCTTTTCCGCATCAAAGAAAGGGATATTCCCATCGAGGTTCTTGAGCTGGACAACAAGAACGACAAGATCATTGCTTTCGCATGGGAGCCAAAGGGTCACAGGTTTGCTGTGATTCATGGTGACCAACCAAGACCAGATGTCAGTTTCTACTCAATGAAAACCGCGCAAAACACTGGAAGGGTTTCAAAGCTCGCTACTTTGAAGGCCAAGCTCTCTTCTGGTCGCCCGCAGGCAAGTACATAATTCTTGCTGGGTTGAAGGGTTTCAATGGCCAGCTTGAATTTTTTAACGTGGATGAGCTTGAGACAATGGCCACAGCTGAACACTTCATGGCTACGGATATCGAATGGGACCCAACTGGAAGGTACACTACTGTCTTAAAACTAAACTCAGTCCTTTGGTGGTTTCTCTTTGTTCCAATTGCTGATGTTGTTTTGACTTTTTTATTTTCAAAGGTACGTTGCAACTGCAGTGACATCAGTCCACGAGATGGAGAATGGGTTCACCATCTGGTCTTTCAACGGGACTCTACTTTACCGGATTCTGAAGGATCATTTCTTCCAGGTATGTAACAAAAAAAGAAATGGTCTCAATCTAGCTCCATCATCCATTGTGAAGTCTAATAAAATATTTGATTGTTACAGTTGGCTTGGCGTCCAAGACTGCCATCATTCTTGACTGCCGAGAAGGAAGAAGAGATTGCGAAGAACCTGAAGAAGTACAGCAAGAAGTATGAGTTAGAGGATCAGGACGTGTCATTGCAGTTAAGTGAACAAGACAGAGAGAAGAGGAAGGCACTGAAGGAAGAATGGGATAAATGGTGATGCAGTGGAAGTCCTTCCATGAAGAGGGGAAACTCGCAAGGCAAAATCTTCGAAACGGTGAAGTTAGTGATGAGGAAGAAGATGAGTATGAAGCTAAAGAAGTTGAGTTTGAGGATCTTATTGATGTCACTGAGGAAATTGTTCCAGACTCCATGTAAGTTTCTCAGTCTCCTCTGTAGTGTTCTTTGGATCTGTTAAACGTCAAAATGCTTTACTTTTAATCTTCTTCTCTAAACATGAAGAGAATTTTGGTTTCGTCGATATTGTTTTTATCATGGATTGTGTTTTTGTTCGTAATTGTTCATGTCATAGTATATATATTTTTTATTTATATATTTAATTCAAATCTTTACAAACAATTAAAGTAAAATCTGATTTTATTTTATTTTTGTCAAAAAAAGAAGTAAAATCTGATTTTATTTTATTTTTTGTCAGAAAAAAAGAAGTAAAATCTGATATTTATCAGATTGTTTCACTCAAAAATAACATTTGTTTGAATAATAAATATCAAAAAGGATATAAACACCAGTAGTATACTATTAGTTCAAGTATACTATAATTTAAGATTTAATTGTGAAATTTATAAAAAAACACAACAATCTTCTAATAACTTAACGCTTGATAAATCGATAAATATTTAAATAATCCATACTCTTCTAATAAATAACCGTTACTACTATGTTTCTTTGAACGGAATACTCAAGAGTCAGTAACTCGGAACGATGCCGAATCCGCCATAGACTCCGACGTCTCCTCCATTGTTGTCTCTTGAATCAGTTCGCTTAGCAAAACGTCCTTTGATACGCGGCCTTATCTCAGCGTAGGCTTTACGTGATGCATACCGAATCGTCTTCTCGAATTTCCGATTCTTTCTCTTCTCTCTGTACCTCAAAACTCTAGCCTCCCTCTCCGCCGGTGACAACGGAACAGCTGGCGTTGCCGTCGTCGTGTTTGTTATCTCCGCCGTAGCTCCGCTTTCGGGAACCAGCGCTACATCCAGTGATGTAGACGAAATCTAACAACATTTCACAACTCGATCAGATCAAAAATATTTTTCCAGATCTAGAAGCAGAACTAAGCTAATTCCATTTCTATGGTAGCTAAATAAACAATCTGAATCTGATTATTTCCATTTCCATGGCAGCTAAAAAAGAAATTGTAGATTGATCAATGAAAGAGACAGATAGAGGATTCGTACAGTTTGGGTGAATTCTTGTGGAAAGGTTTTAGAAGCGGAGAGATCGAAATTGAAGTAAGCTTCGTTGAGAAACATAGCTTGATGATGATGAGAGCTTTCGTTCTGCACAGGAACGACTCCATCATTACCGGAGCTATTCTCCGACGCCGTCTCTATCTTCGGATAATCTAGATCCGAAAACAAATTAGGGATTTCAACTCCTTCCTTAGGTAAAAGCCAAGACGCAGCTTCCATGCTGACGTCAGCATCTTCGTCGAGGAAATTGACGGAGGAGGCGGATTTTGCCGATCCCGGAGCAGTATCGTAGAAAGGCGTGACAGGGACGCGCTCGTGGCGGCTAGACAGTGGATTAGCGGAGTGGATGTCTCTGTCGCACGTGACGCAGAGCGCGGCAGCATCAGCTTTGCACGTGACGTGTGCGGGTGCTTGTTCGCAGACCTCGCAGAGCCAGACTCGCTCGTGACGTGAGGCGAGTTTGTTCGCTGTGTGGATAATACCATCACATTCGTTGCAGAGAAACGCTGCGTCTGCGCGGCAGAATAGAGTCGCCGCCGACGATTTGCAAGAATCGCAAAGTCTCGACGCCATTATTATCTCTCTATCTCTACTGTTTTGTTTTGTTGTGTTTTTGTTTTTATTAAAGAGAGAGATATAATAATGGAGTCAGCTTTTCTCTTGACTCTTCGTTCTCTGGAAGTGGCGATTGTCCCGGACGCGCCGGGACTGGAGTGGGTCCTGGGAGATCTGAGAATTCCAATAGAGAAACGACACGTCATCAACCTAAGCCGAATAGGGAAAGATGAGTTGAATTTTGCGAGACATTGCGGAGAAATGGGCCAAAGTATGTAAAGGTGCATATCTCGATTTCATGTTCTCACGAAAGGAAAATGATAGTTCGTTTTTTTCTTTTCTTTTTTTATTTTTTGTCGGCAAAGAAGTTCGCCAATTCTATTTTGAGTGTTAAGATCTATATGTATAATTTTTTTTTCTTCGTTAAGGTGGAGACCGTGCCGATTTTGGAAGAACCAAAGAGAGAAAACCTAGAGCCATTTAAGATCAAAACCTAACATGTCTAAACATATTAGTATGAGAAAAAACAATATAAATTCCCATCTAAATGTCGACTAGACATTTCAGTGGCTAAATATTGTTGTATTATCAACAGATTCATATCCCAATAAAATAATTTGTTATTTATCTCCGTATCATACTAATTTAATAAATCTATATTTTGCGTTGTTCATGGAGACATGAAAATTTAACTCCAAAGCACGAGACCAATCAAGACCACAAACCTATCAGAAACCATATAACCTGTGTAGAAAATGGACAAAAATGAGGAGAATGTCTCATCGTCATTGGATGGGTTGATTGCTAGCTACTCAATCTCGACATGAAGTACATCTGGAACCATCGAGCTTGGCCAACTCTCGTGACCCCAAAATGGAAAAAATGATCTCATTGGTCCCAACTCAAACGCTGAACACCCATTGTTCACTATGGACATTCACCGTATTTACTTAGAGCTTCTATATGTAAGGGAGAAATAGGTTCTTGTCTAACTCTGTGTTAGGATCAAGACCATTTCAAAGAATTTAGCTTCCGCTTTGGCTTACATTCATCGCGAAGGCAATGAACATCATGAGCAAAATTGTGAAAATGTTGATTGATATGATTATGTTTTACATAATCCACTAATCTACAATTGTGTGTTTATTGTGACCGTGATAGTAAATATTAAAATTGAATCACAAAATCCAATGTCACACAAATATTTTGGAAAGTCAGACGATGAAATCAGATTTTTAATTGGTTATCTAAAAATAACAAAGGATTTAAACTAAAACCCAAAATTGTTAATGTTATTGTAAACTCATAACCTAAAATTGTATACACACTTTTGATATACATACAAGGAACTTTAATGTGTATTTGAACCCCCCCCCCCCCCAATGCAAATGTTGCAGTGTGGGATGAACAAATATTTTATAACACTATGTTCCTTTATTAAACCATACTATCTTAGTCTCTAATTGAGACTCAAAGATATAATTGCATGAGTAAACTCAGATTTTGATATATGCTTTGCTAATTGATTATTAGAAACATAGAATAAAAACTGATTGCTGCAACTGTTGTAGGTGGTCCAGTGTTAATAATGATGGAGGTTGTGACTTAAAACTTTCAAAGATTGGTGAGCCACTCATTTAATTTCAACTTCAAAAACTCAGCAAGGTTCCACGAAATTTCAAGAATGGTGGAGCCTACAATGCTTTTAACATTCACATTTTTTTCTTGCAAAAACAACTTCCACTTGCTTTTGTTAAGCATCCTAAGTGTTGGTACTGGGTTTAGCACCCTTACCATAAAATTGATCCAAATCAATAATAGATATGTTAAATTCCAATTATCTCGACTCATAAAGATTAACACTAACTTACTCAGAACTCCAAAAAAAAAATTCTGTTCAGAAAAAAATTTGAAGGAAAATAAAATCTAAACTCAAAAAGAAAAAAATAAGTTATGCACCTCATCAAATTGATATAAATAAAGGACTATCCCTCATCATAAAACATCCAAAAATCTCTGAAAAATATTTAAGAGCTCAAATTCATTATTCTCTAAAATTCTTTTGTTAAGAAGACTTCCTAATTTTCCTCTTGTAATCGCCGATCTTAAACATCAATAAAACCAACACTTCTCTAAACCATAGTTATTTGTTTATTCTAACCCTAGATACAAAAATTGATGGCAATCTGTGGGAAATAGAGACTTTTTCATGCAAGAAACCCAAAACTCAACAACAAAAAACAAAAAATCAACATATCCAACCCGCCTCCTTGCAAGGAAATTTTCCTAAGGATTTAGATGAACCAGTTCACGATCAACATATTCATGGATTTTCCCCTAAAGTCAGCTTTCCATAGAATCCGACATCGCTTCAATCGGAGCTGTCTGACAGAAGTTATCGTCGTTTTACTGAAACAGACGCAATCTGTCTGAAATCCTAAAACGCAGATCCGCTGCTGTCTGATCAACCAACTTCAAGACCAGTTTCCCAGCGAAACACAAGGAACCACGAGATGATCTACATATCAACAGAAATCCCCAAGGCTTTACTTTCTATAGAGACCAACTTCGTCCCTATCGTCAAACTCATCCGAGCTATATCGCTACATATGTGCATCCACTAGTAGACTGTCCCAACACCATTGTTAAGATTTATGAAGAGAAGAAACAAAGACTACTCAAGTAAAATTAATCAGATCCTGAAAAAAAATGCTCGCCAAACCGAGCTACAAAAAACAAGCTTGCCAACCGAGTTAGGAGTAGACGTTCATCTACCGAGCTAAAAAGAGAGGACACTCTAAGTTAAAGAAGATCATCTCCAATCACTCATTGAGATAAGTATTATGTATGAATTATGCACAATTTACATGCTATTAAATTTCTGTTTCTATCTTCGCATGATTTTTGCACGACTACCGATCTACAGTTTTTGTGAACCGATTTTTGCACAAAACATGATTTCGTACGGATTTTCAACGAAAACCAATATGCTTTTATGTGAATCGACTTACGCATATCACTAATTTTTAACTATTTAAGTTTGCGCGGATTTTGTATACAACATGATTTCGCACAGAATAATCATTGCTAATTACGAATTTTTAGCATTGTAATTGCATTGATCTATGCTGCTTGCTCGTTTTCATTTATCATGCACGAAATTGTACATGCTTTCCAATCGATCTCATGTAGCTTGATGGAACCTTACTTTCAAAGTCTTATTGCATTATCATTATCATAATCATGCATCCAATGCTCTACCGTTTTTGTCAGTGAAGTTTGTTACATGCTAGTTTTCTCTAGTCAGCAATCAAGTACCCTATCAAGTCTGCATGTTGCAACACATCTGCACTACATAAACCGAGTTCGAACCTCGCACAAAGATAAAATCGTCACCTTGGCCAGGTGTTCGATTATTTTCTTCACGCATTCCATGCGAATACAACAACATACATCTTCTAAGCCGAGCCCAATCTCGGACTTAGAAAAGATAAAGTCGAGCTTATTCTCACATGAAGATCGGATAAGCCGAGTCCAGTCTCCCACCGTTAAATAACAAAGCCAAACCTTGTCTCGCATGAAGAACGGATAAGCCGAGCCTAGTCTCGTATCATGAACTGACAAAGCCAAGAACAGTCTCGCATGAAGGATGGATAATTCGAGCCTAGTCTCGCACGCAAATAAGTCATCCGAGACAAATAAGTCTACATCTCGCATAATCGGAGCCTGACTTTGACATATTAAATGGGAAGGTGTAAATCAAAATTTTAGTTTGTAAATCGACCTTTAGTTCGTGTACTAAAATCCCAATAAACAAAGTTGTCATACAAAAAGTCGACCTCAATGCTCGCAACCCAATCCGCCCAAAAGGTAAGTCAAGAGATGTCATGCACTTGGCCAATTTTAGTTCATGAAAACGATCTACACCTCGTATCAAGGAAACACCAAATCGATCTTTATCCCACAGAATAAGCTGAACTCATTTTTGCATGTAAGCCGATCTCAATCCCGCATTGTAAGCCAAACTTAGTTTTGCATCATAACCGATCTCAGGCCTCCAGAGTAAACCAAATCCAGTTTCGCATTGTAAGCCAACCTCGTAATCATCAAATCTAAACCGAGATTATTATTATATTATCAAGAAAACCAAGCTCAGTCTCACATTATCAAGTTGTCAAGCCGAGCTCAGTCTCGCATTAAATCTCAAAAGCAAAGATCTTCAAGACTACTTAACTCACAAGTCATCAAAATGGCATATCGCACTCGTGTCTTCGATGTCAAATAGCTAATCTCTTGAACATTGTTTCTTAATCGTATACTTAAACATGGCATGTCGAGCTGCAGATCGCACATAGTCTACAGTAATCAATCAAGTCTTTAAAGTCAAGCTCCACTTTGCATTAGTTTTCTAAAGTTAAGCTCTGCCTCACATTAGTTTTTTAAATTCAAGCTCTACCTCACATCAAGTCCCAAAGTCGAGCTCAACCTCGCATCAAGTCTTAAAGTTAACCCGATCTAAGCTCCGCAGAGTAAGCCGAACCTAGTTTTGCATCGTAACCTGATCTCAGTCACACATTTTAAGTCGAACCCATCTTTGCATCATAAGCCAACCTATCACTTACGGAAGCATAAGGCCGAGCTTAATCTTGCATTAAACAAGTCATTCTTGATTTACATCAAGTTAGTTCTCTTAGCTTTGCCAAACTCAAGTAAACAATTATTCGACGAACTGGGGGACTAATTGTTGGTATCGGGTTTAACATCCTTACCATAAACCCGATCTAAATAAAAAATAGACATGTTAAAGCCCATTTTAGAAATAGACATGTTAAAAAATAGACATCTTGGCCCATAAAGATCAACACCAAATTACTTGCAGAACTCCACAAAAAGGAAATCCTATTCAAAAAAGTAAAGCTTGCATGAAAAGGAAATCCAACTCAAAGAGAAAAAGGAAGTCGTGCACCTCCTCAAATCAATATAAATAAAAGACTACCCCCTTATCACAAAACATCCAAAAATCTCTGCAGAAAATCTAAGAGCTCTGATTCATTACTTTCTAAAGTATTTTTGTTAAGAGAAATCCTAATTTTCCTCTGGTAATCGCTGATCTTAAACATCAATAAAACAAACATTTCTCTAAACTTTACTTCTTTGTTTAATCTAACCCTAGATACAATACTAATTCAATGAAGTTAACGTTCTTTCTCAGTATATACAAAGCCTCTGTGTTAATTCTTCCACCAAACAGCTCTCTAAAATTTTTTGTTGGTCGTGATCTTCTCTCCACATTACTAATGGATTCTTCCTTTTTCCTTACGACCTTTTCTTATAGAATTTCTTAGTCACATTCATAAGGAGTTTCAAAGAAAAGGATTCACACCATTCAATGATAATGAGATCAGTAGAGGGGATTTCATCAGTCCTTAACTCATTATGGCCATTAGAGGAACTACGATTGAGGTCAATTTGAGTGTTAATAAATTCGATGAGAGTAATAACACAAATGTGTTTAGGGAAGAATTATAATAGACTCTCATAAGAATAATGTGATATTGTAAAATGCTTTATATAGAGGTAGAGTTAAACCTAATTTTCTAATTTAACGTAAAGATAAATATAACTAATATATTGAATGATAATGATAAATATCCTAATCTAAATATTGATGTTTATCTACAATATTCTGAATCTTCTAGATCCTTCTTGGGTCGATCTCGATTCGGTTTGGTCGATCTCACCTTTTTCCCAATACCCTCCGGCAAGCTCACACGTGGTAACACATGTGAGATTGGACAAATCTTCAAAGTCTTCAAAGTATCGGCGTTCTATCCGGCCGTCGGATCATCATCGACGTTTATACCCGATCGTAGGGTCATCTTCGTGGCGTTTATACCCCGCCATAGGGTCATCAACGACTTTTATACCCGGTCGTGGGGTTATTGGTTTGATGAAAAATACATATTTGTAGTCATGTATTTTCATCGTCTTTAAATCACAAGTCTGGATCATTCTTCGAACATCTTGTTCATGAAGAAACTTGTGTCATCGTGAATTCGTCACCGGCAGATCATCATCGTATTCGTCGGAGTCGTCACTTTAGTATTATCTTCGTGGTCTTCATCTTGTTCGTAGTATAGATGAATCCACATGAAGAATGGTAAGAAAATGAAGAAGAAAAACCAGAAATCAATGAAATGTGTTTGATTTTTTGACAGAAATAGGAGTGAAGAGGAAAAGAAGAAGAACTAGTGGAATTTTTTTTTTTTAGTGCGAAAAATAACGAAACCATAATCCACAGAAGTTGGATCTATGGCTCTGATACCATGATAAATTCGATGAGAGTAATAACACAAATGTGTTTAGGGAAAAATTATAATAGACTCTCATAAGAATAATGTGATATTGTACAATGTTTTATATAGAGGCAGAGTTAAACCTAATTTCCTAATTTAACATAAAGATAAATATAACTAATATATTGAATGATAATGGTAAATATCCTAATCTAAATATTAATATTTATCTACAATATTCTGAATCTTCTAGATCCTTCTTGGGTCGATCTCACCTTTCTCCCAATAAGTGTCTTAATGGAGAATATCAAAGCTTTCATGTATACAATACCAGCTTGTTCCGATGACTCCAGTTTGAAACTGCACTTACATAAGCAGTTTATGTCTCAAATAATCAACCAGAAGGATATAGAAATTCCTCTGTTAGGAGTTGCACATGAAAATTTAAAATACAAGAGTGTGCTTGTCGTTCTTGATGATGTGGATCGGTCAGTTCAGTTAGATGCCATGTCAAAGGAAACTTGGTGGTTTGGTCGTGGTAGTCGGATTATCATCACCACGCAAGATATAAGAATTTTGAGGGCTCATCGAATCAAAGATATTTACAAAGTGAATTTTCCAGAAACAAATCTCTTCAATTCTTTTGTATGTCTGGTTTTGGTCAAAAGTCCCCTAAATATGGTTTCGAGGAGCTTCCCTTGGAAGTAACACAAATTTCTGGTAAACTCCTTTTCGGTCTAAGAGTTATGGGTTCTTATTTTAAAGGAATTTCCAAGCAGGAGTGAGCAGAGGCACTGCCAAGGTTAAGGACTCACCTTGACTCACATATCCTAAATATTTTAAAGTTCAGTTACGACGTCTTAGATGACGAAGAAAAAGATTTATCTCTTCATATAGCTTTTTTTAGAGGTTGTAGCATTGATCATATATTGAAAAAGACACTTGGAAATAATTTTTAAAATATGAGGCACGGAATTCATGGTTTAGCTTAGAAATCTCTTATATCTATCGGCATGAAGTATATAAAGATGCATAATCTGCTAGAACAACTAGCTATAGAAATTTTTTGTAAACAATCAATTCATGAGCCTGGTCTCCGTCAATTTTTGGTTGATGCTAAAGATATTTGTGAAGTACTCACTAATGATACAGTAAGTTTTGACATTTTTATTAACGATATACATCCCTGATTGATAGGGATTTTGATTCTTCTCAGTCACTTAACATTTATGTGTATAATATCTCCATTACCTTATGTGGTTAGAGAGTTTGTGTATATATTTGTAACTATGATCATTTAATAGAAATATCACATTCTAAGTCCTTATATGGTAGCAGAGCAAGGTTTACCTTAAACCTAAAAAAAGTTTTTCTTTCCCCCGCTGCAGTTTCTTTCTTCACCCCTGAGCATAATAGTCTATCTGAATGTTGTTATCGACATATTATCGAGACTGGTCTGTCTTTTTTGACTTATGCTTCGATTCCGACCACCTATTGGTCCTATGCCTTATCCACTACGGTTTTTCTAATCAACCGTATGCCAACTCATATCCTTTCTTTTCAATCTCCCTTCCAAAAACTCTTCCAAACCAACCTGAATTACCATCGCCTAAAATTTTTTGGTTTGCTCTTTTTTCCTCGGCTTAGACCCTACACTCATCACAAGTTAGAACCTAGGTCAGCTCCGTGTATTTTTCTTAGTTATTCGTTGACTCAATCATCATACTTGTGCCGAGAACCAACTTCTCATCGTGTTTTCACTTCTCGAGTTCTCGTCAAGTATGTTTTGTTGAAAATACCTTTCTGTTCCATTCTCTATCCTCACCTCATTCATCTTCTTCCTCAGATTTTTTTGGTCTCCACCAAACTCCTCAGTTTTTTTGATCTTAGTCCCTCATTGGGTCTTGTCGCCTGCTCCACCTCCAAGCCTAGCTCCTTCTCTTTCGATAAATGATGCTGGTCGAGCTTCACCGTCATCGTCTCCAGCCTCAGTCTCCCCACCGATACAAACTCCTTTGTCTCACTCCATTACTTCTCCCCCTTGTCAGATATGGATTCTAACCCATCTCCAGTTCATGGTCTATCAGAGATTCACGAGACCTCTACAGCTCAACAACAAGAGTCAATATCTGCAGATCGAGCATAAGCTAATGATTGATCTAACCATGATGCCTCCTCTACATCAAATGCTCAGTAAGCCCTCGTGCAACCTTAGTTAGCTCTAAAACGTTAAGACAATCCACCACAGAATCTACATCTGATGGAGACCCGTTCCAAGTCTGGAATTACCAAACCCATCACCAAATATAGGTATGTCACCTCCCTTGTTTCTTCTTCATATGTTATTCCCAAAACTGTAGCTCAGGCACTCAAGGATCCAAGGTGTCGAAAAGCGATGTGTGATGAGATTGATGCCCAGCTCCGTAACTACACATGGTCTTTGAAACCCCCCTTTTTGACTCACAATGTAGTAGGCTCCAAATGGGGTTTTACGATCAATTATCGGGCATATGGTTATGTGGATCGGTTTAAAGCACAGCTTGTGGCAAAAGGGTATGACCAGCAACAAGGGCTTGACTATGAAGAAACTTTTAGCCATTTATTAAGTCGACAACAATTCGGCTTGTCCTCGGCATTGCAGTTACGCGGAACTAGCCCTTATGCCAACTAGACGTCAATAATGCATTTTTACAAAGAGATTATCAGAAGATGTTTACATGTCCCAACCGCCATGTTTTCATGCTTTAGATCACCTGGATTATGTTTATCATTTGCATAAGGAGATATATGGTCTGAAGAAAGCCTCACGTGCATGGTACTCCAAACTTTGTAACTATTTTACGTCAATTGGTTTTGTGAATTTTTTGGCGGATACCTCGTTATTTATACTCAAGCAGGGCTCCGAGTTTGTTTTCATGTTGATTTATGTCGTTACGGGAACCAACTCTGCTCTTCTCCAAGCCACTATTGATTCTTTAGCCGCAAGGTTCTCCTTAAAAGATCTAGGCAATTTGTCATATTTTTTAGGCATTGAAGCTGCTCGTACAGCTTTGGGGTTACATCTAACATAACGTCATTACATTCTGGATCTTCTCACTCGTGCCAACATGCTTATGGAAAAATCAGTCTCCACTTCAATGGCCACCTCTCCGAAACTTCTTTTACGCTCCAAATCTCCGTTGAAAGATCCAACCGAATATAGAAGCATTGTAGGCAGTCTCCAATACCTATCGTTTACAAGGCCTGACATTTCTTATTGTGTGAATTGTCTGTCACAGTTTATGCACACTCCTACGGATGCTCATCTTCAAGCCGCCAAGCGTGTATTACGCTATCTCGCCGGAACTGTAACACATGGTATTTATCTCCACCGTGATAGTCTCATATCCTTACAAGCTTTTTCGGATGCAGATTGTACACGCAATATAAATGACTATACCTCGACAAATGCTTATATTGTTTACTTGGGTCAACATCCTATTTTTTGATCGTCGAAGAAGCAGGAGAATGTGGCCCGATCATTAACAGAGGTGGAATATAGAGCAGTTTCCAATGCATCCTCGGAGATACGACGGATTCACTCATTACTCACGGACTTGGTATTCAATTGTCTCAGCTACCAATCATTTACTGTGATAATGTCGGAGCTACTTATCTCTGTGAAAATCCGATCTTCAAGCATGTAGGACTGGATTACCACTTCATTTGAAACCAAGTCTAAGTCGGTGCTCTTCGTGTCTCTCATATCTCCACCAAAGATCAGTTGGTGGACGTCCTCACTAAACCACTGTCTCGAGCTTCATTCAATGAACTCACGTTCAAGATTGGAGTCGCTAAGGTCCCCCATTTTGAGGGGCGTATTAATGATATACATCCCTGATTGATAGGGATTTTGATTATTCTCAATCATTTAACATTTATGTACATAATATTTCTATTATCTTATGTGGTTAGAGAGTTTGTGTATATATTTGTAACTATGAACATTTAATCGAATTATCACATTCTAAATCCTTATAATTTTTTTCCTTCATTGTCTTATTCCTTGTACAAATTGAATTCATTTCACAACTTACCATCTTTACTCTTCTTTCTTTGTCCTGAATTTTTCAGGGTAGTATAAGTGTTTTAGGCATACGACTTAAACTATTTGAGATCGAGACAGAATTAGATGCAAGTGAAAGGGCTTTTGAAGGAATGTATAATCTTCAATTCTTGAGTATTGTGGTGCCGTTCGTGGCGAACACACCTCTAGATTATCTCCTCATAGAAAAAGATTGCACTTCAGGTGAGGTCTGAACTATCTACCGAGAAAACTTAGAATACTACATTGGGAAGATTTTCAAATAACAAGTTTCCCCTCTGAGTTTCATTCGGAGTTCCTTGTCTAACTATATATGCCACACAGCATGCTCGAGAAGTTGTGGGAAGGAATTCATGTAAGTGCTTGTTATTTACTTACTCATCTCGAATTATTATATTTCAATTTTTATTATAGATGGATTATTTGTTTTTTTGTACAATGTTTTAGCTTCTAAACTTGTAATTGTTTGTTTTTCAGCCGATTAGAAATCTCAGGTGGTTAAATTTGGAATATTCTGAAAATTTGAAGGAGCTTCCTGATCTCTCAACAACCACTAATCTCCAAAAGTTGCATCTTCAATGCTGCTCAAGTCTGTTGGAGCTCCCCTACTCCATCGGAAATGCAACTAGTCTCAAGGAATTGTATCTTAGTGATTGCACAAGTCTGAAGGAGCTCCCCTCCTCTATCAGAAATGCCTCTAATCTCAAAGATTTGATTCTCAGTGGATGCTCAAGTTTAGTGAATGTTACAGGAATAAAGTAGCAGAGGAAGTGTGGTTTGAGAGTTAAGTAGCAGATATTAAGTGTGGGAAAGACTCTGAAGGAAGCAGAAGGTTTGGAGTTAGAATGAAGTAACGGCTTAACACGTGGATGGCAGAGATTAAAAGAGGAGAGAGAGTCTGTTAGAAGGTTGTTTAAGAGTGACGAACTTGCTGTACCTCAATTCATTCATAAAAAATCTTGGTAGCTTGTAATTTCTTTCTCTAAGCTCGTATACAACTTGTATTACGAATTCTGGGTTGATTTCTTCGTTTCTGGTTGTTTCTCATTGTAATTGGAGCATCTGGGGTGAGGAATTGGATTTGTGTTTTCATTAACATTGATTCAATCGATCGATTTATCCAAAAATTGAGTTTCACGACATCAAAGGTATCAGAGCTCAACGATTCTCGGAAATTTTGCAGGATTAACAATGGCGGAGACAAGATCTAGAGCGTTGAAAGAATCCGTAGTTCGAGAAACGGAGGAATTGGTAGAATCTCGAATTGAGCAATTCATTTCAAGAACAGAAGCTTTAGAAGGTCTGGTGGCAGATCAAAATAAGAAAATAGATGAGAATATGGCGGAAATGTTTGCTTCGATCCGAAGAATAACAACTATCAATTCGTCACCAAGCGATAATCCCACAGGAAAAGGATCGATGTATCCGGAAACAGCGGTGAAAATCAAAATTCAGGTAAAAATCACAGCTATAATAATCAACATAACTACTCTGGATTGACTAGATTGGGAAAAGTGGATTTTCCAAGATTTAATGGAGATGGAATCAAAGAATGGCTGTTCAAAGTAGAGGAGTTCTTTTCAATTGACTGTACACCAGCAGAATATAAAGTGAAAATGGCATCGATACACTTTGATGGTAGTGCTGCGGTTTGGCATCAGTCCATGGTACAGTCTTCGTGTGGTAGCAATTTGTTATTTGAATGGTCATACTATAAAACGATGTTGAAGGAGAGATTCGAAGACGTTTGTGATGATCCGATTGCGGAGTTAAAAGAACTGCGTGAGATGGAAGGCATTATAGCTTACCATGAGAAGTTTGAACTCATCAAAACTAGAGTGAATTTATCAGAGGAGTACTTAGTGAGTGTTTATTTGGCTGGATTGAAGAATGATACTCATATGCATATAAGGATGTTCCAGCCGCAAACAATAAGACAATGCTTGGTGTTGGGCAGATTATACGAAAAAGCACATCCTAAGAAACCAATGAGTAGTACTTGGACGTCACAGAAAGTGTCGAACTCTTGGAATCAGAACAAGGGAATATTGCAGTATAAAAGAGAACCAGAATAGAAGTTAACCGTGCCAAATATAACCAGTTTCAACAAGAATCAGGTAGCATTACCAAGGAAGTTTTTGTCGAATGAGGAAATGAGCGAAAGGAGAGCTAAAGGGTTGTGCTATTTTTGTGATGAAAAATACTCTCCAGAGCATTACCTTAAACACAAGAAAACACAGCTATACATGTTGGAAGTGGAAGATGAGGAAGAACTGGAAGTAAGTGATGATCAGTTAGAAGAACAGGAAGCTAGAATCCTGCCACAAATTTCAGTGAATGCGGTTTCAGGCATTTCAGATTATCGAACCATGAGAGTAAAAGGAAGGTGTGGGAAGAAGATGGTTTTCATCCTTATTGACTCAGGATCCACACACAATTTTATGGATGTAGAGATTACCAAGAAAATAGGATGTATGGCAAAACAGGCTGGCTTAACTAAAGTGGTTGTAGCAGATGGTAGGAATTTGGAAGTCAGAGGCAAGGTAGAGCAGTTTAAATGGCAAATGCAGACAACCATATTCAAAGCTGATTTTATGCTGATTCCATTGGGAGGATGTGACATGGTACTAGGCTGTCAATGGCTAGAAACATTGGGTCCTATAACTTGGGATTTCAAGAGGTTAGAGATGAAATTCCTCTACAACAAACAGAAAATAATGTTGAATGGAATGAAACAAGGATCAGTTAGAGAAGTGAAAGCCAGCCGAATAAATAAGAAACAGGAAATGCAGGTTCAAATATCCATGTTGTGTTTACAAGAAAAGTCTCCAGATTACAACATGGAACTATATTCCTTGGAAACAGAAAACGAAAAAACAGAGGATATACCAGAGTTAGAACATTTGTTGCAAACTTTCGAGGATATCTTTGCTGAACCAACAGACCTTCCTCCATTTAGAGAACACCACAACCACAAAATAAATGTTAAGGAAGGGTCTGATCCGATTAATCAAAGGCCATACAGGTACACATTGTATCAAAAAAATGAGATTGACAAGATTGTTGAAGAAATGTTGACAAATGGTACAATTCAGAACAGTTCAAGTCCATATGCCTCGCCTGTGGTTTTAGTAAAAAAGAAGGATGGCACATGGAGGTTATGTGTAGATTACAGAGGCTTAAATGGACTAACTATAAAGGATAGGTTTCCCATTCCGTTGATAGAAGACTTAATGGATGAGTTGGGAGGTTCAAAGATATATTCAAAGATAGACTCACGAGCTGGTTATCATCAAGTGCGGATGGAACCGGGAGATATACACAAAACTGCATTTAAAACGCATAGCGGGCATTTCGAATATTTGGTGATGCCTTTTGGGCTTACTAACGTGCCAGCAATGTTCCAGAACTTGATGAATTCACTCTTTAAAAAGTTCTTGAGGAAGTTTGTGCTGATTTTTTTTATGATATACTTATCTACAGCACCACTCAAGAACAACATTTGGTGCATTTGAAACAGGTCTTTGAAGTGATGAGAATGAACAGACTATTTGCAAAACGAAGCAAATGCGCTTTTGTAGTGGTGAAAGTGGAATATTTAGGCCATTACATTGAGGCAAGTGGCATATCCACAGACCCTAATAAGATAAAAGCTGTTATGGAATGGAGTAAACCAGAAAATTCAAAGCAGCTGAGAGGATTTCTTGGTCTCGCTGGATATTATAGAAGGTTTATACAGAACTTTGGTATCATTGCTAGACCTCTTACAGCTTTAACAAAGAAGGACTCATTCTTATGGTCTGAGGAAGCCCAAGATGCATTTCAAACATTAAAGAAGGCGTTATGTGAGGCTTCGGTATTGGCTTTACCCAGATTTGATAAAATGTTTGTGGTGGAAACGGATGCTTGCACACAGGGGATTGGTGCAGTACTGATGCAGGAGGGTCACCCACTAGCTTATATAAGCAGGCATTTAAAAGGGAAACAGTTACATCTCTCTATTTACGAGAAAGAGCTGCTAGCAGTAGTATTCGCGGTGCAAAAGTGGAGGCATTACTTACTGCCTAATCACTTCCTTATCAAAACAGATCAGAGAAGTTTGAAATACCTGCTGGAACAACGATTAAACACTCCTCTACAGCAACAGTAGTTGCCAAAGCTTCTTGAATTTGATTACGAAATACAGTATAAACAGGGCAAGGACAATGTGGCAGCAGATGCATTGTCACGAGTAGAAGGAGTTGATGTTCTGCATATGGCAATGTCTGTCTTAGACTGTGACCTTATTAAACAAATAAAAGACCATTACGAAGTGGATCTGCAGGTGAAGGAAATAATTGACAACATTAAGAAAAAGACTGGTGCGAAAAAGCATTACTCATGGGACCAAAATGTTCTGCGAAGAAAAAGCAAAATTGTGGTTCCAATGAATGTAGAAGTACGGAATAATATACTTCAGTGGCTGCACTGTTCGGGAGTAGGAGGACATTCAGGCAAGGACGTTACAATTCAGCGAGTGAAAGGGTTGTTTTATTGGAAGGGAATGTCCAAGGACATACAAAGATATATAAGAAGCTGCAACGTCTGCCAGCAATGTAAATATGAATCTGTGGTATATCCGGGGCTACTACAACCTCTGCCTATCCCTGAGACGGTATGGTCTAACTTGTCAATGGATTTTATTGATTTTTATTGATGGCCTCCCCGACTCTTTTGGTAAAACCGTGATATTTGTCGTGGTGGATCGTTTGAGCAAAGCTGCACACTTCATGGCATTATCACACCCTTACACAGCATTATCAGTGGCCCAGGCTTTTTTGGATAATGTTTATAAACTGCACGGTTTCCCACAGACTATTGTAAGTGACAGGGATACAGTTTTCTTGAGTGAGTTTTGGAAGGAGTTATTTAGCCTCCAAGGTGTATCTTTGAACTTTTCTAGCGCATATCACCCATAGAGCGATGGCCAAACAGAAGTGGTGAACAGAGGACTGGAGACATACTTGAGATGCATGTGTAGTGACCGTCCTTATCTCTGGAGCAAATGGTTACCACTCGCAGAATGGTGGTATAACACAAGCTTTCATTCCGCGATACAAATGACACCGTTTGAAGCTGTTTATGGACAGCAACCTCCGGTTCACTTACCTTACCTGCCAGGAGAGAGCAAGGTCGCAGTGGTGGCTCGTACGTTACAGGAAAGAGAGCATATGTTATTGGTTCTCAAGTTTCATTTGTCTCGAGCTCAGCATCGAATGGAACAGTTTGCAAACCAACACAGGACTGAAAGGAGCTTTGAAGTGGGCGATTACGTATATGTGAAGTTACAGCCCTATCGGCACAAGTCTGTAGTGCTGCGATCTAATCAGAAACTCAGTCAGAAATACTATGGTCCATACAAAATCATTGAAAAATGTGGAGCAGTAGCTTACAAACTGGAATTACCAAGGACTTCTTTGATCCATCCGGTGTTTTACGTCTCTCAGTTAAAAGTTTTGGTGGGTAATGTTCAGACATCAAATCAACTACCTACTGTGTTAGTTCTTACGGAAGGAGCCAGAGGAAGTGCTGGATCGGAAAATGGTTCAAAGACAAGGACAAGCGGCTACAATGGTTCTTATTAAATGGACTAATGAACCGATAGTGGAGGCAACTTGGGAGTATCTCTTTGAATTGCAGAGGCAGTTTCCAAATTTCGAAACTTGTGGGCAAGTTTCCTGAGGAGGGAAGCTTTGTTACAGGAATAAAGTAGCAGAGGAAGTGTGGTTTGAGAGTTAAGTAGCAGATATTAAAGTGTGGGAAAGACTCTGAAGGAAGCAGAAGGTTTGGAGTTAGAATGAAGTAACGGCTTGACACGTGGATGGCAGAGATTAAAAGAGGAGAGAGAGTCTGTTAGAAGGTTGTTTAAGAGTGACGAACTTGCTGTAGCTCAATTCATTCATGAAAAATCTTGGTAGCTTGTAATTTCTTTCTCTAAGCTCGTATACAACTTGTATTACGAATTCTGGGTTGATTTCTTCGTTTCTGGTTGTTTCTCATTGTAATTGGAGTATCTAGGGTGAGGAATTGGATTTGTGTTTTCATTAACATTGATTCAATCGATCGATTTATCCAAAAATTGAGTTTCACGACATCAGTGAATCTCCCCTCCACTATTGGAAACCTTTATAAGTTGCACAAGTTGTACTTGGCGAGATGCTCCATATTAAAAGTTCTTCCCATCAGCATCAATTTGGAATCTCTTTATGTACTCGATCTCACTGGTTGCTCATTGTTGAAATTATTCCTGGAGATTTCCACAAACATTAAATCTCTCAGGCTCCTTGGAACTGAAGTAGAAGAAGTGCCTTAATCATTCAAGTCTTGTTCTCGTCTTCAAGGCTTGGAAATGCCTTATAGTGAAAACCTCAAGAGATTCCCGCCTGCTCTTGACACCATCACTGTGCTGGACCTAAGCAATTTAGAAATACAAGAGATTGAGCGATGGATCAAAAACTTCTCTCAGCTTTATCGACTTGAGCTCAAGGGATGCAGAAAGCTGGTATCGGTGCCACAGCTTCCAGATACCCTATCATTCCTAAATGCTGGAAAATGCAAGTCTCTGGAGAGACTGGATTACTCCTATCAAAACCCAGAGATTTACCTCAACTTCGGTAACTGCTTCAAACTGAATCAAGAAGCGAGAGACCTCATCATCCAAACACCAACTAGTAAACATACGGTCTTACCCTGTGGAGAAGAAGTACCTGCCTTAGTGAGAGAGCTAATGGAGTCTCGGTAACAGTGAAGTTAAATGAGAGGCCTCTTCATACATTCTTGAGATTTAAGTCTTGCATCTTGCTGGTTAAAAAGGGTGAGCATTTTGACTGCAACACATGGACTAGAATTAGGTTCATAGAGATCAAACAGAATGGCCTCGTTGGTACGTGCAGAACAAACAAGGTTCCATGTCCTTTGTTAACAGAGCATTTGTACACATTCGAAATTGAAGCAGAGGTGACTTCCAGCAAGCTTGTCTTTGAGTTAAAATTCGACAGTGATGGATGGGAGATAAGAGAATGTGGTATACTCCAACTCTTGGAAGTCCGGCGTGACGGAGACTGTGAAAAAATTGGTACATAAGTGGAGATAGTTTGGGGCAGGTTGCAAGGTTTTTGGGACCAAAGGTTGTTGAAAGTCTAGTTTTTAGGGATTGATGAGAAGAAGCATCCATCAACGCTCCCTAGAACTTAAGTAAAAGTACCCTCTCTCTCGGCCCTTAACATATCTGTACATGCCTCTGTTTATAAGAGTAAAATATTTATGTAATTGAGCATTGAAGCAAATTTGGCTATGTGGTTTAAGCCTTTGTGTGCCTCTGCATCTGTGCAGATGTCTTTGTCGATGTGTTCTTATATTCACCAGAATCTTACTCTTTTTATTGTGCTATTGAAGAATATTATAAAGGTTTAGTTTAAGCTTTCATGGTTTTAGCAATTTAGAAGGCTGATGATAAGCCGTGGCCATTTCCTTTTAGATATCTTTGCAAAGTTTTGATACTTCCATCTTTTGCAAAAAACGACCAGTGGTAAGTTTCCCAAAGTAAAAGAAAATTTTTGATTGGTTTCATGTAAAAAAAATGTTGATTACTATGATTGTTTTGATATATTTAGGTGTTGGATGCTTTTGTGCATGGAGAGGGGGACTTGTTAAACAATTATCCTGAATTACAAGAAGCTCAGGTTTTAGTTTATTTCCATTCTAATGTTGGTTGAGTTCAACAAAGTTGAATGTTTGGGTCCACTTTTGGAAGCTACTTCGCCTGATGGTCACAGGACTGAAACCCTTCTGCAGGCTCAGTACGTGGACGATTGCAGTTGTTGTTCCATCAGTTAGCTCGATTTTCTCATAGTCTTGCTAATGACATTGTAAATGTTTACTCTGGGACTCAGACTGAAGGAATAGTATAAAATTAAGTTAAATGTTTGATATTTTGTGCCTGCTCTAGAGTCTTTGACCGTGATTGTGGTTGCCATTAACAAGATCAATAAGTCATAATGTTATCTTGCCTTGAATTTTAGCAATTACAGGTGATAGACTGCTACTGGAATCAACTGAACAATAAAATAGTGAAAAGGTTTAAGATGAACAAAAATTTGTTTAATCACGAAATTTAAATATAAATGTTCTTAGATTATTGTTATGGTGGAAGCATCCTTGATCCATTGGTTAAAAGTTGAAAGGCTTTTACACCAGGTCTGGAGCTCGATTCCCAGAAAGCACAGTATCTTGCAGATTAGCGGATGCAAAGTTTTTCAAAGGTTTCAGAATGTTGCAAATAGAGTCATCTGTCATGGTCTCGTATGTTGCTGGAAGAGCCGGTTTATCATAGGGATGTCGTACATGTAGAACTGTCTGTCGTAGATTTGAGTTTTGCAAAGAGCATATCTATCATGAAGATGTTGTACCTGCAAAATCGTCTGTCGAAGAAAATTTGCATCGTGGAATCGTTGTTTGAAGAAGTTATTCATCGTAATCGCATAGAGTGCAGCTAGTCGATTAGCATCATAATAGTGTTAGATAAATTATCTTAATAATGATGATGTGATAGAGAACAAAAAAAAGTTATTATTATGAATAAAAAACTAGTGAAATTATATTCGGGGGAATGTCAATAATGTCAATGTAGCAATAACAGTTTTCATGAATATCACTGGCTGCTGGCCATTATCAGTATTGTCACTATTCAATAGTCAGAATAACTAAATTTCCCTTGTTCAAGTTTTGGGGTTACAGCAAAAAACGTCAACCTAATCCTATTATAAAAAAAATCGCAGCTCGAACGCTTAACACCCAGTTCAGGACTAAAATTCACCACCAGAACATTGGCTCCCCGTATTTACTTAGAGCTTCTATATGCAAGGGAACAACACATTCTTATCTAACTCCATGTTAGGATCAAGACAATTTCAAAGAGCTCAGCTTCCGATATGGTGTACATTTTGTCAAGGCAATGAACATTTTGAGCAAAACCATGAAAATGTTGATTGATATGATTATGTTTTTACATGATCTACTAAGCTACATTTGCATAGTTATTATGACCGTGATATTAAATATTAAATTGAACTACAAAATCCATGTTACACAAAAAAAATTGAAAATCAAACGATAAAACATAGTTTTTGTTGGGTTTCTAAAAATAACCAAGGATTTAAACTAAAACCTAAAATTGTTAAATGTTACTGTAAACTCATAACCTAAAATTGTATAAATACTTATTGATATACATTACAAAGAACTCTAATGTTGTATTTGAAGTTGTAAGGCTTTTGCCTCGTTTCTAGTTGTGAACCTTCTTAGGACTGTTGCTCCTAGAAAAAGCTCTTCACGCTTTTGGATGCAACTTGTTTGTTGGCGTATAGGAAATTCAGATTCCATAAAAAAAAAATATATACAAAATTCTCTCCTTATCTCCCTTCTTCCCGTCTTCCTGAGCTAGAGATGTCGGCAGAGGGTTTCTCAGTTATATTCCGAAGGTGTAACCATTTGGATCCTTACATGTTTGATTTCTAAACAGACGAATATGATCATTTAAACAAACATAAGCAAAAATGCAAAAGTGAAGCACCAGAACAGATGAATAAAATAAGATTTGGACTTTCAGAAGTTGAAACGTTTGACTAGTCCAAGTCGGCAAAACACTACTTGAGCCCTTATTAGTGTGGTCTGGATTCATTTCAATTTCATGTTAATAGGTGATGATATCCCTTATGGGTCTCAATCACAAATCCGTGTTGTGTTTTTCTTTCAGAAGGAAACCAAAAAAAAAAGAGAGACAATATGAAGTGAATATGTCACTGACATTAACTCTTAAGATGAAGAACTAAGATAAGCCAATAAGTAAATTGATCGAAGATACAGTCTTTGAGGAATGACCAATTGGTGTATGAAGATTGTTTTAGCCACTTTCTGACTTCAACGTATTACTCAACCTGAAGATCAAGATGGCGAAAAAAGAAGAATATTAAAGATCAAACGTGCAAAGAAATGGTTTGATTTTGTCCATTGGGATTAAAGTTTGCTTTGTAGCACAAAAAATGATGTTGTGATGAAAAAAAATGAGCTTACCAGTCCAATCCCTCGAAAAGTCCCTCGCCTTTCACAGCACAAGTTTTGAAGATTGCCCATTGACGACTCTTTATTTTATGCAACTCCAAGGCTTCTGTGACAGCAGCATCATCGAGTGCACCAGGAAGATCCTGTTCAATCAATTTAAGGAAACTCAGACCAAAATTTCCAGATGAAACAGCCAACATTCTTCAGAAGAGCGAACATTTAGATACTACTAACCTGCTTGTTTGCAAATATCAAAACCACCGCACCTTTCAATTCCTCTTCCTACAGTTGAAAAGAGATTCAGAGTTAAATGCTGGCAGTGGAAAAGGTACACTCAAGTAAGGTTTGTTACATAAACAGAGTTTAAGATTAGATTGTAAGATCTATGGAGAGACGTGTTCACTTGAACCCTTCCATCGAGCACTAAGCTAGATACTTCAATTTTAGTGTCACCTATTAGAAGGCTATTTGAAAAGTTAAGAGTACTTGATAGAAGAGGAAACCAAAGCAGTTGTTTACCTCCAAAATTGCATGAAACTCTTCTTTCGCCACACCAATTCGATCGGTATCACTCGAGTCAACAACATAGATCACTGCTTGTGTATTTGGGAAATAGCATCGCCAGTATGGCCTGTCACAATAACCATTAGAAAGTTGGAAAAAAAAAAACACAAACAGTATAATCTTGATGGAGCCACTTCTGTTCTTCATGCCTTCACAGTACATACAATTTTAATCGTTTCTAGAAATGAAGAAAAGAGGAGATTAAGCTACCTGATGCTCGTTTGTCCACCTGCCGCAGCAAAATTCTAGTTAATTCCACCGAACATGTAAAGTGAAAATAGCAATCATATGTAAGAATCTACTGAAAAAACATGATTATTGTACAAAAGATTCATTCTTTTTATGCATAAGAATCAACAACCTCCATAACAAGAGAAGTGTGGTACTTATCAAATCATCACCATCTCCGAACTACTTATCATTATGAAGAATATGTAATCTAGGGAGTCTAAATCAAAGAAATTATGGATCATGAGTTCATGTGATTCATCCATAGAACAACAATCAAACTAGTCAAATGTTTTATTGAAGATCTGCTAACATGAAGCCAGGCAACTTAATAAAGAAGACTAACGAACTAAGAGAATCTCAAACTGAATCCATCAGCAAAATCGTTTGATCTTCGATTAATCTAATGCTTCAAATTTCAACGTTTAATTCATTCAAAACACATTGATAGAAACCATACCTAAATCCCAGACCTGAAACTTTATATTATTGTACTGCACAGTCTCCACATTGAATCCAATAGCTGCAGATCAGATCAAAACCAAAAATTCCACAAAATAACAATAATCAAAATCAGAAATCGCACAAACTAGATCCAAAATCAAGATTAAATAGATACATACTTGGAATCGTGGAGACTACTTCTCCCATCTGAAGCCGATCTGAAAAACAAAACAAAAATCAACACAGCTAAAAACCAAATCAAATCGAAAACCCTAGTCACTGGTTAGCCAATCTATTGAACAAAATGTGAAAGATTGAGATAGTGAATTACAGAGGATTGTGGTTTTTCCAGCATTGTCGAGACCGAGGACAAGGATACGAGCTTCTTTGTTGCCAAACACGGAAGAGAACATCCGTGTGAATAAGATTCCCATCTTCTTCTTCTTCTTCTTTGTTTCGGATCAGATCAAACGATCTAAGAGAGATTCTTCTTCTTCTTCTTCTTCTTCTTTGTTTCGTATCAGATCAAACGATCTCAGAGAGATTCTTCTTCTCCTGGAACATTCAACATCTCGGAGATAGTGCACATACTAAATACAACTACGGAGTTTCTGCAAATATACCATTAAAATTTTTCTTTTTTCAAAATTAATTTTTATCTTTGTACAAATCAATATTAACAACTACTCAAAAGTTACATCGCTGATGTGTCCACATTACCTGTTATTTCTTCACTGTCGCATTTCTGTTTTTCTATCGCGAATTGGATTGAGATTGATTGAAACTTCAAAACATCTTAAATTCGTCGTTTCTGTGTGAAATTCTTTAATTTCTTTTAAACAACATCGTTTAGAGACTTCTACTTTCTTCTTAAATTCTTTAACCAATACACATTGAACTGATGCCGTTTAGAAGGTTCTACCTTCTTCTTCATTTACTTCTTTTCTCCTTTTCTTTCTCTGTTAGTCTCGATCTCTTCACTCCATCGCTTCACTCAAATTCGGATTCCAGAAATCAACAACTCCAACTTACTTATAGCTTCTTTCGTGAGTTTAGGTGAGTTAATAACTTTGTTGGGATTCACTTTCATACCCAAGATAATAATCGAAAATTTTGAATTTTGATTTGGTGAAGGTGTAAGCGACAGCCTTAGAAGTCGTGGGCCTAACAGAGATGGAGGAATACCAAGCAAATACAGATGTGGTGCAAAGCCTATGATCCAGATCGCGGATACATTGAAGAACCCGGGTCGACTATTTTATTGTTGTCTGTATGGCTCAAAAGAGGTAATGTAGACAATCAATTACATCAAAAAGATAGAGAATGTATCTTTGATGAGTTATGTTGTAATTTATTACAGAATAACACATATTTTTCAAATGGACCGATATATCCATGGTTGAAGAGATGGAAGAGGTGGAAATGGTTGTTGAGAAAGTTCAATTAGATGTGGGAAGCCTAGGGAAAGGTTTACATGATTTGGAAGCTCAGATGGATGTTGTAGCATGTGAAACACGCACTTGTAAAGTTATAGCAAATAGCTATGCAAACAAAATTGAAGTCGTCAAAGAACTTGTAGAAGTTTGTGAAAAAGAGATTGGAGATTTGAAATCTATGCTCAATTGTAGTGAGGAAGAGGTTCAAGAGTTACGTTGGTCCAAAAATGTGACTGTATGTGCTTTAGTTATGATTGTTGTATATTGGTCATTTGTGGGTGAGAGTTTGTTTGTGTCTTTGGGTGAGAGTTTATCTTTAAGTCTTTGGGTGAGAGTTTGTTTTTGTGTCTTTATGTCAAATTTAGTCATTGAGGCTTATAATGTCTTATAAGCTTGTATGAAACTCTCTTTGTAATGAATTAAAATCGTGTAGATTTTGGTAATTTGGTCACACAAACCATACAAATCAATTCCAACACCAAGACCATACAAATCAAGACCAAGGTACAAAAAGTTATAAACACAAAGTCATCAAAAGACATTTTCAAAGTACAAAAGACAAGTTCAATGTACAAAAGACATGTTCAAGGTACAAAAGCTCTACACAGGTACAAAAGACCAAGTTCAAAGTTGAGACAGATTTTGATGATTTCTCACGACGTCCGCGAGTTCAAATAGAGATAACACATGAGGTTGAGATGCGTCATAACCTCCACGATTAAATGATCCATGGGTAGATTCTCCACGAGTACATGTTCCATGAGTAGATGTTGCATGAGTATATGCTCCATGAGTCGCACATCCAGGATTCATAGGACCAAAACCTCCACGAGTACGTTTTGCAGCATGTTCAGTCTTCTTCTTCTCTCTGCTTTTGTATAGGGTGTTAGGTAAGATCGTGTTGTCTCTAAAATCGATTACAGGCCTTCCAATCTGAATATAGTCATCTCTTGTATATGGACTTGTGAAAATGTCATAACCTTCCTACAATATAAAATTGGAATGTTACAGAAACCTATATAATCCAACTAAGATTAACTATAGAAAATTAATTTAATTTTGGTAGATCAATAAATCCTCTATCATAGATGGTCTCTTTTGCATCAATAGGAGCTAGTGGAAGAGGCTGAGAAGATGATATGTGAATGTCCTCATTTTTTTGAGGTCTTCCTCTCTTTCTTTTTGGCAATGCAGATGACAAACTTGGGAGATCTTCTTCAGGAGGATGAGAGTGTGTTACCTCACTTGGAAGAGGTTGAGATGATGAGGCAACACCAACTGAACCCATGGCTGCCAACCACTATCAGGCTGAGTTGAGGAACCAGGTTCACTAGAACATCTTACCAGTTAAATGACTGAGTCTTGAATAGGCTGAGTAGAAGATGAAGCTTCAAGTGGTCTCACTTGTGGCCTACTAGGTGGCTTATTTGGAGGCATTGCTTTTGATGGATTCGAACATTTAAGTTTGTTGTGCCTTCCTCACCATAATTCCTGCAATGCTGAGATCATTACAAAAAACTCATTAATACAATACAAACCAAATTAAACAATATTTGTATATACATACCATTTTGATCCCTATTCTGCCCAATTTTCCTGGTTGTTTTGGTAGTTCTTTCTCACTCTTGTTTTTCTTTCTCTTCTTCCCTGGTGGTTTGCCTTCAGTACTCTTAAAAATAGTGGTAGTACCCTTTCACTAGTTGTCACTTTCCATAGATTCATCCCATTAACAGGTTCCAGACCTTTCCCATAGCATTGCCTTAGTGCCTCAGTTGAAAATTAATTTTTAATCAATGTCTTAGGATCTTGTTCAAAAATTTTATCTTGCATTAGTGCAGAACAAGTGTGACAGCAAGGTGTTCCACTAACTAGGTAAACTCTACAAGAACAACTGACTTCATTCCTAAGATTCGCTACATACCTATCAATATTTTTGTAAGTAACTTCATACTTACCAAATAAAGACATACAGTGATTGGCCTGGTCAATCTGATGAGCAACTAATGCAATAGTCCTAAGAGTATACTCAGTCTTTGTTTTCTCAGCTTCTAACTGTTTCTTGTCATTACCAGTCATGACTCTCCTTCTGATTTCCTCAAACATCTCAACAATGGGCTTAGTCCTACAAATCCTAATAGTTGCATTGAAAGACTCACCTAAGTTGTTTTTCACAGCATCACACTTTGAATATCCTATGAAAAAGCTCTACACAAAAAATAATTCTAACATTAGATTGGTACGGAAAATATCTAAACTAAATTGTATAAAATACTAATTATTGAAGCATTACCTAGACCATGGAGCGTGGACATTGATATTTAAGTCAGCATGTGCAACCGGGTCATTTTCTTGAAACTCTTTTATATTTCTATCAAATGCTAGTGGATAATAGGAATCTGATGCAGCCGAAAACATGTCTTGGAGCTTTTTTCTTGAGTGGTGCTTTTCCAACAAGCATGAACATGTCTTACACACTTCTTGTGTTTAGCATATGGCAACACAGCTCTAATTGATGCAATCAACCCTTTTTGCTGATCATTAGTTAGAGTCAAACCATTCCCACTTTCTACGAATAAATCCTCAACCAAATGTTTGAAAAACCCATATCCAAATGTCCACATCAACAATACCCCATGTTAGTGAGAATATTTGATCATTTGGATCCTACCACAAGCTACTAACAAATAACAGTCATTCTCCATTTCAGGAATGTCCTATCTATATGAATTATTCTCCTACAAGCCTCAATCCAACATTCTTTCATGCCATCAAAACAAGCATAAAATCTATGAAAATTTGATTTTCTCACCCCACATTCAATAGTAGATCCAGGATTTGATCTCTCCAACTCATAAACATAATCATCCAGCTTTGCAAATTGCTCTATTTGTTCTTTGTAAAATGTCTTCAAGCATCTGAGTCTTGTCCTCTTGCAGACTGTCCATGGGACATTGATGTTGCGTCAAAGAAGTTTGTTCTGGATTTGAGTAGTTGAGATGTATGGATTCTCTCTGAACTCTTCAATGTACAGATCAGCCAACCTTGCATTGGTAGGTAGAGACATTTTACCATACCATGTGCAGCTGTGTTCATCCACTTAAAAACCTGACAACTACTCTATTGGAGTTGTTGTTAATAGAAGCATATCCTTCATGGACAGTTCTTTTCAGCAAAAATTGCAAGAACTCGCCTACCATCTGTCTTTTATACTTTATATTCCTCTTCTTTTTGACTGAATACTTGTTGATTCCATTCTTAAAACTGTCAATGGTCTTATACTCTTGACCTACGGTAAATTCTTTGTACTTAGTATCATCCAACTTTGTCCTTCCTTCATCTGAATTATCACTGTAATAGTTCTCAACTTCAGCATGAACATTTTCCTCATTATCAGATGCTATTTCAGGATTATCACCAATAGTATCAGATCGTACTTCAGGATCATCATCATCATCATCATACAAAGTTATACCTCTAAACATTTGCATATCTATATACGGATCATCACTCCTAACCACATACAGTGTTAATGCACATGATCCTACCCAAGAATCAATAGCTGAAGATAATGTTTCATCATCTTCTATATCTTCTCTCTCAGTCTGACTAGGTGGAAACCAATTAAGCATCAACTCATATTATCTTCGTAACCTAAAATATCCTGGAGAAGCATCAATACCTTAGGTATCCCCCCCCCCAAATCCTTCACCCAAATGAGTTCCACACGCCTGAGCTTCTCCACCTAGGTAAGCTCCGTATCGACCCCAATAACCACTAGCTTGGAAAAACATATCAAAACTCATCTTCACTTTCTCACTTAGCTCAGTGCAACATCTACTTGAAACCTTCAAAGAGAAAATAAGAGATAAGAAGAGATTAGTTGATAATTAGTTCAATCCGAGTGGAAAAGTGTATGGATTGACAAAAATTAAACCCAGAATCCCCAGATCGTGATAGAGAAAGATAGAGATGAACAAACCCTCATTTTAGTCCCAAATCTATTATCACCCAAATGAAACCCTAAATCAATGACACAGTAAATAGTTTCACAGAGAAGGAGACAAATTTAAGTTTTTTTGAACCTTTAACAAGCTTAGTCGAACTCACGATAGAGAGAAAGAGATGCAACAATGACGAAATAGAGATGTATTGTATATATTGAGTGAGGAAATGAAAAGATTAAGAAAGATAGTTACTTAACTCGTCTTCTTGAAGCTCAACCCCAGAATCATGAAATCAAGAGAGAGATATGAAGAACAAACTCTAATTTTAGCCCCAAATTGGTTCTTCTAAGATAAATCCCTAATTCGTGATAAGAGACAAAGTTTCGTCATTTTGATTTCATAAACAACATGTTATTTTTCAAACATCGTGTTGTCTTTAAGATCCAAAACTACATCGTTTTAACCATTTTGTTAGTTTTCTGACAGCAGATAATGTGATCACGTCGACGATATGCAGAGGGATTATATAGAAAGTAACTTTCGAATTAGTAGGATTGATATACACAACTTTTGGATGAGAGTTATTTTGCAAAAAAAGAATCCATACCAAAACAACTAGAAAAACTACATAGACTAAAACTAAAAGATAGAAAAAAACAAACCAGACCGATGGTGGCTATTGAAGCCCAGACCACCGGTGGGAAGCAAGATCCAGGCGAAAAAAGCTAGAGAGAAAGGGGAGGTTTTCTGTTACTCTCTATCACGGTGAAACCTATTGAATCAAATATGTTCTTGAATCGTCTTTTTTTGGGGTAAAATTCTTGAATGGTTTTCTTAGACCACTCAAGCTAAAAACTTTCATATGGATAAACCAATTTTTGGTTTTAATTCGTTCTCCCAAACCCAAGAAATCTTTCAAATGAAACCTGCTTGACCATCAAATTATTCAAAGCCCAACAATTTTAGTCCCACTTAGATATATTTTGTTAAAATGTGAAGTAGTTATACCGATTTTAAATTTGTGACAACGGTTATAGATTAAACAAAGAAGAAAGGAATACCAAAAGTCCTCAACAAAGACTAAGATTACAACAAGGAGTAAAACACCTTAAAGGTAAGCACGCACCAGTAACTATCCATCAGTTTCTCAAAGAAGAAACACTGATTCCAAGCTGCGAAACTCAGACATTCCTGTGGTTACCACAGTTCCAAAGAACTCGAATCCCCATCCGAGGCCACCCGAGCGTGAAGCTTTAATCCAGGGGACCCAGTTGAACAATTCGGTAGCTTTGATCGTTATTCATCGGCTGTCATTCGATTTTATATAGTTAGGTTCAGCAGAAAAATCACTAACTAAACTAAACAAAACAAGACTCTAAATTGGCCAACTAAAAAGCACTTCTCTTCTTCTTTTTTTATAAGAAAGGCTTAAGAAGCAAAAGAAAAATAAAAGCACAAAAAATAACTCTGCTCTTTTTAACTATAAAAATGATAGTATGCCTTCTCTTTTTCTTTTTAATCATTTTTAACAAGAAATGCAAATATGATATCTATGTGCAGTTATCGTTAACAATAAAAAAAATAGTCTATCAGAAAATCACTTAAATTCACTAAAAATATGTACTTAAAAACTATAATTTAACATATTTATGTTAAAATTAAAACATAAAATAAATACAAAAACTATACTATTGATTGGGAATATTTTCAAAAATATTTCTTTCTAATCTAATTACGAATTTCCAAAAATGATTTCTAGTTAATTATGAATTTAAAGATGATTTATTTTATTAATATATTCATATTAATTTTTTGATATTTTGAAGATTTTGTTAATTTATACATTAAAAACAATTTGAATCATTACATAATCAATATAATAATTAAAAAATTTAGAATCTTTTTGGCACATATTGTGATTTGAACTGTTTTTTAAATGGACATAATTTCCTCAATTAATTAAAAAAGTAACTGTGATTCGAACGTCCCACATCGGCTAAATGTGTTTTAGTGGTGGTTCAAAACAAATTATAAATATGACTAAAAGAATCCAAATCTGGTTAAATGTTGATTTAATAAACATCAAAATTTAAAATATTTTATTCGGTTTAATGCAGTTCTTTAATTGAACTGTTTAATTATACTGGATATAATAAATTTTAATTTTTTAATAAGTTTTAAATATTATAAATAGATTTAAACTTTATAAAAACTATAAACTATTACTAATATACTTAAAATTTATTTAAAAATTAAAATATTATAAATATAAAATTTTAACTTTATCAAGGAGTATAATTTTTTAACTTATAAAGTTAAGATGTTATCAATTTTAATGTTAAAAAAGATTATATAGTTTTAAAAAAATAGATTAAGGAGTATATTGATCTGGTTTCGAAAAATCCAATATTTTATCATCCAAATTTGAATAAGAATTCGGATCTTCAAATATTTTAATTTTTACAATGGATCATGACGGGTCAGTGCAGATAAAGATGGATCATGATGGATCTCAGATCGATTTCTAATCATTGATAATAATTGATATATGACTAAACCAAATTATTATAAATATTTTTGAATAATAGGAAAATATACACATAACGCCATATTTAAATAAGGATCCGGATCCAATATTTTATCATCTAGATTTGAATCAGAGTTCATATCTTCAAATATTCTAATTTTTACAATAGGTTAAGAAGGGTCAGATCAAGACATATAAAGATGGATAATGACAGATTAAGGCAAATAAAGATGGGTCATGACGAATCTCGGATCGAATTTCTAATCATTGACAATAATTGATATATGACTTCATCAAACTGTTATAAATTTTTTGAATAGTATGAAAATATATACATAACATTACTTAACATTTACAATAAAATTATAACATAACACTGCACGCGCGTGCGGATCTCCAATTAAGTTTTTTTCTTAATTTTCAAACTCAACTTTCTATTATAAATTTATACCTATAAAATACCAAACTTATCCAACAAAAAACAAATTATGCATCAAACTATTTATAAAACTTAAAACATAATTTTATAATTATTATGCCAACTTTACAATTTTATATTATTTTAAAATTTATACAAACAAATTTCTATAAAGATTTTTCCACACGTGTGCTCAGTCAGAATATAGTAGTACAATAAGAAAAAAACCGCATCCTAATGATTAACAATTCAGTGAGGTTGATAGGAATTAAGCTAGAAGCTACAACAATCAAAACAGTCATATTTAAGCATATATGCCTCCATATGTGCCTCACATGGTAGTTGCATAAACTGAGACAAAACATATACCGAATAATTCAACTCAGGCCGAATATGAGTAAGATAAATAGACGTCCAAAAATTCGACGATACGGCTTCAGGTCCTTAAGCAGCGAACCATCATCAGTGGCCAAGTGATGATTCTGCTCAAGCGGTGTTAATGCCAGTTTGGCACCAAGATTACCACTATAAGAAATAATATATAAGGAATATTCACATTGAGACAAAAATATAACTTTCTAGGTCGCGACTAACTTCAATACTAAGAAAATATATTTTAACTTTCCCAACTCCTTCATCTAGAAACATCGACTTAAATAATCTTTGAATTTTTTAATCATGTAACCATTACTACCACAAATAATCAGATCATCGACATATATCAATACTCAAAGCTCCAAGCCCTTGCGTGTGTATGAAAACAAAGAATAGTCGGCGTACGACTGAAAAAACGCAAAATGAATTAAAGCTTCCGACAACTTCTTAAACCAACAACGCGAAGCTTGTTTGAGACCATTAAGAGACTTACAAAACCGACAAACCTTATTCGGATGCGTATGTCTAAAACCTAGAAAAACCTGCATATAAACCTTTTCTTCAAGATTACCATGGGGAAATGCATTATGCACATCCATCTGATATACTTCTCATTTACTAGCTGCAACAAGAAGAAGCAGAGTACGTACTGTGGTAAGCTTCACGACTAGAGAAAAAGTCTCATTATAATCATCACCTTCAATATGTTTATTGCCTTGAACCACAAGACGTGCCTTGTATCTTTTAATCGTACCATCCGTATTATACTTGATTTTAAAAACCCATTGACTTTCAATTGCAACTTTATTTGGTGGCAGCGTTACTAAATTCCAAGTCTTGTTTTCTTCCAGCACCACAACCACTTTTCCCATTGCATTATTCCAAACTTGCACCCGAACTACTTCTTTGAAATTTTAGGTTCAACTTCTTTTTCTGATAGCGGCCAAATAAACACGATGGGCTGGAGAAAACTGTCACTAGAAATATAATCTTGCAAAGGGTAAAAAGAAGTACCTTGGACCAAAGACGAGGTCTGAACGGAAGGATAGATAAAAGTGTGATGAGTGTACAAACCGTGTTCTACATACAAAATATGTTGTGAAGGCATCTACCAAGCTTCAGAGCTGGGGAAAGAACCAGCTCGCAGACCAGAGTAACACGCATAACTGGTGAACAAACCAGCTTGCGGACCGGAGAATCACCCAAAATTGGAGTGGTTTCGGCGCCCGGTGCTAAAGCGACATGTGAGACTTTGAAGATTGGTTTAGGAGCTAAAGGTTTTACTATCGGATTTTCATCCCCGATTAGATGTGTTTCAACAACTTGTTGTATCGATTCATTAGTATCGAAGCTCCCCTTGCTACTGACGGGACTGTTAGTAACCAGTCATTTTCAATCTCCATTACTGAAGTATTAAGTTTTGGAGGAGAATTCATATCGTGATATAGAAACTTGTCTTCACAAAAGACAACATCTCGAGAAACAATGAACTCATCTCACTCTAAGGAAAATACCTTCAAGCCCTTATTCCCAAACGGGTAGCCGACAAAAATACAAGACCTACTAAGTTCACTGAACTTATATTTATCTTGTGTCTGATAATGAGCATAACACGCTGAGCCGAAAACCTTCAACTGACTGTAATCAGGCTTGCAACAATGTCAAAATTCATAAGGCGACTTACCATTATGAATCAAAGTAGGCGTAAAATTGATTAAATGTGCAGTCGTTAAAACAACCTATCCCCAAAACTGTATGGGTAAGTCAGCTTGAAACAACAAAGCTCTCGAGACATTTAAAATATGTATGTCATTTCTTTCAACTCTTCAATTATGATGCGGAGTTGCGACACACAAAGTTTGATGAACTATGTTGTGTTCTTGAAAATACTTCGAAAGGCACATAAAATCTGTCTTATTATCATGGTCTTGACAGATTTTCTAAATTGTTATTCCGTATAAGCCAAAAATCAGTGAGCACACCACGTACCTCCTCCCACAAAGTACAAAACTGACTGTAATATATAAGTACGGTTTGCCCATTTTGTCGATATGCGGCTAGTTGAGCTTTAATTTGATGAAATCGAACATTGTTTCCCATAAAGAAATGTTGCTTCAATTCACTCCATAATTGATGAGCTTCATCGATGAAGGTGACTGTCGACTTCACCTTAGGTTCAATACCTGCGCAAATCCAACCCACTATCATGGAGTTCACATTTTACCAATTTTCAAATCCGAACCATCAACATAAGGTTTTGTATTGTTCTGTTGATGAAACCAGTTTTGTGTTTGGCTTGAAGAGCATTCAACATCTCTTTAGACCATTCATTATAATTTTCTCCGTTCAACAATATTGGAGAGATTAAAACTCTGGGATTACCGAAACTCGACAAAGCCTATGGCGGTGATGGAACAGCCACTCCAGCACCCACAGGCGGAGGATCATCGGACATGATGAAGAACTTTGCAAAAACTTCTTTTAACCTAAGAGATTTGTAATTAGAATTTTCAAAGAAAATATCAAAGAAATTTTTTAAGAATTTTGTTTGGTTTTAAGCTCTCATACCATGTGGAATTTGATATCGAACTGACTTGATTATATTGATTCACAAAAAGTTGTATTTATACGCAAAGCTCTCTACTCTTAGACCGACTTAGATCCTCCTCAAGCTACTAGGAATATATTTACTAGTATTTATTGTATTATAAACTTTGACTTTATCTAACTATATAACAACTTATCCCAATATATATAATTATATAAACGCATAAAATAAAATAATATTGTAACATGTGGGTTTTTTGGGCTTTTAAAATATGAATCATAAACTATTTCATAAGAATGCAGATTTGATGTAACCTGCGGATATTAACCTTAATTGATACTCTTATTTATATTCTGTTTTTTTAAAGAGTAAAATTTTACTTTTTTTCTTTCTAGCTAAAAGGCAGTTAATATTTTTTTATTAGTGAAAATAAACAGACTTCAGCTAAAAAAAGTCTTCCTTTTCCTTTTACTGTTATTTGTATATATGTTTGTGCGGCGCAAAGTTTAAGATGGTTATGAATTGAGGAAATAAATGCAATGAAAAAAAACGAAAGAAGGGATTGCTTCGGAACTTTCTTGCGGGAGACGCGGCAGCTCGGCGCCTCGAAAGACAGTTCGGCATTGTCAAATAAGTCAAAACAGAATCATTGTCTTTCGCTTTCCAATAATAACTCTATTTATGACACGTGTCCTATTTCCTTATGCAGCTCTTAGGTACAGAGAACAAACAGCTAATTATAAAATTCATTTGTTGCTTACTGATGGACGATAAATATTAAATTATAATTTTCAGTGGACTGTAGGTTGTTCATAGGGTTCTGTTCAAAAAAATTATCAATTTATAAATTTTTGTAAAAAACTTTTTTGTCTAAATTAATTTTACAATCTGCAAAGTCATTTACAATATTGAACTTCTGCATATCGTCGATGTTACCTTGTTACTTGTTAGAAAACTAATGATCTGATCAAAACGATGTCATTTTGAACTAAAAAATTACATGCTGTTTTATTTTATCTTGTAGTTTTTGTGTACCAAAAACAACATAATTTTTGAAATTTGATTATTAATTTTCATTTAATATATTTAAAAATTTTTAACTCTTCTTTTTCAATTGAACAAAAAATCTGAATTATGCCTTGGATTTGCTTATAATTCGCAGTCCGGATCGGAGAAGATCTTCACTGAAAAGGATCTCGAACGGAAAAAAAAAGAACGAAGACAAGGTTTGACTTCTTCTTCTTCTTTTTTTCCAGCCAGAATCTGAATAAGAGTTTCATGTTTAGAATTTGATTTGACTAAATGTGTTACAGAGAAGAGAAAAGGAACTGAAGAAGCAAAAAGCTTTGGAGAAAGCATAACTAGCACAACTTAACGTAAGTGTAACTTGACTTCTTTGTTCTTTTGCTTTTGAACAAGTTATTATCATCGATCATTACATGTTTCTTGTTGTAGCCAGACGCAGAGCAAGATGGAACTGAATCTTCTAAAAAGAGCAAAAAGAAGAGTGTTAAACGATATGATTCAGAAGAGAATCCTCAAGATTTTGTTGATCCTGAGACTCCTTTTGGTGAGAAGAAAAGACTATCTTCACTCATGGCTAAAGCATACAGTCCTGTAGCAGTAGAAAAATCGTAAGTTTCAAGAAGAATATGACCAATGAACACTGATTTGTTCCAATCTTTGATAATCTCTCTGTTCCATTGGTCAGATGGTATGAATGGTGGGAGCAATCTGGCTTTTTCAAGGCCGATGTTAAGAGTTCTAAACCAGCTTTTGTTATTGTAAGCTACGCCCCTAGTAGAATCTTCAAGATAATGTTCTACAGAGTTTCTTTAGTATTTTGTTAATTTCCATATTCCATTCTTGCAGATTCTGCCTCCTCCTAATGTTACTGGAATCTTGCATACTGGGCACGCACTAAAATCAGCCGTAGAGGTTTCGTTAGCATACTTCTTGGTCATTATGTTGTTTATTCCCTGAAAAAAGGATCGGTTTAATTATGATTTGATGATGCAGGACACAATTATTCGTTGGAAGAGAATGTCTGGTTTTAATGCTTTGTGGATTCCTGGAGTTGACCATGCTGGTATAGCTACACAGGTCTGCATGTTTGTAAAATTTATTGTATCCGATTCTTTCTCCTATAGTAATTTTATTAGGATATATGTCAAACTAGTCGTTACTAATACTACTCTGCTTGAATACACTTGTAGGTTGTGGTTGAGAAATACATCAAGTCTAAAAGAGGATTGAGTAGACATGATCTTGGCCGTGAAGAATTCATTAAAGAAGTGAGTTAAAACTTAAATTGCACTCATAAATTCTAAAGCTTCAAAATGAAATATGTTGTGCTCGTGTATGATTACGGATAGGTCTGGAAATGGAAGAACCATTCTGGTGGTATAATCATGTTACAACAACGACGTTTAGGTGCTTCTCTTGATTGGTCTCGGGAGGTAAAATTCTGTATCTCCTTGTCTGTATCTTCACCTGTTTTTGCTGAGCTAATCTATACACACAAGTGTTTCTATATGTAAATATGTAGTGCTTTACTATGGACGAGCTAAGATCAAAAGCTGTCACGGAGGCTTTTGTACAGTTATACAAAGAAGGGCTTATCTATAGGTATATGTTTTAAATCTTCAGTAAGCTACACGATTTGTGTTGTACTAACATGAAGGTAGTGATGTTACCTTCTCACAATAGAAAACAATGAAACTGAAATTTTGGAACATCAAAACTATTTCAAAAATCAAAATGCAGACTTTGTGATAGCGATTCACTCCAAAAAGTCAAAGAAACAAGATTTTCTTTATCATCAGATTATATCCTGCATTATCATCAGATTCAAGAAATCACATTCTACTACACAAAGCTGCCAAAAATCAAATCTTTTCTAAACCCAAAATATGGACGTACCCAAAGTAAGTCAATAGCCCAGCTTTCAGTATGAACAAGACTATGAACAATAACTTGCCTGCTCTGTAAGCTACCAGCTCTTCCCAGCTTCGACATCAAACTCGGAGACACCAGTTTCACCTACAGTTTTATCAAAAAGCCAATTCTCGTCTCAATCATTTCGCAAATAGATGAAGTTGAAGAAGAGATCGCAGGAGACGTTACGTTGGTGAGTCAAGCCGGTCTGTCCGCGACGGCGAGATCGACGGTGGGATCGTAAGGTTCGGCGATGGAACCTTGAAGCCATTTGACTGCAATTGAAAAAGAAGAGTTTTCGTTTTTTAAATATATTAAATAAAAATTAATAATTAAATTTAAAAAATCATGTTGTTTTTCGTTAACAAAATCTATAAGATAAAATAAAACAGCACGTAGGTTTTTAGTCCAAAACGACATCGTTTTGATCAGACCGTTAGTTTTCTAACAACAAGTAACGGGGTGACATCAACGATATGCGGAGGTCCAATATTACGGATAACTTTACAGGTTGTAGGATTAACTTGCACAAGGTTTTTGTTTAAAAAATTCATAGGTTGAACAAAACCTTTATTTATATGTAAAATAGTTCCAAAGGGGTTTATGGTTTTCTTTTTTTCACTTAACTGATCGAAGATTATAAGTTCAAAAAGCCATTATTATACCAAAAAGGAAAAGCAAAATTGTAAAAAAATAATAATTGAAGATAATGCAAACATAAGTTTTAAGTTTTAGACTTACAGTGTGGAAGTGCACTTCACTTCAAAATCTTTCTGCATTAATACAGTGAGAACATAAGAAAGTTTGGTCTTGTTGATTGGATATCATCAAATTAAAAGCAAATCCTTTAACAAAAATATATCATCAAATTAAAAGCAAAGCAGGCATATTGGGCAAGTAATCGAATAATCTTTTAATTTATACCATACAATATGTTTTAAATTCTTAATAAAAAAGGAATTAATTTTTTTCTTTTCATCTACAAAACTACAGCTCATACACATACACTCTCGAATCTAAATTTTGGTTATGACACGACGAATAATACAAATTACTAAAAGCTCCAGTAAAAAAAGAATTCGATGTTAAATTCATATATATATTATTTTCTGCTTTTCACTCTCAAGCTAAAATTTGACGTAAGGTAGTAACGATCTATCAATTCGATATAAAAGATCGTAATTGAGAGCTAAATAAGCAAAATGCTATGGCAAAGAAAATACATAAATGCAAGAAAAGTTATGAACGTAACACAAATACATATAGGAGAGTCAGGAGACACAATTCATAATGAAAAATAAAATAAAAACGATTATCTCTGAAAAAAATGTGGAGAATATATGTAAATAAAATCAGTGTAGGAATAATCACGTTTGCATTGAAGCATTGCAACTTGCAAGCTTTGTCTTGAATCTTGATGATCACTTGTGTTTGTGATACTATGACTAATTGCGTATAAAAAGAAATTTTCCCTGTCTGGGAATAGAAAATTACTAGCAAACATTCATTAATCATAACTCAAAATTTTCTCTCAGTAAAATTTACATTCCCGGGAAAACAAGAAGGAAAATCCCCCAAGAAGCCCAGCAAAAGAAAAACCTAAAAAAAAAAAAAAATTGAGAGAAAGAAAATAAAACGAAAACCTCAGTGACTCGTTGTTTCTTCATTTCCATGCTTTCTCTCCCTCTCTCATTTTCTCTTCTCCAGCACAACCACCATCCTCCTTCGTAATTACCATTTTACCCTCGTAACCACAAACACATTTGTTCGCCGCCGGCGTCGCCAGAAACCTCGGCAAGTCATCTCCGGCCATTATGACAAGGATCTTCTCCTCGTACGCCGTGTTCACCACCTTCACACCGGACCGACTCTCTTTCTCTTCGTCAACTCTTCCGCCGTTTCCTTCGCCGGAGTCATCACCGGAGGAAGAAAGCGCCAGTAAGAACAGGCGAGGATGAGTAAAGCGAAGGCTATCAGGCCTAACATCGCCGCAAGACCACCGAAAAGGTACGGCACCGGCGAGTGCTATGGCGATTCCGGCGGTCGTTGATCCCCGAATGATTCTGCTGACGTGGCATATCTCGATACATCTAACGATGTTGGTTCAATACTCATATGCCTTTTTAATGTTTCTCTCAGATTTTTTCTCTTCTTAATTTTCTTTTTATTTTATATTTTCTAACTTAATAGGAAGAGAAATAACTTTAAGCTGGAGGATGAATGAAACAATGGGTGCCATGAGTGAGGTGTTATATTTATAGGTAGGAAGTACCTGGAGGAAAAAGATAGCAAGTCACTCCGAATATTTAATTAATTACTTGAATTTAGTAAATTAAAGCCGTCTTTTTCATTTTGACAAGTGGTTATTATTTTTAGTTTTGCCGCATATATTTGCATCAATTTTTTATTTTTATTTTTATTATAATCTCGAAGCTCAAATCTAAACCGTAATTTTTGTAGGCACAGAATCAGCATTTACTCTGGGCACAATAAAACTAATTTCAAGTGCTAAACTACTAGTACATCTACTAGTACATCACACCTTTGATTAAAATATATTAGCATCATTGCATGCAATGCTAAACATTTTTTTGGTTTTAAGTTTACTATAGCAAATGTTTTAGTCGTTTAATAATGTCAAACTTACACGAGTATAATAAACACTTGTTAAGGTGATCTGTTAATTAAAAAGATAGCGGTCATTGGAAAAAATATATGTACAAGATAGGCGAACATTAACTACACCAATAGGCGAACGTTAACTTTTTTGTCATCTAAGAATATATTGCCGATAAAACATGTTACAATCATCATTCCCACAATAACTAATCCGGCACAACATAATGTCCCTTGAGTCTATAGAGAACTCAGAAACCTAAACTAAAACAAGACGCAGATGATAAAACCCGAGAAATACCAATACACATGTCCTGCAAAACATCTAACACTTCCAAAGAACTTTCGCAGCTAATTACCGTGGAAATTGTGCAAAACAAAACAACGATAACAGAGACCTCCTATAGTGAATCCATAGTACCACATCACTTGAGAGACCAAGGCTTCGTAATCCGACAAGATTTGCCCCATGTATAATACCTAAAACAAATCTTTCGGATGCGGCTAAGTCTGCAATGATTTTGAAACACTTCGTTAAAAACCTGATAAAAATAACATACATGATCCATTCTGAAATGTAGAGACAAGGAGCGAATACAAACCACACCGGAGAAGTCGAACCCAGCAAACTGAGTGAGGTAACAGATCAAAACCGGCGAGACTCCAAAAAGAACTCCAATGACGAAACGAAAGAGCTGCATGAACAAATGACCACGCAAAAAAAAAACGAAATTGGTGGATAATATTATTTTTCACAAATTAGGAAAAAAAAAATAGCACTTATCAGGTAAGGTCAATGTTACGAAAACAACTCAAGATCCTCCGATTCTCAGCTCACAAAGCTCTCAATCAGTCCAATTTAAACAAACAAGAACTAATCAAACAAGAAATCAAAGTATAAAGAAGAAGAAAGAGACATGAATTTGTTTATCTAGTTCAATCAATCGGTGTGATTAACTTATGGATGGGACCAGATTCAATCCGACAAATTCACTAAACAAAGAAGAATTCAGCTAAAGAAACAGAGCTTTACAACAATGGTGAAGATTCAGCTAGATTACTTTCTCTCTCTCACTCTTAACAACAGATAAGAAGTGATTAACACCTAACTAACCGAATAAGAAAATGTATAACGTTAATGACACTTAAGCTAAGCATCAGTCTTAAACCATTGAACTCTCTATCGCGACTAGATACTTCAGTTTCTTCTTCTTCTATCCGGTTAAAATCAAATCTTCAAACCAACATTAAACCATCTTCAAGTCATTCGGTTTAACGTCTGAATGTTGAATCACCAATGATTACCTTCAACACTCCACCTTGATTCAAATTCATTCCTCATCTTCAAGTGAATTTGCACTAAACATGGATTTAACCTCTGGCTGAAATGCTTATGCATTTACTTGAGCAACTTCAGAAACTCTAAGACTGCCTCAAATTTATGAACTGGAATGCTTTTGGTAAGCATATCTGCTGGATTTCTTGACGTGTGAATTTTCAAAACCCTACATCCCCTGACTCAGTCACATCTCTAATGAAAAAGAACTTAACAACAACATGCTTTGTCCTTTCATGAAATGCACTGTTCTTTGACAAGTAAATTGCAGATTGAGAATCACAACAGACTGATGAAGCCCCATTCTGTTTTATTCCCATGTCACCCAACAAGCCTATAATCCATAATGCCTCCTTCACAACTTCTGTCAAAGCAATAAACTATGCTTATGTGGTTGACAAAGTAACAATATGCTAAAAATTTGATTTCCAGCTGATAGTATTCCTTCCAACCGTAAAGCAATAACCACTAATTGACCTCCTCTTGTCGAGATCTGCAGCAAAATCTGAGTCACTGTAGCCTTGAACCTCCTTTCAAATAATGTTAGCAACCATTTAACAGCTTCCCAATGTAACTCTCCTGGACAACTCATAAATCGACTCACTAAACCAAGATCATATGCCACATCAGGTCTATTCCCAATCATAACATACATTATACTACCAACAACACTAGAGTATGGAATCTCCTCTGTATTAACACATTCACTATCATCCTTCACCATTGACAGTTTAAAATGTGCATTAATAGGGGTATTAACAACCTTAGATTCATTCATTCTAAACCTATGAATAACTCTATCTGCATATTTCTCCTATGATAAACACAAAGTACCATCCTTTCTATTTCTAACAATGTCAATGCCTAGAATACGACTAGCAACTCACATATCTTTCATTTCAAATTCCAGACTTAGAATATCTTTGATCTTATTGATTTTGACCAAGCTTTTAGCTGCCAGCAACATATCGTCGACATATATTAACAAGTATACAAACTCACTATCACTTACCTGTTTCACATAAACACATGGGTTATGATCACTGCTTTTAAACTCTTGATCCAACATAAATGAGTTAAAATTCTTGTTCCATTGCCTGAGAGCCTGTTTCAAACCATACAAGGATTTCTCTAGAAGACAAATCTGATATTTACATGGATTCACATTATATCCTTTAGGCTGCTCCATGTACAAAAATCTATCAAGATCACCATGCAAGAATGTCGTTTTGACATCTATTTGTTCAAACTCCATATCCGTATTCACTACTAATGACATAAGTATCCGAATGAATATATGTTTTACCATAGGTGTGAAAGCCTTTTGATAGTCTATACCCTCTCTTTGTGAGAAGCCCCTTATAACAAGTCTCGCTTTATATCTCTAAGGCTCAACTCCAAGAATGCCACTCTTCTTCTTATAAAGCCATCTACAACTTACCACCTTCTGATCAGCAAGCCTATTCACTACATCCCAAGTCTTGTTCTTAAGTAGTGAATCCATTTCTTCTGACATATCCCCCATTCCATTTATCCTAGTTCTTACTCTTTTTTACCTCATGAAAACAATTTGGCTCATCATGCACATCAATCTCTTTTGATGCCATCAAAGCAAAGGCAAATTGTGTATAATCTGAGAATTTTGCTAGTGGTTTTATTGACCTTCTTTCTCTATCTTTGGTCAATTGATAATTCTGCAAACTAGTTCATGCTGTAATTGTTTCCCCGGATTCAATAGCTTCTTCCTCGTAATCATTTGAGTTTACAGAAGCTCCACCTTCATCAGAAACATCTGCAGTCACCTTTAGTTTCTGTGATATGTCAGTTGTAATATTCTGTCTATTTCTCATCAACCAGCTTAGCTTCTTCATCAACACTCTTTAATTTCGTGTATACAACATTCTCATTGAAAATAAAATTTCTATTTATCACACATTTTTCTTCATCAAGTAACCAGATTTTATATCTTTTAATACCCTTAGGATAAAAAAATATCTTTTAAAGCTCTAGGCCTAAGCTTTCCCTGTTTTTGATGAACATAGGCTATACAACGAAATCTCCTAAGATGCGTATTACCAGGTTTCTTATTCAACCATAACTGTTCCGGCACATTATGATCAATAACAGAGGAAGGAGGACGATTTACCAGATAGGCTGCAGTTGATGCTACTTTTGCCCAAAATCTTTCTTCAAGACCTGACTCATCAAGCAAGCACCAGACCTTCTCCATCAAAGTCTTATTCATCCTTTTAGCCACGCCATTTTGCTAAGGTGTATATGTACATGTCCTATGTCTCGCAATATCATTTTTACTGCAAAACTCATTAAACCGAACATTACAAAATTCTAAACCATTATCACTTCTAAAAACTTTCAGTTTCTTGCCAATTTGATTTTCTACAAGTTTTTTTTTCCATTTATAGAACTTGTCAAATGTCTCATATTTGGTCTTAAGAAACATGAGCCATATTTTTCTTATCTTGTCATCAATTACAGATAGAAAATATTACTTACTAGAGATAGAAGGATGACATTTGAGGATGTAACCCAAAGCTTCCTTTGTACTATGTCTTCCCACACTAAAACTGAGCTTCTTTAAAATAACAATTATATTTAAATTATAACCAAAATCATTACTTTAAATTGTTTTAGCACTTTAATAGATAAAGCAAATATTTCCAACTTGGGATTTTTTCCCCAGGTGTTTTGTGGCGTACTTATACAATATATACAAGATAGTGTCATGCGCTCTGCAGCGCGGAGAAATGTCTGCTTAAATTTATCATTATTCATCCGTCAAACCACCAGGAACTGAAACCGGAAGCATCGTCACAGCCTTGTTTCCAGCCATTGTTGTTTGTAAAGCAATAGAATGAGCTACTGGTTTACCACGAGTAGGAGGAAGGAGCGAGGTACAATTTGGTATTAGGGAATTAATGTTGTTCAAATATGATCTAATTAATCAAATAGAAAACACAGAAGTGAGATCCAATTGAATCAATACCTCAAAAGAATTTGCTGATAATCCAATATTCTTCCGTGTCATGTACCTGAAAGAAAAAAAAACCCAAAATCAATTTATCAGATTATAGTCATATCATATGCTAAAAGTTTTTTTTAAAAATAGTATAGTATATGTGTGGTCGGAAAGTTATGAGGTTGAAGATGAAATTAGCAATCTGTTTATAGAGAGATAATGTTTTAGGGTTGCAGTTAAATTTTAAATTTGAATTGTTTTCAAAACACTAAAGAATTAAATATGAAAAATATTTGGTATACATGTTAGGATTTTGTTTTGAAAATAAATTAATTGTAAATAATTATATATATAACCGTAATTAGTGATAATGAATTTTGAATTTGAAACTAAAAGCTGAAGCGATTAAATTATGATTTCATATATTGAATATATCTTGATATATTTCAAACAAATAGATTTTGGAAACAATAAAATAGATTTAATTATTTTGAATAGATTTGATTTTTTAATTTTAATTTAAAATCAAATTGTATCAAATATTTTAATTTGTTAATATGAGTATAGATATATTAAGTAGTTTACAAAATCGGATAGAATTTAATTTATTAATTACAAAATTAACAATAATTATTATATAATTTTATAGTAGATTCTGTTTGTTTTTTTTATAAATTAGTTACTAATGATTATTTAAAAGATTATGTTTGGATTTTTAATAAAGTTTTTAAAATTAATTTAAAATTTTTGTTTATATTTATTAGGAGAGAGAAAATAAGTTTTATTTTTTAGAAACTAATAATTATTTAGAAGATTTATTTTTATTAATTTAAATAAGTTTTTATTATTTAAAATAATTATTGGATTTTTTTATTCAAAAATCGTTTTACAAATAATTTAATTATATATGTAACCGTAATTAGTGATAATAAATTTTGAATTTATAACTAAAAGCTGAAGCGATTAAATTATGATTTCATATATTGAATATATCTTTATATATTTCAAACAAATAGATTTTGGAAACAATAAAATAAATTTATTTATTTTGAATAGATTTAATTTTTTTATTTTAATTTAAAATCAAATCATATCAAATATTTTAATTTGTTAATATGAGTATAGATATATTAAATTGTTTACAAAATCGGATAAAAATTTAATTTAGTAATTACGAAATTAAAAATAATTATTATTCATAATTATTATATAATTTTTTAGTAGATTCTGTTTGGATTTTTATAAATTAGTTATTAATAATTATTTTAAAAATTCTGTTTGGATTTTTTAAAGAATTTTATTAAAATAATTTAAAATTTTCGTTTATATGTATTAGGAGAGGGAAATTTTTTTTATTTTTAGAAACTAATAATTATTTAAAATATTTTATTTTTATTAATTTAAATAAGTTTTTATTATTTAAAATAATTATTAAATTTTTTATTCAAAAATCGTTTTACAAATAATTTAATTGGCAAAAATTACGATGATTGTTATGATTTTATATGGAAATATTATATATTTTTCTTTTATATTTATTAGGAGAGAGAGAAAATAAGTTTTAAAAGATTCTGTTTGGATTTTTAATGAATTTTTTAAAATTAATTTAAAATTTTCGTTTATATTTATTAGGAGAGAGAAAATAAATTTAATTTTTAGAAACTAATAATTATTTAAAAGATTATGTTTGAGTTTTTTATTGGATTTTGGTTCCATAAAGTTTTGACTATTTTAACTTTCTATAGGTTGTTTGATTTAGTTTTAATTTTATAAAACTACAGTGGTATTTAATGTAATATAACACATGAAAGCTGGTTAAATTGTTTTTAGAATTGTTTAAATAATATAGTAGTAAATTCTTCTAGATAAAGAAAAACTTCGGACTCAAATTAGTGAATAAATTATTCTATTTCTTAATATAAGTAAACATATATATATACATATATATATATATGTATATTACTTTTAGACTTTTACAGAAAAATTAGTTTTGTGTTCTAATTAAAACTCAGGTTTTTCGATTGGTTGAGTTTTTTTTTCTTTTGATAAAAATTTGTTGGTTGTCTTGATGGTTGCTAGGCGTTCAGTCATCTTAAAGTATCGCAATATTATTTTGTATAGGGCAAAAAATAACAAAACCCCCAAATATTTCAAATATCAAAATAAATTACTGAATGTGTGAATTATAATATTTATGTATGACAACAAAAATGAAATAAAAAATGGTGAATGAAGAGAAGAAATTGAGAGCAGATTATAGAAAAAAGAGATTGGACTATAGACCTTTAAGACAAATTTAGTGAGCAGTATCTCTCTACCAACTAGATCACTGGAGTACATTTGACTTAGCAGTTATATTTCAGGAAAATAAAAACCTTCTCTAGTGATGAATTGCGGCTAAAACCCAATAATCGATGAAGTTGTTAATATGTTAATTGTTCCTAACATAAACATAAGTGTATTTTTTTTGTCGTTCAAACGCATGGCTAATACCTAAAACCTCTAGAAGACTAGAACATTGTTCATTTAGCAATTTCACATGCACACAAACTGACCAGCATAATTTACATCACAACATTTTCTGATCTCATTTTTTCCATACCAAGTCCTTCTCAACCCAAAGTTGACCTATATAGTATATACATCTGAAGAATTCCAAGTAATAAATCATGTAGGCTTGATTGGTTCTTCTGTATCTAATACTTTTGACTAGAGATATAACTTTTTGTCTCTTAAAATTTGGGTAAATCATAGGCAAGTCCATTTACAGAGGGCCTCGTAAAGGCAAAACTCAAAGGCAAGTCCATTTACAGAGGGCCTCGTAAAGGCAAAACTCAAAGGCAAGTCCATTGACAGAGGCCCTCATAAAGGCAGAACTCACGACAAAAATCTTCTAACCTTCGTTGATCCATGAAGAAATAAGATGTCGTCTGATATATGGTTTTTGGAGGTTAGACGACTCCAGTTTAGAAACTTTTGAAATTTGTGAAAACCGAGACAAGAAGACCATTCTCTTGGGATTACATTATCGACGGAAAAGTCTAGAAGTTCTTTGCTCAAAGTTAGAATAACTTCTTCAAACAACATAATTCATAAACATACATCAATTAGGATTATCTCGCTTTAATACTGACTGGTTTGATATGATCAAAATGACGTTCTCATTTTCAGAATAGCCTCTTTTATTTTCTCTATTAAATTTATTTCTTTGTTAATTATTCTGTTCTTATGTTAATTATTTTGTTCGAAATGGTAGATCATAGAAAATTTTCTTATGAAAATCATCGTACTCTGAACTGGCTCAGTAATTTGAACTTCTTATAGTCTTTTTGAGTCGAAAAAAGAGAAAGCTAAAAATATAATTAACAAAGATTTTTAAAATGCAAGGAAATATAACGAGTGTCGTTTAATGATGGAGATGGTTACAAGTTACTAGTTGTTGTTCCATTTATGTGAATATACGTAACCAACACTGCTGATTTGCCTCGTCCAAATTAGGCCACGAGGTTTGGCTTCCTCTGATTTATTATTTCTTTCCTAATTTGCTAACTCCATATTCCGAATAACTATGCGCATAAAAAATAAAATAGAGATGACATGTAAAGTTCGTTGTTGAATCAAATATACTTCTTCTATTTTTCTTAATTTATCTTTTTTTTTTTGTTGCAAATCTTAATTTATCTCTTATATATGGCTTTCATTACAAATTTGTAATACATTAAAAAGAGGATTTATGTCATGCTCTTGTATCAATCTATGAAAATTTTCACTTTCTCTTCATTTTAAAGATATTTCTCCGACAATCATTTAAAGGACTTAACAAAATATGATCAATGTAGTAAAGTAATTAAATGCAAATCACCAAAGAAACTTGCAGTTCGATATATATAACAAGGGTACAATTTTTGTCATGGACCATGAAAGACCAGTTGCATCTCTAATAACTTGGTTCGTATGATTTATTAAGATGTTGAACAACTATTACATGCCAGTACTAGTGTCTTTAGTTTTAAGTGTGTTCCGAGTCATTTTGAAATTTTTTACTAAGAAATTGATTATTACTCTTTCAATTTTTTTAAATGGTGTCTTAAGCGATATCTATACTATTAATTATCGATCAAATTTCTCATAGCCAATATTAAAACTGACATATTATTAGATTTTCTAAAATATATCTACACAATTATTAAATCTGATATTTTAGAAAATATATCTATCTAAAATCTTCTATATTTAAATAAACAATTACATGCAACAATTAAATTAGAGTTGCAGTACACGATTATCTTTAGAAATCAATATCTTTAACATTTAATATTTTTGAATTCAAAACCAAAAATTAATTCAAAAACCTTTCCAGCAAGATAAATAATACAGAAATTTTCGTAATAAGGTAAATATAATATTTTCTTTAAAAATCCCTAAATTGACACATTCTATCCAGTTTTGTATGTATATTTTGTGTTTCGTTTTCCATTTTCTTTTTATGTGCTTTCTATCCATTTCATTCTTATCTGCATTACTAATATATTTTATCTTTTTCTTTTCAGTTCAATTGAATATGTACTGCCGAAAATTCATCATTAATATATTCGCCGTCATTGCCCAAATTTTATTTTATTTCTGTAGCCCCATCCAGTTTCTTAGTTCCCTTTTAAGTAATTATCTAGCTGATGGTTCTACTCCTAGTCCCATGTTAAACCAAACCGAAGAAAACCGAATTTAGTACATTATGATTATGTGGATTTTTAGTGTCCCGACGTTGTGATTGTGTGGATTTGCGTGACTCTGTCATTTGTGGATGCTGAGATACAATGAAAAAATTAAACTAGTAACAAAATCATGTTTTAGAGAAGGTTCTGAGCTAGTAGATCAAATGTTTAGGTTGGTTTGTCCTTTTTGTGATTATTTTTTTCGATATTTCTTGCAGAATCACTGAGTTTGTAATCCTGGTTTGACAAAATTATTATCATAGTTGATGTGCCTTTATAAACATTGAGCGAAGATTTTACTAACGATGCCCGTCAGTAATTATTATATTTGTGTTACTAACATCATTTAATAAACAACAACTTTATCATGATAACTACCTGACTGTTTGGGAGCTGTGATCTAAGTGGACAGTATACTGGGTTTTAAATGGGGAATGGCAGAGCGTGGCGAGGAAGACCTGTGAGGCCGCCATACGCATGGTGAGAATGGCGGAGTGCAACATAGACATACGGCGGTTCGATCTATAAAACGTAACATAAGCTTTGCTTTCCATTGGTGAATTCTCCTTGAAACTCAAGAACTTTGATGTTTTTCCGTATATTCACTAAAAAGCCTTGTGGTCTTCTTGTGCACTCTACATGCTTTTAATTTAACAATTTGTGACCATTATAGTATTGATGACCGACCAAACCTAAAATATTTTCCCCAAGATTCTTGTAAACTCCAGCTCAGTTGGTAAGCTGCCAAACAAAGCAACAATCAAAAACGAATCTCCTTAGACTTGGCTAACAGTATACTTACACAACACTAACAAGTATGCCTTATCAAAGTTCTATTCATGTTCACTGAAAAATAAATACCTGATCCTGAAGCTGATTTTATATCTTGTGTGGCTCAACCTGACTCCAATGCAAAAATAAGAGATACACATTACCCATTTTAATATCCTGCAATGTATGGTCTTTTGAGCTTGTATGGAACACCACAAGTCGGGGACTATTGCGCATCTGCTGCTGATCGAGTTTTCATATAATCATGAGATGAAAACAGACTTCTTTCGAAAACCATTGGAAAATACGGAATATAAGACCGTGTGATACCAAAAACACACATGGCTTGGATAGTTCATGAGACAACCAATACCATACACATAACTGTCTTTTTAATTAACTAATAACAAAGACTAGGACTTGTATACCGAATGTTCTAGCCTTCTAACATATTTCCATAACGATATCTTTACCAAAAACCAAAACCAACAGCTGCTCAGGTATCCAAAGTAAGATTTTACGGGTTAGTGCTCAACCTGAAGAGCCACCACCGGAGGAGATCTATTGAGAATCATCACACGATTCTCTCTTGAAAATCTCCAAAAACTTAGGTTGTCTTCCGCGTTTCCAGTATGTACTCCATATTTATATGCGTAAGTTACATTTCCTGGCCCATTAGTAAACAAAATTGAGTTCCCACTCACACCACAATCATCAGGAAGGTCCTTAGCCGAGCAAGAGAAATTTCCCAGCTCTCCAATAAACAATACAAGGTCTCCCAAATCGCTGACCACTACCCATTCACCAGCCTCCTCATCTAGCCTACTCACTCTACAAGCTAAGCGAAAAAAATTTAATACACCATATCTTGGGGTTATTTTCTCAACCAAGAAAAGCTCATCATCACCAACTGGAACCAGATAATTACTTGAGTTCAGAGGCTGCGATGGCATCAGTGGAGTCACTTCCAGCGAATAAGGATCAATAACGAAAATTTCATTGTTAAGAAAAACTGCATAAAATCTACCTCTAAAACTGAACAAATCCCAGCATGAAGCATCTGAGATTTTCTTAAGCCGCATCCACCTCATTTCAGTACTTGTTAACACCAACAAAACTTTAGTATAGTTGAGGAGCACAACGAATTCTCCTCCTCCTCCTGCTCCGTCCTTGTTTAACGGAAGAACAGCCACGCCTCGGTAAGCTGAAGTCCATGCTTCAGGATCCCAACCGATCATTCTGTACTGATGGCCCAGCGGGAGGATCTGGCAATCGAGCATGTTCATCAAGGTTGGATTAGATCCCGGGATATTCACTTTCACTGAACACTGAAGTGGAGATGGAAGAAGCTCCATATGATCCTCTGACTCATCTCTACCTATATCTCCCAGAAAATACTCAGAACGCGACGCAACAGCAGCAGCATCAGAAGCTAGGACTCTAAAGAGAAACAAAGGGATCTTCTCAAGGATGCACAAGTCTTTGCTTTCGAAAGGGAAATCGGAAAAAGTAGGAAGAGAGTAACTAGGGCGTAATAGGCAAGAAGGAAAGGGAATGGTGGATCGCCACGAGCTGCAAACAGATCGAACATGAACAACATCGAAACAGTTCACTAGATGTGTCAAGATAAGGTGCAGTAACTCTTCAGGGAGAAGAGACCACTGTGGCATTGACATTGTGTGATCTTTCGTTGCAGGTTGTGCTAATTTTGCTGAGGGAGATGGAGACAGTTGCAATTTTGAAACCTAATACAAAAATTACAATTTCTAGTATTAACAAAATTGTTTTGGGATAGCAATCATGAGATTGATTCAAATCTTGTTTTTACACCAAACTACATCAGCCAAACAAATACCGAAAATGGAGAGAAAAGAAAAGAGTTTGTACAGAATCAGTGAGAAGAGAGCAGTCTAGCAGCGACATGGATGATGTCTTCTTCTCCGTTCCAGGCTCCGCCATGTTTGTTGATTGCTGTGATTTTGAAATCTGAATGAACAAATTAAGCTTCTTCACATAACAATCTACTAACTAAAACTAATCCGAAATTACTATAATCTTATTTTCTGCATGCGAAACATGATTTGACAACAAATACTGAAAACAGAGAATCGAATACAGTTTTTTTTATATTTATTTTATAATTTCGTACCAAAGAGTCCGGAAAATCAAATAACAAACCCAGATGAACTTTGGCCGGCGATTTCTGGAAGCAAAACGCAATCTGTCCCCGAATTGACAAGGTGATAAAATACGCGTCGTTTGCTTTAGGATTGACACGCGTCTATTTGCAGAGCTTCCCCTTGAAGTTTGGGCCTTATTGGGCTTCCTTTTGTGTTCTACGTCAAAATATATTACAATTTTAGGGATATTATTTCAAGAAAGTTAATTGTAGTACAGTGTTATGTTCAACCATTCTTACTTGGAAGTGCAAAGTTTGAGTTTGTAAGTTTTATCTAATTTTACTGTAACATTTTTGTAATTGGGCCTCTTTGCTCTAGGCATCAAATATAAGTGGGCCGGCCTTGTTGGGGATCATCAGTCATCACACAAATATCTTTTGCGGATCTCAACGCGTCTTCTTCGGCGCAGTTGCATTGGCTGGTTGATTGGTGAACACAATTGAGTTCCCACACACACCACAACCATCAGGAAGCTCCTTTACCGAACAGGCAATATTTGCCAATTGTCAAATAAACAACACTCGGTCTCCCAAATCAGTGACCTCGACCCATTTATCACGTTCCTCATCTAGCCTACTCACTCGAGAAGTTACCTCAACCAGGAAAAGTTCATCATCCCCAGATGGAATCAGATAGTCTAGTGACTTGTAAGGCGAGGGCATCAAAGGAGTCACTTCCAGCGAATAAGGATTGACAACAACATAATCTGGGAGGATCGTAAGACGCTTCCACCTCATTTCAGCACTTGTTAAAATCAACAAAACCTTAAAGTAGTGTACTACTACAACGAATTTGCTTCCTCTCCCTCCTTGTAGAGCTGAAGAAAAGCCACGCCTTGATAATATGTTGTACATTCTTTAGGATCCCATCCGATCATTCTGTACTGGTTGTGGCACAAAGGGAGGAACTTGCAGTCGCCCATTTTAATCAAAGTTGGAACAGATCCTGGGATCTTCACTTTCACTGAGCACTGAAGAGGAGATCGTTCCTCTGATCCATCTCGGCTTAACCCTCCCAACAAATACTCAGAAGTCGACGATACAGCAGAGCAACAGGAGGACCTCGGAGAAAGCGGGAAGAGAGTAACTTGGAGGTAATAAGAAAGAAGGATCGCCATGAGCATCAAACGGATCGAGCATGAATAATGTCGGCACAGCTCTCTAGAAGAGTCGAGATGATGTGCAACCTTTTACGGTGGATTAAGAAACAATTCAACTTGTAATTTACAGAAATAACATTAGAAAAATAATTACTACAAGAAAAAAAACAGTCTAAAAATGATCATTAGAATACAGTGTGACTGAAGAAATAGCTACAGAGCTTACAGTGTCTGATAGATTCTATCAACACAACAAAAGCTAACTTACAATTTTCTTCTTACAATTTTCTTCTTCACACAAAAAATAGCATTACAGAATTGGACCTTGTCATTAGTTAAAAGATTGATTTATGTAATTCAATGACTTCATGTACGCTTTCATATGGGTTATGGCATCATCACCTTAGAGCAATACTTATGAACAGAGCTTCTGTCTTCTTCCCAAATTAGCTCCAACTTGATTGATTCTCCTATCTTCACACCATTAGCGTCACAAAACTCTTTCCAACCTCCTACCAATCTCATTCTCTAACGTTCCTTCTCAAACCACATCTTCGTAGACCATTTCACACCGTGTTTATCCAACAGACTCATCTTCTTTGCATTTTTTATGCCATTCACCTTTGTGAAAGGTATTGGAAGAAACTGAGAGAGATTTCAAACGAGGGAGACGATGATGAAGAATCAGTAAGATCTGTAAAAGAGAAAGTGAATGGCTTGGTGATGAAACTAACCAGTTTTGATGATCTGATGTTGTAAGGTGTAAGAGTTACTGTCAAAAATCGGTTTTGGGATGGTGAAGATGAAGCTTTCCAAATAAATCTACCCTTCTTTCCCTTTCTTATAGAGCATTCCTGTGATATCTTCCTCTCTTCTTGGCTACTCTTCCATCGCTTTCCGGTTCTGTTGAAAGAGACTCTACTTCATTAGTTTCTGAGTACTCTTCTTCTTCTTTGGCTCAGTTTGAAAGTGATGATCTCTCCAGCTCTAAGTCTATTGTCACCACAGAAACTTCTCCACCCTCCTCTGATGTAAGTAGTTCCACATGATGGCTTTTCTTTCAATTTTAACGTCCATGATCTGCCCTTTTCATTCATCAGAACAAGCTTTCCAGATCCAGTGACTAAACCATTTGCCCTCACAAAACTTATTGGAAGATTTTGGAAAATTCATTACAATACAACATGAGTTTGATATAATTCAGACCCTATTATAAAAGTTTCTTTTTGGAGTAGAGAATAATACCAGTGAGTCATAACCTAGATTACCAAAAGTGACATTAGCCACGAAACAAGAGGGATCTAATGAAGAAGACTCTGCTTCTCTTCTTGGATTTTTCTTCACTTTCCATGTTATCTTGGGCGCGTCTGATTTTAACTCTGCTGTCTTCTGCTCACATCTTCCTTATATATGCTTCAAGAAGAAAGCTACAGGAATTGTCTGAAGCAACATGCAAATACAAAACAAGACCCATCTTTTTCGATGAGCTTCTCAAAGAAAGAGAGACAGATAGAGAAGAAGCGAGAGAGAGAGAGAGAAGGAGAGAAATATTACCTACTGGTTGTGAAAGCAAGGAAGAAGAGGCTGGAAGAAATGTTGATTCGCCATTATCAAAGTCCCTAAATCTCTCAGCCTCTACGCTGCATTCGGATGGAGGAAAGAGTGTAGAAAAAACAACATTTCACTGTCAAGACTATTTTTTTGAACTAAGAGACGGTTTGGTTTCCACTGGTGTACCCTCCTTGGAACTCGAGAGCTTTTGGGTATTGTCAAATAAAAAATAGTTTATATACATCTTTATTGTTGAGGTTTTTTCTTTTTTTCCAGGGCCTTTAATTTAACTTATGCCTTTAAATTAACAATTTGTGACCATTAAAGTATTGACGAGTGCTGGGAATTTCTTCAGAATCATGAATTTGTCCATATAGTGCAATTTAAGTGAAACAACGAGTGAAAAGACGAGTGGCAATACCTAAAACATAAGCTGCCAAAAAACGCCTAACAAGAATCTATTAGACCAACACAGGAAGCTTCACTCTGCATCAAGAACAGAACAGAGGAAAGACAGATCAACAACAACATTCAGTCTCAGAAGATGGGATAGACAATAAACTTTTTACACAGACTACTAAGGCAAGTCCAGCAACAACTCAAGACAAATCCATCTATAGCTGTAACGTCTCTCTCCACAACGGCTCTCACCTTTGTACCAAAAGCGGGTGCAGTACGGATGGTTCTTAGAGGTGAAAGCTGTCACAATTCAAACCTTAATCTTCACAATAGATTTGGTGTTTTTCAATCCTTAAATAATGATAAGATTGACAGCTGTAGGGTAATGGTTGTATAAAAGGTTCTATAAAAGCTTAGAGAGCTTCACCTTGTAACTCAGGAGTTAAATATATCAAACACAAATTTATCTTTTAATAAGAATCACTCTCTTGTTATATATGTTTAGAAATTATTCAAAACTAAACATTCAAAATTTTCTAAAACTCTTAATCTCTTATGCAATTCTCACAATCCAACAATTGTATTTATAGTGGTTTAGGCAACACTTATTCCTAGTGGAATTAGATAACTCATAATTCTATTTGTCTTAACTAACAATCATCTTGTCCCTATTAGTTATAGATATCTCCTATTCCTATTAGGAAAACTCTAAGCCTATCTTATCCTAATCTAAATCTTATTAGAGATATCTTGGGCTTCAAGATAATGTTGAAATTTATCCAACATTCACCCCCTTAAGCTTCAACATAGTCTTGGTGAGGTCTTGAACTCCTATCAATTTTCTCATCTCCTTGAACTTGATCCTTGCTAGGATTTTAGTCAATATGTCCGCACATTTTTCTTCTCCGAATACATATTCCACCTAGATTTGATCATCTTCAACCCTCTCTCGAATGAAATGATATCGCTTGTGGATATGTTTGCTTCATCCATGGAACACGAGATTCTTTGTTCCAGCGATTATAGACTCATTGTCGATTCTCATGACAACCTTCTCACTAGTCGTTGGCTTGACAAGCTTCAAGTGTTGCTGCCATAAACTCGGCCTCACACGAGCTTATCAACTTGACGATATTATGGGCATACTTCTGACTTGGATTTTTAATTCTTCTTATGTTGCTCACATTTCTCGTCTTAGGCAATCTTCTCAAGACTTGGATTTGGGTCAAAGGAAATTGACTGAGGCCCATAACTTGACAATCTCCACCTTGGGCCTTAGTGAATCCAGCCCAAACTTTCTAGCTTTTTCTCTTTGTCTCTTTCCGTTCGACAATGAAGAAGAAATGATGCTCTTTTTCTCCGATGGATAAACCATATGCATGAACCTTGCATCCACTAACAATTTCTCCGGCGAGCTCAACCACCTCTTCTGCCACCGTTCAAAGCTTTTGCCAAAAACGTGCGTTGTTTCTCTTCCTCGACGCAAGGTTCAACGATGTAATCTTTGATGTGAGTCTTTGCATCTTCCTGCAATTTCTCTGTAATCTCATGTACCCTTGATTCTCACTTTATATGTTTGTTGTGATGAATCAAAAATTGCTTTCATCTGAGATTTCGAAACTTTATGTCTTAAAATTTCAACTTTTATTCTTGCACCTTCTCCGATGAACCACAACTTGAGTTCATGCTACTTTGAAGACTTCAGGTAAACTTCTTAACGTGAATCAACTCTTCATGTCTAAACTTTTCACCTTGCATCATTTCCGGTGAACCGCCATGGCTCTTCTGATGCATTGATGATTACAAGTAACCATCATAACCTGAATCATCTTTTTCACGCCTTCACAGCTCCACCTAGAACCAAAAACAACGTCCTTTGAATTTTGATTCCTTCACATTTAACATCCTTACCGATCTAGCTCCTTGGATCCTTTTCCCACTAAATACTCCACCTGAAGCTTGAATTTCCTTTTCATAGCTTCAGAACTTCATAGGTAACTCCATGTTTAATGTGTGTTTTCTAGCATTCGTTGAACTGCAATGCTGGAACTGACAAGGTATTGAATCTCTTATTATCTTTAGACACTAGGTATATAATGAAATCCATCTGTGAAAATCCCTTTGCTAATACCCTAGCATTAAACCGTTGCTTTTCAACAACTCCTAGTAGTCCTGGATTCGGTTTAACAACCCACTTACTTCCACCAATCTTCTGCTCTTCAGCAACATTTCCGCCTTTTTAATGAATTTGACAATCTATGTCTTAAGTTTCTTCCAAGGAACTCCTCCTACATGATTGATCCAATTTATTCAAAAAAATTTGTAAATAAAAAAACCCTTGATCTTCCTCTGATTGCTTCTCTACATGACCATCATTATTCCTCTTAAATGTCTGGTCCTTTTGTTTTAGCTCTAGAGCAATCAACTCTAGATTCTCCGTCTTCACCACACTTTCATCCTCTTTTGTGCATCTTTCCAAGGAATTTTGATCTCTCATCAAAATTTTGGGTCTTTTATTGTCACAAAATCTTGGTTGCTATTCCATAGAGCCCCTTGATGTGTAAGCGTGCTTCTTCCTTTGATATAGATCATCCTTTCTCACATAACCATGTGAAAAATAATCATGATGTGGATAATACCTTTTCTCATTCGTCAACGTCCTCAGCCTAGCTTGAAACATGTAGCAAAACCCTTGATATGTCCAAGGTTCCCACAGTAGTAGCACCCATGTGGATTTCTTATTTCATTTTTGATTTTCTGCGACTTTGTTGGAACATCCTCTATGATGTTCCTTTTGACGAATGTGGTTCTATCTGTAATGGAGCCTCCTTGATATCCACGACCATAAGTTTTCTTCTTCTTATCACTCATGGATGTATCTCCTTGATGTCCAAGACCATAGTTTGACTTTTCAGTTTGGAGACCTTGTGTTGGACATGAGCAGAGTTGTTCCCTTTCACGAAATTGGTCACACCTAAGGATATTTCTCCTTGGTACCCCAGACCATGATTCGTCTTCTCGGTCCTTCCCATTGACAAAATCTTGTTCATATCCTTGTAACACTTTGAGCATATAAATCTTCTTCCTTGTTTCAGAACGTTCTTGTTCCAACAACTTTTTTTTTTCCTTGCCAAGTTCTTCACTCATCAACTTTCCCTTCTTTAATAGTTGCTGGTTTTCTCTGCTGAGCTCAACCACCTTATTTTCTATTTCATGAAACTTTTTATTCATTGATTCTAAATCTCTACTAGAATCCGAATTACTCTCACTTGATTAAAGCACTTGTTCAGCTCTTGAGACTCTAAGGTTAGTTTTATCTCTAGCTTCATTCTTACTATCTGACGAGCTACAATATCCCGTTGAGTCTTTTCCTTCATCTTCACTTCCGAATTCAGACATGAAGGTTTGAAGCCTCGCTTCTTTGACACGATCTACTGCAAGATGCTTGCTTTGATCGCTTCCTATATACCTTTTGGCGTATCAAGATCACCAACTTGTAATATGAGTGTCTTGGGTATAGCTTGAAACAACAAGGCAATCACCATGTCATTATTTTCGTCTATGGTTGATTCTGACTCGATCGTCTCCCACACCTTGTGAATATGCAAGTTCACTTTCATTCTTATTGACCAAACCGTGTAGTTCGATGAGTTGAGCATTGGACATTGAATCGAAGACGGTCCAAGCTCCTTCGACCTCGTCGGATTGCTAGCATCTCCCATGACTCAGGTATGCTAACTGTGTTTGATGAATTGGTAACCAATAGCTCTGATACCAATTCAAGAGTTAAATATATCAAACACAAAACTTAGATTTTAATAAGAATCACTATCTTATTATATATGTTTAGAAACTCTCTCAAAACTAAACATCCAAAGCTCTCTAAAAATCTTAATCTCTTATGCAATTGTCACAACCCAACAATTGTATTTATAGTGGTTTAGGCAACACCTATTCCTAATGGAATTAGATAACTCCTAGTTATACTTGTCTTAGCTAACAATTATCTTATCCAACACATATATGATTCCTTATATATCTTGGGCTTTCCTACAATCTTATCCTAATCTAAAAATTATTAGAGATATCTTGGGCTTCAAGATAATGTTGAATTTTATCCAACAATAACGCTATTGGGAAAAACCCTAAATAAGAAAAATCTTATCTTCCATCTCTTATTGTTCAATTCCTTTCATGGTATTAGGGCTTCTCTAACCTTAAAAGGTTTAAATGGAAAGAGCTCTTGATCCTTACCCGTTTCCTACCAACATTCATGTTGCAAGTTCTGTCACTTTAAATCAATGATAGCAACTACCTGCTATGGAAAACACAGTTTGAATCCCTTATGTCCCATCAAACTTTCCTTGGTTTTGTTAATGGAAGAGAAATGCCACCACCAGAGACAGTTCCCATGGTGCAAGGAAAGTCACAGTTCAAGTCGTCAATCCATCGCTTGAAGCTTGGAGATGCACCGATGAGCTCGTCAAATCTTGGATCTTGGCACTCTCTCAGAAGAAGTACTTGGGTATGTTTACAGTCTTACCACCTCTCATGAGATCTGGACAGCTCTTGCTAATCATTTCAATAAAATTTCAGTAGCTCGAGTCTTTGATCTTAGTTGTAGTCTGCATACTCTTAACAAAAGAGGAAAAACGTTTGATGTGTATTGTCGAGAGTTTCGTTCCATTTTTTGATAGGTTTAGCTCCATTGGTTAACCAATAGATGAATCCATGAAGATATTCAACTTTCTAAATGGACAGAGATTATGACCCGATTTGCACCGTGATTCAAAACTCTATGTCGCGCTATCCTCCACCAACGTTTAATGATGTGTTCCTTGAAGTTGATGGTTTCGATACTCAGTTGCAGTCTTGTGAAGCATCCTCATATGTCTCTCCTCACTTGGCTTTCCAAACTCTAGAAAAATCCCTCATACAACTCAAACAGAGGAAGAGGATCTTAGTAAAACAGAGGCAGAGGCAGAGGAGGTTATTCTTCTAGAGGTCGAGGGTTTCATCAGAAAGTCAGCTCCTCAGTAAAAATTGGTTCAAACCATCAAAGCCTAGTTTGTCAAATCTGTGGGAAAACAAGTAATTCTGCACTAAAATGTTGGAATCGGCTTGAAAAATCCTATCAAAGTAATGACTTTTCTTAAGCTCGCTTCTCCGGCCTAAACATCAGCCTGGCGAAAACCTCGTTATTCACTACCGATATTTCCCCTATTACTCGGAACTCTCTAGCTTGCTTTCCGTTTAACATTGGAACTATGTCGGTTAAATATTTAGGCATGCCTTTGATGAATAAAAAGATGACTAGTTCTGATTTTCAACCACTTATTGTGAAAATTAGTTCGTGTATTGGCTCTTAGAAGACATGTTCTTATCGTTTGCAGGGAGGCTCCAATTACTTACCTCGGTGATAGCAAGCTTGACAAATTTCTGGAATTCTGCTTTTCGATTACCTAGTGCATGCATTAAAAAGATTGAGAGGATTAGTTTAGACTTTTTATGGTCGGGACCAGACTTAAACTGAAGGAAAGCTAAAGTGGCTTAGTGTGATGTTTGTACACCAAAGTCAGAAGGGGGGTTTGGACTAAAATCTTTGTCAGAGGCGAATCAGGTTAGTTGTTTTAAGTTGATATGGCACCTAGTCTCTTCAAAGACGTCTCTGTGGGTTAATTGGATGCATACGAATCTCATCAGGAAAAGTTCATTTTGGTCAAGTAAGTTAAATACGAGTGATGGCTCGTGGATTTGGAGAAACCTTCTAAAATATTGTAACTCGGCTCATGAGTTTCATAAAGTTGAGATGAGGAGTGGTTATCTTATTTCCTTCTGGTTTGATAATTGGAGTTTTTGGATTGGTTGATTGAGGTGTTTGGTGAAAGAGACTGTATTGATACGAGTATTAAGCTTACAAATACAATAGATTATGTGATGGAGAATCAACATACTAGGTGGAGAAGAACTCACATTTTATCTTTGATAGAGGACGAGATTACTTAGCTTCAAGACTGCGCGTATACTGATTTAGACCTACCTTTATGGAGATGTAAAGAGAATAAGTTCAAGCCAAAATTCTCTTCAAAGGATACCTAGAACCAAGGCTATCTGGTTTTCCCATGCTTCCGGAAACTCCTTCTCACAAGGCTATCTGGTTTTCCCATGCTACTCCGAAGTTTTCCTTTATAGTGTGGTTGGCTGCTCGAAAACGTTTGACAACATGTGATAGAATTTTTTTTTTGGAATACTAATGTTCCTGCAGGTTGTGTTTTCTGCTCAGCCACATTGGAAACTCGGGATCGCCTATTCTTCTTTTGTCCTTTCACTTCTCAAGTTTGGCATAAAATGACTTTCGGTTTGTTTCAACAAAGGTACACAACTCGGTTCCAGTATATTATCTCCTCTATTTTGACCCTCGAACATGGTTTTACTCATGCTTTTATTGTTAAGTATGTCTTTCAAGTTACTCTCTATCTATTATGGCGGAAGTGCAACTGGAGAAGTCATGGAGAAGTCCCAACTCTCATTGACATTTTTGTTTGAGACATGGGAAGAGCAATCCATAATCGCCTATCAACTTTGCATAGGAAGGGGCTTATAACGGATGGTTTGCAAGTTTGTTCTCATCTAGAGTCTGTATTTAATTTTTCTGCCTTTGTTTTTTTTAGTCTTTTTTTTAACTCTTTCGAAAGTGATATGTATTTTTTCCAATCTCTGGTTTTGTCTCAATTGAGTTTTCCAAATCAATATCGATTTTCTATTTAGAGCTCTATTCCTAAGTTTTAAATTTAAAAAAACAGTTGCATTTGTACAAAAGTTATTTGAATATTATTTACATAATATTTAAAAAAGCTCTCAGTATAGTTAGAATAGAGAGTTGAAATATTATACTTATTACCACATCAACACTTAAAAATGATTGATCATATATCAATCCAACTTCAAGTAACTACTAGGAAGACATGAAAATTGAGATATCAATCAAAACCTATACCTAGCATTCATGCAATTCAATAACCTCAAACACTATCATTTGACTTCTCACATCACCTTGGAGCAGAACTTAAGAACAGAGCTTCTGTCTGCTTCCCAAATCAGCTCCAGCATGATCGATTCTCCTATCTTCGCACCGTTAGCTTTGCAGAACTCTTTCCAGCCGCCTACCAATCTTATTCTTTTACGTTCCTTCTCAAATTGCAGATTTGTAGACCATTTCACGCCGTTTTTATCCAACAAACACATCTTCTTTGCCTTTTTTATGCCACTAACTTTTATGAAAGGTACTGGGAGATTCTAAGAAAGATACAAAAAACGGAGAAAAATATTCAAAATCGATAAGGTTATAAAAAAGACAATGACTCGGTAAAAAAACTAACCAGTCTAGAAAAGCTGATATTGTAAGGTGTAAGAGTTAGTGTCACGAATTGGTTTTGGGATGCCGAAGATGAAGCTTTCCATATCATTCCACTCTTCGTTTCCTTTCTGTTTGAACATTCTTGTGAGCTTTTTTCATCTTCGCTGCTCTCTTCATCGCTTTCCACTTCTGTGGAAAGAGACACTACTTGATTATATTCCTCTTCTGACTCTTTGGGGGGCAAACGTAGTAGAGCCAGAGTTGCTCCTCTTTGGCTCAGTTTGAAAGTGACAATATCTCCAGCTTTAAGTCTATTAGCACCACAGAAACTTCTCCACCCTCCTCTGATGTAAGTAGTATTACAGGATTGCTTTTGTTTCAATTTTAACGTCCATGATCTGCCCTTTTCATTCATGAGAACAATCTCTCCAGATCCAATGACTATACCATTTGCCCTCACAAAATGCTTTGGGAGATACTGAAAATTCAACGTGATTTTAATCTATTTCAGACCCTAGGATGAGATTTTATTTTGAGGTTCGAAATAAGAGTAAATAAATTACCAGGGAGTCATAACGTAGACTCGAAGGCGAGACATTAGCCACAAAACAAGAGCTACCTAGTGAAGAAGACTCTGCTTCTCTTCTTGGATTCTTCTTCACTCTCTTACTCCTTTGAATCTTCTCTGATAAAAAAGAGAATCAATCCATGAGGTAAATAGTCAAACTGATTCTCTTTACTTACTGATCTAAGTCCCAAAATCAGTTGGAAATTACAGTTTAAACTTTGTTACTTGAGCAGAGAGAGAGAGACAGAACAGAACTGACCGAGGTTATTCTGGTCTTCTAAACACGATCCATATTGAATCTCACAACAACTAGGTCCCAAAAGTGTCACATGGAAAGCCATGTTTCTCTCATGTCTGAAAACGACAATGTCGCCCATTCGAAGATCATGTGAAAGAGCAAACTCTTTCCAACCGTCAGTGAGTCTCTTGCCATCTATCTTCACTTTCCAGATTATCTTGGACGCATCTGATCTTAGCTCTGCCGCATTCTGCTCATATTTTCCTTCAATATTCTTCAAGAAGAAGGCTACAGGAATTGTCTGAAGCAACATGCAAATACAAAACAAGACCCATCTTTCTCAATTAGGTTCTCAGAGAGACACAGGAAAAATTAAAAGAAGGGAGAGGAAAACAGAGAGTACCAAGTGGCTGTGGAAGCCGGGAAGAAGAGGCTGGAAGAAATATTGATTCACCATTATCAAAATCCCTAAATCTCTCAGCCTCTTCTACACTTCAGTTTCATGAAGCAAAGAGTCATAAACACAAAACATTTCACCAAGCTCATAGAGCTTTTATGAACTTGGAAACTATTTCCATTGGTAAACTCTCCTTGGAACTCGAGAGCTTTTAAGAAATTAAACCATCAAGTTAATAAATATAATATACATATTTATTGCTGAGCTTCTTTTTTTTCAGAGGATGACTAGTGCATGTAGTTGCTTTTGTGACCATTAAAGTGTTTGACTAGTGCTGTTGTGCTGGTAATTTCTTCAGAACCATTAATTTCACTGAGACAAAGACAAGTAGAAGTGACAAGACGATTGATCAATACCTAAAACCATTTCCAATACAAGTAGAACTGTAACACTGTCTTTACCTAAAATTCATATTTATCTAATAAAAATCTCAGCCTGAGGCACATAGTAACAGTATCTTTACCTAAAAACAAAACAAACAGTTTCAGTTATCCAAAGTAAGACTTTTACAGCTTACTCCTCAATCACGAAGAGCCAACACCGGAGGAGTTTTGTGAAGAACCATCACATCATACTCTCTTGAAAATCTCCAAATATTTAGGTCGTTCCGCGTATTCAGTTTGTACTCCATATTTATAGAAGTAAATTACATCGCCTGGCCAATCAGTGAACAACGTTGAGTTCCCACTCGCACCACAACCATCAGGAAGGTCCTTCCCGTGCAAGAAACATTCCCCTGCTCTCCAAGAAACAACATATGGTCTCCCAAATCGCTGACCACGACCCATTCACCAGCCTCCTCATCTAGCCTACTCACTCTACAAGCTAACCGGCCAAAATTTATTACTTGAGTATTTGGGACGGTTACGTCAAGCAGGAAAAGTTCATCACTGCCAGATGGAACAGATACTTTTGTGATCTGTTGAAAGGCTGTGAGTCTCTTCCAGCGAATAAGGATCCATAACGAAAACTTCCCCATTAGAAAGATTGCATAAAAGCCACTACATCTTTACATGAAGCATCTGAGATTTGCTAAAGCCGCATACACCTCATTTATGCACTTCTTAACACCAACAAAACTCTAGTATAGTCAAGGAGCACAACGAATTCTCTTCTTCCTCCCTCCTTGTTTAGCGGAAGAAAAGCCATGCCTCTGTAGTCTTTAGGATTGCAATCAATCATTCTGTACTGATGACCAAGAGAGAGTCGAGCATTTTCATCAAGGTTGGATCAGATCCTGAGATATTCACTTTCACTGAACATTGAAGTGGGGATGGAAGTTCCATATGATCCTTGGATTTTTCTCGGCTTAAATCTCCCAGATTATACATAGAAGGCGACGCAACAGCGGTATCAGGAGCAACAGGAGAAGTTCGGACTCTAAAGAGGAACCAAGGGATCTTCTCGAGGGTGCAAAAGTATTTGCTTTGGTAATCCGCAAAAGCGGAAAGAGAGTAACTTGGGCGTAATAGGCAAGAAGGAAAGGGAAATGTGGATCACTATGTGCGGCAAACAGAGCGAGCCCGAACAACATCGAAATAGTCATCCTCGTCCTCTAGATTCTTAGAGATAATGTGCAATAACTCCTCTGGTAAAAGAGGCCAGTCTGGCATGGACAATGTGTGTTCTTTAGTGGTGGATGGAATAGGCTGCGATTTTGAAACCTAAAAGAAAAATATCATTTCTAATGTCAGCGAAATTGTGCTATGACAGGACTGAAACATGAGCAGAGAAGATTTAATCACATATCAATCCTATAAACAAAGTTATATATAAAGCTACATCTGGATTGATTCAAGTCGTTATTTTATCATACACACACCAAACTACATCTGATAACAAACTTTCAAAATGGAGAAAATCAAATAAAATTTTCCAAATAGATATATCAAACTAAAGGGGAGAAACAGAGTTCATACACAATAGGAACTGTGCGGTAGAAGAGAGCAGTCTATCAGTGATTTCTTCTTTTCCCTTACAGATTCTGCCATGTTTGCTGATTGTTTCGAATTTCGAATTCTGTAAGAAAATTTAAGCTTTTAAGATTTAGGAAACTGTCAACAAACATCAACAAAGATGATGATTAATCACAAGACAAACATGAACAGATCAGATTATTCGAAATAATTCGTAGCAAAATGGCGCATAAAGAGTCCGTACCCTAACGTGGATTAGAAGTTTAGACCCAAATGACAAAGACAAAAGAAGTTGGAAACATCCAAAAACGAAAACATGATACTAAGGAGCTGATTGGTTATGACTGTTATTTTTGGTTTTAGAGATTTTTGTTGTAGAAAGTAAAAACTGTTACAGTAAATCTTTGATTTAAAATAATTAAAAAAAGTCTGATTGGTAACGCAATTGTAAAAACTGTCATATAAATAAATTTTATTATACCATATGTAAATAAAAGTAACAACATAAAGACATAAAATAAAATTTTAGGAAACAAAATACAAAAACTTATAAAAAATTAGTTTTTATTTGTTGAAATCGTTTCAGATATTTTCTAATATACATAATATCTTTTGTAATGAAAATATTGAAAAAAACAGACATATATACATATATATATGTTACTGATTTCATTAATGAAATAAACTGATTGCTAAGTAAAATAGTATTAGATTTTAATTTATTAATTATTAAAATAATATTGATGTAAATAATTAACAAATAATATTTAATTTTTTTACAACAAAATCTAATTTAATTAGTCACCTAAATTTTATTCTAATTGTATCAAATTAATTGTTTTTGAATTTCGATGGAGAAAGAGAACTCAGGTTAAAAAATAGTTTTGAAATAAATTAAAGTTTCGTTTTTGTGGTTTTAGGAAAACAAAAATTTTAAAAACAAATAAAACAGTAAGCAGTTAGAAACTATAGAAATTAGAAACTCTAGGAAAAAAAAAGAGTAAAAAGTCTAATTGTTTATGAGAATTTTAAAACCCAGTTAAAGTCTTAATAGCCTAACACCACTCAGCTCCTACACGGTACTTGAGCAAAACTACCACGTTCTAGACACGTTAGCAATATTACGTGGCAAGCTTACAATGTTGCTGATTTTAGTATTCTTCCTATTTTCTCCCCATATCCTCCATGATCTTCCTATTTACTGTTGGCTTTTTTGCTTTTGTTTTGTGTAGAAGTTTTAATACGACACCTATCTCGTTGGTGCTATTGCACATGTAGCGAATGGACTGATTTACATGTGCCTATGCCTGATTCACGTGCAACTCATGTGACTGACTTACAAGTGACTAAAACAGTTGTTAATGAAGAACATGACTGTGTGTGATACCAAGAGCACAGCTAGACAACTGTTTTGCAAAGGTTGTGAGGGGGTTAGTTAAGAAATAAATTATATTAAAACTAGAACACTAAGTGATCTAGCTTTCATTCAACATAATATCAGTGTAACATGAGAGATCACAAAACCTTTACCCAAAGTTATTAGGAAAATTTCAAACTTAATCTAATTAAACAAAACCAACATATGTTTCAGGTATTCAAAGTAAGATTTTACAGTTTAGCGTTCAAACCAAAGAACCACCATCGAAGATGTGCCGAGGATCATTACATGTTTTTCTCTTGTGTTTCCAACAATTGAGGTCGTCTTCCACATTTCCCATATGTACTTCATATTTATAGGCGAAAGTTAACTTGCTTGGCCGATTGGTGAACAGAATTGAGTTTCCACTCACACCATAATCATCAAGAAACTCCTTTGTCAAGCAAACAAAATTTCCCAGCTCATTAATAAACAACACTCAGTTTCTTATATCGCTGACCACAACCCATTTACTAGCCGCCTCATCTAACCTATTCAGTCTCAGTGTCAACCGAGTCAAGTATAATACATCACCAGTACAAGGGATAATTCTCTCAACCAAGAAAAGTTCATCATTGCCAGATGGAACTAGATCATTGCACGAACTACAGTTCAATATCTCCAAGAGCCTCACTGGAGTCACTTCTAGCGAATAAGGATCGAAAATGAAAATGTCCTTGTTAAGAAAGGCTATATAAAATTTGCCTCTAAAAGTGCCTACTTCCGAGCATGTACCACTTGCGAATGTATCACTTGAGAGTTGCGGAAGCCGTATCCACCTTATTTTAGTACTTTTTAACATCAACAAAACTTTATCGAAATTGAGGAGCACAATGAAATCTCTTCCGCTTCCATCTTTGTTTAGCGGAAGAACAACCAAACGTTTGTAATCTTTAGAATTGCAACCAATCATTCTGTCCTGATGGCCTAGATGAAGGATTTGGTAGTCAATCATGTTCATCAAGGTTATATCAGATCCTGGGATCTTCACTTTTACTGAGCACTGAAGAGGAGATTGAAGCTCCATGTGATCATCGGACTCATCTCGGCCTATTCCTCCCAGGAAATACTCAATAGTTGACGCAGCATCGGGAGCTCAGACTCTAAATAGGAACAAAGAGACTTTCTCAAGGGTGCAAAAGTCTTTTATTTGGTAATCCATGAAAGCGGGAAGAGAGAATCTTGAGCGTAATAGGCAAGAGGGAAAGGGAAATGTGAATCGCCATGTGTAGCAAACAGAGCGAGCATGAACAACATCAAAACAATTCTATAAATGCGTTGAGATAAGTTTCAGGGAGAAGAGACCAGTATGGCATGGACAATTGAACTCTTTTGTTTCTGTTGGAGTTGGAGACAATCTTATACACCACATTACAACAAGAGGTTAGGCGAAAGTCACCAATCCTGGCAGCTCTTATATATTTAGGAATTATAGTAATTGTTGTAGTATTTCATTGCTTAAGTATAAAGCGTGATCTAAATAATTTTTTGACATCCAAGGTGAGATCATTCCCAATAATGTACCAAGTGCGTCTGAAAATTTCCCTTATACTCATTTGGTCCCAGTGTTTTGTTCCTTGGGAGAGAAAAAACCTTTGTCTTATATCTCCTTATTTGAAATATCAGCTTATAGGGCTACTTTCGAGTCTTGGTCACATTTTTATGGGGTGAGGTGCCTAATAAGGTTATGATCTGCTCTGGAAATAGGAAGACAGTTACCTCCTAGTAGCTGTGATGAAAAATCAACACAATGAGCTTTGATTTCTCTCGAGTCCTCTAGAACCAACCATACATCATTTCTCAAGTAATGGATCTAATTAATTGACTTTCTCACATCAACCATCTTGTGAAAGTAAGCAGAGTTGCAGTCACCGCTCTCTATCCATTTCGTTCTCGATCTCTGACATAAGAAATTCTCCTTATCAAAAGCAAGTGTGAGCCAATGTTTATGAGTAAATTTTTTCCAGACCAGCCTACTGAGAAGAGAAATTAGAAAGAGGGTTGATTTGATAGATCGTTAGGTGCTCCTAAACCTTCTGGACTCAATTCTTTAAATCAGAAAAATGCTGCATGTAGAGGTCTCTAATACCTTCAACAGTTTTAGTTTCTATGAGAAAGCAAACATCGATGTACCTTCAAGATATGTGTTTTGCCAAAATAAAGCAACTCGAAGTAGGAACTTTTTATGCTGAAAACTAAAATGAGAGATCATAAATGGCTTCTTAGAGCGTTCATGTTTTCCCCAATAGCAAACAACTTGGACAATGATCTGAAAATTCTAGATCTTCAAACTTTTCAAATGAGTTCAGAAACTGAATCTACCAAATGTCATTGATTAGAATACGGTCCAACTTCTTGGTAATCAGATTAGCCTCTTGCTTGTTCTACCAAGTGAAAATGTTCCCTCTAAAAGAAATATGAAACAATTGGGGACAGGGCAATCAGAACGGATTTATGACTGTAAACCTCATAAATGACAGCATCAAACATATCAGATTGGTAAGTTTATCAACCAAAAACTCATGTTGGTTTTATCATGTAATGAGAATGGCTGATTAATTTAGTTCTCCATTAAATCTTTTCAAGTATCTTCCATTGCGATTTTTGAGAGAAATGGCATGGAAAAGTTGATGATAGTAATTGTAACGCCCCGACAGCCACCGTCCATGGGGGCCTTCTCTCAGCCCATGGACTCCTTCTCTCAGCCCATGGACTCCACCCTCGTCTGACGGCCAGTGCACTATTTTGGGAGACTTGAAAGATTTGTTACTATCCCTACAAATCACCACATGATCTTTCCCCGTGCTTTCTCTTCACTCACATAGCACCGACAATGACTTCCCCATAGGTCATCCATATTTAATTGGTCCAACTCTTTTTTTTTGTCAAACAATTACTTTTATAAACTAAACCCAATTACACTCCATAAAGGAGGAAATGTTCCAAACCAAAAAGGTTGGAATCAAAAAGGAGATACAACAACAATGTTAAACCAGAGCCGAATTAATAACGATATCGAAGTAGAGACATTATAAAACTCGTTTATAACATCCTTTGCATTAATCGGGGAGACCACAATCCAAAGATCGTAGAACATATTCAATATATGAAACCTTTGTCTGAAATTGTAGACAGATCCATTCCAGTTGCCAAAACTTCAGAAATTAGGGCAGAAATGAATGCAACCTTTTTATCTCTAAGACCACCAAGTGGTCAACAAATACTCGCAAGGCCAAAGTCAAAACCATCAAAGCAGAGTTTAACAAGGCTCACTCCAAAAAGGAGGAGAATGGTGAAAAATATCTCTCCATGAAGGAGAAAGATGGTGGTGGTAACGATCTCTCCATAGTGGAGAAATTTGGGGAATCGATCTCTCCACAGAAGAGAAATTTGGGGGAATCAATCTCTCCATGAAAGAGGAAGGTATCTGCAAAAAAATCTCAAGCAAGTAATATTTCATAAAGGAGGGAGATGAATGACAAGGATCTTTCCCTTAAGGAGGAAATTAGAGAAAACAAACTATCCATAACTGAGATCTCAAGACATCTATCCTATGCAACCAGAGCACACAAGACCAAATTCATCCAATCCCTAATATTCCAGAGCTTATCCGAAATAAAGAAGGCAAAGAACAAGGGACATAGTTTGACCTAGTTCGAGAAGACGCTGATGGTGAAAAAGGTTGGTACTACATCGTACAAGAGTATGGGAGGCCACACCGGTGACCGGATTAGAACGGGAATCACATACAACATCAATTCAGAGTTAATGACGTCCAAATCTGGATCTAAGATGATTGGAAAATAGCAAACTGTAACTAAGCGCCTGGAAACTGGAGGGTCTGGTGGGTTTGGAGGATCCGGCGGATCTGGAGGTAGCGAAGGCTGGAGAGCTTCGGTGGCTTCCATGGCGATGAGATCTGGAGTGATACTCTCCAACGGAAGGTCAAGCAAAGTTGGAGAGACTGTCAGTTCACGAGCAGCAGACGCTATGGAGAAGGAAAGAGGAAGGAAATCAGAAAGAGTTATGGCTGGTGAGCAAGGCTGCACCGTCAGCAGCAGAAGAGACTTAACCTTAACCGCCATTTCTACTCTTTTTTTCTCTCTTGCTACACCCTTAGATGAAAAGATAACTGCACTTTGGTGACATAGGTAGTCAAATCAAATCTTGTAAGCATTCTTCGTGCAACACCATATACCAGAAATCAGGATGTTATGCAATAACTCTTCGAGAAAGAGATGATAATTAAAATGAAGTAAGCTTATCTTTTACATGAAAACTCAGGCAGAATAAGTCTTAGAAGGGGTTGGAAATACTTTGCCCTGTCAAACAGAAAAATATATGTAGAGAGATGATCTCTAAGTTATATTCATAATCCTAACAGAATGTCTTCTTTGATCTTAATCCTTTCGAGAGGTACAATTTTCATGATCGTCAATGATACTTTAATCTCTTTAATGTATGCATATGCGTGATATGTATTTATTCGTCTTAGTAATTTTTGGATCTCAGATTCAAAATATAAAATACTGTAATTGCTAAATACCGTATACCTTAATTAGTTATATTAAAAATGAATTTATCTAAAATACATCACATCTACTATATATTAAAAGGATCATTTAAGAAAAAAAGAAAACCTTCAATGTAATAGAATTTAAATTTCATGCCATTAGAGAATCAATGTAGATATAAATATTTGATTTAATTTTACTAATAGCATTTTTTTTAAGATTACATTGACTATTATCTATATGAAATCTTACTATAACTTTGTACACATGCATGCATTTAAAACATAAAACAAATCATTAACAAGGAAACATATCAAGATGTTTTACTATAACTTTTTTTGTAATGTTAAATTTATTAATCAACAAAGAGTCTTATGTACAAAGTGTGAATCAAAACACATTGAAAAGAAATAAACTTTTACCAGAAAACCTCTAACTAGAAACCTCCGCTGGAAAAGTGGTTGGAGCCTCTGGGTTATCTTGATAACGTTGTGAGATCACTCTATTAGGAACCAATTTCTCGATGACACGAATAAGGTGGACGGCTGGATGATAAGCTTGAGAATGCTTCCTATCATTCCGCTCTTGCCAGATATGGTAAATTGTGGTTTGAAACACTAGGCAAAACAGTATGTAAGTAAGCTTGTCGTATGGATGTGTAGTGATAGATTGTAAAGTTGTTTGCCAATCTGGATCTGTGGGTACACCAAGAAGGTCTCCTACATAATCAACCCAAATTGTAAATGTGTAAAGGCAAGTAAAGTAGAGAGGATCCCTTGTTTCGTCGTGTTCTCCACAAAATAAACAAGGCTGGTTCCAGCCCCAAGCACATGTGCGAGCACCTGTTGATAGGCGATCCTTAATCGCAAGGCAAGTGATAAGCGAAAAATGAGGCAACCCTTGTGAGAACCAAATATAAACGCATAAAACTTCCCCTGAAAATCACTCGGAGCTTAATGCCACACCACTATATCTTCTCCTGCTTCCCGATGAGGAGGAGTCACACTTAGAATCTGTTCTAGGACCTGGTGCATTTGTTGGCTTCACACTTGCCGAAAATTCCATCTACCATCAACAACCGCCTCTGAAACAGTTGTTTCATTCTTTAATCCTACCTCACGCATACCCCTTTCCCCTACAACATAAATTAATCTTCCCCTTGGATGCCAATAGTTCAACCAGAACTTCGTAGACAATCCATTATTCACTTCTGTTTTGATATAATCAGCAGCCAAAAGGCGAAGCTTCTTCCAAATCCATGATCCCAAGAAGGTCTCCTTTACATCCCAAAATGTTCCACCACGAATTAAAAATCTCCTCACCCATGCAACCAAAAGAGAGCCAAACATGATGAATAACTTCCATATAAGGCTCAAATCGAAAACCCGAGAAATCCCATCTAATCTTTGAACATCTAACCCACCTTCAGTTTTTGGCAAACATACCTCTTCCCATGCCACCTTTGATTTACTACGAATATTTGGGGATCCACTCCATAAAAATGCAGTAAATTTTTTTTCAATTTCCCATAAACAACGCTTTGGTAAGCGAAAAACCGAACACCAAAAAGTTGATATACTCGAGATTACCGAATTTATTAGTTGCAGGAGCCCCACGAATGGCAAGTGCTTACTCGTCCAGCTCAATATTCTAGAACTAATTTTGTTAATCAACGATTCATAATCAAGCCTCATCATCAATTTCGTAGTTAGTGGGAGCCCAAGATACCTGGTACGCAAGGTGTTAACTGATAAATCAAGTCTTGCAGCTTCTGATTCGAGTCTCGCTTTCCCACGCCCATCAGCGAATAAAGTAGATTTTGAGACATTAATAGCAAGCCTTGAAATCTGGGCAAATTCATCAAACACTTTCAAAGTTTCACAAAGGGAATGAGGAGTACCATCTGTTAAGACCATAATATCATCTGAAAAACTAAGATGAATCATCTTAACCGCCTCACAAGTCGGATGATAGCCAATCTTACCCTTAATCCCTGTTTGTTTAGCATTTTCGATAAGACATTATTGATAATGACATATAAGCATGGAGAAAGAGAGAACCCTTGACGAATTCCCTGGTTAATTGAGAAAAAACCTTCTAATTCCCCATTGATTGAAACTAAGAATGATGTCGTAGACACACATGCATAGATCCAATGAATGAACAAATCTAGATATTTCATGGCTCGCAGTGTAGCAACAATAAACGAACATTGTACAGTGTCAAAAACTTTCGAGATGTCCAGCTTAACAACACTACATGAAGTGATAGACGGTTTATGATAGTTTATTTACCAGGTCTGTAGCTAGCAAAACATTCTCCAAAAACAAATGACCTTTGATAAAAGCGCATTGGATGGGTTCTATAGCATCCGGAAGAGTGGCTTTTAACCTGTTTGCTATAATCTTAGAGATAGACTTATATAGCAAATTAAGCAATCGGTCTAAAATCCTTCATTTGTTCATTGAAAAAAACAAATGATATTATAGTAGCATGTGTGCTTTTAGGCATGAACCCATTGAAAAAAATGACTGAACCGTGATTACCAAATCCCGTCCCACCACTGGCCATGTTGCCTTGTAAAATTCCATGTGATAACCTTTTGGGCTAGGAGCTTTATCTCTCAGCATTGAAAATACAACCCTCCTTATCTCTTCCTCAGAAACAGGTTGGACAAGGTTTGCCGCTGCTTCCGGCGGACAGCTATAATCTATTAGCTTTGATAAATACTGAGGTGATATCTCCTCAAATTCCTCAGGCTGATGCCGAAGAAATCGATAATAGTATTCCACCGCTTCAGCCTTTATCTCACCCGAATCAGTTAGTAACACTCTTGCATCATTTTTCAAACTCTTTATTGCATTTTTTTGAGTGTCTTTCTTGCATTACCTTATGGAAAAAACTTGTATTCTGATCACCAGAATATAACCACTTAACTCTTGATTTTTGTCTGAAAAAACGTTCTTCTACGCCTGTTAAATGGTGCAAGTTTGTAAAGCCTATGAAACTTCCTCAAACGTTGCATTGCTGGGATTTAACATAGCCTCATTCTACTTAAGACATAACATATCATAAGCTTCCTTAGTTATTTTCGGTATGTTTCTATAGACCATATAATTTAGCGCTCGCAATTCATACTTCAACTTTTTCAACTTTATGTGGAATCAATACAAAGCAGTCCTAGAGTGGAAAAGCGGTTCTGTAGAATGCCAAACCTGAGACACAATTTGTAGAAACCGAGGATGGTCTACCAGATAAGAATTTTTTTTAAAAAGATGTTTGTTACCTAGTGGTGCCGTTCGGAGCTGAATCCAAAAACGAGTATGATCCAAAATCACTTCCATTTCAAATGTGGCGAAAGAATTTGGGAAAGATGTTAACCAACAACTATTAACGAGCACTGTATCAAGCTTCTTCCCTAGAAAGTTTTCATCTTGATTATTTATCCACGTGAATTGTGATCCCACATGGGAAAGATCTAAAAGCTCACAATAAGTTGTAATTTTTTGAAAATCCGGCATAGCAACCTGGTCAAATAAATATTCTTGAGACCGTAAATGCTCATAAGAAAACAACATAACATTAAATTCTTCAAATATAACCCAAGGATTATTTTCACGAACGAGTTGTACTTGCATATCACACATAACACTCCACAACCGTCTCCTTTATGCGACAAAATTGGACGCAAACACATATAAATTTTGCTTTACTATAACTTTAATCATTTACATATAAAGATTTATTTACTATTTCATGATTTTATTTTCCAAAATCAAATCATTTTTAGCTTCTAATAAATCCAATATATCCAGACTTTTTGTGGGTTTATTAAAATTGTAATATGCTAATTGGTAAATGTTAAGAGTCCTAAAACCCGCTGTAAATTTTTTGTTTAACCGCTTCAATGAATAACTATTAAAAAAACACAAAATAAAATAAAATAAACTCAGCACTAAAATTTGACTGTTCATCGTCCGTCTCAAAATTTCCATAAGGCATTGAGAAATCGAGGGATTTCGATGTGTCTCGACAATGGCGAATTCACTCATTCTCTTAAAAAAACAATAGCTTAAATAGAGAATATTGTGGAGGAGACAGCGGAGCTGAAACCACTGGCGAATCGGCGATATGATGTTCCAAGTCTCAGATTTAGAAACCAGTTGCTGTGAGATTCGAGACGATGATCATCAACACAACATCGGTATGATCAATTATATGTTAATTCGATTTAAATCTGTAAAGTAAGGAAGAAATCCAAATTTTGAAGCTGTTTCTGGGAGTGGAAAGCAGTTTTAGGGAGAGTTTTTAGAAATTTTGTATATTTGGTTCTCTTCTATGTTATTGTATTTACCATTTTTATAAGCATCGGAGGTTTAACATTTTTCGGTGTTTCTGATACAGAGTTTCTAAGAAAGAAGAAAATAAAGAAGAATAATCCAGAAACAGAAGCAGATTCTTCTTCATCAGACTACTCTTGTTTTCCTGCTCATGTCACAGCTTCGAGTCTACAAACAGATTCATCGGTGAGTTTGTATTAACTAAAGTTGTTGCATACTCATTAGCTAATTGAACTCTTGTTTCTAAATCTGGGCATTTTGGTTTTGGTTAGTCTTGAAACTAGACAAATTGTTCAACAGCTTTGTCTAATAAAGAGATGCTGAAAATTTCTGACCTTACCTTCTTTTTTCTTTTGTCAAAGTGGTATGTAAATTAGTATCCTGTCAAATGTTTTTTAGGGCTAAGCATTTCAGTTTTAGTATTGTTGTTTAGTCTTGTTCAGTTTGAAGTAAAATTGATTTAACTATGGATCTGATTTTGGTTTTGGTTTGATCTGATTTGGTATATTTTCCCACTTTTAGACTTGTTTCATATAGAAACATGAAGCTAGCCAAAGTGTTCTTTTATGTTGGCAATTGTATCATTGAGTTGATATGTTTAGTTGTTTAGCTAGGTGTTAAGGAGGAAATGCTTATAATTATGACATTTTCGTTGACCGGTCTTGAGTAATTTGATCCGACTCTTCTGTTAATCTGGTGTTTGCAGTATCTTCCACAAGAAATCACAAGCTCAAATGGTCTTAGTAGGAAATCTAGCAAGAATCCGAGACAGATAATTTCATCATATTCGTCAAGTGAGAAGCAATTCGTAACGTTTACACTTGCACCTGTTGATGGCAGACATTGTAGACTGGTAGGATCATCTTAGCACTTACTCCTGCAAGTTTCCTCTATTCTACTTTCACTGATTTTGACTCTTTTTCAAATCTTTACAGCGTCTTCCAATGCAATTCTCGAGGGAGAATGGGATAAACAAGCCTGGGAAGATATATTTATTGGGTAAAGATGGTTCAAAGTGGCTGGCGAATCTTCTCCTGGAAAGCAGAGGAAGAATGACTTTGGGTGACGGCTGGAAAAGTTTTGTTAAAGCAAATGGCTTAAAGACGGGTGAATCCATCACATTCAAGTTAAATTGGGAAGACACAGTTCCTGTGCTCAGTTTGTGCCCTGAAAAGTATAGAACTGACCCAAGAGCAGGAGAAGAGTGTTCAGAAGGAAGCGAGAAAGAGTCTTTTCCCATAGAGTCTAGCAGTGGAGAAAAAATCAGTAAAAATGGCAAAAACAAAGATGAAAACAGCAAAGAGGGGAGCAGCTCATGGGAGAGAGAGAATAGTCATCTGAGATCTATAAATTCAACTTCACCAAGCCAGAACCGATTCCTGACATTAACAATCACCCCTGACAGTCTCAGACATGGTAGACTAGTAAGTTCATAAATCAATCTTGTTCATTTTAACCCACAACAAAAGGTTTTATTTTTTAAAAATTCTCCGTTCATATATTTTCTAGCGTCTTCCTTTGCAATTCATGACCGAGAATAGCATGAACACGCCCGGGGAGATAACTCTTTTAGGTAAAGATGGTGCAAAGTGGCTGGCAAGTCTTCTACTAGAAAGAAGAGGAAGAATGAGTTTAGGAAAGGGCTGGAAAGATTTTGCTAAAGCAAACGGCTTAAGGACAGGCGATTCCATCACATTGGAGTCAATTTGGGAAGACGCAACTCCTGTGCTCAGTTTGCTTTCCATAGAGTCTAGCAGTGGTGGAGGGCCAAGTGAATTTTCTAAAGAGTTTCTTTCCACAGAACCTAGCAATGGAAACAATACTAAGAAAGCAGAGAACAACAGAGAAGAGAGCAGAAAGTATCCTGTTAGAAGTAGAGAATCATCTACAGTAATCCAAAAGCGATTCATGGCTTTAACACTTCCACCTGATATAGTTAGCCATGTTGCTCATGATTTTCGAATCGGCGAGGTCATCATTTTCAGACATGATGGACATAATATGTTCCAGGCCTCAGATTTGTTACCCAATTGTTGTGGGATTCGAGATGTACCGTCTCCAAGCAGCAACAAAGATCATGAAAACATCGGTAAGTTTGATAATATTTATCCTACGAACTGGAGTTATCAATATGTAAATGTGATTTAAAGCTGTAACATAGACCTGATTGTTAGTGGAATACAATTTGAGGATTTTTTTCTATACAGGTAGCATTTCGATGAAAACACATCTGCGCTTAAGAAAAGAAGCATGCTTTTCATCATATGATGGTGATGATCATGACAACTTTGGTATATTCAGTTCTCTTCTATTTTATTATAGTAACATATACAGATGAGTCAAAGATTACTTGCTTTGGTGAAATTGTTTCACGAACAGTTACAAACTGAGACCAAAAAAACATTTAAATTAAAAGCATCTGAAGTTTTAACAACTTAGTTGTTTCTGATACAGATCATCCGAGAAAGAAGAAAGTGAAGAAGAACAGTCCAGAAACAAAAGCAGTTTATCCATCAGACAACTCTTGTTTTGTAGCCCATGTCACAACTTCTAGTCTACACAAAAATGCTCTGGTGTGTTAAAATCTCTTGCTAAATTTTATGCATACTCATTAGCTGATTGAACTATTGTTTCTAGGGGTACACATTTTGGTTTTGACTAATGATAAAACTAGACAACGTGTTCTTTAGGTCGGTCAAGTGTATCCAAATCGATCCTGAGTGAACTTTTTCTAGGGATGGGCATTTTGGTGTTGGTACAGTTTAGTCAAGTTCTGGTTTTCTTTGATTGTAAATTTATAACATCTTATTTAACTTTGGTTTACCTCAGTTTGTTTAACTTTGGTTTAAGAGTAAATTTTGCTGCAGCAAAACCAAATTTCTTTTGATTTTGTTTGATAGTGGGTTTGGTTTGACAAAAAAAAAAATTGGTTTGGTTAGATTTGGTTTATTTTGCCACTTCTAGACTCGTTTCATATTTTGATTCATGAACCTAACAAAAATGTTCGTTCACGTTGGCTATATTATCATCCCATAGAGCCTAGCAGCCAAAGAGTCTCTTCCCATAGAGCCTAGCAGCCAAAAAAAGATCACCGAAGAGGAAAACAACATAGAGGAAAACAGAAAAGACGAAAACATCATAGAGGAGAGCAGCTCATGTGAGAGAGAGAAGAATCATCTGAGATGTATAGATTCAAATTCATCAAGCCGAAACCGATTCCTGACATTAACAATCACACCTGACAGTCTCAAGCATGGTAGATTGGTAAGTTCATCAATCAAATCTTTTTCTTTCTTATCGCATATCGAAAGGGTTTTATTTTTTATTCTCTGTTCATGTATTCTCTAGCGTCTTCCATTGCAATTCATGATGGAGAATAGCATGAACAAGCCTGGAGTGATAACTCTGTTAGGTAAAGATGGTGCAAAGTGGCTAGTAAGTCTTCTACTGGAAAGAAGAGGACGAATGAGTTTGGGTAAAGGTTGGAAAGATTTTGCTAGAGCAAACGGATTAAAGACAGGTGATTCCATCACGTTGGAGTCAATCTGGGAAGCCGCATCTCCTGTTCTCAGTTTGCTCCATGCAGAGTCTAGCAGTGGTAGAGGGCAAGGTGAGTTTTCAAAAGAGTCTCATTTCACAGAACGTAGCAGTGGACACATGACTAGGGAAGCAGAGAACAACAGAGAAAAGAGTAGCTCACTGGAGCTGGAGAAAAGAAAGTATTGTCCTAGAAGAACAGATTCATCTTCAGATATCCAAAAGCGATTCCTGACATTAACACTTACACCTGAAGATGTTAGAGACTGCAAACTGGTAAGCTCATCAAACAACTCTTGCTTTTGAGGTTATGTTTTGAATTTCAACTTGTAATTAGATGTGTTTGTTCAAATGTCTTGCAGCATCTTCCATGTCAATTCATGAGAACTAATGGCATCGATAAGCCTGGGAAGACAACTTTGTTGGGTAGAAGCGGTATGAAGTGGTTTGCATATTTATTGTCAAGAGATGGAACCGTCGCTTTGGGAAATGGTTGGAAAGGTTTTTGTGAGGCTAATGGCGTGATGTTAGGAGAGTCTTTCATTTTGGAATTTATTTCCCAAGAAGATACAAATCATGTATTTAAGTTCTACTCCAACTACAGAGACCAAATAGCATGAATGATGTCTTAAGAAAGTATTGTCTTAAATGTTGTCTCCGTAAATCACATTGACAGATTCTGCGTATAGCGTGGAATGATGCGCAAGGTGTATGCATATATGGGAAGTCGGTTAATTCTTATCCCAACAATTTTAGTAAGTCGAAATCATATGTAAAATAAGGTCTCTGGAATTCATACTTAAAGATATCACGTTGGCATAATCCATGCATCACCTATAAAAATGATTTATTTATACAAATTACACTTTCATAGTAAGTATACGTGCGCACACCAAAAATCCATAAAACATTTAAGTCATTTATAACATACATTTTTACAAAAAGGACCAACTCTACACCGACTTTACTTTGTTCCTTCTTTAACTCCGCTTTCTCTACCGTTTTCCTACAAGGAAGGAGAACGAATAAGCAACTAATTTGCTTAGCGAATTCGGGTGCCTAACATGCATACATAATCCCACCAAACCCCAAACAAAATCACATCACATGGATCATTCACCGAAAATGAGATACAAAAATATGGACAATACATAGAACATTTTCTCGTCGATTCTCGTTCTCATTCACCATCCACAGCATCCATATTCCTTAGTTCGTTCATCCTTTTACCTCGCCAACACACAGTCACTCAGACTGAACGTGCTAACGATCCTGAATCTCGTTCATCATCTTACCTCATTCGACATGCAACCACTAAGGCTGAACATGCCTAGTGATCCGAACAACGCATCGTCATGCGACATACGGCTGGTGGTAGCGACCCAATCCTCCGTATGTATCACGATAGAGCGAGCTACGCCCACAGCGTACCGCTCTCATCGGACTAAGGACATATAGATCTGTCTCACCGAGCACGCCTCACCGCGCCTCGGAATCACAGCCGCGCACGCCTCACTGCGTACTGCGCTGACCACACTTAAACATATGCATCATACCACACGAAATTATGCATGTTTCAATCCATATCAAGTCACTTTACTTGGCTACTCAACCAATTTCCAGTGGTGAATCAATTCAATTCAAGTCTCGGCATCAAAGAAATCATCAAGTAAACCACCAAATAATTCCACCGAGAACTTAACATACTAACCATTTAGTATTCATGCATCTTACATCTTATTCATGTATATGCATCATTCACCACGAAATAAACAAAGAAAAACCGAACTCACTGTCTAGGTTTAGGCAATACTGTTCTGCCGACCGAATAAACTTGTCTGCGGAACAGAAATTCCTCCGAAAATCAGTCTTTTCCTTGTCTTTTCTCACGAAATCCTCTTTTTTTCCTCTCCACGGATTCTTCTCCACACTTAGAAATTCTTAGAGATTTTTGCAAACTTAATGAGAAAGGAATTGGACTAATATTTATAGGATTAGAAGACTTAAGGTAAGGGAAATCTCAGCTCCAAACTTGGTGCACCTCCTCCATGAGTCATCAAGAAGACTTTATAGGAGGGTAAGTCCAGCTGCTTGCCACCACCTTCCTCCTAGGTTGCTTCCCATAAGCACCTAGCCACCACCTATCTGCTAGGCTACTTCACAGAAGCACCTCACCACCACCTACCTGCTAGGCTACTTCACAGAAGCACCTCGATTCCTCTTAACCGGTCTAACTCTTTCTCCCGCTTAGTTTTTCTCATTCCGACTAGTCCACCGATCATAATGAATTCCCTTAGAATGGATTCCTTCTTTTCCAAGGCTGCTTACTTCGTCGGGTTACCGCTTACTTCGTCGGGTTACCGCTTACTTCGTCGGGTTACCACTTACTCCAAATTCCCACTTTTCAGTCCATAACTTCCTTATGTTCTCGGGCAATTCTTATTCTGTTTCTGGTTTAAAGAGAGGGTCACTACAATGGCCCTGTTAGTTTCTCATCCAGATGTTCAAATGTTGTTCGTTTGGTCTATTTAATTTTGCATATGAATATTGAAATGAGATTTAAATCTAAAATATCTAGATATTTAAGATGCTTAAAAAATGAGCTTCTAGATACTGCACCTACATCTTAAAATTCAAAAGTTTAAAATGCCTTTAAATTCTAACTAAACCAAATTATTTTTACTAAAAAATTTTCATCATTTACATTGATAATTTTTGTAAAGACTCAAACTCTAATAAAAATATATTTTATAAAAATCAAAAATTTTTGTTCCCACTAAAAATTTTAAAAATTTATTTTCATTAAATTAAAAAATTATTTAAAACGTAAAATCGCGCTTTTCGCCGAAAAGACAAAATCGCATTCCTTCGCTAAAAACACGAAAATAGATTTTCCTGCCAAAAACTCAGAAAATACATTTTGTCGCTAAAAATAAGGAAACAAATTTTTCCACCAAAAATCTAGAAACACGAAAATACGTGTTTCTTCCAAAATTCTAAAAACACGGTACACGTTTTTCTGCCAAAAACTCTGGAAACACTAAAACACGTTTTTGTGCAAAAACGCGAAAACATATTTTTCAGCCAAAATCGTGGAAATATGTTTTTCCGCCAAAAACGTGATGCACGTTATCCTGTCAAAAACATGAAAACGCGGTTTTTGCTATAAACACAGAAACACGTTTTTCTGCAATTAATGCGAAGACGCGTTATTCCACCAAAAACATGGAAAAATATTTTCCTACCAAAAACGCAAAAACAAAACACATTTTCCCCCCCAAAAATGCAAAAAAACACATTTTCCGCCAAAAACACATTTTTCATTATAAACACAAAAACATGTTTTCCACAAAAGATGCGAAGTTGCGTTCTTCCGCCAAAAACATGGAAGCACATATTCCTGCCAAAAACGCAAAAACACATTTTTTGCCAAAAACGCAAAAACACATGTTTTGCCAAAAATGCATAATCACGTTTTTCCACCAAAAAATAAATTAAGACGGAAACACATTTTTAAATAATTGTTACAGTTAAATTTTTTTAATAGGAAATGTATTAATAAAAATAAAATTATTTTATGAAAATAAAATTTTTGTAATTCTTAAATTGCATAATTAATTTAAATCATTTAATTTATATTAGTATAAAAACATGTTTTTTAGTCATTTTTAATTAGTTATATTTGCATGCTATTACAAACTCAAAAACGAACAAACTTTCATTCAGATGCAGCATTTAGATGTAAAAACGAAATACATAAACGAACAACATCTGATGCAGCATTCAGATGTTGGATGTAGATATTGAATGCAGATGATATATCTGGACGAGGAAACGAACAGGACCTTTATTATCATAATACACCATATAATGACTAACAGTATGCTCATGATAAACTAAATCATTGATAATTTATCTACCATGACAAAGGGTTTAGGACACTATACTCGTGATGAACAAATGTATTTCTAAAACACGAAACTATGACAAACAATTTTACATACAACTTGTTGGTATCTCTAGTAAGCTTTCATCATCAATCTGCAGGCAAATAGATGCTTTAGGAATCAAACTCTCTTGACCAAAGAAAAGGAATCAAACTCTATACTCAACACATAAACAATAAAATCTCAAGTCAGCCACCTTAATTGGGAGACTTCTATAATTAATTCATTATCTATTTGTCACTTTCTTATTTTTATTTAACTTAGATAAGTATCTCAATAACTACAAAGAAAACTGTAAAAATCAAATAAAGTGAAACGAATATTTTTATAGTAGAAAATCAACAAGATTTTTTAAATTAAGAGATTAAAATTGTTATAAATTGGAAGCCAAATATACTTCATAACGTAGATTATATATTCTCCATCTATTGATCCTTAATAGTTCTAAAAATCACATTTTAAAACACAGTTATCCAAAATTATGTGCGAACAAGATATACTATGAAAAGAACTAGAGGTAGAAGAACAAGTTGCTTTCCCAGTCAAGAAATTTTTTAAAAATGGACATACTTTATTATTTTATTTAAATACCATTTGACACATTTAGATTCATAAAATCTACTTAAACTTTTCCAATTTGAAATAAATAATATATCCTTTTCATTTATTTAACTCAATCAAAGTAGACAAATGTATTAAATTATTAATGAATATTAATTTAATGTGTTATTAATATATATTATTTCAGTTACTTAATCAATTATTTATTTATAATGAGTTGCCAAAAAAATTTAGATTTTCGCGACCATATTATTTAATGGTTTTGGAAAAATATCATCTACAAATAAATGATATAGTACTTAGATTGATGATATTTTAAATACTCTTGCAACAAAGTCCAATCCGGTGTTTATTAAGGCTTTGAATAGTCCGAACAAATAAAACGTGTCATATCATGCATAAATCGAGAACAAATGTTGAATGATAATTCAAACTGGTATTGATGATATCAACTCTTAACTAATTTTTAGTCTCTGTCAAATCACTTTTTTTTTACGATTAGAACTACGACGGTGGATAAAAAAAAAAATCTATCAAAATTTGACTCAGATTTGCGGAATCTACAGGTTTTGATTCACCGTTAGGCGAGTGTGGATTGAAAGAAAAATAATTTTTGCGGATCAGTCAGTTTTTACGGTTTGAAAATTTAGATTGCAGAGCAGATACGGATCGTCGGATCAAAATCTATGGGTTAGCTGGTAATCCGCAAATGTAGATTTTTTTAATAGATACTTGGCGAGTTTGGCAGATTGAAAAGCGGATTGACGGGTATTCAATCCAAAAAATCATAAATTAATTTGAAATTTTTTTAAAACAAAAAATGGGTTAGCAAATTATCCACGGATTTTATAGATTTTGAACAGAAAGGATACAAATTGACCGATTTTGATATACATATCAAAGGGGTTAAAAATTTGCAAGTAAACATTTTATTCTGACCCACAAATTGGACCCATAAATCCCGTAAATTAACTCATTTCAAAGGCCTAAATTTGAGGTCTTTACCCATATGATTAACAGTTTGGTCTGTAAACAGTTATCAAAAGGACGAAGTTCAGAATCTATACTCTTAATCTTTTTGAGAAGAAGTCCAGACTAAATTAAATTAGTTTTTTATCTGAGTAGTAGATTTTTTTTAGCGCAAATCAAATTCAGAATCTCTTTAATGTTGATCCATGAAGAATTACCACTAACTCATCTCAAGTTGGTGATTTGTCTCCACCATTGCCAAATCATATTGAAGTAAAATACACTTTTCAGAACTTGTACCTTTTTAAGCCATCACTACAATTTGAATTTCTCTATCTCTCTTTTTTCAGCTTTGCTTTTAAAAGAACATATTATTTGATTTTTTAAAATGATTTTCGAGGATTAACGAGATGTTAAAATTTGCATGTTGAAGCCATCATTGAAGTAGCTGAAGAGGAAACATTCACATGAAAGTGTAAGGGATCTTAGATACCTTTCTTCTGTTTTCTCTCTCTTTCTCTCCCATTGCCAAGTTTCAATCTTTATTTCTCCTCTCTCTCTCTCTCTCTTGCTAAAACCACTCATTGTCTTTACTCTTTCGCAGGTCGCTATTAATCATGACCCCTTTGAGCTGTTGTTGCTTCTTTGTCTGTTTTTCAAAAATGGGTCTTTAGATATCCGAGTTCTTGGATCTGGGTTGTTCAAAATTCTTACAAAGTCTTTTTCTTTACCTCTACTCTGAAGATCAACTCACTCAAAGTTACTCCATTTTCGTTTCCTGAGATGGGTTTGCTTAATCTTCAACCTTTGAGATTTGTGTCGTTACTCTAACCAAGAGATTCAACTTCTTCTTTGAGATTTGGGTCTTGAGCAACAAAAAATGGCTCCAAGGTTTGATTTTTCACATTTGTGGGCGAAGGAAACGAGGAGAGGTACACCAGTAGTTGTGAAAATGGAGAATCCTAATTACTCAATTGTTGAAGTAGAGGAACCAGACGGTGCATTTCAACCAATGGAGAAGAGTAGAGGCAAGAACGCTAAGCAAGTGACTTGGGTTTTGCTTCTTAAAGCTCACAAAGCTGTTGGATGTCTCACTTGGTTAGCTACACTGTTCTGGTCTCTCCTTGGTTCAGTCAAGAGACGGCTCAGTTTCACTCACCCACTTGGTTCTGAGAGACTTGGTAGAGACAGATGGCTTTTCACAGCTATTAAGCTTTTCTTAGTTGCTTCATTAGCCATTCTTGGGTTTGAGTTAGTTGCTTATTTCAGAGGATGGCATTACTTCAAGAACCCTAATTTACACATCCCTACAAGCAAACTTGAGATCCAGAGCTTGTTTCATCTGCTCTATGTTGGTTGGTTGAGTTTAAGAGCTGATTATATTGCTCCTCCAATTAAAGCTCTCTCTAAGTTTTGTATTGTGCTGTTCCTTGTACAATCTGTAGATCGTTTGATTCTTTGCATAGGCTGTTTTTGGATAAAGTATCAAAAGATTAAGCATAGAATTGATGACGAGCCTTTTCGAAATGATGACGTTGAAGGATCAGGATCTGAGTATCCAATGGTTCTTGTTCAGATACCAATGTGCAATGAGAGAGAGGTATGGAGAACAAAGTATCAATCTTTCACATGTCTTCTTGACCTTTTTACATGATTATGTGCTTCATTATTGAATTAGATCAATGAACTTACATAAATGTTTATCCTTGTTTAGGTATATGAGCAATCTATATCTGCTGTGTGTCAACTTGACTGGCGAAAAGATCGAATTCTAATTCAGGTTCTTGACGATTCGGATGATGAAAGCATTCAACAGTTAATCAGAGCTGAGGTTACTAAATGGAGCCAAAAAGGTGTCAATATAATTTACCGGCATCGCTTGGTTAGAACTGGTTACAAAGCCGGTAACCTCAAATCCGCAATGAGCTGTGATTATGTGGAAGCTTACGAGTTTGTTGCAATTTTCGATGCGGATTTTCAACCAAATTCGGATTTCCTTAAGCTAACTGTTCCACATTTCAAGGTCTGTAGATAGGTGAATTAGTAAATATGTTTGGTTGTGTCCTGAGAGTATAAGACAAACATTTTTGGTGAATAAATGCCAATGTTATTTCAGGAGAAGCCTGAGTTAGGTCTGGTTCAGGCTAGGTGGGCGTTTGTGAACAAAGACGAGAACTTGTTGACCCGTCTTCAAAACATCAATCTGTGTTTTCATTTCGAGGTTGAGCAGCAAGTTAATGGTGTGTTCTTGAATTTCTTTGGTTTTAATGGAACTGCTGGAGTATGGAGGATTAAAGCCCTTGAGGAATCTGGAGGTTGGCTTGAAAGAACAACTGTCGAGGATATGGATATAGCTGTTCGGGCTCATCTCCATGGATGGAAATTCATATATCTTAACGATGTCAAGGTACTATTATATCGTATGTTCTTATCATAGTTTCATATATTCATGAAGAGCCTTATGTAATAACTGAAGTAAAAACAATTTCTTAGGTTCTTTGTGAAGTTCCTGAGTCGTATGAAGCATACAAGAAGCAGCAACATCGATGGCACTCGGGACCTATGCAGCTATTTCGCTTGTGTTTTCGAGCAATCTTGACCTCTAAGGTAATATAAGAGCTATGGTTTTGTAATGTGATCTGATAATTTCAGTGATTTAATGATTCTTTTTGTCTTCCTGTAGATTGCAATGTGGAAGAAAGCAAATCTGATACTTCTGTTCTTCCTTCTAAGGAAAATTATACTTCCTTTCTACTCCTTCACATTGTTCTGTGTAATCCTTCCAATCACCATGTTCGTTCCAGAAGCAGAGCTTCCTGTTTGGGTCATCTGCTATGTACCAATCTTCATGTCATTACTCAACATTCTTCCTGCTCCAAAGTCTTTCCCTTTCATTGTTCCTTACCTCTTGTTTGAGAACACAATGTCGGTCACCAAGTTCAACGCGATGGTATCTGGACTATTCCAACTCGGTAGCTCTTACGAATGGATTGTAACAAAGAAAGCAGGAAGATCATCAGAGTGTGATCTTTTGGGTCTCACTGATAAAGAACCCAAGAAGATGCTAAGAGGAGTTTCAGATAGTGAGCTCTTGGAGATAAGCCAAGTTGAGGAACAGAAGAAACAATCAGTTTCCGTGAAGAAAAAAATCAATAAGATATTCCACAAAGAGCTTGCGCTGGCTTTTCTTTTGCTCACTGCAGCAGTTAGGAGTCTCTTGGCCTCACAAGGAGTGCATTTCTATTTCCTGTTGTTCCAAGGTCTCACCTTTCTTCTTGTCGGTCTCGATCTCATTGGCGAGCAGATGAGTTGAGAAACCGAAGAAGAAGAAGAAACTTCAGAGTTGCAGATAATGATGATTCAAGATTGAGTGAACTCTGTGAGTTTCCTTCTTCTATTTCCTTTTGTTGGAGCCTTAGTTTTTAGGCATTTATTGATTTTTAATTTGGTTGGTTCTCTCCATTGTGATTAATCCTTGATAGGTTAGAGTTTAAGCCACATTTATAAATTATACCTATAGATATAATATCTACAAAAGTTGAGAACTTGTTGCTTAATTTCTGATAAAAGAACTTTGGTCTTTAAAGCTTTTCCTCTGTTTTTTTCTGATTTAAATTCATGGCAAGCAATACATTGTTACAAACTTAGATCTGTAAATTAATAACTAAAGAAAACCAGATTCTGATCTGACAAAACTAGAACAAGAAAGAATAAAATATAGTTTTGTCTGGACTTGAACACATCTAGGTCTCTGTCAAAACGTGAAGGGAAAGTGTCGGTAGAAACATAAAGCATTTTTCAGAGCCAGAGTTGTATGAATCTCAATAATGGGATCAATACAATCATGTGAAAATTAATGGGACCAAACGAAAACGATCTTATTCTTTGATTGGCAAGTTGATTAGTGATGATCTTGTTGAAATATCTAAATAAAAAAAAGTCAAATGTAATATTCTGTGTTTATACAAGCTGCTGTAACAGTTTCTGAATTACTTCAAGCAGGATTTTTAAGAAACTGATTTTTCTAACTTAAAAAGATTCACATAAAAGTTATATCAAAACGGTTAATCAAAATCAATCAACATCCACTGAGAAATCTGGCTCATGTGGTTTAGGCAGCATTGGTACTTCAACATCCTTCAACTTAAGAGGTGTTCTCCTCGTGTTCTTGGCAAACCTCGAAGCAAGTATCGTTGCAGCGAAATGCGGTTTCACATGAGAAGTATGATGACGAGCTCCAGCGCTAGATGTCTGTCTCATCTCTTCAGTTGCAGCAACTGCCATAGCCTCTTCTTCTTCATCATAAGAAGAGAATGACTCAGCCAAGCTAAGACTCTTAGCTAACATTCTTCTCTTATACCGTCTCCAAGCGACTTGTACGAAACAAGCAGCCCAAGTTCTCCAATGATGAGAGTAATAACGGAATGTGTGTTGTAGCTTCTTGCTATGTAAACGTCTGAATTGGTTAGCCACAAATTTGAGATCTTGTGCTTGTAAAGCAAAGGCTTCAACTTCTTCTAAGGCTCGCACCGTTCTTGTTGAAGATGGTAAGTTTACTGTTGATTTTGGAAGCAATGCCCACGCGAGAAGCTCTTCTCCGCAGAAATCTCCTGGTCTAAGTGTGATTGAGTTGAAGAAACCGGTTCTGCCTCCATTAGTCGTGGAGCTATCGAGTTTTCCGCGGATGATGAAGAGCATTTCCGTCACTGGATCCCCTTCACGTACAATGTAGTTCCCTTGTGTGCTTAGAGATGACACTAAACGTTCACATATCGCATCTAGTAATTGATCATCCATTTGCGCAAATAACGGTACCTGAAAAATCATCGCAAGAATTATGTTACACAGCATAAAAACCAAACCGAAGAAACCGAGTGTGTTTAGTTGAGTGGTGAATAGACTTACACGACGAACAAGGTCGAGACAGAGATGGCGTTGGATATCTCTACGGAGATCAGCAGGTAATGAATGAAGAATGGTTTCTTCATCAACACCTCGAGTCGCCAGCCATTTATACTGCACAAAACGCTTCACTCGTTCTCTCAGATCTTGCGGTAGTTGCCTATGTTTCATCCATTCTTCTGTGTCTCTTCTCTTAAGTCTCCACTCCTCTAGCCTCACCGTGATTGATTGCAGATACGTCTAATAATACATTCATTAATCAAACATCAACAAAATAAACTATTTCATTCAATACAAGAAACAACAAAGGAGATTCACATTAATCTTACCTGCATGTTTCCTATTAAAAGAGCAAACAAAACCAAACCAAAGATCGCTACGAGGATAGCAAACATTGTCTCAAGAACAGAGGTACTTGTGCTCAGATTCTGTCCATAAGAACTTTAACAAGAAAGCTTTGTTAAAAAAACCTGTAAAGTGATGAAGAAGAGTAATGAATGAATGAATATATTACCTTAGATTCTGCAGTCCAAACCATAAGCAATACAAATATTTCTCCGAGAACGGCGAAGAGACTACATTTTTGGTGAGAGCATCCGCGAAAATCCCGAATGTGAATTGGATATCGTTGGAAGGATCACAATTGCTGAATACAACGGTTACATTCTCCCAGCTATTTCGATTATCCCGGTGCAACGTACTACAATCAAAGAAGTCCGTAACACATTGTACAGGTGCTAATTCTCTATGACATTCTGATTTCCAACATGTTGCTTGGCGTTCTATCGACAATAGATACCACGCTGAACCAAGAATCTACACAAAAAAATTGCGAAAAACATAAATATCATAACATAACATAAATCGAGCCTCGGACCCTCGAGCTACTACTACTCTCATCAACAAGCAAAGGTATAAAAGAACAATAGAAACCATGCCGCATTTAGAAATCTGCACAACAAAAACGCTAAACCATAACATAAATCGCACCTCGAGCTAATTCTAGTCCCATAAACAAAGAAAGATATAAAGGAAGTGAAGACACAATGGGTCTACTTGAAGAAGCTCAGCTTCTACTATATATAACTAGCCTATGACCTTAATATAGTAGATTCTAGCTTTTGTAAGTCTCTCATTAGTCAACTCTATTTGTCTCTAGTTTCAAAGCTGACTCACATGGCTAGCAAGCATATACTGAAGGAGATTATAAGCAGCACCAGCCCAAGCAGTGGTTGTAACAACTCCGGTTGCTTTAATAATCTCAGCGCTTAGAGGAAAGATCAGATAAAGCCGTGGAATGTATTGAACAAGAACTATAAGCACAAGAGCATTTGTAGTATGATCTGAATGAGAGCTTCTTATTGATGGCAAGATAAACCAACTCACAATCTGCAACAAAGGAGACAACAAATTCAATCTCTCAAGTCTAAGAAGAGATAAATCAAGATTCTGAGTTAAGTACCTGAGGAAGAGGTAAACAAGCGATAAGATCAACAATGAAATCTGATCTTAAGTATCTTCTAGCAATCATTTTAGGATCTTTAACAAGTTCACCACGACCAAAGACTCTAGAAGTACGAGAAACATAAGCTGTTCTAAACTTAATCACAATGTGTAAAACATAGAACATATCTGCAAATGTTCTGAAGACAGTAATAACGATTCCAAGCTTCAAATCTGTAGTCATACAAGAAGATCGTCCAGTACGTTTGACTGAAGATAAGAAAAAGAACAAAGGATCGACGTAAAGGGCAACGAGACACCAAAAGAGAAACACTCTGTTCCACTGTAGTACTGCATCACCACCAGGATCTAAAATCTTATCTCTTTCGATCTCGAAATTCTCTGGAAACACTTTGAATCTCCCGAATCTTGGGATCTTGAGACGAGTTTTAGTCTTTTTGGGAAGGCCTAGTTCTGGTTTTAAAAATGTAGCTGTTGTTGTTGATTTGAAAAATGGTACACGCTTCTCTGTTACTTCTAGTGTTTGTTTCTCGTCTCCATAGAATCTGTTACATCCACTGACAGAAAGGGGTTAACAAAAACTTCAAAAAAATTTGGGTCCCATTTGTTTTTTTCATTTCAAAATCAATATTATTGTACTAAGGCAATGTAGAAAGTAGCAAAATGAGAAAAAAAAAAACCATAACTTTATTGGGATTAATATAAAAGAAGGAAAAAAGGATCAAAATTTATTGGGATTGTAAATGCAAAAGGCCAACTTTTTCATCTTTTGAGAACCCAAATGAATGAAAATCTAAAAAAAAAGATGAAAAGTCTAGAACCTGACAGTGTTGTCTCTTTTGAAATCCATGTTTGTAAGTTAAAAGCAGAAACAAGAACACAACTTCTTCTTGTTCTTGTTGAGGCAATGAGAAACGAATCAGAGGATGAGATATTAAGCAAACGTCTTCATGTTCATACAGAGAGAAGGAGATGGGCTGTAACAGATTAGTTGAGTTTGACTTTACGTGAAATAACAAAAGATGAAGAAAGAGAGAAAAATAAATAAAACAGCTCATGGCTAAGAGAGGTAGAACGAGTGAAAGACTACTTACTAATTAAGACTAACTTCTTGTGACTTTTATTTTAATAGTTTCTTGGAAATCGTAAGAGAAAAGAGAACGTGGGTTCCATTAATTAACGTCCATTTTTTTTAATTTTTTAAGGAAATGATAACCAACAATTCCGGACGTGACTCTCTCTTCTCATGTCTTGTGTACAAAATACACTATTTTACATTTTTATACATGACCGTAAGATTTATATTAACAAAATTATTGATCAGAAAAACACTATTTAATACCAACATATATATATAAGTGAAAAATAGAGAATTCTATAAAACTTCAAAAAAACCAAAAAAATTTGTAAACAACATACAATATATAAGTTGTTTTAAGAGTTTTTTTCACTTTATGTAGTTTCCAAAATTTTATGCAGAATATAGTTTTATTTGATATTATATAACAATTTCATGTTTTGAAATAAATTTTAGGGAATTTTATCTTCTCAACATCGATACAAGATAATTATTCTGTAGAGGTGGATTATGATGATACGTAAAATATAGGAAACAGAATTCAGTTACGAAGTGACCAAACTCGTAAAATTGGGTAGCTGTAACGCATCTGAGAAACATTTTATGTCAAAAGACAACGTCAAACCTGAACAAAGATAAGAGAAGGTTGTGAAAATCATCAAGAGGCAAACGTCTTTGGCAATGCCCGGATTGATTTGTGAACCAAACATGATAAAACAAAAGCAGTAAATATCGCAGCAGGCCATAGCAATACATGGCAAGGACCTCGACTTCAAAAATGAAAATGCCCACCAAACACCGAGAGGGAGCTCGAATAATGCAAACTAAACTATTATATAACACGCTGAAATGTGAGTTGAAAAAACCTAAATATAAACTTCCGAAGAACAGAGATTAGCTTCTTCAAAGCCTTAAAGGTAACAAGTACCTGCCAGAGTAACGAATGCAGCTCTTCGGCCATTCTAAGTTCAAGAAGGAAAAACCAACGGGGTATTTGAAGACGACAACATCAGAGCTGATGAAGTTTGAAAACATAAGAGCATCTAGATGAGAAGCAGAAGCAGAAGCCAGAAGCAGGCCAGATCAAATTAATCAAGAAGCCAGAAGAAGCAGATAAGCAATGAAGCCAGAAGCAGGCCAATCAAATTAACCATGAAGACAGAAGTAGAAAAGTAATGAAGCCAGAAGCAAGCCGATCAAATTAACCAAGAAGCCAGAAGCAAGCCGATCAAATTAACCAAGAAGCCAGAAGCAGATAAGTAATGAAGCCAGAAGAAACCCGAAGAAACCTCGACACAATAAAACAGAATACAAGGAAAAACAAAGAAACATATAGGTTTTTAGCAGAATTTCTGTTTGTCTTTTAAAAACTTCGGTAGATATTTAAAAGTACTTTACCTAATGGCAGATACAACTACGGCTTCATCGCATAAAGAAGCATTCCAGTAATTCATAAGTAGCAAGAATATCCCATCAACCCCACAGCTAAAACATGTTCTCTTAGTGAAATTCACAGATACTAATTTCTCTTAAGTTGTCCTCTTGACGTCACAAGCAAACAAGTGTCTCCTGATCCCATAACTTGCTATCTAGACAAGCAACACTCAGCTCCGGCTTCTGCGCACATCCTTCAGACCATTTCTGCATAAACAAATATAAAAAAATTATCAGCCACATGGACTTGGTATTTAACACAACACCTAACAAAAAGGTCTATGGAAAATCAATATTTGTGTGAAGATAATGCAAATATACCTTTTTACAAAGAATAGTTACTTTGCAATCAATTCAGTTTTAATGTCTTATACGGATTGAGATAGGATAAGACTTTTCAGTAAAAGGCAGCTTACCCATTAGCATATGGCACCTCCTCACGCCCTCTGTAAGTTGGTGGTGACCTACTGTAGTTACGACCACGAGGAGAAGGACTGCGATGCCTTGGAGGGAGAGGAGATCTTGCACGAGGGCTGTAACTCCTGAAACCAAAAGACAAGTTAGTTAACTTTGGTTACAAATCGCCAATTATAGAGAAGAGAGACAATAACCTCCGTCCTCCATAGGTTGGGCTCTTTCTGTATCTTGGAGGACTGCGACTACGGCTGCGGCTGCGACGCCTCCCAGAGCCACCTCGAGAGCGGCATTCACGAGCAAAGTGACCAGACTCACCACACTCATAGCACTTCAAATCAGAACCACCACGGCCACGACCACCATCACCTCCTCCACGACCACCACCTCCACGGCCTCCACCACCACCTCGGTTATGAGACTGCTCTACCCTCCATCCATTCTTGCCTACCAAAACAGTATAGAGCATACATATATCAAACTATTTAAGCCTCATAGGTCTACAACTTAATCATTCGAAAGATTAATGAATACCATCTAAATCACGGATGGCGTCTCGGGCATCTCTTGAGTCCTCAAAATCAAGAAAAGCGTAACCAGGTGGTCTTCTGGCAACCCAAACACTAAACACACAAAACAAGAACAATGAGAGTAATTGCAAAATTCAAACTTTACATAAAAAAAAATCTAACTTATTACCTCGTGATGACTCCATATACACGAAACTCATCCTCAAGTTCACGCTCAGTAACTCGCGGATCCAAATTACCAACGTACACACGCGACATTTGATTCAATTACCTGTCAAAATTCAACTAAGCATAACTCAATTCCTTTCTCCAGCCCAAACAAGATTATCAAAAGCTAGAAGCGACGATAATTGAATTCAATTCAAAAACTTTGAAAGCAAAGTATAGAAGAAAAAAAATCAAATCTTTCGATCCAACTCAGATTTTACAACACAATATGAAAACTTTGTGATTTAACCGATAAGAGAGATATCCAATCTCAATAGAACACGAAATAAAGTAAAGGAACTCGGGATCACCTGAAGAATCAACGGTGGTGAGGAGAGGAGCCAAAAACACTGAAGCGGCTTCTCTCTCGTCGTGAAAATTAGGGTTATCGATTTGAGACTGAACGATGGAAAATATCTCTGATAAAGAAAATTTCGTAAAAGTCCTTAAAGTGTATACTTTGGGCTCACAATGGGCCTTTTGTAATTATATAAAGGTCAGGCCCAGTAAGATTTTCTCACAATATATCGTTAAGTTGAAACAGTGACGCTCACAAAAAAAATTATTAAGGGTTTAGATTATACTAGGTATGATCTTATGCAATGCACAGTTAAATTTTATGTTATTTAATTTGATTTATAATATAATATATACATTTGATTAATATATTATAAATTTTCAAAATGTTCTTTTTGGGATGTAAATGCTTATGAATTTTCAAAATATTCTTTTATGGAAGTAAATGGTGATTTCATTAACTTAAACTTAGGAGTTTACGATCCGCTTTGCAAGAGAAAACAAATATCTGAAATGCAAAACAGAAAGGATAAATGTAGTATATCATGTAGAATCATCCTTTGGAGCTCCTTCGATTGAGTCTTCAAAATGATTGCTTTCGACGTGATTTCAGCCATCAAAAGCGTTATAACAATGTCTAATGCGATTCCCTGATTCAGAACCATCATCGATTGGTTATTGTGGAACCAGCCAAAAATCGTAGCTATTTTCACGTCTTCACCTGAGTGAAAAACTCATCATAAATGAGAAATTTGATCAAAAATAAAGGAGGAATTTGAATGAGCAGAAATCTCCATACGAAAGGAATCATGTGAAAGAATGAGGAACAGAGATGATTAGAAGTTCAAAGATTGAAACTATCGGTTTTGTTCATTATATTTTCTATTCTTCTTATTATAGACTCTGGTTTTGTTTTCGCATATGTAGCAGTTTACAAAAAGAGACTTTATTAAATCTAATGTATACATCGACACTTAATGTGTGGTGCATAATGACAGAGGTTCAAAATAGTTCTTCAATGTCACGCTCTTCTTGTCCTTTTCTTATGTTTTTGCTCTGTTCTTGACGTCACTTGTTGCAGGTACAAGAAATCGTTGTGGCGTGGGATTAGACAGGTGCAAGGGCTTCTCTTTTCTCAAGTCCACATTCGCTTCTATTTCTTCTTTGCTCTTGTTGCAGGTTTCCGAGGAGATGAAACAGATTGATGCAGAGACTCTGCTTTAGTTGAAGAGTTTGCTTTGAGGTGGTTTCGCGAAGTCTTTACTTCTCTCAGAGTCTTTGGTTTAATAGCCCCTCGCAAACTTGGGGTAGGCGGGAAGATTACACCAAGTTTGAATCGAAGACAGTGAAAGGCAGCATGAGATAAGGACTTAATGAAGATATCTGCTAGTTGTTGATGGGCTGGAACATGCTTAACAACAAGAGACCCCAGGGCAACTCGTTCTTGGACATAGTGAAAATGTGTTTTGAAATGCTTTGACCGGGCGTGGAACACATGATTTGTAGAGAGATGAACAACAGAAAGATTGTCACAGTAGAGCTCAGGAGTAATGTGTTGAGGGATTTCAAGTTCTCGGAGCATATTGTTTAACTAGGTGAATTCGGATGCAGTGTCTGAGAGGCATCTATACTCAGCTTCAATGGACCTTTTAGCAACTATTTCTTGCTTCTTTGAGGACCAAGAAATGAGATTTGTGCCCAAGAATGGCAAAAGCCACTGGTTGAACTTTGAGTAGTTTTGCAGCCAGCAAAATCACTATCACAATATGCATGAAGCGTGGAATCTGTGTTTATGCTAAATAAGATTCCCATAGATATAATGCCCTTGATATAGTGTAGTACTCATTTAAGTAGGCTGAAGTCTGAGTCAGTAGGAGCATGCATTTTCTAACATACGAAGTTAACAACATATTGTATATCGGGTCTTGTTAAAGTGAGGTATTTGAGCTTACCTGCTAAGCTTCTAAAATATGTTGGATTTAAAAAGAGCTTGGTCTGATTTGGTGACTTGTTTAACTGCAGGGGAACATGAGTGGGCATTGGAGCATAATTTTCCATTTGGGCAGCAAGTAACTGATCCTCTGCATATCTCTATTGTGATAGGAAAAGCCCCTGTGGATGAAAGCTCGATTGAATTCCAAGGAAGTAGTGAAGTTGGCCTAGATCTTTCATCCGGAAATGTTTGTTAAGATCATCAAGGAGAGATGATAACAATAATGAGTTGTTCCCTGTGATTACCGTGTCGTCAACATAACTTATGTCACTATTGCGCACACATGAACAAAGAGGGGTCTGATTAGTTGTAGAATGCAGATGAATCCAAACTCAAGAAGAAAGTTACTGAATTTTTCAAACCAGGCCCTTGGGGATAGTTTTAGACCATAGATAGACTTGTGTAGTTTACACACGTGAGTAAGCTTTGTTTTGTCCACAAAACCAGCAGGTTGTTTTATGTAAACGTCTTCAAGCAAGTCAAAGGCATTTTTAACATCCATTTGCTTGATTTCCCATTGCATAACTGTGGCCAACTGTAAACAAGTCTAACTGTAGCTGTTTGAACCACATGACTATATGTTTCGAGGTAATTAATCCCTTCTTCTTGTTCAAAACCTTTGGCTACCAGTCTAGCTCTAAGCTTATCTAAGGTGCCATTAGCATTCAACTTTGTTCTTAAGACCCATTTTCATCCCAGAATATGAAGATTTGGTGTATAAGGGACTAATGACCAAGTGGTAGTCTCTGAGTGTTGTCAATTTCTTCTGCATCGCTTTAGTCCATCATTTGTCCTTCAAGGCTTCTGTAACTGTTTTGGGTTCAGTGTAAATAGTCATGCGTGCCATGAGAACATATCTTGGGTTTGGCTTTCTAATGCCATATTTTCCTCTGGTTATCATTGAGTGTTGATTTATGGGAGTTGACAGAGGTAAGTAAGGAGCCAATTCTGTGTCTGTTTCATTTGAAAAAATTGCATAAGGTAAAACATAAAAAATATATATTAATACTAAAGTTCAGAATTATCAAAGAATTGATAAAATAGCCCAAAGTTGACTTCATGTCTCCTTCAAGTTTACCTACTATTTTACCCGCGTGAACATGATTAGAGAAGTCGGGACAAGATTATACTGAGTGTTTGAACTAGAGGGAGAGAGGTGAGTGTTGTCACCTATAAGATTGGGTTTTAAGCCTGTCGTACACCCAAAGCATTCTCCTCTCACTATAGTAGATACACTTTGAGGATCTAGTGGTGAAGAAGGTTAATGTGTTGGAGAAATAATTGCTTCATGAGCAATGGATGTCTAAGGGAGATTCTGTAACTCAGCAACATCTTGATTAGTGACAGCTGATAGTGCAGAAACAGTAGGCTCTAAGGGTGGAGAGGTATTTTGCCGGAAATTTAGCTGCCAAGCAACCATGAGAGGTGTGATTGTAAATACTTGAAGAGAGGAGTACATGTTTGAAAAAGGGAAGGGTTGTTCGTCAAAGATAACGTGTCTACTGATGTACACTCTTCTAGTTGTGGGAATATATGCATCTGTAACCCCTATATTTTTTATTGTACTCCAGAAAAACACATTTAAGGGACCTTGGATCAAATTTGTTTGACGAGTACTCCTTGAGCATTGGATAACAAGCACAACAAAAAGATCTCAATGATGAATAGTCAGGCTTATTTCCTATGATTTTCTCAAATGGAGTTACATTGTTGTCCAGAGCTGAAGTTGGGAGGATATTAATCAAGAATTTTGACGTGAATAAGGCTTCTACCTAATATTTTTGGGGAATCTTTGCATGAAACATCATTGTTAACCCAAGCTCAGTGACATGTCTATGTTTTCTTTCAGTTAAGCCATTTTGATGAGGCATGTGAGGACAAGAGATGTACTATTTGATTCCGCTCTGTTGTAAGAGTTTTAGAAATTGGTTGATATTAAACTCTCCTCCTTCATCGCATTGAAAATTCTCAATTTTGTTGTTATATTGATTCTCAACAAGATTTTGGAACATAACAAATGTAGAGTAGAAGTCTGTTTTTCTCTTCAATGGATATAACCAGCAAAAATGAGACCAATTATCGATGAAGACAACATAATAACGAAATCTCTGAATTGACATAATAGGAGAAGGTCCCCACAAATCACAGTGGACTCTTTCAAGAGGTTTAGTAGCAACAAAAGAAGAAACAAAGAACGACAGACTAATGCTTTTACCCAGTTGACATGCTTCACACACCAAAGTGGTTCGCTTATTCACCAATATAGCTTGACTATATAAGAGATGCTGAAGAATCTGAGAGTTGGGTGGCCAAGTCTTATGTGCCAAATTTCAGCACTAGCAGCACATTGATAATTTGAAAAGAAAACTTGTGTAGGAAGATCCTCCAGCTTGTAAAGTCCATTAAGGTTTATGCCCAGAGTGAGAAGCCTCTTTCTTGCCTTGTCCTTAACATGTACCTCATCACAGTCAAATTTAAAAATGCAAGGATAGCCATGTGTAAGTTTTGAAATAAATATAAGTGATTTAGTAATTTCAGGACATATCAGAACATCTTTCAAAGGCAATGTACTTGACAGAGTTGGCAAAATTGCAGAGCCTGTATGAGTAATGGGAAGGAATTTTCCATCCCCAATCATCACAGTGTCTGTGCCGTTGTAGCTGTGAGCTTGCTGCAGGTTTGTTGGGGAGTTGGTAATGTGAGAAGCTGCTCTGGATTCAGGGTACCACTCCTTACCATTGTGCTTAGTGACGTCTGTTATCCTTATTGCAGCAAGAGTAGATGGCATATTTTTGTATTGACAGCTATTATTGAATCTGTGCCAGCACCTTAGAGCAACATGACCCATTTTCCCACAAATTTGACAAATGGGTCTGTTTTCACCATTGAAAAAGCCAGAAGAGTTTGAAGTAGTGGAGATCTGTTGGTGGAAGCATCTTCCTCCTCTGCTATAACGTTGTCCTCTACCACTATTATTCTAGTATCCCATGTTTGAAGAGGACTGAATAGTATTGAAGGCGAGATGGGGTGGAACACTTGGTGTTGCATCATAAATTGTTAACCTATCTGCATAGTAATTTAGTTTTTGTATCACATCTTCAAAGGTTAGAAAAAGGAGTAGTATCCATGGATCCCTCAACTGATGTCTTAATGGGTTCATATTCTCTATGTAAACCATGAAGAGCTGCAAAAAAATTCATCTTTTCGCTAACTGGATTACCCACAGAAGAAAGTTGTTCACATATAGCTTTGATATCCTTTAGATAGTCGGACATTGACCTTTCTTTCTTTTTTATTGTTTGAAGTTTTCTTTGTAGTTCAAAGAGGCGAGAAGAATATACCCGATTGAAGTGGTTTGCTAAAGACAGCCACATTTCTTGCGACGTGTGCAGAGAAGTGAAGCTGAAACAGATTGATGCAGAGACTCTGCTTCAGTTGGAGAGTTTTCTTTGAGGTGGTTTCGCGTAGTTTGCTTTGCTAGTCTTTGGTTTAATATCATGAAAATTTCCCAACAAAAAGCCCACAAATTCAGAGACAACATACTCTTGAACTGTAGCAGAGGAGGCGGAGAATAAAAATCGAAGTTGAATCTGGTCCAGAGGAACGATTGTGTAGGGTAAACCTCCAAAGGATAAAGAAGTGGGAACTGTGTAAGATGGAGGTCTTCGAATCTGGAAATGGCAGAAGTTGAGAGAAAAATCTCATATTTAGATCTGAAAAGGCTTGGGATGGCTTCACAATGGGCGAAAACTAGGAGGGCGCAGCTGGATCAGGAGGACTTGGAGGTTCAGGAGGATCCGGATAGGGTGACGAGATGGCTCTGGTGGCAGCCATAGAGGATGGTGCCAGGTTAAGTCGCAGCAGCAGCTTGCTCTCTCGAGAAAAAAATGACAAACTTTATTTCACTTTTTTCTAATTTTAAACATGTTTCAAGATTAAAACAAAATATTAAAGTAATTTACTATACATATTTATTGTTTCTATAAATAAATAATTGAGCAATTAACAATATTATTTAATTCTTGTGATCTTATGTGTATGCAACTAATATATAAGTACTGAGCTTTAGTTTTGTATCGATATTATTTATTTTATTACCGTTATGCATATATGTACATGCAATAAGTAGAGGCCATATAGTTTTTTCAATGTGTATGTTTTAGATATAAATGATATTTTCTAATTAATTATACTGACATATAGTTTTTTAATGAGTTAGTAAGTACAATAAATTAATAAAGATAGGTAAGTACAAATTAATCCAAGTATATATATTAGACTTACAATGTCTTGTCCAGAAGCATTGCTAGAATTTTTATTTTTATTTTGGTTAATGCATCAAATTAGCATAAAGAATTGGTGTCATTCATGTTTGTAAAGATCTTCTTGATCTTGGTTGATGTTAATGACAATCTCGAATTTTCGAAATTCAATTTCAAACTTTTAATTTCTTGATTGATTTATTTTTATGATGGGAAACATCAACATACAGATGCATAGTGTATATCTAGAATATGACGAAGAACAATTTAAATTCATTCTCAAAGAAATATTAGTGGTAAGAAAACAATTTGAACATGTATGACCATTCACATAGTAATATATATTTGTATAGAGAAGTGATTACAAAATCAACAGTTAGGTCAAAGAAATTCAATAGGTTATATTTAATAGATATAAAACATGAAGTGACTAATCGATGCAACAACTATATTTTGGTAAAAAAAATAAACGACTTAGATTAATTCGGCTTTTTCTTAAAATGTAATAATATATAAGACATGAAGTGACTAATCAATGCAACGTCTAAATCTTTGTCAAATAAATTAAACGATTTAGATTAATTCAACTTTTTCTGATTAGGTGAAAATGAATATAAGCCATGAAGTGACTAACCAATGCAACAATTAGATCTTGGTTAGAGAAATTAAACGGTTTAGATTGATAAAGTGATGTGGATTTAACATGATATGACTAATCAATACAACGGTTAGATCTTGTTCAGATAAATTAAACGGTTTGAATTGATTTGGATTTAGCTAATAAAATGATAACGTTGGGAATGTACTAAAATTATTGTACTTTATTATAATTTAAATTGCATTATTAAGGTTTGAGAATCACATAATATTATACATAATATTATGTGATTATAATATTTGGTAGAAATCACTTATAATATACGGACGTAAAATTTTAATACAAATATTCTGCAATCCTACAGGATCAAACATTTAAACAAACTAAATATCTTATTTGGTTCTAAGAATAATATAATATATATCATATAAAATATACATATATATTTATATTTGTGCACTTAAAATAAAAATATATATAAGATATACATATATAATATAATATGAAATGTACATATATAATATAATATATATTATATATGCACACATGTAATTATCATCTATCAGAGAGATAATCACGTGCTTTAATTGGGTTTGGCCCCTTAGTCACAAGTAATATTAGATTACTTGTACTTATGTTATTATATAAAGTTTGAACTTCTCATCAAAAGTTAACATGTATCAAAATTATAGTAAAAGAGATCGTGTCAGTTAAAACATTAGATTTCTTTACGTATTAAATCGATTAAGTATAGTTAAAAATGAAATCTATCTTCAATACTTAACAATATATCAGAAGTTAGAATCGTTGAGATTAAAGGTTAAGAAAGAGTTGAGTACAATTTTACTATTAATATATGTTAGGAATATTGTTGCTACAAAGGTAGATAAGTTCTATGACTATTTTGATGTGAGGGAGACAAAAGATTCATACATCATTAAGTATTTAATTAAGTTTCTTTAATACATATTTGAAACATATTTGACTAATTAAATTTTAATATTGTGTTCAAATAGTGGAAAAAGATAATGATTGGTCAAAAAATTTAGATTCTTTAAAACTTTTAATCTCAATGAGGATAGTTAAATTTCTAATACATTATCATGACTCATGTCTTAATGAATCTACCAGTGACGTGATGGCCAAGAATGCTGATCTCATATGGAATAGCTCTGACTATGGCGTATTTAGCTAGAACAACAACTTCCTTCAACTTCGAGACGTAATCGTTATGGCTATAAACCCACTAAATTGGATGGCAATAGAGTTTGACAGAGCTGTGAGTAAAATTTTATATTTTTGTCTTTATATTTCCTACATATTGTTCTCAATATAGAGTCAGAGTTCTTGGCCATCACATAAAGGCATTTATTATTGCTTCAACCACGAATGCAGCTGAAATGCTGCAAGGGTATACAATATATTTCAGTTCATTTGTTCGCAATGAAATATCCAGCTATATTCATAGAGTATAGATTTAATTAACTATTTGCATGAATAATGATATTAGAATTTGTAATTTTAAGTTTATAATTTATTATAAATCAGTAAAAATTCCTATAAAAATGGATATTAGACATGAATTGACTAATTAATGCAAAAATTAGATCTTGGTCAAAGAAATTAAATAGTTTAGATTGATTTTTAAAGGATAACAAGTTCATAGTTATGTTGAACATGAAATTTTGAAGTTATTTTGTTTCATTACATGTTACACAACTCTTTTTCTAAATCTTTTTGATTCTAGGTGATCAAATATCATAAATGCAAACAAGTAATCAAAGCATTAAATGTTAAGACAATAACGACAAATGTAGCATTGTTCTAAAGAAGCATTATATGAAAAATGCTCTTTCATATCGAGCATGTGTGTTACAACATTTTTAGATAATTTTTCTTTAGAAAAAATGTTGCATTTGGTAACGTTGTCTTAACAAAATGTTTAGAACACTTGTTTGCATTTACGATCCTTAATCACTTAGAATCGAAAGGATTTAAAAACAGAATTGTCTAATATTTAATGAAGCAAAATAACTTCACGTTCAACGACACTATGAACTTGCTACCTTTCCAAGACTATGTCATAAAGCTCATAAAGCATTAGTTTTTGTTTTAGGGAAGTTTCAAGCTTCAAAAGGTTTGTCATACGATTATAAATGCTTCTTTTCAATTGATGATTATTGTATTTGTTGAGCTAATCAATCATGAAGGCTACTATATTTTCTTATAATGAGTCGGGTGAGTCACACTTTAATTTAATTCAACTTCAATTAGTTAGTCAAAGCAGATTACACATTCAATTTAGGTAAGTAAATTAAAACCCCGAACCAAGTGGAAGATCAGAAATTGAGCAAGGATAATTTGGTTCTATATAATAGCATGATGAAGAAAACTCCAATGAGAGTGATTCGTGGCGAGAAATGGGGCCCAGAGAGGAAAGAATTATGTGTATGATGGATTATATTTGGTCGAGGAGTATTGGAAGATAAAGGACCTCAAGGTAATCTTACTCTTGGTGAAATTTAAACTGTGTAGAGTTACTAAATGTATGTAATTCTCTCTTAGATAGGTTCTCGGAACCAAATTCATAATTCTCTGTCTCCGATAATACTATTTTTTATTATTTTTTTCTTTTACTCGATATACGTTGTTTGGGTCGAACCGAATTCATCCAATCTAATCTAAGATTATCTTTTGGTTAAAACGTTTAATTAAAAACTTATCATGTTTAAGATATATATCTTTTGTGTAAAAATTAACATTAATCTAGTGTAATTGAAAAAATGATTGTCAACCACTTCTTTTAAAAGAAGATTGTCATTCTCCTAATTTTGCAACTCTGTTATGTCTGTGTACCTAAATCATCATATTCTTTTTGGTTTTCTACCATATTTTATAAAACCTTTACCATTTAAACCAACCATAATTCTAGTTTTGTAAGGTTTGTTTGAAAGGACCCTAGCCGCTAACTCAGAAATTCGAGCGTTCTCCTTCTGAATTTCGCTTTCAAAATTAGTTCACTTAACTTGATGTGGAAACAAAAACCTGACGTTACAGTTTGTTATATCCAGATATAGGTTCAGCATTGGCCTATAATATCCAATCATTCCGGAAAACAATGATATTGCTTTTGTAGTTATTTATTTACTATTTTGTGCGCGCCTTTTGGTGAAAGGATTAGGTTAGTGTATTATTGAAATGTCGTCGAGAATCACTTGAAGTTTAAAGTATGACGACAACAAATTATTCCTTTTCTCTTTTCTATTCAGATAGAGACAAGCTCAACTAACGATTTTTAAAACGGCATTCAATTATGACTTATTTTCTCTCCAAAAGATAAAATTCATAATTTTTTTGCGGTCGAGATTTTTAAAAGTTTCCTTCTATATTTATTATATTTCTTTTCTGGTAGCCCATGTGAAGAGTTAAGACATAAAATCACTACTTCTATCACAAAACTATAATTAAACAGGGGAATATGCATTGGATACTCTTAAGACAAAAAGTAACTAATTATCCTTGGACCAATAATGGTTGTCAAGAAGCGATGGAAAAATGACATTGGAATCTTTCGTCTTATCACACATCATTCATCTCTCTTTCACGCTATCTTTCAAAAAAAATATTATTTCCGTGGTATGTTTAAAACAACATATTATTATTTTTGTTTACACTTTATTTTGAAATGAAATACTATTATTTACAAATGGCATATTATTATATATTTGATTATGTATTTTGATTTATCTCTTTCTATTTCATTCCATTTGTCTTTCTTTTTCAAGAATATTTGTCCTATTATATCTAAAATTTCATGTTATTTTATATTTTTACGCTAAATTTTTTTTATACCACTAATTTATCAATATATATCATGGTACTTTAACTAATGCATTTTATATTTTTAATCATTTGATCTACCTATATCCCTTTACCAATTGACTTAGGATCTATTTTATTTTTCACACCTTCAAAACAATTATTCACCAAATAATTCTGGTCAAAAGATATTTCCTAATTGACATACAGATTTAGGGTACTGCACAAAAAGACCAAATTAAATATTATGTAATATCTCTGGCTTTTTTTTCTGGGTCAAATATGATGTGAATTCTCATTATCTATTTTTATTGCATACATCTTATACCATTATTTTTAACTAATAATAAAAAGGTAACAAAACTAGAAACGTTAAAAGGTTTTTTTTAACAGATTTTTTTAATTAAATTAGATCTTTTAAATTAACGATTTTTACTAATATGTCTTCTACTGACATTCATATTTAAACACGGTATTATGTAATATAGAGGTTGAATATAGATTAAAAATTTCTATCACAAAATACTTAAAATTTTAAAATGGATTAAAACTTGTTATAACCTAACCATCAATACTAAAATCATTTAATCCTAAATTGTGCATACACAAAATTCATTCTAAAACTTATAAGTTATATGTAGATTTTGGAGTGCACGAGTGATTCATACAAGTGATAAATATTCTTTTATGAGCGTCCACTCATGAAAATTTAAGATTTTTGTTAATAAACTATATAACTAGTGGATAATGGATTTGTCTTTTCCAACAAAAACGAATGGTGAGCACTAAGAAAAGAGCGAAGTGACTGTATTCATTCCACCACATTCCCCAAGAATACACAGAGTTTAACTTTATAAAAACAATTGTAAGTGAACAGAAAATATTATAGCAGAAAATCGAATTCATAAAAAAAACATTATACTATGATCGTTTAAAATTGAAAATTAAATTAAGATAAAAAAAATTATTTGTTTGATGTGAACTAAATAAAGCAGTAAAAACGATGTAAATATCAATTAAAAAAATATTAGGTCAAAAAAAATTCTTAGTAATTCAGAGATAATGAATCAAACATAAATGTATCACCGATCTACTGTCGTGGTATCAATTATTTTATCTAACAACCTAAGATTCTAAACTGTCGTTTGAATTTAAAACTCTAAACAAGCATTAATGAATATGTTCAATATGTTCACGTATCGCAATAATATCAGATTTCGTTGGCTAAAGCCAATACATTCACATATATTTTATCCAGCAATCTATTACGATGTAGGCGAATAAACTAAACCCTAAATCAGAGACAAAGTGATCAATTTAGTCTAGACCATGAGAACAACGATAGATGAAGATACAATCAGATCAATCTTTATCTATGTCTAAATAAATGATTCATGAATTCTCTTTGAAAACCTTAAACCTAACTAGAGGATTACTTAGTCATGGATCTAGAAAAACAACCAAGGTATGAAGAAGAACTCATAATAATAAAATAGAAATAACAAAAGAGTATCGAAATCTCTCTGAGAACTAGGTATGAATAAAGCAGTAGAATAGAAATCAATCAATGAAATAGAAAAGGATAATAAACTAGAAGGTGATGCCTAAATAATGGCATAAAAATTAGTATAAATAGTCTAAAACATGTTTAGGTGGAAGTTCTAATCAAAATAGAAAAATCTGCAAAAAAAAAATTTCTCTAACATGTCGATATAGGTTGGATCGATCGATCCAAGGTGGGTCAATATGGATCGGATCGATCGATATAAAACTTCACGGTTAGATCAAAAACTCTGATTTGACTAAACTCCACCATATGACCTGGTCATCCGGTCACTCCATTCCTCATATATCAAGCCATTCTTCCTTCTTCCACTTTAGCTCTCTCATCATAAAAAACTTCCCCTTTTTTCAGATCTTCAATATTTTCCTCTGTTTTCTCATCATGACCGTCGATATCATGCGTTTACCAAAGATGGAAGATCAAACGGCTAGACAAGAAGCTGCATCACAAGGGTTAAAAAGCATGGAACACCTGATCAGTGTCCTCTCTAACCGTCCTGAAGACCTTAACGTTGACTGCTCTGAGATCACCGATTTCACCGTCTCTAAATTCAAGAAAGTCATCTCTCTTCTTAACCGGACTGGTCACGCCCGGTTTAGACGCGGACCGGTTCATTCCCCTCCTCCTCAACCGCTCCTCTTCCAACACCTCCCGCTCAGATCTGTTGCTCCGGCACCAGTTAGCTTTGTTCAGTCACATCAACAGAGCGTGACGTAGATTTCACAAGACCAAGCGTGTTTGGCTCTATAACCAAGAGCTCAGAGATGGTTGAGTTCGCTTAGGAGAGCTTTAGCGTATCTTCCAACTCTTCTTTCATATCTTCGGCGATCACCGGTGACGGAAGCGTCTCTAAAGGCTCTTCGATCTTCTTAACTCCGGCTCCGGCAGCAACATTGGTTTCCTCCGCTAAGCCGCCACTTTCTGGTCTCCCTTATAGAAAGAGATGCTTCGAGCATCACCACTCTGAGAACTTTTCCCGCAAGATCTCTGGCTCCGGCAACGGCAAGTGCCACTGCAAGAAAAGTATTGTTATGACTCCATAATTAATTTAATTATTTATTTTAATTTTTAAACTCCCTTTTGACTAATTTGATACGATCTAAACCAATTGGTCAACGTATTTTGTGAAAATCGTTAATTATCAAACCCATATGACTAGTCTAGGAGTACCAACTAGTTTCAGTCAAACAAAAATCTGGTTTAATACTCTCTAAACCGATTTAATACGGTCTTAAACCAATCAGGTCAACGTATTTAGTGAAAGTCAACGACAGTAACTTAAGTCTTAAACCAAAATGCACGCCTGACAGTGACAGGTTAGTGGTGTACTGTCGTTTTGTGTAGGGAAGTTTCAAAACTCGCTGTTTGACCGTTGACTTTAGTTAAATCATTTTAATTAATCACAATTATTGTTTTTTAATTAACAGCCGTAAAAATCGGATGAAGAGAACTGTGACGGTACCGGCGATAAGTGCAAAGATCGCCGATATTCCACCGGACGAGTATTCATGGAGGAAGTAGGACAAAAACCGATCAAGGGCTCATCACACCCACGGTAACTATCCTAAACTCTCACCATATCCACCGTTGATGTGTATGACTGAATGAAGCTCCAGAGATCTAACGGTGGTAATTTGATTTTTTTAATTCAAGGGATACTACAGGTGGAGTACGTTTAGAGGGTGTCCGGCGAGGAAACACATGGAACGAGCATCGGATGATTCGACGATGCTGATTGTGACTTACGAAGGGGAGCACCGTCACCACCAGTCCGCGATGCAGGAGAACATAACTCCCAGCGTGAGCGGCTTGGTATTTGGCTCGGCTTAAAAGGTAGAAAAGAGGGTAATGAATTGGTTTGGTAGACTTTGTAATATTTTGAGAAATAGAGGGGTTGATTTGTATTTTTCTTTTCTAAACAAATTAGTTTTAGATATTTTGAATGGATTTTAATCTTACTACCGAGAAAGATATTGACAGAAATTTTCTTATTACAAAAAATGTGTATTCCATTTTAATAATTCTTTGTCGATTGGATATACAAGGACTATATGGTTATATTTGCAATACAAATTTATTTTTTAATAATCAAAATATTTTTTAATAGTTAGATTAAAGTTGTTAAATTAGATTTGGAATCAGTTTTACTTTGGGTTATTTTATATAATGTAGGTATATTTATTTTGGAATGAAACCGTTTCACCTAGTATCTATAACAATATTTCGTTTCAAAATCGTTTTTTTTTAAATAATTATTAATTCGATAATTTTGACCAAAAAAAAAAATTATTCAAAAATGTTTATTATAATAGATTGAGTAAAGGTTTTAGATATTATATATGTATTTCCGTTTGAATATTTAATTTGTATAAAATTAATAGAAATTATCCAAAAATATATAATTCTCAAAAAAATTACGAAAATATTTTCAAAAATTATCCAAAATTCTTAAAATACATGTCTCAATGTAGATTCTTACTTCTCCCATAATCTAACTCTTAACAAAATTAGTGAGAATTTGATAATTGAATTTATCTATCCAAATTTTATGATCATGTATTGTTACCCAAAATTTTTGTCCTGTATTTTATCTAAAATTGTTCGAATAATATTTTGTGTTATCCAAATTATCCGTTTCCGTCCTATACGCACAATTTTTTTGTCTCAATAACATGTTTTTAAAATAACATATTGATTTCATCGAATAACGATATTAGAGTAATCAAATTTTAATTATGGTTTTAAAAATATATGTAGTTAGTAAAATGAATTACTTAAAAATTGGTATAATTAAGAAAATCAAATTATATACATTACACTGATTAAATTTAATTATATAAATTTTATAATTAATGTTAAAACAAAATTTTTATATTAGATTTGAAAAATATAATAACTGTTTTGATATCATACTGGAAAGAGTCTAAAAATTATTAAGATTTCGTAAACTAATTAGAGATTTCTATTGATATTTTTAAAAATACTTAGATTGTTTAAACTAAATTAGAGATTTTTTCATATATAATAAATATAGAAAATTAAATGGAGTAGTTTGTTATGCAAATCTCGTTATATGTGTTTGATGATATTCTGTTAATGTTCCAAAACCAAACATATCGGATTGAAAGAACATTATAATTATATGTATAATTCAAAATGGTTTTATATCCGGTTTAATAGACCACCATTGCCAGAGTCTTATATACTCAAATTTCTGACAATTTTTAACTTAGTGTCTTTATGGAGAACATCAATGTATACAAGACCAGTGTGTTCAAATGACTACAGTGCAAAGTTGCACTTACAGAAGCTGTTTATGTCCCAGATAGCATTGATCAGTCAATACAACTAGATGCTATCACAAAAGAAACTAGGTGGTTCGGTCATGGAAGTCGGATTATCATCACAACGCAAGACCAAAAGATTTTGAAGGCACATGGCATCAACCACATTTATAAGGTGGACCGATTTTTCCATCTATACATTAAGCTTATCAAATTTTTTGTATTTTTTGTATGTATGCTTTTGGACAAAAGTTTCCTATAGATGGTTTCGAGGAGCTTGCATGGCAAGTTACAAACCTTTTAGGTATACTACCATTGGGACTAAGAGTTGTGGGTTCCTATTTACATGGAATGTCTAAGCAGGACTGGATAAATGCACTACCAAGACTAAGGACTCACATTGATACCAGTATTTAAAGCATTTTAAAATTCATTAGTTATGATGCCTTATGTGATGAAGATAAAGATTTATTCCTTCATATAGCATGCCTTTTCAACATTCAAAGGATTGAGAAAGTGGAAGAGCATCTTGTAAAGGAGTTCTTTGATTTGAGGCAAGGACTTCAAGTCTTAGCTGAGAAATCTTTCATATCTATTGAATACGGGTGGATAAGGATGCATAATCTGCTACACCAATTGGGTAAAGAAATTGCCCATCATGAACTTGGGCACCAATCCATTCGTGAGCCTGGAAAGCGTAAATTTTTGGTTGACCCTAGAGATATTTGTGAAGTACTCACTGATGAGAAGGTTAGTTCTATTTTTAAGTCTTCCATTACTTTGCTCCCTACAAATTAAATTCAATTGACAACTAACCATCTCTAGTTTTTTACATCTTTTTCTGGTCTTTTTTTCATGATAGTAGAAATATTATAGGCATACATACCAGACAGCAAACTTCAGAAGCTGTGGGAAGGAATCGGGTACGAAAATGTTATGAGTTTCTCTTCAATTTAATTTTATAATATGCATTTTTCTCTTACACCTTTTAGGTTTCAAAAAGAGTGATCTTAATACTCCGTTAGTATTTGAATTAAATCTTAATAGTTTGGAAGTTGTTTTACTTTTCACTAGTATAAGGTGTTCTTTTTATGTTGCCTTTGCTTGTTTGTGCAGTCGCTTGGAAACCTCAAGTGGTTGGATTTGAGTTTTTCGAGAAACCTTAAGGAGCTACCTGATTTCTCAACTGTCACTAACCTTGATCAATTGCTTCTGAATGGGTGCTCAAGTATGGTGGAGCTCCCCTCAACTATTGGAAATGCCACCAATCTCAGGAATTGCATCTTGATATGTGCATTTGTCTGGTGGATCTGCCCTCCTCTATTGGAAACCTTCATAAATTGCAAGAGTTGAGAATGTACGGATGCTCAGAGCTAGAGGTTCTTCCTACCAATATTAACTTTGATATATATTCTTCCTTTATATAAGTCTCTAATAAAAAGCTTTATGATAGTGATTACTTTCTCCACCATGCTAATGGCTTCTTCTTTTTTCCTTACCAATGTTACTGCTGCTATAGGCTTCTTCATGCTTTTTAGAGAGCTAGGCAAACATGGTGAGAGCTTGAGAGTTTGCCATGGAGCATATGCTATGCGTAGGTCAATGGTTTTTTTTTCTTTACCTTTCATTTGAATATCAAAATATTAGAATTAAACAACTAATGTAAAATAGATTGTGCATAATTGTGTGCTTTACTTTTTTTTTTCTTTTTTAGTTTCGACGAACGTAAATGAAACTTTCGAAAGAAAAAAATGTGCCAGGATTAAAAAAAGAAACAGAATACTGAATACCCGATATCAAAAAATAATAATAATAACAACAAAAACAAATCAGCTGACTTTTTTTTTCTTGATTATACTATTCGTACAAACTTCATTCCATACACAGAAGTTTGGTAGTAAGGAAAAATATTCCAAAAAAGTTCGATAAAATCAACATGGGCTCATCAGTCATCTCCAAATATCGAAACTGGGCTTCTCACGTAAAAAAGTTGAATGTATGATTGATAATCCCACGTGGAACTCTATGGCAAAGAGAGGATTTTCTATAAAAATGATCAGTTTCTTGTCATCTCATATTCATATAATCACTAGCAAACAGTGACATAACTAGTTCACATATTCGACTTGTATGAGTCATATTAAAACTATACTTGATGTAGATATCCAAAATCTCTATATTTGTTTTAACCCAATTATAAATATTTTTTTAGAGAAGAAAAAACATGATTAACCATTATTCATTGACATGATTTTTCAATGTCTTCTCGAATCCCGTTAATGTCTTCTTCCTTTTTAACCCTTTATGTTTTCTTTTTTTCTGTTATGTTCTTTTTTAACTCTTTTTAACCCGTTAATGAAAGTTATTAATGTGATAAAATATGATTTCTTAACTCCCACTCGCATCCCCTTTCTCCTTTTGAATAATGATTGAGTATTTTTTGTATCCATTAATCACATCTTTTAATTAATACATATTATTAACTTCTTGTCAAACCATGTCTTTCGTTTTGGATAGTCTTTCTTGAAGTGTCCCATTTTCTTGCAAAAGAAACACTTCATAACCTTCTTGATTTTGCTTTCAGGTCCCTTAAAGACAGCTTTGTCTTTTATTTTATTTTTGGTGCTTGATTTCCTTGAGCTGCTACTAGCTTGACTAAGGTCTGCGAAAAGAGCAACTTGGTCTTTCATCTTCTTTAATCTCGCCTCCTCCTGAACCAACATAACCTTCAATTCCTGAAATTTCCACTTTTCTTTAAAGGTGTTGTAATTCACCTGGAATTGGCTATATTCAGGAGGTAGAGAGTTTATGATGAATTGGACCAAGAAAGATTCATGAACCTCCATTCCCATGGTCGTCAACCTTGACGCCAGATTCGACATGTGTAACATGTTCCTAGATTGGCTGAGACCAGTCGAATCTTTTCGTAGTCAGCTCACTCGTTAGGCTTCCTACAATCGACTTGTCATCCACATCCGATTGAGATTGTTCCTTGATTTTCAATATGAATTCCCTTTCCTTCTCTGTCTTAGGCATTGATGGCTTTATATTTTCTGCCATCGACATCCTCAGTAGGTTTAAACATAGCCGATTAGATCGCTCCCAAGTCTTATAACTAGATTTTTGCAATACCGAACTTTCATCCATTATGGCTGCAGGCTCCTCATCAGTGAGTATCGCTTGGTCTAGGGACATTACACCCAAAGGAGAACCTTATTTGTTCATACCATTCCTCATAGTTGAGCCCATTGAACTTTATGACAGAGTTTGTAGAAGCGAACATTTTTGATGAAGCTGCAAAATTTAATCATGCTTACCCATTAGTGCTTTGAGACTTTAATATAGATTCATGAACAATATAATCTAAACACTTTAATAGTATGTATTTAAGCAATCTTTGGGCAATACTTTAAATACATATGCCATTCATGATGGTGTTTAGATTTTAATTCTTTAACTATTAATCAAATCGTACATACGAATTAATAGCAATGCTACCTTTGGGCATACACACTAGTAACCGTAGTAAAAATTGACTAATCCTTTAGATGTCACTAACTACTCCCATTGATCCACCTTTGGGTGATCTCCTAGGACATAGCAAGCAAACAATTGATCAATCTAAATTTTATGTCATTTAGCATCCTTTAATCATGATCAATTATTAATCTTTTCTTTAATATTACAATAAGAATAACAAAACCACTTTGGTGATTAACATGTCACACTCAATGAAAAATCTCAACTATTAAATATTAATCGTTATATTGTATTAACATTCCACAATACAATTATCTGATTAATAAGATTACAGCGGAAAATGAATATATATTCCTTTATTGATCAATTTTAAAACGAGACAAACAATGTCCTCAGTTGAGTTATTCATCAACCAATTTTGACCGATATAATATAAGAGAAGAAACACTAACATATAATATACAATATAAATATTAAAATTAATTGGTAAAAAGCTTTCTTTATATTGTGTTAATAATTCATAACACAAAATAACTTAATTTCAACGTTTACAGTGGAAGTATAACCATAATGAATTGATACCCACTTTTATGCATTCACGATTTCTATATGTGCATCACTTAATAATGGTGTTCTTTCTAATTGTTAGTTTTTCAATAGAAACAATTCCACTACTAACCGTACAACACCCACCACAAATAAATTGAAATCAATTCATGCCAAATAACCTGAACGTAATTATCAATCCATTTCTATCTCTCCAGATTTTCAAACAAGTCTGATTATTTAAGTGGTGAATTAAACAAATATATGATGGTTCTAATACCAAATATTAAAACTAAACTTGATGATAGTTATCCCAAAATCTCTAGATTTGTTTTAACCCAACCATGAATATTTTCTTAGAGAAGAAGAAACATGACTAACTGTTATCCATTGACATGATTTTCCAATGCCTTCTCGAATCTCGTTAATCTCTTCTTCCCATTTAACTCTTTCTTTTTGCTTCGATCAATCCTTAATGGAACATGTTTTTATCGTTTTCTTCAATCGATTTTCTGTTCTGTGCTTTCTCTTCTTTTAATGGAAGTATTAACGTGATAAAATCTTATCTCTTAACTCCCACTCACATCCCTTTTCTCCTTTTAAACAATGAGTGAGTATTCTTTGCATCCATTAATCACATTTTTAATTAATAAATATTATTAACTTCCATCATATATCAAATACACATATTTATATATATCAAATACATATATATATATATATATGCTTAACTAAATGAGAACATTAATAATATAATGGGCAAAAAAAAAGAGTTATTAACACACTCAATTCTAATACTTTTAACCGAATCGATTCATTACGATATCGACATTTATGTATTAGAACTATCGACTATAATACAAACTTGAACTTAATTATTAAATCGTTAATACATCGGCCACACTTTGCAAAATATTCTTACAAGTCAAACTACCATTTCTTTTTTATTATTGTCAAGATCTAAATTCTAACAACCCAATTATAAACAAGAGGAAAGACATTAACATTAAGAACTAAATGGATTTTGATGATTATTTTACTAACGGAGAAACAAAAATAATAGTTTAAAAATGTTTGATAGTCCACCATTATTTGTTTTATAAATAATTTGCCAGAGGTAAAGCAAAAGAGGAAGATACCCTTTAGGTATAATTAATAGACTCAACTTAGCCACATTTCATAAACAAAATTATCACTTTAAGAGATAAGGTTAGATTTATCTAATTGGTCTAATGATATCCTCCATATCTTATAACGTATGAATAAAAGTATCAAACAATAATTATTGCTTTGAAATGTATAAACAACTAACACTTGAAACTTAAGGATTGGAAATTTGGAACATACAATTTAGATAAATAACTTGGTCTATCAGAATGATGATCTACTGGTCTTATTTGCTAATAAGATGTTGTTAGTACGTACGAACCATAACAAATAGGTAATTTTGGGTTCGTATTTAATACTTTTTTTTAAACATGACTCAGCAAAATAATTTGCTAATTAATTTAAAGTTAAATCCATATTCGCATTTTGGACCAGTCAAAGTTCTTGCTTCCGCACTAAAACAGCATTAACAATATTGTTTTTTTTAATTGTAATAAAAGTAACCGGGATAAGGTTTACATTGTCCACTTGTTCTAAATTAATTATTCTGATACTTAAAAATATTTTTTCATTACGGTAGTTTCCATTTCAGAATATAAAGTAAGTGTACACGAATATATTTGTATATCTTTTGACTTAATAACGCAAATCAGTAGCTTTGATTTACAACCAAAGATTTATCCATCCGTTCAAATTGATATATTCAAGATTCGTTTCCTTTTTCATATATCTCAAAAATCTCTAAATTTAAGAAACATATAAAATATGAGTCATAAGAATTTGGATAAGGTCAAGATATGGTGTGATAGCGACCACCGAACTTACGGTACAATGACAACATTAGATTAAACGGAGACAGTAATCCGAAACTAACAGAAAATCCAAAAAAACAACCAATGAAAACATGCCATGTCATCAAAACCGTGTCAAAGCGTCAAAGTCGCCGTTAGCGTGCCTCGGACAATTCTATATTTAGAACATGTGTGCCATTCATAATAAATACGTACAAATATACGTATACATACGTAATCGTATGAATACGATAATTGTCGTTATAAATATAAATGAGCATTGATCCATTTTCTATCTTTATTCCATTTTTCTCGATCAGTGTTGTTTTGCGCTTTCCTTTTTTTTCTCTTTCTTCTTCGTATCCTGCGCCGTTTAAAGCTCTTAACCTACGGACATCGCCGGCGATTTATCATATCTGAGCACCAAGCGTAGTCGAAGAGGCAAAGGCTAGAGACGAGATCGTGATCGGAAAGATTTAATGGAAGTTATGGTAGGTTCTTCGTTTGAAATCGGCATGGCGGCGTACGTTAGAGATCATGGCGGTGTTTCGGCGCAGGCTAAGGCTGTACCGGCGGCTCTGTTTTTGGCTGATGAATCGGGAAGACGCGATGGATCGCAGATCGGGATTGGATTAAGGGTGAATAGTAATTCGCCGGAGGAATCGTCGGATAGTTCGTCGTCGATCGGAGAAAGTAGTGAAAACGATGAGGAAGAAGACGACGCCGTTTCGTTCCAAGGAGGAGCACTTAGTTCTTCTCTTGAAGACTCGTTGCCGATTAAGTACGTTTTTATCTTTCTTTCTTCATCAATTTATTATTCAAGAAACAGAAAAATAAACATGAAAAAAAGAAAAGAATTATAAAAATGAGATTTATTATTTCGCTTGAATTAATTTATATCTCTCTGTAAAAAAATACTTATCTGAAAATTTGATTATGAACTTTCCTGCTTTTGGTTTCATATAATTTTGTCTTTTACTATGATCTTGATCTGTAAAAAAACTGATCTTAAGACTGTTTTGTCTAAAACTTATAACACTCAACTTAAATATTTGTTTTTTGGATTTTTCTGAGTGTTTAGATTGAATATTACATTGAAACTTTTAGGTTAGTTTGGTCTGAATACTAACGACATGTTTGTTTTGTTTTGTTATTTTCAGGAGAGGATTATCAAACCATTACGTGGGGAAGTCAAAATCATTTGGGAATTTAATGGAAGCAGCGAGCAACAACGTAAAGGATTTGGAGAAAGTGGAGAATCCATTCAACAAGAGAAGAAGATTGCTTATTGCTAATAAGCTTAGAAGGAGAGGAAGATCTATGCCAGCTTCAAATTTTTACTCGTGGCAAAACCCTAATTCCATTCCTTTACTTGCACTGCAAGAACCTAATGAAGGGGATCACAATGATGACTATGAGGATGAAGATGGCGATGACCATAAGAAGATGATGATAATGATGAAGAATAAAAGAGAGTTAATGGCTCAGACTCGAAGCTGTTTCTGTCTAAGTAGTTTGCAAGAGGAAGATGATGGTGAGGGTGATGATGAATAATCAATTACGTAACATTGTTTATTTAATACTTTTGTTTTTTTTTTTAAAGAAATTGTTCTTCTCTTTTGAACTTGTTATTTTTAAACAGAGAGTGGAAACAAGTGCTGGAAGATTTGATTTGTTAGGAATAATATTATTAATCTATTCATTAGTAACAAGCAGCCTTAAAGATTTTTCCTAATCTCCAAAAGACAATTCTTCTTCTTATTATTCTTCTTGTGCGGTGGATAATCTTTATAGTTAAAAAATATTAATATACATGATAAACTTTGCACAAGGATAAGTTAGGTTGTCAATAAAAAGGTTATAAAATATTTAGATCAACAAAAAAGAGAGAATAATTTTCGGTCTTGTGCCGGTTCAACTTCCGGCTTTGTGTCGGCTGTTTTTTTTTATGTTTTTCTTTTTTTAATCATGTCTTAGCTCGTAACAGTGATCGATTCTTTCAATTGACTTGAGTATCTATAAAGGCATAAATATCTTCTCTTCTTCGGCTGTTCATATACAAAATCCTGATGGCTCCAATTTTAATCTTCAGACCTTTTCTACCATTATTAAACACCTTTGATAGGGTTGTAACTGCTAAGATTTCACTTGTATTAAAAGTCCATTTGGACTATGAAATGGAAACTTTGGCCGACCAAAAAAAAGAAAGGTTGTCAAGAAAAAGATTAGGTCCCCCAAATTTTTACATGTACGCAAGAGTGATGTTGTGCCGACTATTTAATTAAACCTTACCATATTCATATTTGTAATCAAAACTACAGTTTAATTAACTGGTTGGTTGCCGACAAAACAGAAGAAACAAACAAAAAAACTAGTTGGTTCCATTTGGCAAGTGAGAAATATGGTTGCTACGCTGCAATTTAGCGACTCGGTCACTTAGGTTGTGTTACAACTTACAATTTTGTTGTTGTTGTCAGCATCATGTAGGAAAATTGACCAATCCATACCTCAAATAAAGTTATGTATTTAACTTACACCTTAACTATATTGCACATCTATACATAAACTAATAAAAAGTTTGAATTTAATATTTAAATTAACAAAATTGAGTGGATCTATATTTTTGGTTAACCCTTTAAAAGACCGTTATTTTTTAATGACGTGGTTATCTATGTAATTGACAACAAATTCACGTAATTTTGGTTTAATTAGCAAATTTGTAATATTCATAAAACAACATTGCTTTTGCCAAATTTGAGAATTAAAAAGGCACAAAACAACGTCATTTTTGTTATTCTTCTTCGTTTTTTCTTCCACCCTCACGACATGAAAAACAAAATAGCAAAGAGATAACTTTTTGCATGCATGATGATTATGATGATAAAAAACCGATTGCACCTATTAAACCTTCTCTTGAAACCGAATTTGAAGATTATTGAAGAAAATGAGATAAATCTTGATCTCTATGAAATGTTCCTAAATGAAATCATAATTTCAAAAATTCTTGAGTTTTGATGAAATTATTAAGGAAAATCGTTAACTAGAAACAAGAAGTTCATGTTTTACTTAATTAGAGACAACAAATTGATTATGCAAATCAATTGGTTGAGAAAATGTCAATTTAAAAAAAAACTATGTTCCACTTGTTTCAGTTCCAAAGACGACGGTGGCAACGATGGTGGTATAGTTGGTTACATTTTCCATGTATACTACAATGGACACTTCGAGGTTTCCGATGGTAATGTTACAAGATATGTTGGAGGAGAGGTGTATGTGCTTCAAAGCGATCCACAATCTTTCTTTCCCAACTTGATTGAGTTGCTGAGCATGTCATTGTGTGGCCAACGGATATGGTATAAACTTCCACACGAGAATATGAGTAAGGTAAAGTTGATGTGTAGTGATGACTGGAATTTCAGAGGATGTGTACAACTATTCTATGGACAAAATCTGCTGAGATAATCATGGAAAAAGAGGATGTTGTAGATGATGATGAGAACAGAGCTGATGGAGGTAATGGTGATGATGAGAATATAAGCGATGATGGAGGCAATTGTGATGATGAGAACAGAGGCGATGGAGCTAATGGCGATGATGAGAACATAGCCGATAATGGTAAAATGCTCAAAGAAGAAGCTCGAGTGGAGGAAAATTTAGTTGGATTTGTTGATGAAGAAGAGCATGACAATTTCGAGAGTACTCCGCAGAATTCAGAATGTAAGGATGATTGTAAAAACCGTTACGTTAGATGCATGAAGTGAGGATCTTAAATTGGCACAGTCTTTGACAACATGGTCAAGTTCAAGAAAGTTGTGGTTGATTATGCTATAAATGGAGGGTTTAATGTGAGGTTCATTAGATGGGGATCCAAGAAATCAGGAGTGAAGTGTTGACATTTTATTGATGGTTACAAATTTAGGATCTATTTCTCCTATGAAAGACCAATAGATATATTCTTGATTAAAACCTTCAATGATGATCATACATATACAAACGATTACAGAAAGGTAGTGAAGGATAACATTATTGCAAACTTGTTCTTGAATGACATTAGGAAAGATCCTAAAGTTCAAGCCGAAGGCAATGCAAGAAGCACTGGAGCAGCGTTATAATGTGATTGTCTCAAATGACCAATGTTAGAAAGTAAATAGGAAAGCATTGTTGATGATTCAAGCTGAACATGAAGAGCAATTTGCTAGGATTAAGGACTATAAAGTGGAGCTTGAAGAGCAATTTGCTAGGATTAAAGACTACAAAGTGGAGCTTGAAGAGTAAATTTTCATTTTATATTATCTTAAACACTTTAATTCGGATTTAATTAGTAACTTGGTTAAATTATTTTGATTTAAAAATGTCTAATACATGATCTATTGTGGAGGTGGGGACAATCACAAGTGATGATGGATCCAAAAAGTTTGACATGTTCTATGTGTGCTTAGAAGCACTGAAAAAAACATGGATTAATCATTGTAGGCCAATAATAAGGATTGATGGATGTTTTATGAAGAATAATGTGAGTGGACAACTATTGATAGCTGTTGGAAGAGATATTAACAACTAAATCTACCAAATTTAGTCTTAAAGTAGCAGCCACTATTGCTCAAGAATAAAAAACCCAGAAGTTGTGTAAACTTATACCTAGTGGCAATGGCCGGTATGAAGTGACAAAACATAACTATGCATTTAAAGTTGATATGAATGCAAGAATTTGTATATGTAGGAGGTGGAGTATGACATGGATTTCTTGCTGTCATGCTGTACATGTCATATTGCTGAAGAAGCTTAAGGCTGAGGATTATGTATGTGATTGGTACTTGACAACAACATGGGTGCATATATATATATATATATATATTGATCCAATTGAGCCAGCTAATAGGATTAACTTGTGGAGAAGATCGGCTGAAAGTAGGCTGAAGCCACCACCAAGAAAAATATCTCACGGTCCCACAAAGCAGCAAAAGAGAATGAAAAGTAAGAATGAGTCTCCAATAAAATAAAAAATAAAGGGAAAGAATGTGGAGAAGAAGAATCTCCTAAAAAGAGGAGAAAACTGAAAAGAGAAGGAAGAGTTCTTCAATGTGGAATGTGTAACATTCATACACATAATAATAGAAATTGTTCAATTCCAAGAGTCCCAGTTTATAGACCACCAAAGAAGCTAACTGACAGTGTAAGTGCATCTGGTCATGGGGAAGGACTAACCCAACTTTCACATAATTTTCATTTTGATTGAAGGTGATAACTAGTAATCTCTAATCAAGCTTTTTATATGGCATTTGTTGGATCATTTGGTGTTAGTAATTTGTTTTGGTTTATCTTTATTGCCTTGCTTTTTAGGTGTTTAATGATGGTTTTAGAGACTGAAGATGGATGGCTTTTGAGAGTGGCGATGGATGGTTTTTGTGACCTCGGAGTGTTCACCGCCGTTATCATCATCTCCATCGTCGCTGGTGACAATCAGCGACTTTGGGTCAGAAAATCGCTGTTGTTAGTCCTCTTCTTCGCGTATTCATCAAATATTAAAGGGAACCTCAACTTTTACATTTCTCTACTAAAGCAAAATCTCATTTGGTGGTTTTCTGATTGCGAATTTGATTTCGAATTTGTAAAGATCTCGTTCAATTCCACCATTCGCGACCCTGACGGAGAAGGTGGCCGATCATGAAGTTTGGTTATTCCTCTGGTCAAATTCGATTCGTAAGTTCGATATCATCTTATTCACTTCATTTGGTCTTCGTCTTTTTGGATGCTTAGGAAAAGGTTTGATAAAAATTTGAATTTTGATCTTAGAGGTCGATGATGCGTTACTCGATAGGTCTTAAATGTGTTATTGTTTGACTTAATTGCATATTATAGAAACTCATTGGAAAAGTCTAGGTGGAGATGATTTGATTAGTAGTTCAAATTGAATTGATGTGTGTTTTTGAGTTGGTAGGCTTGTAAATAGTGTACATGATTATGAATTTGGATAATCCCTTGGAGTTTTTTTGGGAGCAGGTGTTTAAAGCAACTGATATAGCAATGTCGAAGCCATCTGTCAATTTCTCTCTTTGAGTTTGTGTGTGTCTTTTTGTAAAATGAAGAGCATTTCCCCTGCGTTTCTACTTTGAAAATATCACTTAAATATGTGAATGTTTGTATCCAAACTTGATAGCTCAAATAGAGTATCTTTGAAATTCTGATTTCTCTTCTTATCATTTATTTAGATATAGATTCAAGTAAAGACTTAACTATTATATTGATTATCAAAACACTTTAATTAAGTAAAGACTTTAAGCTATATGTGATCAATGCTTGGTAGTTTTAGATTAGGTTAAAGACTTTAAAGCTCTCTGTGATCAATGCTTGTCATTGATTGCTAAAAACACAAACCATAATTTGTTACGCCACACTTAAACCTAAGCTTATATATTATCCTTGTAAACATCCAGCAGAATAGATACCATAGCCCTTCTTTATTCTTTGTAGCTTAACAGAGACCATAACCCTTCTTTTTCTCTTTCTTTATCCTTCTAAAGATAAAACAGAAACTAGGATATAGTCACTCTTCAGGCTTTATGGACCTGTTAAATACTCAACATGAAAACCACAATCTTGAATCCAATCGTTATGAGAGTTTTTGCCTAGTATAGAACTTGGATCATCAGAAGTCCCAGTTTTTAGTACTCAATGTACCGATGATCCAAGCCTAGGTGAACACCCTAATGATGAGCATAAAGAAAGACAGAAATGGTCACCCACTGAAGATGTTGTGCTCATCAATGCGTGGTTGAACACCAACAAGGATCCAGTTGTTGGGAATAAGTAAAAAGCTGGAGCGTTTTGGAAACGTATTGCACCTTATTTTGTCTTAAGTCCTAAGCTTGTTGGTCTGCAAAAGAGAGAGCCCAGTCACTGTAAGCAAAGGTGGGGGAAGATGAATGACCAAATATGCAAGTTCGTTGGATGCTATGAGGCTGCAATGCGTTTGCAATCAAGTAGCCAGAATGAGAATGATGTTATGAAAGTGGCTAACCAAATCTTCTTCAACGATCACCAAGTCAAGTCCATCCTTGAGCATGCATGGAGGGAGCTTCGCCATGATCAGAAATGGTGTTCAACTTCTTCTACTAAAGCTGGTGGAAGGTCAAAAAGAAGAAAGCTTGAGGAGGGTTCTGCACAGTTTTCAAGCTCCAATCCAGTTAGCCATAGAGAGGATGAAGCAATGGCTCGTCCTCCTGATGTTAAGGCATCAAAGGCTAAAGCTAAAAGGACCACTGTGGAAGAAGAAGGTAAGTCACTGTTGGAGTTTCAGAGCATGTGGGAGATAAAGCAGAAGGACTTGGAATGAAAGAGAAGCTTTCTAAGAACAAATTGCTGGACAGTCTCCTTGCAAAACCAATTTTTATGACATGTTGTCATAATTAGTTTTTCTTTCTATGATCTATGATGTGTTATAAGTTATAATAAGTTAGTCTCATGAATGAATCAGTTAAGGTTGTTTGTATGAACTTTGTTGTGTTTTTTGAATGAATGAAATCAATTTCCAGTTTTATGTTTTCAGTTTCTGATTTTTAAAATTGTAACTTGTATGAACTTTGTTGTGTTTTTTGAATGAATGAAATTAATTTCCAATTTTATGTTTTCTGTTTCTGATTTTTAAAATTTTAACTTGATGTGATAATTGAATAGATTGCAATGCAAAAAATCACAAAGAAGATTGTGGATTTGATGAAAGAAGAAAAGTTGTATCAGACTCAAGGAGGATCCATTATTCTCTCACATGTTTGTTTTTTCTTTACCTAACTGTTTAAATTGATACAAAAAAACTATAATGTGATGTTGAAAATATGGACAGATAGAGAATGAATATGGACCAATGCAATGGGAGATAGGAGCAGCATGAAAGGCATACTCAAAGTAGAAAGTTGGAATGGCATTGGGACTGTTCATAGGTGTCCCATGGATTATGTGCAATGAACTAGATTATGGATGAAGTAAACGGTTCTTGTGTTGTGATGTTGATGTTTATATAACCAAATTATTGATTTTTGAAACTGTGAACGCAAAAAAAAACAAAGTATTGTATAGAGTGATTAATTTTCGGAAAGACTTTGTTTCTTGTACCGACTAATAATTTTTGAATGAATCTTCTTTTATTTTCTTGTACCGTCTAATATTTTTTGAATAAATCTTCTTTTTTTTCTTGTACCATCTAATATTTTTTGAATGAATGTATACCACAATATTTTTTGAATGAGACCACAAACCATTATTTTTATACACTACATTATTTCCTATATATGTGTTATATCCATATGTGATACAAATATCTCAATCTCCCAAACACTTTTTTTTCTCCATCTCTCAAACTTTTTTTTTCTCCATCTTCCAAAGCACTTCCAAAGCATCTTTTTTTCTCCATCTCCCAAACTTTTTTTTTTCTCCATCTTCCAAACTTTTTTTTTTCTCCATCTCCCAAACTTTTTTTTTCCTCCATCTTCCCATTTCTCCATCTACATATTCACAAAAAATGGCATTTTCTTCCCGTAATTCTTTCGAAGGAGCTATTGATGAAAAATTTGATCAAATTTTTGATCAAAAATTTGAGAATATGTTCGTTGATTATAGTGATCATCATGAAGCAACTGTCCCAAAGAAAAGCGAGCCTATATTAAAAGAGAACGCGAACAAGGACATAACTGCTTATGCAATAATTATTTTAATGAAGATGCAACATATCCTAATTCTATATTTAGACGCCGTTTTAGAATGAATAAGCCATTGTTCATGCATATTGTTGATCGACTCTCCAACGAGGTACCAATCTTTCAACAAAGAAGGGATGCTATCGGAAGACTCGGTCTTTCGGAACTACAGAAGTGTACAGTGCAATTCGTATGATGGCATATGGTTGTGCGGCTGATGCGGTTGATGAATACCTCCGCCTTGGTGAAAGTACTGGGACCTTATACTTAGAAAATTTTGTCGAAGGAATAATAACTTTGTTCGGAGATGTGTACCTAAGAAGACCCACACTAGAGGGTCTTCAACAGCTACTCGATGTTGCAGAAATACGCGGATTTCCCGGGAGCATCGATTTTATGCATTGGGAGTGGAAGAATTGTCCCACCGTTTGGAAATGACAATATTCACGTGGATCTGAAAAACCAACAATCATTTTAGAAGTTGTAGCTTCACATAATCTCTAAATTTGGCACGCATTTTTTGGACTTCCAGGTACCTTAAACGACATTAATGTTCTTGATCGCTCACCAGTTGTCAAAAACTCTGGTCTTGTTTGGGATAAGGTTAAAATAGGAAAGATTATGAGAGCATGTATCATACTGCACAAATATGATAGTAGAAGACGAACGAGATGGATATACTCAATTTGATGTATCAGAATTCGAACAAGAAAAAAGAAACCGAAGTTCACATGTGGATTTGACATATTCTACAGATATGCCTTCAAATCTCACAAATATTGGCAATACATCAACAGTTGAAAACTAATTTGGTAGAACATATATGACAAAAATAAGAACCAACTCAAAATTACAATTAATCCTTTCTTTCGGTTTAAAACATATATTTTATGTTATATTTTAATGTATTATTAATAAAAATGTTATTGACATAAATTAAATATAAAATAAAATATTTTGCAAAAAATTAATTATTTATTTTTAAAAACTCTATGAAAGAATCTATTATTGGAAAAAAAAAATCTTTTTATAAAGTTCGTAATTATAAATTTTATAAAATTTATTATTAAAAAATAAGTAAAAACTCCATAAAAGTTCTAGCAATAGATGCTCTAAGCCGATCTATCTAATCCTTGCAAGACGTTTTGCATAATGGAAACACCATATATCACCACATACTTCCACGTTTTACGACTTCGTTACTCGTATAGAAAATATTGACTCTTTTGGTTTTAAAAATATTGATTATTACATATATCATTGTTGTAAAATAAGACTAAATTCGTCACTGAAAGTCTAAAACCTTAGGATTCAATTCAAGAGGAAATGGCACAGATTAACCCAAATTTTAGATGTAATTATTGGATTGACCTGTTTTTTTTAATTAAATTTGAGACGGTTAAAATACATTATAACCTAACAGTTACGAAATAATTACGAAAATTGTCCTTAATATTTAAATTTTTCGCAAACAGTTACGAAAAAATTTCAAATTGTTACAAAAAAACAATATTAATGGTAATTTAAGCTCATAAATGTTTCAGAAAACTTTTGTCAAAAAAAAGAAACTTCTACGAGACACCACCGTCGGAGAGTTAGGGTTACTCGTCGTTGCCGCTTTCATCGTTGTCGTTCGTTTCCGTCTTTCATCTCGTCGTTCGTTTCTGTCTTTCTTCGTTGTCGTTCAGTTTTAGTTTAGTTTCAGAAAGGTCCGGTTCATCAAAAACCGTAACTTATATTCAGATTTCATTGTTCGTTGTAGTCGATTTCAGATTTCGTTCACATTTGTCTTGTGTAGTTTTTCGTTGTAAGATTCATTTAGCTTTTTTGTTGTCACAGAGTTATTGTAGTTACCGCAGACTTGTTTGGTAGTTACCCAGACTTATTCAGTAGTTACCGCAGACTTACTTAGTAGTTGCCGCAGACTTATCTAGTAGTTACCGCAGACTTGTTAAGCAGTTGCCGTAAACTTATTCATTAGTTACCGCAGACTTATTTAATAGTTGCCGCAGACTTATTCAGTAGTTACCGCAAACTTTTTTAGAAGTTGCTGCAGACTTATAGAGTAGTTGCCGCAGACTTATTCAGTAGTTACCGCAGACTTATTTAGTAGTTACCGCAGACTTCTTAAGCAGTTGCCGCAGACTTATTTATTAGTTACCGCAGACTTATTTAGTAGTTGTCGCAGACTTATTTAGTAGTTGTCGCAGACTTATTTAGTAGTTGCCGCAGACTTATAGAGTAGTTACCGCAAACTTATCCAGTAGTTACCGCAAAGTTGTTTAGAAGTTGCCGCAGACTTATAGAGTAGTTGCCGCAGTCTTATTCAGTAGTTACCGCAGACTTATTTAGTAGTTGCCGCAGACTTGTTCAGTAGTTACCGCAGACTTGTTCAGTAGTTACCGCAGACTTGTTCAGTAGTTACCGCAGACTTATAGAGTAGTTACCGCAGACTTATTTAGTAGTTGTCGCAGACTTGTTTAGTAGTTACCGCAGACTTATTAATTCGTTGCCGCAGATTTATTTAGTAGTTGCAGCAGACTTATTTTGTAGTTGCCGCAGACTTATTTTGTAGTTGCCGTAGACTTATTCAGTAGTTACCACAGATTTATTTAGTTGTTATTTAGTAGTTATTTAGTAGTTATTTAGTAGTTATTTAGTAGTTATTAGTAGTTATTTATTTTATTTTTAGTTGTTATTTGTATTGCCGGTGACTTAATTTGTATTGGCGCTCACTTATTTATTTACACTGATAAGTTGGTTTACTTGATTGCAGAGATATGGCATCTTATCCTGCTAGGCTTTCGAAAGATGTGAAATGTCATGTTCAAGTGGATAGCATTAACCACTATTATTCCCAATCCAAATTTGGGGCCATCAAGAAGAGTATTGGCGATGATGTTTGGGAGGCGTTGAAGGCATCATCTGTTGGTATATTTTTTAAGCTATATGATATAGACATCATGGGGGAGAAGTTCATATAGGCATCTTCTTACGTTCATTACTTCATCACACATCAGTTGGCGGTGAAGAATATGCATGAAGTTTGGTCAGTGATTGATGATCAACCAATCAGATTTTCGCTGCACGAATATAAGGAAATCACAGGTTTTAATTGCGACGTATTTTTATATGATGTGCGATCTAATTATGACATATATCCAGTTGTTGATTATGAAGCCTTTTGGAAAGAGATGAACGTTCCTTTAGGGGATGGACCTACTTTTGGGGAGATGCAGCGTGTTTTGAAACGTTGCCAGCATTGGAGTTACGAGAAGAGGATGATGGTTGGAAGACTATGTATATTACATGTTGGAATACATGGTATCAATCATGCATCGAGGATCCCCTTGAGCGATGCAAAATTAGTGCTTCATGAGGAGAGCTTTGAAAACTATCCGTGGGGTAGAGTTGGATTTACGAGTTTGGTAAATTCAATCAACGCTTTGGAATTCAAAATGGACAATTACACATTACACGGATGTGTTAATGTTCTGTCCGTATGGTTGTTTGAGTCAGTTCATGCTTTGGGGGAGATATATGGCTATAAGAGAAATCTGGATGATGTTCCTCCACTACTTAACTGGCGAGGAAGTCGGAAGCGTTTTAGATTTGAAGATCTAATCAAAGAGGAGAAAGCTGAACACGGAAAGGTATGAATTGATTATGTTCGTGTTACCGTAGAGTTATTTAGTAGTTACCGCAGACTTGTTTAGTAGTTGCCGCAGACTTATTCAGTAGTTACCGCAGACTTATTTAGTAGTTGCCGCAGAGGTATTTTGTAGTTACCGTAGACTTATTCAGTAGTTGCCGCAGACTTATTTAGTAGTTACCGCAGACTTATTTAGTAGTTGCCGCATACTTATTTAGTAGTTGCCGCAGACTTATTTAGTAGTTACCGCAGACTTATTTATTAGTCACCGCATACTTAGTTAGTACTTGCCGCAGACTTATAGAGTAGTTACTGCAGACTTATTTAGTAGTTATCGCAGACTTTTAGAGTAGTTATGAATTGATTATGCCACAGTTTTTTATGATGAGAGATTGTTTTTTAATGATGATATTCATATGGTACTTGTTTCCGATGTAGGTTCGTGTTAGGCATATGGTTCCGGTTTCTTTAGAAGAAATTTATCCCTACTGGCGTGACAATGAAGAAAACAAGGATGTCCAACTTGACAACCTGATTGAAGACATCATTAGGGATAGTTTGGATCCATATTGTTGGCATCAAAAGGAACGAAAGAGTGTTAAGTCGGTTTGCGGTCGAAGTTCTAAGAAAGTCTTGATGATCAAAGACAAAGAATATTCAAATGTTAGGACTGTTGTCGCTTATTTTAACATTCAAATGTTTATTGTATGTGATTACTCTTGTTATTAACTATTTTTTTAATGTGTAGGATGCTGAAGAAAAAAAGACCTTAGCTGGAATGTTTAAGGTCATAGAAACATTAGTTCGGACCGTGGACGACTTAGGCGCAAGATTGGGAGGTTTTGAATCAAATGTTGATTCAAGGCTGACCACACTTAAAGCAGATATCAATGATCTGCGAGAGTGGGGAGGGAAGGGGAAGGCTAATTCTCCCAAAGAATTAGAGAAAGAAGATGATGAAGGGAGTAGTAAAACACAGGTTAATTAAAGTAAAATTTTGTATTTAGCTGCAGATTGACTTACCTATTCCTATAAATTAATTATTGTTTTGTTGCAGACTGATTTTGATTTGGCAAAGCAAGAAGATATGGGCAAATCAAAAAACGTTGGTTCTACCTCTTACAAAGAACCAAAGAACCCCGAACTTGATCAACCCGATCATGAATCCAGTATCAAAACACCGGTTAGTAATATCTATTACCGCAGACTTATTAATTCGTTGCCACAGAGTTGTTTTGTAGTCACCGCAGAGTTGTTTTGTAGTTGCCGCAGAGTTGTTTTGTAGTCACCGCAGAGTTGTTTAGTATAGTAGTTGTTTTGTAGTTACCGCACAGTTGTTTAGTAGTTGTTTTGTAGTTGCGGCAGAGTTGTTTTGTAGTGACCGCAGTGTTTAGTAGTTGTTTTGTTGTTGCCACAGAGTTGTTTTGTAGTTACCGCAAAGTTATTTATTTTTGTTTTACATGTTTAATGGGTTTGTCTAACACTTATATGCAGTCATGGTTGGTAATGGAGTCTAAGAAACCGGCAGATAAGCTTCCACTTACAAAAGTTGATAAGAGTGATGCTCGGTTGAAGAAAAAGCAAAAGATTTCTCATGGTGAAGATGATGTCGTGGACATAACTAAAGAATTTGAAGCCAAAGTCGCCAAAATGGAAATGGAAATGGCATCAACTTCAGAGGAAGGGTCAAATCCGCTAGAGACTATTGGTGATATAGCGGCAAAGCTGAAGGTTTTGGATGAAAAGACAGAAAATTTGAAGGACCTGGATGATCTATTAAAATGCCCAAAAGAGTACCACATTTGGCAAGTTCCCAAATATTACCATACGTTGGTAACTCTACTATCAAACGCATTATTCCAAGTGTCAAACGCAGACGTCCTAAGGTTATAACTTTTGAACACGAATATGATCCTATGGAAGCTGTTGATGAATCCAAATTGCGTAAGCTAATGGATTTCATGAAGACTGATGAGTAAGTCTCTTATATCTTTGTCTCTAATACCTTTATGTTGAACATGCAATGCTGAGAAATTATGTTTTCCTTGAAGGGAACAACCTCTTGGAAGCATTAATCCAGATGTGGAACATTTGAAAAAGATTATTACTTCAAGGAAGGAGTGGCCAGATCCATATTATGGATGGCTTGAAGATGCGGTAATTACTTACCTATAACCTTTATCTATTTTATTAGTTACAGCAGACTGATTTACTAGTTACCGTAAACTTATTTACTAGTTACCGTAGACTTATTTAGTAGTTGCCGCAGACTTATTTAGTAGTTGCCGCAGACTTATTTAGTAGTTGCCGCAGACTTATTTAGTAGTTGCCGCAAACTTATTTACTAGTTGCCGCAGACTTATTTATTAGTTACAGCATACTTATTTAGTAGTTGCCGCAACCTTATTTAGTAGTTGCCGCAGACTTATTTATTAGTTACAGCATACTTATTTAGTAGTTGTCGCCGACTTATTTATTAGTTACAACAGACTTATTTATTAGTTGCCGCAGACTTATTTACTAGTTGCCGCAGACTTATCTACTAGTTACCGCAGACTTATTTAGTAGTTGTCGCAGACTTATTTATTAGTTACAGCAGACTTATTTACTAGTTGTCGCAGACTTATTTACTTGTTACCGCAGATTTATTTACTAGTTGCCGCAGACTTATTTACTAGTTACCGCAGACTTATATACTTATTATCACAGACTTATTCAAAAAAAAAATTTACAGCACATTATTGATGCTTTGACAATGTTCCGCAATAGAACTACTCGTGGTCCTTCACCTTACAGGGAAAGAATCGGCTTCCTTGACCCATATTTCACCTCTATCATGGGGAATGATTTCAAACAAGTCCCGCCAAATAGCAGAAAATTCTTGCTTGACAAGAATTATCTTGACCATTTCTACGGTTTGATTCCTCTCCAACCGTCAAACAAGTCATGGTTTTATGACATTGATAACTTGTACGGTGTGCTGAATGTAAAAGAAAATCATTGGGTTGCTTTAGACATTGACTTCTCGAAGAAGAAGATATATGTCTACAACTCTATCCCGAATCATACCTCCAACAATGAGCTGCTTGATGCGTGTCTATTTCTCTGGAAAATGATCCCTGCAATTCTAACCATTATGGTCCCGGAGAAAGACCGCAAGCTAAGCTATGCAATGTTTGAGATGCATAGAGTCACACATGGCGTGCCGATCAATGAAAATCCGGGGGATTGCGGTGTATATGCCATAAAATACATTGAGTGTCTTGCTTTAGGATGGACCTTCGAAGGGCTTAGCGATAGGACCATTCAGGACTTGCGGTTGCGATTAGCGTCTGAGATGGTTGATGAACTTCCGCAGTATGCAGGACACACGATGACTAATCCATTACTTCGTGGGTTAGATATGAAAATTCCACAACTTAATGATAACTCAATATGAGTTAACAATGTAGATTTTGTTGATTTTGTAGTTTACAATGTTTTCGTATATGTTTGATTTCAGACTTATTTAGTACTTACTGCAGACTTATTTAATACTTACTGCAGACTTATTTAGTAATCACCGCAGACTTATTTAGTAATCACCGCAGACTTATTTAGTAGTCACCGCATACTTATTTAGTAGTCACCACATACTTATTTAGTAATTACCGAAGACTTATTTAGTAGTTACCGCACTGCAGACTTATTTACTAGTTACCGCAGACTTATTTAGTAGTTACCGCAGACTTATTTATTAGTTACTGCAGAGTTATTTGCCACCAATTTCCGAGGAATCAGAAACAAAAAAAGTTTTAAGGATATTGCAACCTTAGGGTTCGAACCACAGAACCCGTAACTACAAGATAAGCTTGCGGTAACTACTAAATAAGCATGCGGTAACTACTAAATAAGTCTGCGGTAACTACTGAATAAGTCCGCGGCGACTACGTTGGTCTACAAGATTTAAAAACGCGGGACACACGACCACTGTGCCACGGTTGTCTGCGGGATTTTGTTTCATAAACTAATATATATAGATACCTTGTTTATTGCGTTAAAAATAAAATTTGATTTTCTTGCAACCATTTGGAATCGAACTTGAGAAGCATAGTCATGGGCATTTAAAGACGCGGGGCACTCGACCACTATGCCACGGTTGTCTGCGTTATTTATTCCACAAACTAATATATATACATATATCGCAAACTTATGTTGTGGTTACCGCAGACTTATTTATTAGTTACCGCAAAGTTATTTGCCACCAATTTCCGAGGAATCAGAAACAAAAAAAGTTTTGAGGATATGGCAACCTCAAGGGTTCAAACCACAGAACCCGTAACTACAAGATAAGTCTGCGGCAACTACTAAATAAGTCTGCGGTAACTACTGAATAAGTCTACGGCGACTACGTTGGTCTACAAGATTTAAAGACGCAGGGCACGGTTGTCTGCGGGATTGTGTTTCATTAACTAATATATATAGATATCTTGTTTATTTCCTTAAAAATAAAATTTGATTTTCTAGCAACCAGTTAGAATCGAACTTGGGAAGCATAGTCATGGGTATTTAAAGACGCGGGGCACTCGACCACTGTACCACGGTTGTCTACGATACTTATTCCACAAACTAATATATATACATATATCGATAATTGAGTTTGAATAAATAAATAAGTCTGTAGTAACTGCAAAATAAGTCTGCGGCAACTACTAAAATAATTATGCGGTAACTACTAAATAAGTCTGCGGTAACTACTTAATAAGTCTGCGGTAACTACTTAATAAGTCTGCGGTACCTACTGAATATTTTCAAGTTGACGCGGAGTTATTTGTAGTTGTCGCAGACTTATTTTACCATGTTGTACATAGAGTTTAAAACACAGTTATTTAGAGTTTACAATGGTTTCAAATAGAGTTTACATGTTACAATGTCAAGTTTACAAGTAAAAATGTAAAATATAGTATATAATGCTTTAAAATAGTTTACATGTTACACGATTATGTCCCACTTGATTACATTTTCCACAAGTGTGTTGTTTCCTAGGCCTCTTTATCGCCTTCGCAGTTTCGAGGAATGATTTCATCCTTGATCTTTTCGGCCAACAAGGTTGTTGTCGAATAACAGGTGGTAAACAAGTCCATGTTGCTACATTTTCCGGTATTTGTACAGCAAAATCCCTCGGCATGATCGCAGCCGAATACGAATTGTACAAGTAGATGCTCGTATAATAGGGATGACAAAGTGAAATACGGGAGATCTTCCCGCTCTCAGATGCAGTTATTGCGTGTGCACATGGCAACTTCTCCAAGTCAAACCTACGGCATGTACATTTTTTTTCTCTCAAATTAACAACATGTAGCGATGATCCTCCGCCTGTCACTTGAACTTGATTTCCATCAATATCTCCAACACTTAGAACCTTAGAATATTCCACACGACTCTGCAAAAAACCAAAACAAGTCAGCCACAATATAAGACAAAAGATGTAACCAAAATAAGTCTGCAGTAACTATGAGCTGTAACCAAAATAAGTATGCGGTAACTATGAGCTGTAACCAAAATAAGTCTGCGGTAACTATGAGCTATAACCAAAATAAGTCTGCGGTAACTATTATCTGTAACCAAAATAAGTCTGTGGCAACTACTAAATAAGTCTACGGTAACTATTATCTGTAACCTAAATAAGTCTGCAGTAACTATTATCTGTAACCAAAATAAGTCTGCAGTAACTATAAGCTGTAACCAAAATAAGTCTGCCGTAACTATAAGCTGTAACCAAAATAAGTTACCTCTAGCAATCGTTCTACTCCACGGGTTAGTTTTGTTTTCAAATTCATTGCATCAGTCCTTCGGTCTGAAAACCATCTTGTCATCATTGATCTCACTTCTTCCAGTAAATGTAGAATAGGCAAATTCCTAGAACGTGATAGTACTTTATTCATTGATTCAGAAATGTTGCTAGTAAGAAGATTGTACCTATCTCCAGGAAAATAAGCACGTGTCCACAATCGTACATCAGCTTTTTGAAGATAACTAAAAAGTGCAGGATTTAACGCTTCAATATGATCAAAGGTGGTCTGAAATTCAGCAATTGTGAAAGCACTGGCCACTTTTTTCACCAAACGAAACGCATCCTGACCTCTAAAACGGACCAATATATTCTTGTACAAATGATATGTACATATTCCACGACTAGCCTTCGGGTATACCGTTGTAATAGCTTTTCCAATAGACTTGTGCCTATCAGAAATAATGGCAAAGCTTTCATCATTAGGAATCACACCGCTCAGTTGCTTGAAGAACCATTCCCATGATTCATCATTTTCGGTATCAACTATGGCAAAAGCAATCGAAAATATATGAAAATTACCGTCTTGAGCTGTAGTGGTAAGAAGTGTTCCTTTGTATTTACCTTGCAAATATATACCATCTACAACCACAACTTTCCGTACGTATGGAAGTCCATTGATGCTTACACCAAATGCTAGAAACAAATACTTGAATCTTTGCTTTTCATCAATTTCAAGTTCGTGTGTGTGAACCGTGATTTGCTCTCTTTATCATGTATAAGTAAGTAGGTAGCAATGCGTATCCACTCTCCTCACTTCCCCTAACCAAATTCCGAGCATTTTTTAATGCTCTATATGCCTTCCAATAACCAATCTATACAAAAAAGTTTTAAATATATAACCAATCTATATATAAAAGATGTAATTCAAATACATATGCAAACATGTACCTTTATTTGAAATCGTCTATTGAGAGCTTCAGCAACATGTATTGGCAAGACAGTTGGTCCAACGCCACCAATGAAATCCTTGTATAATACCCCAAGTATCTCATGAGTTGCTTGTCGGCATCTTGCAGAACGCTCTATAACTGAACATCTATGTGTTGTAACATACTTCCGAATGTGAAATCTTGGATGATCTCCTATTGGAGAAGCGCGTAACTTCCAAGAACATCCTTTCACCAACACTTGACAACCCATAGCTCCGGTGTCGATTTATATACATAGAAATCAAATTTCTGGACAACAGAGAGAATTTTCACTCTTGTCTCTAGCTGTTCTTTTGTGTCATAACATTGTCCAACAGCTAATTCCACAGAACTCATTTCTAAGTTCTGAAATTCAACACTACCATTGCCTTCACTTACATACACTGAGCTACCTCTCTTCTTGAGAGGTAGTTTTGGCTTTTCTTCCTCTTCTTCAGCCTCCAATCCATACGCTGCAAAATTCTCATCCCCCGAATCTGTTCCGTCAGAGTCGTCACAATAATCGAATCTAGATTCACTAGCTACATCATCATCTTCATCAACATCGAAAACATGGACCTGCATTTTCTCTTCAGCTTTTGGAAAACTATCTTCTGACATCTTCTCCGTATAAACTTTATCATAAACTTCCACACAAAGACGAAGCATATTTGCTTTCAATTGGCTCCAAAAAAATATGAAATTGCCTACAATTGTCAACATATACAGGAGGTGTATCTTGAGGCAAATATTTCTTAATATTCTTTGGCAACATGTAGCTCAATTTGACATCACAAACTCGCTTATCCAACCCATAATCCTCGTACACCGTTCGAACGAAATTCTCATAACTGGTACTATCTTCAGCTGCTAGAATTCGAGATCCTAACTTAACATCAACAACAAACAACCATCTATTCCTATCAAAATTCCATTTTCCACATACAAAAATAATCTGTTGCTTCATATCTGCGCCACACAGAGACCGAATTACACGACGGCGATTAGGATGAAGATAAAAAATACCTTCAATTGGCTGTTTGGATGAAGATAATTGGTTGTTATTACGAAGAAGAAGAAGCAGAGGAAAAACCCAAGAAGAAAATAAGAGGCGGCGTGCCCAAACCAGGACGAAGCCCTTATCGTCTAACCGAAGAAGATAACTCAATAAGTCTGCCGTTAATAAAACAACTCTGCGGCAACTAAACAATAAGTCTGCAATAACTACAATAAGTTTGCGGCAACTACAAAATAAGTCTGCGGTAACACATATGTCTGCGGTAACTACACAATAAGTTTGCGGTAAATACACAATAACTCTGCGGCAATCCAATAAGTTTGCGGTAACACAAAATAAGTCTGATGTAACACAATAAGTCTGCGGTAACTACACAATAACTCTGCGATAAATACAATAAGTCTGCGGCAAATACAAAATAAGTCTGCGGTAACACAATAAGTCTGTCGTAACCACACTGTAAGTCTGCGACAACCTTTCAATAAGTCTGCGATAACTACAATAAGTCTGCGGTAACTAAATAAGTCTGCGGTAACTAAATAAGTCTGCGGCAACGTTTCAATAAGTCTGTGATTTCTCAATAAGTCTGCCGTAACTAAATAAGTCTGCGGTAACATAATAACTCTGCGGCAACTACAATAAGTCTGTCGTAACTACAATAAGCCGCCGTAACTGAATAAGTCTGCGACAACGTTCAATAAGTCTGCATTTACACAATAAGTTTGCGGTAACTACAATAAATCTGCCGTAACTAAATAAGTTTGCGGTAACTACTATAAGTCTGCGACAACATGACAATAACTCTGCGGTAACTATAATAAGTCTGTGGTAACTAAATAAGTCTGCGACAATGTTCAATTCGTCTGCGGTTACGAAATAAATCTACGATAACTAAAATAAGTTTGCGGTAACTAAATAAGTCTGCGATAATTAAATATCTCTGCAGTAACTGAAATAAGTGTGCGATAAGTTATATAACACAATAACTTTGCGGTAATTTTAAATAAGTCTGCAAATAAATAAGTGTGCACCAACATTTACTGAATGACATTTTTGTAATTTTTTCGACGGTAGATTTTAATTAATAATGACACAATCGTAATTATTTTGTTCCTAACACAACTTAGCAAAAATACGATTGAAATTTAGACACAACATTTAACTCTAAATACACGGAAATCATTATACCAATTAAACGGTAGTTTTGAGTCAACTGGTCATCCTCCCTTCAATTCAATTGTACCGACAGTCTTCGAAACAAAAAATATTAACTCACTATTTGTGAAATAAAGAGGGAGTATAGGATCTATCTATCTATCAGACATGAAGCACGTGGCAACAAGAAGGTGAGAATTGAGTAGAAGCAGCTTTGGGAGACGAAACCATCCTCCACTCAACATTGAATTCCCCGTTTTGCGCTTCACTCACTCTCCCCTCTGCTACGTTAAGTCCACCGGCCACAACGAACACACGATCATCCGGTCCCGTCACGGCGAAAGACCGCCGCATTACCTCCCTATGTAGCTTATGACCGCTCACGTACCTCCACGTGTCGTCATCAGATGAATAAACCTTCATCGGGAAATCACCATGCTCAGAGATCACAAAGAGCCTGTCACGGATCACGACGCTCACACCCGTCCACCCTTCTTTCATCCCACCGCTCATCTCTTGCCACTGTCTTCCCCTGAATCATACACCTGTCCCATCGGCGGAAACATAAACGGCCACGCCCACCCTTCCGTCACACACATCCTCTTCCTATCACGGCCGAGTCATACTTCGCCAACACCATCGTAAATTTTGATAAAGCCGTCCACGTGTCACTCTCTGGATCGTAACGATTTAACAGCCGTTGTTGCTTCTCCGTGTCCATCCACACTCCCACCAACGGCCATGATTTTACCGTTAACATTCCCGGCGTTAAAGTACGTTCTCGGACTCATCATCGGAGACACGAACGACCAGAGATTCGTCAAAGCGGTATAGACGACGACGGAGCTGTTAGAATCTCCGCCACCGAGGACGAAGAGCTTTCCATGACGTGGAATGGACGCGCAGGAGAGCGCGTGAACGGAAGAGATATTGGTGAAAGAGTTAGGCATGGGAGGTAACACGAACCAACGGCCTGATACGAGGTCTAAGGATTGCCAGCGAAGACGAAGAGGTAAGGAGAAGAGATAGATAGAGATTGTTTGGAGAAGAGGAATCTAGGGTTTGTGATAGTTGTGTTCCATGAAGATGAAACGGAAGGAAAGAGAGCATGGTATGGATAAGGAAGACGAAGAAGACAAAGCTCGGAGATCTCGTTTGGTAAACCTGGAAACAACGGCTGAGATTTTGTTCTTGTTTCTTGTTCTTGATCATTAATGGTGTTTAGATTTGACGTAGTTTCTGATTCTGCCATTGTTATTGAGAGATTGAGTAAAGCTGAAAATGCTTTATTATAGGTTGAGGAAACAAATATCAGGAATTTATAGATAGATAAAATGTTAAATTATGGAAAAAGATGAAAAAATATGGATGAATGTAGTTGATTGATTGATGACATGTCGCGTTCGCATAAACATGAGGTGGGGACGGTGGATGGATGAGAGTTTCGAGAAACTGGTGGTTCCACATGTGTCCACGTTTTTGTCTATGGAGACAACAATTCATTACTTCTTTTCTGTGTTCCGTCCATACCGTCAGATTACGTGTACGTAGACACAATTCGCCATATGGTTTTGGGTACGACAAAACAAGATATCATAAGGTAAAATTAACATTTGTGTTTTGGGTTTAGGATACAATGGATCTAACCAATACTTTTCTCTCCATTATCATGGACACAGTCACCTACTTTTTACTTCTGGGTGGCCTAATAACCTTCAAAGACATTAACAACATCCCTTATGAGGTTCATCTACTACAACATTTTTCAGGTCTTGCGTAAAATTATAACCCAGGTTACTCTATCGAGCAGAGTATATTTTACCTGATGTCTTCTCATTTGACTGATCAGGACATCGGAACTAGTAAAGAAGAGTTATCAAAATACCTGAAAACGCAGCTCAGTCCGGTGACGCCCTTAGGTTACGAGTCATAGCCAAAAATACCAAATGTAGCATTTTCAGCTCTCTCTTTTCATTCTACTATCCAATAATGACAAAAGTAACATCAAGCCTATTAATGAAGCTGAGTCACTGAAACGAGAGGGGGTACCATAAATAAATGGGGCCTAGGTTTGGAAAGCCTTAACCAATTTGAAAAGATCCGTTTTGGTTACTGGAAAGTGGAAACTTTATGGAATGTTCTTAAAGTTAAGAGTCAACAACTCACCAACACAAGAAAAAAAAGGCCAAAACTCTCTTTATTAAAACAGATTCAAAGTCACAAGAACAGAATTAGTAAAACTCCAAGGCACTCTTTATAGCTTGGATAAGTCTCGCAAACGAAACCTAATCCTTATCTATAGTAATAAGTACAAGTCAAACGTTTGAATTCTGTAAAGACAAAAGCAGGAACGGTTAGAGATCAGTTCATCTGCAGAAAAGACCAAGTATTACATAAACTATGAAAAATTCTTGAAAGCTAGAAAGATTTGTTCTGCAAATCTCTGGGTGCCATAAGTGTTGTGTAGTGAAACGCCTCAGGTGTGGTGAGCATGCCAGTATCATGTCTAAGAGCCACACACTAGAGTAGCCTCATATGCTTATCTCAAAACATATTCTACATCTGAAAGAGACGATCGAAACAACTTGTGTAATACGAATTTTTCCCCTGGAAATAAGAAAAGTCCAGAAAGATATAACTTTCGGGGGATTCTGGGGTATATAATCACAATTTAAGCAGGTTGAGAAGCTTTTTCATGGTGGTACAAGTACAGAGATACAACAGATGTAATAATGTTTAAGGAGAATGATAAGCCCTTAGAAAATAACTCACCAGAAAATTGCCCGCTTCATCAGTATGCAAGTTTTCGTCCAACGAGTGAGACTTGCGAGAAGATGACTCCGGTGAAGCTCATTCGCTAAGTTCTTCTGCGGTATCTCTTTTAACATTGACTTCTGGGACAAATATGTTATAACTAGCATCATAGCCATGAACCTCAAGTTTGTATCCCATAATTATCTTTCGACTAGAAGAAAAAACACGAACCAATACATTTCTCACCTAAGTGAGCACCATCAACAGGAAAATCAAAAGATCTCAACAGATAATCAGCAAGAAACTACAGCAGTTAATGCTTGGATCGGAGGAGATGCTGAAAGCAGAATCAGTAAGGGATTTATGAATCCCTATGGCTACAACATTAGAGATTTTCCCTTCATAGCTACAACTTCTTGAATAAAGTTTTATCGTTTCTGTTAATAGTTTTCATATACGAAGGATCAATTTCCAGATAAAGTACATAAATAAACACTTGCAAAGAGTCTACTTCCAAGGAACAAGCAATAGACAGGACACAAGGAGCGAGGCAATTCATTGTGGACTTTGAAAAGAAGAAAATTTCCATTGAAATGAGAAAACAAAAACGGATGTCAAAGTTGTTATTAAGATATGAATTCCAAATAATGTTACAGACTAGGTTACATACAGAGAAAACTGCAGCTATTACATGATCGACACTGTACCTTGCATCGACTTAAAAGCATAGTATCTCTGCCAAAACTCTCTCCCCAATTCCCTTATTGGCCTCGGGTTTACACACAAAGCTCGAAACTCTTTGAGATTACCAATTACTGCTAATCTTACAACATGGCAACCAACAACACGTAACTTTATACGGTTCTTTGAGATTAGCTGCATTTTAATAATCTACTAACCTGCTCTGACTCTGTTGCTGCAGGATCACAGAACTCGTAACTTCATCTCTTTCTGGTCCATCATGGAACAACACAATAGAAATTTTCTTGAATTCAAAATCAGTTGTCCCCTTTCAGACAAGAGCAAGCTGAATCAGACAATATGTAACATCAACACGCATGCTGCAGATATTTTTTTCACACCTCAGGGTCTTGTTTCTCGAAAGACCGCATGGAAATTTTCTCTCGGAGAATCGGCCAGTCTTCGCCAAGCTGCTGTGGATTCAACTCCATGGCAGTTCTAAAATCAAGCAGAGACACAGAATGATGATCTTGTGTTGTGTCAGAAGGTCCATTGGGAGTTTGTATTTGCATACTGTTACTCTGCCATACACCATTTACAATCTTGTTTTGACTCTGCTGCTTATCTAAAGTTTGTTTCCCAGAATCTCCATTTCTAGACCGAGCTCCAACCAAATCAGTGCACGATTTGATCAGCTTCTTCAGATACACGTCCAACATGGTATTCAACGTCTTAGCACACTCCATCGAAACCCCTTCAAGACCCTGTGCTACTGCAATATTCTCCATCCTCTTCTTCAGCATATCTGTATCGGATAATATACCACTGTCATAGCAACCAATTATGTCAGCGCTGGTTGAAACAGGAACTGTTCTGCGGGACCCACCGACACTAGCTGAACGAAATGGAATCCCTAGAGGTGCAACCAGAGAACCCATTGATAAATTTAGCCTAGCCTGCGCTTCTTTATTTTCATCATCTCTCATAGCTGCAGTTGCAACCTGATATATATTTGGTATTCTTGGTTTCTCAGCAGGACAAAGAAATTCACCATCTCTTTCATCAGCAGCATATCTACCCAATCTTTGATAATCAGATAGACCTATATCCCCGTTCTCCATACCAACACTACCTCTATTGTCATCTCTACAAATTGGCTGATGCAACATATGTTCAACCTTCCCGTTACACCCTAGTGGACTAGGCCTATCTTTGCTCTTCCTATCACGCATCCCCGACCTAACTTTCCGCGGAGAGATAGGCAAAACCCCGTTGGACCAAACAGGTTCATTCTGATTATGGTTAGGGATTAAAGCTCCACTTTGATCAGGACCATCTTCTCTACTCTGAAAAGCATTCACCAAAGGTTTGGTTGACTGACTAGCTTCCTGAACTGACGATGGAGACTTGGAGCCAGTTGCATTTTTTAAGATCGAACGAATCAACTGGTTGTGTAGAGAAAGATTCTCCTTCCCTAACAGCCTGAAGCATGTCTTATCAAACTCACTCTTAGTAAGCTTCTGACTCAGAAACCTGCCTAGGTAATAAAAATACCTTTTCGATCTTTCAACCCCAATCTTCTTCACAATATGCCCTTTCAACTCACCCAAATTAACCCTTTGATCTTGAGAACGTTGCATCATTACTCTCACCAACAAAATTGGATTTTTCTTCAAGAACAAAATCAGATGAACAGTGGGAGAGTGCACACAGACGCACTCTCTCAACTTCTATTGTTCTTTACACAAACGAATTTAACTCTTATGTATCTGAAAAACTTCCCCTTTTTGCAAACAACCAAGAACTAGCAAATATCAAATCCATACAATGCAAACCCAAATCTCAGCTCCCTCAGAACCAAAACCCTAAAGATCATATCCACAGACCAACTCACACAATAGCCCTCAAATTTCACCCTTTATGAGTCGGTATTAAAAAACCTAGCTTTGAGTCACCAAAATCCTACCCTCTCGAAGAAGAAACAGCGCAACGAGCCCTCACGCCAACTTCACGAAACTGCACCAGCAACAAAGAGCCAACATTGTCAATCCCAATTCGAAAGCAAAAAACTTTGAAATTTTCGAAATTTAATAAGCCCAAATCGAGATCAGTGAGTTTGAAAAGATCCAAGCTTTGGAACAGAGCAAAGACAACGAATTGGGTATAAAAAATATGAAATTCGAATTGAATAAGGAGAAAGCGAGACAATGAGAAGCAGGGCGAAAGCTCATAAGCAGAAAAAACAAGTGATAAATATTGATTCGAGACCTAACTCCAAGCAAAGATTTGACCAGAATTTCAGACAAAATTAACACGAGACAGAAGAAGTAAAGTTCCGACCAACCTTAATGATTCTTCGGTTCCTTAGTCGTATCTATGGCTTCGATTATATGAACCCAAAAATCTTGGATTTCTCTTCGTTGGCTTTCTCGTATTGCAGTCGGATTTGAATGTCTGAGCTTTTCGCTCTTCTGTGTTAAAGCTTCGATCGCTGCTTATTGGGTTTCTTTAGTTTTCCTTTTCTCTGTCTTTTTTAACTCTTCCCTCTGCAAACGTGTTTTATTTTCATTGATCTTTATGGTCATAGTAATTAGTAAATGAGAAATTCATTATAAAAGAGTTCTCGAAAAAAATTGTTCATTTATACTTAATTTTAAAATTGTTAATTTCTTCTAAATTATTTTTGTTATTAGATTAATATCATTTTTCACAAAAATCATATAAATATGTAGATATACTAAGAAGATTTGAAGAAGAAAATTTTTCATTTTACATAGTTTTAAGTAGGTTTTATCTTGATAAAATTTGTTGTGCAAATTTTAAAATATGTATTATAGTGGTATAAAATTATTAGATTACATATTCTACCATTTGTTTATGGTTTAAAAATATTATAGTACGTATTTTACCAATGGTTCATGTTTTAAGATTTTAGAATAAAAATATTTAGAATACTTATTCTATCAGTTGTAGATGTTCTATGAAAATTAGATTACACTCTCTATCAATTAGAATATATATTCAAAAAAATTTAGAATATCCAAAAATAATGACTGAATTTAAAAATAAGTTAAAAATATAGCAAAAATAATAACTGAATCTAAAATATATAAAATCGTAAATATGTTAAAATGATTTAAGTTATTAAATAAAAATCTTATTTATTGAAATTTTTTACTGTGTTATATATATGTTAAAATTGAAAAATAATTATGATTGATGGAAGTCTTAAAGAAGGGGATATTAAGTCTACAGAATCACTTCTTGTGGAGATGTCTCATGACGGTCTTTCCCTTGATTTATTTACTTATTCGATGTTGATAAATAGGTTCCTCAAACTTGGATATTTAGACAAGGTTATCAATTTCTTTGATAAAATGGTTAATAGCGGTTTTGAACCTGATGCTCATATTTGCGATTCTGTGTGGAATTCTTGTATTTCACAAAGAGAAACTGAAAAGTTGAAGGAACTGGTAAAAGAACTAGTGGAGAAAGATATTTTACTCGACAAAGAACTTACATGTACAATCATAGAATACATGTGTAGCAGTTCAACAAACATGGATCTTGCAAAGCGTTTACTAAGAGTAGCATATGGCAAAGCAGAAGTGGGATGAGTGGGGTACATAGTCATGCTCAGCTATGCTAACTTGAGGACTACAAATTTGGAGAAGGTGTATGCATTTCGAATGCTATGTAGAAACATATTGTAGATTGAATCGTCAGAAGCAACAAAGTATGAATGTAGCAGACTGGGAAGGATGGTTGCAAAGAAGCTTTTGATGAATCCTGGTGGAACACCCGAACTGCAATCTGATAAGCTCATTGCAAGGCAGTGGTTACTTCAATTCATGATTTTATTATCAGATAGCATGAGGATATTAAGGCAAATAGATCCTTACACATTTGAATGATAGGTGAATGCAATGAAGATGATTGGATCAACCATCTAGACTGATGCAGTGCGGATCTCTATTGCTTCTGCCTCCTAATTACATTATCAAATCCTTGGCCTTTAAATTCTTTGTTCCTGTTCACATTCTTGTGAATTTTAGGAACCTTGCATAGGCACACATGTGGTGGCAATTCTCTCAAGGTACAATTCAATTCAATAGCTTTAAATGGTCTTATATAAACTCACTAGGCCCTTTTTGATTCCTTATTGAGTAATTCTCCAGTGGCTTTGAGGGTAATTTTGTTTAGCAATTTGCAGTAGAAGGAGAAGGTATGAACGAACTCAAGCAGTGGAACGATATGTATGGAGTAGGAGCCTTCGGCAAAATAGCTCTGTTACTTCTTTAATACCTCATCTTCTCTTATTTATAAGTCTGATGTAAAATGACACATATTACTTTTTAATCTTGAATTTTTTGTTTGTTTCTACATGTCTCCTCAAGTAATTTTTTTTTTAACGTCTTCATTAATAAAAACTGGTTTACAACAAAATAGACTAAACATGAAATAGCCATAAAAGTACAACGAAGAGTCTCATCTATAACTCGACCAAACACGAATATCACCGAAAACTTTGTACCATAACCGAAGATAGGATTGCCATTGACTTCCACCAACGCATCATGTCTTGACTATTACGATGACAAAACATCTTGTCAATCCAAATCCGCGTCTGAGGATATTGAATGCCATAAAGGCTAGCAAACCGGTAGATCCACCATTAGGAAGAACACCAAACAAAGATTTATATACTTACTGAGAGATACTATAAATATAAATGATAAAATGTTGTCTATTTCAAACCGTCAACATAGGAACTTCTTGTAAAGATTTCTCGCGCACGTTAGCATTTCAACAATTTTACACTGGATTGCTATCATTCACCGTCCCCTTTGGAAAATCACTTCAACCGTTTTTGCTCAGCAAAAATCTGGTTGAACCATCGCGTATGATATGTTTTTTTTCAACGGTAATGAATTTATACATAAATACACGTATGATATGTTTTTTTTCTCTTCCACGAGCAACATAGATAATCAACATAGATGATAACGAAAGAGGAACAAACCATAAAAAAAGTTTGTTAAAAAATAGTTATCAGATTGCAATGCATTTTTATCGTATGTTTCAATTTATAGAGGAAGGCAATGATTATTATACATAGGAAATGGTGAAAAAGAATGCAAATAAAAATCGATCTTTGTCATCTTAGACTAAATAAACCACCGAAGTGGAAACAAAGTCATAAACAGAGCATTGATAGAGATAAAAATAGATCACCGTAATAATTGAAGATTTATTGAGATCTCCAAGCCAAGATTTATCTCCATTGTTCCAATATCAATCCATTATCCCACACTTTATGGAGGGCCCCATAAACAAAAAAATATAATGAACACCAACGATCCCAAACCCACTTTAATATTTCTTCTGTTAAGATTTGCTTTGCATCGTAGAGTCTGTACAATTCATATTTACAATGTTAATAACAAGAATGGCATGCAATTTGAAAATCTATCTTAGGCAAAGTATTGAATTTAACTAACCAAAAAGGAAGTAATCGAGGCTTTTGTTGGGAACAAACTCATAGACAAGTATTTTCTCATCTCCTTCCAAACAAAAACCAAGCAGCCTTACCAAATTTCGGTGCTGAAGCTTTGCCACATCAATCTTCATTTTCAAACTCTCTTTCACCTTGTCCTTATGTCTTCAATAGCCTTTTCACCGCAACTTGTACTCCACTAGGACTGGCTGTAAGATTTATCATGAAAGTGAGATGCTAAAATGTAGAAGTTAGTAACTGTTACAAAGTGAACTCTAGTTTTGTTCCGCATCTATGTAAAATTGGAAATGAGGCAGAATTTTTTGTGTGTTGGTATTGCGAAGATAAAATATTATCTGCAAGTGCAAGGTTGTTGCACTTTACTCCCATAAATCTCAATGCTCAAAGTATATGTGTGTGAGATTTGATTTGGAAACAGAGGGTAAATAGAGTATATTGGGGAGGTGATTTACATGATTTGTATTGTGGTAAGACAAAACAGGTTATTGTGGTTCTGAATCGAAACAAATCATATAAATTAATACTTTTTTAAACACCTTATCACTCTTTCAGTTTCCAAAAATCATACTTAATGTCCTATACAATGACAATACATACCTTGTAAACTTGGCTTAAACCACCTTTACCAAGCTTGTTACTCGGTAAAAAGTTATCCGTTGCTGCCTCAATTGCCTTAAAATCAAACTAAAGTGATCCTGCAGTCTTAATATCATCCACATCTGTTGAAACAACAACAGCAATGATTATGTCTCATACATCCTCCAGCTAGTGGTTCCGTCTCATATATCGTCCTTGTTTATGACAGGGAGTGATTGGAATAACAATAGCAATGATTATGACAGAGGAGTTTCGGGCTTTTTCCTGTGTTGACAGAAACAATTTTGTATCAAAACACATATGAACCTTGTGTTTAGAATGAAACATATCAAAGGAAAACGAGACCAGGTCGTCGTGGTGGAGGAGGGGTTGAATCCAACTGCGGTTGAGTTGTTCTTACGGCTGATTCGCTGTAAAACTGGTAAATCTCGTATCTTCAACTACAGTTCGGCACAAGAAATCTTCCTCCAATTTTTTCATTGGTTACTTTATTGATGCCTTGTTGCAGACATTCTAAGCAGTCTTGTTCCTGTCAGATCAGGAGTACACTGAACCAGTCCGTACAAATTCTGTAACGCAGTTAAATTGACTTTTCTCAAACTCCTAGAGGCTTCGATGGAGGCTAGGTTCATCGGGGTCAAGAACAAATCTCTGAACCGATCTAGTTTGACAGATGTAAAGTCCCGAACGTTTTGCAATAATATTTGTCCATCGGTGCTTAGGTTGGAGAAAATATTCCGGTGAGAGTATCTGAGCATACAATCATCGTAATAGAGCACGGCCTCTCTCTGATTCAGACACCTAGTTAAGGACTCGTTGACAGAAAATCCCATGCATCTACGCCTTCAGATATGCATTCCTAGCCGCGATCTCGTCGTCGTAGTCGGTCTCATCGAAATCACTCAATCAGAATGGGGGATTTTATGATTTTAGGAATTTTACTTCCTTTTTTATTTTTGTAAATATCTGTTTTAATAATATTAATAATATGTAAAAAAAAATTGTTAATGAAATCTCTTTTTTAATTAGAGACTTTGATTTTTTTGGTTTTTTGTGATTTTTTAAAGTAAAATGGAGTTAAATATTTTACATAGATCAATAATTTTTTTAAAAAAGATTTAGATGGACACATTTTTTAAAAATCTCAGTTATAATGAATTTCCCCTTAATATAATGGTCTAGTTTGATCAATATGTTTCCACATCTTTATCCTGATTAGGAAGATTTCATTTAAAGTTGCTAATTTAAAAAAATTAACATAGTAAAAGTTTGACCCTTGAATACAAAATAAAATAAAAGAGTTAGATTGATTTATGATATATTGATATTGTTAATAATAGCATTAATATGTGATATAGTAAAAATTGAATCATAAATTAGGTAAATGGTAATGGAAGTTTTAAGACTAACAAAAAAAGGTATAAGTTTTAAAATTATAAACTAGCAACCGACCATCAAAAATACTCATGATTTCGCATGTAAAATATTTCTAATCATATTATTATCGATAAAAGTGGTATGACAGTTTCTGTTATGTAAATTATTTGTTTGGTATAGAAATAAATAAAAATTGCGTTGTATTTAATCAAAATTACCATCACTGTAATGAAATAATGATGGTTAGATGATTAGCATTTACCGTGAAAACATGAAATTTGATGCAAGGTTAAATTAGATGAATAAGTCTCTTATTTATTTTAAAAATGGAAAGGCCATGAAGGAAGGCCGAGTTTTGTCCCTTGAGACTTTTAAACGTGAATTACAAAATTATTTTGAAGAGATTATTGCTTGAGGTTCAAAAAAAGTATTCTAAACCTAATTTCGAAAACTCAGTAGTAGACTATTGTTTTGAAACGCCTATCTTTGGATAAGATTTTAATTGTTTAGGAGATGGTTCATGGATTACAAAATAAATTAGTCTCATACGAATACCTTTAGGGCGAAAAAATGGATATGATTAAAGCATATAGCTGCATGGAATGATCTTTCTTGAAAGCGGGTCTAATTCAGTTATGTTTAGGAAAAATAGATATTTGGATGATATGGAGTATAAAATCAGTATTATATAAGATATCTAATGGAAAACACAAATGATTCATTAATCTGCAAAGAGGTAAGACAAAAAGTTCCACTCGCCTTTGTTTGGTTTTGGGGTCTTCGTTGAAGTCCGGCTTTTAGGTGGTTTTAGCGTCGCTTCCGTGGGTTGGTTCTCCGGTGTGCCGCCTCCGCGTCATCCATTGCTTTTGGTCTCGGAATTTGTTTTCAACGGTTTTGAGAAGCGGATCTTGATTCAGCAAGGGTATGTTCCGTGATGATGCACTAGTGGGATTTTTGGTGTCGAATAAATGTCTATAAGGGCTTATGTTCCGTCGGGTACGATATATCGCCGTAACAGTTTCATTTTTGCGTTAGTCCTTGGAGAATCTATAGGCGACTTTTTATTCGATAACATATGTTGCTGTTACACTATGAATATGACAGAATATGTGGTAGGATATGTTGGATTTAAATTATTATAAGTTTTGGGCTTATAAATATTTGAGAATGTAAATAAGAAATTAATTATGAAATGGATTGGATTTTTGGGCAAGTGTCAAAATAGATTCATTTGAATGTAAGTGAGTAAGTAGAATTTATAAAATGTCCCACATAGTTTGGTCGAACTTTTTCACTCTAATATAAATGACTAGAAGGTGATACAAGGTTTCAAATTGGCTAAAACTTATGGTGCATATGAGAGAGGATGGATCGGACCACACGCGCGCACCACCACCACCGCCGCCAGACCAGGCTCATGCATGGGCACGGGCTTGGGCTTGGGGTCTTTGTCTCGTGGTTGAGTGGCCCATTTATTTTTGGGACAATTTTTTTATGAAGATTTATATCTTAAAATTGTCTAAAAATATCCTCTTAATATTTTTCATAATCACTACGGTTGCGTGAGATTAAATCCAAGATTGAAACCGCTGATTGATTATTAAGAACGAAAAATCAAAACTGATTATACCATAATGTCACAAAATCGTAACTCTCTACGATTTAATTTCATGCAATCATAACGTAGAATCTTACCTTTAAGTGCATGCGTTTAAACTCACTTCGAGCTTGCCTATATAAGAAACTCGTCTCATTTGGAGAATTCACTCATTCGAAACACAAACATCTCTCTCATAGATCCTTCATTCTCTCGCTAAACGTTTCTCCATTCCTTCAGAAAATGGTACGTCTAAAGTATATCGTAGTTGTCTACATTCGTAGATTCCACACCGAGTGTAGCGTTGTGGTCTCGCATCGGTTGTATCATGGGACTCGAAAAGCTCTATGGATCCATCTCACTAACGGAAGCTTTATTGAGTTAAGGACATCATATCTCGCCTCCGATTCTAATCAGTTTTATACAAGTTTTCCAAATCATTTTATTGTTCAAATCGTTCTTCTATATATTCTTTATACGATTTATCTTCGCATTTCTTAAATCCGATTTTTTCGGTCCTACAGGATATTCCGCAAGTCTCATGTAACAATTGGGTGTTCAATCTGATCATAGGTTTCATTCCAATTTTCTGTTTTGTTTTTACAAATATAAAAACCAGATTAGATTAGTTTTGGTTTTAAATTGTTTTAGTTTTGATTTAGAATTTTAGTAAAATATATACTAATTAAAAAAAATTTCATCAACCAATCCTTTTAATAGATTTTAGGTATTGTTCTTCAGAGTTTGTTTGAATAAAGAAAATGTAAAACTGAATTGGTTGACCTAGAATCCATAGGCCATACCGGATTTAGACGTTCTGGTTTGATCTCTTGTTTAGAAATATAAGTACAACTATATAAAAATTTGCTCAAAACAGGACATAGATACCTCCGCCGTGATGTTGGAGTGGGCAATGGCGAGTTTGCTTAATCACCCAAAGGCATTGGAAATAGTGAAACTAGAGATTGAAGAAAAAATTGGAACCGATCTTTTGATTGACGAACCAGACATTTTTAATCTTCCGTACCTTCAAAACATAGTATCGGAGACATTCCGGTTATACCCAGCAACGCCGGTCCTGGTGCCAAGATCACCGATGGAGGACATCAAAGTCAGAGGATACGACATTTCACGTGGTACGATGGTGATGGTGAACCGGAGAATTTTAAACCGAGGAAGTTTAAGGATAGATGACAAGAACATGTTCACAGGCTGATGTCGTTTGGGAATGGACGGTGATGTTGTCCTAGCGCCAGATTAGGGCAGAGGATCGTAAAGTTTTTGTTAGGGTCATTGATTCAGTGCTTTGACTGGGATAAAGTCAACGACGTAGACATTGATATGACGGAGACTCCATGTTAGAATTCGACATCGTAAGTTTAAAGGTATTAGCACTAATATATAAGAAATATGAGCTAATTCACTAATTGTCAATTGGTTTGAGTTTTAAATCCATTAATCTTAATATGGTATCAGAGCCTCGTTTGTTGATCCAAGTAGAATGGCCTAAAAAGGTTTAGTATCGGTCATAAAATTGGATTTTTTTTCTAGATGGGCTAATAAGAGTCATCATCTCGAGAGGGCGCGTTAGAATTTCACACTGGAAGTTTAAAGGGAGTAGCACTAATATATAAGGAATATGGATCAATCCACTCATTGCTAATTGGTTTTGAGTTTAAACCCTACTAATTTTAATATGGTATCAGAGTCTCGTTTGTTGATCCAAGTAGAGTGGCCCTTAATAACAGTCTTAAAATGAGATTTGGTTCGAGATGATAGAGCCATTATCTCGAGGGAATGTGTTAGAATTCCACATTAGAAGTTTAAAGGGACTAGGACTAATATATAAGGAATGTATATCAAGCTCATCACTTTGGGATGGCACGTAAGGAAGTGCCATTACGGGCCTTGTGCTGATCTCGTCCTATTATGAATTTATGAATATGCTTCGGGTTCATCTACATGCTTAGTTTTCACTTCTTCTTTTTTTACTATTTTTTGTATGCATGCAACATTAAAATTGTTAAGAGTTAATGTGAGATTTGGATTCAGCTGTGTAACGAAGGCTATGTCTAATTCGACCAAATACTAAGAAACTTGTGTATTGCCCATATGGGCTTCGATATAGCTCTGTCAAAAGCAAATGCCCGCGATCGCCTGGACAGTGCCCGCCGGGACCGCCTTCTCCTCCGGCCGCGCGGGTCGGCCCGTTTCGGACTGCGGACACCAGATTGTATGTCCATACCCGCTCCCGCAACGGTAGCGGATATGTGGGTAGGCCCGCGGGCGTCGTCTTCATAGGCGATTCATCTGTTATTCGACTTGTCTTCATCGACGATTCATCTGCGATCCAGCTGCACCCTAGATCTAATCTTCAAGGCTCTTCATCGGCAAATCTCCATCGTCTTCAACAATATGTAAGGTCATAATCATTGAACCCTAGATTGAATCCACTTCAAATCATCAATTTCGTGTTTGATTTTCTATAATTGAAAAGCTTTGATTCATGAAATTGTTGATCTTAATTTACTTTTATTTCTGCCTTGGAGCTCCGGCCAACGAACAGCTTAATCTATGGTACTGAATTTGGAAGAAATGTCTCATTGGTACTTTATCAAAGATGGGACACAGGGTATTTGAATGGAAAAGGACGGTACCAAAAGGATGTATATGATCGCATTTGGTCTCCGTACTCTCCAGTCTCTTGGAATTCAACCACGACTACTGGGTATATTGATATTTTTCAGTCTGGTTATAGGTCACCAGATGAAGTTATTAAGACAGCTGCTTCGCCTAAAAGTGATGATGAACCATTGGAATTGTCCTGGACATCAGACAATCCAAATACTCGGTTCTATGCCTACCTCTATTCTGCTGAACTCGAAAATCTCAAGAGGAATGAGAGCAGAAAAATCAAGATATTCTGGAATGGTTCACCTGTTTCAGAAGAAGCTTTCATCCCCTCTTCCGAGTATTCAATGACAGTTTCTAATTTAAGAGCTTTCACTGGTAAAGATCACTGGCTTTCTGTTCAGAAGACCTCAGATTCAACGCTTCCACCAATACTCAATGCTATTTAGATTTTTACAGCACAATCTCTGGACGAATTTTCCACCACAACTGAAGATGGTGTGTTCATCGCATTTGTTAGTTTAATACCTAGGTTATGTAAGATTACTGAACTTTGATTTTTACTGAAACTCACAGTTTTCCATTTTCTCTTCTTAATGCAGTTCACGCTATACAAAGCATAAAATCAACGTATAAAGTGAATAAGATTTGGACTGGTGATCCTTGCTCCCCAAGACTATTCCCTTGGGAAGGTATTGGATGCAGCTACAGAAATTCTAATTACCAAATCAAGTCCCTGTAAGTCATTCCTTTCAACCATACAAATTTTCATTTTTTGATTTCCCTCAAAGACTGTTTTGCTGATGAGCTTGCTTTTGTTTTATGCCACGAGTAGGAATCTTAGCGCAAGCGGGTTACAAGGACCAATAACCTTCGCATTTAGAAATCTCTCCCTTCTTGAGTCATTGTAAGTATACCAAGCCATACATACACGCCTTCTATCATTTTATTCAATAACTATAAGAGATGTGTGCATTGTTTTCTCAGGGATTTATCAAACAACAACCTAAGAGGAAATGTGCCGGATTTTTTGGCTGATCTAAATTATTTGAAATTCGTGTGAGTTGAGTTGAGCACTTTGAGTCTATACGTACAGAGAAGAATAATGAATTTGTCTCTGACAATTATTTGTGTCGCAGAAATTTGAAGGGAAATAATTTGAAGGAACCCGCAATGCCCGCACGGACAAGACCGCTAAACCCGCATGTCCGCCTAGCCAAGACCGGATAGGCCCGCAAAACTATGGACACCCTAATGCTTGTCCATGCGCAGCCCGCGGGCTCCTTGCCCACTTAACAGGTCTACTTCGATAGATATAAAGGTTATTTATACATTATGAAAATAATTTATGTTATTTAAATGCAAATCACTTCATGAAAATTGTAAACCCAGAAAAAGAGTCACACTAGTGAAAATGCCATTATTCTGGGGATGGCGATGCGTAAGGAAGTGCCATTACAGACAGGCCTTGTGTCGCTCTCGGCCCATTATGAATAAGCTTCAGCCTATCTAGAGGCTTAGTTTTTACTTTTATGTTTTCTATGAAATTATGCATGCAAGTATGCAACAGCGAAGGCAGTGGGTTCTTGTGTCTACGAACTCTAAAGGACCACATTTCAGGGTAGGATTCATCACCAACCTCAATCATTTAGAGCATATAATCGACTTAAGGGTCAGAAGCATGATGAGACATAGTGTCTAGGTCAAAACCTTCCATATCATCACTAGAAATGAAATGATAAATCTGAACCTCAAAAGATATAATGAAATAATTATATTAATATAAGACTATTTATAGATATTCAATAAATAAAAGTAAAATGAAACTGAGAGACATGAATATGGTTTTCGATTTGCTTGACCTTAGGAAGCCTGATACTAGTTGTACAAAGCATTTTAGATAACTGAGTATTTGCACCTTCGTCACTAGCATATCCATCGGCGATTATAGCTTTGATTGAAGGAATAGCTTCTAAAGCTATCAACTGTAAAGAAAGGAGAAATCCTTGAAGAGCCAAAGTTGGTTTATCAAACAAATCATCTTCCTTAGAGAGGATACTCATGAGAATGAGAGAAACTCATCGATTTCTTTAAGAAATTACAGTTCCACCAGAAAAGGAAAGCAAAATTCCATCAACAAGCAAACATATCTGAGCTTCACTATTAGGATTCTGAAGTTTTTTTCACGAGCATTGCTGCAGTAACAGTTTTTTCAGAGTGGAAAAAGGAGTGCCCAGTAAGAAAAAATCGGTAACAATTTTTTTACTTTCCCATGATTATCCGGTACATTCCCACAGTTAAGTCCAATAACTATTCCATATTCTCTCAGTGAAAACTTTAAAGGCTTTCCAACAAAAACAAACCACAACTCATGATGAAGGTTGGTGGACAACATCCTGCTAAGCATGAAGTGAGTAAATGTCCCTGAAAATGTGAACATAGAATGTAACTTAAAATCTCTCTGAGCATAATCCGTCAATCGTTGTAGCTGCGGAGGAGGAAGAGATTTCTCGATAAGTGCAATCCACCAAAGCCTAGGGTAAACTATAATTTTATGATTTCCACGCCTGAAAGTTTTCAGGGAAAATGCAGGAAGGAAGTTTGGCGTCAGCCATAAAAACTACTAATGATATATTTGAAGGAAGAAATGTTACGATTGAGGTGATAGTTGCAAAAATTACAAATCAATTGATTATGAAATGAACCCTAAACAAAAATTAGTAAGAACAATAAAATGTGAATTCAGCGATATTATTGTTAACATCGATATAAAGCTATTCATCGCTCTTAGATCCCCTGAATCTTCTAGTACTTTGTGGTTTTGGATTTGTGAGCTTTGAAACTGTATTCCAAAAGCCAATTCTTCTTTGTTCATTACATATGAAATCATCTTTGGTATTAAATGCTCGTTTTGGTTTTATGACTTCAACGAGGATACCTTTCACTATACACTTCTACTCCCACATATTAGTTTAACTGTGTTGTTGTATGTTCACCAAATCTTTTTGCTTTCAACATGAAGATGGCACATGTCTTCTCCGATTCCAACTTTGTTGTCGACGGAGCAGAAGAAGAAGGCACAAGATTGGATATCTTATGGGTAAGTTTAACAAAGACTTCGATCAACAAAGGTTGTTTAAAACCTTGACTCATTTTCCGTTGGACTTCAACAACAATCTCATCAGGTATTTTTTGAGACAAGACATGATCGTCGAGTCGGCCATAGAGAGTTTGATAAACATAGTTTGGTTTGAAATTTTCCAGTTTTAGAAAGATTTGTGGGTAGAGAGGAGAATAAAAAGAAGAAGCTCGGAAAATCCGAGACTGATGACTGTGAGTGTGAGTATTGTTTCCCATCAGAACTTTTCTATCATCGACTTCTTTAAGGTCAAATAACACATTATTGTCATGTGTGATATGAAAAATACATCCTGAATCCACCATCCATTCATCCTTAGTGTCTAGCAGGCTAGTTGATAGTATCATAGGTAGCTCTCCATATTTAACTATGTTTGCAGCATTGTTGTTATTCTTTTCAAGACATTCAGTCTTGAAGTGTCATTCTTACCCGCAGACCCAACATTCTCTTTTCTTGGCTTGATTTCTCTGTTTTGACTTAGATATTTTATCTTCGCTCTTGGACCTATTGCCTCTTTTTTTTTGTGATGGATCTATCTTATCCTTTACTTCAGGTGAAGATGTTGTTATCCCTTTTACTTTGTGAGAAATCACTTTTACCTGAAGTAGAGAGATTGTCTTCCTTAAGACAAGAGTCTAAGCCGAGTAACTCCAACTGGTATATCATCCTGTACTTCCATAGACCAAAATCCTCTTTACCATCAAACTTCTCCATGTCATATCTCCTAGAGTTAGACTCCATGATTATCTTGTTTCAGGTAGAAACTATAATCACACAAACTCCTATTCCGCATGTCTTTAGGAATGCAGAAACTGTTATGAAACGTCTTCTGCTTTTCTTGGATGCTCTGATACCACTTGTAAGGTTTAAGTTTACTTTTCTTGACTTGTTAATATGATTAACTAGCTAATGAACACACGAAATTAATGAATTCCTTTCAAAATAGAGAGTACGTTTTGTGTGAGCCGATTTCACAAACATCTACTAAAAGTCTTTATAAGTTTCTTGTGTTACAATCATTCTTAAATCTCTCACTCACAATCTTATGTTTTCTTGTAATAACCTTACAAAGAAAAGTGTCAAAATCTTTCTAATAATATTATGTATTATATAATATAAGACAAGAATAATATTTCTTATTCTAATATATAGCTGCAAACTAGTATTTGCGGTGAATCCCCCTGTTAAGTAGTCATGCATTACAATGTGATGTTATGCCTTGGAAGCGTAACACCCACTCCCACACTCAAAACTAAGAAGATGAACGAGAATAAGAAACCTATGAATTAAACCCACCCAAAGAACCCTTAAAAACGAGAACTCTCTTTCTCTAATGTTTTAGCTCTTTGTTGTCTTTTGTTTGCTGAATGATCTTCTTATGTTCAACCTTATCTCTATTTATAATAAGTGAAAGGACCTCTCTTCCCTTTAAAAACCGGATTGCATATCTCTGTGTTCCCTCTTGATCTTGGATTCCTTTTACTACAAAAAACACACAAATAACATCAGCTGGAAATTAGGTCTTAATGCCCAAAACAAATTGATGTCCACGGCCAGCAATGACCGAACTCCGGTGTGATGGATTTGGTCTTCGGTTGACCAGACTTTTGGTAAGTCCCGACAGACCTTCACAATACCAGAAACAAACTTGTACTGAAGTTAATAATGCAAACTTTTAAGGCGAGAGAATCTAAATTTCATTAAATCTAACGGCGTTACAATCATATATATCGACATCGATACATAAACAATGAGAAAACCCTAATTAGTATCTTAAAGCTCTACGACATATATCAACTAAAACATATGTAAAAGCCCTAATTAGACTTGCGATACACGGATCAACCAACTCATTACAATCACACAAAAAAACAACAAAACTTAAAACCCTAATTAGACTCCGCCTTCACTCTGGTTGTTCGTAAACAGGTTAGCGACAGAGAGGGCATGAGTTATTACGATTCAACCATTCCAGAAGACAATTTTCATGAAACCAATGCGAACAATTAGTTATCCTCCGATCCCCCTGACATATCCTCCAAACATATTGCATATGTTGTCTCCGATTTTTCTTCGCTCTCTTGGTCCAAATCTGTTGTAGAATAAAAAGGCACGAGGATGTATCGCTTCTGCGTCACTTTAACGTTGACTACCATAAACAAAGGCTCTTCGGACAAGTCGATACTTTGACCTCTTAGCTGTTGAGCCTTGACAAAATACTTCTGCGGCCAAGACAGGATCGTGGAGTTGGCTACGGACAACTTGATAGACGTGGTCTAGTTTGAAGTTTGCTAGTTTCAAGTAGATTAATGGGTCAGGAGGAGAAGAAGAATCCGGGTAAGATTCAAGAATTTTGACACTATCATCGTTCTCGTCTATGATAAATTCCTCTGATTCTCGGTTTCGACTGATTATTACCGTACTGAAGAACCCTGAACACGGAGCTTCAGACCAAGCGGTTACATGAACTTCGAGTTTGACTGATTCAGTATTCATTCTCGGAGTGAAATTATACAAAAAATAAAATCAGAAACAGAGAGAAAGATTAGTCGTAAGAGAGAGAGATTTGTTATGAAAAGTGTAATGTTATATTTATATAAGGAAAAATCTGATTATAATTTGTTCTAACGGATTTTTATTTGGCAAAAAAAAAAACATGTCGAGAGCAGAAAAATGGCGAAAATATGTGCGATGCACTGGTTCGTTTTCAACTCACGTCTCTTGGTCTCCGAGAGAGTTTCGTCGCCGGTTTTTGGCAGTTACGTCGGGGTTTTGGAGTTGGATAACTATAGGCAGTTTTATAACTGTCGATTTCACACAAGTATATATACCTTGTTTTTGTCTCTATTTTGAAATCAGAAAACAGAGTGAAGGAATCACTTTTCCTCTGTGCTTATTAATCATGGTGGACAAAACTCATAAACAACTTCAGGAGATATCATTGGGAATCGAAGATGAAGCAATTACAGTTCCGGTTGAACTGTGTGAAGAAGCATGTTGTAAAACCAAGCTCAGATCTCTTCAACTACTTGCATGAACTACTCACTATCTCACAAGAATCACTCAGTTTAATTTTGACAAGAAAGAAAAACAAGAAATCAACACAAGAATTTGTTTACCCGGTTCAACTAGATCAGTGTGATCTAGTCTACGTCCGGAGCCGAATTGATCCCGCAAATCCACTAATCAAGAAGAAAATCAGCTCAATCCGAGCTTACAAATGTCAACAATGGTGATTTCTAACACTCTCTCTCTTTCTTGAAGACACGAGGAAGAAGATACAGTGTAAAAGCATTAAAGATGAAGCTTATATCTGAGATACTTCAGCGTACCTTTACTAAAAGAAAAACCTCCACTGCAGTTAATTTCTTGAACAAACTCACCATTGCTTACTTCCTTGATGTATACACATGAGTCATGATTACTCCTTGCAAAGTTTTGATCCATAATGAAGCTATTAAACTTCTTATTCCATTGACGTGGCGCTTGCTTAAGTCCATATAGAGATTTCTTAAGAAGACATACTTGATCCTTATCTTCATCCATTATATAACCTTCTGGCTGCTCCATATACAGAGGCTTGTCAATCTCTCCATGTAGGAAAGCTGTTTTAACATCCATTTGCTCCAATTCTAGATTATCTCCAACAACAATAGACATGAGAATTCGAATAGATATATGCTTAACGACTGGAGAAAATACCTCATCGTAGTCGATTCCTTGTCTTTGAGTGAAGCCTCTAGCTACTAACCGAGCCTTATATCTTTCAGGTTCTACTCCAAGAATGCCAGGCTTCTACTTATAGAGCCATCGACTACTTATAAATTTTTGGTCCTTAGGACGGTCTACAATCTCCCATGTAGAGTTCTTCCACAAAGATTTCATCTCATCAGTCATTCCTAAACTCCATTTATCCCAATTTCTATCATCCTTAGCTTCATGATAGCACTTTGGTTCTTCACTGTCTAACTCATCTACTGTAAACAATGCAAATGCAAGTTGAGCATAGTCTGAGAGTTTTACCGGAGCTTTAGTTGATCTTCTTATTCTGTCTCGAGCCAACTGGTAATCTGTCAGTTTTCCAGAAGTTTCAGGATCTTCACCTTCGAGTTCATGAGATTCAGCCTCAGAATCACTGGATTCAGCCTGAATATCTCCACCTGAGTTCGAACTGTTCTCTATCTGATTGTTTCCTTTTTCAAACTCTGTCATAATTTTCCTATGCTGACTAGACTTGTCTCCCGTGACATCTTGGTTGCCTTCCTGGAGGTTTTTATAAACCATTTCTTCCTGAAAAATAACATTCCTGCTAATCACACATTTCCTCTCATTAATAAGCCATACCTTGTAACCTTTTGTCCCTTGTGGATAGCCAACAAACACTCCTTTTAAGGCTCTGGGTTTTAGTTTCCCTTGATCTTGATGCACATAGGTGACTGCTCCAAATCTTCTCAAATGTCTATAACCAGGTTTTCTGTTCAGCCATAATTCTTCTGGCACATTGTGGTCTATTCCAGAAGCTAGTGATCTATTCACCAAGTAAGCTGCGGTAGCAGCTGCCTCTGCCCTGAATATTTCCTCTAAACCAGACTCATTAAGGAGACATCTTACCTTTTTCATTATAGTTCTGTTCATCCTCTCTACAACCCCATTTTGCTGTGGCGTGTATGTACAAGTTCTATGTCTCTCGATGCCTTGAGCTTTGCAATAGTCATCAAATCTTTTATTACAAAACTCCAGTCCATTGTCAGTTCTCAGGACTTTTACTTTCTTATCAATCTGTTTTTCTACCATATCTTTCCACTCACAGAATTTCTGAAAAGTTTCATCCTTTGTCTTGAGAAACATCAACCATACTTTACGAGTTTTATCATCGATGATTGATAGAAAATATTGTTTACCTGAGTGTGATGGTGTCACGTTTGGTGATCCCCATAAGTCGGCATGTACATATCCCAAAGCATCTTCAGTATCATGCTTACCAATATTGAAACTTATTCTCTTTGATTTTCCCATGACACAGTGCTCACAGAAGCTTAGATCATTTACATCCCCTTTTTCGAATAGCCCTTTCTCAGACAATATCTTCATACCATTTAAGCTTAAATACCCAAGTCTGCTATGCCAAAGCCTTGTTCTGTCCTTTACTGTTTCTACATTACAATTCTGCTCTATAACAGTTTCACCATCAAAGATATATAGTCCACTGATCAACTTTCCACACAATGTTGTAGCCTTTTTCTTAAAATATCTCACTTTTCCATTACCTCCTTCATGATTGAAGCCTAATCTATCCAGCGTACCTGTGGAGATGAGATTTCTTGTTAGGTTTGGGACATACTTGACATGATTTAGAATGTTGATTGATCCACCATTTGCTTTTACTCTAATAGACCCTTGTCCTTTTGATTCTACAGAGTGATCATCTCCAAGAAGGATTGTGGTCTTCTCATTTTCTTCAAAGTTACAGAACCAATCTCTCCTAGACGTCATATGCGAGGTACATCCCGAGTCTAACACCCAAAGATCCTTAACCAGCTGATCACCAATACTCAAGGCCTCCGAGAATTCGAGTTTCTCTGTGATAACCCCAGCCTCACTTTGACCTTCTGTTTCAAACTTTCTCTTTCTTGCATAACAATCTTTTTTAACATGGCCTTCTTTTTTACAGAACCAGCAAGTGAGCTTTGATTTCGAATTTGACCTGCTCCTGCCTTTCCCTTTTGATCCCTTTTGTTGACCCCTTGAGAATGGTCTTCCTCTGTCTGTGGTATATAGAACCGTTGATGAACTTCTATCAGACTCTCTTGACTCAGCCAATTCTCGTTCCAAGGACTTAGCAGATGATACCACATCTTGAACTGATAAAGTCTTGTTACCGTACTTAAGAGTGTGCTTCAACTGACTATAGCTGATAGGCAAAGAATTCAAGATCAATATTGCTTGAACTTCTTCAGCAACCTGAATCTCTAAGCTTCCTAATTCAGCAACAATTTTCAAGAAATCATCAACATTCTGATTTATCGTCTGAGACTCAACCATCTTAAAAGAGTAGAACTTCAACTGTGCATAGATCCTATTCGGCAATGACGTCTCCATATACAACTTGTTCAGTAAAGTTCACATTTCAGCAGCAGACTCACAATGATTTACCTTTCTCAAAACTGTATCACCGATGTGATTGATGATTATGTTGTGATTGATGATTATGTTCTTGGCTTGTTCAGATTGTTCGATCTTGATAGGCTCAGGAATCATCTTGGCTTGAATCGATCTTGTTGATGATTCTTCAATCGCATATTACTTTTCTTCGCTTTTAGTTAGCGGTTCTAACTTTGTCAACTCGAAATCAAATAAACTGTTCTTTAATCCAAGAACTCCAAGCTGAGCCATCATACGGATCTTCCATAGTGAGAAGTCGCTATCGCCATTGAAGGCCTTGATCTCAACTCTCGTCGTTGTCGCCATGAATTGAATCAATAGTTGCCTTGAGCTCTGATACCAATTGTTGTAAAACCGAGCTCAGATCTCTTCAACTACTTGCATGAACTACTCACTATCTCACAAGAATCACTCAGTTTATTTTTGACAAGAAAGAAAAACAAGAAATTAACACAAGAATTTGTTTACCCGGTTCAACTAGATTGGTGTGATCTAGTCTACGTCCGGAATCAAATTAATCCCGCAAATCCACTAATCAAGAAGAAAATCAGCTCAATTCGAGCTTACAAATGTCAACAATGGTGATTTCTAACACTCTATCTCTTTCTTGAAGACACGAAGAAGAATATACAGTGTAAAAGCATTAAAGATGAAGCTTATATCTGAGATACTTAAGCATACTTTTACTAAAAGCAAAACCTCCACTGCAGTTAGAGACTTTACTTTTAAATTCATTAATCTGATTCGGTTCAATCAGTGATTTCTCAAAACCGGAGATAACCAATGCAATTAAATCAAATCATTAACCACAACAAAGCAGTTAACAAAACGAAGTATAGTCTAGTGGTGAAACCGGTAAATCCCGGGAAACAAAATCCTCAAGCAAAGTTAAATGCTTTGCCGTGTTTATAGGGGGTTGGAGAGGATGTTGTTGGTCGGATTCTGGAGAATAAGAAGATCCAATTTATTTTCAAAACAGTTATGAGAAATTACGAAATTTCTGTAACATTTGTGGGATGATTTCACATGAATCAAATGAATGTCCAAACAAATATAAGGAAGAACCAGATGACAATAATGATGAAGATAACGACAATGATGACGGCGATATTCCTCCGGGTTTTGGAAGTGAAGACCGCACAAATGATGGGGCTGGGGTTTTTGTTAATAATACGGAGGAGAGATACTTTGAAGAAGATAAACCATCATCTTCAAAAAAGAGGAAATCAGAGGCATCGTCTTCACACCCGAACCCAACGGCAAATGCTCCAACTGCGTTGTTTTGTTATGAAATGAGACAGGGTTTCACTAACGAAAATATAACGGAGAGGTCAACAAAAAGAAGACGTACACAATCAGGAATGCTGGAAGGAACTGGTTTCTCAACCCAGATGAAGCAATACTAGGAACAAGGGACTCAAATACGGCATCAACATCAACACAAACTCAAGGTGAAGGCACGGTGGATCAAAAGCCACCGGATTCGAGATGAATACAACCTTTTAGAACTGCCGAGGTTTGAAGAGTAACTTGGCGGTTCGACATCTTAAGGAAATCAAAGCAACTTATTCCCCCGACTTACTTTTCGTGATAGAGACAAAGAACTCAAGTGATGTGGTACGTGATATGGTGGCTCAACTGCAGTACGATAATGTTAGATGTGTTCCGCCTTTGGGCATAGGAGGTGGTCTAGATTTAATGTGGAACATGTCTATTTCTGTATCTATCTTATCTATGGATGAAAGACTCATAGATTGGAAAATTATTAATAAAGAATGTTTCTTCTATTTTTCTTTTGTCTTTGGTAATCCAATACGGAAAATCTAGAACGCATTGCTTGAAGCGCAAAGGACCATGGATTATGGCTGGAGTTTTTAATAAAATCTTACACGCCAATGAAACAAAGGGAGGACATCCTCGGGAGGCTTGGAATTTAGTTAATTTTCGGAACATGGTTTTGAGTTGTAGAGTTTCAGATTTACCTTTTACCGGTAACAACTTGACTTGGTGTGGGAAATGCAAAATTATACTAATTGAGAGTTGGTTGGATAGAGCAATGGCTAATGATGAATGACATGCAAACTACCCAATGTCTAAGGTAGAATATTTGGAGTTAATAGATACAGACCATAGACCAATTATCATTAAGATAAGAAGGAAAGCAGAGAAAGGACCGAAACCTTTCTACTTCGATGAGAGATTGTATCATAAAACGGAAGTATGAGAGATCATCCACGAATGTTGGACACAAGTCAATAGCAATTCGGACAGGGTACATGAGAAGATACGTAGGAGTAGAAAGGAAATCTCGGCTTGGAAGCGTGTAAATCCCACAAATTCTGCCAAACAAATAAAGGAGTTGAAAGAGCGAATAGATAAAGGTAACATGGACATTAGTATTTCCGTGGAACAGCTCCAGTTAATGCGGAAGGAGTTAGCATTTGAATACATGTATGAGGAAATTTATTGGAAGCAAAAGAGCATGGACAAATGGCTAAAATTTGGGGATCGTAATACTCGGTTTTTTCATGCAGCTACAAAAAATAGGATTGCCAGAAACAGACTTTCCTCCATCAAAAATGATAATGGGGATATCATTTTTGGTAATAAGGATATTGCTAAGGAAGCAGAGGTTTATTTCCAAGATCTTTTTTCAAGTTCGAATCAAGCAAATCTTGAGAAGGCACTTGTTAATATTGAACATGTAGTCACGCCAAGGATGAATGAAGCTCTTCTTAAATCGGTTTTTGCTTTGGAAGTCAGAGAATCTGTTTTTCTATCGATCCGGCGAGAGCTCCGGGACCAGATGGTTTTTCGGCAAAGTTTTATCAACAATATTAGGATTTAGTTGGACCTTCAGTAACTCAAGAAGTTCAACATTTCTTCACATCAGGTTTTTTTTCCTACTGAATGGAATCAAACCAATTTATGTCTTATTCCGAAAATGGATAAGCCGATAACTATGAAAGACTTTCGACCAATCAGCCTTTGTAACGTCTTGTACAAAATTATTTCTAAAATTTTGGTACAACAACTTAAATTGGTATTGCCTGATATTGTGTCCGAAAATCAAGCAGGTTTCATAAGTCCATGAAGTGTTGCAATCTCTCCGAGTCAGAAAAAGATGTGCAAATTCTTATATGGCTGTAAAAATATATATTAGTAAAGCATACAACCGTATTAAATGGAGATTTTTAGAGGAGGTATTAAGAAGAAAAGAGTTTGATCAACAATGGATTGGATGGTAATGAGATTTTTACAAACAATATCTTTCTTGGTATTAATCAATGGCAGTCCCTATGGTCATTTTACAGCTCAGAGAGGTCTACGACAAGGAGATCCTTTATCACCATATTTATTTATTTTATGTGCAGATGTGTTAAGTTCTCTTTTGACTAAAGCACAACGAGATGGGCGGCTAAAAGGAATCCAGATATGTAATAAAGGTCCATCCATTTCACACCTATTGTTTGCAGATGATTTATTATTCTTTCTTAAAGCTGACCAGGAAAATAGTTGTCATCTTCTGAAAATTTTTGAGATTTATGAAAAGGCTTTGGGACAGATCATCAACTTGGAAAAATCTGCTATTACTTTTGGGACTCGAGTTTTTCAGAAAACACGAGAGGGCATAATGAAGCTGCTTCGTATAACAAAAATGGTCAGAGGAGGAAAGTACTTAGGCTTACCGGAACAGTTTGGTCGGAAAAAAGAGATGTTTCAATACATAAAGTCCAGTGTGTAGATGAATATCAATGGATGGCAAACAAGATCACAAGCTAGGAAGGAGACTTTAATTAAAGCAGTTTCTTATGCAATTCCATTTTATTCCATGAATGTTTTTCAATTACCAAAAGAATTATGTTCCGACATTGATGGTATGCTGGCTAGATATTGGTGGGGTACGACAGATGGTAACCAAAAGCTGTCTAGGGTGGCATGGAAAAAGGAGGGAGGATTGGGATTTAGGGAATTCCATCATTTCAATCAAGTTTTATTAGCCAATCAGGTATGGAAACTTATTCATAAACTAGAAAGTCTCCTTTTTAAATTCATCAAAGCTTGGTTTTTTTGCAGATAGAAATATATTAGAGGCAAGGAGAGGCACCCAACCTTCGTATGGTTAGAATTCTCTTAGGTTTGGATGTGAAATAATCAAGCAAGGTGTACAGTTTAATATTGGATATGGAAGTGGAACTCGAATTGGTGTGGATCCGAGGGCGTCGTTACTACGACCGTCAATTGATCTTAATTTATTGGTGAATACCATCATTGATGCAGAAACAAAACAATGGAATACGCAAAAGTTAAACGAGATTATTGATCCATCAGATCATAATATGATTAACAAAATGTTTTTGTCTAGTCATCAAAGAAGTGATTCACTAATATGGAGCCACACAAAAAATGGGATATATAATGTAAAGTCTGGATATTGGTGTGCCTCTAACACAGTGAAAGGAGACACTTAACGCCGAGCCCCGTTGTTTCATCACCCAGATATTGCATCAAATATTTGGAAACAATCAATTCCACCAAAAATTCAACATTTCTTATGGCGACTTGCTTCGCAAGTAGTTGGTGTGACGGAAAATCTATTTCATCGTAATATCATAGTAAATCCATTGTGTACTCATTGTTGTACCGAGTTTGAAACTAGTGATCATGTGTTTTTTTCATGTTCTTTTTCATCAACAATCTAGAGAGCATATGGAATTCCATGTCATATTCTACTTGATAAAACGATCCTTGTGGAAGATAAATTAAGGTATCTTTTCTCAATAAGCGCTGATACGAATATTGATAACCATATTTGATTATTATCTTTTTGGATTTTATGGCGACTATGGAAGGAGAGAAATGATTTGGTGTTTAACTATCGAGTTTATGATACTAAGGAGATTTTGGATAAAGCCCAAACGGACAACAAGGAATGGTTGGATGAAACTGATGGAGTCCAAGATTCAAGCGATACTCTTTTGGAGCACACAACAACTATAAGTGGAGTTAGAGCACAACAACCCCGATGGCTAAACCGTGTAGGGGTTGGGTAAAATATAATTATGATGTATCACATCACGAAAGAGATAATTATTCGGGAATGGGATGGATTATCAGAAATCATCACGGTACAATAGATGAATGTGGTATGGGTAAGTTTCAAGGGCACCATTCAATAGAAGAAGCAGAGTTTTCAGCCTTAATCTGGATCTTACAAGTAACATGGAATTTTGGATATAGAAGAATTGAGTTTGAAGGTAATAAATCAGCTAATCAAATGGTAACGAGGGGAATCAAAGACTACAAAACTACAGGAAACAGGTTCAACTTTGGAGAAATATATTTCTTGAGGTTAAGTTTAGTTTTAAGCCTCGTAAACATAATATATGTGCTGATCATCTAATCGTTCTGCGGTTGTGTCCAATTATGTTTCGTCAATTTTTTATTAATGTCCCTCTTTTCTATATCCGTTTGTAACATATGATACGTTTTCAAATAAAAGTATTTAGAAAGAAAAAAAAAATTTGTTCTAACGATCATTTATTTCTAATTACGCATAAATGCAATTTCCCTTTTCCCCTTTTTCCATTTTTCTATTCTTATTTTTTTAAGTATTTAATTAACGTTCATTAGTTATTTAATTAACGTTCAAATAAAAGTATTTAGAAGGAAAAAAAAAATTTGTTCTAACGATCATTTATTTCTAATTACGCATAAATGCAATTTCCCTTTTCCCCTTTTTCCATTTTTCTGTTTTTCCATTTTTCTATTCTTATTTTTTAAGTATTTAATTAACGTTCATTAGTTATTGTATTTCCTTTTTTTTGCAGCTTAAACCAACTAATTTTCCCTATTGTCTTCCGGTTTATTATGGTTTGATGGTTTCATTTTTCCAACAACATAGATAGTTTGAAGAAGCAAATTTACTTGTTAGGTAGACAAACTATAATTTGATTGTCTCGGATTCATGTCTTCTCAGGCCTATGAAACCTCGTTCTCCATTGCTAAGGTAATCCCATCTGCTTGCTTCTCTGTAACATTTTGTTTTGTCTTAAAACTATCGACTTGGGATGCTAAAACTGGTTTGGTATGTTTTGGAAATGCAAAAATCATGATTTTCACAGCTTTCTTCAGTTGGGACAGCAAATTAGTTATGTCCTAGAATCTCATTTGGTTAATACATCAGTTAACATAAACCCAGTTGAACCCTCTTATGATAGAGATTGAACTCTTCAGGAAAAAATCATTTCTTGTCACACAAGTAACATACATAAATGAATCTTTATGTGAATTTCTATAAATGGATTGAGCTATGAACCTGTTGTGTTTGAAGCTGGTATTATCGAGTCTATAGGCCAGGGCCATGACAGCTCCAAGAGAGCAAAAGCTCAAATGTCAAACCTGTAGAAAAATATTATCTGATACCTCAATGGTCTTTCCATTTGAGACTGTGATGAGGTCTCCAGGTCTCATTCCATCCACTAATCATATACTCTGCAAGGATGGAATGAACCTGTTTGTGGAAAGACCAATTGATTAGTTATGTTAACATACTCTAGTTTCTTAATAATCTGATTGGAGAAACTAACCTCAACACCAGGAGGCTTAATCTCACCAAGAACAGCAGCTGAACCACCCATGTCGAATTCCCTGAGCTCAATTAAGCAGCCGGGTCCAGTCTTAATGTTGTAGCCACCACTGTGAACACAAGACATTCTAATCAAAAACCAGTAAAATAACAGAGCAACACAGAAGATGAATGGTCTAGTGATTGCTTACCTGTCAAAGGTCAATCCTTTTCCAACAAGAGCAAGTTTGGCCTTAACAGAGCCACTGGAAGGTTTATAGACAAGATGGATGAAATGAGGTGGATTAGCCGACACCGCAGCAACAGCCAGATAAGAACCCATCATCAACTCTTTGCATTGCTCCTCGTTCAAGATGTTTGCAGTGAAGACATCACTGTATGTAGAAGCCAGTTTCGCTGCTTCCTCAGTTAGTACAGCTGCAAAGAAACAAAACCATAGCCAGATTAGGACAATTCAGCTAATCACACTACACAACCATGACAATGTTTAAGACCATGAATGATCATTCAAACCAGGAGTAAGCACATTGGCAGGAGAATTAGTAAGTTCTCTCCCAAAAATTACACCATAAAAAACATCTTCAGCATACTTGAACTTCTTCTCTAGCTCAGTTCCAATTCCAAATCCATTGATATCAACAGATTTCAAAGATGGTTTCTTTGACTTACCCCTACTATCTTCAAACAAACCAAGCCCTATGCCTATCCACAGTTAACCACAAATCAGTTCCAAAAACTGTAGTAAACAAGACTCGAACTTGTGTTGTACTAATTATTGAAGTTACCTGAAGCAATAGCTGAAGCAGAACTAAGCTTAGCTTCATCACAAACAGATTCAGGAGAAGCAAGCACAACAGCAAACTTCTAGATAGAGAAGCTTGTGAAACTGTAGCTACAGCTTCACCAAGGCCATGCAAAGCCGCTGGAGATGAAACAGATTGTCCAAGACCGATCAAACCGATCCGTTTTGATCCTAAACCGGGAAGCCTAAGAACAGTTGATTGACCTGGTTTGCCGACGAAATCTTCCTATGAAGAGACTTGAACTAAAAGTCCACTCAAGTGAGCATCGAGCTTGTTTAACTGCAGACAACAAGGGATACACAGCAATTTAAGATCCCAAAGAACAATCATTCAGTAGATAGAGTGAATTGTTGCTGTCTCTAGTGATTTGATGATTGTTTCAATAATTGTGTTGACTTGTAATGAAATTAATAACGCAAATTTTCAAAATCTGAATTTCATTAAATCTAACTGCGTTACAACGGTATCGAGATCGATACATAAACAATGAGAAAACCCTAATTAGCATCTTAAAGATCTACAACAAAGATCAACTAAACATATGTAAAAAACCCTAATTATACTTGCGACAGACGGATTAACTAAATCCTTACAATCACACCAAAAACAAAACATAATTTGAAACCCTAATTGGACTGCGCCTTCACTCTGGTTCTTCATAAACAGGTTGGCGACAGAGAGGGCATGAGTTATTACGATTCAACCACTCGAGAAAACAATTTTCATGAAACCAATGGGAGCAATTAGGGGTTTGCAGCTTATCCTCTGATCCTCTCGACAGATCCTCTAAACAGATGGCACATGTTGTCTCCGATTCTTCTTCGCTCTTTTTGTCCGAATAAGTAGAATAACAAGGCACGACATTGAATACATTCTGGGTAAGTTTAACAAAGACTTCCATAAACAAGGGTTGAGTTATTCGCCTTTGGGCTTCAGCAACAATCTCATCAGACAGTTTTTGGGACAAGACATGATCGTGGAGTCGGTCATTGAGAATTTGATAAACGTAGTCTAGTTTGAATGTTTCGAGTTGCAGAGAGATTTGTGGGTTGAGAGAAGGATAAAAAGCGGGGGAAAAACCGAGACTAGTGACACTACCATCTTTCTCGTTTACGATAAATTCTTCGAGTTCTCGGGTTTGACTGATAACCACAGTGCTTAATAACCCAAACAATGGAGATTGAGACCGAGAAGTTACATTAACATCGACGTTGAATGCTTTCGTTTCCATTGTCAGACAGAATCAGAAACAGAAAGACAAAAATGTGTTGTGAAAGAGAGAGAGAGATGAGTCGTAAGAGAATGAACGAGAGATTTGTTGGAAAAAATGAAATTGTGGAGAGGACAAGTGTATTGTTATGCTTATATAGAAAAAAGTCTGATTAAATTGTTCTAACGGTCAGTTATTTTCTAATTACGCCTAAATGCAATTTCCTTTTCCATTTTTTGCTCTCTTATTTCCTTTTTTCATTTATTTATTGTTGTTGTATTTCCTTTTTTCCTCTTCTTCAGATAAAAAGGAAATTATAATTATAATTTTAAAGTCAGTTATTGTTGTTATAATTTTCCATTTTCTAACATGTGTTTTCTCAACAAGGGACAATTATTGAAAATCCCAAATTAAACTTCTTGGTTCAGTTTGTTTAGAGATTGGTTTTGATGTATGGTTTAATCTCACCCCATCTGGTTTACGTAGTGACTCTGAACCCGTTTAGGTTTATTAGTTTCTGACCTATTCTGTTCATGAATCATGGCTCAGAAAGAGCTAAATGAAGCAGCAGCGGATCATATAAACTCAAGACTGGTCTTCAAATCGAAGCAAAGAACAAAAGCCAATAAGAGCTGATACGTTGACTAAATAAAGATTAGGATGGAACTTGTCCACGTTGACTCTACATTCCATCTATTTTATGTTGCAACATCTCATCATTCTTTGAAAAAGAAAACAAATCTCAATATCGCCAACCCAAAAACCAAAGGTAGAAAATAAAACAGTCTAAAGCCAAATATAGAATTAACAATAAAGTCAAGTTCAAATTTAGCTATCACAAATATAAGAAAATGTCTCTCCACCATTAATCTTGAGCTCCTTTTAAGGTCAGTATATATACCCAAACAGATCTTATTGCAAACTCGGGCTTTGAGGTTTGAGCTTTTACTATAGAAAAATAAGGGTAATAAACAAAAACACCCAAAGATGGGTCTCAAGGTCTCCTCTTCTCTCCTCTGTCTCACCATCTTACTCTTTGTTTCATCCATTGTATCAGCGGTTAACATAACCCGAGCGCTCGAGAAATACCCTGAATTCAGTACCATGACTGAGCTTTTCGCCAAGACTGAGCTCACGCCAATTATCAACAAACGTCAGACCATCACCGTGCTTGCTCTTAGCAATGATGCTATCGGTTCCATATCTGGTAGACCCGAGGAAGAGCTCAAGAACATTCTTATGAACCATGTGGTTCTTGACTACTACGATGGGCTCAAGCTCAAGACTCTCAAGGACAAGAGCACATTGCTCACCACCCTTTACCAGTCCACCGGTTTAGGCCAGCAACAAAACGGTTTCCTCAACTGCACCAAATCCGACGGAAAGATTTACTTCGGGTCTAGCGTGAAAGGTGCTCCTCAATCCGCTGAGTACATCACAACCGTGTTCCGTAACCCATACAATCTCTCTGTAGTCCAGATCAGCATGCCAATTGTGGCTCCTGGACTTGGGTCTCCAGTTAAGGTTCCTCCACCACCACCCATGACTTCATCACCAGCTCCATCTCCCAAGAAGGGTGCAGCCACTCCAGCTCCTGGACCAGCTGAGGAAGAGGATTACGCAGACGCTCCTCCTGGTGCAGCTCCAGAAACCACACCTGCATCAGCACCATCAGAAAGTGATTCTCCTGCTCCGGCTCCAGACAAATCTGGTAAGAAGAAGATGGCAGCAGCTGATGAGGCTGAACCACCTTCTTCTGCTTCTAAGGCCGGTTTGAGCTTTGGTGCTGTCCTCGTGATCGGGTTTGTAGCTAGCTTTGCTGGGTTCTAAGATGGTTAAAGACAGCGAGTTGACAGTAAATTGAAAAAAATGAGACGCGGCCATATAGAGAGACATGATGATATGAAGAGAATCAGAAACACTATCAATTTCTACCACATTATTGTACCTCAATCATTTATCATTAGGGAATGAAAGTGTGATGCCCTGTCCTGTGAAATTTGTATTACCAATTTGTAACTATATGTTTTGTCCTCATTCATCGCCACATACAATCCAACAATAAGTGCAACGAATTGCTTCAAACTAGCATTAAGGAGATGACTTAATCCCAAACTACATGGCTCATTTCAAATCAACCAAATATATCAGAAAGTTTTAGCACAAAAGAAACTGCACAAAGCCGATCAAGCGCTGCAAAATGATGAAACCAGTGTTTAAAGGGTTTTCACCGAAACATCAAAGTAAGCCTAAAAAATCCTGCAGTTGCTCTAGATAGTCAGATACTGAAGCCTATTTTCCGAGGGATGAGGAGGAAACAAAAGACTCGGCATTGGTAGAACCTATTTGCGATCTGTCATTTAATCTTCTCTACGATGTCCGTAACGACCTTTTCCATACCAAGATCCTTCATCAGTGTGAATGGGCGCTTCATATCCTACATAAGAAAAGTCACATCATCTCTATATACCTCTAAACACTAAGACCATGAAAGAAAACAGTTTCTTATTGTGTACCTAGTCATCACTGACAAACTGATCTGCTAATTATTCTTATTTCAAACTACTTAGCAAAACGAAAAACAACCAAAAGCCATTTTATGATGCTCAGAAACCCTCATTCATGATCAGTTAACTCAGCAAAAGTAGCATCAATTTTGTGGGTGCTCAAGGATCTAAAACTGATTTTCAATTTTTAAAGCATATCATCAAAGAAACTGTGTTATGAGAATAAGTACGAACAACACTAGAAAACTCATACAAATGGAACAAAGTCACTCACAGAAGCACGACTAATTGACATATTATACTCAGTATGATAATGAATAGCTTACCAAAAGACTGATAAATGTTTCACCACCTGCCTCTCAGAATCTCAAAGCAACCACGTCTTGGCTGTTAAAGCAGATCAAAAAGGAAATAACTAGCATAAGGACACAAAATGTGACAGACAACCTCAAAAACATTCAGGAACATCAAACATTTATGACAAATATAGACATCTGCAGTAAAAAGATGCCAGAAATAGCAAATTCCTTCACCTCTGTAGCCTTCTCCTTGAATTACCTGCATTGTTTGCTTCAACAAAACAACAACAAACTTCAGTGAAGTGACAAGCCAGAACATCAACAATCACAATCAATACTCACTAAGAACCAGAAGCAATGACGAAATTGAATTAATCATAAAGTCGAGTGACACATTCAAGAACGAAACATCAAAGATTAGCGATAATGCGTGCAGATTCAAGAACGAAACATCAAAGATTAGCGATAATGCGTGCAGATTCAAGAACGAAACCTTAACCAACAGAGAAGAAACCCTAGAACACGAAATTTCAAACGCACAGCGACAATATCCAAAGATTAGCGTCAATATCGGAGAATCAAAAGCCCTAAATACATTTTCCCCCCAATTTTCTCGGGAAACCTAAAAGAAAAGAAAAATTTGAACCAGTGCTCGATCACAATCTTCTTTTGCTCGGAGTCTTCTTCTTCTTCTGCTTCATCTTATGCAGCAGCATCATCGTCTTTCTCCTTCTTGACTTCCGCAGCTTCCTCCTCCTCGTCTTCTTCTTTCTTTATCTTCTTCGACGCTCCACCTTTCTTCGCGTTCGTCTTTCTTTTCTTCGGGAGAATCGAGACTCACGAGCTTGGAGGCAGAACCGCTTCCGCGAAGCTTCGAGTCCTCCGAACCATGCTTCGAGTCATCCTTGAGGACGAAGTAGTCGTTACAGCTTTCCCATTCCCTTCTCCGTCAGCTTTACTCTTCGGCGGCGCCATTGTACGGACAAAGGAAGAAAGAGAAAAGCTCCGTCGTCAGAATAACTCGGCACCAAATGGCTATTGTGAGCTCTCTCTCTCTCTAGGTAAATTCACTTTTTCAACCGCTAATTTTTTTCACCTAAGTTAAAAGCCGTTACAAAGGACTTAAAGTTACCTTGGAATGAACGTCACACGAAATTGGAATGGACGGTCAAGATTAAATGGGAATAATAAAGGTGTGAGTGGTGGTTTGGAAAAGAGTAACAGCATTTTTAACACACTTTGACATTTCGCTTCTAAAGACAAGGACAATAAGGACAACACGGTGTTTCGGTGAATCGTTGGGAAAAAAAAACGATTTTAGAAGTTGCACGCCGTATCGTTTTCCATCCCCGCCGGTTTTGTGCTCGCCGTAACAATTAGACTAAAATCAATGTGTTAAAGAATTAATTTTTTTTTTGTTTTTGATAAAAGGCTTAAGAATTCATTGTTGTCTATCAGGAAGCATGATTATCTTCTAACTTGTCTTATAGAGAATTCTTAAATGTAATTTAATTAACTTAATTTAGGACATGATTGTTAAATAAAGCTGAATTAGTTATTATCCAGTCGAGCTTATGTTCTCAAGATTGAGAAACATATAATAAAAGAAGATGTACATTAGTCAAAATAATTTTAAGGTTCTAAAAATACCTCAAACAAGCCAAAACTAATTGGAACGTGGGAGCATTTCACAGAGTGAAAAAATAAATAGATTAATTAAAAAACAAATTTACCTAAGAATCTTGAATCTTGTCATTAATTAACGCCAAAGTCGACGACACTACTATTGGGATTGGGCTACCAAGGTACGTGTTCATCTCGAAAGATCGTTTCTTGCAAATTTGTGCAAAGAATTATTAAATTTAAGTGTAGACAAATTAGAAATCAACATCAAAGATTTTTCTTGCTAAGCGTACGGTAAAAATACCAGAATTATATATGAAGTGTGCTACAAGTAGCATACCAAGCATGAATTTCGCATCAATCAATCCATTTTTTTCCATGAATCTGTTCACTTTCTCCATTAGTTAAATATTTATATATATCAACTTGCAATTTACTATTATATCTTACTTTTTCTCGTCAAATTTACTGCTATTTTTCCCCCTCGAATTTACTAGTATTTTATGAGACTGCAAACAGTTTTAAAATTAAATTTGTATCTCTTATATCGAATTTTCGATACTACGCGACTTGTTTTAAACAAGTGATAACTCGGGTCATGGACTCATATATGACTTTTTTTTCTTACTTTGTATAGGGGTTAGTACGTAGCATCATGACACATAACACTGAGATATGTTAGGTTATTTTGAAAATTTTTAAAACGGTTCCTACTGTAATTCCAAACTATAATGTAAATAATCATAGTGCAAACACACAAAACCGATTTTTGTTAGTCATTTCTTTTATATAAAAGGGGATCTTCAAATTTTCAAATAATTTGAGGGTCTCTCGCTAATATTTCTATTAGTGCCTAATGTGAATCTAATTACGAATATTGTTTTCATAACCGACATTTTCTAATTTTTTGGCAGTAAAAATGTTTGCCCAATAATACATGCAAAAGATGAAATGGAGAGGTAAATGTGTCGTTATTTCTTGTACGAGTGAGTATATCCCAACATTTGAAAATGTTGAACTGTAAACAGACTATAACAATCTTTTACATATTTTGTTAATTTAAAAAATCGTTATACGCAATGATGATAGCTTCATAGGAAACATTAGGGGAAAATGTACAAAGAACGGTAGGTTTCTAATGATCGAGACACTCGTAGTTGATTAAAGACGCATTTCGTTTTCTTACTTGAAGTGTGTGATAAGTTAAACCAGTCATTTTTTCTGGAAGACTAAGAATATATATATATATATATATATATATATATATATATATGAGGGAAATAAATATAAATTGTCATGCTTATTTTCAAACCTAGCATGTTTCATCTGAGAAAAATAATGTTGAGTTCAATGCAAATTTAATAGCTTAGTTTAAATTGCGATCCCTAATGCTGCTATTGCTGCTATTGCTGCAAATGCTTTATTTTATTAATATGATATTGTCTAGTAAGCATTATACTGTATATTGTTAAATTTATTTTCTGTATTTTATCCGCTTCACTGACGACGTAATCCAAGTCTCCGAGATATACTGTTTCTAAATTCTAACGGTGAGAATATGAATCTAAAACCTTCCCAAGTTATGGTGTTGTTTTATTTCAAGTTATTCCTAGCTCTAACTAGACAATCAAACCGGTATTTCAAAATGAAAAGTTGGGTTTCCATTAATTAATTACTATATGCAGTACATCTTTTTGTCGGGCAGAATTAATATTTTAGGAAAAAGTTTGGAAGAAAACCAAAATAATGTACTTCAACAAATTATTAAAAAAAACCACAATAATGTGTCCACAATATTTGGAAGTAAATAATGAATATGTTATAATATTCCCCTCTGATTCATTACAACTGATGTTGAAAGTTATTTGGTACAAATCAATACATTAAAAGTATTAGAGATAAAACTGTAGTTTTTATCAAACATATAAATTTATAAATTAAAAATCTAAAACAATACATATTATTAAATAAATTTAAATCTTTAAACGAAACTTAATATAAAAAAGAGAGTAAAAGGGCTAGTTAAAAGCAATGGTGACATTGCTGCGACGAAGATCTGAGTAAAAATGTCCTTCAAAGGGCTAGTTAGGATAAAATCTATTCCGATCACCACTCCATTTTCAATTTTAAAATAGGGTAATCTTACCCATATTACTCTATTTATGGAGTAATCTCATTTTTTACTCTATTTTACAGTTGAATTTTTTTTAAGTAGAAAATGGAATAATATATTAGACCAAAACCGTACTTTATTTTAGATTTATTCTATTTTGCAGTAAAATATTAAAGTTATGTAGTAATAGATTGGAGATGCTCTTAAATGCAATTATGATTAAGGATTCAGAGCAAATGATGAGAAAGCAAAAACAGCATGGATTGTTAGAGATGATAAAGGTGTCTTTTTGGAAGCAGGCCAAAGCAGAACTAAAGGAATCTCATCACCATTGGAAGCAGAACTTCAAGCGCTGTTAATGCAATGCAACAACTATTGTTCATTGGGTATCAAGAAGTTATTTTTGAAGAAGACAACATAGCAATACCAAAACTTATCAGTGGAGAGCTCCTAAACTTCTGCAACCATAATTGGATTCGCAATGATAAGGAATGGAAAGAACGATTCAAAAAGATTGAATTCAGATGGGTAACAAGGAAAGACAACACTGCAGCAGATATTCTTGCCAAAGAACAGTTTACATCAGACTGATTTTTTGTTTTTCATTTTTATGTTCCATATTGTATTGTTCAATCACTCCATGCTGATCATATCAGTTAATGAAATCAGAAGTTAGAGAGAGAGAGAGTAAAACGATGTTTAATTTCTTTTTTTATTTATTTTAATGTGAAATTAATAAAAAATGAGATTTTTAATTACAAAGACGGAGCTGAGATTTACATTAAAAAATAAACTAAAAAAACGTGTAGAGCACTATCGAAGGAGTCCATTAAGTTTATTGTTTTTTGTATAGTGAAGCGATATGAGTTGGTCATGTATAACTTTGGATACAATTCGAGCTAGATGGGCGGTAGAGTTTCTTTCTTGACCATAGCGTTTTCCATTCCGTTCCCTCCATAGATGGTAGATTGTGAATTGCAAGACCATGCCGAGTAGTATTTTGTCAGACGAACGGAAGCGAGTGGAGTTTAATATTCGTAACATTGTCGTCCAGTCCGGTGTGATCTTGTTTCCCAATAGAACCCCGACAACCCTGGTCCAAGTCATATAGGAAACATGACAAGCAAAAATTAGGTGGTCTCGAGATTCTTCCGACTCCCCACATAACACACAATCCTAACCTTGACCCCATAAAAGAATATGTGTACATGTGGATAGTCGATCGCGAAACGCTAACCAAGTGATAAAAGAGTACATCGGTATCGCTGGGGGAACCAGACTGTATCGTGCCAAAAAAATTCACTCCTAACCTTATGGATTTGGTTCCAAGTACAACAAGTCGAGAAGCTAACTCGATAGTCATCAGGCGCATGGCGCCATAGTGTGATGTCCGGCCCTACCTGAGTGGAGGGGATAGTGTGATGATGAACTTCTTCTAGCCTGCTGATAATGTGGTGAATGTCCTCTACGAATCCTCCATTGATTATCCTTGACAGTGTCAGCCACCATGCTCACCAAACCGACTCCCAAGTTTCTTGGTCCTGCTTCTCCAAACTTCCCATAGAGTTGTCCCATAGGTAACCAAACATCCCACCAAAAAAATATGCTTTTACCATTACCAACCTCCTTTCGAATAAAATCACAGGCTATACCTCGAAGCTTAAGTAACTTGCACCATATCCAAAACCCCAAAGTTGCATCGTTAACATTCTAAAAGGAGTTTTGCTTCAAAAGATGATCCCGAGTCCAAGCAACCCACAAGAGCCCGAGCTTGTGAGTAATCTCCAGATCAGGTTAAGAGAGAATACACAAGAAGAATCCAGCAGCCGCCGTATCCATAAACCACCTTCTTTTGCTCTGTTTTGACAGTTTGATGAGCCTCCTCATAAGAACCTACCACACAAACCCTCAATCTCATCCAGATATCTATGTGGTAATCTAAATACCAAACACCAAAATTTGAAGATACTTGAAATAACCCACTTGATTAGTTGGAGACGACCAGCATATGACAGACTCTTGGTCGCCCAAGATAGTAGCCAAGATCTGATCCGGTCTATAAGCGGCTCATAATCATGTCTATTCATCGACTTTGTAGTAAGCAGTAAGCCCAAATAACGAATAGGAAGTGCATTGTTCTTAAGTCCCAGCCGATGCACTGCACTAATTGTTCTAGTCCTGTCCACACCACCCAAAAGTATAAAGGGCTTAGAAGCATTGGATATTGAGACCGGACATAAAAGAAAACCTTTTGAAAATGTCGATAACACCGAATATTGATTATGGCTTCCCATCCGTAAAGACCAAAATGTCATCAGCAAAACTTAGATGAGTGACGACAACTTTCTTACATTTAGGATGATATCCATAGAGTCCATCATGAGCTGTTTTATTTAACATTCTCGACAACTCATTACGTATGATAACATAGAGACACGAAGAGAGAGAACAATCTTGACGAAGGCCTCTAGAACTGTTAAAAAACCCATCAAGCTCACCATTGATAAAAATAGAGAAGGATGTTTTCGACATGCATTAATGAATCTAATGGATAAACTGGTCTGGAAAAGCCATGGCCCAAAGAGTTGAGATAATAAATTCCCACTGAACTGTGTCAAAGACCTTAGATATATCAAATTTAATCGTACACCGAGTCGAAATTGAATCCTTGTGATAGTCTTTAACAAGCTCTCTAGCCAGCAATACATTCTCAAGTAGTAACATGTCTTTAAAAAAGACACTCTATTTCCATTCAATCATATTCCGTCATGTTCTCTTCAAACGATTGGTGATGAGCTTAAAAATGATCTTGTACACTGTAGTACAATAAGAAATGGGTCTATAGTCCTTCATACTTACCGGAGAATCATGCTTGGGAATCAGAGTCAGAATCATAGAGTTTACGCCGCGAGGCATAATACCGTAGAAAAGGAAGAACTACACAAGAGTGATCAAATCTTTACCCACCACCGACCAAGCTTCACGATAAAACTTAATAGGGTGCCCGTCTGGTCCCGGTGTCTTATCAATAGGCATTGAGAATACCACATGTTTAATCTCCTCTGCTGATACCAGACGGACCAAGGATGTTATCTCAATCGTTGAACAACGATAGTCAATGAGAGTTTCTAAGTAAGCTTCAGAGACTCCCTCCGTTTTCAGCGCAATGGGGTTGAGAATACTCTGAAAATAACTGGTGGCTTCACACTTAATGTCCTCCAACTCCATTAAAATACGCCCCTCAACCGTTATAATCCTCCTAATAATGTTTTTTGAAGCCCGACTGTATATCGTTATGTGAAAAAAACCCGGTGCTATGATCCCCTGCACTCAACCACGTAAACTGAGATTTGCTTATAAAACTTCTCCTCAAATTCTGCATAGTAGTTCCATGTTGAAGTGGACTGTGGAGAGGGCATATGTAAAGCAATAGTGTGCGCTTTGCATAACCTATTAAACCCTTCTTTAGACCAAAATGTAAGACCACCATATATATTTTTGTTAAGACTTCGAAGTTGGTACTTTAATGCCTTCATTTTCCCATGGAAACGATATAGAGCCATACAAGAATGAAACCAAGTTGGAAGAGTTGACCATTGCTGGCTCACAAGAGGAAGAAGCTACAGAACCGACGCCAAGTAAGTGAAGAACTTAAGTTTTCGGGTTGTTGATATAACATTATCCAGCTTTACATAACTTCATGTATGATCCGAGGTACCACTAGTCTCAAAAGCTGCAAAAGATTATGGAAACTCAGAGAGCCACACACCATTTACCAAAACCCAATACAGTTTCTTCCCAATATGGTTTTCTGCTTGACTATTCCACGTAAAATTCGAGCCAACGGAAGTGAGATCAGCTAGTCCAGAATTAGAAATTACATTTTGGAACTCCAGCATACCCGGCGGATTTAAATGATATTCATGGAACTATGAATGCTCAGCCATGCTTAAAATCTCGTTAAAATTACCAAGCACACTCCATGGAGGATTCTGCCTAACAAATATTGTTTCAATCCTCTCTAACTCTTCCTAGAGAATCCGACAATCTTCCTGAAAATTTGATGCATAGACACATGAGCATACAAATTGAACGCATGTACTCAAATTTACCCCACCGTTATGAGCAGCTGTGCATTCTTGGAGATAAGCGAGATCCCTACATTTTTTGCCCACAACACCCAGATATGGCTCAGTCAATTATACTCGTAATTTGTAAGTAAGTTCCATCCTGGAAATGAAGCAACCAAAACAGGTTTGAACTTTTCCTCTTGGACTCTTGTCTCTATAATGCAGCCAAAACACAACTTAGCAACTTTAATTAATTCCATTACAACATGGTGCTTACGTGGCTTATTAAATCCACATATGTTCCAAGAGAAGATAGATGACATCAATGCTTTCGAAGGGAAGCTCTATTATTATTTATTCGTGTACTGTGCTGAATAATATCCTTCTTATTAAAAGTAGTTTTCCTTTGTGTTTTGGCTTTACAGTTTGCTTGCTTTCAAAAATCGTCCCTGCCTCATTACTAATAACCTCTGAACTCTCAATAGACTGATCGAGAATCTCTCTTTCCTCAGTATCACCCACTTCAGCTAAGGATGCCAACACTATAAATCCCATAGGGGACTTGGAACCAGACCTCAAGATGTCAGCCTGTTTCGAATCCTTCTAAACTGACTTTGCCAGAGATCACTTTGATCTGGCCACAACAGACCAGTCCTGCTAAGACATATCTCCCTCAACTCGCTCTGATTCAACTGAACCTATTATAACGCCAATGACCTCCTCTGTTATTAAAGTAACCTACTATAAATCCACATTCTTTAACCCCATATCAACCATTAAATTTGAAGACTGTTTGATAAGCGAGCGAGATTGTTCCAACTTAGACAAGAGATTATTCACCACCTCTCTAACATGTTTTCCATGTATTGGTGATAGAGAAGCCACATCCCTTGAAACTTCCCATGCTTTCGCATCCCTTGTTTTCTCAGCCCCTATTTCCATAGTCCCTTTTTCTGAATGTTCTTCTCGCTCGTTAAGAGAGTAACTTTGTTCAGAGCCAGACAATTGTTATCTCCATGTCCCCATTTAAAGCAGGCTAAGCAACATAGAGGAAGCCACGGATAGTCCACATCCACAAAGACTGATTCACCACTTTTATCCAGAAAACAAATCTCCTCAATCAGAGGTTTCTGCAGGTTCACATCCACCAAGACTCTTGCCATATTAAGCCTCATACAACGCTCTATATTTGGGTGAAGTTTCACAAACTTTCCAGTGTTGTTTGCCAGAAAAATTAACCCCCTCTGAGAATATAAATATCTCAGAACCTTCTTTAAATCAACGCACATAGGCCTAGCCAAAAGATCAGGCTTCTCGTGAGCATATTTTGGACTCCATTCACTAACACCAGAGGTACATCTGCGAAGTACCAGTACTTACGCTTCAGAACACGAGCACACATATGTGCATCTTTAATCTGAAACATAACCAAGGTTTGGTAATACAGTGAACGTCAATCTTTGAAGGCTTTCCCAAAGTAACCCAGATCATGTTTACAGCTGCATGAACCTTTCCAACATGAGGCGCCTCCATTAAGTAGCCCACCAAAAAGCACTTCCATAACGGCTCTGCATTATCCAAAATTTCTGAAGGGATATCAACCCTAAGAACACCATTAACAACCGTCGAAACAAGCTTTATGCAGACATCACCTAAGCCTTCTATTCTCTCAGCAACATTCACCACACCACCAGAAAGAGCAGCCTGAACAGAAACTACATCGCGGTCTACAACAGAAGTCTGAAACAATACTTCACCACTAACAACAGACCCTGCTACCTCCAAAACCTCCCTTATCTCAGAAATAACCTTAGAACCAGAACCAAAACCAACTCGAGAATCCACCACACATCCAAACAAAGAACCATCAACTCCCGAGAGCCTCCTAGACAATAGAGAAACCATCGATCGTCGCACAGAATTCGCAATAACCCTAGCAGCCGAAAAATCGTTAATCGCCTTTACTTACCTTAAACGGCCCTCACAGAATTCGCACTAACCCTAGTAGCCGAAAAATCGTCAATCGCCTTTACTTACCTTAAACGGTCCTCTTAATATTTAGTATCTTTTTTTCTTTTTAGTTACTCTGATCCGTAATTAATGATGTTTAAATTCGAGTATAAGAGTATCAAATGATCTCGAAGTGTGTGCGAGCTTAATTTCCAAAATGATTTTTGCCACTTATATCAATTATAGTCTATTACATGGTTATAGGCCCTTGCATGGTTATACATGCTAACTAAATTAAAATGCATATTTTAACTTTATAAAATGCATTATCAACATTATAATCATTAATCTTGTTTTGTTTTCGTATAACCCATGACAGAATCTGTTAATTTGGATTTCAAATCAATTAATTTAACAATAAAATCCATTATCTTCCTTCCTCTTTTTTGGATGGAGCTAGGGATTTTTTCATTGCTTTTACTTGATTCGGTCGGAATAGAATAGGAACGGTTGTAGGATATAATATTTTTGTTGTTTACAATCACGTATTTTTTAACTAAATAAAAATACGTTAAATTGTACTGGTTATTCGAAAAATAGACCAAATACTTTAAATTACTTAAGCAGGTTTGTTTTTCTTAATTAATATTTGGACTTCTTTGATATTTTAAAAAATGAGAAATCGTCTTTTCATTTTGTTTCATTATATGTGTTAATTTTAATTTTAATTTTATCCATTTTCATCAAATACGAATTTTATTGTCCAGATAAATCCTCTTAATTTGCTTCTTTGTTTTATATTTTTGTTTTGTTTTTTATGTCTTTTTTATTTTTTATTTTAGAAAAAAATATTTCGTTTTAGTGATAGGATATTTTTTTAAAAAAAGCTTAACATTTTTTTTAAAGTGTTATTGTATTTTTAATTTATAATGTGTTTAATAAATATGATTTTAATATTTTTATAATATAATAATAATATTATTATTATTATTATTATTTTTTGAATAACCAGGAGGTTCAGAGCCCATAGGCCCTTAATCCCCTTGGAACAAACCTCAGACCAATGTTAAATTAACTCTATTTTGGAGTGCAGACCCCTTCCAATAGAAATTGAATTTGTGACCTTCTTAACCCTGTCTCACGAAGAATTACCAGACCAAACCCGCGTTGGTTATAATATAATATTACCGGAGTAAATTTAATTTTTACATCCGCCACTGTAACTACGTACCGGCTTCGGCGATGGAACTGGATTTTAGTGGTTAATCTGCATTTGCGTAAGATGAATGATATATGGATCGAACATCATAATTTGGTGGGGAGCCTAGTGTCTCCTATTACTGAACAATTGGAGATCACTAAATGCTTTGGTTGGCCTTGCTTGTGCTGAAACTGTAGCATGGAGATTGCCTTGTCTGCCCAAAGTGTCCAGGACGGATCCGTCCTCTTGTTCAAAGGCATTCATCTAAAGACTACCCCTCTTGGGACGGCTGGGTGTGGCCTGTCCCGGAAGGACAAAGATTGGATTACTTGGTATGGTGGCACGCGTCATCTTCCTATCCCTTGATGAAAAATCATCCTCAACAACTGTGACTGTAGTATCAATTTGAGTGAGGCCGTATAACCACAACTGAATTGCTGGAACTGAAAAAAAAACTATAATATCATTTGAAGAATCGAAAATTTTGGTTATCTATTATGTGAGTCTTTGCTCAATCCAATACCCTCAAAAATATTAAATCATGTGAATTCTTCCATAACCGCGTTAAGATGAGCATTTAAACTCACATGGTTTAGTTGATTCTTTTTTTTTTTTTCCTAAGCAGCCAAACATTGCATAAACATAACTATAGTTTGTGGCAGTGATTTTTATTTTATTTTTGCATACTAACATAGATCCATCTATTTTAAGATTTTGGTATGTCGTATTCGTTCATAAATCATATTAATTTCCTATATCAGTACTATTTTATCGGATGTTTACATACGAAAGAATTTACAAGTACAACATATATAGGGATATGCTTGTATATTTACAAGTACACGGATATGATTGTATATGTATAAGGTAAGATGAATTAATAAAGGCCCTAAAAGGAGAATTTCTTCACCAACTACACAAAATAAACAAAGGATAAAATTTTGACGTGGGAGGTATAGTTGCATGTACCTTGTACTTGAAGACCCTTATTAGGTGAGAGCTTCATGCACACTCTCTCACATTTTTCTCTTTTTTATATACATTATAACTTCTACTAAATTTGATTTTTTTGGTTATTTAATAATTTATTTATGAAGAATCACATAAACAATAATCTGTTAAAATTTAGAAATCTCACAAACAGAGTTAATTTGTATACCAACGAAATTTAGACTAGATATATATGTGTATCTATTAGAAATTAATTGATCTTCAATATAAGACAAAATTGTGTAAGAATAATTATTTATTTGTTTATTTCATGCATGAAAAAATTAATAAGAAAATTAAAAACCTACTCGTTGTCTTCTTCCTTCATCTTTTCCTCCTTAGAATAGTCACAAGTCATCCCTGTCTCATGATATATATAAATACCACCAGAACCCTAATCTCATAAAAGTTTTGATTGTCTGGTTTTTCTTCTTCCATACAAGTAAGCCCAATATCTCACCCTATACACATATCATATATATTGTTATTTTGTTCTTACGAATTCCTGCTTTAGTTTCTTGATTTTTTTTTATAATTAAAAATTTCCTTGATCTTAGGGATAAATCATATTTAGAACCTTTAGCCTCTTGTATTCTTATGGATGGTGAAACTTACACACGTTACTCTGTGTTTCAAGCAGATAAAAAAGGTTCTTGGATTTGGAGTAAATTAAATACCATATAAAATGGAACAAGGAGATCATCAACAACAGAAGAAAGAAGAAGAAGCTTTGCCGCCGGGTTTCAGATTTCATCCAACGGATGAGGAGCTAATCTCATATTACTTGGTTAATAAGATCGCTGATCAAAACTTCACTGGAAAAGCAATCGCCGACGTTGATCTCAACAAGTCCGAGCCGTGGGAGCTTCCTGGTACGTTAATTACTCTAAATCTTTTCTTCGTACACACATATGTACACAGTAAGATTACATGTTTTGTATCTCTTGATATGTATACAAATCCTTTATGTGTGGATACATGTATATATGTAAATCTTTGATTTTATTCAAACTTGGTAAGACCTAATTTCGTTTAGTTAAAATATATCCAAAGAAATATGTGTCATTACATATGCATATTTTATGTATGTGTGTTTCTTCAACTTTAAGCATGTGGTATATATATAGATGAGTAACATGACATAAATGAATCGTATATATAGTGTTAAGAACATATGCCATATATATATACAGATGTCTATATGTATACACTACATGTACACATATAAATACATATAAATTTACGTATGTATTTATAAGAGACAACATAATGTTTCTATGTTTAATGATCTTTCTATTTTGGGAAACATCTAAGAGTTCATAACACTAATATATATATATATATATATATATTGCTTAATGAAAATGCAATAAAATCATGCGTGTATTATTGATTATTAATCCTAAGTCGGTTACTGTAAAAAGTGTGCGTCGGTTTTAATTTCTTGGTTGTATATATATCCCCTCCACCATTTTTTTCCAGTATTATGAACTGAATTATTACTTATAAATATGTGGTTGGAGTTGAGGCTAGATGTATTATGCATATATGAACTAGGTTGTGTTTCTATAAAAAGATCAGTTAAAATAAAAATAAAAAGAACGCATATCTTAATATAGATATTCACACAATGAAGTTTTCCTAACAAACATTAATTACATGAACGGAAGTCATGCATTCACTACCGTACGTACGTTAATTTCTCATCAACTCATTTTGCCTCTAAGTTAACCATAATCCAATAAATTAACATTATCTTTGTTTCGTTTCTTGGTTCGGTTTGTCAATATTCCGCATCTTTTCGTGGAGTTACTCAACTAAATCGTCCCATAAATAATATAGTAATATATATTTATCATACATTTTGGAAATACTTCATAGAAAAAAAACAAAGCTAATTAGTTAATCTCATTATTCACAAAGTTTCTGTTTGAGTAAATTGTTGATAGAAAAGGCGAAAATGGGAGGAAAGGAATGGTACTTTTTTAGTCTAAGGGACCGGAAGTACCCGACGGGAGTGAGGACAAATAGGGCGACAAATACAGGATATTGGAAAACTACAGGCAAAGACAAAGAGATATTCAATAGCACAACCTTGGAGTTGGTCGGAATGAAGAAGACTTTGGTCTTCTATAGAGGAAGAGCTCCTCGTGGTGAGAAGACTAGTTGGGTCATGCATGAATATCGACTTCACTCTAAGTCCTCCTATAGAACCTCCAAGGTAAAACTACACCTCTACTATTTTTCTTTTTTTTAACCATATATATACATTTTTTTGTTAAAAACATTTTTATATATCATGGTAATGAATCAAAATTATTCCTACGAAATATTGAACATCCACACTAGTAGCTAAGTTGTACATATTTAGAAAAAACTTATCCTGATATAACTAAAAATTAACACAAAATTATTATCTTTTTTCGTGTGAGTATTATATATCGGCTATACTAATCCTATAGTAAACATGTTTGACATATACTACTACTCTCTTTTGTTTTCTTCACCATGCATCTATATCACTTTCATGATTCAAATGACTTCGATAATCGAGTCTTTTGGACTAAAATCTACAATAGTTTTTTTTGGAAAATTAAAATCTACAATTCCTACCACATATAAATTTTTTTTTTTAATATTCGCAATGATGAATTTAGTTCTATGTTTAGTAAAGAAGACATAATACTGATCTCGACCTTCAACAAAAAAAATAAAGAAAAAGTTCTTGACAAACTAGACAATTTAATTCTTGAAAATTTATGGCATATATGAGTTGATTGGCTATATCATCCAGTCGATATGGTTAATATCTGTCTTATTAATATATATTTTCCATCTTATTAACATATGAGTCCTGAATGTTATTAATATGATTGATATTTACTAAATCACAAATTGAGCCGACTTGTTTTCACAAGAAAATAGGTATATAATCTATTTTGATTGGTTTTTCATGGTGGAACATTGTAAAAATGCAGCAAGACGAGTGGGTAGTGTGTAGAGTATTCAAGAAAACAGAAGCAATCAAGAAATACATAAGCAGTAGTAGCAGCAGCACAAGCCATCACCACAACCACATAAGAGCCTCCATACTATCATCAACCAACAACAATAACCCTAATTACTCATCAGACCTCCTTCAACTCCCACCGCATCTACAACCACACCCGAGCCTCAATATCAACCAATCTCTAATGGCTAATTCCGTCCACCTAGCCGAGCTCTCTAGAGTCTTTCGTGCTTCCACAAGCAGCACCATGGACTCTGCTCAACAGCTAATGAGTTACAATCACATGCCTGTCTCAGGGCTCAATCTCAACCTTGGTGGTGCACTGGTCCAGCCACCTCCTGCTGTGTCGCTTGAGGATGTTGTCGCGGTTAGTGCTTCGTACAATGGCGAGAACGGGTTTGGAAATGTGGAGATGAGCCAGTGCATGGACTTGGATGGATACTGGCCATCATATTAATTAGTAATTCTCAGTTTGAATTATGGATTGACGAGGAAAGTTTCATTTACTTGTTGGTATTACCTTTTTGTTTGTTTTTATTATTGCATTTGTTTAGCTATTCAAGGAAAATGTTATGAATCAACGACTAGTCAAGCCAATTATGGTCCTGGCTTTCAAATAAAACAAATGCTCTAACATTTCCCAATTTGATTTCATTCTAATTACCACAAATTTTCATTTCTGAGATTTAGTTTACAAAAAGACGAGGACATATAAGCGAAAGCTTTCTACAAGTGCCAAATCTATCTACATGAATCACAAAAATACACAAAACAAGCCCTTACTAGATCTCCTCTAGATGTCTAATCTTCTCTGTATAAAAAGATTGAAAATTATATCCAAAAGGCATCTCAAAAACAGGAGAGTGAAGAAACACTTTTGCACAGAGACCTTCAAAGAAAAAAAAACCATGGGACTCTAACATAAGTTGTTTCTTTCATAAGTAGTGAAGATAAAATATGCCACGAACGCATCAAAACCCGTCGTTACCTGCAAGAGTGTAAGAGAAAGATCAAGAAATAGTAGACACAAAGGCTTTATAATCATTCCAAAGTTTTAACCTCAGTCACTAGTCACTAATTGCTAATAGCTTCTATGAGTAAGTTTTGAAAGCGTTTTGGATTTCATAAAAGGAATATGCATATAGGATTCAGAAACCGGACATATTATCCACATATCAACATCGGACAGACTCAATATATGGCAACTAAGTTCTGGCTCAGCCTAGCGATCTATACAGCAACCCAATACTCTTTGTCCATGATCCGCTCTTATTTAAGTAAAAAGGGAACATACCACGAATATTTTAAGTACAAGGAAGTGACAAAATCACATATCATGTAACTTCACTTTTCAGAATGATCCCTTTTGGCCTTACGACGACCATGGTGATGAGCGTGTCGAGTAGGCTTCTTTGTCTTTGTGCTGCAATAAATGATACAACAAACAAATTAAGATCACTTGGTGGAATCAAGGATGGAGTATCTTTAAAAACTAGAGAGCATTATACTGAAAACTAATATTAACATCTTATAAATAATGGATTGGTTGTAAAACAACTTGCCGGAAGAGCGAACAGAGGAATTTGTACACTATAAAGATGGGTAAAGCCAACAAAGCAGAGGCCTGCAGTGAACAGTTTTTCAAATTTTAAGTTGAGAGAGAAAGTAATAAAGCATGATGTCTTAAGAGTGCAAGACCAGAAAACATACTATAAACCAAATGAACTCTTTGGTGGCAAAAGTTTCCATCAGCTCATGGCTTTTCAATTTACTTTCGATATTGGCTTGAAGCTTCACAGATATACACAGTTATCAGCTTAGAAGACAATATATTCCTTCAGAAATGGTGTTATTCATAACTAGAGTTTCTATATATTTTATACAGTGCCTCCGGTTCTGACCTGATGGTGATACGTTGAGGCAGATTTTAGGAACTCTTTGTAGAAGTGAATAGCCTTCTTTGTGTAAGGCTTCATGGTAGCTCTCACCTTATCAACATGTGGTTTAGTGGCCGTGGCTACTTGATCAACGTATGGCTTGCTAAACTTTTTAGCCTCCTAAAGAGTAAAAACAAAACACATTAAGCAGATATTGTCATCATCAATGGAGCTGAAAGATTAGTATACATGAAAAATTCTAGATAGAAAAAGAAAACTAAATTACTTCACCTGGTAATAGGGATCTACACGTTCTTGAAACTTGACAATATGTGGAGTAACTGTACCCTTGGAAGCATGATAAACCTCTTTTGCTTTGGTAGATAGTGTTTGCACGTGTGGCTCAACATGCGTTTGAACAAGATCTTTCATGGCTGGAATATATTTCTGGAAATACAATTTCATAAACATAACCATAAGAGTCTCATATGACTACTATAGAACACATTGGCTGTAAGCTGCTTACAGTTTTAACATTAGCCAAGTGTGGTTTAGCCCATTTTTCAGCTTGAGTCTTCACTTGCATCACCTAATAGTTAATCAAACTTTGTTAGACGTAAGTTCGCTCAAATAGACATGTATCGCAAATTCAACTGGACAAAACAGTACCTTTTGTGTTACTTTCTCCATAACCGGTTTCCCGTGGTTATCCCAGTGTGTCCCAGCAACAGTCTGAGTCCAGGAAGTATTAACTGGGAAATTTTATTGTGCTAGAAAGTTGTAAAAGATAAACTCTATTAATGTTACCTGAAAATTACTCCAGTGTACAGCAAACCAAGGAGGAAGCCACGCGCCATGAACCTCCATCAGTTCCTTAGCCTTTGTAGTTGCTTCATGCTTCGTCCGCAACATTTCTTCCTATAATTTTATTTTGATAAAAATTAAAGCGATGACAGAAACCGAAAATCTAGGAGAACTAAACTTAATCCAAGAGCATCATCATACCTCAGAAATTTTAAGAGCACGCTCAAGTTTTCGTATTTTGTTCTTCTGCTCTTCATTTGTCTTGTGAAGCTGTAGTACTCTTTGTTTAAAATCTCATAAACCAAAAAGCTCATAAACATACAATTACAATTTCTAAATTCAAACCAAACATAAAATCCAAAGGAAAGACCATAACACAGAACGAGACTCAGAGCAAAAGAACATACTTTCTCCAGTTTCGAGTTCAATTCGCTTAGTTTTTTCTCCGCTTCACTACTCCGAGCTTCTGTAGACTGTTTCTCCTTGTTCTTTTGCTCCAGAAAGTTCTTGAGTACCTCAACCTGAATGCAGTCACAAAAAATATAGAATTTTCTTTGCAAATTCTAGGCGTATTAAAGATGGGTTCTCAAATAATGATCTCACCTGCGTTTCTAACTCAGCAGCTCGTTCCTGAGCTTTACTCAACAGTTCCACGGAATCTGATGAACCTTTTTTCTGCAAACAAGTGACAAAACACAATAAGCAAAGATTGATTTATAAGCAGCTCTTGCAAAATCTTTACAACGATGTCTGAACAAAGAAGAAATTGAAGTGAGACACTATAAGAAGCATATTACCCTTAATGATGAAACCTCAGTCTCTAAAGAAGCAACTTTGTCTTGTCTCTCTTGAAGAAGTTTCTCCTTCTCTGCTACTACCTCTTCTCTCCCTTTAAGTTCTCTAGTTTTGTCATCAATTTGGGATTCTTCACCAACCAAAACCAAAAAAACAAAAACCATAACGATTTTGGGTGTTCAATTAGTTTAAAATCAAATTGATTCACAGAGACGAATGGAAGTAAAAATTGAAGTAACTGCAAGATTCCGAAGGTAACCTAGGGAACGAATTTTAGAATTAGTCTGATCCAACTCGATCTCAGAAGAAGATGCTACACCGCCGTTGGATCCGTGAAGCTTCGGTTCTTCACCACCGTCGATTCCAGCGTCGGCAAAGACACTAGTGGTGAAATTGAAAACGAAGGCGAGAAGTAGTAACAAAGCCACGAGTTTCGCGGCCGCCATGTCTGAATTGACCGCCGGAGATTTGCCCACAGCAGGAAATTTTCCGATTTTTCTCTTTGAATTTATGCGTGAGTTTGATCAAATTTGACACACCGATCGTTTTTTTTTTGATGTTTAGAAAAGACGACAAGGTTTTTGTTTTTGATGAGATGTGGTTTCGTGGCTAACACGTGGCATTATTTAGGATATTGGAATAAAACTTACTCCTGAAGGTAAATGAATAAAGACACTGTAATAGCATTTTTTATTGACGTCATATACTTTTAGCCTTTTCAATGTCTCAAATTTTATTAATGTTCTTACCATTTCTTTATCTCTATTATTACCATTTTTTTTACAAAGGGTATTCTATTAAATTGTTACCATATTTGAAGAAATAAACAGGTTGTTTTATGAATTTGAAAGATCTCTATCTATAATATATGATATGTGAATGAGGAAAAATATCCAAAAATAAAGAAGCAATTAATTGATTTTAGTACAGTGTTAAAATTTTAACCAAAAGATTGGAAAATTAGGATTTAAACCATGATTTCAATTATCATTAGTTATTTAGATCGGAAAAATACCGGCTATAAACATTTTGGCGAAGATTAGTCTAGGTTTCGTTTTAGATCACCATTTGAAAAAATATATTAAAATGTAAAATAAAATATTGTGTAAAAAATATTAAAATGTAAAATATTAAAATACGCACGTGTGCAGAAGTTCAATCGCAGGATAGCTGAGGGGTAGGTGGTACAACGCGTTAATAGCGGGAAAAAGAAATATAGTTAGGCTTTAAAAAGAGTATAAATAGGCTTTTATTTATGGTTCATCTCGGGTCTAATCACTTCATGTCTAACTACTTCCAGGTCGAAAAATATTTATAATCAATTAGGCCCAACTGCCAATTTTTTTTTGAAAACAATCGAATCAATACAACTAGGCATGACCAAAATATCCGAACCAGATCACCTAATCTGAACTCGACTCGAAAATTTCAACCCAAATTCGAAATTTTAAAACATTTTAACGGATTCTAACATATTCAAAATTTTAATCCAAATTCGACACAAATATGTATCCAAACATATTCGAAATATAAATATATATTACTAATATATTAATAATATTTATATTTGTAATAATCCAAATGTTCAAACTATTCAAATTTTTGGATATTTTAGATATTTTCGGGTGTTTTAGTTAATTTTAGGTAAATCCAAATCCAAATCCAACATGATATTCTAAAATAGCCGAACGAGTACTAAACTTTTAAACTCAGAAATATCCTATCCGAATACCCAAACTTACAAACTTAAACACAACTATTAACAGCGGGTATGATTTGTGACATACATAAAGCTGGTAGGAGAATAAACAATATTGAAATAGTTAAAAAATAATAATAAATGGTATAAAAAAACAATTACCGTTTTCTCAATACTTCTACTTCATTTTTCTCGGTTGGAAAGAAAGGACATTCCATAGCAGAACATAAGTTCGAACTCGCTCTCCTTTCGCCATTAGATTGAGCGAAAATGTTTCTTCTTTAGACTCATTATCTAGATTCGATTTCTGTTGGGTTTAGATAATGTTCTTCAGAATTAGCATTGTATAATATTTTACAAAAACTTATGTTTCTGTGGATTTCTTTGTTTTCTGTTGGTTTTCTTACCGAGTATTTTTTTTTCGTAAGTTTTTGTATCGTTCATAGTTTATCAATAAAGTTCAGATGACAAAAAATAGAGATACAGAAAAAGATACTTTATTTATAAAATAGTTGTTCTAACATTTTTTATACAAATTAAAAAAAAAACTGTCAATTATACAACTTCGTTTTTATTTAATATGTTATTAGTTAGATGATGCTGTCTTAAATTTAAAAAAATTTAGTTTTGGATAAAAGTTAAATTATGGTTTTTGTAAAATGTAAAAATTTAACTCTTTGTAAATAGTTTTGGATAAAAATCACATTAGAAACTGTGAAACAAAAATTCAAACTCTAAAGTAACTATTTTGTGAAACGGAGGAGCAATGTATCGTTTGTCAACAAGTTCAAGGTGGTTTAGATAAATTAAAATAGCCCCAAGCATATGATTAGCCCAATATTTTAACTTTAAAATTAAAACTAATAGTTTATATTCAATTCTGTAACTAGTAAAATCAGAAATTCAAAATAACATGGTCACCACTCACCTCACCAGCCACCTCTATATATCCCAACTCTCAAAATCGACCACGTCCTCATCACTACACATCGAAGAGAGACAAACACCAAACCATCACATAGACAACAACATAATACATAACTTATTTCTTGTTTTATCTCCGCCATGGAAGCCAAGAAGTCCAACAAGATCACAGAGATCGTTAAGCTTCAACAGCTTCTCAAGAAATGGCGAAAACAAGCAAAAGCAGCCAAAAACAACAACGAAGACAACAACACTAGCAATAGTAGAGGAAGCAAGAGCATCAAGTTTCTGAAGAGAACACTTTCATTCACAGATGCAACAGCTGTGCCTAAAGGCTATCTAGCTGTCTCGGTCGGGTTAGAGAAGAGGTACACAATACCAACAGAGTACCTTAGCCACCAAGCTTTCCATGTTCTTCTGCGTCAGGCAGAAGAAGAGTTCGGGTTTCAACAAGCTGGTGTCTTGAGGATTCCATGTGAAGTTGATGTTTTTGAGAGCATATTGAAGATAATGGAGGAGAAGAACGAAGGGTACCTGGTGATGACATCAACAACAGCTAAGCAGGAGTGTAGGTTCAATGCAGCAGCAGCTGATAAGACGAAATACCGGCATCCATCAGATTGTCCTCGGAATCCTTCACACCAAACTCACAGTCACAGCCCAATGTGCAGATGATTTTGTTCATTGCTTTGCTTCTGTATCTTTTTCTTCTTAATCCTCCTCTTTTGTTGACTTGAGCCATTCTGCTTATTCCCTCTTTTTCTCTAGGAATTTGGATTTGTGTGCTTCAAAATTTCTGAGTAAGAGGGGAGATTTTTCAATAACGGAATGTGCAAACGGATCATTGAAACTGTTATGAGGACCTCTGTTTCGGGAGACTCTTTGTTCTTTATTTGCTCTGTTTTCGATTTTTGTTGTGGTTACCTCTGACTGATGAAAACTTAAAATGACTATGTCTTCAAAAGAACTCGCCAGCCCATTGATCGAACCATCTATTCCTGATGAAAAATGCAGAAGCTTCGTGGTACAAGAACATATCAAATGAACCAAGCAAAAACAATATTTGGACTTTTACACAAAGATTTAAATCCTTTGTAATCCAGTCGTCTGCATTTGCAACACAAGTCAGTAGAAACATTCATAACCGGAGATTTGATTAGTTTGGAATATCATACAAGTTGATGATCTATAATCTCAGCAGATAAAACCTAATGAAACTAGAGGAGAATGAGTCACATGGATTAAACATCTACATTTTTTTTCTTTTAACTTAATCAGAAATTAAACTCACAAGAATCCAAAACTGCTCTGGTGATTAAGAAATAAGAAGAGAGAAGAAAAAAGGAATGGTTCATTTTTCTATTTGTGCGGTTAGCGTTCTTTCCGGAACAACCATGTGAATAGAAGTTGCGGTTATGTTAAAGTAATCAGAGATTACAAAATTCATAGAATAAGCAATAACGTAATCATACCAATAATTACGGGATTGTACTTCTAATCACCAAGTGGAATGTGGTTGTTAAACTATTCAAAGGCAAAAGGTACGGTATCCTAAGCTTCTCCTTACGGAAAACTAAAGTTATTAAGCTATAATAAGGATACTTAGTAATATAATAAGCTAATAGCAGAGTCACAGGAATATTTTTATGTAAACTAAGTAGCTCCATCATTGTAATCACATGCATATACATTCATCTTGATAGAGTACGGCTAATCAAAAGGACTAATTTGACCATCCCCTAAACCAATCAGGATTCAATAAAGAAAGAGAAAGATGTTAATGCAATCAAATGTTGGTTCTCTGCCATATGATTAATGAGGGTCAAAGTCAAAACATAAACATCTGTACCTTGGGATTTAATACCATCGAAAACTAACTGCTTAAGACAGTGCATCTATCTCCTGAACCTAATATCGAGGATCATGAATAAGAAACTTGGAGAAAGAGATTTGTAGGTTCTATAAAGACAGCAAGATCCAGCAGCAAGTTAACAAGAATAATAACCATATGCCTTGGAATCATAAACACCGTTGGAGCGTACGCCCATGGCTCACAGTTTTCTGCTTTAAAGATGGGTGTGACTGTTGAGGTCATAAGCTAAACGACAAGGGAATCACATTTTTTAATCAATGAATGCACATAAATATCTACATGAGACACATTACAGAAAAAAATCAACCAGGAAAGGTCCAAAAGTCAGCTTCACACATGAACATAGAGAAGCCAATTCAATCACTAGTCTTATAAAGAAACTGTTACAGTGTGCTTATACATATGGCTATATTAGATATTTGAGCTTGACGAGTAAAACAATGGGAAAAAGAAAGAAACCTGAAACACAAATGGGTCACTTGAAGAAGAGTGTTGATGATACACACAAGGAGCTTTAGAACAAAAGCTCATCGCCGTCTTCTACAGTGGGAAATGTGACACATTTGAACACTTTACACTTTCTACATAACACATATCCAACCTAAAAGATTATTCAAGATTCACAAAATCAGAGAACCATTTCATAACATTGGGGAAAATCCCAAACACTTGCTTGCTAATTACTTATGCCTAAAGTAATTTGTTGACCTAATTGAAATTACGAATACTTACAGCTTTACAAGTTGGGCAACGTCGATAGATTCTCTTGTTCTCAGATTTCACATTTGTTTTCTGACCTTTACAGAAATCGCAGAGCAACCATCCTTTCCCGTTACAGTCTTCGCACAAAATCGTCGCATCATCGTCTCCCTTCACGAAAATCCTCAATCAATTGTCAAATTATAGACAATCCGATTTGAGTTTCATCGGCATTTGGTTTGGTACCTGTGACTGTTCTTGTTGTTGAAGTGGAACGCATCGTAAGGGCTTAAAGAGGTAATGGTGACGCCGACGCGTCGATGTGGATGAAGCCGGCGACGGTGATGATGTTAATGGCATGAATCGTAAATAGCATGAATTCGGAGGCAGTAACGTTATCCATGTCGCCATTTTGCTTTCTTCCACAAATCCAACTTCCGTGGCGGTTGATTCTCACACAAATTGTCAAATTCCACTGTTACAGTAATTAGTGGGCCGAAGATGGGTAAAATTAAGGCCCATTAATTTGGATAAACATAAACCCAATGTCCACTGCTCTTCAACATCACTCACTGTGGTGAACAAAGTTCATTGCAGTCTTCTACATTAGCATCGAAGGCTCGTTTGAGAGTGGTTTTGATCTCCGGTTTAGGTACGGTTTAGTAATTGGTTCAGATCAAAACGATCGAGTGATTTTGAGGTTTTTAGACTTGGACATTGTAACAGAGTAACAGTGTTAGTTACTTCTTTAAATCGATCTCAACCATTTGTAAAGGGTCAAAGGTATGTTGTCTTGTAACATGAATCTAGTGGGTTTGTGAGAAAAGAGCATATAGCCGAGATCTAAGGTTTCTCACAAGAGAACCTGAACTCGTATAACTCCCATGTCTTCTTCTACTTCTCTCTGTTTTCTATATTTCTTAAGATCGTGTTCATATCTTGAGAGAAGTGTGAGTTCGTAGAGTATGGATTAGCATTTCCACAGAAACAATAGCTGCAAGAGCCACAACAGATAAGTTCTCTATTTTTTGTTTTTGGCTTTTTAATTTCCATAACATCTTGATTTTGTTCTTCACACAATTCGTCTCGAACATAACAAAACATGTATATATGTGTATTGTATGAAAATTTCAACATCTCTACATTTAAATCTGTAGAAATAGATGGAGAATGATCTGAAATGACTCACAGTAAACGAAACTTGATCCTTCTTTCTTACATATTCAATATCCTCAAACTCATCTAAAATCTGAAGTTCATGATCTGCGATTCCAAATAGTACCTGCACACAAAATCAACTCTTAAGATTTGAAATCCCTAGTCATAGTTCTATCTTCCAAATCTGATTCGGATCTTACAAACCTTGCAAGAGACTTTAGCTGGTAGTATAATTCATGTTAATCAGTGATGTCTCTTGTTAAAAAAAATCTTTGCTTTGTGTTCATCATAGCGTCATCAACCTTTTCCTAACATGTCAATCAACTCGTAGCTACACAATCTCACATTATATTATAAGATACTTCTTTCTTTTCTTGACATCTCCACTTTGGCCAAGAACTCCCAACGTCTCTTTACAATCTCTAATGTCTTCTTTCTTGTCTTATTAATAAGGAAATGTATGTATCGATCATAGCTCACAAGAAGAGATCGTTACAAGACATACACCATAAAAACACACACACAAATTTAAAACCTTTCTAATTTTAGTAAGGAGAGAGTCGAAGTTATATTTTTCTAATCTGGAAACTTTGATTATCTTCATTTTCATTTATAGATAAGTTATTTTAAACATTTGGATCCATGTTCTAGATCACTTGCGTAGAAGTTAATCGTTCTCCACTAAAATTCTATACACAAATTGGTTTTTATAAAATGTCGAAAATTTCAGTTAATAGGAAAGAGAAGTCAAGAGGTAAAAAAGAAGAAGAGGCGAAGAAGAAGGAGGAGCGTTCGTAGAAAGAGACAAATCTATTTTTATAGAAATTCTTCTTTCTCTTTATCCTCTTATTTCGCTTCCTTACAAATTTACAAAAAAATGAAAAATAGAGAAACCATTTTGGAACCTCGAAAGACACCTCTCTCTCTTTCGATTTCTTTCTTGGCCTAAATCTTGAAACCTGAAAGAGAGAAAGCGAAAGAGAGACAAAGATGTGGTTGTCAAAGAACAATAGCGTGGTAAACAAGGAAGGAGGATCGAGTGGAGTTGTAGCTGTTGCAATAGACAAAGACAAAGGCAGCCAACATGCCCTTAAATGGGCCGTTGATCATTTGTTGAAGAGAGGCCAATCTGTAATTCTTGTTCATGTCAAGCTTCGACTTTCTCCTTTAAACAATAGTCCTTCTCTTCATGCTTCCTCTGCAAGTAAACAAACCTTATCTTGTCCTTCTTCTTCGTCTTCTGTATTTTCTTTTATTTAATCGATTACTGATGGTTTGTGTTTTTGTTACAGAGCTGAGCCAAGATTCTTCATTGGTATGCAGAGATCCAGAAGGCATTTCCAAGGAGTTATTTCTCCCTTTTCGTTGCTTCTGCACACGCAAAGATGTGAGTTTATTGGTTTATATTCTTCTATGTTTTCATCTGTTTGTATCCTTATGGTGTTTTGCAATGAAAACTGTCTAGATTCAATGCCAAGATGTGTTGCTTGAAGAGACCGATGTAGCCAGCGCATTGGTTGAATATGCAAACCAAGCCGCCATTGAGGTTTTAGTGGTTGGTTCCTCCAACAAAGGTGGCTTTCTCAGGTATTAAATAACCTATTCCTTGCCTTCTTCATCTTCTACTGAATCTGGATTCTTCATTAATGGTGGATTACTAAATTTTGCAGATTCAACAAGCCTACAGATATTCCAGGAACCATAACAAAAACCGCGCCTGATTTTTGCACGGTTTATGTCATATCCAAAGGAAAGATTCAAACAATGAGATCAGCTTCTCGTTCCGCGCCCATAATTGCTCCTCTACGCAGTACGGTTCAACCACCTAGCTTAAAACCACCTCAACCTATGCCTTCGACTTCCACTAACAGTATGCGAGGTTGTCCAAAAACACACAAAACCTTTCTTATTTTTCACTTGTTGATTTCACCTTAAAATTGTGTGTTTTCATCTTTCTTTTTGCAGCTGAGAGACGGTCTTTTGAGTCTAACCAACGCAGATCTGTTGAAGATCAGCAACGCAGGTCCATGGAGGATCAACAACGTACATCTATGGAGGATCAATCAGAGTCTTTCAGGTAAAAAAAAAAATCACTCCTGTGTTTTCATTTAGACCATGATCTTGGAAGCTGAAACTGAAATTGAAACTCCTTGGAATGAACACAGATCTCCTTTTACTAGAAGAGGTAATGGAAGATCATACGGCGATCTATCAGTTCCGGAATCAGACATATCCTTTGTCAGTTCTGGAAGACCAAGCATTGACCGTATCTTCCCTAATCTGTATGACAATAATGATCCAAACCGAACTCCTCCTAGGCTATCAAATTACTCAGATATGGACTATGTTCCTAGCTTTGACTCCTCTAACTATGGAAGAAGATCAGTGGATATAAGCTCACCTACTGATTTCTCACAAGGCTCATTTGAGAGCGAAAGATTTTCATCCGCCTCTCAAACAATGGTAAGACTAATAATCTTCTCTGTAAATCATTTGTTTGGTCTATAACTAGAGTTATTGACAGTTTGACAATTACCAAAAACAGGATGATGTAGAGGCTGAAATGAGGAGGCTTAAACTAGAGCTGAAGCAGACTATGGAAATGTATAGTACAGCTTGCAAAGAAGCACTCACAGCAAAACATAAGGTATAGTTTCTGCAAAACAAGTGTTTATGGTTACGAAATCCGAAATCTAAAAATGTTTTGGCAATTGTAGGCAACTGAGCTTCAGCGTTGGAAGTTAGAAGAAGAGAGGAAACTAGAGGAGGCAAGACTTGCAGAGGAAGCAGCATTGGCTATTGCAGAGAAAGAGAAAGCAAAGTCGAAAGCAGCTATGGAGGCAGCTGAAGCAGCTCAAAGGATTGCTGAATTAGAGGCTAAGAAGAGAGTCAATGCAGAAATGAAAGCTCTTATGGAATCAGAGGAGAAAACTAAGGCCCTTACTGCTTTAGCAAACTCAGATGTCAGGTATAGGAAGTACTCTATTGAGGAGATTGAGCGCGCTACTGAGTTTTTTGCTGAGAAATACAAGATTGGAGAAGGTGGTTATGGACATGTTTACAAATGTTATCTTGATCACACACCAGTGGCTGTTAAAGTTCTTCGTCCAGATGCAGCTCAAGGAAGATCTCAGTTTCAACAAGAGGTTGAGGTATTGAGTTGTATTAGGCATCCTAACATGGTTCTACTTCTTGGAGCTTGTCCGGAATGCGGATGCTTAATCTACGAGTTCATGGCTAACGGGAGCTTAGAAGACCGTCTTTTCAGATTAGGAAACACTCTACCTCTCTCATGGCAAATGAGGTTCAGAATCGCTGCAGAGATAGGTACTGGACTATTGTTCTTGCACCAAGCTAAACCAGAGCCTCTGGTTCATCGTGATCTCAAACCGGGAAACATCTTGCTAGACCGTAACTTTGTCAGCAAGATATCTGATGTTGGTTTAGCCAGATTAGTACCTCCATCAGTTGCAGACACAGTGACACAATACCGTATGACTTCAACCGCTGGGACATTCTGTTACATCGATCCAGAGTATCAACAAACAGGAATGTTAGGTGTAAAATCCGATATTTACTCGCTCGGCATTATATTTCTGCAGTTGATAACAGCAAAACCACCAATGGGACTAACTCATTATGTTGAGAGAGCACTTGAGAAAGGAACTTTGGTTGATTTACTCGATCCCGCTGTTCCCGATTGGCCACTCGAAGACACTGCAGAGTTTGCTAAGTTAGCTCTTAAATGTTCAGAGCTAAGGAGAAAAGATAGACCTGATCTTGCTAAAGTTATATTACCAGAGCTTAACAGATTAAGAACACTTGCTGAAGAATCATCACATTCTCTAGTAGTCATCAATAACCCTGGACCATCTCCAACCGGTAGCCAAAGCTCTGTGAAATTGGTGAGAAACCGATAAAGCTAAAAACCGAAACTCGAATACATTACTATATACTCAGCTTATGTTTTCTTCTTCTAACACTACACATTTTCAGGAACAGATGAGTGGTGCTTCTATGTCTATGCCTCAATAAGAAATATTGACTTACACACAACAAGAGGCAATTACATGATTAAGATATAACTTATGTAGACAAAAATTCATAATCTTCAACTTGCATGCTCATAGTATAAGGAGATGCAATATAGTGTTCTTTCCCTTGTAGAGAAAGTGTTCAAACTGTACAGATCTTTGATTATAATCCAAATTACCATATATCTAGTTCAATATGGAAGAACTGAACGTTTATGTTCAATTCTTTTAATTTTTAATTATATGATGCTAACGTTTAATTACACATTTCAAAGATAATCATCAAGTTAAGGTGACAAACTTAACAAAGACCATATATAAATTTAGTTATCACGTATTTCAAAGAAATATCAAGTGTTGTGGTTTGATGTATCATACGCCAATTTAAGTGTTGTGTTGAATAAACCTCAATAGTCTTTAGAACTAACCTAACACCATAATACTCGAGAAAAGATAAGCAATGTGTAGGGATCTTTGTAAAGAACCATAAGCCCAAATAAATATAATATAGTAGAAATTCATTTCAAAACGAAAAGAAGGGGCAAATGAGAATCTAAATGTCTTAACGACGAAAAAAGGTAAGAAGAAGAACAATTAAAAGAAAAAAAAAAGGTAAGAAGAAAACAAAGCAACAATTCTTGAGTTTCAAACATGAATAGAACAGTTTAGTCCCAACCAGCGGGATCTTATGGGTCCCCATTAGCAACAAAAACTCTAGCAACCATATGTAACTTCACCCATTTTTCACAAAGCTAAAGATGTAAAACCTGACAAGAAACGTTACATTAGAATTATGTAAGATCATAACTATTGAAAATAATGTTTCATATCGAAAGTTGTATAGAGATTCTGAGTTAATATAAAGGATATGAGTCAATTTATTCATTGTCAATTAGTTTTGAGTTGAAAACTCATAATCTAATATAGTATTATACCCCAAATCACACGTTGTCCAATCCAATCTAAATTTAATCCGCCGACTCTTGCCCGAATAAAATGAGATCAATAGCTAGAAGTATTATCGTATCAAAGAGATGTATTGAAAATAATATTACATATCAACAATTAGACATTGATTAAAATAATATATAAAATATATAATATAATTCAATCTGTTCATTACCAATTGTTTTTGAATTGAAAACTATAATCTAATAATAACAACTAAAAAGGAAACAAGTAAAGATTTGACCGGGTTATGCATCCACATTATGCCCAAAGTTCACTTTTGTTAGAGACAAGAGCCAAGAGCCAAGCAAGTTTAAATATGGTTAGAGATAAGAACCATCGACATATTCCAGATTCCACATATGAAATTAAAAGAATGTTAAACGATATGGTAGATATAACGAGCCAAGAGTAAAATTATTTGGAAGTTGTTTCAGAAACATCAAAATCTTTTATAATTTCAGGAACTCCCCAAAAAATCAATATTGTTTCTGCTTCACAAAGATTGTCGTTTTAAAGTTTAATTTTTGTTTCACAAATAATATCTTTTCTGTTTTCAAATGCAAAATTTTAACTTAAAACTCAAATTTGTCCCTATTATTTTAGGTTCTTAATTAGAGAGAGATAAACATTTTAAATGTATAAAGAATAAAAAATATTTACATAGTTTTCTTAATTTATGTGAAAATGTTAGAATGATATTTTTTATGAAATGGAGATAGTACTAGACATGTAAAAAAATTTCTCTACGTTATTTCTATTTAATATGGGATGAAAAAAATGGACTGCTTTAGTTTATTAAAGAAAACATGCTAAAATGAGATTACTTTATCTTTAAGAATAAATTATGTATGTACTATTAATTTTTTTTAATTAGTTAAATAAGCATATTGGTCTATCGGTAAAACTAAACCGAATCAAACCATTCGGAGTAAGAAAATATACAACCGAATAGTTTGAAGTATATACTTTGGCTCGATTCGAGTTCGGTCGATTCAACCGGATCGGGTTAAAATGCCCATGCCTTTTATGAAGACTACCGAGATCGACTTATTTGAATGATCGAGTTAAATTTTTTGTTTTTCACTTTGCTTATAACCATCACATCATCTTGTAACTTCTCACTTTCTTAAAATTCATATAAAAAGTTTGTCTTTCTATCGTTAAAGCCAAAAAAGAATAGACATAACCACTAAAAATTAAACGACTAAAGGAGATCAAGAAAATACTTGATACAAAAAGGCAAGCATGGTGAAAAAATTTCACATCTGTTATTTGATTGTTTTCTATGAACGAACCGCCGGTTTAAGGAAATTGAATAATTTTCAATATGTACGTTTGTACGGTATATCTGGAGTAAACGCTAAATCTTAATCTTTTTAGAAACGTTTGAAAAATATCTTATCTAAACTTATTTAATTTAAAACTTCAATATAGATTAAAAATAGTATTTTTAAAAAAAAATCATCAAACATACTAATTTTACAGATAATGAAACCCACTAATGCATGGTCCAAAATGTGAGTAAAAAGATATAATTCATCTACATTTTTTATTTCTATCATTAGTACTGACAAAAAGAACATAACCACTAGAAAATAAACATACAAAAGATTAAAAAAGTACTTACAAGAAACCGCATGGTGAAAATTTTCATGTGTTGTTTCCTACTAACGAACCACTATTTTTAAGGAAACTCAACAATCTCTACGTCCATATGGTAGATTTGGAATAAATCCAAATCCCCAAATTTTAGATACGTTTTTGAATAAGTAACTCATCCGAGCGTATTTAATTTAATCTTTCAATGTAGAGAAAAAACAAATAGTCATTTTAAAAAATTAAAGATACTGATCTTATAGATAATGAAATGTGAGTGAAAAGATTAGACATAGCTGCTAGAAAATAATCGATAAAAAGATTAGACATAATCGATAGAAAATAAATGATAATAATTTAAAAATATATTTAATATTATAAAGGAAACTGCATGCTAAAGTTTTTCACGTGTTGCTTTTTATGAACGAACTGCTAATTTTAAGGAAACTGAACTATTTCATACGTGTACATATATACGGTAAATCTGAAATAAATCTAAACCCTAATTTTTTAAAATACTTCTGAAGAAATAATTCGTGTCGGAACTAAAAATAGATGTTTTTTATTCTCATATATAAAACTTTTAATAAGATCTTATATCATTCCAGCGTACATATATACTCTTTACTCTTTAGCATTCAGAGGGGATGATATTGAGATTACATAGAAGAGAATAGACGAACTGAATATAGTTAACATAAGATAGATATGTATAACACAATTATATCATAGATCACATTTACTCGACTAACCTTCCATGGCCACGGTTTTCTGTTTCCACAGTTCACCACCTCAACGTCTCGGGAAAATATTTGTTAATAAGAGATATGTAGTAGGGCTTGACCTTTTCGACATCAACGTGAACTTTACTTTTGCTGTACAAGTCGTAGTTGTTGAAAACGTGTAGCCACTTGAGGTTCTCTTTGTCTTCCTCGTTCATAAGATGGGTGTATTCTCCGGCGGTGTGCAATGGATAAAAGGAATGGTATCGTATAATAAAGAGTCCGGCGGACGGCAAGGTAGTTCCATTCTCTTTAGCCACCAAGTACATATAGTCATCATGGGCCAATGACATCATGACATTGTTTAGTCCACATCCGTAAGTATAAATCCCATTTTTGGTGTTGTAGACCTTGTTTTGAATATCAGGGTTTTCCAAAAAATACGTATGGTGTACGTTAGATTCACCGGGAATGTATCACCAACAACAGCCTATTGTGAAAGTCCACCGAATTGTGGAAGAGTAATAACCTTCCCAAGATCATGGATAAGGGCGGTTAGATGAAGCCAACCTTCATTAGGGTAATCCGTGCAGATGGCTTCCGCGGAGTGAAGCAAATGCTGAATTTGAGGCTCGTCCAGGTCATGATCACTCTCGTCCACAACCTCGTTAAGGAGCTCACAACATTCCCAAATGCTAATCACCTTTTTTGTCTAATTTTCCATATTCTGCCCTCATTTTTTTCACCTGCAAAATACACAATATTAATTATCATTATTCTAAAATTTATAATATTAAATTATATATGTTAAACACACATAAATATTCTACATGGATCACAGAGATTTAGTTAGATGTCTCAAAAGTAAATATAAACCCTAATTAGTAGTTTTAAGAGTCTTACAAAGTCCAAAGTTTGGTTAATTAATGTGTTGTAATCTGTAAAACTCTTCGGCGCTCGTCTGCCTCTCACTCTGAACATCGTAGTTCCTGCCACCGATATACCAATGTACGCAATTAGATCAAGTCAAAGGTCTAGATCCGACCAAAGTTATATATATATATATATATATATATATATATATATATATTAAACTCTATTTTTATTGAATAATTCTTTTTGGATTATGGAAGAAAAAATAAACCTGAATTGACGGCCGAACGCATTCATCTCAGGTGCCAAAAACACATCGTCGTCTACGGTGGTCCTCTTTGGCATCGAAAACCCTTAGTTCATTTTGAATTTTCGCGTCTTCTATTCCATCGGAATTTTTGTCAGTTTTAAGATATCATAAAATATGAAATCTATTGAAAATATTTGACAGATTTTTAACACTCAGTTTTCTGACAGATTTTCGACAGAAATATTTGAAAATATTTTCCAATTGATTACCAACGGATTACCTATAATCATGTTTTCTAACGGTTATATTTCCAACGGATTTCCAACGATATCTTTCGATATATTTCCGACGAATTTAATATTTATTTGTTTTAAATAATATTTATAGTTTTGTATTTATTTATTAGATTTATTAATAAATATACAATTAAATTTATAATTTCAAATCAAATTAAAATATGTCAAATCCTAAACAAAGTATTCAAAAACAAAAAAATATTCAAAAACATAAAACATAAAACATCATGGCCTGAGTACACTTCCATTTGAGCTTTTGATGCTTCCATCTCGATATTCGTCGATGCGTTTGTGGCAGTCAATTTTTCATAGTGTCTAGTGCTAGGAAAGTGGACAAAAACCCGTGCAGCTGCGGGTTTTTCCCCCCGCAAGACGGATTTGAGTATGAGAAATAAAGATCATTTTTCTACGGATCTAGCGGAACGAGTTTCACATTGTTGCGGATTAGCGAGTTTACGACTGCGGGTCTTGCATAACTCACATTTGTACCTTCTGAGCCAACCCATATCTCGGTCCAATAAAAGTTTGGCGGTGGGCCAATCTAAAGTGGTCTTAAAATTTGTGGGGGTTTGCGGGTTTAGGGTTTGTGGGTACTCGTTTTTTTTGCGGGTTTATGGATTTGCAGATTTGCGGATTTATGGGTTTGTAGGTTTGCGGATTTATAGGTTTTTGGATACTCATTTTTGGTTTTCGGTCTACCCGTTGATTTTGCGAGGCTTCGCGGGGCAGTCGCAGGTCAACTAATTTATACCCACTGTTTTGTAGGGAGAGTTTGAGTATTTGAAATTTTCTTCAAAATCCACAGGTTGCATGTCGCAGGCTTACCTGCTTCCCAGCTATAATAGTGTCAATTATTCTCTACATTGGCTTTTTTGATGGTTCCGATCTCATCCTTCAAACTCGTGATCTCAGTGGTCCTCTCAGCGAGTTCCGCTCTAAGGTAGGCTACTTCTGAAAATCGTGATGGCAGAAGATGAAGCATGGTATGCCTTTGGAACCCCAAAAAGATGATATTTGTTTTTTAGAGTTGCCTATAATTAAATGAAATAAAATATAAATGTAAAAATTATAAAATAAACTTCACAATTTAATATAAAAAAGATTACTTAATTCAATAACGAGTTTGTTCCACTTCTCGAGAGGAATCTCGTTGGAAGAGCCTCATTCTCCTACCGGTTGAGATTGAAAATACTCTTCTCCGAGCATCTTCACGGTATTGATGAGCTTCCGAGCGATTTGATCTTGAATTTGTTTCGTCTTCTTATTGGTGTGAATATCCTCTACCAACCTAAGGTGTGAGGGATGCACACCGTCAAACTGAAACTGTTAAAAAACAAGTAATAAAGTTATAAATGAATTAAGACAAATAAAATAATAATTAAAAACTTACAAGTTGGTTTTCTCAGGACAACAAACTCGTCGCTCCAGCGCTGTGCGTTGCAATTTTTTTACTTCCATGTTTGTCAAGCCGGTTGCCGGAGTTCGTCTTTGAGGTTTTATCGGTCTCGACTTGCTTACAGTAATCGATAAAACCATTTCAAAGGTCGGGTTTGTATATAAACTCATTTGGCATCTCATTGTACCTCCACTTGTCCTTCCACTCATGCATTTTCTTCGATTACATTATGGCCGCCTTGGTGTCGAACTCCGCTCTAATCCTAATATGGTGCTCGAGTCCCAATTAAACTCTTGTTGCAAAAATACAAAATTTATATTAACTAATAAAATATTAAAATAGAAAATAAAGTTTTAAAACTGGAATACTCACCGCAAATTGTCTAAACCATAACTCACGCTTTTGTGGAGGCATGGTCAAGAATTTCACGTATGGAGGCTTAACCATTCTGTTAAGAATTCGGTTGATTATTTTGGTTATTCCATTATTGGAATAAGCAAACCTACAAAATTATGGAATTTAAAATGTTAGAAGTCACAATATATATATATATATATATATATATATGTATATATAAGGAAAAACTTACCAAATAACTCCTCTAACCCATCGTGGATGAATTCTTTGCAATCCCTCTCTGCCGGATTGAGATATGAAGTCTTTAATGCTCATTTGCGTAGATGTTATCGGTTCAATTTTTGGAATATGACTAGACGGGTTCTAGGAACCATCTATCCTCGCTCCACTCCTCGTCGCAGCCGCATTCGACCCATCTTGTCGACCACGCAAGACGGAAGCATGATAGTTACCGTAATCCCTTAAAAACAAATAATATTAAAAATATAATTAATCAGAATTCCAAACAAAACAATATAAACAAAAAATAAATCAAATAAACTAAAAAATTCTAAACAATTTCATAATACATTCACTACATGTAATTCCCTAAAACAATGTAGCACATCTAATTTTTGATAAAGAAAAATTCACATATTCACAAAAAATTCTTTAAAAACTCAAAAATATGGCAAAAAAATCAACAAAACTCAGATTAAAATTATAAATAAAATAGCAAAACTATCCATACTTCCAAAAATATAAAAAAATATAATTTCATAATTCTAAAAATTTCCAAAATTCAAAAATGAAATAAAATAAGTATAAACATCAAATAAATAATCAAAAGTATAAAATTTTATAAAACATAAAAAAATTCAAATCAAATTATCAAATAAAACCCCAAATCAAATTCATTTACTCCAAATCCTAAATCTAACCATACAAATCCTAACTCTATCCACAGAAATCCTAAATATAACATTAGAAGTTCTGAATCTAACTTCCAAAAATCTAAAACTAAGTTCCAAACACTTAAATTTAACATGCAAAACCAAAAAACTAAATTTCAATCTCAAACCCTTATGAATCTAAGTTTGTGGGATTTGGAAACTTACAAATTGGAAGAAATAGAAGGTTTGGCATGACTGTTAGCCATGTGTGAGAGATTTGGGGACAAAAATTAGAGAAATAGCATTGAGAGAGTTTGAGATTTTTGTGTTTTTTTGTTAACAAAGGAGACACAGAAATTTCCGACAGCTTTAGGGATTAGGGTTTTGATTAACTTTGTTTCACTTTAAATCAGTTCTTACTATCATTTTTAAATCTTTTAAATGCTATAAAAGTTAGATATATCTACATTTGTATCTTAGATTCCACATTTATATTTTCAACTCATATAAGTTATAAATGTGTTTTTAAAGTATATGTATTGTTATTAATCGATGAACTCTAATCAATTCAAATCCGTTAAACATAAAAAATAATTTTTTATACTGTTAATTTGAGAAGTATGTCTTTTAAATAAGTTATAACATAGTGTTTAACAATGCTGAGTCTTAATATTTATGAATTTTAACCCTTAAATCTCATTTTCGACGGTCATGTGAAACATGTATTTAATGTGCATTAGATGATATATATATATATATAGATTTTTATTAAATATATAACATATGAAACGATATAACATAGAATTTGCTATATTTTTTTGTAAATTATTGAACATATGAAATTATATATGTTTATATATATTTTGATTCAATATATTTTGAATATCCTATAAAATCTTATAAAATCCTAAAAAATCAATGATTTTTACAAGAAACTCATTATAAAACCTTATAAAACCCTAATATATATATATATATAATAATTTTTCTAAAATAAACGCATAAAATATTTGATAATACAAAATACACAAAATTAACTACTGAGATTCTGATGACGATCTGTCAAAAGAAATTGAGTCTGTATCGTCATCAAACTCTCCTCGTGATTTTTTAAATCAGAATGCACTCTATCATCCTCGAATAGTGTAAAATCAACCACAATATCAACATCAAAGGAAGGTTCAACTGGACCCATTTGAACACTTCTGGTTGACTGCAAAAGATGGTGTTCATAAACTCCATATATTCTTCCTCTTGGGTTAAGTGATGTCAATGTAATCCAAGGGTCTGCCCGATTTTTGACTTCAAGGTAGCGAATATAGCAAAACTAAAACAATTAATGATTAGTTCTACTATAAACATAATTTGATACATACATGATATGTTTGTGATGCAAAGATGAATAGATCGTATTTTAGTAGTCTCCGTCTTGAATGTACTGATGTAACGCTAAATTGGTCAACTTGAACACCATGATCAAGGAAGGGATTGTACCAATCATACATAAATACAATACACCTCAAGTTCAACATGCTTAGGTATCGAACTTCTAATATTTCTTTTAAGTATCTAGAGTAGACTACATCACCATAGTCAGCCGAGATACCATAATCTGAAGTTGGCCTACTATGGCCATCCTCATGAATCTGAAACGTATATCCTCTTGTGCAATACATGGGGTATAAAGTTACAATTTAGTTCAGACCGTTAACCAACTCCACTAACCATGTGTCAAATGTTTAACCATTTGCAATTCTTTCAGTTACCTATAGCAAATTCTTGAATATATTTAAAATACTCTAAAATAATTTATTTAGAAATTTTGGTTATTAAAACACTTACATAATATTGCAACCAATGAGTGAAATTCTTCTTTTTTAAATCCTCACAGCCTTGCTCGGTGTAATCCGGATAGTACGTCCGTACAAGAACCATGTAAATCTTATATAAAAAGTACAAAATTAGAATAAAAAATTAACAAACTATATATTGACATAAAAATGAATACTTTTTTTATTGCATAATATCCTCCCAATTTGTGAGACCAAACATACATTCATATAGTTTTTGGTTCTTTTCCTTTCCACTTTCTCGACCAACTTGGATAAATAACTCAGGACATACAAAGGATAAGTTGGACTCTCACATCTATCATCATGGCGAGCAGGAAGAAATCTTTGGCTTGTATCATAAACTCATTCATATACAAGTGATACAAGTGATTCCAAACAAACTCAATCTTAACATTATGCGAATTCCAAAAATTAGAACATAGACATTTCAACTTACAATTTTTTTCGCGATCGGTTGATTTTCGGTCAATTCCATGAACTCACATGTACCTTGTGCATATTATTCTTTCATTAAGTTTGACTCTGAATCCATCATCGGTACGTCCATCCATGAGCAAAAATATCTAGAAAAAGACATATTTTCTTATTTTATTGATTTTTTAGTATTGTATTGAGTTATGAATGTGTGTGGGAGAGTGGAAACATATTTATAAACTCGTCGCCCGTTGAAAATCCGTCAGAAATCTGCTATAAATTCCAAATTCTCAAACGGCTATATTAAAGTAAATATTTTCCGACGGGCATTCAACAATCCATCAGAAACCTGTGACAAATATTAAATCTCAAATGGCTACATAACAGATATATCTACGTATATATTTTCTAACGGATTTTCGATGAAAGTTTATGAATCCATCTGCGTTCTTACACTTCTGTCGGAAATCCATCTGTGTTCTTTAGCTCTGATGATGAAAAATTTCCAACAGATTTTGTCTAATCGAAACTTCTATCTGTATTTCGTCGGAAATTTCTGATAACATATAAACTCGTCAAAAATTCTATCATTTTTCTAATTATTTTTTATAGTGTGGTATGCAGAAACACAAGAAAATAATGATGGTATATTTATAATCTAAAACTTTTTAGTACATACGAAAATAATCGACACTCTACAAAAGTATGAGAATTTTTTTATAAGAAACAAACAAATGGATGTCATCGAGGAAAAAATAAGGCATATAAATGGGAAAAAGAAAAGGATGAGAAGCGTCAATAAAAGAAAAAGAGTATTGTTACCGTAACTGTAGCTTTAAAACGGCAACACGTGTCTTAGATTAAACCTCGTGTTGTATCCTCTCCGTATGTGAAAGTATTCTGGAAAATAATTTGCCAGTAAAATACAAAAAAAAAACACTAATTTTTGTTAATTTTCCCTAAAATACATAAATATTGAATTTTTTTTAATTATATTTATTAACATCCATGAATTAACCGAAAGTAATATTCGTTATATTTTTTTTTTGATAAAAATAAATATTTTAAAGTTTTTAAAAATAACAAAAATAAATTCCTAAAATTCTTTGAAAGTCTTTAAAAAATCTGTAAAATTTTAAAATTAAAATACTAAATTTTAGATTCCCGTTTAAGAACATGTTAGCTTATTAAATATTAAAATACTTACAAAGTTTGTTTGCTACACATAAAGTAAATAACATATATCAACTCTTTCAAAATCATATATATATATATTATTTTCAACTGAAATTATTTGTAACACAAATAACTACAAATTATTTTATTATTATATTCACACATAGATTTATCATCTAAATAACATGGTAAATCATAAATCATAACCATACAATTGCATAGTTAAAAACACACACTATTTTCACGATACTATTTATTAGAAACATAATGGTAACTTTATCACCGAGTGGTATCCTTTTTTGATTTTTCATTTATGAGTACAAAATTTTACATTTTTAATTTTTTTAAGAATGATTTTATATTTTAAAATATTATATTCTTATATTTTAAGAATTTTTTGTTGGGATATTTTTAATCAAACTGTTTTTTTTTAAAGTAGCGAATATTACTTTCCATCAACTTGTGGATATTAAACATATACAATTTAAAGTTTGTGTACTATAATAAAAATAATAATTCATGTATTTTTGTATCTAAAAAATTCATATATTTTAGAAAGAATCAATAAATAATTGATGTATTTTAAGAATTTTTTCCAATCTAATAAAATGCGGAGCCTTTTTAATGCTATTTGATGCAATACTTGGTTTGTTTGTCGTGGCCTAAACGAGAATAAGTTGTGTTGGACTCATCTTGAAACATCTTAATTTTAAGCCACTATTTTTAATGAGACCCAAATAATCTTCCTTCTTATGCTCATAACCAAATTTCGATAGTGAATTGCATGGCCCAAAATTTGAGTGAAAGATATATTCCATCTATATTTTTTTCTTCGTATCGTTAAAGCCAACAAAATTTTTTTTGAACAGAACTGCTAGGAAATAAATGACAAAGATGAAGAAAATACTTAATGCAAAGAAAATCATATGGTAAACTTTTTGAAAGGTATTATTTCCTATAAACGAATCGCTAGTTTTAAGAAAATACAACAATATTAAATCTGAAATAAATTATAAACCCATTTCTTTAGATACATATAAAAAATAACTCATGTAAGCTTATTTAATTTAAGGTTCCAATTTAGAGAAAAAACAAAGTTTTTTTTAACAAAGATACTGATCTTATAGAAAATGTAACCCACAACTGCATGACCAAAATGTGAGTGAAAGATATAATCTATCTAAATTTTTTTCTTCCTATTGCTAAAGTTGACAAAATATTTGGACACAACCGATAAAAAATAAACGACAAAAGAAAATAAATAAAACACTTAATGCAAAGAAAACCGCTTAGTAAAAAATTTCATGTGTTGTTTTCTATATATGAATGAACCGTTAGTTTTAAGGAACCAGAACAATCTTCAAAGGACAACGTGTAAGTATTTTTTTAAAACTCTTTTTGTCGTTTATTTCCTAACGATTATATGCAATTATTTGTTGTTTATTTCTTAACGATTAGATTAATTATATCCTTCACTCATATTTTAACGAACCGTTAAGAAATAAACCGAAAAAAAAGATCTAGAAATACTTATGTTGTTATTTGCATTAAATATTGTTTTCTATGAACAAATCACTACTTTTAAAGAAACAATACCATTTTCAATGTGTACATCTGTAGGTAGATCTGAAATAAATCTAATCTCTAATTTAACGCCGGGAAAATAACTCATTTCGACATATTTAATTTAAGATTCCAATATAGAAAAAATAGTCTTCTTTACTTGTTTCTACTAAATTGTATAGATTATACTTAAGAACAAAAAACAAATTCAACCATTGGATTTAGCCATGATGAGATACTATAATCTAAATATGTATAGTACATAAGAAATGGCTATTAAATTACGGAAAAGTAGCTGTTTAAGCAAATTAATAATTGTGCAAAGGATGAGAAGCGTGAATAAAGAAAAAGAGTCCTGTTAAAAAACTAGGATCTATTTGGCATTTGGAATTTGTTACAGTTTTCATTACCATTTTGTGAAAAAACAAAAAGTTTCGATTTGAAATAAATTAGTGTTGTACAAAAATAACTAAGAGACCGCTTTGATTTGGTTAATTGATGGTTGTGAAAAAAATATTATCGGAACAATTTGCTGTCTTTGTTGTTTGTAACTCACACATGAACACCAGTGAATTTAAAACACGAGTTATAAAGATTTGTGGTTATTTAGATATCTTGCTTAATTTGTTATTGCTTTTGTGACTTCTTAATTGCCAACATGATTTAACTTAGCCGATTTTGGTTGTTGCTACTATTATAAGAAGACTACTGTGATCGAATTTGGATCATCTCTAGTAGTCTAGATACATATAAAGAGCGTTTTTTGGTTAGCTTTTTCTTTTTAGAAAAAATTCCATAACAATACATACACTATTTATCAATTTCCACTAAATACATAAAATTTTTAGATACCCAAAAAAGTACATAAATTATTATTTTTATTATAATATATAAACTTTTAAACTTGATCTATTTAATACCCACAAATTGACGAAAAGTAAAATCTGTTAAATTTTTTAAAAAATTAAATAAAAATAAAAGTATCCCAAATTTTTTTTCTTAAAATCCACAAAACCCAAATAAAATTCTAAAAAATTGTTAAAATCTAAAATAATTCTAAAAATAATAATAATAAACGTTTAAAAGTTATATGCATAAATAAATATCCAAAAAACAGATAAAATTTTTAATATTCTTAAAACTCTAAAAGTTAAAATATAAATGTTAGATTCATAAAATTTCAGTAAAAAGCCACTATTTCAGTAAAAAGCCACTATTTCAGTAAACCATCTAAAATTTTTTCTTCCTGTTGCTAAAACCAAAAAAAGATTTGACATAACTGCTAAGAAATAAACTATAAAAAGATTAAAAAATACTTAACGAAAAAACTGTATGGTGAAGGTTTTCACGTGTGTTCTTTTCAATATGTACGTCTGTGAGGTAAATCTGAAATAAATCCTAAACCCTAATAGCTTTAGATACATACGAAGGAATGACTCATTAAGCGTATTTAATTTAAGATTCAATAAATAGTTTTTTAATCAAATATATCTTATAGATAATGAAACCTAGTATTGCATGATCCGAAATGCAAAAGATATAATCCATCTAGATATGTTTTCCTACCATAAAATCGACACAAATTAAACATAACCGTTAGAAAATAAACGACAAAAAATCAAAAAAATATTTAATGCAAAAGAGACCACATGGTGAAGTTTTCACATGTTTTTTCTTATGAACAAATCACTAGTTTTAAGGAAACAAAAACATTTCTAATATATATCGATAAATGATTGGACATAACCGTTATAAAATAAACAAAAAAAAAAATCAACATTGTGAAGTTTTTCACGTGTTGGTTCCTATGAACAAATCGCTAATTTTAATGAAATAAAATCATTTCTAACGTGTATTGACAAAAGATTGGACATAACCGTTAAGAAGTAAACAACAAAAAAAGATCAACATGATGAAATTTTTCACGTGTTGTTTCCTATGAACGAATCCCTAGTTTTAAAATTTTTTATCTCCACCGTGTACCGACAAAAGATTAAACATAACCGTTAAAAAATAAACAAAAAAAAATTAATATAATAACTTTTTCATGTGTTGTTTCCTATGAGTGAATCATAGTTTTAAAGAAATAAAATAAATTCCAACGTCCGTAGGACTGGAGTAAATTTAAACTCTAATTTTTTATTAATAAAGAAATAACTCATTTTGACATATTGAATTTAAGGTTTCAATATAGAAAAGAAGAAAATACTCTTCTTTACTTTTTTCTTAACTAAACATTCTGATTTTATAGATTATATTTAGGAACCAAAAAAAAATTCAACCATGATGGGGGATACTATACTCTAATACTGTATAATACATAAAAATCGTCTACAATATACCGACTAAAACAAATAGTCTTTTAATTTAGGTTTCATAATTAGCTAATTTGTTTTTAATTTCTTTAATAAAAATATGAGAATATATTTTTATAAGAAAACAACAAAAATGGAAGTTTTCGAGGAAGAAAAATATCATTTACACGGAAAAAGTAGCAAACGGCTATTCTATTACGGAAAAAGTAACTGTTTAAGCAAATTGTGTAAAGGATGAGAAGTGTGAATAAAATAAAAAAGAATACTGTTTACCGTAAGAGTAGCTTTATAGCGGCAACGCGCCGCCTCATACGCCGAGCTCGTAAGAACGAACGAAGATTGAACACGTGTCTTTCTTTAAAGCGCGTGTTCTATACTCGCGATAAGTGAGAGTTTGCTGAGACAAAGAATTTGCCAATAAATAGACGGATCAAACTTGAATAAACAAAATAAATAAGAAAATAAATAAAAAACACCAAAGCTGAGAAAGTAAATGGGAAACGAAGACTGAGACTCTTCCTCTACTTCTTCTTCCTGCTTCACCGTCCTTTCTTAGGTTTCTGATTTCAGTCTCTTGATTTGATTTTAGATTTAGAGGTTAAAATTTTGGGTGGCTTTGCGAATTGATGAGCTAGGGTTTGTTTGTTTGTTTATCACTATCTTCTTTAGTTTCTTCTCTTCGATCCTTTTTACTTATCGCGTGAGAAGGAAGCGTCTTTAATGTGTTCCTTCGTGTATTGACTGTTTTATTGAGCTTAGATGCTTTAGGTAAACCCTAATTTCTTCTTCCACTGAACTTGATTCGTCGGATCTGTGTTTTTCTTTATTTCTGGGTTTTGGTTCAGAGTTATGATCTATAGCTTTAATTCTATTAGGAGTTCAAAGTTTTCAACTTTATTGTTTCACTAATGTCTTTGGTTTCTGCTAATTTCTTCAAGAAATTAAATTTTGAATCTAATATGGTAAAGAGTTATTAGCCTAGTGTTCCTTTTGACTAGCTCATCTGTCTCAATTTAGGGCTTGCATGGTGTAGATTAGATTATCAAGTTTGTGAGAGCTAAAGCTGTTGTTTTGTTTCAAGATTCTTGCTTTCTTGATGACAGCAAGAACATTTTACTGATGACTAATTCTGTGATTTTTTTGAGACTTTATTTGCAGTTTCGAGATGACAAAATGTTATATGTATCACTTTGCTTTAGGTGAGTGATAGCTTTTGTTGTTATCTTTAGTTTTAACGATTTTATTGTGTGCCTTTACAGTTTGGTTGTAGAATTGTAAGATATAAAGCCGAGATTTGGAAAGATGCTCGAGGGCGGAAAGTTCAACGGGCTTGCTGTTGGGAATCATCACAACAATGAAAACAATTACTATGCTCAAACTTTTACCACTCATGAGTTTTATCAAAAACTTAATGAAGGTTCAAACGTGTCTATGGACAGTATGCGGACGAGTAACGCTGGAGGATCTGTCTCTATGTCTGTGGATAACAGTAGTGTTGGTTCCAGTGATGCTCTTATTGACCACCCTGGTTTGAAGCCCATGCGCCATGCCTACTCACTCTCCGTTGGCCAAAGCGTGTTTCGCCCGGGAAGAGTTACCCATGCGTTGAATGATGATGCCTTAGCTCATGCTCTGATGGATAGCAGGTATCCAACTGAAGGGCTGGCGAACTATGAAGAGTGGACGATTGATCTGAGGAACCTCTACATGGGCCCTGCCTTTGCTCAAGGTGCTTTTGGTAAGTTATACAAAGGGGTTTACATGGGGGAGGATGTAGCGATCAAGATACTTGAGAGGCCAGAGAACAGCCCAGAAAAGGCACAGTTCATGGAACAACAGTTTCAGGCAGAGGTGTCTATGCTTGCGAATCTGAAGCACCCAAACATTGTGAGGTTCATTGGTGCATGTCGCAAGCCAATGGTGTGGTGTATAGTGACTGAGTACGCCAAAGGAGGTTCTGTGAGGCAGTTTTTGACTAAGAGACAAAACCGAGCCGTTCCTTTGAAGTTGGCTGTTAAACAGGCACTGCATGTTGCTAGGGGTATGGCTTATGTCCATGGACGTAACTTCATTCACAGAGATCTCAAGTCAGACAACCTTCTCATCTCAGCAGATAAGTCGATCAAGATTGCAGATTTTGGTGTTGCAAGAATCGAAATTCAAACTGAAGGAATGACACCAGAAACCGGAACTTACAGATGGATGGCTCCGTAAGTTTCCAATTGATTTGTTTAAAACTTTATCATCATTCTTGTCTTCTGCATGTTTAATATAAGATTATGTTTCTGTTGATGCAGAGAGATGATACAGCATAGAGCCTACAATCATAAGGTTGATGTGTACAGTTTTGGGATCGTTCTGTGGGAGCTAATCACAGGACAGTTACCATTCCAGAACATGACAGCTGTGCAGGCAGCGTTTGCAGTTGTAAACCGAGGAGTACGTCCAATAGTCCCAAGCGATTGTCTCCCGGTACTGAGTGATATCATGACTCGATGTTGGGATGGTAATCCAGAAGTCCGTCCATGTTTTGTGGAGGTTGTGAAGTTGCTTGAAGCTGCCGAAATAGAGATAATGACGACTGCTAGAAAAGCTCGTTTCAGATGTTGCTTGAGCCAGCCGATGACCATCGACTAAGTAAACCCCCGAGAAAAATAACAAAGAGAAAGAAGAAGATATAAGTAAGAAAAAAAAGCCTTAGACATAAGTTTGTGTGTCATTTATATGTCCGTGTGTGCATGTGTATCTATTAAAATCTATGTACTTTATTTTCTCAAGATAGGAGAAGTAACCACCACGACCACCATTTTATTAGAGTCACTGATGTTGTAGTTTTTTTTTTTTTTACTATTTTTGTGTTAATTAAGAAGAAATCGAATGTGGGAACTCTCTGTGTCCCTACAAGTGTTTGCTTATTAGCAATTCTTCGCTCTTCTCTTCACTTAACTTTCCTCTCTCTTTATTTTGTATTTTGATTTTTACCTTTACCCAAATTACCGCTACCGGAATTTTCAAACCCATTTTGTTACCTGAAATAGAGAGACCCTTTTGTCCCATGAAACATAAATGGAAAGGATTGAATGAACTAACATAAATCGATTGTGATATCAGTAACAACACTTTGGCTCGTTTCCTATACTATGCTACCATTTAAGCTGTACAAACGACGCAATTAAGGTGATGTTTTTAGGTGTACTACGAAACAGTTCGTTTGGTTTTGACTTCCAGTAAACTACCTGTGGTGCTGACATTACTCCAGAAGCTTCATGTGCCTCCAAACCTAGAACGTTGGAAAACAGATAAGTTGGGTCGGAAACAAGTAGTATGGTTAGATATGTTTGGAAACAAGGAGACGGAGAAGAATTAAAGTGGACCTTGATTGGCCTTGAATAGAAAAATGTGCCGCTCAGAGCTATTGCTTTGTTAACTGACTCCTTTGTAGCAAAAGTCACAAAAGCAGCTCTGGAGAAGGGACGATATTTATTTGCAATACGGATGATTTCTTGTTTAAAAGAAATGAGTCTATGTAAATCCTCTTGCAACAAAGCAAGAGGTTAAGAGGAAGAGAGGATTTTACCCCTTTGGATGACGAGTTACTGGATCAGTTACAACTGTAACGTTAGTGACAGCTCCACACTTGCTGAACAACATTGATATAGCTTCTTTCCTTGCTGCATAGTGTACCTGATAAGTTCCAGATACTTTTAGTGTTTTTAGTGAAAGATATAAAATTAGATTTTAGATGCATTCGAGAGAATTGGGTAATTTCTCAATCTAACAATCATGTGTACAAAAGGGTAGGGACTAGGGTAAAGATTCCAACACGTAGGATTAAGGAAATAGAAAATGTACAGAGAAAATATGAGAGGGAACCATGTAGGATTACGTTCATAACATGTACGGTTCTTGATTCTGAGAGATCTTGTTGATACTGCAATTCGCCTGATCAGTTGCAAAGATGAGAGGGAAGTAATTAAGCGGAAATGACTTAAGCCAAAACGCAGTTTCCATACCAGATTGTGGTGAGCGTTTGACTTCTTCAACTTTCTGCTTCTTCAATTGCTTTGATTGTTTAATTCGGAGTTCTAGTTGTTGCAGCTTTTCTTTCACGCTCTGTATGTCCTGATGAAAGAAAGAACATCATCATTTGAGATGTGAGGAATCTAGATTCACATGAATGACAGCAATAAAGCATAACTATCATGTAACATACTGAAAATATATCTGGCTTTGTGGACTGATAGGAGAGCAGGCTTGGCTTTTCAACATCCTGTTTAGCTTGCTTATACTGGAGACCATTGCTAAACTCTCCTGAATTGGGGTTGATCATGCCATAACGCCTCTTTCTGCTAAGGTTATTGGCAGTATGAGGTTCAGAGGATGTAATAGTTCCAATCATGGGGTTCCTAGCTTTATGGGATTGGAAAACTCTGTGTCTGTAACCAACTGGAGAAACTTCCCTTTGAAATGTCTTGCTATATTGTTCACTATACGCTGCAGGAAATGCTGATCCATGCTGCTGAAACACTTTGTTTTCATGAGCGTGAATACGAAACTTAGGTAATGGAGGGTATTCTATGTCAAGAACAATAGAGTTTGGTCGCTCCAAACGATCCCAAACACTAATGCGAGGCCTCATTTCTTGGTGCGGAGCTGCATCACAGGATATTGCAGACACAGCTCGTCCTGAGATGTTGTTTTTATGAATTCGAAAATGTCATACGTCATATTGGCAGAAGATCATAACTTCTCGAGAAGGACGATAGTACCTGAAGAGACAGATTGAGAACCCATATCCCTTTCTGGCCAGTATAAGCGTTTCTGTAAGGTTCCTCTCCTTTCATCCATAGACTGGTTCGGACATGTGCAAGGGTCAAGTTAGAGATGGAAATTGCATAAAAAATTGAAAAACAACCTCAGAACAAGAAATTAACCTTCCAACCTTTTCATATTTATCAGGATTCCAACCACATGGTTGCTTAATGGCTGAAACGATGGCAGAGCGCAGTATTTTTCTAGAGTAACCAGACGAGTTCCAATCTTCTTTCTCTTTTGGTTGTGCCGTTCTACAAGGGCCATCAATGAGCTCTTGTCGTAACATTTTCATTTTTTCAACTTTTGGTGATACAGGAGCCTTAACGTCTTCTATGGGAGCAGTAACTGATATCAACATTTCCTGCAAAGCCATTCACATTAAGATGGGGACCAAGAAACTGGTGCAGCAAAGAAATAGATGTCATAGTCTTACACTCATCGAACTAGTAGCATTGGTAGCTTTTTGATCATAACCATCATGCCTTCTGGAGCTTAAACTTTGTTCGATATCTTGAGGACCAGAGTCAATAGCAGTCTTAGGTTCAGAAGCAGAATTTTCTTGTTTACCTTGAGAGAAGTACTCGATAAGAAGCTCCCATAAGCTGAAAAGAAAACACACATATTAAAATCATATGTTACTCACTGTATACCTTATCAGCAACCTAATGTATCAAGATAACAAAAAGGAGATGGATGCAAATAGCAAACCAGGCAACAAATTCCCAAGATTGCTCCCCAAGAAATGCCTCCAAATTTTCTCGAACCTGTCTCTGACTCTTTCCATTACAAACAAGCATCGTAATGTACTCCTGAAACAAACTGATTCATTAATAAACACGAAAATCACACAAAATCAAACATCGATCTACAATATCTGCTCCCATGGATCAGATGTACAGTAATGCAACAAGATGAAACCAGTCCAAACAAAGTGATTATACATACATAGGCCTATACAGATCTTGTAACTCATCCTGAATATATTTTACAAAAATCCTTATGCAACATAACCTTATACAAGAGCATAATTTCGTAACAAGGTTACAAATCAGCTGATATACTATCATCGATAACAGTTTCCATCGAGCAATCAAAACCTATGCACCAGTGCCAAATCCATTGAGTGAAATTCACATAAATGAGAGAGACGACGAAAAAAACTGTAAATTACTTCTCCGAGTACAAGAGCACAAGTAAAACAAGGAATTCGAAACAAAAACCTAGGAATCGTCTCTAGAACAAGAGGAAGATGACTAACAGGAAGGACTCCGTCGGAGTAATCGTCGAAGAAGCGAGGAAGTATATCGGAGATAATGGTTTTGAGTCGAGAAGCGGACTCCGATTCTCTCGACATCGGGAATGTGAATGAGTCTACTGCTTCAGCCATGTTCGTATCACTTGAATTCAACCTTTCGCAGCCTGCGATTCTCAGTTTATCACTCGTCGCCGGTGAATTGGTGGCTTGGTACGGCGGATTCGTCGGGATTAAGCGAGTGTAGCTTCTGAGAAAATGAAAATTGAAAAGAAAGAACACGCAGTACTAGTCTGTTACAAAAAAAGGCCCATCTTCTCCGCTGGTCAATTTCCCGCGCACATTAATTGTTTTTTTTTTTTTTCATCAAATTGCTTTATTGATTAGCCATCACATAATCATTGTTTACCGACGCAGTTAAGAAACTCGGACAAAAGTTATACAAAATCCATTGTTGTGATGAAGAAATACATGTTTTCGCTAAAAGATCAGCACAAGTATTTTGTGATCTTGGATGATAGGTGAAAATAATCCTATCAAAATGTTGTTTCCACAGCTCGATCTCCTGAAGATAGTGTTGAAGACGTATATTTGTGGAGTTGGCATTCACCAAATAGATAAAGTTTTTATTATCTCCATCAAATTCTGCTTGTCGATATCCTAAGCCCCAAGCCGATTGTAAAGCCCATAAGAGTGACGTAGCTTATGCTTCTTCAATAGTATGTCGACCTTGAAATTGTCCCATTCCACAAGTCAGGAAAATTCCGTTACTATTTCGTATGATCCAGCCTAATCCCGAAGATTGGTTACCGAAATGATGGGAAGCATCATAGTTACATTTCACCAACCCAGGTGAAGGTTTGTTCCATGATGAAACACCCCGGTAACTAGAAGTAATTGGCGACAATGATCGCCCTTGACTATTCTCACGGCTATGGAGCCATTCTTTTGTATCATCATTAGTTTTTTCCAGAATCTCCATAAAACCACTCGCTCTTTACTGAAACACTAGTTCATTTCTGCTTTTCCAAAGCCTCCATAGTAACCAGAAGGGAAGAAGGCTTGTTCGCAGTTCTAAATCGGAAGTTTTATATCTGCTAAGCAGAAATCATATTTTTTCCTCTAATGATATCTCATGATCACAAAGAAGAGGAGAAAAAACCCCCGACCCACGCCAAGCGGCTTCTGAATGAACACAGGTAAATAACACATGGTCCGCCGTTTCCTTGCCAACTATGCACTGAAAGCATTGCTCATTTGCATTTATGTTGCGCCGTCGTAAATTATCTCCAGTGGCTATCGCTCCAGAGAGTACCTTCCAAATAAAATGTTGTAGTTTTAGTGCAATATCTAAGCCCCATATACCTTTAGCAATATCTGGATTTGTCGCCAATGGAGCTTGAGATACACCATCGTTCAAAGAGTTTGCCGCAACAGACCAATAACCCGATTTTACCGTGTAGTTCCCGTCTTTAGTATGGCTCCATAACAGCGAATCTTGTGTCGAGTGATCAGGTAAGAAAATCTTCGATATTATATGGTGATCCGAAGGATCAATGAACTGGAATAATTTAGTCTCATCCCAATGTCTATGGGATGCATTGATAAGTACCTCCACTTTTGTTTCTGGATCCACCATCGGACATAACACTGGTGCCCGTGGGGGACTAGTTGGGAGCCAAAGGTCAGTGCCTATGTTCGTATTTTTCCCATTCCCGATTACAACTTGTGAACCTCCTTTGAGTAACTCCATCCCAAAACGTAATGAATTCCATCCGTAAGAAAGTTGTGATCCTCTATTTGCAGTTAATAAAGAGCCTTCCCGAAAATATCGACCTTTTAAAATCCTAAAAACTAAACTTTCTGGACGTCGAAGTATTTTCCAAGCTTGGTTCGCAAGTAATGCCTGGTTAAACATATGAAGATCTCGAAAACCCAAACCTCCCGTACTTTTTGATGATTTCAACTTATTCCATGAAACCCATGATACTTTCCTTTTGTCCAAAGTACTACCCCACCAAAATCTCGCAATCATTTTATTTATTTCTAAACAAAGCTCTATGGGGAGTTGAAAAATATTCATAGAATATACCGGCATTGCAAAGGCTACAGCTTTGATAAGAACTTCCTTCCCGGCTGTTGAGAGAAAACGAGCTTGCCATCCATTAAGCTTATGTGTGACCTTATCCTTGATATATTGAAACATCTCCTTTTTTTTCCGACCAAATTGTTCTGGTAGACCTAAATACTTGCCTCCTCCACCGATATTTGGAATATTCAATCTCTGCATGATAGAAATTATGGAGTGTTGATAAACACGATTACCAAAAGTGATCGATGATTTCTCCAGATTAATACTTTGCCCCGATGTTTTTTCATATAAGTTGAAAATATGTAGAAGATGTTTACTATCATTCTGGTTAGCCTTGAGGAAAAAGAGTGAGTCATCCGCAAACAATAAATGCGATATAGTTGGTCCACCATTGCTAATACTGATCCCATGTAGACGTTTCTCTCGCTGCGCCGAGGTGATAAGGGAACTCAGAACATCCGAACAAAGAATAAACAAATAGAGAGATAGGGGATCTCTTCGACGAAGTCCTCGGGTTGGAAAAAAATTCTCATACGGACAACCGTTTATAAGAACAAAGAAAGATACAGTCTCTACACACCGCATAATCCATTCAATCCATTTCCCAGCAAATCTTTTTTTTTGTAAAACACCTTTGAGGAAGTTCCACTCCACACGATCATATGCTTTACTAATGTCCGTTGTAACCGCCATATATGAGTTGGAAATCCGCTTGCGAACTCGTAAAGAGTGAAGAACCTCATGGGCAATAAGCACATTGTCTGTGATATATCTCCCTAGAATGAAAGCCGCTTGATTTTTTGACACTGTAAAGGTTAAAACCTTCTTCAATCGTTGAACCAAAATTTTCGAGATGATCTTATATAAAACATTGCATAACCCTATTGGACGAAAATCTTTCATAGTCTTTGGTACTCCAATCTTTGGAATTAAACATAAGTTGGTATGATTCCATTGTTGGAGAAAAATACCATGTTCGAAAAACCGCCGAACTTCGGAGATTATTGCCAGTCCTACAACACTCCAATGTTGTTGGAAAAGGAAGCATTGAAACCGTCCGGCCTTGGAGCACGAGTTGGTCCTATAGAAAACAGAGCGACACGTATTTCCTCTTCTGATACATCTTTAATCAACTCGCGATTCATCTCGTCAGTGACCACTTTGTCAGTACTTCGCAATACCTCCGTCAAATCATGATTCGATGAACTTGTGAACATGTCACTAAAGAACCAAGAAGCTTCCTTTGCAATCTCATGATTCCCAACAAACTCCTCACCCGCAAGTCCTTTAATCCTCGTAATATGATTACGTACTCTCCTATTCTTAGTAGAAGCATGAAAGAACTTGGTATTATGATCACCTTCATTCAGCCAGAGATTCCTACTTTTCACTTTCCAGTACATCTCCTCTGCTCTATAGGCGAGCAATAGTTCATAACGCATACTCCGAATGCGTTCAGTAGTAGTTTGTCCATCCGACTGAGTCTTGTCAATTTCCCTTAGTAACTCTTGAATCCGGCGACTCGAGTTAATATTGTGATCCTTTTTCCACAATGCGATCTCTCTTCGACATGATGTGATCTGATCAAGTACACCAACACATGCATCATTCGAATGGCAATTCCAGCCACGTTTAACAATGTTAACAAAATCCGGAAGTTTTCCATGTCTAGAATCATACTGGAACATCTTTCTTCCTTTCTCCATTATTTTCCGAAACATGATAATACTTGGCCGGTGATCGGATTCTATCATTTCCAAGTAATGAACCTGAGAAGCCGGGAATTGAGCTTTCCATTCACTGTTTACCAAAGCCCTATCTAACCAAGATTCAACGGAATAAGACCTTCGTTTCCCAAGCCAAGTCATGTTGTTTCTGGTGTAAGGGAGATCACTAACTTGACAAGTCCGAACCATGTTCCTAAAATCAACTAAACTCCATGGTTCTCTCGGTTTTCCACCTTTCTTTTCACAAGCATTCAACACTTCATTAAAATCACCGCACATCAACCATGGACCATGATGAGTTAAGGCTATTCTCTCAAGTTTTCCCATAAGATATGACGGAATTTACGAATTGGGTGGCCATAAACACACGAGAAGTAATAAGTAGCATCTTTACTGATAACTTGACAATCGATTAAACGATCGCTTACATCATAAAAGGAAATAGATACATGTGTTTTCCAAAGCAAAGCAAGACCACCACCAATGCCTAAAGGTGAAACACACATAACATTATCAAACCCCAACTGAGCCACCACATCTCTAACCATGTCATCGGAGTTCTTCGTTTCGATCAATAAGAGTAAGTCTGGAGAAAAATTGCGCAAAATTCCCTTTAGACGTCGAACTGCCAGGTTACCCCTTAACCCTCGGCAGTTCCAAAATGCTATATTCATCCCGACTCCGGTGGCTTTTGGCCCACCAAACCCTCATCAATGTTGTGGAAGTTCATAACTCCCATAGCACTCGGTGCACCCGAACAGCTTGCCCCATCTGATGCTTTGAAAAACCAATTACGGACTTCCTTGCATTCCGCAACCCGAGGTCTCATATTAATCAAACGTGATTGACAATCATTAGTAGCCACAGAATGTCGCATATCGAAATAGGCAACGGGGCACAAATTATTCAACAGAGAAGTAGAATCCTCAGCTTTCCGTTTCTTGGAAAATTGGTTCGCTTCACCTTGTTCATCTTTTTTATCGGCATCTTCAAATGGCTCAGGACCGCCATTTTCATTGTTCTGTTCCTTGTTTTCGAATCCGGAATCATCGCCACCATCTTCATCATTGTCGTCTGGTGCTTCATCTTCTCCTTGCTCCTTAGTCGGACAGAGAGTGACATCGTGTGTCATGCGTCCACAGATGGAACAGAAGTTCCGTAATTTCTCATAACAGAACTTCATCACTATAGTTTCGTTACCAAATTCAAAAAGACGCTTGAAAACAGAGGATTGTCGATGTGCCACCAAAGTCGGACTCGAATATAATCCTCCAAAACAGCTCCATCACCATGAAAGTCAGTCCCCATATAATCGCCTAAGCGTTGTCCAATGGACATCACCATTCGGTGTGTGAGAAATTTGAGGGGGATGCCGCAGATTTGAACCCAAAGAGGAATCTGTTTAAGTTCATCCTCTGTTTGTAATGGTGTCCAACGATGGAGTGTGATCATCCATTCGTTAAAGGACCAAGGTCCACGTCACAAAATAGAAAGCATTTCTTCTTCAGTCGGGAAAATAAACTGGATCTTCCGATTGGCAAGGATCCGACCCGTAACATCATCTCCAGCCCCCCCCCCCCCCCAAAGTCTAGGAAGCGCACCAAGCATTGCACGTAAGTTCTGTTTGCGAGAATTTACCGGAGTTGCTATAAGACTAAACTGATTCACTTGAACCGCCTCTTCGCAGATATCAAAAGGAAGTTTTATCACTTCATTCTCAAGTCCAAGAGAAATCTCTTGTAATTGCCTCCTCATCGAATTAGACATGATTAGAATAAAGAGGGGAAACTGTTCTTCCCTTTGATTGATATAACCAGAACAGAGAACATCATCGGGTATAAATAGATTCCGTGAAGAGAACACAACATAACCACTTCCATGAAATCCGGTAACCGCCGATGAGAAAACCGCCGTGAGAAACGACACCAACCCACCCAGACACAGGTGACACCTCTTGAAACTCAATCGCCAAACTGATCGCCCTTTTTCGTCTCTCTCTCTCATGTTTTTTTCACATTAATTGTTTTTTAGTAGTGTTTTAATTAGGTTTAATTCAAATATTAGTATTATATTAAGTTTTAACATTTTGACTAATAAAAAGGATTTTATAGTAATCCAAAATTTTCTAAGAGGCCAAAGAAATTTACAGAGTTATTTTCTGGACATATACTAGATGGATTAACTTGGTAGATAGCCAACTACTTACTCAAAATTGGCCCAAAACTGTAAATTAGAGGTGAATTTTTTTGCCGGTGATTTTAACAACTAGTTGGAATAATATAAATCAATTTACGTAAGATTTATTTAATATTAAACAAATTTATTGGAGTTTGAATAATATAAAAATCTAAATTTAAAAAATAAAATAAAATTTTAGTGAAATAATAAGATTTAACATATATTTAAAATAGAAAGTAAATATATTCAATTTATTATTTATTATTTTTTTGTTGGTTTTTTTGATTAAAGAAAAAAATCACAAAAAATATACGTGTTAAAATCTAATCGATTAACCGACAAATATCAATGTTTATATAGATTATATATATAAACAAAAAATAACATAATTACAATTTTGTCATCATTTTATTTTTGCAAATCAATGACCAATATATGGTAATGTAGTGTTTTATTTCATTTGATTACATAACTTGGTAGTTGGCCTAAAAAGAAAAAAGATAATTAACAAGATAAGAAACTCAATTTAAAGGGCAACAAAATCCTAAAGAACCCAAAGATGCCACATTCATGAACACGGGAAATTCTAAAGCGCATCCATATTCTCTGTTACATCAAAACATATTCTCAAATTCTTCTCTTTTCAATCTCAAAAATCCGTTTTACAGATTCTTCATCTCGGTGAGTCTTTCTACTCTACTCTCCTTACTCACCAAAGCCGTTTGCAAAAATCTGATATTTATGCGATTGGCTAGAGCTAAAACAGAAAAATGGTGCTTAGCATGAAACATATGTCGTTGATCGTGTCTGCTTTAGGCCTCTTGTCGTTTCTTTTTGGAGCGATCGCAAAGAACAAAAAGGTAACAGTAGTCTTAAAGTCTGATGCACTATATGTACCGAAAGGCTTTTTGATGAATGTAATTTTACATCATTCGAAAAAAACAATAGCCCTAAAGTCATGCTCCGAGTGTCTTCATTATTCGTTTGTTGCTGTTTCTCTATTGAGTATTTCATGGTTGCTGATGAGAAACTTAAACGAATGATTAATCTTTATGAACTATATGAAACAGTAGCATTATGCACGAGTTGCAAATTCTAAGGCGGACCATTTGGCATGTGTCGCTAGATCTTATGTTAGGCTTCTTTATTTTATTGGTTGTGCTATTTCAACATGTGTTGCTACACCACCTTAAACTTGAGTAACCTTTGTGCACGTATCAGCTTCATTATTATTAATTCATTATCTTTGATAGAAAAACTGATTATCTGATTAATAATTTTGATGGCTTTCTTGTTACGACATGTCATCAAGCTTGTGTGACTTATAATACATTTTCTCTTCTTGGATCTTCTTGTTTGTTAACATAGCCTGTGAATGGAACACCGATAAATGGAAAAGGAGTTATCATTTGCAATTATCCATCAGATCCAAGTGTTGTTTTGGGTTACCTATCAGTCGCATTTCTCTTGTTATGTACTGCAGCAGGATACAACTCATTGTTCTTCTCTTACAAGGGAAAGCGCGTTCCCAAATCTTTCTTGTTCAAACGCACAAGCTTCTCTGTTTTCTTTAACATTGCCTTGTAATTACAATGATTCATCTTGTTTTAGCTTCACTTAGAAATTATATGAATCAAAATCCGTTCTTGAATTGTCGAAGAATTTAAATCAGTATAACATCTGGACTTGCATTGTCGTTGCTTCTATAGCCAACTATCACTGAGCATATCTATTTGACCCATAACGTTCATCATAATCATGAAACTGATTGTCCCACGGCTAAGACCGGTTTGCTCGGTGGTGGGGCCTTTTTGTCATTAGACTCTTGCCTTTTCTGATTAATTTTTTTTGTGTGGTAACATTTCTCTATCTCTCTAACACGAAACCAAATCTAATGCTGTCAATTGATTTGTGTGATTAGGATTTGCTGGCTATTATGAAGCTGTCCTTCATAAAGATGTGCGTCTTAGCATTGAGCCTACAACAGCAACACCTGACATGTTTGGCTGGTAATATCATTAGAGTTGGGTGGTGGTATTATTACGATATCTTTATCGGTCTTTAGGAGTCTTTTAGAACACAAGAAGACAAATATATATATATATATGTAAGTAGTGTCTTGTTCGTACAATGTATAACTTTAATGGGTATATAATACGATATCTTTGATTGTTGAAAACATGTTGTTCTGTATAAGAAATAAAAATTATTTCTTCGGGCATTGTGGGAAGAGAATGCGCGTGAAATAATGAATGATACATTTATTAATTTAGGAAGGAAATAGATGGATGCAACTAATCACGTATTGAATAATGAAACGCGTCAGAAAATAGAAAGCGGTAGTACTTGTGACTCTTGAGACTACAAAAATTGGCTATTGGACTCGACCCATTAATTAATAAGTAACGAACCAGACTAGTTCCTCACCAATTGACATAACTTATGCCGTTTACGTCATCTAAGTAATAAATCTCTCTCTTTTTTTTTTCTTTTTTCTTTTATCATTATTCCGGTCCTTTTATAAATTTTGTTTTTATTTATAACTATTTTTATAATAAATTATATTTTTTTATAATACTTTATCAACATAACCACTTTATGACTATGGTAAATATTTATAAATATATATTATTTTAAATAATTTATTACAGTGAATGGAATGTCGATTCTATAATAATATATTATTTTTAGTGTTTGTTTAATACATCACTAATTATTTAATTTTAATATAAGCGGTTTTCGCCTCACTATTATTTTACTGTTTTTATGTCATGTTTTATAACACATTATCAACACGATCACTTTATGATTATGTTAAATACTTATAAATATATATTATTCTGAATAATTTATTACAGTGGGTGCTATGTCGCCTCTATAATAATATATTATTTTTAGTGATTGTTTAATACACCATTATTTATTTAATTTTACTGTATGTGGTTTTCGTCTTAATATTATTGTACTGTTTTTATGTCATGTTGTTTAATTCACCATACTTATATATTTATTGGACGACTAAGCTACCGCATATTTTATTTATTTCTTCGATTTGGATGATTCTGTCATCATAATATCATTGTTCAATATTTGTTTATATTATAGTCAAGGAGGTTGAGCCACCTACATATAAATATTTTATCTGAAATTGGTAAATTTAACTGATTGATTATTAAATATCCAGATTAATTTTATGATTAAATTCTTTTTCACCAAGAGTTACAGAGAAAAAAATTCAAAATTTTTCACTTTTTCAAACAGTTATGAACTGTATTTTCAATCTATAAATACATTTATTTCATCCAAACATTTCACTCTCTTCAAATCTTTCTTAAAAAAAATCGGTTTAGTTTTCATTTAGACGAATGATTCGATTGCTTTTAATTCGTAGTTTATTTGTAATTTTTGTTTGTATATATGGTCTCTTCATTGGAGAATTTACTCACGAAAAATTCACCATAAACATCAGTTTACTCTTTTATGCAATTATGTTTTTTTGTAATTCCCTTGTATTATTAATATAAATGACTCATTTTAAATAAGTAATGTCATCCTATTAATAAAAATTTTATGGCTTTGTTTTCAGAAATCAAATGGAAAATATTGAGAAGCTTAAATTCCCAGCTCTCAAAATAAGTGGAGCAAACTATATTGCATGGACCACATACATTGAACTTCATCTAGAGATGCAAGATATATCCGACACAATAAAGGTGAAAAATAAACTGCATGTCAAGGATAAGACAAAGGCGATAATTTTACTAAAGAAACATCTTGATGAAATATGGCGCATGACTATGCACACATAAAAGACCCATAAGAGTTGTGGGTAGCTATGAAGAAAAAGTTTGACAACCAAAGGAAAGTAACGCTCCCTCACGCTTTAGAAGAGTGGAGAAACTTGAGGTTTCAGAGTTTTAAGAAAGTGAATGAGTATAATTCCGCTATTTTGAGAATAGTGTCATAACTCAAATATTACGACAAGCCAGTCACTAAAGCAGAAACACTCGAAAAGACGTACCAGACTTTTTCATAAAGAAAATCACCTCCTGCAAAAACTCTATATGAGCCGCGAATACAAAAAAGTCTGGTGAGTTGATGGTGAAACTCATATTGGCGGAGAAGAATAGTAAACTTCTCATTCAAAACCATAACTCTCGTCCCACGGAAACCAAAACATTCCCAAAAGTGAATACATCAGACGCAAAAAATCTTGAAAGAGAGAGTCAAACCTATCAGTGTCATGGTTGTGGCTATAGATTTAATTGTGGATGTGATAAAACTTACAACCCACGAGGGATTAGGTCGTTCAAATTTTTTCGTTCTGAACAAAATTCCAAAGGGAAAAAACACTAAGAAAATTCCACCCAGAAGCGTGAGAATGTGTGTTACAGATGCGGATTCAAAGGACATTGGGCCCGTACCTGTCGAACCCCTCCACAGCTTTGTAAGTTATACATCGAATCCACCAAAGGAAAAGGAAAAGAAGTGAACCTCACAGAAAAGTTTGAGGATATACCGTACCTCAATTCTCCCAATTTCGACAAACATTATTGTCAATACAATATCAGGTCCTACAGATGTGATTGAATGAACTGGTAAAACCAACTTTATGTTGCCTAATGGGAAAAATTTTACATAACCGATGCTTTGTACTCTCTGAATTCTAAAATAAATTTGTTAAGTTTCAAAGACATATACATTCAAGGATATAACACTCAATCCACAAATGAGAATAGAAAGAAGTATAAATACATAACTTTTGACGAATGGGAAAAATGCTTATATTTTTGTTAAACTTCCTTTAAGATTGCATCATACTCATATAAGTGCAATCGAATCACATCTAGTGACTAAAAGAAATCCAAAAGATTTTAGATTGTGACATGATCGCCTTAGCCACTCAGACACTACGATGATGAAAAAATCATTGAGAACTCAAACGGTCATTCACTGAAAATACATAAGATATATCAGATGAATAAAATGATATGTACATCATGTTCTCTTGGAAATTTGATCATAGGACCATCACCAACCAAAATTGATAAAGAATCACTAAAGTTACTTGAACGAATTCAAGGAGATATATGTGGACCAATAAACCGACCATGTGGACCATTCCACTATTTCATGGTATTAGTTAACGCACCTAGCAGATGGTCGCATGTTTGTCTATTATCATCTCAAAATATGACATTTACGAGATTTCTAACTCAAATGATCAAACTAAAGGCTCAGTTATATGATTATCTCATTAAGAGAGTTAGACAAACGCTGATGAATTTCACATCAAAAGCCTTCAATGATTATTGTATGATAACATGAATCAAAGTTGAACATTTTGCAGCTCATGTTCATACACAAAATAGTTTGGCTAAATCAGTAATTAAATGATTGCAATCGATTGCAAGACCATTGATCATGACATTAAAACTTCCAACCTCTATATGGAGACATGTCATTTTGCATGAAGAAACACTTATTCGGATAAGACCAATTGTGTATCATAAGTATTTTCCATTACAATTAGCGTTTGGTCGGGAACCAAATATTTCTCATCTAAGAGTTTTTAGATGTACGGTATATGTGCATGTAGCACCACCACAACACATAAAGATGAGACCACAAAAGTTAGGAATATATGTTGGTTGTGATTCTCCATCAATCATACGATACCTAGAACCACAGACTGGTGAAGTCTTTACGGCACAATTTGCTGATTGTCATTTCAATGAGAAAGTATTTCTGGTTTTAAGAGAGAAAAATAAATAGGTAAGAAAAGATATAGAATGCCGTGTACGATCTCTGTTACATATTAATCCTCCTACAAAATAGTCGGAACTAGAAGTTCGATCATGTGACAATGCCACCGATCTCTTCACAAAGTCACTACCTACACAACATTCATGAAACATGTATATAACATTTTTATATACAAGCTTCCCCTCGAATGGTCATGTGTCATCTTGTAAACATTCATCAACATGATTTACAAGATGACACATGACCATTCGAGGGGAAGCTTGCGTAGTTGTACTCTTTTTACCTTGCTATAAGTTTTTTCACTGAGTTTTCATGTATAGGTTTTCAATGAACCAACAAAAACGTTAAATAAGAGAAAATAATGACACTGAACTCCACGGAAAAAATGATAGAATAATTAAAAACACCATAAAAAAGAAAACATGCATCATATGTATTTTTGGTGAAGCTCATTGTCACCATACATGCATAATAACTTATGTTTTTTATCTTTATATAAACAATGTTTTGATCGCTGTAAATCATTTCGAATATAATTTCACAAACTCAATAATAAGTAATAAAAATCTCTCTCTATTTTTTTTTCATCAATATTCAAAATTTTTTTCGCGGACGTAAAATTTCGTTTTTATTTATATCTATTTTTTATAATAAATTATAATTCTTTTATGACAATATGTCTTTATTGTTAATTAAACAATACTGAAGTCTAAGTTAGATTCTTTATGTATTTTCCACACATCTTTAATTTAATACAACTGTACATAATTTCTTAAAAATCAAGAGAAATAGTGACATACAGTCCCAAATCAATTATCCCCCAAACCTTTTGAATAAATTAATTAAAGGTTTTTCTTGTTTTGGCAATTCCCTCGAAGGAGAAGAAAACTTTGGCAGAGAACGAAGCATTGGACTTTTGGCTTCCCTCTTCACGATATTCCAAGCTTCCTTCTCCAACAAAATCCCAGATCAGGAGAATAACTCGGCAAGTGGGAGATTCTTGGGGGAACAATTCTAAGTTTATAATCAAAAAGGAGTTTGATTTTTTCAAGTCTTAGTGTAAAGTTTGGATTGAAAAATGGCGGTGGGGGAGAAAGAGAATGAAGCAACGGTGGTTGAGAGCGGCGGCGAGCAGAAAGATTCCGCCTTTGTAGCCTCTGCTGCTTCCGGCGAGAAGAAGCGTATGGGTTTGCTATCGCGTATTTGGAATGGGATATTTAGGGTTAGAGGTGATGATTTCGAGAAGAGACTTAAATATATCTCAAAGGAAGAAACGACTGTTCGGAATAAAATGAAGCGTAGATCGATTACAAGGAGGAGGTTTATTAGAAATCTCATTGCTTTCTCTGTCTTCTTTGAGGTCAGTCTCTATTCTCTTCTTCTTCTTCATCCTGTGAATTGAAATTTTGTTCCTTTTGTTGCTTAAATGTTTCTCTTTTCTGTGCCTACAGATAATTGCAGTTGGTTATGCGATTATGACAACTAGAAATGAGGATTTGGATTGGAAATTGAGGAGTTTTAGGATCTTGCCTATGTTTCTTTTACCTGCTCTTGCTTCTCTTGTGTATACTTCACTTGTTGGCTTCTGGAGGATGTGTAAGTCTTGTGGTTTCTCTGCTCATTGTCATGTGAAATGTTGGCATTTTTGTCTTAGGCTTGGTGTCTTTTGTGTGTATAATGTTTTGGTTTAGGTGACCGTAGAGATCAAAATACCTTGGAAAAGCTTCAGGCAGAATTACTGGGAAAGATCAATGAGTTAAAAGAGAGGACCAATTATTACACCACACAGCAACTTATTCAGGTAACATACAATTCTGTTTAAGAGAATTTTTGTGTGGGAGCAAGGCTAGTTCAAACAAACTGCATCTTGGAGTCTATCTCGGGTTTCTGGAATTGGTGACTGTTTACATTGTCATGTTTTGATGTGTGCTGGTATGTTAGAGCGTATATCTATCTGATAGAGTTACAGATCACTTAATGATGACAATATGTCATCACTTCTAACTTTATTGTGGCATTGGATCATATTCTATTTCTATTCTATATTGCAAGTTATCCTTACACTTTGTTGTGATAGGAGATGTTAGGACTCTGCTGCTGGTAGAAAAGGATTTACTTGTTAAGGGTCCTCTTTTCTATTTTTAGCCTCTCTCTTAATAAAGATCAACCCTTCTATTGCTATTTTCGCTAAGTTTTCAAGTTGCGCTAACTCTGTATCTGTCAACTTAGCGTCTCGATGTGTTAGGCAAAGATCCTTTTGGATAAGGGTTGGTTATGAATCTAAACTTAAATGTTACAGTTGAAATTCAAGTGTGATATGTGTCCCAAGTTAAGTTAATTGTAAATGATATGAATAACTGACATGAAGACCTGCACTTCTGAGTTCTTGAATTAATTGTTATACTCATAGCGTAGAATTAATTCTTATACTCGTAGCGTAGATTTGAACTTAAAAGAGAAATGAAACGTGGATATATCTCAATGGATGTTTATTACTGTGGGTGGTTTTTTCACTAGTGCAACTGGAACTTGTTTTAACATAAGCTATTTGTGTATCAGAGGTATGACCCTGATCCAGCTGCAAAGGCGGCTGCTGCAACTGTTCTGGCATCCAAGTTGGGTGCTGAGTCAGGCTTGAGGGTATTTGTAGGAGATGAATCCCAACTTGACCCCACCGCAGGCAAGAGCAATGACACGGAAGTCAAACACCCACAAGGGCTCAGGAACCGAAAACATCCAAATACAAGATGCAACAGTGCTGGGACAACTCCAACCCATCATTCTGATAATGAGTCTAACCATTCTGGAACAAGCGAAAGAATGACTGGAACAGAGCAAAATCAACAAATGGTGTTTGAGCATTTTGATCCTCAGAGTTATGCTGCCCATGATGGTAGCTGGATCTCACGCATTGCGGCTCTCCTTGTGGACGAAGATCCAACTCAGTCGTATGCACTCATCTGTGGAAACTGCCGAATGCATAACGGTGAGTGAAATATTATCTTTTCCTTCTGTCTTCTAATGCACCACACTCCCAGATGTTTTCTACACAGAAGATGCAAGCAATTTCGTTAATAACTTTTGTACAATGTCTCTCTCTTCACGCAGGACTTGCCATGAACGAGGACTTTCCGTACATTACTTACTACTGTCCTCATTGCCACGTTCTGAACAAGCCGAAAAATGCAGAAGAATATTCACTTATTGCTCCTGCTGATACACTACATACAGTTTCTCCGAAGCCAATGGAAAGGACTAGTGAACACGGTAGCAGTCCAATCCCTTTGTTAACCACTCCAGAAATTGTGGAAGACCCGGAAACAGATGAGAGTGGGGCAGCAAACTGACTCGAGAAAGTTCCTGTGAAGTTAAAAAAGAAAGAGAAATGGAGAATGTGTGAGATGGTCATGTAAAAAGAGAGGTTGATATGCTAAAATCTGTATCTGCTTGCAATTTTGATTGTGGAATGGAGCCTGAACACATCAAGACAATCGAATAGGTTTTGTTGTTTAACTTTTATGTCTTTTCTTTTTCCTTTTTAGACAAAAAGGTAAAGAATTTTTGTTTTTGAAGTTTTAAACAAAAGGTAAAGACTTGGAGACCTTTGATTTTTTTGTTCACCGGGGTAAAGACTTGGAGACCGGAGAGCTTATGTTCACCGCAGTTACACCGGAGAAAAGCATGGATGATCATCAGCTCACCACAAAATCTGGCAACAATGTCGCTGCAATGTTTTGGAAACATCCTTTTGCAAGATTCACTATTCTCTATTCCCATGGCAATGCTGCAGATTTTGGCCAATTGGTCGATCTCTTCATCGAGCTTCGAGCACATCTCCGCATCCAAAAACCCAAATACCTTTTGTTGATGAACAAACCTTAACCTCTTCATATGTCATTGAAACAGCTATGATTATTAAGGCTGTGGAGTTTCAACAGGCAAGGTAAGAAGATAGAGACTCATTCTTAAGTTTTTCATACATTTTGTCATGATTTGCCTCTCTGTTTAACCTTTGATTGTTCTCTAGCCGACTGGCTCAATATGTACTACGTTGTTGAGGCTGTATACAACTGCTTGAGGAGCGAGTACGGGATTATGCAAGAGGAATTGACTTTGTATGGTCAATCTGTTGGAAGCGGACCATCGATACATTTAGCGTCTAGATTTAAGAGACTAAGAGCAATTGTTCTTCACAGCGCGATTCTCTCTGGCCTTAGAGTCTTGTATCCTGTCAAAATGACATTCTGGTTCGATTTGTACAAAGTAAGCTCGATCTCTCGTCTCTTGTTACGTTTGGTTCCCTGTCTCTCAAAACTCTGGATTTTTGCCGAATATTGATAAGATACGCCATGTTACATGCCCTGTTCTTTTCATACATGTAAGCTTACATCATTACTTTTTATTTATAATGCAAAGAGCGCGAATGAGAGAATCGATCATTAAAATTGGTTTTATGAAACTTCAGGGAACAAAAGATGAGATTGTGAACATATCACATGGGAAACGATTATGGGAACTCGCAAGAACAAGTATTATCCATTGTTTGTTAAAGGAGGAGGGCATTGCAACTTAGAGACATACCCTGAGTACTTAAAAGCACATGAGAAAGTTCATAAACACAATGGAGAAATTCACACTCAACAATCCGCCAAGCAAACAACAAAACGACGAGCCAAGTATCAACAAAACCAAGTGAAATCGGTGCTTAAGTTTCAGGAAAAGTTAGAGAGCTTGATTTTTCAAGATAAAAGCATGCAACTAGATGATTCCTTCCTTTGCAAGATGCAACAACACACAAAGAAGTCATTTTCCTCAGACAATTGCTAATGAATGCAATCACATACAAGACGACAAGACAATGGCGAACAAGATACGATCTTGAAATGTTTAGCCAAGGAGTTAAAACACAAATGTTTGAAATGTTTTTCTAAAATACTTATCATTACTTGCAGTTGAAGCAATAGAACATACTAATTCAGTACCTATGTTGCACGGGTACTCCAATCAACATTAAGAACTTGTCCCGGGTACGACATGGGTACGGGTACACCATGGGGACATCGTCGAAACGTCCCCATGACGTTTCGAAACAACTGAGACGTTAGAGGAAGAAGATGAAAGAACAGAGACGACAGAGGAAGAAGATGAAAGAAGTGACTTTTATTTTTAATAAAAGGATGTTTGTTTTATTTATTTTTTTGAATGTCTTTTAATAAAGTGACTTTCTTTCTAATAAAGGGATGTCCAAACGTGTGAATTTTAATATATTAAAAAAAAAGAAATTAAAAGTCTTAACATATTAAAAAAAAAAGAAAATTAATACACAAAAACTTTTCATCTCCTCTTAGTTCTATTCATCATAACAAGATATATTTTATTTAATTATTTGACTTTTTGTATATTTATAGTGATTGTTTAAATTATCTCTTTCATCTTATTCTTCTTCTCTATTGATTTTCTTTGTTTGTTGTTTAAATGGTGCACGTAGTCAACAATATTTTAGACATGTTTCTCTTCTTTGTTTTTTGTTTCGTTTTTAACTATAATATGATAACGTACAGGTTAATAAGATGAATTCTCAAAGTGAAAGCGATCATATTGGTACGATTTGTAAAAAAGTAACAAGGATTGAGAAGCTTGAAATGCAAAAATTGGAAGATGAATTTGAGAAGAAGAAAACAGAGTCTGGACGTAAAGAAGTTCCTTTGCCATGTGAGAAAGACTCTGCCTTTAAGAAAAGAAAATCTTGCTTCTCACCTATCATTTCAGCATTTGGTATTCAAGCTAGAGACCAACTGGATCAAGAAATCGCAAGGATGTTTTACACAGGAGGCTTGCCATTCAATCTTGCAAGAAATCGTCATTACCACAGGTCGTATCAGTTTGCTGCTACCAACAAAATTGATGGGTATGTACCTCCTAATTACAATAAGCACAAAACAACTTTATTGCAGAAAGAAAAAGATCATGTCGAGAAGTTATTAGTACCGCTGAAAAGGATGTGGAAAGAAAGAGGGGTGACAATTGTGAGTGATGGTTGGAGTGATCCTACAAGAAAACCTCTAATCAATTTCATGGCTACTTCTGGAAATGGTCATGTGTTTCTCAAGGCTGTCAATTGTTTCGGTGAAGTCAAAGATAAATTATTCATCGCTGATTTGATGAAAGAAGTTATCAATGAAGTGGGTCATCAAATTGTTGTGTAAATAATCATGAATAATGCATCAAATTGTAAGGCGGCTGGAGAGCATATTGAGAGTTTGTTTCCCCACATCTATTGGACACCATGCGTTGTTCATACTCTTAACCTTGCATTGAAGAACATTTGCGCAGCAAAGAATACAGAAGGGAATGCAACAACCTATGAGGAGTGTAATTGGATAACTGAAGTTCATGGAGATGCACTCGCTATAAAGCATTTCATCATGAATCATAATATGAGATTATTAATTTTCAGTAAGTTTTCTCCTCTTAGGTTGCTTTCGGTTGCTGACACTCGTTTTGCATCTATCATTGTGATGCTTAAAAGATTGAAGCTTATTAAAAGGGGTTTTCAAGCCATGGTTATAAGTGATGAATGGTCTACTTATAGAGAAGATGACATTAGGAAAGAAAACTTTGTTAAAGAGAAGATCTTGAATGATGATTGGTGGGACAAAGTATCTTATATTCTTGATTTCACAAGATCTATATATGATATGATTAGGTTTTGTGACACCGACAAGCCATGCCTTCACTTGGTATATGAGATGTGGGATTCTATGATTGAGAAGGTGAAACTTGAGATATACAAGAGAGAAAACCGTCTAATGTCTGAATTTAGTCTCTTATATGATATTGTTTATGAAATCTTAGTGGCTCGTTGGACGAAGAATAACACTCCTCTACGTTGTCTAGCTCACACTTTAAATCCACGAAATATGATTTTAAACTATATGATTTATTATTATTATTGTTTCCTTGACACATATATAACATGTTTTGTATACTATATATTCTATAGTGATGAATGGCTAAATGAGGATCCCACAAGACGTGCTCCACATAGAAATGGTGAAATTTCATGTGAGAGGATGAAGTGTTTTCGGAGATTGTTTTCAAATGATGATGATCACAAGAAAGCTATGGATGAGTATGCATTATTTTCGATGAGAAGTGGTCCTTTCGAAGATTTAATATACATTTCAGTGATGTTTACTATGGAACCCAAGAGTTGGTGGGCTAACTTTGGTGCCCAAACTCCTTTCCTCCAAACTCTAGCTTTTAAGTTGCTTGGACAACCTACTTCTTCTTCTTGTGCTAAGCGCAATTGGAGTACTTACTCATTCATTCATTCGCTTAGAAGGAACATATTGAATCCAAGTCGTGCTCAAGACTTGATTTACATGCACAACCATCTACGTCTTTTGTCAAGGAATTCATATGAATATGAAGCTGAGAAGACCAAGAAGTGGGATGTTGGCGGAAATAAATTTGATTCGTTGGAGGAAGTTGGATTTTTAGAGTTTGCGAACTTTTCATTAGATGATCCGGACTTTGAAAATGACTTACTCCTTAATTAGTTTGTTTTTGATGTTTTTGTTAAAATATTAAACTAAGTGTTTTTAAGTATTAAAACTTATGTGTGGTATTTTTTATATCTTAAATTATGGGTATTTTTTTTATATTATAATTGGTATACTTATACGTTATCCGTCTTTCTAAATTTCAAAGTTGCCGTTTCCCGTCTGCGTTCCTGTTCCTGTCTCCGTTTTCCGACTCCGTACCCGTTTCAGTGCAACCTAGATTAGTACGAATCAATTGGTTTTTGATGATGATTTAGGGGAATTTCAAACCATACTGTTTGAGGATATCAACGTAGCTGACTTTTTCATCTCTTTCGTTGAGATTCTCTCCATTGTTACGAAGAAGAGCTTCGATAATTTCTTTAAATGGCAAATCTCCACCAGAATCTTCTGTTTCAGAGGTCTCTGATAATCCAGAATTAGCAACAGAATCAGAATTTGGTTGATTTTCCAAAACTATTGTTCTTTCGATTGCAGTCGGAGAAGGAGAATCGAAATCAGGATGCTTTGCCGGAACCCTAGCATCGTCGGAAACGACAGACGGCGGAGAAGACAGAGGCACCACAACTCCGGAATCAGAATAACGTTTCGTCTCCAAAACCCTAACATTTTCCGAAAAAGGCGTCGTCTTAGAAGATGGAGATTTCAAATTCGAACCTTCTCGAAGTTTGAGCTCCGAAATCCTGACTCTAGGTTCCGAATCCGCCGCAGAGGAGAGAGATACGTTCTCAGGAGGAGTACGGAAGAAATCATCGTTGATGGAATCGAGGCTAGTCGGAGAAGAGAACGATGGAATCGAGGCTAGTCGGAGAAGAGAACGATAGAATCGGAGTTCGAACAACCGCCGGCTAATCTGGTTCCCGAGAACCTCAGTGCTGTCCGAATCCATCGATTTCGTCGGAGGAGCGCCGGGGTCGGCGAAGGGGCAGTTCATAAGGAAAGATTTCTGGGATCAAGTGACGCTTTCGAAGTCGCTCTTGTCGCTTCCAACATTTTCCGCCATTTTCAGTGCGACTCTTACGGACAATTTTCTTAGATGTACCTCAAGGTTAAAAAAAAATTCATTGTGCCCTCTTCTATTTTTATTCTACTTTTATTTTATTTTTATAAAACAAAAATAACAAAAATTATGATTTTATTATCAATAAAATACAATTCGTACAATTGGGTACAATTTTATATAATTATTTGAGAAATCTAAATATATATAGTTGTAATTGTAAAGATATCAAGAAAACATGATATCTCATGATAAAAACATTTATACAGAAGTTCAAGGTTCGAATCTCATCTTTATATTGGTACATTTAAATATTATTTGGTATAACTATATTCTAATTTTAATTTTAAAAATAAAGTGAAATATATTTTCGGGTTTCCAGAGGAATATAAAAATTATTATTTGGTCTTCAAAGACATTTGAGATATTAAAGGATATAAAGATTATTCTTTGGTCTTGAATGGCATTTTAGACATCAATCCGACTCTTTCACTGTCTCACACTCACATCCATTAAAAGGAGAGCTCAATGTAGTGCCAAGTTTGGTTTAGTCAAATTCTAATCTCGGTCAGTTTTATTTCAGTTTTTTTAGGTTTGTGAAATTAATTAGTTATATTTTTTATTGGTGAAAAAATTATCCGAGATCCAAGATCCAATTTGGAATGTGCTCCGATCCAATTCAGATAATTAGATATCTAAAATGTGCAGATTCAGGTATTTTATTATGAAAATCTGGATCTGCGTATCCATATATATATAATATATATTATATAATAGATAAAAATTTATTAAATTATTACAAAAATAAATTTTATTTGAAAATTTGTGTATTTTTAAAATTTTACATAGTAAACATGTCATATTTTTTATAAAAATTAATTTAAAATATTATATATGATATTTTTAATTTATTTTTAATAGTTTTATATTATTATTTTAAAAGTATTAGCTATTTTGGCGAATCTGTATTGATCCAGATACCCGTGAATATTGACGATTCCAGATCTGAATAACTATTTTTCGGATATGACAGAACGAGATCCAAAAATCCTAATTTTTTAAGATATTTAATCCGTGTCCATTCTTATTCTTAATGGCTTAAGGTTCATTGCTACGTCAGCACCTCGAGTCAAGCCACTCGACATGTTCTTTAGTCCCGTCGATAGTACAAAGAATACTTTTTCTTTTGAAAATTTAGACTTGTAAATTCAGAAGAAAATAGTGAAATGTGTCCTAGCAAGAGTTGTGGTGAACACATTTTCTTTTCTCTTGTATAGGTATGTAAAGAAAAAAAATTACAATCCAATATTCAAATTCTAACCAATCCTACAAAACAAAGAAAAGTTTTCATCTAGTATTATTCAAAATTAGAATTCATGCAAAAAGTCCAATGAGTCCCTCTGGTTCGGCTTGGTTGAGCTGAACTCAGCGAAAACATTGTTGTTGTGAGTAAGCTTTGGGAAAATGTCTTTAAAGACCCTCGCTCTTGAGCTCCATGATTGATCCAAATTTGAGCCATCAAAATCCAAATATTTGTCAAGATCCTCGTTCTGTACAATAGATAAATTTTCATTATCCAAAAAGTGTCACTCTATCTCAGATTATATAAACTTAAGTGAAAGGACATGGTTCTTGGATTATTCAAGAATTCAACAATAGTTAGAAGGACAAATATACCGGTATGGAGCCGTCATCCGTTGTTGTGTGTACGATTAGCTTCTTTAACTCAGCTGAGTTTTGTAGCACCCTTACTATACCAGTAAACACAGATTGAGAGATCATTGTCTCAAATGTCAAAGCTTTGACTTTTAAGCTCGGCAAGAGATAAAAAATCTAAACAAAAAGCACATACATATAGAAATTTAATACCGAAACATAGATCTCAAAACAAGATACATAGACACATCTAGAGAGATTTATTAAAGAGTGCAAGCACATATAGACTTATTGAAAATCAAAGCCTTTTGAAAAACAACAAAAAAGTTAGTTGTTGGCAGTAGTAAAGAATTCAAGAATGAACATATCACACTGGAATAAAATCAAAACATACCTTAACATCTCTAGTACGCTTCTCTACATAACATGGCTTGAGAAAATCAGCCTCGAGGTATTCAAGTGAGCAAAAGCAAATGTCTAGTTTAGCTTTGGTTAAAGACGAGACATCAACTAAAGTACATGGTAACTGAGAGTTTCTCAATCTAAGACAATGGATATGTGGTGCCACAATCTGCGTTGGCCCCGGAACCCAAATGTAACGATCAATTACTAATACTCTGAGACTCAGTGATTTGCTGAGATTAAGAACTCTCACTCCATCACGGTGATACAATGATAAGCTTTCGAGAACCGGACAACCAGATAGAATCTTAGCAAGTACAACTTCTGAGAGATGGCAAGAACGCAAGTACAACTTCTTTAGGGAAGTCCAAGAGACAGAGACAGAGACAGAGCATTTGGGAAATCATATCATTATCATCAGTAAAAAATAGCTCCACTCGGAGTTGCTTGAATTAATGTAGAAGAACTGAGGAATCCTAGATCTTTTTTCACCATGAAAACCAAAATTGAGTGACAGATTCTAACCGTTTCGAGACATTGTGGAAGAGGGCCGAGCGCAACCAACGCTAGGCCCAAATTCGGCAATTTTTCATTCTATATTTTCAAATCCCAAAAGCCTATCAACTGAAAAAGGATCAGGGCAGCTGACCCACCAACTAAAATAGCTTTATGCAGCGGATTAGAGTAACCACTCGACACTATAAATAAAAAGGTCATCTCATTTAACAAGGGGGAGAATAGAAAAAATTGAGTATAAGAGCACACGTCTGAACAATCCTAATCCCTCTTCCGCGACCTTGACTCTACGCATAAAATCTCAGAGAAAATCAAAGCCTCGGCTCAACGCATATAACCTCGAAAGCAACATCCACACCGAAGCTCACTCTAAACACATCTCTTTAAACCTCAATTTTCTTGTATCCTCTCTCTTTCAATCCTTGTTTATACTTTCCGCTTTGTAAGCTTCATCGTCATTATACCTAGCTTGGTTTAGTTCTCATCATTGTACGATCCGCTCTCGAATCAATCAATCAAGCTCGGATCCTATATTCGCTGACCTTGCTTAATTTAACAAAAGATCTCCAAACTTGCACCCATATTACTCAATTACCCTTGTGGTGATACACCCCTTCAATAACTGGCGCCGCCTGTGGATAACATCTACAAGAATATTTCTCAACGAACGAAGAAACCTTGGGATGGCAGGATTACCAACCACGTCCAGAACCGGGCCTAACGTTATGATATGGGCAACATTACATAGAGCAGGCATGTCGGCAGACATCCATCACCGACCACAAAAGTTAGGATGTCAAACAGAAAGAGAGGCTATGAAAGCCTCGTGGATTTCTAGTCCTCCCTTCAACTCGCTACGAAACAGCCTAATAATGACACACCTCGAACCACCCCTGACGAACAGGCCATAACAAATGTTTTACTCCAATCTCTGGCATTTCAGATAGGCGAACTCGCGAACGCTACCAATAGACGATTCAAAGAAATAGCAGCAGACCAAGCTTGCCACAATAGCCGAGTCGATTATGCCCATTCAGCAGACGTCCAACCTCAGGAGCAATGGTCAGGCGGAGACGCGCCATGCCCCCGATATAATCTTGGAATCCCCAAACAACGTCGGGTAAAATCTAGGTTCCCAATAAGCACTTCCCAACCAATAACGACCGGCTCGACGGGAGCGGATACCCACCGCCAAGACTTAAACCCGAGTGCCCCCCAGCAACATCCTCGTAATCTCTAGCATGACTGGGAAATGGAGCAGATGAGGCAAAAACTCGACGAAATGAGCTCCAAGGTACATCAAGCGACCAGTTCAGCGCTGGAAATCGATTGCGCGCTAGTAGAAGGACAAAGCACCCCCTTTGCCGCCCAAATCAGGAGCGTGCATGTAAGAATTCAGACGAAGATACGGTTCCCAAGTTACGACGGGACCTAAGACCCCTTTGCAATACATTGCCGCATTCACCAAAGCAATGGACCGAGCTCAATTCCTTCTTGAGGCACGCAAGACAACATACTGCCAATGCTTCGTGGAAAACCTTAGCGTATCGACACTTACCTGGTTCTCTTGGCTTAAGAGAAATTCTATTGGAAGTTACAATCAGTTATCGTTGACATTCTTCTAGCAGTACTCAATGTCCATCCAACAAAACACCTATATCACCGATCTCTGGGCCCTAGTATAAGGATCAAAACAATTGCTTTGATCCTATATCGACAAGTTCAAAATCTTGGTGTAAAAAATTTTAGAAACTAGGAACAATGACACCATGCTGCGAGCTCTACAACAGGGGCTCAACCAACCGCTCACGCTAGAAGACGCCTTATACCGAGCGACATGATTTATAAATGTCGAAGAAGAACAAGCTGATATGGGTAGAAAGTATGACATACGAAAAGCTCTAGTTGCAAAGGAAAAACCAAGGGACAAATACCAAGAACCCCAAAAACATTACACTACGACATACAATAGTCACCAAGAAAAGGGGAAACGAGCCACATCCATCATGATCGGTCAAAATGATAATGGACAGACTCCTAGATTGCAACGACTCTGTGAGGTTAATCAAGGAACACCAACGGAGAACGGTGACGGTGGATAAGTGGAAGTCGAGTGTCGTTAATGAGCTAACATAAAAATTCAAGAGTCTGACATTCTCCAGCACCGACACCATCAGACTCAACATGTCCAATAACGATCCATTGGTGGTAGAAATACAAATAGTGGATTGCTCGATCGCCTAAGCACTCATCGATACAGGGAGCTTGATTGAAGTCATCTTCAAAGAGACGCTTGACAAAATGAAGCTTTTCAACTATAGGATAAATCTAACGGTCTGACCTCTCACCGGCTTTGACGGCAATACAACAATGATGATCAGAACGATCAAGCTGCCTGTCTACGCCGAAGGGATATCACATATCGTAAAGTTCTTCATCATTGATAAACCCACATTTTACAACGTGATCCTTGGAATGCTATGGTTGCACCAGATGAAAGCAGTCACCTCTAGATATCATCAGTGCATGAATTTCCGTACGCCGAACAGAACGTACACTCTAAGGGGGAACCAAGGAATGGCTCTTTCGTGCTTCATCACTAAATGTAGAATAAGAAGGTTGGCGCAAGACTCGCAGCAGTGCCTCATAATAAAGCCGCGAGTAATAGACGACCTAACACAGGAAGGCGGACCAGTACGAGAGAGCGTCATCCAAGTCAATATCAATGAAATGGATCTCGAGCGATGCGTCGATATCAGCACAAACCTCGAAGAAGGCATATGGTATAGGCTGATCGACTTTCTGCGACGAAGAAACGCCCATCCCGAACCCAAAGATAATCAAAATAATAAAGAAAAACGGAGAGAACATGAGAGAAGTTATGTGTTTATAAGCAGTCAAACAAATGAGAATAAGAGAAGCGACAAATGTTATATAGAAAAGAGGCACGAGAATATATAGCATCATTAATGCGATCCATCGGTATCTTTGCACGTGTTTTGGATAGTTGTCCTTGTTTTTCCCACCTAAGGAGAATCTAGAATGTTTTATGTCGAATTCAAACCCATTCACGAAAAGTCCGCCGATCTCAAGCTTCAATCGCCAAAATTTGGGAGGGGATAATTATTGAAGTTAGGCCGAACGCAACCCACGCTCGGCCCAAATTCGGTAGTTTCCCATTTGATATCTTCAAGACAAAAACCATAAAATATTATATTTATTATGTTGATCACAAGACAAAAAACCATAAAAATATAGAGAACACTTTATTATTATTCAATATGAAATAATCATGACGATTATAAATAAAAATAAACAAAAAAAGATAAAAACACAAATTAGTTTGTTGTGCTCAAATCGCAAAAGACATGAAGGGTAATCGTATTTGTGAATTTAAATTTTTTTTGAAAAAGTTACAAAATAACAGTAAAACATTAATTTATTGTCAAAATCAAACATTTTATTTGTATCAAAACTGTTTTAAAATAAATAAAAATCAAATATTTTGAAATACTGATCCGTCATCTTGTCGATTCAACCGATCCACCAGATCACAGATTAATAGTGATTTTTATGGATTTTTCCGGTTCTATTATTAGCGGATTTTATTACTAAACCTGAACCGGTTGGACCGGCCGGTCACACATTGTTAATATCCCAAGATACAAAGCTAACGACGATATTTTTCAGGAGACACGAAACTGAAATTATAACTCAAAAATTCAAACGCAACTAAAGATCAAAACCCAGAACATAAAACAAATCGACTTAAACACACGAAGTTCATTTTATAAAAAATGGGATGATTGTCGTCAATGGGCAGGTGTGTATTCCAAATGACCCTAAATTAAGAGAAGAAATTGGTAAGGAAGTATATTAGTCTAGGTTTTCGATGCAATTGGACACGACCAAAATGTACAAGACATTGCTAAGTAGGTAGTTGGGTATCCTATCTGTCATTTGGTTAAGCTGAACATCAGGCTTCAAGTGGTTTGCTAAAGAATTTACTCATTCCTGAGTGGAAGTAGGACATGGTTACGATGGATTTTGTAACCGGTTAATCGTGGATAGACTAACCAAGTTTGCACATTTTATTGCGGACAAAACATATGTATTTGCTTAAAATAATCCACGGGATTAAATCAAAATGAAAACGATGAAACAAATTAACATAAAATATAAGAGAGCAAACAAATAAAGCATTGCAATACAAAGCAAAGCCCACTTCTCTCTACCCATAGATTGTTCATCCAAAAGATGAACTCTTGTGTTCATAGATACTGTCTTCTAGTTTCAACGAAAACGGAAGTTCGTCAAAAGCAAAAGAAAAAAAAAGGTCCAAGAGGCTCTCAGTTTTATTTCACTCAATCTCCACAATGTGAGGCCTCCTCTCTGCAGCTTTCTTGCGTATGAAGATACCCCATCTCAAAGCAGCTTTAAGTTTAAGCCATCCCACAACAGCTTTTCCCGAGCCTCTATTACGTTCTCCCCTGTACGTGTTATTGATCTGAGCTTGGTACGGGATGCTATAACCATAACAAGACTCATCCGTCTGACCAAATCCACCTTGTGTTCCCACATTGTTAACACCGATGCCAAAAGTCTTCAACAGTCTCTGCATATCGTCAGTCTAAAGCATCTCAGAGCTCCTTACTCTGATTTCTTCGCTGAAAATGTCTTCAAGACCTTGTCCTGCTGCTCTTGGTCGAGACCAATCTTCTCCATTGTATGAACTTGAATCAGTGGAACTCTCCATCGATCTGTTGTTGTAGTTCTGTACGTTGCAAGGGAATGAGGGTAATAATTGGCTGCAATGTTGCTGCACAAACTGAGGATAATCTATCGGTTGAGGGACCAGTGAATAGGTAATAACATTCTGATGACATTGCACATTTTGCCTATTGTTCTGGTTATGTAGCTGTTGATGGTTCTGAGTTGTTTGTGCCGTGGCCATTTTTGGTTCTGGTAAGCTTTTTATTTCCTTCTCTGCGATAGGTAAGCAGTTCAGTAGCTTACCGTCGTATTCAACAGCTTTATGCCAGTTCTCGTAAGCTATCTTCACCAAAATATCTGCAGATATCTGTGAGCTAACCAATGATCAGCTTAATAACCAAGAAATTGTTTTCAAATCTTGAAAAATATGTCTCGTCTTTACCTTTTGGTCATGGTTAAGAGACTCCAGAGATAGGAACTGTCCATTTGCAATGAGGCCTCGGAATTCATAGATATGATTGAAGACAACGCCTGTAGCGTGAGTCTGGTCTGTATAAAACACATAAAGCTTCCCACCCAACACACATGTCTTTGCGTGCTCCACTGTGTTCTCCCACATTCTATTCGACATTCCACTCCCGAGTAACTACAATCAGGAAAAGAAGGAACAAGAACATTTAGCAAGTATATATTTTTGGCAATGTTGGTGGTTTCTTCACATTAACAGAAATATAATCTCACATTTCTCAGCTTCTGTGGATCCTTAACAAGGAGTCGAAGGAAGTCTTCGACTGTTATGATATTAGCTCTCAATAGCTTTTTGTGTAGCACTCCGTCCTTCGCTATTCTATCGAGTCTCCATACTTCATCGTGTACAGCCGGTGGATAATGTTTTTTGTATACTGCAAAACATTGCCAAAAGAAAATAAAAAGTTTCAGATGACAGAGCCACGTTAGTAGTAACTAACATTCTCTACTTGTCAATATAATCAAAAGTTTAAAAACCATACATTCTCCTCTATGATCTTTGACAGCAAAAGGTTCTGTTTTGGCTTCACGAATGCAAAAGCTATCACCATGCCCTGGAGCCGGCTTAACACCAAGCCTGAACTTTCTGCTCCTAATCCAACTCGAGTTGTCGGTAAAAGTTAGTTCTCCTAAACTTCCCACCCCTTCCTTAAGCAACACCTGTGTGTCACCGGTTAAGATTGGACGTTTCCCTTCTCGCTCTTTCACTTCAAAGCTCTCGAAATGCTCTCTCGTCCAATCTTCATCGTCTTCATCATTGAAGTCTCCCTCTAACACTACAACATTCAGCTTTGAAGCTGACTCTTCTCCTGTTTGGACTACATTTCCTGTACTTGCATCTATAAGAACCACATGAATGGCCGAGCCTCGCTCTCCCTCAACTTTCCCACCTGTGAATAAGTGAGGAGGCATTCACGTCCTAAAGTGAAGTTGCAGGTTTCTTCCATCGCGACCTAGGATCCTCTTTGGCTCCGGTGAACTGGAGATTGTATGTCGGTTTAACCAGAAACTCTCAGACGCTATAAATATCACAGTAACATTTCAAGAAGAAAAGTTATAACTGGAGAAAATACCTCGAACTTAACTTTGCATTTCCCAACCTTGATAAGGCTCGTTCTACCTCTTCGCTAACCTGTTAGTTTGTCCACACCATACCAAGTTTAGAACTCCACAACCATCTCAAAATTTACTCTAAAATCATTTAACTAAATAATAGGATAAAAACTCACAATTCTGCGAAACAATGGCTCCAAAGATGAGCAAAGCCTCTGCAGACTATCTACCTTGACTGCTTCCACAATAACACTGAAAACAGTTTGTTACATATGAAGGATGAGCAAATAAAAAAATTTGCAAGTGTCTCTTGAGAGCTTAACAAAAGAACATCTCTCAACAAAATCTTAGTTTTAAAAGTAACAGAGTTTACATTCTCCTCCGTGATCTAACAACAAAGCTTGTTCTTCTTCAATGTCGTGAGGTTTAACCATTGAGATACTTTGAACTGGAAAATGAGAGAAAATCGTTAAGGAAGTTACCTTGCCAAAGCGGGCAGTTTTGGTCTCTTTGATTCTGGCAAGTTGTCTGTATCCTCTTGACTGCACTCGTATCCTCGCTTGTTCATGGAACCTTCCATTTAAGGAAAAAAGAAATTATAATCTCTGCGTCCAGAAATATACAAAAACTATTCCAAAGTTAGAAAAAAACAACAGAAGTCCACGAAAGGAAGCTTCAGAGAAGAACAGAAAAGAAACATAACAACATAATAAGTTGAATATAGAACAAATAGCCTAAAGGTATAGAGTTTGGACAACCCACATGGGTCTAGACGGTTTACAGAAGTCACTGAACCGAGATCTGTTCTTTAATGGTGGATCTAAAGCGTTAATAAAAAACTTTAAGGATCTGTCCATGTGAGCATTAAAATAATGCAGGGAGAGAGAAGGTATTTTAAATGGCTGACACTAAAATAAACAAATCAAATAAATAGAAAAAAGGCAGCTGGTTTTGTGCATGAAGGAATATTGAAAGTTGATGCCGCGTAATACCTGGAGGTATCATATCAATATGCTGCATTATGTCAACCCTTTTTTACTTCTCCAGTTTTGTCTCTTCCTCTGCTCTTGTCCCTCTTCACAAACTCTCACGTTTCTTAAACATCTGCAAAGTCTTTACAAAGCAGAAACACAGAGTCCAAGACTCCAAATTACTCATGACCCACTTATGCTTAGGTCATGCTTATATCACAAATATGTATCCAACATTAACTGCAATACATATCCTCTTAAAAATAAAATCAGTCTCACTGTCTCAATCAGATGCAAATCTCAGCAAACACCAAAATCCAAGTTTAGAAAGATAATAATTATATTTTTGCTTTAGTTGATGAGAATTTGATGCTTGGGTCTGGTGATGAACATGAACTATAAAATACAGAAGTCGGTGACTTCTCGTCCAATGTGATTTGACATGTTATATCTGAAGAAAAGTCAATACAATTGGCTAACCCTTTCTTTAGCTATATTTAGTTCCACGAGCAAAAAAAAACGAGAGCATGGGAGATAAAGACATTGCCTTGAGAACTAAGCGATTCCCATGTTCTAATTGAGCTGTATGCGGAAGAGAAAATATAGTTTGCTTCCATCAAGAAACTCTTCAGGGTAGACTGAGAAAACGTCACTAAACAGTGCACTACTTATTCACCACCATCCCAACGTAATTGCCGAGCTCTGGGCTCCCACAAAGAAGTGATCTTTCGCTCTTTGAGCAACAATTCTTGAGCTCTCTCTCTAGCTGATTCGCAAATTTCTGTAGCGGCGTTGCACTTCTCAGCTTTCTTTTGGTACTGTGAAGCAACCCTTATAGCTTCGGCAAGTGTAACATTCATGTGGCAACTATGCTCGTCTGCAACTACCTCTTGCAGCTTCAGTTCTTCTGTGAGAACATCTACAAACTGCTTTCTCCATCTCCTGTTTGAGCTCTGGATCATCACTTCCACAATCTGATACAAAAACATAATTCAATATTCATATCCTAGTTTTCAAAGACCACTAGAGGAACATCTTTAAAAGCGATAACTATAGGCTCCCATGTCTGATCAAGAACCCCAAATATAATAACCTTTTTGATTAATAAAGTTCTATTTTGTATTGAGATTCGGTTACTGATTCACCAATTGGTAAGGGTCTTGATTGACATATCACCAGGGGGGCATTCTCATTCATATTAAATTAGTAGAGATACTAGAAAAACTGAAGAAACAATACAGACATGAGTTTCAAGATCGAACCTGTAATAGTGAGGTTTGTAAGCCCTGCAAAAGAATGAAACTTTATTAGATTGATATTGTAAAAACTTCTACAAGTATTTTGATCATAGTGGATTTTGCTAGGAAGAAGCTCAAGGTCGGAGGAAACTCTTTAAACTGCGTTGTTTCTTTTATGTTCAGTTATTGAATCGTAAATTGACAGAATGGAGGCATCGATTTATAACAATTTATCAGGTTTAAGCCACAATTATAGTTGATTAAATTGTAGATAATTTATTTATTATCTAGTTGATTAAATTGTATATATAATTTATTTTATCAATAAAAACTAGTTATTTAATTAATTAAAATTTTAAAATACAACAACAATAACAATATTTGTTTAATAGAAAACACAATGACATAATCGAAAATACATAATGAGTAGTATGATTAGAGATAAACAACATAAATTAAATTTAACACAACAAAAATTAGTAACTTAATCATCGGGATATATAAACTGCCATGCTTCGTTACATACTCCAAATTGTGTTAAGTGATAATTTATGGGAGAAAGAAACTAACAATGATGCTGAAAAAATCATATATATATATATATATATTGTTGTTGTTCTTTTTATTTTTATATTATGTAATATTTTTCCAATAATATTCTAATTTTATTAAATTTTGGCTAAAAATAAAATAAGTGACCTAAATTTACAATATTAATAAATAATGGGTGTTTTGAAAAATTAATAATTAAATGGAAAACGAATATAATTGAAATATTATTTTTAGAATGAACATAGAAGAATGGGTTGGAGTATAACCCCACTCTGTTTTAGAAGTACTCTAATTTAGAGAAAAAAATAGACTAATAAGTTAAAGATGTTCTAAGCTACAATTGCAATAGCGAGGTTGACGGCAAAATTTGTTCCCCATCCTGCATATTCGCATTTTAAAATTGTCTCAGCTACTCTTTCGCGTTCGCATTTGATGATCATGTACGCATGAGTTAGACGAATCAACGGTTAAATGCCTCTCGGACCGAAGTGTCTTAGAAACAAAACAACAACAGCTCAAACCGAAACAAGACTCAACAGAAAAAAAACGAAACGGGAGAAGACACTGAACCTTGAAGACCAACAAGTTCGATTGACGAAACACATCTCCCAACTTGTAGAACTCTTCGAGTTGCCACGAGTAAAAGCAAGAGATATGCCAGCCCCAAAACAAAACTCATGAATGGAGAATGTTATTTGAACAAGAGCTCATATAACAGATATTGTGACACATTTTTCATCCAGAAATTTTTCACTGCTAACGATAGTTTGCCATTTTTTTCGTGGCTGGGTTGGTGGCTAGAAAATCATCCTAACTTGTAAATGTACCATTAAAAAAATCCGACCAAAATATAAAACAGTTTTAAATAAATCTAACATAGAAAAATATAACTCACAAACACATTTTCGAATTGTACACATTAAAAGCTTTTTCAATGAAAAATAAAATCAAGTCTATGTTTTCTAATTTTTCAGAATATTTCGCGCTTTTCTTTTCCTAAATTTAAAGAAAATCTCCCTATTATTTATGCGATCAGTAAGTAGTAATATTTTAATTTAAGAACATCCGAAGAGATGTGCTAGTGTTAGGTCTAGAACTTCTTGCTAGTTGAAACATAAGAGAATAAGATAGTCGGAGAAGAAAAGATACGACGAGGCCTCCCGACAGAGACGATTGGATAAAGATAGTGCAAGCCCATGATTATTACTTCGCTTTTGTACATACATGATAATGAACATGACATGTCAATGACTCATTCAGGCCAAAAAAAGAAGAAGAAAAACATTTATTAAGCAAAATTAAAAGAAAAAAGAAAAATGAGATGTGAATGCATTGTAGCCTTGTAGTTGTAGGGACTAATTTCATAATTTATAACCGTTAGATAAAAACTGCACCGGCCAAATAGAGGATGAAAATTCAACTTATGGTCTAATTTCACCAACATGATTTGGTTTAAATTTTTTTAACGTGTGATTTATTCATTAAATTTATATTGGATACAAAAGTTGATACATTCCAAACATAATAAAACAGATTCAAATACAAATCAACAATTACATAATTTATTACAACAATGAGCAAGGAAAAATTAAATTTACACGATATTTTTTTGATACAAAAACCGTATTTATTAACCGATTATTAAATCAATTATTTACCAATACATTGACTTTTTCTTTTCCTCGACGTGTAAAATGACATTTTTACGTTAATGTATCAAAGCCAATCTACCTAACAATATACTTTTTTTTACACACACAAAATAAACTAAAAAAATTCCAAGGCTATGGTTTGTTCGCAAGATTAATGGACGAGTGATTGATTGGTACCCCATTGGTGGGGATCTTGATGTTACGGTATGGTTTTTGTGGTCCTATGAATTTAATCACTTTGTAAGTGTTTTTTTTTTCAGTCTTTATCCTCCGAACTCTTGTGATTCCCCGATGATCTTAACTACCAAGAATTATGTGATGAGATGTTGTATCTACCTTTCTTCCCATCTCTTCACCTACTTGACTACTCATTAGTTGGATTTTCGGTAAAATTATACGTTATAATCAATGAGTGATGATGAGATGTTCTCACTCTTTTTCTTTCAACCATCTAGGTATCTCAAGTGAAATGAAATGTAATTGACAAATAGCTACATCACAACTTCGAATATTTTAATTTGGATTTAAAATGAATACTACATGTTTTAGGTTTCTTCAAAAAAAATTTTAGGTCCATCACAATTCATAACCTGATCTTTTTTTATGAAACGATACCTTCATTTAACATGAATTTCTATGACAAAAAAAATTAATGTCTACTATAGTACTGTGGGTTTCAAATAGATTTTCTAAGCCACCCAAATGAATATTAGTTACAAAAATTAAACATGCGTCTCATAATGTTTAAGTTCTAAACTTTTCCCTATTTAGTATTCAAAAAAAAATGTTAAAGTTACAAAGATGAACATGCTCACAACAAGTTTTCATCCATTTTGTTTTCTTGGAAAAAAGATATCTTATCGTCTTTTGTTATCTCCAAAGAAGATAACGAACTCTGGACAAAAGCTTCTCACTCACAAACGTCGTTTAAAGTTTCGATAACTTTGTAAGGGAATAAAAAAATGGACAATAGTGGATAATATAAGTCTGCAGGTTGGGTCTTAAATGACATAAAGTCCAGTTTTCTTTTACATGTTAAATTATTTTAGTTATTTTATGAAAATGATGTCAATTCAAAATTCAATCGATGTAAAAAATAGTGATGATAATTATGACACAACATCGGAATAAAATTAGAGACAAACAAAACGAGCAAGGCCTTAAAGGCTTGAACAAAGATAATGACTTATAGTTCCAAAACCGCTTTTGGCTTTATTCAATTTCATCGCTTATCATAGTAAAAAAAAAAAACAAAAAAAATTCATCGCTTATCATAGTTCTGTGGTTTTCTTTCTCTAAACTCCATATATTAAGTTATTGATTTAATAACTCTTTTTATAGAAAATCTGATAAAAACCGATGTTCTTATCTTAAAAAAATACATAAATTAATACAATTCTATTATGCACATTATCCGTATAAAAAAATATGAAAACCAAAAAATATATTATTAATATTTTGATTGTTATCAATTATTAGAATGTCCCACGATAAAACTTGAAAAATTTGATGATTACTATATAAGTGTGTGTCAATTTTCCACATTTGAAATAGTTTGGAGTGTGAATTAGATTTACATTTTCAATATGGTATCAAAACAAGTACAAATTTTTAATTGTAAAATCCACTAGTGGATATCCAACTTTTGAATGTGAGTTAGATTTACATTTCTAATATCAAACTAAAGTGATACCACCATTTACTTTTTATTACTATTTTTATGGTTTACTTATATCTTTTAACTATTCGGTTGTCGTTTGTCGTATTCTGTAGTTGCAAATTTTTTTTACCGTTTTGTCTCACCAATCGGATCAAATATTAGTATAGATATTAATTTTAGAATAAACATAGGAATTTATAAAATAAAGTTTTAAATTCAAACAACAAATGAAAATGGGAAACAAGTTCCATGGTTAAAAAAAAAAGAAAAAAAGATAGTTCAACTTATATAGTTTGAATGAAGATGGCCTATATTTTTAACCTTTAATGAACACTTACAATTAATATCCTATATTTCAAAATATATAGTGCATTCCGCATATGACACACTTAATGACTACTAGGGACTATTCTACTGTATACATCTTTATATCTCTTCTTTGCGAAGATCCAAAACAATTGAAAAAAGAAAGACACTTGATGATTACATGGTCACATAAAAGTTAAAACATACTCCAACTGTATTTAAAAGTTCGATTTTCTAAAGTTTTACACATATATATTAAAAATATAATAAATGTTTACTTATATCCCCATATTGAAAATATTATTAGACATTAGTCGGGCAGTTGAAAAGGCCTTAGCGTTTAATTAATTAAAGATAATCGGAAATTAAATTGATAATTATATATATAGATATATTAAATATGCGTCACCATTACTAAAAATTCAGCTTGGTCTGGTGGCTTGCGAATGCATGATAGAGATGCATGACACGTGTTTGAACCAGCTCATTTCAATTTTGTTAATTTTAAGGAATTGTAAAAAGAAGAATCTACCCTCATCTTCTTCTTGATAATTGCTTTCCACCACTCCATTTTTCTTACAATTCTTGTCGATTTGACATGTTATTCTTATGGTATTTACTTAATCACGATAGATTTACAACACAACATCCGATTTCAAAGTTAAAATTCTAAAAAGTGAGGTTTTTTAGATTTCCGAGGTTGGCCAAATAATCACAAATTTTGGCGGCTTTCAACCGTTAAACATTTAACCACCAATTAAATAGTCGCGTTTTCGAACAGAGATTACACTTATATTATTTTCTAATACTAGAAATTTTTAAAAAACTACAAACTAATAATATTTTTATAAATTTAATTTTCTTTTTTGTCATTAATAATAATAATAATAATAATAAAAGTTATAAAAATATTATTGTAGAAATTGTCTAGTATTGGAAATTGTCTAGTATTGGAAATTGTCTAGCATTATAAATTTAATTATTTTCAATCAATGTTTTCTGAAATGTAAAATTCGAAAATATAAATAAACAAATTTTGTGAAAAAATAGTAGAAAATCAAACTTATAGAATGAAAAATTTCCATAATTAAAAAAAAACTTTTAAAAATTTTCCATATTTAAAAAAATAATCGGAAAATTCCATTAAAAAAAGAGACCTTTGTGAGTTAAATATATACATGTTTGTTAGTGTACGAATTCAAAGACATGCTTGTGGTGGTGGCTCTCATGAGTCCCTTCGTTAATAAACAATGATGTAGGACCAAAAGCTATTCAATAACCAACAAAACGATCACACACCAAGAAACACTCTTCACTCTCTAATTCTCATTTCTCACCATACAATTTTTCATCTTCCTTTCTTTATCCTTCTCTAGATTTTCTTTTAGCTTTAAATCACTTATCTATCTACCTTTCATGCTCTTTCACCACTCCTTCCATAAAAATCTATCATTACTCACTTCACCTTTCTTTCAGAGGAGAGAGGAGTCTTCTCTGTTTTTGTCTCTTTGGCTATATATTCAGAAATTGTGTGAACATAAACAAATCAACACAAACACACAATTTTTGTGTTCTTTAGTCTTCTTTCTTGTTTAAGTTTTGTTTGAGACATCAATGGTAGGGACTGGATTGTTCACAGAGATTCTTGACGGAGAAGTTTATAAATACTACGCTGATGGAGAGTGGAAAACTTCTTCCTCTGGTAAGAGTGTCGCCATCATTAACCCGTCCACGAGGAAGACACAGTACAAAGTTCAAGGTATGTCTCATCAATGTCTTCTTAAGTTTCATTCTTTCTGAATTTCAGATAGGTTTTGTTGTTTTGTTGGAAAATCACCGATTTCACCTCTGACTGTTCTTTAATTGTGTTCATAAAAACCACAACTTTATTTTCTGCTTAGCAGATTTAAAGCCAAATTTGGAGATACAATCTGAAAATTTGATGAATATTGGTTGGTTAGTTGATAAAAAATGTTGATAAATGGGAAATGGAGAAGTTTAATTGAGATTAGTTAACATAACAACCCTAAGAAAAACAGAGGATATTAAGATAAGATGATGTTCTGTTTTCTATGAAACACAGCATGCACACAAGAAGAAGTGAACAGTGTGATGGAATTGGCAAAATCAGCTCAGAAATCATGGGCAAAGACTCCTCTTTGGAAAAGAGCTGAGCTTCTTCACAAGGCTGCTGCAATTCTCAAGGACAACAAAGTTCCCATTGCTGAATCTCTTGTCAAAGAAATCGCTAAACCCGCCAAAGATTCTGTTACTGAGGTCTCACTCGTTCTATGCATCTCATTCCAAACCATTTTTGTTTGTTCTTTGCAGGTCTCTAATGTTTGATTTTGGTGAAAGGTTGTGAGGTCTGGAGATTTGATCTCTTATTGTGCTGAAGAAGGTGTTAGGATCTTAGGTGAAGGGAAGTTTCTGCTTTCTGATAGCTTCCCCGGTAATGAACGTACTAAGTACTGCCTCACTTCAAAGGTATAATCTTTTTGATTCAATGTCTGCATCAATGGTTATAGTTAACAAATGTTTTGATCAAACTACGTGTTTGTTTTCTGAGCTGCAGATTCCGCTTGGTGTGGTTTTGGCTATTCCTCCATTCAATTATCCGGTTAATCTTGCTGTATCAAAGATCGCTCCTGCTTTGATTGCCGGAAACTCCCTTGTCCTTAAACCTCCAACTCAAGTAACTACAAAGCTTTACATTCTTTTGAAATTGATGTTTTGAAAATGCTTTTAACGCTCTGTTTCTATAGGGAGCCGTTTCTTGTCTTCATATGGTACATTGCTTTCACTTAGCCGGTTTCCCGAAAGGTCTTATCAGCTGCATTACCGGAAAAGGCTCTGAGATCGGCGATTTCCTCACTATGCACCCTGCTGTTAACTGCATTAGGTATATATACATTCAACAAACCAGTTTTGTTCCATTAACTACTAAAATCTCGGATGACCGGTTTCAGTTTCACCGGTGGTGATACCGGAATCTCAATCTCTAAGAAAGCCGGTATGATCCCGCTTCAAATGGAACTTGGAGGAAAAGATGCATGTATTGTCCTGGAGGATGCTGATCTTGATTTAGTTGCTTCCAACATCATCAAAGGAGGATTCTCTTACAGGTAATCTAGCTAGCTAAAATTAGTATAATTAACCGATATATACCGGGATTTTGCTTTAACCGGTTTTATCTACCTTAACCAGTGGGCAGAGATGCACTGCGGTTAAGGTAGTCCTAGTGATGGAACCAGTAGCGGATGAGCTTGTTGAGAAAGTGAAAGCTAAAGTTGCCAAACTCACAGTTGGACCGCCCGAAGAGAACAGCGATATTACAGCTGTAGTGTCTGAATCTTCAGCTAATTTCATTGAAGGATTGGTGATGGATGCTAAGGAGAAAGGAGCAACGTTTTGTCAAGAGTATAAAAGAGAAGGTAACTTGATTTGGCCATTGCTTTTGGACAATGTTAGACCGGACATGAGGATAGCGTGGGAGGAACCGTTCGGTCCTGTCTTGCCTGTCTTGAGGATCAATTCCGTTGAAGAAGGGATCAATCATTGCAATGCTAGTAACTTTGGCCTCCAGGTTTGGCTATTTGGGTTTGGTTTAGTCGGGTTTATTTGGTTTGAACTTAACCGGAACTAATCTAACAATTACATTTGAAGGGATGTGTATTCACTAAAGACATCAACAAGGCAATACTGATCAGTGATGCAATGGAGACAGGAACGGTTCAGATCAACTCTGCGCCAGCTCGTGGACCGGACCACTTCCCTTTCCAGGTAAATCAACAGTTTCTAGACCAATCTTTGCCTCGGTTATGACCGGTTAGCTAACTCGGTTTTGGATTGGAATAAACAGGGACTTAAGGACAGTGGAATAGGATCACAAGGTGTGACAAATAGCATCAATTTGATGACTAAAGTGAAGACCACTGTCATCAACTTGCCTACACCTTCTTACTCTATGGGTTAGTTTCCTCTTTTTTTTTATGTTCTTCAGCTTAGAATCAAATCAATCGGTCATGTTTGTATCGAAAACAACGAATAAAAGGGAGTGATTAGCGTAACGATTATGGTTTGTAATCTTTATGTAACCAATAAGAGGATATTATGAAAAATGAGTGAGAGCTTTGATGATGTTGTGTTATAACAGGGGACGGTCTCATCTCACGACTGTGATTCGAGCATATAAAGATCCTTTTGATAAAATCTTTTGGAGTTTATAATTTCAAAATATTCCATCTTAGATAATCATTTGGGGACCATTCTCATCGATTTCTCCGGTGGAATTTTCCAAAAGTTAGAAGTGACAAAATAATTTATTCTGTCAGATGGTATCAATAGTACAAACTGTTCAGATTAATCTTTTTGTATGGAGTATTGTGGTAAAAAAAAAAAAAGGTTTTATCTGTCTGAGTCTGATCTGACCCATTTTTTAACCAAAAACGAATACATATGATTGGGAAACGATTTGTTTAGTCTAATCTCACGATTCACTAGAAATAACAATTATTGGACTTCATTTCTAAATTTATAAGCTCTTTCACGTTTCAACAGTATGAATTAGATATAGATTTTTGTTTAAGTTTAGTTCAGATTCATTTTGTTATTTTAGATTAACTTCGGTTTAAAATTTAAAATACACTAAATAATTTGAAATATACCAAAACTTGTATGATTGTTATCGTAGTGGAAACAGCCTCTGGCCCAAGCCCATCCAACTCAAATCGCCAACAATTAAGTCTGAGCAATGGTCAGAAGAGACAGCTTGCAATAACAGACAAACACAGAACATCTGCTAAGGGTTTCAAAGACAAGAGCATAGTATGTCGTACAAAGATGATATAGACACTCAATTATTTTGACACTCTTGGATCTTTCATCAAAAACATGATTTCGACAAGTGTCACAAGATCACTCACTAAGCCTTTTGTATATAAGCAGCATCTCTGTAATACGAAAACCCTAAGATGAAATGAAATAGCTAAAAGTATTGATATTTATCTTCAACCTTTCTCTCTTCTCTCTTCTCTCTGTGTTTATCCTTGAATGTCTTCTTTCACTTCCTTAGCCATTACGACATCGTTTCTGTTTTCTGATATGGCAAACGACGAAGTCAGACGTTTAGAAGACACTCTGCATCCGATGTTGTATGAACCTTAATAGTCCCCCCCCCATTCAAACTTGGCGTAGGGGGAACGTTTACTCCGAGTTTGAAACGAAGTGATGAAAACACAGCATATGGTAATGACTTGGTAAAGATGCCAGCAAGTTGAAGATGACCTGAGATGTGCTTCACCACGAGAGTACCAAGAGAAACACGCTCACGAATATAATGATGGTCCAGCTCGAAATGTTTTGTTCTGCTATGAAATGGGGGATTCGCAGTAAGATAGACTGAAGAAAGATTGTCGCAGTACAATTCTGGAGTGGTGTGAATAGGAATTCCCAGGTCTCAAAAAACATTACTTATCCAATTGATTTCAGAAGCCATATCAGAAAAGGGTCGATATTCTACTTTAGTTGAACTTTTAGAAACTGTTGGTTGCTTCTTTGAGGACCAAGAGATAATGTTTGATCCCAAAAATGTACAGAAGCCACCTATGGAGCGAAGAGTGATCTTGCAACCTCCCCAATCACTATCATTGTACGCTCTTATCGTGCAATATGTATCATTACTAAAGGAGATTCCCATGGTTATGGTTCTTTTGATATACCTTAGTATACATTTAAGAATATTGTAATCAGAAATGGTGGGGGAATGCATCTTCTGGCAAACATAGTTGATAGTGAATTGAATATTTGGTCTGGTTAATGTCAGATATTGCAGTTTGCCGACAAGATTCCTAAAATATGTAGGATTGGGGAAAAGCTCTTCCTAGTCCGACACTTTGTCAAGCTGTAATGGAAGAGGTGTTAGACAATGGAGAACAATAACTCATTGCAGCAACAACCAACAGATCCTCTGCATATTTTTGCTGAGAGAGGAAAATACCGTTTTGGTGAAACTGAGCTTGAACTCCTAAAAAATAGTGTACCTTCCCAAATCTTTCATTCTACACTGTGTATTCAGATCACAAAGAAGTCTATCAAGAAGTGGTGAGTTCTTTCCTGTAATAACCATATCATCAACATACAAAAGTAGAAGAATGATGTCTTTGCCTTTGATAAACACAAAGAGAGATGGGTCCAGCCGACTGCATATGAAACCAAACTCTAGTAAAAAATTCCTGAATTTGTCAAACCATGCCCTTGGGGCTTCCTTCAATCCATGTAGAGGTTTATGGAGATGACAAACATAATTTGGCTTTGTTTTATCCACAAAACCATTCGGTTGTCTCATATATACAGTTTATATGAGGTCTCCATGTAGGAAAGCGTTTTTGACATCCATTTGCTTGAGTTCCCACTTAGTATTAGTGGCTAAATGGAGAACAAGACTAACAGTTGTCCTCACCACTAGGCTATAAGTTTCAAGATACGCAATGCCTTCTTCTTGGTAGAAGCCTTTTGCAACAAAACGTGCCTTAAGTTTATCAAGTGTTCCATTTGCATTGAGTTTAGTTCGAAACAACCATTTACTGCCTAAAACATGCATATCTGGAGTATAAGGTACCAAAGACCATGTGTGAGTTTAAACACAGTTATCAATCTTTTCATTCATTGCACTTGTCCATCCAGGGTTTTTCAATGCTTCTGTTACTATTTTTGGTTGCAGATAACTTACTTTGTGAGTTAGAAGTGCATATCTCGGGTTTGGTTTTATAATCCCAGATTTTGAGTGATGGTGAGTGATAGGCTGAGTTGATAAATTCTCAGTTTGATTAAAAGAGGACCAATTTCTAAAATACCCTTATGGGTGAACAAATAATTCATTATGCCCCTTTTATGTTTTTATTATTTTTTAATAAAAAGTAATAAAATTACGATATTATCCTTAATGTAATCTGAATATCGACTAAATCGGGTTATATACTTGTAATTGTAAGTGATACTAAAGAAAATACGGTACAAATAGGTTAAACCCTCAATGTGCGTCCAGGGTTCGAATCTGCTATTTGTGGTACAACCAGTACAATTGTTTTTTTAATTAGTATAACTACGTCATAACTGGTACAACTAGTATAATTTGGTACAACTATATGACTATAAGGGTTATATAGTTGTAATTGTAAATTATACCAAAGAAAAAAACAAGATGGCTCAGATGGTAAATAAATTGATGAACGGTATAAAGATTAATTTGGATGGGTTGAGGGGTATTTTAGAATTTGATCCATTAAAAAATGATGCAGATTTTGATGTAGAACTTGAAGTGAGATCTGGTTGAATAATATCTGGTGCAAGTCCTGGAATTTGTGTGTTTGACAGTGTAGTGATGTCGCCAATAGAAACATGATCAAAGCCTGACATACGCTCACGACACTCACTTTCTACAACAGGAGACATAACATTCACTGCTTGCGAACTGAGTGTTCGAGAGGGAAGAGCTGGAAAATCTTGTTCAGTGAATAAAGGAGTTTCACTTTGCAGAGAAGATTCATTGTTTGTTTGTTGTACTGTGATGGGAATGGCAGAGCTGGGGCATGGAAACGCATCAGATTTTGGCTTAGATTTCTCTGAATTTTCAGGTAGCTTAAGAGATTTTTGCCAAGCAGTAAGAAGAGGAGTTGCTGGAACTGGTTGCAGAGAAGCATATATGTCTTTAAAAGGAAATATTTTCTCATCAAAAATCACATGCCGACTGATGTATATCTTACCAGTTAGTGGAATAAGCATTTGTAACCCTTGTACTTTCATTATATCCCGTGAAGACACAATTGAGATATCTAGGATCAAACTTATTTGTTGAGTAGTCTCTTAGTGTTGGAAAACAAGCACATCCAAACGTTCTAAGGGTTGAATAGTTTGGAGCAGTACCATGAAGAACCTCATGAGGACTTTTATTGTCTGAAAACACTATGATGGGAGAAGATTGCCAAGCAAACTGGAAGTAAAGAAGGCTTATACCCAACATTTTTGTGGCATTTTGCTCTGAAACAACATTGCCAAACTCAACTCTGTAATGTGCCTATGTTTCCTCTTAGGTAGGCCATTTTGTAGAGGTGTATAAGGACATGAAATAAACTGTTTAACTCCAGAGTTTTGCAGATGAGTCAAAATTTTGGTGCTTGTAAATCCACAATCACATTGAAAAACACCGACTTGAGTTAAATTGATTCTCGACTAGTATCTGAAACGTGAGAAAATAGAGTAGAAATCTGACTTCTGCTTCAAAGGGGATATAACCAGCTAAATCTTGAAAAATTGTCAATGAAAATAACATAATATCGAAAGCCTTGGACATACATAATAGGAGCAGGACCCCATAAATCACAATGTATCATCTCCAAAGTTTTTTATGCAGAAAAATAATAAGAAGAAAAAGGTAGTTTACTACTCTTTCCAAGATGGCATGATTCACATATATTGCTAATACTCTTATTTACGATAATAGACTTCTTCTGAGACAAAAGCTAAAGAATATTTGGATTAGGGTTCCCCAATCTTCTATGCCAAACCTCATCGGTGGTACAGATTTTTTTTGTAGAATAGAACACATGCAACTTTGGATTCTCTAAAAGATAAAGACCATCATGGTTTCTTCCCATTTTCAGCAACTGATTTGTTTCCTTGTCCTTTACATGCACTTCATTAGAGTTAAATCTACAAGAACAAGGATAATCCGAAGTAAGGTTTGAAACTGACAACAATGATTTAGCAATATCAAGGCAAACAAGTACGTTCTTTAAAGGTAATGTACTTGAGGTTGAGGGCAGTTCTGCTGAGCCAACATGAGTGATTGGTAAAAAAATTTCATCACCAACAAGAACAGTGTAAGAACCAAAATATGGTTGAGCATGATTCAGACGCGGAGTAGAATTAGTAACATTGGATGTGGTTCATGTGTCTGGATACCACTCTTTCCCTGAACTGTCAGTGATATCCGTTATCCTCATTGCAGCCAAAGCAACTGGTATATCTTCATGCTAGTAGCTGTTATCGAATCCATGCCAACATTTTAACGCATGACGACTAGTTTTACCACAAATTTGACATATTGGCATATTGTCATTTTCTGATAAAATTGAGCTTGAAGAAATTTGTTGATAAAACCCCCCGGCCTCATGTTGTGAAAGAGCCTTGACCTTGTCTTCATCCGGATCTACCATAAGACTGGCCTCTGCCTTTGTTGCTATAGTAACTAGACGAGTTTGTTCTATCAATATTAAAAGCAAGATGTGGGCTAACAGATACTGCATCATATCCCTTAATAGGATCATCAAATCCATTTAGCTTGTTAACCACATCTTCAAACGTAGGACCATGGTAGTTGTCCATGGAGTTTTCAATAAGTATAACAATAGACTCATATTCACAATTTAATCCATGTAAAGCAGCAAAATCTTCATTTTTCACTTATAGGACTACCAATCGATGTAAGTTGGTCACATACACTTTTAAATTCTTTCAAATAATCATCCACGGTTTTGTTTTCCTTGGATAAGTTTTGAAGACGTCTTTCAAGTTCAAACAAGCGAGAGGATGAAACTCTATTAAAATGTTTTGCAAGAGCATACGAGACATCTTAAGCTGAGTCACATCCAACAACAAGACTGAGAATGTCTTCAAAGAGTGAGCCAAGGAACCAAGATTTGACGACTTGATCAGATATTGTTGTAATTCCGACCTCACTCTCACTTAGAGGTTAGTTTCCTCTCCATCTATTTAATTCTCTTTGTTTCTTACTTACGAAACTTTTTCGAACACTTAGAGAGATTTCTCCTTTGATTGTCTACATTGATAATATTCTTGTGTTTCTTACAACAACTCACACACATACATATAGTGGTTTCTCTACTTACCACATACACTTGCATCAATACTTCTACTAACTAGGCTCTCTTACACAAGTCACACTATTAATCTTTACAATACAACAACTCATAACTAATAACTCTAACAACTCTACTTGGTCCTTTCCAAGTTTTATACAACAAACACACATTTTCTCTTGGGCCTAACTAATCCGCAGCCCATTAGTCTTTTTAGGACAAAACCACACAAAACCCAAAATGCTTAGTGAGTAATCTTAGAGTTTTCGGATTACATAGATGCATGCTGCTTATAAACAAAATGCTTAGTGAGTAATCTTGTGACACTTGTCGAAATCATGTTGTGATGAGAGATCCAAGAGTGTCAAAACAGTTGTGTGTCTTTATCATCTCCGTACGACATACCACGCTCTTGTCTTTGAAATCTTTAGCAGATGTTCTGTTTTTGTCTGTTGTACAAGTTGTCCCTTCTGACCGTTGCTCAGAGTTAATTGTTTGGTGTCAGAAATAATGTCACGAACATTTTATCTTTTAGCATATATAAATATGAAAAAGATTTTGAACAACCTTAATGCCCATGAAGTACTTCAAACCACTAAGATTCTATATATGAAAACATAAGATCAAGTATTTTCTAAACCCATGTATCACAATAGTCGAGCTTCCATAAATGATATTATTAACATAGATAAAAAGATATAGTCGAGTATTATGCCTTGAGAAGGTAGAACAAAGAGTAATTAGATATGGATTATTGGAAACATTAGTATTTAAGAGTCGAGCCTAACTCGTGAAGATGGCAGACCTTAGCGTTATATGTTTTTGGTTTCATTTAGAAACCCATAAAATTCAACACATAATTGACTTTTATACAAAACAACTTGAAAACGAAATATTTGTCCAAACTAATGACAAACACTGGTTGAATGGTAAGAGGTGAGTTGTTTTTTTGGGTTAGATTGCAGTTGAAACTAAGAAAGAAAAAAATAATTTGTTTCAAAAAACGGTAGAGGTTTATTTATTTTTTATTTTTTTCAGTTTCCATTTGATTGAAGAAAGAAAGTATACTCTCAAGTCTCAATTTTCATCCTTGCTTGCATTAGATATTGAGACATCAACATATTTTTGTAAATGTGATCACCAAATTATTAGGTGGAAGAATATCTTAATAAGTTGTGGAAATGTAATGCTCTCTTTTCAATTTAAATAATTTAGTTACATAGAAAATTATAGTCATTGTGTAGAAATAATAGTAGCTCATCGAATTGACAATCTTGATATTGATATATAAAATAATTGTTCTAGACCAAATATATAAAGACAGTTTATATATGTGACTTTTTCTACATAAACTTTCGGCATCTTATCAGTTCAGTAGAAGCTTTAATATTTACAAGTTCTACATAAGTTTAAATGCTGAAAGTTCATGTAGTTGACTTTACTCAAAAAAAAAAATTATGTTAATGCAATGATTTTCGTATTGTCAATTTCTGAAACTTATACCTTTTGTTTTCTCATGGATTTCATAAGGGAAAAAATATTATATCCTTCAATTACACATTTTCTATAAATATGTTGTCATACTATCATAGTTGATTATTAACAAACTATTCAAAAAGTTCACAAAAAAACTATTCATATGAAATCCATTATTTAGTAATAGATAATAGATTTCATAAGAAAAAAAATATTATTTCCTTCAATTACACATTTTCTATAAATATTTTGCAATACTATCGTTCATTTGTAAAATTACATAGTTGATAATTAACAAACTATTCAAAAAGTTCACAAAAAAGCTATTCAAAAGAATTTATATTCCTCACACGGGAGTTTGTTCTACTAGGGCCCACTATTTAATAACAATATATATTTGTTTAATAATTATTTTAATAAATGGAATAATAATTATTTTTTTGTGGGTTGGACCATAATACAAAACAAACTTGATACTATGATTAGTTGAAATCTAATATTTCATGGTTATGCTTTATAAATATATTTTAAGTGATAATTAGTTGTTGAAAATCATTTGGCCAACTACAAAATAATAGTTTATGTTAAGATCAAACTACAAATACATAAAACTCGTCAAAGTCCAACTATATATAAAAACGTACAACTGAACAACTAAGGAGAACAACTATGTTTTATCACAACATTTCCAAGGATTTTGATATTAATGATTCACATAAAACACTTCTTAAAACATCTACAACAATAAATAAACAATTTGAAATCAATGGAACTAATTTATTATTTTCCTAACAAATTTTATTGTTTTCACATATACTATATGGAAGACTTAGTATATTTTCACCTTTTTATGATGAAAAATATGTGAAAACTAATATTCCGTGGTTATGTTTTATGAAAAGCTCATGAGTGATAATTAGTTGTGGAAAATCATCTAACCAACTACAAAATAATAGTTTATGTTAAGTTTCAACTATGTGAATGAATGTACAACTGAACAATTGAGAGAAACAACTATGTTTTAATAAACTATAGTCTACTATGCCACTTTTTATACACTTTTTCCATTTTTCTACTTTTTTATTTAAAACCTCCATCCTCTCTTCTCTCTCTAACTTTTCTTCTCTCTCTCTAAATTTTCTTTTTTCCTTATTCTTTGATTAATTTAAGGTTTTAGAGAGATATAGGGTGTAGTTTCTGTTTGTTTGTAAAACATTGGAATGTTGCTTTGTAAAACATTGGAATGTTGCTTTGTAAAACATTGGAATGTTGCTTTGTAAAACATTGAAATGTTGATTTGTAAGACACTAATTTTATATTTGTACCGAATAAGTTATCATAATTGTCAAAATAGTTGGCTCAGTTGTACCAAATTACTTATCTCAGTTGTACCTAATAAATCCAATTATACCAAACACTTAAATTAATGCAAACAAACTTTGTTCTTTTATATAATAAATCTAGTCAACTTAATAAACACATAACATAGCTTCTTATCTAAAGTTTGCTGGGGACTCATTGTATTTGTTGAATCAATGTGAACGAACTTAAAGGTAAATCATGAACCAATAAGAATTGATCCACATAGTTAACTGATAAGCAAATACAAATTGATGTTCAAATTGATGTTCTTCACAAGCCTGTTGTAATCACGACAAAGACTTTATCACAAGCCCAGACAAAACTCACCAACATGCAAATTTAAGAACCATAAATTAAAATCAAAACAAAAATTAGAACCTTCCAAATCCAATTAAGGGTTTCTCTTTTTCTTCTGACAATCGAATTCAAATCTCCATTTCCGAGTCTGTTGATGTAATCATCAACTAACAAATGCTGCTTCTCATTCTCCACCATCTCTTTGATAATCTCCTCGCTCTTTGATTGAACAAAACCCATCTGAGAAGTCAAAGTTTCAATCGGAGTTTTCTCAACACTTAAGCACTTGTCTTCATCATCAAAATTGGTTTCTCTACATAAAAAGTTTAGTTGTAGAATTTCTACAATAAATAAGAGAGTAAATGTTCAAAAAAATAATTGAGGAAATGTTTCGTTTCTAGAAGGAAAGAGAAGAAGTTGAGTGAGATCTTTTAGTTTAATTTTAAAATTAAATAGAATCTATTGAGTTATTGGTTAAAATGGGTTTGGATCAAATATATTTGGGTTGGAGTTGTTATTCTTCAAAAAGAAGAAGGTTTTTGGTAATTGCTCACGTTTTACAATTAAAATTAAATGTTAAAGAAAATGAAATTAGAGAAGGTGGCATATGAGAAAACTTTTTCGCCAAAAGTGGCATTTGTGCAATTGATCCCACAAAAAGGAAACTTCTTTAAAGACATTGACTTTTTAATTGTCTTCATTTAGATTTCTCATATTTGCATAATTCATTCACCTTAGCAAATTCAAAATATGAACATTTTTTAGGCTCAAAACTCATTATTTTCTTCAGTTCTATTTTCCTTTATCCAAAAATATAAAATAAAATTTGTATATTATTTAATTTTTGTGGAAACATGCAGTGTTAGTGATCGAGAATCTCTATGGAAGTTTAGAGAACGAAAAAGTTAAAAAAAAGATTGAATGGATAAGATATTTCTGTTATTACTTTCTTAATCATAAAATGTGTACATGGTTAAACTTATATACTAAAGAAACTAAACTAAAATAAATCAATTCTACTCATATTCTAATATTCCCCCTCAAGATGAGAAGGGATACTCATCTTGGACATGAAAACATCAAGTGGTCTTGGTAAAGAATGAAGTTGAATCCTCAGTCCATCCACAGGCTAATAAAGTCAATCACAACCAATTGGGAACACTTCAACCAGCCAAACAGTTCTTGCGTGAAGCATAATCCATTTCCAGCAAAAATACATAGTGTTTCGTGGATCAAAATAGTCAACCTTGAGCATATCTCCTTCTGTCTTGAAACACGACTCTGTGAACCAATTATGACATGTAGATTTAGCCATTTTGAGGAAAAGCTATTATCCTTTGTCACACATGATAGCAACATGATCTCCATAACATCAGTTGATGGAAACCTTTGTTCTATTAGTCTCATATGTGCTGAAACATAAGAATGGAACTGTTTTAAAACTGCAATTAGCAGAGACCTTCACTTCATTTGTCTCATATGTGCTTCAACACAAAAGTGAAACTGAAGCAATCTCTCAACTACAAAGCTCATCAAGACCTAAAAAAAAGCAAGCTTCTTGCTTGACAAAGAGGCTTAAGTGCTCAACCATCACAGCAATTTTAGTGGCAAGAAACCAACAAATACACCATATACCGTTGGAGCAAAAACTCTCAATAATCGCAGCATAACACCAACGTCACAAAATAGGAAGACGAAATTCAAAAAGTCATAGCAATCAGTTTCACAGAGGTCTAAGCAGCATGTATCAATCACAAACCTAAGATACTCCCCTGTCTACAAATATTCTGATGCCTAAAGCTACCTTCTGAAACCGTACACAGTTCTTGAACAACAACACAACACATAATGGATGAATCAACAAAGAATCTGAATCTTGTCAACTTGCATAGATCATAATTGAGAATCAAGCAACTCTTGTTGTAATCTCTTGAAACTAGCTGCATATATGTTCTGAATGTGAAGACAATATACTCTAGCAACATTACTAACCATCCGTCATCAATTCCATATTCAAGATTCTGTTGAAAAATTCCTAACGAAATATTCATCTCTCTAAGAACACATCCACATTCCAAGGGATTAAAGACACAAATCTATTGTTTCCTGAATCCACGGCGAAGATTCATGATAAATCGAATCAACACTCTGTAATTGCAAAAGAAGAACAAACTCAACGGAGGAGCTGATTCAAATCAATGAAAAAAAATCATCAGGAATGGAAGATCTTTGAGCAATCGGCGAAGCAACCGTGAGAAACTTGGAACGGTGGAACAACCATAGAAATGCAAGCAAAATCAGACAAAATAACCAAAGAGAATGGTTGAATCGACAGAACAATCGATCAATCAAACAAGAAAATCAAATTTAAACGGTGAAACAAGCTGGAAATGGCAGAATGAAGCTCAAATCCAGACAAAATCGAGCTCAGAAGAAATCGAGCAAGATGAAATTGGTAGAACAAAATCGATCAAAATTGATCAATCGATCGAAGAGATTCCATGGAAGAAGGCCAAGAATCGGTTGAGCGTAAGCGATACTACGTTAATGATCGAGAATTTTCATAGAAATTAAAAAAACGAAGAAGGAAGAAGAAAATTGAATGGATAAAGATATTTCTGTTATTATTTCTTACAATCGTAAAATGTGCATATGGTTAAACTTATATAGTAAAGAAAGTAAAGCAAAGTAAACGAATTCTACTCATATTAGAAAGATTGATGTGTAAAGGACGAAATGACAAAGACGTATACCAGTATATACTTATCTATAGTTAAGTGGTATTTTGTTCAGAAGAATGTGAAAACATATTTTATGACTTGATTTACTTTATTAATAACAAACAAAGATAGTTATCATATTTATTTAAATACTTCTCTGTCTTACCAATAATAATACTATATTATTAGTTCATCGATCTTTCTTTCTCTGGCTTTGTTGTGTAGTACATTAATTATTTGACCAACATTTGCAATTAATAAATGCTTAAAGCCCATCTTTCTCCTCTTGTGAGTTTGTGCAAACACAGAATGTCCCATGTGCTTAATCACGCAGAATTTTTTTATTAAACCTAATCCCATTTAAATATACTTGCATAAATACTTCCATATTCTACCTCATGCATTGGTTTCCTCACAAAAACGAAATCGAGTTTAATTGGACTAAACTCTAAGTCGACTTGTTTCATATCTCAAAATTACAATTGAACTGAAGTTAATTTCTCTTTCAAAACTCAAAATTAAAGTGTCTATTTTCCTAGCATATCCTAAAATAAACGATGAGTTGTTTTGATCAGAAAATATAACAATATAAACTTAATCATGGGTTGTTCTATTCACTACTCCCTTAATCGCCGTAGAGATTGTGTCACTAGAACCATGTAATTTTGAGGATTCTAATGTTGGCATATACGATCCACAAATAAATATAGAAATATGTTACTTCTGAGTAATATAAACCTATAACACTATTGATTAACCTAAAATAAATTTCGAGATACAACTCGTATAAAATGTACACGCGCTGACACTACAAGAAAACTACCGCAATTCCGATGGAGGTTTTCGACGGATTTATTTCCGTCGGAAATTTCCGACGGAAAACCGATAGAAACCGTCGGATTACCAACGGATATAATCCGTCGGAAATAGGTTTGTCGGAAATTTCCGACGGACTGACAAAATTCCGTCGGAAATCCGTCAGAGAAAACGAACGTTAATGTAGCTGTTGCATTGTCCGTCGGAATCCGTTGGAAATTTCTGACGGATATATTTCCGTCGGGAATTTCCGATGGACCGCCTACAGTCTGTTGGAAATCCATCAGAAAAAACGAACGTTAATGTAGCCGTTACATAAGCCGTCGGAATCCGTTGAAAATTTCTGACGGATGTCCGACGGACTGTCGGTCCGTCGGTCCGTCGGAAAAAAACAATAGCCGTTTGGAATTTAAAAATTATGACGGATTCCGACGGATGACGTCCCTTTATAAATGTTTCAACACTTCTCAATTCATTCACACTTCTCTCAATCTATTCATCCACACTTCTCTCTATTCTTTCACACTTTACTATTCATTTACAATCTCTTACAAAAAAAATTTTAAATAGATGTCGTCTTCTAATAATTTTCGATCATGGATGGATGAACCGATGATGGATCCGGAGTCAAATATCTTGAAAGATGAGTATGCTCGAGATATATGCGAGTTTATGGAATTGGGTGGAAATCAACCGGGAGCAAAAAATACTCGTAAGTTGAAATGTCCATGTTCTATTTGTATGAATTCCCATAATATTAAGATAGAGATTGTTTGGAGGCATTTGTATTACAATGGGTTTATGCCGGGGTACAAAATTTGGTATCTACATGGAGAAACAAATTATGATTATGGTAGTACTAGTGAACCATATATATTGCAGATAGTTTAGAAGAACATAGAACGGAAGTAGATTTTGGTGTAGGTACTGTTGAGATGGTGAATGATGCATTTAGAGAGAATATGCAGTCAACATCTGTAGATGGAGATAGGGTTGAAGAACCAAATTTAGAAGCACAAAGATTTTTTGATATGTTAGATGCAGCGAAACAACCACTATACAGCGGTTGTAGAGAAGGTCATTCGCCATTATCATCTGCTAGTAGAATGATGACCATTAAGACGGACTACAATTTGGCGGAAGAATGTGTTGATGCTATAGCCGATTTTGTGAAAGATATATTGCCTGAAGACAATCTTTCACCAGCATCATACTATGAGGTACATAAACTTGTAGCTGGTCTTGGTTTGCCGTATCAGACAATAGATGTGTGCATCAACAACTGTATGATATATTGGAGAGAATATGAAAACCGCAAAAGATGTCGATTTTGTCGTAAACTCCGTTATCAGGAGAGTAGTGGAAGAGTTAAAATTCCCTTTAAACGGATGTGGTATTTATCGTTAACGGAGAGGTTGAAGAGGTTATATCAATCTCAGCGCACGGCAGAGGCAATGAGATGACATGGAGAGCATAGACAGGACAGAGATATTACACATCCTTCAGACGCAGAAGCGTGGAAACATTTTCAATCAATATATCCAGATTTTGCATTCGAGCGAAGGAATGTATACCTCGGACTATGTATAGATGGTTTCAACCCATTTGGAAAGCATGGAAGACAGTATTCGTTGTGGCATGTAATTGTTACACCTTATAACTTGCCTCCATCTTTGTGTATGCGTAGAGAGTTTATGTTCCTCTCTGTGCTTGTTCCCGGCCCAGAGCATCCTAAGAGATCGCTTGATGTATTTCTCCAGCCATTGATATATGAGTTACAAATGCTATGGAATTATGGTGTTGAAGCGTATGATGTGTCATTGCAACAGAATATTTTTAAGATGCGTGCAGTTCTAATGTGGACCATTAGTGACTTCCCAGCATATGGTATGTTATCTGGATGGACAACTCATGGAAGATTATCGTGTCCATATTGCCAAGATAACACTGATGCATTTCAATTAAAGCACGGAAGAAAGACTTCTTGGTTTAATTGCCATAGAAGATTTCTTCCAAGTGATCATCCTTATCGTCGTTCTAAGGAAATGTTTACAAAGGATAAACAAGTATTTGATGGTCCACCTCCTGAGATAGACGGCACAAGTATATTGGAGCAGTTAAAAAATTTTGGCGCTGAGAGAACTCCAGATTGTGGTGGTAATAGGCATGAACCTATTTACGGTGCCGGTGAAAATCATAATTGGCACAAATATACGTATATTTGCATATATATATGTTTGTTTAGTTGTTATACAACTTGAGAGAATAGTGACTTGGGAATATTATTCAAGGAACTTGGTTCCGAACTTCCAATACATATATGTGTGTATATATATATGTATATATAATATATATATATATATGTATATGTATATATTAATATGCAATAGTGGCTGATATATACGTGTGCATAACATGCGAAGATACATGTACACAGTCACACATGTACTTATTACTTATATATAACTACATATGCTTTCAAGAATGAAGAATTTCGTTATCTATATATAATTGTTTTTCTTATTATTAAAACTTGTTCATGTTGTAGCAATGGACAGGAAAACAATTTTTCTGACTACAAGATATCAGGCTGGAGACCCTAAATGTATTAGTGGATCCAGAAGTGTCAAACATCCAAATACAAAATAAAGTTTGTTGATATTCTGATATAATTATTTATCCAAAACAATGAATGGTGATTGTGACACAATATAATTAAAGAATATCTAATTTTAAAAAGAAAAATAAAATTCCATGTCGTGATTAAATAATAAATATCTCAAAAAGATAAGTTATCATATTAATACAGATTTTAATTTAAAAAAAACTTAATTACCATATTTTGTTATTATTAATCTCAAATACGAGTATCGTCTTTCGAGAGAAGGAAAAAACAGTAGAATTTCGAGAGAGCACTATGATGGGTTGAGCATCATTGATGAATACACCTAATCGAGTTGTTATAATCTTAGATATTTATCATTGTGAAAAGATTAATAAGCATGAAAATGTTGTATTTTATTTCCCATTTGGAATTCTAAAATCAAATCATAATTCAGTTTATACAGTGAAAATTTCAAGTATTAGTTTTTTAATTTGTTATTAAAGCAAATTGACCGTGCTGATTGAAAGTCGGCACTTAAACTGAATTTTTGGTAAAGTTTTTTAAATGATTTTGATGGTTTATAGAGTCTCGCGCAAAGAAATATTGTATGATGACGGTTTGCTAATGTTTGGATAGACCGTCGTTTTTAAGGGTGTAATATTAATTAAGCGTGTAAGGGTAAGTTGGTTTATGTGTTGAGAATGCAATAAAATATTGTATGATGACGGTTTGCTAATGTTGTAGAAATCTAACTTAGATCTCATGCATTTCAACAAACAAAAAGAATAATGTCGAAATAAATAGTGAGACCGCTAGTTATAATGGGAAATGGGAATGGTTAGTTAATTGTTTGAGAAATGTTGGAATTGGGATTGACGAAGTTACTGTTATTGTTGATGTCACACCATCTTCTGCGGTGAGCAATAGAGTTGGGATTGTTGGAACACATATCTTCATTAAATGGGTATCACATGATTTGAACATATTTATTCGCAAATGAGTTTTAAAATATGAATAAGAAATAAATTTTAATGTGAATAGATTGAAAAACTCCTAATGACAAAAATTGAATTTTGTCATACATTGAAATTTGAGAAAATTGTTCTCTAGTATATATAGAAGAGTGTCTTTAGCATGGTTTAAATACTATAGAAACACAATGAGGATTATGCAAAATACCACACGCGCGCGAATCTTGGGTATTAGGGGCCAAAACATCACAGATATTCTTTTTGGACCAAATTTTGGATCTAATTAGACAACATGTTTCGTTGACTTTTAGTCAACATTTTCCAAAAATTTTTGCATAAGAAATAAATTAAATTCGAATTCAATTTCGAATCTAACCGAGTCAAAAACTGATAGGATTTTTTGCCAAAAATCTTGTCCCGCGAGTGAGTGCGAAACCGCCCCTCTTCTTCCTATATTTTCGTCCACCTCTTTTCTTTGTGATGGTCGTTTTCATTCAGCGAAATCTTTTACGAAAAATTATAGAAAAATTCCAACAATTCGTCTCCACTTTCTCTTTGTCTAACAAGTAAGTCTCGAAAATATAGCGTAGTTTTGCATTCGTATATTCCATATTTCGAGTGTCACGAATACAGTTTCTCAAGTGGTTGTATCATGGGATTTTTAATCGTAGCAAACCATCACACTACGGGTGATTATAAAAATTAAAGAAAGATATCAAATCTCGCCTCCACTCTTATCTGCTTTTCTCAAATCGTTTTCAACTCGTTTTTTTTCCATAATACTATAGTTACTAGTAGTTTTTCACATCTAAATTTTAGCGTCCTACGTAGATTGAATTCACTAACATGATGTTACAAGAGTTCGAGTTCATCTCTACAAAAAGAACTTAAAAAAATGCCCAATGAGCTAGATGGAAAAAAAACACTAAATTTTTGTTTGCTTTTATCTTCCTCAAAACAAACGTCTTCGTTTATTGACTGGTATGTTTTCTTGATGAATATGGATATGATCAAAATTTTGTTTTTCTTTTCTCCTTCTTATATTCTATGCCATTTAAATTTTAAGACTGATTGTAGTGTTATATTTTATATTTTATATTTTATAATACACCGTGTTTTTTGCTAAACAGCTTTCGAGTGATACCACATATCTAACTAGATGTTGTACTTACTTAGAGCAATTCCAATCACAAAACCAAATTTAGTATTGAAATCACACTAAATTTGATGTTTTGGTATTTCAATTTTATTTTCATCTCCAAACACAACACCAAATCTTACCCTACAAAAAATATTCATTATTATTATATTATTAATTTAAATTTTTTATTTTTAATAATTGGATAAATATTAACTATTTTTATACTGATTAATTATTAATACTATAATCAATAACGAAAAATATTACAATTGATAAATTAAAAATAGCAAAAAATAAATTACATCATACTAATTTTCAATATTATAGCGTCTTGGTTTCAGGGCATTTTACACCTTTGGTGTTATAGCGTCCGCTTGGACATGTCCTTAGAGTCTGAATTTTCAAACCCTTATTTTTTTTATTTTTTGGTTGAAATTTCTGAAAAAATTAAAACAAAAATTTTTGGATGACAATAGAGAAACCAAAGTTTTTTTTTGATAAAAGGGTCAAGAAAAACCAAAGTTTAAATGTATTTAACAAAAAAACTTCATTCTAATAATATGTATTAAACTGTAAAAAGGAATGATTAAGATTTGGAGTAAAGAGAAACCAAAGTTTAGACGTAAACGAAATTAGAGAGGCGAAGATAATCATGATTCATCATCTGGGTTGCTAAAAAAAAAAGTGTTTCTCTTTTTTTTTTTCTGCTAGTGTTTCTTTTTTAAACAATGAGAAAGAGAAACATTCCAAATAGGAGAGAGAAGCTAGAGAAAGAATTTTTTCTGTTTATCTTTTAAACAGAGATCGATTCAATCATTCTTTTTTTTTTTTTTTCTTTCGTCTTATCCCAAATCTTATATGGTTTGTGGATAGTTTTTCATCTATTTTCATTCTCTGTTCTTCAACGAACCATTCCATTCCAATTACTTCAATTTTTCTCATCGTCATTGTTAATTTGCAAAATCTTCCAATCGTTAGCAACAGTTTTGTTTGGTTTGATAAAGACGAACATGAATCCGTAAAGTAATTGGTTGTGAGCGATCTAATCCATATGAGGATCTCATTCTGGGTACAAGATAGGGGCATACTGTTAAAACTTTTCACCCATAGAAAGTCATGTCGGTTGGTCGACAGTTTGGCGATGGTTCAACCAGATTTCAGCAGAAAGTTCATATGTTGACGGTTTAAAATAGATAACATTTTATCATTTATATTTATAGTATCTCTTATTAAGTATGTAGATCTTTGTTCGGAGTTATTTATAATGGTGGATCTACTGGTTTGTTAGCTTTTATGGCATTCAATATTCTCAGACGCGGATTTGGATTGACAAGATGTTTTGTCATCGTAATGGTCAAGACATAATGCGTTAGTGGAAGTCAATTACAATCTATCTTCGGTTGTGGTACAAGATTGTCGGTGATATCCGTGTTTGGTTGAGTTATAGACAAATCTTTTCGTTATATCTCTATGGCTATTTCATATTTAATCTATTTTGTTTTAAACCAAATTTTTTATTAATAAAAACGTTAAAAAAATATTATTAATTACACCCTAATTTTAAAATAATATTATCTACAACAATTACCCTTTATTAAACCAAACCTCAACATTTTCAACCACCTCTCAAACAAAAAAGTGAGGAAGCAGAGAAGCCATCATCATGATGAACTCTTCTCTTCTAGCTCATTCCTCTTCATCTTCTTCCCATATCCAAACTCCGGCGACGACTTTTGACCACGAAGACTTCCTCGATCAAATCTTTTCCTCCGCTCCATGGCCTTCCGTCGTCGACGATGCTCACCTTCCTCCCTCCGATGGCTTCCACTGCCACGACGTCGACTCAAGAAATCATCAACAAATCATGATGATGCCTTTGAACGATGGCTCCTCCATCCACGCTCTTTATAATGGCTTCTCCGCCGCCGGATCTCTTCCTAATTTCCATATCCCTCAGGTATAATCTCTCTATCTCTATATATTTATATATAAATGTCTAGAAACGAAACTTATGACGAAATTTAGGGATTCGGAGGTGGGTTGATTAACCAACAAGGACAAACACAAACGCAAACCCAGTCGCAACGGCAGGGAAGCGCGTCTACAGCTACTGGTGGTACGGCGGCGGCTCCACCGCAGAGTAGGACTAAAGTCCGAGCTAGGAGAGGCCAAGCAACTGATCCTCACAGTATAGCCGAACGGGTTCGATATTTTTTTTTTTAATTTTATTTTGTTCGATGCATTAATTAGTATCAGTTACCTAGAAAGGTGTTGAAATTGAAAATTTTTAGTTTTTTTGGGAAGAAAAGTTTATAACTTTTTTTGTGTATTTTTCTGAAAAGTTGTAAAAACATGTTTTCTTGGGCAGTTACGAAGAGAGAGAATTGCGGAAAGAATGAAAGCTCTTCAGGAACTCGTCCCTAACGGCAATAAGGTATTTTTATTTAATTCATTTTCAGTTTATTTTCCAAAATTAAAATCTATACAAGTATTAAAAAGGAATGGATCATTAAAAACCGTCATCATGACTCTGAATTTGTACCATCCATAATTCCATATCATTTGTGTTGATGATAATTTACAATTTTATAATATCATAAGTCTATGCATATATATTGACCCTTTATAGTTTTAGACCTAAAATTAAATTATAGTAAAAAATAAACAATGAAATAAGTGTGGAACTGATCAGTTAAGGACTGGAGTTGTTGAAGAGATCATAGTTTTAGGATGTCAGTTAAGAACTGTTTATTATTTTGAGGAGTAATATTTACTGACCAAAACTCAGAGTTAATAAGTAAATTCATTTTTTTTACTAATGTAATTGGTGGTTATTTAGTCTCTAGCTATATATTTATAGAAGTACTATATATCAATCAAATGATTAAACACTGATTAGCTAATTAATTAGGATACACTATTAAAGTTAACGAAGGCAGTAATAAATAAATGGGTTAGGATCTTAGCTCTGACAGATTTTTTGTGTATTATTTAAATAATAATTGACAGACAGACAAGGCATCGATGCTCGATGAGATCATAGATTATGTCAAGTTTTTACAACTCCAAGTCAAGGTGACTCTATCTCTCTCGTCTATTTTTCTTACAATTATTTGTTCTTTTGGCTTGGTAGTTATTTCAAGAGGTAACTTTTTTACAAACTACATTATGTTTTAATTTATTCACTTCAACATTTATGGAAGATTCTTTCTTTGCCTTATTGACATATCATCATACAAAAATAAAAGCTGACATATTAGTACAATATTTACATACCAATTAATCAAATATGGGCCTCTGCAACTAAAATTCCTTATGCTGCCTTCCCAAAGTTTATATAATTAATACTATTTCTGGATTGTTATGACATATAGTCACATTACATAATGAATATTTAAATTAAGTAGTAGTGGACCGGTGTACTTAATAATTCTGTTTTGAATTTAATAATGGGTTTTAGGTATTGAGCATGAGCAGATTGGGAGGTGCTGCTACCGTTTCTTCTCAACTCTCTGAGGTAATTAATTTCACTATGTATCTCACTTTTTTTTTTCGAAACTCGTAATTTTGTATGTCCAAAAACTATAACATATAATATTGTCTTAAACGTTACTGGATTCTATAACCTCTAAACTTTGAACCTAAACTTTGAATCTAAGATTTTTTTCATCTAACGATACTTAGTTATGTATTTCACTATTTTTTATAAACTAATAATTAATATCAAAGTTAATGGATAAAATTATGAAGTTATTTAGATTTCGCCCAAAAGTGCATTTTAGGTATATCCTGCGCTAAAAACTCTTCTCTTCTTATTTATTTTTGGGTCAAAATTAGATAAATCGTTAAAGATGTTGAAATTAAAATAGATGTAAGACTACAAAAAATATGTTTCCAGAAACAGAAATAATAAGACAAATTCTAAAATAGAGAAAAAAGAGGGAGCACGCGTGCCGACTATTATCACTTAGGGTTTCGCTTTCTTGTCTTTTCTTTTTAAAAATGTTTTTTATTCATTTTTCTTTTCGCTCAGGCAGGTGGGTCCCATGGGAACGCATCCTCCGCCGTCGCCGGCAGTAACCAGACGGCCGGAAACTCCAGCGATACCTTGACAATGACGGAGCATCAAGTGGCGAAGCTAATGGAGGAAGACATGGGTTCGGCCATGCAATACCTTCAAGGGAAAGGTCTCTGTCTGATGCCAATCGCTTTAGCCACTGCTATCTCAACCGCTACGTGTCACTCCCGTAACCCTTTGATCTCTGGAGCTGCTGACGTCGGAGGTCCTTCCTCTCCCAATCTTTCCGGCATGACCATACAGTCGACGAATACAACAATAATGGGTAACGGTAGCGGCGTGACCGAGGGGTCGTCATCTATCGCCATTAAAGAGGCTGTAACCGTTTTGAAGCCGTTATAACGGCCGTTTACTTTTGGGGTTAGGCAGAGAGATGCCAAAAACAAAACAGAGAAAGTGGGGTGAAGTGGGAGATAAAGTCGAAATCTGCGAAGAATGAGGTTGAGGTGTTTGATGTGTTCTCTAAACGATACCGTATTTTTCGTATTATTTTGGTTGTTTTACCTACTACAAAACCACCATTCAAAGGGACATTTCTTTTTCTAAATATGTTTGCAGTGTTTTATTATATTCATAAAGTTGGTTTCTATTATCCAAATACCATTGGCTCGGAGTAGGAGAAGAAATATATATATATATATACTCTGTATGATATAGAGTTAATGTCGGCTCTAAAATCTTCAAAATATTGAATCCAGGTACCACTCCCTCACGAACAAAATGTATATCAATCTCAAGATGTTTTGTTTGTTGATGTTAAATAGGATTAGAGGACATTACATAAGATATTGACATTATCACAAAACACAAATTAAAACCTTTTGTAAATGATACCGGGGCTCAAAAACATGTTGTATAACCATGTAAGTTCACCTACTGCATTGGTAACACAGCGGTATTTGGCCTCCACGCTAGAGTAAGAGATAGTTTGTCGTCGCTTAAAAAACTAAGAAATCAAATTATCGCCGAAAGAAATCAAATTATCGCCAAAAAAAATTGCAAAAATCCGAGGTGGAACAGTGAGTATTAAGACAGCTGACCCTAAAGGGATGAAGCTTCGAATATATTTTTAAAATTCCAGTAGCTACATCAGCTTCTAAGCTTCATTGAAGTGTCTAGATTTGTAGAAGCTGTCAGGCTGATGTATTCAGTAATGTCCTAACAATTTCGAAAGCTTCGAACTTTATTTATTGTTATTTAAATCGTAGTTACTCGAAGTTCATCATACCAATAAAAAACAAATTCGATCTCGTGTCTTTTTGTAAAACTATTTCGAACCGAAACAATTAAAATTTACCCAAACATCTTACATATATAATATTTTCTCCGTTTCACAAAGATTAGATATTAGATGTTTTAAAAAAATTTGTTTCGCAAAAGTAGAATAACAATTTTTGTTTTATCCCCACTAACAAGAGTAAAAAAGTAAAGAAAATAATTAATATTTAACTATATAATATAGGTATTTTAGGTTTTTTTTGTAAAAAAAATTAATATTTGTATAAAACCTTTAAAATATATCTTTAAGTAATATATATAACTTTTTTTTATTTAATTATAAAAATATGTTGTTTTTAAACATGTCATAGGTGAAATACATTCTTCCTCTAAACAAATCCTCAAAATTGTATAGACTAAAAAAAACCATTACATATGTGTCAGATATAAAAATAAGTTAAACATATATGTTATTTTCTTATTTAATATATATTTATAGTTTTTAAATAAGGACGATGATCACTCAAAACAAACGTGTAATTGCTAAAATGACTCCCGTGTATTTAGAGTTAAATGTGGAGTCTAAATCTCAATCGTATCCTTATCGTGCTGTGTAAAAAATAAAATAATTACGATAGTGCCATTACTAATTAAATCCAATGCGGCAAAAAATTACAAAAATGTCATTCCGTTAACATTATCGCAGACTTATTTTACGTTACCGCATAGTTATTGAGTTATGTTAGTTACTACAGACTTATTTCAGTTACCGCAGAGTTATTTAGTTATCGCAAACTTATTTAGTTACCGCAGACTTATTTTAGTTACCGCAGATTTATTTCGTTACCGCAGACTTATTGAACATTTTTGCAGACTTATTTAGTTACCGTAGACTTATTGTAGTTACCGTAGACTTATTGTAGTTACCGCAGATTTATTGAAATGTTCTCGCAGACTTATTATAATTACCGCAGACTTATTTAGTTACGGCAGACTTATTTTAGTTACGGCAGACTTATTGTAGTTACCGCAGACTTATTGTAGTTACCGCAGACTTATTGTAGTTACCGCAGACTTATTGAGTTACCGCAGACTTATTGAACGTTGTCGCAGACTTATTTAGTTCCGACAACTTATTGTAGTTACGACAGACTTATTGTAGTTACGACAGACTTATTGTAGTTACGACAGACTTATTGTAGTTGTCGCAGACTTATGTAGTTACCGCAGATTTATTTAGTTATTGCAAACTTATTGAGTTACTGTAGATTTATTGAAACGTTGTCGCAAACTTATTTAGTTACCGTAGAGTTATTGTAGTTACCGTAGAGTTATTGTAGTTACCGTAGACTTATTGAAACGTTGTCGCAGACTTATTGTGTAGTTACCGCAAATTTATTGTGTAGTTACCGCAGACTTATTGTGTTACCTCAGACTTATTATGTAGTTGCCGCAGATTTATTGTAGTTACGGTAGACTTATTGTGTAGTTACCGCATACTTATTGTGTTACCACATACGTATTGTGTAGTTACCGCAAACTTATTGTGTAGTTACGGCAGACTTATTGAGTAGTTACGGCAGACTTATTGAGTAGTTACGGCAGACTTATTGAGTTATGACAGATTTATTGAGTAGTTACGACAGACTTATTGAATAGTTACGATAGACTTATTGAGTAGTTACGATAGACTTATTAAGTAGTTACAGCAGACTTATTGAGTAGTTACAGCAGACTTATTGAGTAGTTACAATATACTTATTGAGTTATGTAGTTACGTAGTTATGACAGACTTATTGAGTTATGTAGTTACGGCAAACATATTGAGTAGTTACAGCAGACTTATTGAGTAGTTACCGCATACTTATTGAGTTTTTTTTTTGGATGAAGGTGGTGGCGATGGTGGCGGCGCCAGTGGTGGCAACGGTGGCAGCAGTGGCGACGGTAGCGGCAGTGGCGATGGCGACGGTAGCGGCAGTTTGATGAAATTTTATTCTTTTTTTGATGAAATTTTTTTTACATAAGTAAAAAACAAAAAAAAATTACAAAACATAAAAATATAAATGGTAATTTTATAATTATAAAAATAAAAATTTGGTTTTATTGTCTTATAACCATCTCAAAATTTACCAAAATCCAAACAAATCAAACTAGTAACTACATCTAAAATTTGAGTTAATCTATGCTATTATCTCTTTTAAATATACTACATAATTAAAACTTTATTTACAGTTTTTTTGTCCGTGCACAACGCAGAATATCACTTTTAATGCAGTAGGTGCGGATTTAAGCCATTTTTTTCTTAAATGGGCAAAACAAAATTTGTTTGGGGCTTAGGCATAAAAAGGCTTTGGCCAGCCTTGATACCGTCCAAATTGTTAATTGTTAGTCCTTCGTCTCAAAAAAATTTCCCAGATACGACCAATGTCTTTAATAATCTTATTTTTTTTTAAAATACTCAAATAATCTTATTTTAAAAACTAATTTCTTTTTAATTTTTTTTATTCTTTTTAAAAATGGTCAGATTACAATTTTGTTTTTAATAAGTATGATTATTACTAAATCTAATTAGTAAACCAAATATACAAATTGTAACAGTTATATCAATTATACCAATTATACTCGTTATACCAGTTATATCAATTACACGATTTGTTATATCAATAACACAATTTGTTATACCAGCTATACCATCAGTTACTATTTGGTTATACTAGTTGTACTATTTATACCAATTGCACCATTAGTTTCTATCTATTTATCTAGTTATATGACATGTTGGGTTTTTATCGTATTTCAATCTAGGATTAGTATGTGTTTTAGAGTCTTTGTTTTTGTTTTCTGAGTCTTATCAAGTATGAAGTCGTTTGGAAGAATTTCTAGCCATTTGGAATGAAGTTGGAGCAAATGAGCAAAAAAGAGTCGATTGGAGTGCTTAGATCGATCAATCCCCATTCGGATCGATCGCTCCGTCGATCTGAGAAATTTATCGTGCCTAACCAGATCGATCGATCTGACCAATGGATCGATCAATCTCATATCAATGGAGTTGCCATATATTTCCAAATCGATTGATCCTCACTAGATCGATCTATCCATCCTCACTAAGAAAATGTTGTGAAAAACTAGATCGACCAACATACTTCAAATTGATTGATCCAGATGTGGATCGATCGATCCATCATCAAGCATGATTGATCCCATATGTCGTGAAGAACCAAATCGATCAATCCAGACACAATCTGCTACCCGAGAAAAAAGAAAATATGTCTTTTTTCCTATTTGATTTAGGATTTTGACCTAGACGACTCCTGCCCTATAAATACTTATTTTAACCATTGTTTAGGTTATCTTATCTTATGCTTTATTTTATTTCAGAACTTTTGTTAAGAGATATCTTTTGGTGTTTTATTGGATTTTATTCATGAGTTCTTCATCAAACTTTGGTTGTTCATCCACTTTCATGACTGAGTAGTTCTCTAGTTAGGTTAGGGTTTTCAAAGGGATTATGAATCATTGAACTAGACATAAATAGAGAATCGTCTTATCATATCTTCCTATATTGTTGTTTAAATTTCTTAGACTAGAATTATCACCTAGTTTATGATTTTAGGTTAAACCTATTCTCCAAAAATTTATAGGTTGCTGGATAGAACATATGTGAGTGTATTGTCCTTAGCTAGCGAAAGGTAATGCTATTGTGATACGTGAACATATTGAACCTAATCGTTAATGCTTGTTTAGAATTCAAAGTTCAAATAACTGTTTAGATACTTAGGCTGCTAGATAAAGTAATTAATACCATGACAGTGGATTGATTAATATATTTATATTTGAGTTTGAGATATGTGCTTAATTTATTCCTTGAATAGTTGTCTGGTTCCTGATCTCTGATTTCCGAGAAATTCCCTTGATCTCTGATTTTTAAATATAAATACGAATTTTCAAAAATGATTTCTAATTAATTATAAATTTAAATACGATTTATTTTGTTAATATATTCACATTAATTTTTTGAAGATTTTGTTAAGATTTCTCTTCTCATAATTTTTGATTCTATTTTTATTTAAACATTACATAATCAATATAGTTATTAATAATATTCTAATTTTTTCACATATTGTGATTATTTTTTTTTAAATGGACATAAAAAATTTTCAATCGATGAAAAATAAAAAGTGTGATTTAAACGTTCCACATTGACTAATATTTTTTGGTGGTGATTCAAAACATATTATAAATATGACAAAAAAAATTAAATCTAAATGAGTAGAAATTTTGATTTAATAAAAATCCAAATTTAAAATTTTTTATTCGGTTTATTGCAATTCTTTAACTGAACCATTTAATTATACAAGATATAATAAATTTTAAACTTTCAAAAGCTTTTAAATATTATTAATAGATTTAAAATTTATAAAAACTCTAAAATATTATGAATACACTTAAAATTTATGAAAAGTTTAAATATTATAAATATAAAAATTTTAACTTTACAAAGAAGTATAAGTTTTTAACATATAAAAAGTTAAGATGTTATCAATTTTAATGTCAACAACTATTTATATAGTTTTTAAGAAAAATTAATCAAAGAATATATGGATATGCTTTCGACGGATCCAATATTTTATCATATATAGTTTAACCAGGATCCAAATATTCAAATATCCTAATTTTTACAATATGTGAAGATGGGTCATGGCTGATAAAGATGGGTAATGACGGATGTAAGATCGAATTTCTAATCATTGATAATAATTGATATAAATTTAAATCAAATTGTTAAGAATTTTTTGAATAATATAAAATATATACGTAACACCACATTTAAATTAGGATCCATATCCAATAATTTTATCATCATATTTAAATCATGATCTAAATTTTCAAATATTCTAATTTTACAATCAGTCACGACAGGTCAAGATGGACTAGAGCAATTAAAGACATGACATTACAGATTTCAAATCAAATTTTTAATCATTGATAATTATTTATATATGACTAAATCAAACTGTTGTAGCTTTTTTGAAAAATATAAAACTATATATAACATCACTTAACTTTTACAACTAAATTATGCCATAATCTAAATTATCAAATAATTTTTTTTACAAATATAATACCGCAAATATAGACTCAAAATTTTAAACTCAAATTTTTATTATAAATTTATAATTATAAGACACCAAACTTATACAACAAAAAAATAAATTATGCATCTAACTATTTATAAAATCCAGAACATAATTTTTACGATTAATATGTCAAGTTGATCATATCGATAATATTTATTTTATTATTATACATTTTATTAACACAACAAAATAATATATTATTTTAAAATTTGTACAAACAAATTTTAATAAATATTTTTCTGCCGTCGGGATCCAAATCTAGTATATATACACATCGATCATCGATATTTCTCTGTTATAATTTTGGCTTGGTTTATATGAATCATAACGTCAATGAGTTTTAAATTAGAGATGTCATGGTGGATTAAAAACATACGGACTCGAACTAGACATAATTGGTTTAGACGGGAAAACTACAAACCGAGAATAGAAAAATGAATTTATTTGAATAAGTGATGTGTCGTGTCGTAGTTGGTGTTACGACGTGTCGGACTGACTTAACGGGGCTTCCATTTGATGAAAACATGTCTTCTCGATCTTATCCGAAACCCAAATTCTTAACCGGCTTCACTTGAATTTGAAACGATCCAATGTCTTCGGTTATTTCCTGGTTTAACCTCAAACCGAAATCTCTCTTTTTATCAAATCAGATCCAAAGTCGCTTTCCCAGGAAGAAGCGCTCCTCTATTTACCGATCTCAATACTTCTCCCTGACCCTCACCTAGAGCGTCTTCCTCACTCGGCCACCGATTTGGGAGGCCGTATATTGTTTATTGGACAACTGGGAACTGTTTTCTGCTCGGCTAAGGAGCTTCCTCATGGTTGTGGTTTGAGTGGGAACTCAGATTTTTTTCACCAATCTGCCACGCAATGAAACTTTCCTCTATAAGTAAGGAGTACATACAGGAAACGCGCAAGACGATCTCAATTGTTGGAGATCCTCAAGGTTGAATCGTCTGATGAAACTCAAAGAATCTTTTTCCGGTCATAGCTCTCCGGGTTGAGCGCTAAGCTGTATAATCTCCCTTTGGATACCTGACATTCTGTTTTTATTAGATCAAGAACACAACTTTTCTTAAGATTTTAGTTATAGATTTTCTGATATCTGATGTTAGCCTCTGTTCTGGAGACTGTATCACTGGTAAATTAAGTTTTTATAATTGCTGCTCTAAACTATCACCCACGATCTTCTCAAGATCAGACAACCATGTCTTTTGTCTCATGAACTCTCAAAGCTGCGTCTGGCTGTGTTCTGACAAAACTTCTCCAAAATCATATGAAAATTCGAACATTACATACTCTGATCTGTAGCAGATGTGCAATGGCCACCTTAATGGTAACTATGGTAACGCATTCTTGTTAGTCAAGTCTACTTTAGTTAGCCTAGGGAAATTTGTTGGGATTCTTACTTTTTCTGGAAGCTCTACAATTCTGTTATGTTCTTATCAAACTTGTTGCAGGGATAGCAGCAATGTCATCCACTATGCCCTACCCTCAAACAGCTTCTATTATTGCTTTTGACTCTGTTCTGTAGATTGCTTTTGTTGAGTGACTATGGCTACTACATTCTGGCTTAGAGTAGTGGTGCCTTGCGTCGTCTAGTCCATGGGTAAAAATTTGTAGGAATCTTCATGTTTAAACTGGTCCAAAAGCAGCAAACAGTTACACTGCTACTTTAGTTTGTGTCACTGCGATAGTGAAGATCTTGACAAAGTTGGTATGTCTGAGTTCTGTTGTACTTTTACATTTGTAGAAATGTAGCAAATTTGAGTTTTTTTTCTGTGATTTAGGGAAGCTTTATACATATTACATATTCGAAAGGAAAAGTTAAATGAGTTCTGTTTGAAAGAATCAAACAAAACAAGTAAAAAAAAAGGTTTATATCTTCTATATATATATTATCTATAGTTGAAGGGCAGAACTACCTTAAGATTCATTAGATACAATAGAAATAGAATTGTACCCCCTCATATATTACTTTCCGATCTTATTTATTCATTTCATGTGTGACTAAAGTTGACTAAGTTATGTGCACTATACAAAGTTCATAATGCATAACTCATTTTTTTAGTTCATCTTATTGGCTCGGCTTTTACGAAAAAAAAAAGTATCTTTCAAATTGGAGATCAAGCTATCTATAATAATATGAATGAGACCTGATAAAGAACTGAAGTGATGATCAGGACAACATGGATAAAGTTCAATTCTGTCTCAATCAACAAGACAAGTTGTTGTATGAACATGGAAAATGTTATAAGTTCAGCAAACTAATTAGCTATTAGAGGTTTATGGTTGGGTTGTTTCTGTTGCAGTGAAGGTTTCAAGGAATAAGAAGAATCAAGAAAGAGAAGCAGCGTCTTCAGCAGATCATGCTAATTCACTCCTAATGTTGAAGTCAAATCTTACTTTTGAGTTCTTCAAACTTTATCTCATGATCATGATCTTGTTTCACTTTCTAATTGCAGAGGAGTGGAACGCAGCTTAATGGTACGGTTCATTGTGACTACCCTACTTGGTAATGCATCTTTTGCTGCTTCAAGTGTTTAAGTTCTGCATCAAACTATTGCACGCCTATAGAATGATGTTTGTGGCACCATGCAGCTCACAAGGCTATAGAATAGGAGAAAGGTAATATATTAACATCTTCTTTCTTATCCTGAAAGTTGATAGCTTTCCGAACAATTTGACACTTTCCAAAACTGTAACATCGTATCAACTCATTTTTTGGTCTTCTATCTTTTATTATGCAGTATACAAATCCAGCTACATGGAGGGAACTGGCGCTTGATGACGACGATATTGACTAAATGTCATGTCTATGATAAAGAAGAAAACTTTCTCAATAAAGCAACGTTTGCTTACTCGAGCTGATAGATATTTGCCTTGAAGGAGTCTTGAATGAGAATATAGTTTTTATGAATAGAAATCGAGTAAAGTAGTAAACCATGTGATCAGAGAGGGTAGAGATTGAGTTTCCAAAGTGATGCAAAAGAAGTGAATTAGATTCTTTGAAGATCAGAGCTTATCTACTGTAATAGCTCTTATTGTTATCCCACAAACTTTCCCGGAAAGTGTAAATATAAAAAAAAAAGAAGAAAATTCCTTCCAAAAACTAAAGCTAAAATTCTTGGAGGCATCTTTAAGAACTTTAACTGCCCCCAAAAGACAGTAGCAGTTGCAACCACTCACATGTCCTAAACTCAGGTAAATGAATCCTCAATAAACCTTAAAGAAACTGAGATTGAGATTTTGGACCACCATGGAAACAGCTTAAAAAGGCTATATTAAGTCAAAAGAGGATCAAATAAACCAAACTGAAAATATAGAACAAACTGAAACTGAGAACTCTGAATTAAGTAAAGACTTGGATATTGTTGATCGGTTTAAGAGCCATAAGATCAATAAATTGATATCATTTCTTAGTAAACAGGTCACTAATAAGCAACACTTTTTTCTTTTTGTATAGAACACAACTAAGATCTTTCTCTATTGCTATAGTTTGTCTTTGTCTATTGCTATTTTTTCTCTGTAGTTTCCTAAGGACACTAAACACACAACTAATACAAGAAAACGTGACAAAAGCAGACCAGAGTATTGAGTAGATGAATCAGATGATCGGAGGAGGCGGGGTTTCCCACACATCAAATACATTTTCTTCGCTATGTAATGCGAAAAGCCGATCCCCACCAATGGAGAAATCACAGATTGAGCCACCATAGCTTCTTCTTAGCCTAGAAGTTAAGACCCAGTCTGGTCCACAAAACACAGAGATTGAATCATTCATCGACGAGAAAAGCTGGCCTCCGTGTAAGGCGAGTTTTGGGTAACAAGGCTCATCAGGCATCTTACTCTTCATCAATTTACTTCTTGAACTCCACCTCACACTTCCTCCATACATCCTCAAATCAATGAAACCTAAATCCTCAAACTCATTCACTACACAAATCGAATTGCTATCTTCCATAGCTATAGCATCTCTCACTCTCTTCTCTTCTATCGCCATTGGAGACCCGATATCCGACCAAGACCAAACCATGTTCTTGTCTCGAAAATCCAACAAGCTAATGTAACAATTGTCTTTTCTTGGAAACAATGTAGATACAAGAAGACAATTCTTACCATTCAACCACTGAAGCTTATCAGCATCACCAAGTGACCAACCGGGACTCTCATAGAAGAAATCGGTTTGTTTTCCGGTTATCTGATCCCAAACTCCGATTCCATACTCATTACTTCGACCTTTACAGCTCGAAAAGATCTCATAATCCGGTGAAAAACTCAAAGCTCCAGCTGTATAACTCTTCATTTGATTCTCATGACAAACCTGAAACTTATACCGGAGATCACCGGAGGAAGAGCTAAACAGCCCCATGCCTCCATCTCCTCTTCCTACTCTCTCGCAAGCAGAGAGTACGATGGTGTCTGAATCAATCCAGCCAACATCGTTTACTCTCTGATAATCAAGATTGATCGGAGAATGTTCTTCTAACATCCAGTCGTACACGTGAACTACGCTCCCGTGTGCGACGCAACAACCGCCATCAGGACCTGCTCTGATGGCGGTTCCATCTCCGGGAGCGATTCCTTTAACAGAATCAGATAAACGGAGACGGTTACCATCAAACGGGCCCCATTTAGCGGCTCGTACGTGGTCTAATAAGCCGTAGAAAGAAGCTTCTCTGTGAAGGAGACGTTCTGTGATGTTGGCGGGAACGTTGAGGTCTCCGGTACGGAGGAGATCAAGAAGAACAGCGAAGCAATCTGAGTTTCTGTCGATGAAATGAACGGAATCTTCCGACGGTGGTGAAAGCTTCCATTCATCGTCGAATAATGCGCCGAAGAAAGACTCACGACCTGCGTTTGCCAGAGTCGTCGCTGTTGTTTCGAAAAGTCTTCCACCAACGTTGAATTTGATTCTGTCTTTTGAGAGACCCATCAATGGAAGAAGAAGAAGAAGAATTTCTTGTCTGGTTTTGAAAAATTAGGTGAAGACGATGAAGCAGAGAAGAAGGAGATACTCAAGAACATAGAGATACTCTGAAAACGAAAGCTTCGATTTTTCAATCCAATTCAAACAAATTGAGCTCCGGGCACGAGAAAGAAGCTGTTTCTTGTTAATGGGTAATCAAATTCGTTAGATGATCTGGAGAAAAATTTGAAATTTTTTTCAGAAATCGAATTGACTCTCTATTTCTCTCTCCGCCTTTTCTTCATTCCGTTTACACACAACAGTTGTCTACATTTATAACATTAAAAAGAAAACAAAACTATATATGTGGGTCCTGATTTTTTTGTTAGTTGCGTTACTTATCTTTGAGCCGTAGGATGTGAGTGTTCTTAAGCTATTGTTTCTGATCTGACGGTTAATATTTCGTGTAGTACATTACTAAATCGGGAGGACATTTTCAGATTATCAAACCTCATTGGTTTATTTATATTTTTATCTAAACATTACTACATGTCAAGTTGAATTTAGGGAGATAGAAAAAACAAACAATGGTTTGTATTTTTCGAGTAATATCAATTATCAAGTGTGATGACCTTATCTGTTATTTATTGACTTTCGAAAACACGCAACTTTAATATACAATATAAATGATAAGAAGAGAATTTCTGGGATATTTTAATAGAGTTTAAAATAATTGCTGGTGTTAGTGGAACAATGCAAATCAGATAATATAATAATAAACAATTATATGTGATGTGTCATATGTCAGGTTCTAATCATTTATGTGTTACCTTTTTCTTCTCGAATTATAAAAGGAAATTAGAATTTCAAATGTATAATAAGAAAATTGATAAGAAATAAAATCAAGTAGTTATCGTTAGTATGTCCACGTTAATTATCTAATTAAAAAGAATATTAGAGGCTTAGTTTAAGCCATAAAAAAAGTATTTGTGAGAACGAGTCAATGAGAAGATAACGTATGCAATTTATGTTCTTTGAGATAAGAGAGGACCAAAGTGATTTATTGCACAGCACAAGGCTTAAGGATTTTCATACGTAGGCGAAACTAATATCCACTCGAATAAAGACAAAATATTGGTTAAATTCGAAACATATTTTAATCGTATAGTTAATTTATATATGGTTCAGGTCTCGCAATAATATACTTTTTTAGTTGCACGATTTGATACGTGTCAAAAATATTTCCTTTAATATGCACTAATCAAAAAGTGAAAAAAAGATACTGTAGTGAGAAAACCATTTCACGTTTTTACATAGATTTTCTAGAAAAAATGTAACACATCATCTTCTGCCTTTTTTCCTTTTAAATTGTTCTGTGCTATTTTGTGCATAACAAAAATGGTTGATTTTTCATATATATATATATATATATTTGTATTAATCTCTTAATATAAAATTATTAAATGTCGCCATCTTACTACAAAACATTGATTTTTTTCGCTTTTAACATGGTTATGAATTTTTTTAAAAAGGGAGAAGAATTTGTCAAAATATGGATAAATGATTCTTATCAAAAAGGTTCTCCTATTTCACTAAAAACAATTAGGCAGTGTTTATACTTTATAGAAGAATACTTAACCCATATTTCGGGATTGATTTTGGCATAGTAGGGTTGGATTTTCTTAATTATACGACTCGAAGACCTCTCGTAGTGTGCTTTTGGCGAATGAGTCGTGATGTTACTACGGTGATACAACCTTTTTGACATTTGGTTGACATTTCTTCGGTTGGAAAAGCATACTTTGCATAGTCAAAGTTAAATTATATCTTTTCATACGAGAACATTTAATGTTTAGTCAGTTCTTATATAGTCATAATTGTAATTCACTAGTCGAGAATACAACGGAAGGAGAGTTATGTATTACGCCTCCCAAAACCTCTATATATCAAGCATCATATGCCTGTTATGTGGAATTTATCTAGGAAGTCGAACACTTTGTCGACTTTTACGTAAAGATTTCGATAAAGCATTGTCTGCGTATCATTGTTACACTAGCACTAGGAAAATTACCCAAATAATTTATTCAAACGTATAAGAAGAATCACTGTGAGCAAAACTAGTCTCGGTTTTCTTGTTACTAAAACTTATAGTATACGTCATAAATCATTTGATATATTCTTAATTTATTACACAAGTTCAACGTCAACGATAGTCATGCGGGTCGTGGACGGCACACCAGCATCGGCTTCTTCTTCGTGTTTCGGTCCAAAACATTGAGAGTATTTTATATTATAAACCAACTAAATTTCTATAACTAAAATTAAGGAAAACTAATGGTCAACAATGTGAGTTGTCCTTATTAGTTGACAAAAAAGTGGTTCTCTTCATCTTTTGTACTTCCAAGGCGACTCATCTTATTAGGATGGGTGATTCTAGAAAATTAGACACTCTTCACTTAGGGACCAGAAATTACACCCAAAAAAGTTATACCAGAACAGTGGAAATCACAGAAGTTTTATTCTTAATTTATCTAACCATTGATGAATAAATAAATCAAACTACTTTTTCTAATCATTGCTAAATAAATTAATCAGACTGAGTAAAAACTCTCGAGTACTTTTATTGCTAATGATATTCCCTCTGTTTCATGAAAAGTATCATTTAATATTTTTCACAAAAATTAATAAAATATTTAATTATATAAATTTGCTCTCAAATTGAATTGATATTGATTTAAATTCAAAGAGTTTTAACTTTGGATAGAAGGTAAATTAGAATTTTTTCAAATTCGCATTAAAATTGTAAAATAACATTTTTAAAAACAAAAATTCAACTTTAAAATGACTTTTTTTAAAGAAACGAATGGAGTAATAATACATAGGATGTTATCACACATGCATATTATAATGAATTATCATTAACAAGAAGAAATATATGATAGGTGGTTGGAAAAATAATACTAGGATTTTTAACAAAAAAGTTTTTTACTAGGGTTGAGCGAGTCAATACATATACATTGCCAAACTCTAAGCACTATTTTGAACCGTAACCGTTCCGTTTTTAATAGTAATCGTATAAAATAGTTAATAATTATTATCGTTAACCGTAAAATATATTAGTTATTACTTAACCAAATTATTAATTATAATCATTAATTAACCATAACTGTATAAAAAATTGTTGGTTAACCGTATGGTGTAATCATAAAATTATAACCATAATCGTTTTTCAAATATAACAAAATGTACATATAGTCAATTATAGTAATAAGTATTAGTTGACATATCATAGTCTAGTAGGTTAATTGTTTTTTTTAATAAAAATATCACTAATACTAATTTTTATCATAATCATCAAATATTTGAATCATATTTAACCACAACTGTAACTGTTTTAACCATCCAATTTAATTGTTACTTTTTAACCATATTAAATATTATGTCAAAATTAAAAATTAAACAAAAATTATAACCGTAACTATAATAACTTTGTCATGCCTATTTTTATTATGTAATTGCAAAAAAAAGAACCTATTATGAGTGTTATTATACATTTTTCATTGTTTGCACTATTCCGCCATTTTTCGTCGACTCGCCAATGTAATTTCTATCATTCCATATTTTCAATATTATACATTTTTTTATTTAATCGGACAATTTGTCTCTTTGTGTTAGGTTGTTGTATGCCCCCCCTCCCCATCACCCAAATGAAAAGGGAAAAAACTTTGTATGGTTCTTAGTATTTGACGAAATGGTTGCGTACTGATCTGAAAAAACTTCTTTTTATCATCAAAGTACAAATATATGAATTTGAATTTGGATGGCGATACATGGATATCATTAATACAAACTATTAGGTTACAAGTTCTGGCCAATGAAAATTTTTCTTGTTTTATGTTGAAAGTAATTCTATGTCCACCAATTGAAATGAAAGTATATAAAGTTATACAATGCTTCATATCTAGTGTAATATTGAACTCATTTTTCAGTAGTAAATTTCTTTTATACTATTTTATTTTACTTGGTTCTTGCCAGTAAAATCACACATCTTGTAATGTAATAATAATCTCTTTAAATATATTCAGGGGCAGAGGCACATAGAGGAGAGGGCCGGGGTCAGCTGACCCCAACTAATATATATATATATATATATATATATATGTAAAATTTTATGATCCTATATAAAAAATTAGTTTGACCCTATTAACAAATTAATGTAGAAACATAGAATAAAAACGTAAGTTTGACCTCATTTTGTTTAGTTGGATTCAAGTTTACATTGTGATCCAATATGAATATTATCAATCATCCATGATTTATTTAGATTGAAGTTAGTTTTGATATATTTTGCTACTACAATCGTTCGAGAGATTTTTTTTCCAGAATAAAAATTGTGAAAATTGTATTACAAAATCGTATTGGTGATTGGTCTTTAAATAATTTTTCTAGTTTGTTATATCAAAAATAGTTATTTGAGAATATAACAAATGAAACAGTAATAAAAAAAATTGAAGTTACGAAGGAATGTAGAATATAATTATAGTTGTTCTTTAACGGTTTATAGATTATATTTTTAATATATTTTTTTCTGACCCCAACAAAAGAAAACTCTGGCTCCGCCGCTGAATATATTCGTATGTGTTTAAATGTTTGATATCGAATCAGAGTTGGTTTTGTATTCATACGATTAGATGGAAGAATAAATTTTGGTTAATGAGTTGGTTAACCTGTCGTCTTTTTCTTTAGTTATACTTAAGTTATCTCAGAACACATGACCACCTCCACATCTCTTGCTTTTGCTTTTTTCAGGTATTAGTTCAATATACCAACTCAATTCGTTACTCTTATTTTTTTCTCTAAACATTGTTGGACGAGCTAGTTGATTTACATTTATCGTCAAGGTCAACTAGATGGTGTACGTAAATACCTAAAAAAACATACAAGATGTATAACGAATTTACCGAAGTTCCGAAACATATCTAATCATCAACACATATATGAGAAAACAATTAATCAGTTCTATTACAAAACCTTGTTTAATCGAATTGAAACGATATCGGTTAATACACACCCCTTAACTCTTTATCGGCCAATTCCTGCCAAATATAAATACCTTAGATCAATACCTTGATCATAAAACAAAAGACAGTTTTTTCCGTCTCTCTAAGAGAAAACTCAAAGCCTAATTAGTTTTCTTTTCTTAAAACGGTCAAACCTCAATAAAGCATCTTTGAATCAATTTTATATGGCTTAGATCTAGGGTTTATAATCCTAGATCTTCATGATTTATCCTATAACTAAGTTTCATCTTTAGCCTTGCAACTTTCTTTTCTCCACTTCGATGATGTTGTTCTATCTTTATTATGTTTTAACTGCCTGCTTAATTTTTATTGCATCGAACCAGGTCAATGAAAACTAAGATCCGGAGCTCACAAAAATGGGGCATGGTCAACAATTTCCAATGGAATTTTTCCTTAGAGCCTATAATTTGAAGATATTCATTGCGCTTGAATACTTTATTTATTGAGCCTAAAAGAGATCCATGGTGCTTCAACAGAAGGTGCGAATCCGTTTTTTTTTTTGGATAAAAATGTGAATATATTACCAATGGAATGATTGTTTAATGTTTACAGTGGGGTTAAACAGAGAAGCGTCAGAGGCCAAAAAAGATTAAACAGCCTGTTGGAACTATTTAGAGCAGCAATGAGAATGCGGTTATTCATGGATGAACCAAATTTAAGAGGAGATTCCTGCAGGATTTCCTCCCCCTTCTGGCAAGTAGTGTATCACGAATGGTAGGGTCCAGCTGAGAGCAAAGGGACTCAGGTGGTATTGAAGTGCTGTTATGGAGTCGATTGTTTCGCTCTTTCCAAATGAAGTAAATGGCAGCCTGTGAGCAGGTCGCTTCAGAGGGATTCGCAGAGTTGGGGAGCGTGAACTTAGCCAACTTCTTAATACTGACCAGTCAGCAAAGATACAACTGTCCTGACCCAATCTTCGGAGTAGCCAGTACCATATCTGGACAGAGTAGTCACAGTGCAGCAAAAGGTGGTCTCTCGTTTCCGGGAGCTGGCTACAGAGGCAGCAAGAAACAGGAGTGTCCATCCCCCAGTTTACAAGCCTAGCTCGAACTGGTAATCGATCTAGGTGAGCTGTACAGAATATAAAAGCGTGCTTAGGCACGGCTTCTTTGAACCACACAACACTATCCCAAGTTACTGGTTGTCCCGATGGCCTGAGATAGTCCCATGTTAGTTTGGATGAGAAGGTTGGTCTGAACTTTCCTTCCCTTCCCCATAGGAAAATATCATTTCCTCTATCCGGGTGGGGAGGATCAAATGATTGCAGTGCTGCTCTGATAGCGGCTAGAGGTCTGGAGCGAGTTCTAGCCCAGGGTAGTCGCCAACCATTTTGATCCCAGGCCTCTGGAACCATAGCTTGCAGAGGAATACCCATTTTTCTTGGCTCCGCATTGCCTAGAGCCTCAATGAGAGGGTCTGATTCCATCCAGGAGTCATACAAAAGCTTGCCTTCAACCCATCCCCAATGTCACATTTGAGGAAAGTCTTAGCAAGGGTCCTAAGCGAGAGGACGTGTTTCCAAATCCAAGAAGAGGAATTCGGTTCAACATACCAAATTCTTGATTGTTTGAAGCAGTGCTCCACATTCCAAGCAACCCATAGAGAGTCCGAGGTCAAGAATAACAGCCAGAATAACTTCAAAATTAAAACTGTGTTCCAAACTCAAAAATTTCTCATACCAAGGCCTCCCTCAGCCTTTGGAAGGCAAACTGAGGTCCAAGAAACTTTTGCTACTACTTTTTTAGGTAAGTCTCCTGCCCGAAGGAACCTATTACACAACTTCTCAATCAGGAACATACAACCTTTTGGTAGGGAGAAAGCCGCAAACCAGAAATTGACCGTACTGTAGATTACTGAGGAGATCAACTGAAGTCTACCAGCAAATAAGAGTGTCTTAGTTGGCCAGCTATTGAAGCGCTTGGAGATCTGGTCCGTTAGTGGAGAGTAATCTGAGGGTCTGAACTTTCTATGGAAGAGAGGGAGCCATAGTTTTAGAATATCAATTTATGGACAAGCAATGCAAAGATATAAATACGAGGAAGTGATAATGCGTGTGAGTGTAGAAATGATATTGCCGGAAACATGTAAAAGTATTATGATCATGTAAAAAGGGCAAAACAATTTTATGGGTCAATCTCGTTGTCAAGCGAAACCATCATTTCCCTCTTCAGTCTCATGTCTCAACTCAAGCTTTTTGGTTTCTTCCTCCTTACACCTTTAACATCATTTCCAATGATCCCTAATTATTACTTAATATTTCACTTGTGTTTCGTGATCAATGTGTGTAGCTACTAGTTTTGCAAGGTGTACGACCTTAAATTAGCATTGACATCCCAGGCCTTCTAAAGGGCTTAGGTTAAGGAACGGCCGCATGAGCTCATTTAGACCGCATGAACAATGTTATGGGTCAATCTCAGGTGTTAAAAACCATCTCGGACTAAATGATAGAAAGCAGAATATATAAATGGTCAATCTGTCACACAACTAAGTAAACGTGGAATCTAAACAGTTAAATATCCCATCATATACTTATTAAAGAAAATATATACTCCCAAATCTCAAATTCTCAATAAACGTCTTAAAATTGTAAAAAGTAACTGACAATAAAAAAAAGAATGACCCATAAAATTCTTTTTTTTTTGTCGTCGGTTACTTTTAGTTCATTTTCAAGTTTTGGGAAAGTCTATTGGATCAAGAGGATGCATGGACCAAGATTTAATGAAGAAATAAGATTGTAGAGAAAAAAAATCATGCAGCAGTAGACTATGATCTGACCTAAAGGTTGATCGACCATTCGGCTAAAAACACAAAACCGCGACCTTGCCTAATATATACTAGGTGATTATACAACTTTAAGATCAAGGATGTTTGATGAATATGGTCCAAAAATCAATATTTTTTACGGGTTAGCAATAGAAAGCTATATAGACCATTTGGAGTGCTGTTTATGCCGCACGCCGAATATCAAAAGAATTTCTGAAGACGACTTCAAGTTGAGATTATGCCGGACACTAATTGACATGGTGTTCTTATTGTAACATATCAACTTCTGCGTTTGTTAAAAAAAAAAAAGAAAAAAAACTTCTGAGTTTGTTCTTGATCATTCAGAACCTTTTGAACTTATTAGTTTGTTCTACGTAGACCGTCTATACCAAACGCTGAAAATCAAAAGAATTTTTGAAGAAGACTTCCAGTTGAGATTAGTAGACGACTTTCTGTCTGATAATCATTGATTATTTTAGTTTGTTTTTGTATCTAACACATTGAATTTCTCGAGAGTTCGTGACCCCACTTTGGTCATCTCTAGGATTACGTTGATCAATATGCTTAATCAAGGTTTGAATAATCAAAACTTTTGGTTAAGCGTATTGATCAACGTGATCCTAAAGATGACCAAAGTGGGTTCATGAATCATGTGCTCTCGAGAAACACCATCTGTCAGGATACAAAAACAAACTAAGAAGAATCAATGATTATGGATCACAAATACAATATGTGATTCATGTTTGAGGATTTTGAGAATTGGCTATGATACAGATGTTTTAATCCAAATAAAATATTTTAAACGCACAGACAATCATAGTAGTATAGATGTGATCGAATTCATAGAGATTAAGATTGTTGGTTGTAATAAAACAAAACCAACAATTAAAACGATGTAAAATTTTATTAGACGAAGCGCTAGGCCAAAAATGATTCGCAGGAATTTAAAGATCATCAATCAAACACAATTATTCAAGAAATAGATAAGTTCAATCTTAAACTCAAACATGAATATATAATCAATCAATTTTTGTGGTATCAATCACTTTATCTAGCAATCTAAGATCATGAACTGTTGTTTGAACTTAAAATTCTAAACAAACATTAGCAATCATGTTTGATTTGTTCACGTATCGCCTAACATCATCTTTCATTGGCTAAGGACAATCCATTCATCTAATGTTCTTTAAGACTTTTAAACAAACACTTTTGATGCGTTAAATAACTTAAGATCATAAACTATGTGGCTAATCAAGTTTCAGCAATAAAATGAACAATATATGAAGATATAATAAGATAATCCCATATTTATGCCTAATTCAATGATTCATAAATTTTCTTGAAAACTTTAAACTTAATTATGAAAGTACTCAGACATGGATGTAAAGAAACAACAAAGAAATGAAAAATAACTCATGATCAAAAATAAAAAATCCAAAAGAGTTTAGAAATCTTCTCAGAGATGTAGGTCTGGATAGAAAATAAAGTGGTGCCTAAACAATGACTTAAAAACTAGAATATATGATTTAAACACGTCCTTGATCTAGATCTATGGCAAAATCAAATCAAAATGAGAATACTCCAAAATTTTCTTTTTTTTCTTGGATGGATTGGTTTAAGGATGGATCGATCGATCCATTCTTGGATCAATTGATCTGAGCTGTCTGCTCCATCCAAAATCTCATGGCTTTTCCCTTTACGTTGGATCAATCAATCCATGTGTAGATCGATCGATCGATCTGAGGTCCAAAAAGGTCCAATTCTTGCTCCTTTGATCTCATTATTTGCTCCTTATGCATAAGATTTCATTGCAAACATGTTAAAACCTGTATAAACACATAAAATACTCTAAAAACTTTAGTTAGAATGCGTTAAACGGAATATATAAGTTAATCAGGCAACCACAATGGGCATGGATATATTGAGAATCAAGATGAACCATGACACGCATACAATGACACTAGAGCTTGCTATTGATGGTTTAATGCTATGACTATTGTCGAAAGAAATTCATTTTTAAGGGCGGTTTGGGATCATGAGATCGATGCAAATGGTAAACTTGGACAGTCTGAAAAGGATAGCTGCAAACAGCCAACTTCAACAATTAACATAGTTAAATTCGAGATCGATCGCTAACTGAACAAAAGGATCAATATGAATATAAAGGAACGGCAGGTTCAATTACATAGGGGAAGTGGTAAGCTGACAACTAGAAATCTAGAAGTGTCCATGCTTTATTAATATTGCGAACAATGAATTGTATGTTCAATACATGGGATAAAGAGTAGTCCAATATGGAAACAAAAACAAGTGATCCAAATTAGACATGCCAAAGGTTAAACCAAGCATGTGTATTACCAAGGTGAGTACATGGTCGTGTAGATCCTTTTCTAATTTGAAATAGAGAGAATATTTTATATACAGGGAATTAATGGACGATAAATAACTTTTGAAGGAAATATATATTTTGTCGGTAACTTCTTTTATCCCATCAAAATGCAAACTTAATTTTCATTTCTCATGCAAGATTCTTTTGAGTCTCACAAGGTGAAGGGTGTTACACGTCACTTGTACGCCAACTCTTTTCTCACTTTTCAGCACTAACTAGTAACTATCATCACATACTTCCCAAATCTAATCACAAAATTAATACTTCATCTTAAAGTCTTAAATTCATAATCAAAATCGTAGACCGAATTTCTGTGCTTATTTTCCCAAACCCTTTTGTATGACATTTTCAACGTTTTCTTTTTGGTAGATTTTATGTTGTTTCACTAATTTTGTTACGTTTTCTAACATGATCTTTTAAATAATTCTGGGAGCTGCAGTTTGCATGTAAATAATTAATACAGAACTCGAATACTTGATTCACAGACACAACAATATATATATATATATATATCGATCATAAATTAAAGATGTTAAATTGTTAATTAAGAAAGGTTCCAACTCTATATAACCCTTTCCGAACTTATTGTTCAAATTTTTATTTTACGAAGTTTTAAAGATCCTGGAAGACTGGATAAGGAATTGAGATCTGCAAGACTGAAAAAACATGTCTACAAACCTAACCTAATCTCATGATTTGTCAGAACCTATAGGCTTTAAGTAAAAGAAGGAATTTAAATATAATTCGTGAATTTGATGATCATGTAATAGTGTCAAGGAGGATACCTTATGCTGGCACCAAGTCTCAAAATAAATTATATTTTCGGTTAGTCTTTAGTTTATTAATTATATTTTTTTAATGTAAAATTTATTGATTAGGAGAAAGAAAACTGAAGCTGAAATAAATAAATAAAAATTGAGCTTTAATCTACAAAAAAATGTAGTGAATTCGACGTTCCCCCTTGCTTGGTACCGTAGCTAAGAAGATCAACATATTTGTTTGAGTCTTTTAGACGGAATGAAACACAAATGGTCTTGTCTATAATGCAGTTAATCTGACTAGGAGGAAGAATACCTTGTTGGTGGTGCCTCCCATTAAGTTCTCTCTAGAAGTAATAGATTGATGCTTGGTAGGCCAAGCGAACTAGAACCGGTTATAGTCCTTGTAAGCGTGTAGTTGTGATATACAAAAGAGTGTCAGACCAGTTTGGGTTTGTGTTGGTACCAAAGATGCCTCCACTTAATTCCGAAAAACCGTATACGTAAATGAAAAAACCAAAGTTGTTTTTCTCATCACCATCCTACTCCAAGAAACCCTCGACTGCCCTTCTCTCAGTTGATCCCAAGTATTTCTAACCGATAAATGAAAAGTAAACATATGCTGATTTTGTTCCCAAAAAAAGATCAGGCCCAACAGAAGAGTGAGGAACATGAGTAGTGTGGAGAGGATCTTCAACTATTTGGAAGGCTTGCTCTCAACACAGCCTGATGTACCATGTGGTGGCTATAGCTGCCTCTAAGGCCATAGCAGTAAGGCTCACTCCCAAGACTCCCTTGCCACGCGATGCTACCCACCGAGTCGACCACTGACTTCCGCACGGAGCTAAACCGGATCAGATCCCACGGAGACTCGAGAACGACCCTAAAACCTGGATACTTCCGACTTCCTAACGCCTACACCACCGGATCTCGGCCAGATCCAATCCATGGAAGCTAGGCCATCCTCAAGCAAGCCACCAGATCTCACTCTTACCTTGAATCGCAACAGCTCAGCCTCGTCAACCCAGAACCAGCGGTCTCGAAGCGTCACGAGCTTCTCCACATCTCCTATCACGAGCCACCGCTCCACTTTGACGCCTGACTCTATCACACCTCTGCACCGCCGGAGAAGAACCCGCCGACTCCCACTAGCTCCTTAGACTTGGAAGGTGAAGCCCATTGCTAGATCTGTACAGAGGAAACTAATGCACTTTTGGTGTTAAAATTCGCACCACGAACTCGTTTTATGACATCGAAGGCTCATCATTTTATAAAATTCAAAAAAGTCCATGTTGTCAAGAGTAAGTGGTCAAACTTTAAAATTAATTTATGATTCAATTCATGAATTAGTGGTCATGGTCAAAGATTGAAGTTAATTTGTGATTAAATTCATGAACTAATTACATGGTCAAAGGTTCAAATTAATTGGTGAATTAATTTTGAAATTTATGAATGAATAAAGAGACATGAAGAGAAAGAATGAAGTTATATAAAGGGAAAGAAGCAAACGTAGAAGGAGCTCTCTTTTTTCTCACAAAAATTTCCACTGAAACAATATTATATTGTAGAAACAAAATCTATTATTATGTTATGTAATCAAACACATATTAATAAAAATATTAAAATTTATATATTTTCTATTAAAATATCAAACACATATACAGAATTGAATCCATTTCTGTCCACATGCCCTCTCACCGCAGAACTGACAGACCAACGTCTGTGGCTGTTTTTTTTTTTGTTTCAGGTCTAAATAATAGTATTTCTTGTTCATTGCAGTCGATGACTTCATGATCTATTTTTCTCCTGAGATCCTATTCGATTCGAACGTTAAGCACTTTCATAATTGTTGATTGTGATAAAATATCTATTTATTTCTAAAATCTAAAGATCACATAACTTTAAATTAAGAGTTCAAAATTTACGGAAATGACATCCAAAAATTATGCTCGAACATACACACACTTTATATATATATATATAATGTTTAGTTGTATTTCGTCAAAACTTTATAGACGGTGAATTAGCTTTTTCTTTTCTCACAAGAAAGTCCACCAAGCATTAAGTATACTTTAGAGTGGACAAAATAAACTGTACCAAAGATAGGCTTGACTATATATAGGAAAAAATGTAATGATTCGTAGAAGTCAAAATATATTGTTAAGTTGAAGAAAAAATAGAGGGCTAAAACAATTTTGGTAATATCAAGACAGCTCTATTTGGAAATAATTAAATTATTGGAAAAAATAGTTATAATTATTTTTCTTTTATCGAAACAATTAGTAAAACAAATCTTATTTTCAAATATAATATTCTCTGTAGTTGTTTTTGGTAAATGTTAATATTCTCTGCATTGTATGGCTAAAATACATATTTTATAAGTTTTCTTATAAAAGAATTTCTAATACAAACGTCAAACGGATAAATCCAAAATGTGTATATAAATATGTATAAGAGAAATTTGTTTAAGATAACCGACTAATTTTTAAAGGATAGATATAATAATTTTTTAGTTTTTCTTACTAAAATAATGTAATTTTTGAAAATATTTTTTTCATAATACCAAATTTGTCATTTCTAACTAATAATGATTTAAAAATTAATCATTAATAAATTATTATTTTATTTCATTAACTATTTCTATTCATATTTATAATTAGAACTGTATTTATTAATTTTTTGTCCTAAAACATTTGATTAGGGTCCAAGAATAAAGTTTGTTCAAAAAACCTAAATATCATTACAAAATGCCAAGTATTAGTAGATTCTCTCAAATATTAGCAGATTATGCAAAATAAAAGTTTGCCAAGTCAAATATTCGCAGAATTTGTCAAATTCTCGTAAAATATGTAAAATGCTCACAAAATCTGTCAATTTTTTGCAGAATCTGCAAAATGCTTACTGAGTATACCAAATACTCGCAAAGTGTGTCAAATGCTCGCATAGTGTGTCAAATGCTTGCAGAATGTGTCAAATGTTTGCAGTGTCTGACAAATATTCGCAGAGTCTACCAACTATCTTGTAGACTTTGGTAAACATTTGTAAAGTATGTAAGCTATTCCTGCAGAATCTGCCATATATTTGCTAAGTTTGCCAGTTATTCTGCAGAGTTTGCAAGTTATTCTGCAGAGTCTGCCAAATATTCGCAAAATCTGTCAGTTACTCATCAGAGTCTGCAAATCTGAAAATTGTCTGCAAAGTCTGACAAATGAGTGCAAAGTCTGTCAGATGGTCGAATAGTTTGCCAAATATCTACAGAGTCTGCCAGATGCTCGCAAGAGTCTGCCAGATGCTTGCAAAACTATACCAAATGTTCGAAAGAGTCCGCCAAATGTTCGAAAGACTCTGCCAAAAGTCTTTTTGAAAAAAATCTCTTAATTTTTAGGAGAGATATTGAATAATTAAATTTAGAAGAATTGAAATGAAAAAAATAATAGATTTTAACGTATTAAATTTTTTTTATTAAATTGTATTCAAATAAGTGCATAAAAAGTGAGAATTGGTTCTTCAGATTTTTAAGTCAACTTTCTATTACAAATGACATTGTTTTTAAAACCATCTTAATATTGAATAACACTAGCATTTAATAGAACTATAAAATCAATCAATTAAATAAATACTAGAACTTAAAATAATCTGAAAATATGCAATTGAATAACACTGGATTAATATAGTGTTAAATACTTTCAAATTCAATAAAACGCCTACATTGAAATATTCCCCTTAAAAGTTTTAACAAATTATTTTGGGTATTTTTTTTAAAAGGTTATTGTGGCAAATTGCCGTATGTATTAAGCAATTGAAATTGATATAGAAGCAAATATATTGGAAACGTCAAAAGCTGCACAAATTATAAACATTATGTATTTTTTTAAAACACGAATTAAAATAAATAAATAATAAAAACAAAATGTAAAACAAAACAAAAAGTACACATATAACTTGAAAAAATAGATGTTTAGTTTAATGGAATGATTTGATCATAGCGTAGATATGATGTGAATTTAGAGATTTGTAAGGAAAAATATTTTGTTTAGCTTACTATGAAAGTTTTGATTTATTTTTATTTTTAATTAAATAAATAAAAAACGTAAACAATATTTTTGAAAATTAGATTTGATATCAAAATAATCAAATTTAGGAAACAATAAACTCAGTAATTAGTAATTGAAATATTCGACTATTTTGAGGATATTCTAACTTGATATTTACATAATCAAAGATGTTTTAGGAAGATTACAATCATCTATTAATGAATAACATTAATTATATGTGAAATAAATAATGAAAGGAATTTTTAAAAATGATACTCTCTTGATTTTTCAGCGTTAGTTTGGGATATTAATACCATTAGTTAAAAACCAGAAAATAGTAACATACTCTACATTAATTTAAATTTTCAGCATTAATTCAAATATGTAACATTAAATAATTCGGGTGATCCAACTCCAAGTTGGTAAAACAAGAGAGAGTATTAAGCAATTGAAATTGATAATTTTTAAGATATATTTGATCTTATTAGTTTCATAAGTTATTTTAGAAAATGATTAATTGGATGATAATTGATGTAAATAAATATAATTTTAGACTTTTCAAAAATATATCTCTAAAATGTTATATGTAAGATACACATTTCTGTGCGAAAATGAAAACTAAATTACAACAAACAATTGATCTAAAGCCTTTTTTGTCGTAAAAAAAGAAAGTCTTATATTTTATGTGGTTGCTGTTTTTGGCACCAGTGATACGATCGTCGTATTTATGTTCCTTGGCATGAATCTATTAAAAAATGATTGAACTGCAGTACCATAGTTTTTTCCTACCATGACCATACAGTTTTATATAACTTTATTGTGTAGGCACCATGCCCTAGAGCCTTGCTTGGAGACATTGAGAACAACACATATTGTATCTCTTCAATCTCAATAGGCTTTACCAGAGTGATTGCGTCGACTAGTGGACATCGATAATAATCCACTAAACAAGAAACAAAAACTTAATTTAAAATTTGATATGAAATTCCCTCGATTATGAGGATAAAACAAAAGAAAATTAAATCTCTATGGTCCTAATGGTACATGCAATCTTACAGAAACCGTTACAAAGATTTATGGGCGAAAAAGTTATTCGACCCTAGCAGAGACGGCCATAACAATTATAGGGCCGTAAGCACACAAATTGTTTTGGAACGATTATGGATTAGTTAAGGAAAAAGAAAACAAAAGGAAGACAAAAAGATGGTGTAGGACCCAAATCTAGGCACGATGGTTACTATGATTACAATTATAATTTTTGTTTAGTCTTAATCTTAATCATATATATAGGATTAATACGGTTAAAGTTAAAATGATTAAGGTTTAAAGCGATTATGGTTATACAATTACGGTTATTACGATATGATTTAATTATTTGTGATAAACATTAATATCTGTTTTTTATAAACAAATAATAATTTAACCATTATTAGAAAAAGTAGATAATGATATATCGACTAATATTTATTATTATAAATTGATTAAAGTATATTTTGTTTTATTTTAAAATCGTTACGGTTATAATTTTAAAGTTACAATGAATTAACCGTTACTGTTAATAATTTATTTTAACTATAGCTAATATATTTTAACGGTTAACGATTAAGTTTATTAACTATTTAATATGGTTTTGGTCCGCTTACGGTCCATTAAAACAGAACATTTACGGTATAAAATACAATTATGGTTAGATTTTGGCGATGTGTATCCAAATTTTGAAGTTTTGTTACATTTACGGTTTTACCACTGGAACCAATGAATTTGTACTAAAAATGGACAGTTAAAAATAATATAGACGTTAAAGACCGGAAACACATGCTTCACCAGCTTTTATACAAGGGTAGGCCCAGCGAATATATCTTCCACACTATGTTTTTTGGCTGTTTCTAACCCACAAATAAATTCAACTATCTGAAGCACCACTCAACTACCATATTAAGTGTGACAAAATAAATTTCTAAGGTCAATGTAAATCCAGGTTTTTTTTTTCTTTGTTCCGTTTCCAGTTTCGCCCTTCATTTCTGATTCTAGCAGAAAATAGATCTGAACAGCCAAGATATGGAGGTGTCCATAGGAAGTAACTTAGAGAATGTTCGTGAGAACTGAGAAGGAATGAAATAAAAGAAAATTGATGCAATAGGTGATTCACTGAATTTTGATTTTTGAGATCCCGGCTTGTCAGGCTTGGATTAATTCTAGGTAAGGTCAATTAACTCTTTTCACTCTTACTGTAAAATCAACTGCATAGCTGTGGACTTAGATTTTGATGAGGACTTCTTTTTTTGTCATTGTTTTTTTTTGTTGGACTTTTTTTTCATTGTTTTTATTTTTTACCATTATTTCCTTGAAATTTCATGTGCTTTTCGTTGCTGCCTCTTTGGAAAGAAAAATTGGTCAAGTCTTCAACATGCCATCTTACCTGGTCAGATTACTTCTTTTTTTGTCATATTGATCAACATTCGTTACAATTTACCGTGTCCAATGGGAAACATTTATTGCCATCAAACACTTTTTTTTGTCATATGCTTCTTTTGTAGTTACTGTAAACATGATGTGCAAAGCCTCTTTCTTATCTCATCTTCCTCTCTTTGATAGGTGTTAGCATTCTAAAAAGATCTGGGAACTTAATCCTCTGTCGATCGTAGTTATGGGTTCTTCTTTCCTCCTTGGGACTATTGCTGGTGCTACTGCTGCAGTAGGTTGCTTCACGCTTTATCAAATTGTCAGATATCAACGAGGAAACAGGAAATGGATTCTTCTTCTTTTTCTCTTTCATCGCCTCCATCTCTTTCACCACCACCATCTTCTTTGCCTCCTTCACTAGATTTACGACCATCTTCTTTGCCTCCTTCTTCACTAGATTTACGACCATCTTCTTTGCCTCCTTCACCAGATTCACCACCATCTTCTTTGTCTCCTTCATCATCAGATTCACCACCATCTTCTTTGTCTCCTTCACCATCAGATTCACCACCATCTTCTTTGCCTCCTTCATCACCAGATTCACCACCATTTTCTTTTCCTCCTTCATCACTAGATTTACCACCATCTTCTTTGCCTCCATCATCAGATTCACCACCATCTTCTTTGTCTCCTTCATCACTTGATTCACCACCATTTTCTTTGCCTCCTTCATCACCAGATTCACCACCATCTTCTTTGCCTCCTTCATCATCAGATTCACCCCCATCTTCTAAGATCTCTCGCTACGATGTATTCCCGAGCTTCCACGGGCCAGATGTCCGCCAAACCTTCCTCAGTCACGTATTCAAGGAGCTTAAAAGTAGATCAATCAACATTTTCCGTGATGATAGAGATATCGAGAGGGGCAAGTCAATTGGTCCAGAGCTCATAAACGCTATCAGAAGTGCAAGGATATCGACTGTAGTTCTCTCAAAAAACTACGCTTCTTCGTCGTGGTGCTTGGACGAGTTGGTTGAGATCTTGAACTGCAGGGAGGATTTTGATCAAAGCGTGATCACCGTTTTCCATGAAGTGGATCCAACTGACGTAAAGAAGCAGACCGGAGACTTCGGAATTGCCTTTAAGAATACGTGTGTGGGAAGAACAAAGGAGGAAATTGAGAGATGGAGCCAAGCTTTGACGGAAGTAGCCACAATCGCTGGAGAGCATTCAAGCAAATGGTTCGTGTTTTTTTTTGCTTTTTTATTACCACTTACACTCGATCTTTCTAACACATCAAAATAAAGATATTATAGCATAAAACCTAAAAAAAGTCATACCTTTTTAAGCCAATAAATTCGTTTATTTAGATTTCAATAATTTGATTATATAATTAAATCTTCTTATTAGGAATTTTAAAACTGTACTATAATTTACAAGCATTTGAAATATACCTTTTATTTTAGAAAATGATATTTTCATAAGCTTATAACTTAAAAGACAATAAAAAATACTTTTATTATTAAAATAAAATATCTTTATTTTAGATAATGATTTATTTAAATATAATAATGATTTCTAAAACCTATTTTGAATAAAGTATTAATATATATAATACATGGCAAACAAATTTGTTATAAAAAATAAAAGAAATTATTTTTACTTAATGAATTGAAATTATATAATAGAAGATTATATTCTAGATTTTTTATTTAGTCAAAAATTTTATTTTTAATTAATTACAAATTTAAGTTAATGAATGAAAAAATTACTATGTATTTTTAGATTTAGTTAAAATTTTACATAATAATTCATTTAAACATTATAATTATTTTTGTTAAATTTAAAAGAAATCTATTAAAAGTAAATACTATGTCACAAAAATCCATGAAAATAAAATAATAAGTTATCAGCTATATTTATCAAATTTCTAAAAAAATCATCAAATCAAAATATAAGTCAAATATGTTCTAAAATAAATCACTAGAGAAGAAAATTAAGATGACAAAAATAAAATATAAGTCAATAGTTCAATAAATAAACTTTATTAATATGTTAATATGAAATAATATAAATCCACCAAAAATAAATAAACGTAGGGAAAAACAAAATATAAACCGACAAAAAAAAAGTCAACGGTTTATATATGTCGACTATGTACAAAAATCAACTAATTGAAAAATATTTCAACTATAAAACTGTTTTTATTAGATATTAAGTTTTCTAAACAGAATAATTAACTTTTAAAAGAAATTAAATTTAATATGATTTTTATTTATATTATTGAAAAACAAAATTATATTATTTGAAATTAATTAGTTTACATAATAATTAGATAAATATTAAATAAAGATAATTTGTCATTTTTCATTGTAAAAATAATATTTTTCAAACCACTATAAAATAGTTTTCGAAGTTATTACAAAATGTACTCTAGTTATCAAACTTTCCCATTTATTTATTTATGAATACTTTAACAGATCCAGTGATCTCTCCTTTTGTTAGGAACGATGAAGCGGCCATGATCGAGCATATTGTCAATGATATTTCGGAACAGTTGAATAATTCCACATCAACTAGAGATTTCGACACGTTGGTTGGGATGAGAGGTCACATGGAAAGAATAGAACCGTTGTTAAGCCTAGATTTAGAAGAAGTGAGGATGATTGGTGTTTGGGGTCCGCCCGGGATTGGTAAGACCACCATCGCCAAAGCGTTATATAAGCAACTCTCTAGCCATTTCGAACATAGTGCATTTGTGGACAATGTCAATACATCAATGTATACAGGACATTGTTCTGATGATTCCAGTGCGAAGTTGCTCTTACAAGAACATCTTCTGTATGAATTATTCAAAAAGAAGATAAAGATTCATCATTTAGGAATTGCGCAAAAAAGATTGAATGATAAGAAAGTTCTTATCGTTCTTGATGGTGTGGACGAGTCAATGCAACTAGATGCCATGGCGGAAAAACCTTGTTGGTTTGGTCCTGGGACTAACGATCATGGGCTCCTATTTTCGAGGAATGTCGAAGCAGGTGTGGAAAAATAAGCTCCCAATGGTAAGGAAGCGTCTTGACGGAAAAATTGGAAACATTTTGAAGTTAAGTTACGATGCCTTACACAAGGACGATAAAGATTTATTTCTTCATATAGCTTGTTTTTTCAACAATGAAAGCATTGAGAAATTGGAAGTGTATCTTGAAGAGAACTTCTTGGTGCGGTAAGCACTTGACATCTTAGCTGAAAAATCTCTCATATCTATTGATGCAAACAAGATAAAGATGCAAAGTCTGCTAGTACAGCTGGGAAGAGAACTTTCTTGTCATGAGCATGGACAACGTCAATTTTTGGTTGATGCAAGAGAAATTTCTAGAGTACTCACTAATGACACAGTAAGTTTTAATATTAATCCTTTACTGCCTTGGTCCATACAAATTATGTTGATTTGATCACTAATCATCTATATGATTCTCTTGGATTCTGTTTCTAGGGTAGTGGAAATATCATAGGCATGAAATTCAACTTGTCTGAACTCCAGAAAGACTTAAATATAAGTGAGAGAGCCTTCGAAGGACTATCTAATCTTCAATTCCTAAGATTCCACTACCCAACTGGCAATCGGAGGAGTTTACTGCACTTACCACGAGGTCTGGACAGTCTACCTCGGGGAATTAAAGTACTACATTGGGATCATTTTCCAATGAAATGTCTGCCTTGTAATTTTAATACGGAGTTCCTTGTTGAGCTAAAAATGCATGGCAGCAAGCTTGAGAAGCTATGGGAAGGAATTCAAATAAGGAGTAACTGTTATTTCATTTTTCTCGAAATTTCTACATTTTAGCTTTTATTTTGAATGCATACTCTGTATTATTAGAATTAAATCTCAACGGCATGATAGTTTATAATGTGTGTTTATGGCCTTAAAATGACTTCATATGAATTGTATTAATATATGTTGTTTTCATATTTCTGTACAGTCGCTTGGAAATCTCAAGTGGATGGATTTGAGCTATTCCGAAAACTTGAAGAAGCTTCCTGATCTCTCAACTGCCGTTAACCTCGAAACTTTGTATCTGAATAATTGCACAAGTTTGATGGAGCTCCCTTTCTCTATTGGGAATGCCAGTAAAATCAAACTAGATTTGGTACACTGCTCAAGTTTGGTAAGCCTTCCCTCCACTCTAGGAAAAATCACTTCTCTCCAAAAACTGGATCTCAATAATTGCTCAAGTCTGGTGGAACTCCCTTCCTCCGTCGGAAATCTCCTTAATTTCGAGAAGGTGGATCTCAGTTATTGTTCAAGTCTAGTGGAGCTCCCGTATTCCATAGGAAATGCCACTAATATCAGAGAATTGGATCTCAAACATTGTTCAAGTCTGGTAGAGCTCCCCTTTTCTATTGGGAATCTCACCAAACTCCAGATATTGGATCTCAGTCACTGCTCAAGTCTGGTAAAGCTACACTCTTCTTTAGGGAATGCCACCAGTCTCTTACAGTTGAATCTCAGTGGCTGTTCAAGTCTGGCTGAACTCCCTTCTTCAATTGGAAATGCTGCTAAACTTCAGAAATTGTATCTCAATAATTGTTCAAGTCTTGTGAAGCTTGCCTCTTCCATTGGAAATGTTAGTAGTCTCGAAAGTTTGGATCTTAGTAATTGCTCAAATCTGGTGCAGCTCCCTTCCTCCATCGAACGTGCCACTAATCTCTTGGAGTTGAATCTCCTAGGCTGCTCACGGCTAGTTAAGCTCCCCTCCTCTATTGGCAATCTCACTAATCTCAAGAAATTGTATCTCAACAATTGCTCAAATCTTGAGAAGCTCAATTCCTCCATCGGAAATGCCACTAGTCTTGAGAGATTAGACCTGAGTAATTGCTCAAGTCTAGTGGAACTCCCATCCTCCATCGGGAATGCTACTAATCTTCTGTCAACTGAAGCTCGTTAATTGCTCAAGCTTGGTGGAACTCCCTTCCTCCATAGGCAACCTTTGTAAATTGTGGTTGTTGAATTTGAAAGGGTGCTCTAAGCTGAAGGTTCTTCCTATCAACATTAACATGGAATCTCTATATGAGCTTGATCTCAGTGATTGCCCGTTGCTGAAATCATTTCCCAAGATTTCCACAAACATTGGATTGCTTAGGCTCAAAGGAACAGTGATAGAGGAAGTGTCTTCATCTATGAGGTCATGGAACCGTCTTTCTAAATTTCAGATGTCATACAGTGAAAGCCTCAAGGGATTCCCATATGCTCTAAACTTCATCACAGAGCTGCACTTGAGCGATATAGAAATACAAGAAGTTTTGCCATGGGTTATAGAAATCTCAAAGCTACGTCGATTTGTACTCGATGGATGCAGAAAGCTGGTATCAATCCCACAGCTTTCGGATTCGCTATCATCCCTACATGCAGCAAACTGTGAGTCCCTTGAGAAACTCGATTGCTCTTTTCACAATCCGCAGATTCGTCTCAGTTTTGTCAACTGTTTCAACTTGAACAAAGATGCGAGAGCCCTTATCATCCAAACGCCTAGTCGTCGACATGCCATCTTACCTGGTCGAGAAGTGCCTGCCTACTTTACTTACCGAGCTACCGGAGATTCCTTGATAGTGAAGTTAAATGAGAGGCCTCTTCCTATACCCTTAAGATTTAAGGCTTGCATCTTGCTGTTTAGTAAATGTGATGATGATAGTGGTGATCATGAGAGTTCTATGTCGGTATATATTCGCATCATGGGCAAACAGAATAGTCTCGAAGTTCCTTACAGATCGAGACGTCACTCCCTACCTCCCCCTTTAACAGAGCACTTGTACACATTTGAAATAGAAGCAGAGGTGACTTCCACCGAGCTTCATTTTGTGTTCGATGTCCACCGTGACAACTGGGAGATAGGAGAATGCGGAGTATTCGAACTCATGGAGGCCCCTCGTGTTCATGAACACGATGTATCCTCAGACAGCGACATCGGAGGTAAACACTAAACTGAAGTTTATGGCAAAACATATTAAGAATGACATCTTAGAGATGAAGTACAGTGTACCCTGCATTTTTCCTTGGTGTTCGTGAAGATGCTGGCAGGTAAAAATTTAGTTTTTTTTTGTGATTCTTTCCCATATTGGTATTTTGTTCGTAAATTACCCTAAAGATCATCGCAGTATGTAACAAGAAAAATCATAATAAAAAAGTATATACAAGTAGGAATTAAGATCTTCCTTCAACTAACCTATCACACACTTTACAATATGCAGGCAGTGAGATATAGGGAAACAAAGAGAGTGAAGAATGAAGATGGAGAAGTGTCTGGTGATTATGCTTCATGTGTAGAGCAAGAGATGGCGAAGCATGCCCTCGAAGCCACGTGTAAACTATGGGAATCTTAGGAGTTTCCAGAGAGACCTTGTAATATTGGTGATAGATTTTTACAGTATCAAAGGAATCTGAATGATATGTGTATCTGAAAACATGATTCTCTTCTTGTCTCCTAAGGCTTCAAACTCTGTTCCCATGCCAGTGTACATAATTCGTAGGACACAATACGGTTATATGTAGGAAATTATGTTCTTTTATCAACGATCTTATAAATTTACAATACACTTTTGAATCAGAGTTATAAATCTCCGTTGTTTAAAGTAATTTTTTTTTATAAACTTGATTCATTGTTGATGCACTAAAACGAAGTACAGTTTGCTTGTACTGAGCATGTCAAACTAGGTCTTGCAAAGCAGGTTTTATGAAGCCTGAGCCAAATATTATTTCATGGAACTATGTCCTTAATTATTTAAAACCCATATGATATTTAATGTAATATGGAAGTCAATCTAAAGGAATGGGATTGAAGAGTAAGGACATGACACGATCAACAATTTTGGCTTTCCCGGGAGAGCCATGGCCATCGCCATATTGATACATGCATTGCGACATGCGTGCCAAATTTATCACAGTTTCCATAAAATCATGATGGAGTAGCGAAGAGATATGTGCCATTTTCTCGTAATTCATTTCATCCCACATGTCGTTGATCATCTGCCGCACGTGAGAACGCGCTTTCTCCTCTGAAGCTCCGGTCTCATTCATGTAACATTGAATGGATTTATAAACGTCTCCTCTCGCCAATTCATCCTATATTTACACACAGACACATATTCATCATTCATCATATTTATATATAAACAAGGCCATATTTTAGTGATATATACAGTTTCAATTCACTTTCTGAAAAATATTTTCATACGATTCTTAAGAATACGGAGGGTAAAAATTGTAGCCCTAGTTTGATCAAAGCGGCAAATTTTGCTGACAAAATTACATTTTATTTGCTGACAAAAATACATTGTCATCAATGTATTTTAAAATACATTGATGACAAAATTACATTTTATTTGCTGACAAAAAACACATTGTCATCAATGTATTTTAAAATACATTTGGTTTTAAAATACATTGCTGACAAAAATACATTGCCGACAAAATTTTGTTTTAAAATACTTTGATGACAAAATTCAATATTCTAAAATACATTTTTGAAAAATAAATAATATCAACAAAAAAAATAAACATAATTGATCTTTTTTAATCAATACTTTTTCAAAAAAAGACCCAACTATCTATTTAATAAATGGATTATTGTGGACCATCTAATTAAAATTTCAGACCTTCCCTTGCCGCTTTCTATCTGCATGTTTCAACAACCTATTTAAACTACCCATTTGCCATGGAACGAAGAATTCTAAATATTCAAGCTACACACAAAATTAGACTTGGAAGAAATTTTGTTACCGGTGAGGTTACAAGGTCGTTGGCTAGACGGAACACGGAGGCAGAGCACCGGACAACGTTTTGTTGGTGTTGAGACAAAGTCTCCAAGACCTGAATAGAGATTTGCTCGGAGAATACGCAGTAGAAGTGAACAAATATCGTTGGGGCCGAGATTGAAATCGAAGCATTTTGCATGTAGTCTTCCAGATTTGGTTTATGCCCTCTTTTGTACCACTTTGCTTCTATTAAATAGGCTTTGCATACATCTGCCCACTAAATTTAAGATAATTGAAAATGGAGTTTTAGTTACAACGTATGCAAGTTTCCATGATTTAAAATATGATAAATTATGTGAGAACATATGGTTTCTATTTCTTTAATAAATTCGTTAGCCAGATTTATAATTACAAAAATGATAAATAACATTTCAAAGGAAAAGAATATTTCTTCATGCAAATAAACCATTTGATAAAACAAAAGATTGACCACAAAAGTTTGGTTGACTAATATATATATATATATATATATATATATATATATATATATATATACTTACAGATTTTTTTAGGAAGGGGATCACGTTGATATTTTTGTTTTTAAGAATATCACACCCAATGCCATTGACTTCATTGTACACAACTAGAAAACACAACCTCATGTACTCGGGGAGTTCATCAAGACGATTTATATCCCAACTGCAACATATTAATTTATTATGCATATACAATTAAATAAGTAACATATCAAGTATTCATGTTGAATCATTATTATATATAAAATATGTCGAAAAAATCATTATTATAAAAATAATACGAAATAAAAGTGTGGGCTCTTTACTTTTCAAACGCGTCAGTGAAGAGTTGAAGTTCTTCGAGAGTGCCATATATATCGTAGATGTCATCAATTGTCGTTAGAAGTGTATTGATTTTAGTCATTGTTTGTCGCACGTGTCCAAATTGAGGTTCTTGGAGTTGTCCAATAGTCCAAAAATAATTCTCCACTATTCTGTCTCTTGCAAAGTAAAGTTGATTACCTAGACCTGTCTCCCTCCACCAGCTTCAGACCAGATATAAAACGATAGGAAAATAAAAATTATTAAATATAAGGATTAGGTAAGATAGTCATTTGTAATCCTAAAATGGCAAAATCGAAGTGGTGTCATTTTACAATGCGTTTTATCGCGAATATTTTAGAAAATATGAATTATTACGTATAATAGTATGTTATCGGATAAAATAATATGGATTGTCTTAAACTATCTCTCGCAAACTCCATTCATTTGAGGTTGTTTTGCAAAAAGAAGAAAAAAAATGGAAAGTTATGGTGAAACTAACCTTCTTGTAATTTGGCTATTTACTATGAATACTCTATTAATTTGTGATCTCCATGGATCATAGCCTTATAATTGTTTTTATTTTTTAAATTGAAAAGTCTCTATACAGAAATGAATATATAATATAAGCTTACATACTTTATTATATGTTATATCATTTTTAATTGGAGATTTCTAAGCGGTGGATTTTTTGTGTGGAGATTTCTAAGATGAATATTTATCAATTTTGGTTGTAATTGTTAGTACGCACATTGTAGCCATCACACAACGGCTCATTTGTAGAGAATCTTGACCTTCCAAATATTTTTTTTATTTTCCGTAAATTTATGTGTCACGTACTCATTTAAGTTTTCATCTCAAATTAATCAACTGACAAGTTAGTTAATGGATGATTTATGTACATGATTATGTGATTTTTAGGGGAAATTTATTGTGAAAAGGGACCTATAATATTCTAATTTCATAAAGTATGGATCTACTTTACACAATAAAATTGTGAAAAATTCCATTTCAGAAATTGGCTAACTACCTTTTAACGTAGTGGTCTAAATATAATTAAGATATCTTATGTCTATATAGATATATCTAGCTAGCCAATTCTGAAATTTAATTAAGATATATCTATATAAGATATGGAAATTTGCTAGCTACATATGCTTTTAAGAATTTAATATTACCTGGAAACGTATCTGACTTCTTCTTGATGAACAGCTTGTACGATGTTAAAATCAATCTTGGCGAATTCAACTAAGACACGGTTCTTGTTATGTCTCTTTCCATACACATCTATGTACCATCTCGTCGCTAGCCTTCTCATTCGCCAATGGTAAGGCATATCTAATGTTTGGACCACCATCTCCTCGACGTCATAAGATCCAAAATCGTTAATACTCTGAGTATCAACAAAGTCTCTGAGTTGTTGTTTTGCAAAAGGTCTTATGATCTTTTGCAGTTTAGTATCAGCTTTTGTGGAAAGAAATGAGGCTTCGTAAAGAGATAAGAGACCATTTATATCATTACTCTCAAACTTCCCACAATTTTCCATGAAAACATCGAATATATCTGTAATAAAACATATGTATTAGTTATACATATAAGACTAAATTTTCATACTACCAATATATAACATATATTAATGATGATCTTTTGATGGATGAGTATGATGATTACAAACCTTCTGAAATATTGAAACCTTGCTGTCTGAAAAGTCGAAATTCGAGTGCGGTGGCATATAGATCTTTTTCCATGTCCCTGACGTTTATTCTAGATTTTTCATAAGAAACTGTTAGTATGTTTTCGATTTCCGCTTTGAAATGGTAAGAAACTCCGAGTTTCTGTAGATCGTCAATGAGCTCCAATTGGTCGAGATAAGTCTTCTTCTCATCATCGAGCAGTTTTCTCACCTTTTCCTTCAACAAATCTCTCTCTCGCAAACTTTGATCTTTCTGAATGCAATTTATAAACATAGTACTCAATAAAGCAACATCGTTGTAACTTGTAGATCTATATTGTATAGGGAATACTTATAATCACTACGTACCACATATTTATTCTTGATCGAGAGGAGATGGCTATGGTCCCAAAGAGAAGGCTGATAGTTTGCTGAACGACGAACAACTACGGGAAACTCATCACTCGGTGTCGTTTTGGCTACTGTAGAGCATCTGATGAAAGACTGATGACGTCGAAGAGTCTTCGCAACTAGGGCATTACTGTAAATAAGACCTGAACCTATCTTCAGCAGAGTGGCCATTGAAGAAAAGTATTTTACTACTTACTATTTTTAGATGTATGTATGCAGATATGTATACACATATATATATACAAGCTTTTTATGTTTTTATATATCCTTTTGCACGTTTTTTGTATTTTCTTATTATGGTGCCTTTGGTCTCTAAAGATAAAAATTTTTTTAAGTATTATACTACTTAAACGATATTAGTCTGACCAACCAGGCCATTGGAGAAAAGTATTATACTACTTAATATTTTTTAGATGTACGTATGCAGATATGTATACACATATATATACAAGCTTTTTATGTTTTTATATGTCGTTTTGCACGTTTTTGCATTTTCTTATTATGGTGGCCAGCTGGTTGGTCTCTAAAGATAAAATAATTTCAATCATTATACTACTTAAAAGTATTATACTACTTAATATTTTTAGATGTATGTATGCAGATATGTATACACATATATATATACAAGCATTTTATGTCATCATATATCGTTTTGCACGTTTTTGCATTTTCTTATTATGGTGGCCAGCTGGTTGGTCTCTAAAGATAAAATAATTTCAATCATTATACTACTTAAACGATATTAGTCTGACCAACCAGGCCATTGAAGAAAAGTATTATACTACTTAATATTTTTAGATGTATGTATGCAGATATGTATACACATATATATATACAAGCATTTTATGTCATCATATATCGTTTTGCACGTTTTTGCATTTTCTTATTATGGTGCCCTGGTTGGTCAGACTAATTTTTCTAAAGATAACAAATTTCAAGTATTATACTACTTAATATGTTTAGATGTATGTATGCAGATATGTATACACATATATGTATAAGCTTTTTATGGTATGAAATATAAATGTTGTACTTGCGGGGTTATACTTGTAAGAAGAACTTATTTGATATTTAATTTTATGATAACATTTAGTTGTGAATGGTAAGTGATGTTATATGTATATTTTCTAAACTAATTTAAACATTTCTAATAGTTTGATCAGGGGTGTTAAATCAGATTTGAATTTGGTTTTACTTAGAGTTATTTCAGTATATAACTTAGACATATACATTTTAAAACATAAAACAATCTCGTCTAGTATCCATAAAAAATATTCCATACCAGCACCGTTCTCTTTTAAATAATTACCCGTTTGACAATTTTAACAAAAAATAATAATTTGTTCATCAATGTTTATTATAAGAGATTGAGTAAGGGTTTTAAACATGTTACATGTATTTTCCGTTTGAATATATGATTTTTATAAAATTAGTGGAAATTATCCAAAAATTAAAATTCTCTAAATATTTTCAAAAATTACCTGAAATTTTTTAAATATCCATCTCAATGTGTATCATTACCCGTTCCATATTCAAATATTACCAAAATTAGTGAGCATTTTTAATTTACATACCAAATTTTTCCATCCCGTACCGTTATCCAAAATTCTTATCTCGTTTATCTTTTTTTTATCTAAAATTGTTCGAATAATGTTACGGGTTGTACTGCCACCACTACCTGGAAGACTACGAGAATCTCAGTGGGAACCGATTTGTGCAGAAATATTTCGAGAAGAATGGTAATCCTTGGGTGGATCACGTGTTTGAGAAGCTGGACTCGATGAGTGCGTCAACAAATAGGCTCAAGATGGCTATTTTGTGGTTTCTGGTGACAGTGATTAGGGGCAAGACGAAGGTCACAAGACCAATAAATCTTTTCTTTCTAAGGATTATCGATGATTTAGACCTTTGTGAGAGGTTCCCATGGAACGTCTCACATTTGAGGATTGTGCAACTGAGATCCGGAATATTTGTGAGCGGATAGGATTGTGCAACCGAGATCCGGAAGATTTGTGAGCAGATGAAAAGTACAATGAGTCCAAATACCATCATTTCTGGATTCATCATACCACTAGAAGTAAATTATAATTTGTTAAATTAGTTAAAATAAATGCTTTTAGTAGGTAAATGCTTCAGCGGAGGTTGGTGAGGAAGATGATACGACTGAGGAGGATGATACGGATGTAGCACTCACTGCTGTAGAGAGTTTGGTAAATGCTGCAGATGAGGCACAGGAAACGGTTGAGGCAAATGAGGAAGAGGATGAGGATAGTTTGGTAAATGCTGTAGAGGAGGCATGGGCAACGGCTGAGGCGGATAAGGAGGATGAGGAGACAAAATATATATAATACATGGCAAACAACTTTATTATAAGCTGAAAACATATAATAAAAGAATTTTTTTGATTAATGAATTGAAATTATATAATAGAAGATTATATTCTATATTTTTTATTTAGTCAAAAAATTAATTAAAAATTTTAAAGTACTGAATCAAAATATCACTATGTATTTTTAGATTTAGTTAAATTTTACATAATAATCCCTTTAAACATTTTAATTTTTTTTGTTAAATTTAAACGAAATCTATTAAAAATAAATAATATGTGACAAAAAATCCATGAAAATAAAATAATAATTTATCAGTTATAGTAAATAAAATTTCTAAAAAATCATCAAATCAAAATATAAGTCAAATATGTTCTAACATAAATCACTTGAGAAGAAAATTAAGATGACAAAAATAAAATATAAGTCGACAGTTCAATAAATCAATTTTATTAATATATAGCTAGGCGATCACGTTTTTTGTCTTCCCAAAAATCGAATATTTTTGAGTTGGTAAAGATCCACCCCTACTTTCAGTCAGAATGAGTCCCCGGGACCCCGGGACATTGGCTTCCGCCAACGGTGGACTATTAAGGATCGCATCCTGCGCATATTCTACATTATAGCCTGCAACTGATTCAGCTTCCGCTTCTGGGAGATCAAACGGAGCTCGATTAGTGTCTGCTATATTAATATCAATTGATATAAACCCACCAAAAATAAATAAATGTACAGAGACAAAAAAATATAAACTGACGAACAAAAACAATAAGTCAAAATTTTATATAGGTCAACTATATAATATGTGAAATAAGTGTGGATTAATCCGATTTTGGTCTGATCCGCAGTATACCAACCAACCGTTCAAGATCTTAGTATTAACTACTTAATTAAGTTTCTTCTGCCGACAAAAAAAATTAAGTTTCGTGTAAGACTTTCCGACAATATGCTGAAAACATTGACGTTTACCAAAGTGGATCGGACCGTAGGTGTAATTGACGCAAACAGATTTGAATAGGTAAAATAACGTTTCGATTTATGCTAAATGTTAAAGATGGAGTTAGTTATTTGAAGTTAATTATTATTAAATTAGATTAAGACCCGTCCAAATATTTTAAATTTAAGAATTTTTTTATTATAAATAATATACTTAAATTATTTTTAAAAGAAGTAGAAAACGTTTTAAGTTAGAGAATATAATGATTTATATAATTTTTTTTTTCTAGATAAATAAATTAATTTTCATATCGATATTATAAATTTTTTATTAATATATAAAAAGATAATAATATAAATTTTCAACACCAATTATCTCTTTCGAGACCTAATCGCTATTTACCATATCATTTATAGATTTAGTTTTCTAAGGTTGGGGAGACTTGCGGTCGATGACTCCCTAAGCGCCGACATCATGTACAGCTCTGATCACGTGTAATGTTTATTATAGATTTGTAGCTGGATTTTTCAGTTTGGGTCAAGAATGAAAAATATGCAAGTAAATAGTTATCAGATCAGAAAGTCTAACAGTGCACTTCATCTTTGGAGGCAAGGCAAACACCTCATCTCATGTTGTTATTATCTCTAATTCTTTGCCGAAAATTTGTGGATCTAGATCCTTTCGGTTCTTCTGAATCTTTGATATAGTTCATGTGTTGTGATGTTTCGTTTATGAGATTATGTTGCTACTATATCAAGCATCTTTTGTCGATGCTTTCCATTGTTTTAGTCGGATTGCATCTTTCAGCATCTCTTTCTTCTAAAATTTTGGTAAGTTGATTAAACAGTTTTTAGCCTCTTCCATTCGAAATCAAGATCAATTTTGGTCAAGATCTAAGTAATTGATGTGCCTATCAAACCATATAAAAGTCAAGATAGTATCAACATATCAACACAACTGGCACCAAAAAATTCGATTTTCATTTCTACTCATTAAATAATAATATCAAAATATTTGACATGAATCCGATCATTATTTTTATTTTATTTTTGTTTTCCACTTATCACTAAGCTATATTATTGGTTGGTGATAAACATTATTGTTATCCAATTCATCTAATGTTAAATATATATATTATTATTTAAACTATAATATTCATTATTTTTATTGATTTCCATGCTGAAAAAAATAAAAATATTATTGCAAAAAAAAACTTGAGAACTCAATTTACTCTTATTATGTCGATTAAAAAATCAAATATGATAAAAACTGAAAAATAAACATAATTCCAATAGAAATATGAGACATAATTTAGCAAAGATTTGGAGAAAATAGAAATAATATAAAATTTTGAATTAAAATCCAATTAAAATAGAAATTAGAAAATATTTCTTAATTTTCATATCAAAATCTAATTGGCCAACAGACATATGTCACTATCTCATTCATTAAAAGTTGTACATTTTTGCTTTCTGATTATAACAAAAATTTTTATCAGTATAATTAGCTAAATATTTAATTAAATATATTGGTTATATTTGAAAATAGTTAACTCTGTTGAAAAATTGAAAGTATAAAAAAGTGCTTGATTTCATTGGTAAAATCAATGAAGCCTCCAAATATATTTTTACCTATATATTTGCCCCTTATGTCTAAAAGCCTCCAAATATATATTTTTGGTAAAATAAAAGCCTCCAAATATGTTGGACCTAGCCCTCATTTATTTATGTATGAAGGTGGTTGCTGGTGTGTGTGGGTTTCATAATCTGCTAGAATAGTTAGCAGATCACCCTCATTTACCAAATGAAATTGGTCTTTTGATTGATTTAAACCTTTTTCTTTTCTTTGATATTTTCAATACTTTTCCATCATTATTCTATTCCCCACACTAACTCCATTTTTCAAATACCAAGAAGTTTTCTAACTGAAATGCTTAATCAACAAATCTGAAAACACATTATATAATATTAATTTTGTTGTAATCGTCATTCCATCATCCTGTAATCTCTAAATTTTGCCTAATATTTTTCAGTGGATATTTGGTCACTTACTCATTTCTACTTTTGCTACGTTTACAAGTTTCGCCTAATCTACATATTAATAAAAAAAAAGAATCGTTTACTGAGATTCATAATACTTTAACTTTGATAGTTGAATCGAGAAGTTACGTAACACTTTATTAGTTTCCATTAAATTTTGGTTTTTACCTTCAAAAGTGTTGACTCTGATATTTGAGTATGTAACACTGATGGAAGAAGAATCACCGACAGCTCCAAATGAGGAAATCTCAACCGTTAATTAGATTCAACGGTCAGAAATTTTCCAATTGTCATGTAGCATTCTGTTTACTTCCCTCTCTCTTCTCATGCATTTAAGAAATTTCACTCTACGAAGACGAAGAAGAAGAATACGAAATCAAGCACATCCATGGCGAAATTTCGGATTTTGATCTTCACTTGTGTTGTCTTCTTCTTCCTCAATGTTTATATCCATGGGTTTTACCTTCCCGGCGTCGCTCCACTAGATTTCCAAATGGTCAGTTACAAAATCACTATTGTTTCTGTATTTGTCTCTCTCAATGCAGCTTCAAAAATAAGCTTAACTACGGCTTTGGTTCCTGATTCAGATCCAAAGCAATTCCTCGTTTGATCAAGAAATATTGCTAAAATTTTCTCAGATTTGGACGATTTTGATCTTATCTATAAAAGTTCAAACGTTAAAGTTATGGTTTATTGCTGGGAGATGCACTAATGGTGAAAGTTAATAAATTGACATCTACAAAGACTCAACTTCCATATTCCTATTATTCTCTTCCTTATTGTCGTCCTGAACATATTGTTGATAGTGCTGAGAATCTCGGTGAAGTTCTTTGTGGTGATCGAATTGAGAACTCTCCTTTTGTGGTATGTTTCTTGTTTCTTAGTTTTTTCTCTTTGTTTCTTGTTTAAAAATGGTGGTTGATGATATCTTTCTCTTTGTCTTACTCTTTGTTGCAGTTTAAAATGAGGGAATCACAAATGTGCACTGCGGTTTGTCACGTTAAGCTAGATAAGAAAGCGCTAAGGCGTTTAAAGAGAAGATTTCAGATGAATATCGCGTCAACATGTGAGAAATTTCATTGAATGTGTTACCTTTTTTGTATGTTTTATGAGAAAGATTGATTTCTTATGCAGGATTTTGGACAACCTTCCATTAGTTGTTCCAGTGAAAAGACCGGATCAGGACAATATCGTTGTTTATCAGCACGGTTTTCATGTTGGTATTAGAGGAATCTTTGTCGGTGTAAGAGCTCATTGCCACATTTTTCTTTATGTGTTTTTGAACGAAAGAGTTCTTATCTGTACTTTCTCTACTTGATTTTATTGTAGAAGAAGGAGGATAAGTATTTTCTCCACAACCACTTGACCTTCAGTGTTAGGTATCATAGAGACATACAGACTGATTCTTCAAGAATAGTTGGGTTTGAAGTCAAGCCGTTCAGATAGCTTTTTGTGATTGGATCTTGACTCTGGAGTGTGTAGACAGACTATCATTTATATATTTGGTTTTATCTCGATGCAGTGTGAAGCATGAATATGATGGTCAATGGACTGAAAAGACTCGGTTAAAAACATGTGATCCGCATACGAAGCGTGCAGTCACTAACTCTGAGTCACCTTAAGAAGTCGAAGAAGGGAACAAGATTATTTTCACATATGATGTTGATTTCCAGGAAAGTGAAGTGAAATGGGCATCTAGATGGGATACTTACCTTCTGATGGCTGATGATCAGATTCATTGGTTTTCGATAGTTAATTCTATGATGATTTTTCTTTTCCTCTCTGGTATGGTTGCTATGATCATGTTACGAACGCTTTACTGAGATATTTCCAATTACAATCAGTTAGAGACTCATGAAGAGGCCCTCGGAGATACGGGTTGGAAATTGGTGCATGGAGATGTTTTCAGACCGCCAACAAACCCGGACTTGCTCTGTGTCTATGCAGGCACTGGAGTTCAATGCTTTGGAATGATTCTTGTCACCATGATCTTCGCGTGTCTCGGCTTTTTATCTCCTTCGAATAGAGATGGTCTCATGACGGCTATGCTTTTGCTTTGGGTTTTCATGGGACTCTTGGCAGGATACGCGTCTTCACGTCTCTACAAAACGTTAAGAGGAACTGAATGGAAGAAAATCTCTTTGAAAACCGCATTCATGTTGCCTGCAACAGTCTTTGTCACCTTCTTTGTCCTTAATGCCATAATATGGGGACAGAAGTCATCCAGCGCAGTCTCATTTGGTACAATGTTTGCTCTGGTTGTCCTCTGGTTTGGTATCTCTGTTCCGCTTGTTTTCATCGGTTGTTACATCGGTTTCAGAAAACCTGCACCGGAAGATCCGGTGAAAACTACCAAGATCCCGAGGCAGATCCCAACACAGGCCTGGTACATGAACCCAATCTTCTCCATTTTGATCGGAGGCGTTCTCCCATTTGGCGCATTCTTCATCGAGCTCTTCTTCATACTAACCTCAATATGGCTACGCCAATTCTACTACATCTTCGGGTTCCTCTTCATCGTCTTCATAATTTTGATCATCACTTGCGCAGAGATCACGGTCGTGCTCTGTTATTTTCAGCTCTGTAGTGAAGACTATCAATGGTGGTGGAGATCTTACTTAACATCAGGCTCTTCCGCGGTTTACCTCTTACTTTATGCCGCTTTTACTTCTACACTAAGCTCGAGATCACAAAGGTCGTTTCAGGAATCCTCTACTTCGGGTATATGCTCATTGTTTCATACGTTTTCTTCGTTTTCACGGGCGCAATTGGTTTCTACGCTTGCTTTTGGTTCACAAGGCTTATCTACTCTTCCGTTAAGATCGACTGATCTTTAATCAACAGTCTAAGAAATTTATATTGAATCTTCTTCCATTTTTGTGCTACACAATCTCGTTGCAGTTCTTTTGTCTTTTTCTTTTAAAATTTTGTAATGATTTTGAGATATGTACACAAACTTATTTTGTTTTGCTTTTTGTTATTTTTAAAGGGATATGTAGAAGCCATAATCATAACCCATATCAAACTAAACAAAAAAGGGTAATTATGATTCCAAGCCAATTTTATTCCTTCTGGTCTTGTTGTTACCTTGTATTCCTTCTTATTTTCCTTCGTTTTACACACTCTTGCTTCTCCTAAGGGATGCTCTTCTGGAGTTCAAACACGAGTTATAGGTCCAACCCATATGCGACTGATCTGAGGTCATGGAACAAGAGCAGTGATTGCTGTTCTCGGGATGGTGTCACGTGCGATGCTAAATCTAGCAAGGTGATTTCACTTGACATTTATAAAGTCTTTTTCAATAACTCTTTGAAACCAAATAGTGGTTTTTTCAAAGTCCAATTTCTTCAAAACCTATCCCTTGTCGACTGCAATCTCTATGGGGAAATTCCTTCTTCATTTGGAAACTTTTCTCATCTCATAAAGGTTTACCTTATGATTAATGAATTAATAGGTCAAGTTCCAGCTTCAATTGGAAACTTAACCCAACAAAAGTACTTGAGCCTTTACGCAAACAACTTAAGTGGAAATTTTTATGTTTCTTTTGCCAATTTAACGAAATTATTCATACTCGATCTCGGTCATAACTACTTTGAACCGGATCTTCTAGCCGACATAAGTCTATTCCATATCTTGCAGAGATTTGATGTGAGTAGAAACTCATTTTCCAGGCCTTTTCCTACATCCTTGTTCACCATTCCTTTATTACAATTGGTTGATTTGGAGGGAAATCACTTCAAGGGACCTAGATTTTGAGATATATCTTTATCTTCTAGGCTTCAGTTTCTACGCCTTGATGATAACAACTTTGATGGCCCAATCCCTAAATTTATTTCTAAGTTTCTCAATCTCATAAAGTTAGATCTTAGTAACAACTCATTTTTCGGGCTTTTCCCTACATCCTTGCTCATGATTCCTTTGTTACAATGGGTTAATTTAAGGGGAAACCAGTTCAAGGGACCTATATATTTTGGGAATATGTCGTCATTGTCTAGCCTTAGCATTCTAGACCTTGCTCATAACAAATTTGATGAGGCAATCCCTTAATCCGTATTTAAATTTCTCAATCTCACATGGTTAGATCTTTCCAACAATAAATTGGAAGGCAAAGTACCTGGTTGCTTATGGAGATTGGCATCGCTGAAACTCTCTTATAATTCTCTTAGCAGTTTTGGAAAATCGTCAGTAGTTCTCAATCAAGAACAACTGCATTATTTGCGTCTTGATTCGAATTCATTCTGTGGACCACTTTCCCATTGGATGTGCAATTTTGGATTGTTAGTGTTCTTAGATTTTTCCAACAATAGCTTCAATGACACAAATCCTCCATGTTTATGGAATTTGATTAAAGATATTCAAAGGCTTAATCTGTGAAACAATAATTTTAGAGGAATTCTTCCAGATATATTTGTCGAAGCTATAAACTTAAATACACTTGACCTTAGTCGCAACCGATTGGAAAGAAAACTTCCAAAATCCTTGATCAATTGCAAAGCCATGAAACTTTTGAATGTGGAAGGAAACAAATTCAAGGAAAAGTTTCCATCTTGGTTGGGTTCTCTCCTGTTGTTAAACGTTCTCATCCTCCGATCAAACGTTTTCTTCACGCTCAGCCACTGCTCATCAGACAAGCCACAAACCTCCGACCTATCTGCATTTGTTATAGCCATGTTAGCAATAGCAATACTCGGTTGCCCCACAGCTCTAGCCACATTTGCACGCACATGTGTTCCTCGACCACGCGAATTGCCTACATATGCGTTTCCTCGTCCATGACCACTTGTGGGAATAGACTGCTTTCTGTTCCATGGTCTATCTTCCTACCACTTGGTAAATCCCAATATTTGAAAGCAGCTCTCGGAATGATGTTTCTCTATCATCATTCCGGGCACGAGGTCTCAACGACTGTTGTGCTACGAAGGCCATCGTTTCTGGTTTTTCTTCTTGAATTTTTCTTTTGCTACGTGTATCCTCGTCTTGAGTCACTTTCAGGTACGAACTCTAAGCTCAAAAGAGGATCTTGAGACAGCAAATTCGATCTCACTATTCTGAAAACTTCTTCGTCAAGTCCCATCAAAAACTCATGAACTATATCTTCTTCTCTTCGTTTTTCGACTTCACCACTGAATTTACACTTACAAACACCACATGAACAAGTCAACAACGGTTTATAACAATGGAGACTATCCCACAATTTCGTAAGCTTCCCGTAGTAAGCTTCGATACTCATTCCAGCTTGTTGACAATTTGTTAGTTTTCTTCGTAATTGTTGAAATCAAGGTCTATTAGTCACACGAAAACGTTTTTGGATGTGTTCCCACAGATCTTTCGCAATAGGCTTGTAAGAGATGTTGGATAAGAGTTTTGGATCGATTGTCATCTTAATCGAAGAGATGATAAGTGCGTTAATTAGTTTCCAGTCATCGTAATCTGGAGACCCTGCTTCTGGTTCCTTAATGGATCCGTCAACAAAACCGAACTTCTTCCAAGAGTAAAGTGTTATCTCTAAATTTATTGCCCATTCTTTGTAGTTGTCTCCTCTCAACAGGGGACATGATATCGTGTTTCCCAAGTTGTTGTTTGAGGCCAGATCATATGGAAAAATCGTGTGGCGCTGCTTCTCCATCGTTGCTAGTGTTTTTGTGTCGTCTCCTCCAGCCATCGTTCGTCGAGTCGTTCGATTAAGCCATCAAAATTTTGAAGGTAGTTAGATTAAGAGCTTGGTCGGGCTCTGATACCATGATAAACTTAAGAAAGAGATCGAATATGTTTATGATTTTCTGTATCTTCCACAAGCCAATCGGCCATCAATATATAATGTACAAACATTAGGGTTTTACCTTGTCCACCAAGCAACGTAAAATAGAGATATTACATTTAAAATATATATACGATAAGTTCAGCTCTTTTATACTCCGATATACTCGCTTTAATGATGATTCCAAGCCTTATTCCCTTTATGGTATTTTTGTAACCTTGTATTTCTTCTCTTTGTTTTCCTTCTTTCTACACACTCTTGCTTCTCCTAAGCTCCACTATTGCCGCCATGCACAGAGGGATACTCTTCTAGAATTCCAACACAAGTTTCTGATAAAGAGATATACATATGCGTCCATGGAACAATAGTAGTGATTGTTGTTTTTGGGAGGGTGTCACGTGCAATTCTAAATCTGGCCAAGTGATTCCACTTTCTTTTGTAAGCGTCCCTCTCAAAAACTCTTTGAAACCAAATATTTGGTTTCAAAGAGTGGTCTTCTCAAACTCCAACATCTTCAAAACCTCCCCTTTTTCGAATGCAATCTCTATGGAGAGATTCCTTCTTCATTATAAAACCTTTCTCATCTCACAATGCTTGACCGTGGGGGCAATACATTAGTTGGTCAAGTTTCAGCTTCAATTGTAAACTTAACCCAACTAAGGTATCTGAGCCTTTACGGGAACAACTTAAGTGGAAGATTTTTTGTTTCATTCGCCAATTTAACAAAATTATCCACACCCAATCTCGCCTATAACTACAATGAACCCGAGCTTCTACCTGACATGAATCGATTCCACAACTTGGAGGTATTTGATGTGAGTGAAAACTCATTTTTGGGCTTTTTCCTACAAACTTGTTCACGATTCCTTTATTACGATGGGCTGATTTGGAGGGGGATCAGTCCATGTGACCTATAGATTTTGGGAATATATCTTTATCTTATAGGCTTCAGTTTCTATGTCTTGGTGATAAAAAATTCGATGTCCTAATCCCTTAATCTATTTCAAAGTTTCTCAATCTCGAAAACTTAAATCTTAGTAACAACTCATTTTTCAAACCTTTCCCTATATCCTTACTCACGGTTCCTTTGTTACAAATGATTAATTTGGCAGGAAACCAGTTCAAGGGACCTATATATTTTGGGAATACATCATCGTCTAGCCTTATTGTTCTACACCTTGCTAATAAAAAATTTGATGGCCCAATCCCTTAATCCATATCTAAATTATTCAATCTTGGGGAGTTATATCTGCCCAATAATAAGTTGGAAGGCAAAGTACATGGTTTCTTATGGAGATTGTCATCACTGAGACTTTCTCATAACTCTTTCAGTAATTTTGGAAAATCATAAGAAGTTCTCGATCAAACACAACTACTTGAGTTGAATCTTGAATTCAAATTCATTTTGTGGACCTGATATGTTGAGTTTTTTAACATATTTTAACCTAGCATTAGTATGTGTTTTAGAGTCTTTTTCCTTGTTCTTAGAGTCTTACCAGGTATGGAGAAGTTCACACCACTTAAAATGAAGTTGGAGTAAAAGAGCAAAAAGTAGTCGATTAGAAAACTTAGGTCGATCGATCCCCATTCAGATCGATCGATCCGTCGATCTAAGGTATTGGCCATGAATAACCAGATCAATCGATCCAACCACTAGATCGATTAATTCCATATCTGTGGAGTTGCCGTGTATTTTCATATCGATCAATCTTCACTGGATCGATCGATCCATCCTCACCAGCACATTTTCGAGAAAACCAGATCGACCAGAAGACTTCAGATCGATCGATCCAACTTTGGACTTATCGATCCATCAAGCACGATCGATTCCTCAAACCGTAAGAAACCAGATCGATTGATATAGGCTTGGATCGATTGATCCAGACACAATCAAGCTGTCCGAGAAAAAAAAGAAAGTATACTTCTTTTCCTAATTAATTTAGGAATTTGACCTAAACGAGTTTGTATATATAAATACATGTTTTAAGCCATTATGGAGGCGACACAACCTTAAGCTTTATTTTCTATTGAGATCTATTGATACTCTTTTAGTTATTTTTAATGATTTATTATGAGTTCTTCTATCATTGGTTGTTTCACTACTTTTATGTTTGAGTAGTTCTCTAGTTAGGGTTTAGGGTTTCAAACGAATAAAGAATCATTGAATCAGACACAAAGAAAACTTTATCTTTCGTCATCTTCATCTATTGTTGTTCTTATTGTTTAGGCTAATTTGATCACTTAGTCTACGATCTAGGGTTTAATTTACTCGCCAAAATTGTTATACGTTGTTGGATAGAACATAGGTGCTCGTATTGTCCTTACACAATGAAAGCTAATGTTATTGCCGTACGTGAACATATCAAACCCACTTTTTAATGCTTTTCTAGGATTTTAAGTTCAAACAAAAGTTTAGATACTTAGGTGGTTAGCCATAGTAATTGATATCATGACAGTGGATTGGTTATACGTTTTTGTTCGAGAACTAGATAGTTCTTATTGATGTCCTGCATAGTTGTATGCTTCGTGATCTCTGATTTTTGTCGATTATCCCTAAAACCTAACGCTTTTAATCTATCATTTTACATCATTATTTACTTTTCATTTGCTTCGATTATTTTCATTTTCAACAACAACTTTTTCGTCTTACCTTAGCATTTTTTCTATAAGAATCATAGTGCAACCTTGGTCTCTGTGGATTCGATCCCACCTATACTACTGCTTTTTTCTGCACCCTTGCAATCTTATAATTGGTTTTAAAAACATGTGTATCAGGACCATTTCCCCTTAGATTTGTCCAATAACAGCTTCAGTGGCTCAATTCCTTCATGTTTAAGGAATTTCACTAAATCTCTTCAAGTACTTATTCTACGAAACAACAATTTCAGTGGGATTCTTCATGATGTGTTTGTCAATGCTACCAATTTACAAGCACTTGACATTAGCTGCAACCAGTTGGAGGGAAAGCTTCCAAAATCCTTGATTAATTGCGAAACTATGGACTTTTTGAATGTGGAAGAAAACAAATTCAAGGATGAGTTTCCATCTTGGTTGAGTTCTTGACATGGTTAAATATCCTAATCCTCATATCAAACCAATTCTATGGGCCGCTATATCAAAGTCACATATCCACAGGGTTTTAAATGCTAAAAGTCATTGATATCTCACACAATGACTTCAGGGGAACCTTGTTCACTTTCTATTTCTTCCAATTGGTTTGAAATGAGTCAAATGACTACATTAAACCCAGAATATGACCCATAAATGGGATATCACATTGGCATAATCGAGTTCTATAATTTCTTGTCGGATTCTGTTTCTACAATACTTCAATGGAAATGATGCATAAAGGAGTTGATACAAAATTTGAGAAGATCCGAACAGTCTTCATGGCCATTGACTTATCAAGAAACAAATTTTGTCGTAAGATCCCTGAGTCCATTGGATCTTTGAATGATTACATCTTCTCAACTTGTCAAGTAAAGCATTCACAAGCAATGTACCTCAATCACTGGCGAATTTGATGGCTCTTGAGGCATTAGACTTATTCTGTAATCAGCTGTCAAGTTAGATTCTTCGAGATCTTGGTATCCTCTCCTTTATGTCAATCATGGATTTCTCGCACAACAATCTCGAAGATCCAGTAGCATGAGGCACACAGTTGCATAGCCAAAATTTCTCTTCATTCATGTACAACACCTGACTATACGGTTTCGACCCAATCTATGGAAAAACTCATGTCTCAAATCCTACACCACAAGAATTAGAGCAAGAAGAACAAATCATTAATTGGATAACAACAGTAATAACGTATGGACCTAGTATTTTCTGCAGATTGGTGATTAGATATATTTTTCGTTTGACACAAGCAAAAGTGGTTCATGGAAAAGTTTAGTACAAACAAGCCTAGAGTAATTATCATAAACGCTCGTTGAACACTATATCTATTGTCCTTTCCCTAAGCATTTGTCAAGCATATGTGTTTGTAACAATTTGTCATGCTGTGTTCTCCAAAAATTCTTTTGTGTGTATTTTTCTATTTTATGGTTTTGTAATAAAGACTTTGGTGGTATTTGATATTATATTCGCTCAAAATATATTTATATCTTTGGTTAATCTTTGTTGACCAGTCTAATTTAGGTTGGGATATTCCATATACATGTTTTTTTTATATAATTACATAGATTGTTTGTTAGTAAACTAGAAACTTCGATCAAAACATAAAAAAATTTTCCAAAAAATATTAATAACTTTAGCTTATAAAAGTGAATCGCGTAACAAATTGTACAACAAATCACCGTAAAAGTATATCCATGATATTCCACGAGTACCGAATTATCCACGGAACCATTTAGTTGAGTTTTGATTTATGATTTTGTAATCCCAAATCAAGTAGACAGTTCCAGTTTTACGCACCACACCATATGCATTTCTCATCCTCCCACTTGTCTTATGATTCAAAAAACTGGCACACCCGGGGGAACAATAATCAGGTGTACTCGACCTCACACCAAGCAAATCTCTGTATCCATTCATATCCCGACACGTAAGAATTAATCTCGGGGTCCACCACGAGATTATTATATTCACAGAGGTTTCGTCTTCATATATAAATAGAAGAGGAAGCGACAATGACCACCGAATATCAAATCCCGATTTATGAGAGAAAGTGACGGACGCAGATTCTCCGGCGAGCTCTGATAGAACCGGAAGCAATCGGAAACCTTACCGGAACCGATTAACGTCCAATCGAGAGATAATCTCGCCAGAAAAACCTTAGCTGGAGCATGAGGAGACGAAGAACGGCGAGAAAATCTTCAACGATGGTGACGGTTATCGATTGTAAAGGTTTAGATTCCGGCGAAGAAACGAGAATCGTAAGGAGATTGATGAAGTTTGAAGACTTGCCAGAGTATTTGAAGGATAACGAGTTTATACACAATCATTATCGATGCCAATGGTCTCTCAAAGATACTTTTCTCAGTGCTTTCTCTTGGCATAACGAAACCCTCAATATCTGGACGTACGTTAAAATCAAATTTCAAATTCTCTGATATTACATTTTGAAAGTTTTGTAGTTTTTTCGTGATTTTTTTTATAAATTTGAATTGATTCGTTGGTTTGGGATCTTGATTATCGTTAGGCACATAATTGGATTTCTGATATTTGCGTGGATGACGGTGGTGAGTTCGTTGGAGACGACGGAGCTTGGTCTCGCCGGCCTTTTCAACGGCATGCTCGGGTAAGAAGGTCAAAATAGTCATTTATTTAATTATTTGTGTTTTTTTATGAAAAGATTTGAAATAAAATAAAACCCGGTTTTTGGTGTGTGTGTGGGACCCGGCGATAGAGCAAGGATTTGCATCTCGAGCAATCAAACTGTGTTTCATGTAAGATCTTTGTATTCTTTTTACATTTGCTGGCTTATCTTATCTTATGTCACATGCTCAATACAAAAATGCTACACACATCCCCTAAAAGAAGATAGAAGATTTTGTTTTTTTCCTATGTGTGGTTACCTCATTTTATGATTTTTAAAAATAAATCAAAATATTATCATTTCATTATTGATATACTAAATAGAAGTTCATTGGTATGTTTAAAGAAAACACTAATTTTATATGAAGTGTGTCCAAAGAAAACTCTTTTTAGATCAAAGAGTGGTTATTTTATAACCGTTTTTTTTGTCAAACTGTTTGTTTTATAACTAAAAGAAAAACTAACTTTAATTTACATTAAGATTAAAATTTCAAAATTACTAAATAACTAGGGCTTATTTCTAAATTTCAAAAAAAAAAACTGGGGCTTATTTCCTAGATAGCCAAAATTTTAGCTAAAACTGGCAAAAAAGCACATGGTGATAAAACCGTAAATAAGTATGTAGGTGTAATATAAAGAGCGGGATAGATGTAAAATATGTCATCGGAATAAATAACATGATACATTTGTTATAGATTTGCAAAAAAAAAATCAGGTTATTTGAACTAAACTAACAAAAAAATTCGACATCCATTAGTTTTGCAAATAAGAAGTTATCTAGTGTATATTAGAAATGAATAATATTCACTACGATGCTGATGCAGTAAAGTAATGTCATTATACAAATAACAAATGAACAACACCTTGTCATTTTTGATAATATAATAATAACATACAGTGCTGATGCAGTAAAGTAGTGGTAAATTGCCCCCACCATGTGTTGTTTTCGATATATTCTTCTCTTGTTCTTTGACCCTTTAAAAAATCACATAACTTTTTAAGTAAAAACAAATGAACCTCTGCTTCGTTCACATTACTAAACTTAAAAAATTCTTTCTTGTAGGATTCGAACGTGACACAACACATCTCACTTCTTAACACTGAATCCGAAGCTGTTCCAAAATGGCCATGGCTCGTATTCTTAGCCGGAGCAATGGGTTGCTTAATCTGCAGCTCTGTTTCACACCTCCTCGCTTGCCATTCAAAACGTTTCAACCTCTTCTTCTGGCGTTTAGACTACGCAGGAATCTCTCTTATGATCGTCGCCTCGTTCTTCGCACCAATCTACTATGCTTTCTCCTGCAACCCTTACTTCCGTTTCCTCTACTTGTCCTCAATCTCATTCCTCGGTCTCCTCGCCATCATCACTCTCCTATCTCCAGCTCTCTCAGCGCCGCGTTTCAGACATTTTAGAGCAAATCTTTTCCTTGCAATGGGATCCTCTGCTGTGATACCTGCTGTACACGTGCTTTGCCTTTACTGGGGTCACCCTAACGTATTCATTGCTCTCGGTTACGAGGTTGCCACAGGCATCTCTTATGCTTTGGGAGCAGTGTTTTATGTTAGCCGTGTGCCTGAGAGATGGAAGCCTGGAGCGTTTGATATTGCAGGACATAGCCATCAGATATTCCATGTGTTTGTAGTTTTTGGTGCTCTTGCTCATTGTGTCGCCACTCTTCTCATCATTGATTTTCGACGCGCCTCCCCTTCTTGTGGGTTTTAGCCGTCAGACATTGTTAGAAAACCTTCAGTTATCTTACATTTTAAGATCGTAATGAATCTGATTACTAAGCAGAGTTTATTTATATCGATTCATTGGAAGACGAGAAGGATGAGGGAAGGGGAATATAGAGAAAAGTAGCAACCTTAACGAATATGTCAATCAATGATGTAAGGGTTTAAGTTCAATGGCCATATTCTAGTTTAAGGACATTTTGGTTTTGAAGATTGGTGATAGAATCTGAGGTTTTGTTCATCTGTCTAGAACATCTATTGTGTCATTTTGATTTAATGAACTGATTAGTAAAGCCTTTGATTCATAACATGTGTTTCATACGACTTACTCATTCTATTTGGAATTGTCCACTGTATTGGCATTCATCTATCTTCCCCGCACATTTAGGCTCTGTCTGTATTAATAAGTTCATTATACTGTTTTTGGTTAGGATAGTTTATTCCGGGCACAACAACCTATTGTTGCTTTCGGTATGTGAGGTTCATTTATCATCAGTGATTCTTTGGGTAATGATCAGCTCTGAAGATATGGTTTTCCTTGGTGTCATCATTGAACACAGTACATCAACTTTGTATCACATCTTGTGAGCAATAGTTTGCTGTCTCCTTTTTTCTACATCAATCATGTTCTTGCAGAATATGACATATTGACCAATAAAATCTACGGGTAAATAAATTACCGTAACCCCAATATTCAAATGTGTACTCAAGCTTGGAGTGTGCAGGACGTCTTCATATAAAACTTGGAATGGGTATCTATATAAGTCTTGTCAAGGATAGTTTCTATAAACGATATCAAAACTCTTTGAGTATCAAAATGAACCATGTAACAGTATGATATTATGCTATGGTTTTCTAATTTCTTCGTTAAGCCATAAGAAACAAGTTGCAATGATGTTTATAATTACAGAAAGATCTTAAACACAAACTAATCATTTTTGTTCATCTCAATCCAGTGACATTTGAGGTCTCCGGACTAACTTCTGACCTCTGTCTGACTTATGAGGGCAAGAAAGACAGTGATTTGTGTTATTTGAGATGACTTAAAAATCAAAGTGTACCGTTTTGGACCCTACTCGAATGATTTGAGAAAATCCACGTCGATGTCTATCTAAAAATACATTGGGTTTTTGGGACTTACATTAAGATGTCATTTTAACAAAAAAAAGCTACAAAATTAGGGGTGTCAAAATAGGTAATCCGACCTAAATTCATCTAGGTTTGAGATTTATATGGGCGGTTTTAATTCGTCCATTTTTTAATGGGTTGATATTTATATACTCAAACTCATAATCATTAAACTCATTGGTTAAATGGGTTATATAGGTTATTCATATAAAAATTAAAGATAATTAAAAAAAAATTCAAAGCATGTCATATAATTATAAAGCTAATAAGAATTTCTAAATAACAAACTAAAATAAAATATATAGTTATTAAAATAAATAAAATCATCATAAAATCCTATAACCACAAATTCATAAAACCATATAATGATAAAACAAAAAATAATTTCTTAATTTAAATAACATTTAAATCTTATTTTGATGCATATGATATTTTGATTTCATCTTCCTCTTCATTATTTATAGTTGAAAATGATTTGAATTTTTTTTAGCAATTTAAGTATGATAATAATAATTATACCTAATATCAACAAAATAATGAATTAATTTTTTTTATCATCGACATAATCAAATAATCAAGATCTAGTACAAATTAAAACTTGAAGAAGAAGTCGACTCCGATATTTGTTAAGAACACGAGAACCAATACTGAAAGATGTTTTAGAATTTATATATTTTACATATTTATTATAAATTTTTTTTTTCTGTTTTATTAGTAGACCAATGGACCCAATAAATCCACAAATCCATTAGGAATGACCCACCAAAACACATTTATTTATGTGGGTATAAAATTTCAACTCAAATCCACTAAAATAATAGGTAGAACGGATCAACCCATAGATTTTGACCCATTTTGACAGCTTTAAAATTATATTAACTTATTATTCACACCTTAATACAAAAAACCCTAATATACTAAAGGATATTCGTCTCAAAAAATTTGTTTTTTTCTTGTTTACATTCTTCTAAATTTACCCGGATGCACAATAATTTGATATGCACCACAGGAGCTAAAAACCTAGTCTTTTAATATTGAAAACTTAATTTTATTTTATTTTTGGTAAAAAATTTGAAAAAAACAAATTCTCTGAAGTATTTTTCATCATGAAGTACCTTTTACATTATATTAAATGGAAAGACTAGATTTCAACTGAAAAGGAAGATTCAAGTCTTCAAGTTTTCAACTGAAAATAAATGACGCGTATGAGTGTTGGATTCGAGTACATCATCAAAAATCACTTTGCGGGAAGAAAAGTTAAGAAGACATGTCCCACGCAACAAAACAAAACAAAAAAAGTCACATTAAGCTTCATCATTCAAAGTTTTATCAATATTTTAGAGGAATACTTGACTATTTAGTATATTAACTTTTTTCTAGTAGTCCAATGAGTCACATTAAGCATTCAAAGTTTGATTAGTGTATGTTCCAGCTCTTTTCTTGGTATCTCATCGTTATATTTTGGAAAAATTCATTATAAAAGAGTTCTATTTAAAATTTTGTTCATCTACATTTATTTTTAAATGGTTACTTTTTCTAAACTATATCTACTAGTACATTAATTACATTTTTTTCCAAAAATACCATATCAACATGTAGATACACAACTATTAAAAAGATTTGAAAAAGAAAAAATTTCATTTTATGCAGTTTTTAGTTTGATGAAAATTGTTTTAAAATTTTTAGAATAAGTATTTTAGCGAGATGAAATTATTAGATTACGTATTCTAACATTTGTTCATGGTGTGAAAATATTATATTACATATTCTAACAATCGTTCATGTTCTAAGATTTTTAGAATCAAAATATTAGAATACTAATTCTGAAATATTTAGAATACTAATTCTGAAATATTTAGAATACATATTCTGAAATAATTAAAATATTTATTTTAGCAGTTGTACTATGCTCTAGAAAAATTAGAATACGCTTTCTACCCATTAGAATATGTATTATGAGAATATTAGAATATGTATTCTTTAGAATATCCAAAAAATAATAGTTGAATTTTAAAATACTTTAAAATATAGCAAAGATAATGACTAAATATAAAATATATAAAATTATAATTATGTTAAAAATAATTTAAGTTATTAAATAAAAATTGTATTTATTTAAAAATATTTTTATTGTGTTGTATATATGTTAAAATTGAAAAAATAATTATGATTGATGGAAGTCTTAAAGCTGGTCGTTCCCCTGATTTATTTACTTTTTCGAAGTTGATAAATAGGTTCCTCAAACTTGGATATTTAGATGAGGCTATCAGTTTCTTTGATAAAATGGTTAAGAGAGGCTTTGAACCTAATGCTCATATTTTCGATTTTGTCTTGATGTATTGTATTTCACAAGGAGAAACAGAAAAGTTGAAGGAACTTGTAAAATAATGGTGGAGAAAGATGTTGTTCTCGATAAAGAACTTACGTGTACAGTCATGGAATACATGTGTAGCAGTTCAACAAAGATGAATCTTGCAAAACGTTTACTAAGAGTAGCAGATGGTAAAGCAGAAGTGGGATAAGTGGGGTACATAGTCATGCTTAGTTATGCTACAAAGTATGATTGTGGCAGGCTAGAAAGGATGGTTGCAAAGAAGCTTTTGATGAATCCTGGTGGAACACCTTAGCTGCAATCTGATAAGCTCATTCAAGGTAGTAGTTACTTCAGTTCATGATTTGATTGTCAGATGACATGAGGAAGGCAAATAGATCATTACATATTTGAATGATAGGTGAATGAAATTAAGATGATTGGATTCAACCATCTAAACTGATGCAGTGCGGATCTCTATTGCTCTTGTCTCCTAATTACAGTATCAAATCCTTGGCCTTTAAATTCTTTTGTTCTTGTTCGCATTCTTGTGAATTTTAGGAACCTTACATTGTGTTGTTCTCCATATAGGGTTTGTTTTGTCGTTTGATAAAATCTGGAAAATAGCTTTATATGGTCTTATATAAGCTCATTAGTTCCTAGTGGCTTTGAGGGTAATTTTGTTTAGCAATTTACAGCAGAAGGAGAAGGTATGAACGAACTCAAGTAGTCGAACGATATGTATGGAGTAGGAGCCTCCAACAAAAAGAAACAACTCTCTTACTACTTTCGAGACCTCATCCTCTCTTACTTATAAGTCTGATGTAAAATTCTGTTTATGTCTAGCTTGGCGGTGAAGTCCACACAGACAGAGATGTACGACTCGTTTGTTGTTTTTCATGTTTGTATTGTTTATGGTAGTTATTGCTCGCATGCACAGAAAAGTGATTTACATAGTTAAGACCGTCCCACATGAACATCGAAATCGGTGAAATTTATTTGAGAAGTATAGCTACCCTCAGTTTCAATCAAGAGCAATTTATGGTTCTGAATCCTGAAGTTCAAGCTTGTCGATACACCAATATTGTGAACGTAGGATCCTGTATGTTTTTCCTGCAAAAAATGACTAGCATGAAGCAAGAGGGAATAATTCTCAGAGCCAAACTTTGGATTACAATGCAATATCAGTACATACAGCTCAAACTGGAGATCTAAAACACAAAACTCCTCAAAAAAATTTTGATTAGGATGCAACTGAAAACAAAATGAAAGCATAGTTACAACAGAACTCTAAAATATGTTACATGGATCAACATGAATGGTTTCATATTCAATTCCATCAGGTACACTACTGTTATACTTGTAAGGACCTTTCCCACCGGTAAGAACTCCATCAGGCATCCCAAGTACTTCACCAGAGTCAAGTATGCTCTTTAGTGCGTAAAAAGCAACAACATTTCACCAATATAAAAACATTGAAACATATAATCAAAAGAAAAGAAACACCATTTACACCTCAAATGCACTTACGGAATAGGAACAAGGTCGAAATTATTGATTGTAATCGAGAAGTAGAAATAACTCCCAATCTGATCTTTCAATTGAAATAACTCCCAATCTGATCTTTCAATTGAAAATCATAAAAATAGTTCCATCTTGGTGGAATTGGACAATTTGTGCCAAGAACACCATCTTACCACGAGTTACGCCGCATCTGAACACTAGGCCTATAAGCATTTTAAATCTCAGAAATCAGAACAAAAGAAGTTCAAAAATTCTTAAGTAAATACTGAGAATGTTAAAAATCATTACCAAGTGAGTAAGAGTGCTCATCCAAATCATTGAATACGTTAACAACAACATTGTAGTTTGTAGTTGCATTAAGCACATGTCCTGGAAAATGTCCCATTCACAGCTATAACATACAAGAACACAAATTCAATTAAAAATATGAGTATTTCAGTTATTCAATTTTCATAAACCCCAAAATCAACATTTAAAGAATAAGCAAATCATCATCATCAATAAAAAATCTCAGTAACCATCTCCGATGAACATGTTAGATCCAGGACACTAAATCACTACAACGACGGCAAAAATGATCAGATTATAGAAATTAAACAGTTTGTTTTGAATTTTCTTACGGTTATTCGACTCAAACAAGATGAGACTCGACTCAGCAAAACAAAATAAGTGATGAAGCAACTAATCAAACAAGGCAAACTCAACTGGAACAAGATGTGTGTGTTGTAGATTGAACCTGCCGGAAACCTTAAGTCGCCGGATTCAAGAGTATCACGCCGCAGGGGAAAAGCACGGGAGAGTGAAACCGCAGGAAGATTGCCAAAATATCACACCACCGTGTTTTGGCACCATGGGTCGTCGGACGTTAGTCGGATCGATCGGTGATTTTGGAGATCGCTCTGGTGAAGTTTGAAGAGATTAATAGATTTTAGGATTTTAGGGATTTTAGTTATTTTAGGAGTTTTATTTTCAATTTTTTAAAAAAATTTTAAATATCTGATTTGTTTTAATCATATTAAAATTAATGTAAAATATATTTTTTTTAAAATAAAAACCACTTTTTAAGTGAGAAGTTTTTATTTGTTTCATTTTAATTTTCAAAAAATTTGGAGGGCAAAAGAGAACTAAATATTTCAAAAAGATTATATCAATAAATTTGTTCAAAAAAGTTTAGGTTAATACATTTTTAAAAAATTCTGAAAGGAATATTTTAGTGATTATGATATTAAACTCTCTTTTTTTGTCTCACAGTTTAATAAATTTATGAAAGGCCAACTGAATCTCAATGTCAAGCCGCCGTTAAATTTCGCTGGCTTGGATAACAAATTTACAAGTGTGAAACGATTTTAATTTACTTATCTGAATTGGCGTCGTGAAAACCATGTTATTGAGATTTAGCGACAGCTTGACACTGTTACGCTAACTGTTTTTCATACAAAATTAGAAGTTAAAGTACTAAATTTAATTCTTTTAAGTTGTTGGGATATATGTTCACTCACGGTGACATAGTTCATGGTATGTAAAAAAGACGATTTTCCATGAATATTAAAAATTTAAGAAACTTTCTACTTTTAATGATATATATACAAAGCATCATAATGATTCTTGGTCAAGCGTGGCTTGTGTTGAATGAATAAATTTCCCTTTTTTTTTGTTTTTGTTGTTCCTTTATTAGGTATATTTTTGTCTATTATACCATTTTAGTTTCATGTGTGTTCTTTATACACAAAATTTTCCCCACAAAAGTTTTAGGGCAATTTTTTAAATAGCACCAAATGAGGTTTTTGAATCACTTTTAGCACCAATTTTCATTTAACCCATAAATAACATTCATTAAAGAATTAAATGATAATTGAATTCTTCTCTTATAAAACATACTAATTTCTCAAAAATAGCATTTCATGATTTTCTAGGTCAATTTTTACCGGAATTTCCTCTCCATTGAAATTTTCATTCCAACCAGTTAGAACCTCCTATTTCTTTTCCGCCAAAATCTTCACTCCCCCGCCAGAATATCCTCTTTCTTCTCCACCGGAATCCTAGTCGAAGTAATTATCTAAATTTTCCATTTATTCTTCAACATCATATTGATTTCTAAGGTTTGTTTGATTTGCGTTTAATTTGCAAAATTCTAGTCGAAGTTTAATTTGTGGTTTTTCTGAGCTTGAGTTTAAGATGAGATTCCATATCAGCTCTTTATTTTATTGTTGGTAGCATTAAGGGGTTATCAAGTTATCATTTTAGCACTGATTGTTAGTGTATTTTTTTCTTCTCATTGCTTTGCCTCTTTTTGATCTTGTATTCACTTCAGATCTTTGCTTCCGATTTGCTAAAATTTGTTTGTAGTGTCTCTGGATATGTAGTGTTTAAGATCATAAGAGTTTTGATCGGAACTTTGCATTCACTGCTGATCTTGGTTTTTTGAATTTCATCTTGTTATTCCTTGTTTTTGTTTTGTAGGCTTATATCCTCTAAGTTAAGATTTGTTAAGCCTGTGGTTTTATTGTTTCATTGCCAATATTATGATTTGGTAGCTTGAATCATAAGTCATACTGATATTATGTTTTTTGCAGTTACACACATTTAAAACTTTCTAGTTTCAAGACTGAGAAATCTTTTGAAAATTGAATCATAAATAGGTAAATTTCTACAATTGCTTCTCTATGAACTGTAGTGTTTGTGTCCTATTTCAAATAGATTTTATGTTGATTTGAGTTTTTCTAATCAGTCTCACATTTGAGGCTACAAAAACTTGGGAACAAAACAGATTTGGGAAGATATTTGTAATTTGTAAAATATGTTTCCTCCAAGTTAAATTTATAACACATGAATCATTTGGGAATCATTCCCAAAACACAGAGTTAATGTAGCTTGTATGTGCTAGATTTTTTTGGTAGTTTCTATTCTGAAATTGTTATTTTCCTAATCTGAATAAAACTATGAGTAGTGTTTTATTTGAGGTTAATGAGGATGTCAAATTTCAAGGATTTATTTGAATCGTAGAGAAGCATTTTAACAGGTGAAACAACATAAATGAGAGATTCATTCCCCTCTGGTGCCATCACGCTGCATGGTCTGCAGTTCAAAATTGAGACAAAAAAGGTAGAGAAGTTTACTAAAATATACCAGTTTGCAAATTACGACTTTATCACGCAAGTGGAAGAAATATTCAGCCGAGAGGAGTTTTAGAGGATCAAAATTTCATTTTTGGGTCCAATTTGAAAATTCATCTCGAATGGGAAAATGATGTTGTTAGCAAAAATGATCCACTTCTTGCTGACAAGGAGTCTTATCACCAAAAAAAGACAATGAGAGTTCCATTTTGGTGACAGCCTATGAGATTCTCGATTAGAGAGTTTCATATGGTTATAGGGCTTAAATGCAGTGAATGGGTTCCTGAACATGCAACACAGGAAAATCAATATGATTGGAGTGAAATGAAGGAGACACATTCAATAAAAGATCTCATTGATCTAATGATTGAAACTAGGAAGGAAAATAATGATGAGAAGTTCTCTCTAGGAATGTTGGTCCTTATTGAAAACATTTTTCCTTATAGGTACCCATCAGCCAAGTATCCAAAAGCGTACCTATAGAAAGCCAAAGATATGAATGTATGATGAATCATCCATGGGGAAAAGACACAGATCCTGCATAAAATGTTGACCCATAACAATATAATATATCAATATTAATTAACACAACACAAATTATATATAACAATAATAAATAAAATAGGTGTTAAAAACATAAAATAAATATACTATCAAAATATGAAACAGACATGTTTTAGTGTTGTTATTGTGGGTTATTATCTAGTTTTTTCTTATTAAATAAATATACTGCTTTTTTTAGGGTTTTCTAAAAAAAATCTTTTAAATCGCTATATTTTACGATATTATTTTTCATTTCCAAAAAAGCCGATGAAAAGTCAAAAATAATATTTAATATAATTCCATTGTTATCACCGTCAAGTTTATAAAACAATGATAAATAATAAATCAAATCGAATCTTTTGCGATGAAAGTATATCACATCTAACTAATAAATTCTTTGAAGATATATAAAAATTATATTGCATATTACTTTTGAGTTCGAGGAATTGATATGGATTTTTTAGGCAAGAGTAAAGTTGCAAAAAAATGACAACTTAAAGAGTGTTTTTTTTTTAAATACCCTTCTTCTAATACTTTCAATGCTCTAAATAAGTGCTGCCAAAAAATAATGCTCCAAACAAGTTTTGTTTTCCTTACTTCACATTGTATTATTCGTTAAAATTAGCTAGTACGATTTTACCAAATTCATTAAAAAAGTGAAAGGCTTGAACTGTCATAATTTGGAAGTTGGTGTTCAATCCAACGTGGTTCACAAAAATATGACCCAAACTTGTCATCGCTTGAACCACGTTTATCGTATTGCATTGCACCACGAATAGTGACAAAGCTCAGATAGTGGCACTATAATTCCGACCAATTTTTTAGTCGGAATTTAGTCGGAATTCACACATAAAATTTCGATAAAACAAAATTAATTAATCTTTAAAAGTCATAAATTTATTTTCGTCGAAAACTGGTCAAAAACTCGATGGTCAGAATTTCATTAGAAAATATTGTCGGACAGTATTCAGAATATTCCCAACTAAAATCTGACAAAATTCCAACCAAAATTTTCAACAAAAAATAGGAATTTAAATTTTATTAATTTCCTACCAAATTCACAAACTTGACATATATATTCGATTAATTATAATTGGTTATGAATTATATTATAAAAACACAAATGATTATAAATCCGAATAAGCAAAAAACTTGACGTATTAGGTGTACATATCTAAAAACATATTCGTTTAATATAGTTATTTAGTTAAACCAATATTTTTATCGAATAAAGTAGATAAAAAAAAATTTAAATATTTAGTTTCAATAAATATTTAAAATTTATAAAAAATAAATTATTAATAATATTTAAAATCTATATATTTTATTGATATTTAAAATCTATACATATTATTAATATTTAAACTCTACAAAAATTTAACAATATATTAAAATTTAATTATTAGTAATATATACTATTACATGAGATCATCTATTCTATTAATTGGAATAAATAAGGAACGAATAGAAAAAATTTGGGGTAGAAAAATAAAAAAGTAACGTATTTAAAGTTCTATATTATTTAAATCTGATTTTTGATTTTCTTATCCAAGCTAAAAATCGGGATTTATGACTTTATCTACTAGCAAAATTTATGGAAATAGTGATTTAATATATAAAAAAGATTATTTTAAATATTTTTCAATAAAATATTGAATTTGAATCAATAGTATTAATTAGGAAGCATTATAAAGTAAATGACAAATTGTTAATATTTATATAAAATACTATTGGAAAATGTAATTACTGAACTTTTTATAATATTTTTGTTATATTATATGATATATAGATATACTACAAACATATATAACTATTTATAAAATATATACTAATATTTGTATTTTTTTCAAACGATACTTTGAGAATTCCAATTTTCATCATATTTCGTTTTCAATTGAAAATACAAAATGGATATTATATCCGCGAGACATTCTCTTATATAATAGGAATTTGGGAACGAAAATGGAACGAAACAGAACATAAATTATGTCCCTCCTTAAAAGAATAAATTCAAATTTTGTCGTAAGAGTAAAATTGTCATAATCTTTTTTAAAATCACGCAGATCTGGTTTTAAAAAATTAATCGTTTTTAGCGGTTTTATATCCGGTTTGATAGTTCACGAGCTTATTAAAAAATCTAACGATCACTAATCCAATTCACGATCGATTTCGTTCCGACTGCCGGATCGATCCGAGTTTCAAAATACTGATGAAACCATTATTATTTTTAACATTCAAAAAACTAATACTAAACCAAATACGAACTATATGAGTTTGAATTATAAATGTTATACCAAATAAAATGTTTCTAATATAATCCTATTGCGGGTCTGATCTAATAGTAATCTTCTATATATTTATGAAAAATATACTCCTGGGAAGAAAAGTTGCGGAGAATTGTTAAAATTATTTTAGTTGTGAATTTTGTGAAATTTTCCGTAACCATATATACAGTATTACCAACCAATATACTTTTCTATGAATTCATAATCCGTGTACCACTGACAATTATTTTTTTAAAATTTATTATTGTTCATATTTAACTTCATTTCAACTACAATTCGTTTTTTCCCTCTAAATAATTTGTATGTTTTGGCGCATTGTTTTTAATTAATTCTAGAAAATATAATGAAAGATTATTGGAGCACAAATATCTAAAGGGAAAAGAAAAAAACAAAAGAGTAGAGGTTTTAGAGAGGTTTGTTGGATTGTTGCTCACAAAAAAAAAAAAACTTTCTCTTCTTCAAATGTTCATAAGAAGACCAATACCTTATCTTCTACCATCTCCTCCTTCCTTCCATGGCTTCCGCTGCGGCGGCTTCTCCTTCTCTCTCCTTAAACCAAACCTCTCTTTTTCAACACCAAACTTCCTTCATCATCTGGCTTAAACCTCCTTCCTCCGCCCTCTTCAACCGCAAAACCCTTCCTTTCTCCGAACGCCACTCACTTCTGATTTCAGCTTCTTCTTCTTCATCTTCTACTTCTCTCTCCTTCAGCGAGAAACCCATTTCAAATTCCGTCCATTTCCACGGAAATCTCATTGAGAGCTTCGAGAATCATGACTCTACATACGCTGGAACCATTAAAGGAGCAAGCGTGATTGAGGAACTTGAAAATCCTGTCGAAAGGAATGGACTTTCTGGTCGAAGGAGGTTGTTAATGCAAGACCCACCATGGATCTCTGCTTTGTTTCTAAAGGGTTTGAGTAATATGGTTGATCAGACTTTGAAAATTGAGCGGAAAGATATAGATAAGAGGAAATTTGATTCCTTGAGGAGACGTCAAGTGAAGGAAGAGACTGAAGCGTGGGAGAAGATGGTTGATGAGTACAGAGATTTGGAGAAGGAGATGTGTGAGAAGAATCTAGCTCCGAATTTGCCTTATGTGAAACATATGTTCTTAGGATGGTTTAAGCCATTGAAAGATGTGATTGAGAGAGAACAGAAGTTGCAGAAGAACAAGAGTAAGAAAGTTAGAGCAGCTTATGCTCCTCATATTGAGCTTTTACCTGCTGATAAAATGGCGGTTATTGTGATGCATAAGATGATGGGTTTGGTTATGTCTGGACATGAAGATGGGTGTATTCAAGTTGTTCAAGCTGCTGTTAGTATTGGCATAGCTATTGAACAAGAGGTATGAATGAGTAGTTAGTTTATTTCGATGAAGAAATAATGTGTTGAGTGGTGGGTTTGGTTGGTCTCTCAGGTGAGGATTCATAACTTCTTGAAGAGAACTAGGAAGAACAATGCAGGGGACACACAAGAGGAATTGAAGGATAAGCAATTGCTTAGGAAACGTGTCAATAGTTTGATTCGAAGGAAAAGAATTATTGATGCATTAAAAGTGGTGAAAAGTGAAGGTACTAAACCATGGGGGCGAGCTACACAAGCGAAGGTCTGTGGCATTTTTAACCCTTTTTGAGTGAAATTGATAATATTTGCCTTAGTTATTGAAAATTTCATCTTCATTGTTGGACTCGTTTCAAATTTCAGCTTGGAAGCCGTCTGCTAGAATTATTGATCGAAGCAGCTTATGTACAACCTCCCCTGACCCAGTCAGGGGACTCTATACCCGAGTTTCGACCTGCATTCAGACACAATTTTAAAACCGTTACCAAATATCCAGGGTGAGAAATAATCCAAGAAATGCAGATGCATCATCACTTCTCTCATTTTGTCGTTCTACTCTGTTGTTTAATTCATATATAGAACCGCCTATTGCAAGAAAGTTATTTTTCTCAACTGGGATATGTGCTTATGGTGGTTGTAGCTCAAAGCTAGTGAGGAGATATGGAGTTATTGAATGTGATTCGCTCCTCCTTGCAGGACTGGATAAATCTGTGAGTTAAGACATCTTTTTCTGATTTAAAAGTTATTCCATTCATGAGCTTTTAGGTGATCTTTCATTGTTCTTGTCTCATGCAGGCTAAGCATATGTTAATTCCTTATGTTCCAATGTTAGTACCACCAAAGAGATGGAAAGGGTATGCTTTGATAAATTCTTTCTTGTTTGGCTCTAATTTAATCCCTTACTTACAAATCATGCCCTTTTTTGAACCTCATGCTGCATTATTTTTAGCCATGCGATTCTTGTACTTATGTATGCAAATGTGGTGACATTTCTTCAGATATGACAAGGGTGGTTACTTATTTTTGCCTTCCTATATCATGCGTACTCATGGATCCAAAAAGCAGCAAGATGCACTTAGAGATATTAGTTCCAAGACTGCTCATAGAGTATTTGAGGTACATCGATATCTTCTCTCTTGTAGTTTATGTTTTGTTCTTGCTGTCTGGTAAGTTTATACATTAATGTTCCGAAATTTAACTTGAACAGGCGTTGGATACACTTGGGAACACCAAGTGGAGGGTGAATAGGAAAATTCTTGATGTGGTGGAAAGGCTCTGGGCTGATGGAGGCAACATTGCAGGCTTAGTTAATCGTGAAGACGTAAGTAACTAGATATTCTACTGGATTTCTGGACTTCTATCTTTCAGGGTTTCATTTCGAGTGAACCCATCTACAAAGTTATAGATTTTTAATGGTATGTGTCTGATGTAGTTCATATTCTCTTTTTTTATTTTTTTATTTTTTTATTTTAGGTTCCCATACCAGAGAAACCGTCCTCTGAGGACCCAGAAGAAATCCAATCCTGGAAATGGAGTGTTCGAAAGGCCAACAAAATTAACAGAGAGAGGCATTCTCTAAGATGTGATGTTGAGCTCAAGCTTTCCGTAAGATATCCATTCTACAACATTTTGTTCCGTCTTCACTTAAAGAGCAAAAGATATGGACTAAAGATTATTAATTCAGGTGGCTAGAAAAATGAAAGAGGAGGAAGGATTCTACTACCCTCACAATCTTGACTTCAGGGGCCGTGCATACCCAATGCATCCTCATCTGAATCATCTGAGTTCTGATCTTTGCCGTGGAACCCTGGAATTTGCTGAAGGACGACCACTTGGAAAGTCAGGCTTGTATTGGCTGAAAATACATTTAGCAAACCTCTATGCAGGTGGTGTTGAAAAGCTTTCACACGATGTGCGTCTGGCTTTTGTTGATAACCATTTGGATGATATAATGGATTCAGCTGAAATCCCTATTCATGGAAAACAATGGTGGTTAAAGGCTGAGGATCCTTTTCAGTGTTTAGCTGCATGTGTTATTCTGACACAGGCCTTGAAAAGCCCTTCACCTTATTCTGTAATCTCGCATTTACCTATACATCAGGTCAGCACAGTGAACTCGTATCCAAAGTTATTTTTCTCTTTGTTACTTGACACTTGCCTTCTGTAGTTGGGGTATTCAGTAGGCTGTTTACATTTTCCTCATTATAAAAGTTTTTATTTAGTTTAACCAGATGTGATCTTTCCATTGAGCTGGAATCAACTCTGGTATACTTTATTCTATTCATTCGTTAGTTCTTAATCAACTCTTTTCTTCTTAAATCATTTGTATGTGCAGGATGGGTCATGCAATGGTCTACAGCATTATGCAGCTTTAGGAAGAGATAGTGTAGGCTCTCTTGTGAACATTTATAATCTGATGTTTTTCCCTTATTTGAAGTCATATGCAATCTCATAAGTTATCTTCTTGTAAACTGGCTTCTCTCAGTTTGAAGCTGCGGCAGTTAATCTAGTTGCAGGAGAAAAACCAGCTGATGTCTATTCTGAAATTTCACGGAGGTATCATATCAATTTGAATGGAGTGGCTATCATTTCATTTATTCGAGTTAGAATCAAGTCAAGGGTTGTTTTTAATGGTTTTCCTCTGTGTCTCTCTTTCGTTTTCTCTTTCTCTTCTCTTCTTTGCTTGTGCTGAGATAGAGTCCATGAAATAATGAAGAAGGACAGCAGTAAGGATCCTGAGTCAAACCCAACCGCCGCATTGGCAAAGATCCTTATCAATCAAGTGAGTCATTGGGTTTTGATTGAAAATAATCCCCGCATCAAAAAGGATTCTAAGTATTCTTCTAATTTCAGGTCGACAGGAAGCTGGTAAAGCAGACAGTAATGACGTCAGTATATGGTGTCACCTATGTTGGAGCGCGTGAACAAATAAAAAGAAGATTAGAAGAGAAAGGTGTTATCACTGACGAGAGAATGTTATTTGCTGCTGCTTGCTATTCTGCAAAAGTAAGAAGAGTAATACCATTCATGCAAAAAAAAAATTCTCTGGTTTCTAGTTATGTGTAAATTTATACTTGAAACAATTTTCCTCAGGTGACACTAGCAGCCCTTGGAGAGATATTTGAAGCAGCACGTGCCATAATGAGTTGGCTTGGTGATTGTGCAAAGGTGCAGTCTTGTAACATGGTATTTCTACTCTTTTACGTTTGGTAGATGAGTGAGAGACCTAATAGAGATGTTTTTTGTTATCAACTTAACAGATAATCGCTTCCGATAATCATCCAGTACGATGGATCACACCTCTTGGACTTCCTGTTGTGCAACCCTATTGTAGAAGTGAAAGACATCTGGTAAGTGTTATCCATTAAGAATCCTTCATGCAATATGAATCATCCCACTCGGAGAGCCTATAATTTTGACTATTGGTATCAAATATGGTCACTGTGGTTGCAGATAAGAACATCTCTTCAGGTTTTGGCTCTGCAGCGAGAGGGTAACACGGTAAAAGCCTATTTGTTCTTTTATTTGTTAGCACTGTGCAAGATTTCACTTGTAAGATCTCCGTAGGCTTAAAGACTTTTAATTCTCAGGTGGATGTTAGGAAACAGAGAACTGCCTTTCCTCCCAACTTTGTGCACTCGCTGGACGGTACTCACATGATGATGACTGCTGTTGCATGTCGAGAGGCTGGCCTAAACTTTGCAGGTTAGTTCTGTTAGTTCAACTGGTGGCTTGCCAACAAAAAAAATCTGGAATCTCTTCTTATTCAATGCTTGGGTTTTGCAGGTGTGCATGACTCCTACTGGACCCATGCATGTGACGTTGACACAATGAACAGAATACTTAGAGAGAAATTTGTTGAGCTTTACAGCACACCGATCCTTGAAGATGTAAGTTTTTGGTATCTTTCAGGTTAGAAGCTTAGACAATTTTCAAATCGTGTCTAATGTGTTTTCTAGCTTGACTGAATCGAAGACATGAATTCTGTTATAAAATATCAAACCGAGCTTTCTTTATAGAATATCAACATTAATGATGATGCTCTAGTTAGTACTTGTTTCTACAACATCAGATGTTTTATTGACAATGTTGTGATGTTGATCCAGTTACTCCAAAGTTTCCAAGAATCATACCCGAATCTCGTGTTTCCTCCAGTACCAAAGAGAGGTGATTTTGATTTAAAGGAAGTGCTCAAATCACAGTACTTCTTCAACTGAGTCATGCGTGTAGCATCAACAAACTGTCTGAAAAAGGAGCAAACTTTGACTCAAGGATCTTTCTTGGTGGCCTGTAAATAAACATCCACCACCTCAAACCACATGGAACGAACCAGAGACATGCGCGAGAGACATAAATCATCTTGCAGCAGCAGAGGCATTTAGACAAACCTACTTAGTGAAATTTTTGGCGTCATTGAAGAACTTTCTAGCTCAGCAGGTAGATCCTAGACAATCTTGAATAACGGATGCAAGGCATGAGTCATTGCATCAAGCTTTCTTTTTTTTTGGTCGGAGATGAGATTAGGATTAGAGTTGTGTTGTATTTTTCATTCGTAATGTTGTACAGAGAGAGAGACTTCATATACAAACCAGACGATAAAAGCAGAAGGGCACTATTGTTATAGTTAAGGCTAGGCAAAAAAACGAACCCGACACCTGACATGAACCGAAAAGTTTTACCCACAACCAAAAACCGAATCCGCCTAATTATTTTATTGGAGTGTGTTTAGTCGTTTTTGTGGGTATCGGGTAAAATCTGAATCGCATTTGATACTCGTTAGGATATCCCAAAACTTGAAAACATATAACTACCCATGGGAAAAATTCTAATTCGAGGACACTATCTTAAAAACCTTATAAATGTGAGTTTTGTATGTGTAACATACAAATCCGATTCGAATTCAAACTGAAAACTTGAATTTGAACTTGATCGAAATCTGATTTTTTGGGTTTTTATAGGGTTTTAAATTTGAAACTTAACTGATCTGAACCCGACAATAATCAAATTGAAACCAAACCGAAATTTTACAATTATTCTATTGGATTGTAAATACGTAAACCCGATAATCTGAACCCGAAACTCGAATGTCCAACCCTAGTTATAGTAAGTTAACTCCTACGTGGGATCTCGTAGCCAACTTTTTTTCAAACTACGGAACAAATTTTCTTAAGTGCCCATCAATCAGTTATGTAGCTTTGACACATTTCTAAAATGACAATAGTTAGTTATGTCGTCATTTCATGGCATGGTTATACCTAGATTGTAAAATGATCTGAACATAAACCAAAAACTAAACTGAAGTTTAGATGATTTTACATTTCGAAAATGTTAAATAAATCACCAACTTTCAAATTTAAGCAAAAAAAAAAAAAGAATTTTCACATAAACGTTTTAAATCACAAATTTTTGTTAATTTTTTAAGTCATAGACTTCGGTTGAGTGAGCTAAAATAGGTACGACGTTAACTTGACTAATCGAGCGAATTAACACTATTAATTGAAGGTTATTTAAGTTAAAAATAACGATGGCGTTATTTAGAAGAAAAGCTAATAGAGTTTAATCTTTTAGTTAGTCAATATCTATTTTTGCTCAGTTATAGAAGTTTGTTTGTGATTTAAAGAGAAAATCAACAAAAGTTTGTGATTTAAAAGAAAAATCAATAAAAATTTATGATTTAAAACTTTATGTGAAAGTTTATGTCTTTTGCCTAAATTTAAAAGTTTTATTTAGCATTTTTCCTTTTTTAATTTTCATACTCGATAAAGAGCGAAAACCAGAAAAATCGAACAGAAACCAAAAAGATAATGGCTTAAAGTTCTATCGAAACCCCTAAACAAATATCTATTTGGGCTTAAATAAAAATAATGGCTTAAAGTTCTACCGAAATTTCACCACTTTCAGTATGTGTTGTCTTGTGAACCGACCAGTTTTTGGGATCAGAACACATTAAAAATGAAACTTATGGTGTCAAAACAGAGAATCAAACTATGAACCCATCCGTTTGAGGAAGAAATATCAGAAAAATTCAGTGGCTATATTATAAAAACTCTCCATTTTTATTACATGGTTAACCTACTCAATCCAAGCTAGTGGCGTTATCAACAACTGCAACATCCTTGCTTGGACTTTGTTTTCTTCATCACTTTGGAGAGCAACAAAGGACACGTCTTCAATTATTTGTGCCTTTGAATCTTCCGTTGTGTTGGATAAAACCAGCGACTTCCTTGCAACTCCTCAGCCTTTTTCCCTTGATGAGTTAGGTAATAAACATCAGCCTTCTCGTAGCTTTCTCTGAGAACCAAAATCCTCTTGAACACTTGAGGGGTTTTTGGTAAGCCATGCTGATATGGTTAAAATTTTTGGTCAAAATATTTGAAAGTTTTTAATATCCATTTTAAGACATTTTAAAAGTGAAAACATAATTTAATTGTATCAATACCAATTAGTCATTAACTCATATTCCAAAGTCATTATATTGCTACGATAGAAAAATTCATGTATAAAAATAATATCTGAAACTAAAATTGCAACAAAACGAAAGAAAATCAAAATAAATTGAAGTGGATTTTTAAAAACTTTTTATGAAAAATTGGTTCCAATTATTTTTTTCGTACAATTTATTAATGACACTTATTCAAGTGAATTAAATAATAATAATAATAAAGAGGTAACTTTTACCTCATTCTTGCATAAGTGTGATTCTTATTTATAAGCTTATCTTCTGATGAGTTTCAATATCTGATTAAAAGTGAGCCGAGACATTTGTTCTGTAAGGCAACACGGAATTGATATAGAGGTAATTTAGATTACCTCATTCATGTGCTACTAAACACCCTTATGGATTGGTGAGGAATAAAACGAAAACGCAGACAAAACAAAACAAAACATTGAACAAAATAATTACCCTTAAAAGTCAAATTTAGAAAAACAACCAGATGAAAGACAGAACATAGATCTGTGAAACTCTAAGAGAAAACCAAACTTATATGTCTCAACCTAATGAATTCCAAGACAATAACAAGAAGAACAATTATCACAAATCAGAATCTATATCATAGAACTAAGGAGGTTATAAGCGATGAAGAAAGACGAAATAGGTAACAATAGAGACGAAACCCAATAAAACAGTATTCATAAATATGAAAACAATAGTGACTTAACTTATCAGTATACGCTATTAAAGAAAAAAGTAAATTCTAGATTCATGTACAAAGAAAGATGCAATATTAGGATCTATATCGTTATTTAGATTAAAAAAAAAAACTGAATTTCGTAAAAATAATTACCACAAACTAGAATCTATATTATAGGTAACAACAGAGACGAAACACAATAAAACAGTGAGACTAGAGTTGGTGTTGACTTAACTTAAGCCTTTGGCGGGAGAGATGAGTGGTGCATAGGACGAGAGCATGAAATGGATACGTGGATATGGGACAAGATTGGTCTGGAATTCAGTGATATCCACATTGATGGCTCCATCAAATCTCAATGATGTTGTCAAAGATGATATGATCAACCTGTTCCAAATGAGAAACATGAAATGTAATGAGTTCTTACTTTCGCATCTAGAGCACTAAAGAAACATGTAATGTAATGATTGATTTCTTGAGAGGTACCTGAGAAGGGTTTAGGGTGAATCCAAGATTTGACTTCTTTACCAACGTAGAGTGTAAGAGTCGAAAAAAATCGAGAGACATTGAAAAAAATCTATACTGTAGAAAATTTTCCAAATATGATTTCGTGTTATCAAGAAATTGATAACTTTCGACTTAGAACGAGGATCGAAGAAGAAGAAGAATAGAGAGATCGAAAGAGGCAAGATAGGAGATGTTAATTTGATATTTAGATAAGGAAACCCTAAGGTTTCAGCAAGCCTTTAAATACAACTCATTAATAATTCAAACGACAGAGTTTGTAATTGGCAAATAACACTCTTTAACTTTCTGTTTCAAATGGAGACTCTCAGCCACACGGCTTTTTCTTCGGTATCTTACGACCTGAGCCTCCCACTCTCATGCTTCTATTACAAGTGATAAATTTTTTTAAAGAAAAACTACTAGTGAAAAACCGAACAAAATATAAAACTAACATTGTTTTTCAAATAAATTTTTGGAACATGTCGTAGTTTCATGAATAATAATATTACCACGTGTCACATTAGCATTAAACTCATCCAACTTCATTTAATAAAATGTATATCTTATTATAAAACAAAACAAAAAATAAATAATATCTAAACTTGTGAGGTTTTCTTTTTGTTTGTAAAAAATAATATATTTTTTATATGTGTAAGAATCAATCGATTAATTCACTCGTGTTGTGATAATGTTAATTAGAATTTTGACACGTATTAGAATTTGATGAGACGGTTTAACTTTTATATAACAAAATAAAGATTTTATAATTGTACTAATTTATTAATTTAGTTTAATAATGTGTTTACTCATCAACCTTAGTTTTCAATTTTTTTTTGTCTCTAATAAAAAAAGGTTAGAAGATGTTAATAATCATATATTTTACTAACATTTGATTTTATTTTAAACAAATTTATTTATTTATTTAATAACCTATGAATGCAATCATAGTTATTTACACTTTAGTAGATGGTTTTTAAATGTTCTACTAAAAGTAAGCCTGTGTTGTTACTGGATTTAAATTTATAAATTACGTGCAAACAAAAATTAAATTTGTTTTCTTTTTCAATTCAACATCATCAAACGTTACTTTAAACACAACATGGTTTAATAGCCTCTCCAAAAACACTTCAAAATCTCATTTTTGAGGTTTTATGCGCTCTAGAAGGAATCTCAAAACTTTAAATTTTGAGATTTTAAATAGTAAAACCTCAAAATTTGAGGTTTCATGTTTTTGGTTTTACATTTTAGTCTAAAAAAATAATCCTTTAAATTTATTATTTATTATTTTAGTCTCAGTAGTTAATGTTCTATAAATATTTCATGTATACTTTTATATATTCGGAACTTCTAACGTCACTAAAATATTTTTCATAAGCCGTCAAAAAATAAAATAAAATCAGAAAAAATTAGTGCAATTGGTTACAAATTTAGTGAACCACTAAACCACATGTGCTGATATCTATACTGGAGTTCGATTCCAAGTTTTCTTAGTGGGACAAAAGAAAGAAAGAGCAACTACACTTAGTCTCTGTCTCTGAATATTCAACCCAATCATTGATCCATGACCAAACTCTTAGCTGAGATATCTGTTATACCTAGAATAGTTCATGCGAGACAAGAAAAGAAAAGACACAAATATGAAACAAAATCAACTCATTGACCGAATTATCACAATACAATAGGATATTATCCAGGTAAGAAAAGGATCAAGCTGGCTCTGCTTAAGTTGCCTTTCGATTAACTTTCAAGTAAGGTAGAGCGCCGATCACGTTGTCATAGTCGCTCCGGTTTACTTCAGTCTGCATTGCACAAGATAGAACACAAAGCTAAACATCTAAGGACGACGAAGGAAAAGAACAGAGCAGTGAAGTTGCTAATAAAACAAAGCCAAAACAAGTAATATCTTGAACTTGTGATCATACACTAGGAAGTTTCAGATCATACAATTGATGGGATATAAAAAAGATATCTCCCTAAATCACATTTTCTGATGGAAGCCAATGCAGTGAATCTTGATGTCATGGTTTTCATATAGCACTATTATTCAGCTATAAGCTTCATTCTCCATGTAAAGAGATTCAGTGAGAGGTGCAAGGATTCAAAAATGTGTGTTTTTGACAAACGAAACCGTGCACTTACTACAAAGACACAAGCGGGCCAAGCCTCCTCAACTTCATAACTAGGTAGAAAAGTATGAGCTTTTGCGTCTACGCTATCATCATTCTATGCCAAGAACTCGTTCCTTTCTAACAGCTAATCACTAAAGCTTCAATGAGATGAATGCATTTTACACACACAAAACTATAAACCCATCATGATATGCAGAATCAATCAATCCTTGTTATCGAAAACAAACCATTTTCGATAGACGCAATTTCCTCTTGTTGTTCTTCTTAGCTAGCAAGTGCTGCTTTCCAGATCTCCTCCTCACTATCTTCCCTCTACCCGTCACCCTGAACCGCTTTGCTGAGGCCTATCAAGAAATACATTACGCATTACAACAAAAACTAACACCAATCAAGAAAAGCATACAGCTTTGCTTTAACAGCTGAAACTTCTGGAACTAAACATAAAGTTCACAGTTTCAGGAATCCCAAATTTCATCGGATATATACTCTAAGTGTATCACTACAAACCAATAGATTACAATTACAGTCCTTAATAGTTGCATAGCAAAACTTAGAAAATATCAAATGAAACGCAGCAAAATCTGAACTTTCGAAGCATTTCACTTCAATTTCAGCTCAACTAGACCATCGATGGAGAGAAAAAGACCTTGTGGGTCTTCATCTTGTATCCCTTATGAGCGAAAACAGTAAGAGATTGAAGTCTTTGAGAATTGGGAGAAACCACTGTAGAAATCTTCTGAGGGAAAACCGCGCGAAGACCAGAAATTGATTGAGCTGAGGCAAGACTCGTCGCGAATTTAACGGAAACGCGAAGGGAAACTCTTGGAGAAGAAGAGCGTGAAGGATGACAGAAGCTAACGTTAACGGAAGCTATGGAGAGAGACGCCATTAGGGTTTTGTGCTCTCGGCAAGTTTTGATTTTTGGCACTCGCTCCGATTGAGGAAGAGATGAATGAAGAAGATAAGCATTTTGGATGAGGAAATAGGAAAATGCGGATAATCGTCGACCTCAAACTTGGTTTTTTCCGGTTTATTCGGTTTAGAGAATTCGATTGTTGTGAAAACCGGGCTAGTTGGTTTTGTTCAAATTGAAAAACTTGGCCAAGTATGTGCATAATACTCAAAAGGATAAATCAATGAAAACCAATTAATATTAGAATTATTATTGTGGATCCAAATTGATGAACCAATAAACCCTTATAAATCTATTCACAAAAACAATTCTAAAAATGCTTTTAAAGGTTTTTAACAACTCTTTTTCCCCATAGTAACTGATCTTAATAATCATATAAATGTTTTAGAAGGTCACGTACATAAACCATCTTTGTGTTTTTTTCACTTCTAATTAACCCTAACAATCATAGAAAATAGTAAATATATTAATAGTTAATAAGAGGCAATATATACAACAGTCCAATGCTGATTTTGTTAGAGAGTCAGCCACTACATTTGCTGCTATGGGAACATGATGGAAAGAAACTCAAGAAAAATTACATGAAAGAGATCTAATACCAGAGAGAACTCCATGGACTTCATTCGATTGACCTTCCAACTGTAGCAGCAGAGCAAGATCTTGGAGTATATTTGCTGTTCTAATTGAAAACAAGGTTGCTTTGAGGGCATGCAAGAGATTCTGCAACAAGCGCAAAAAGTACAAATTGCCTAGAAGATGATCCTTGCACACCTCTTCATGTGATCTTTTAATGATCAACCCCATTCCACAAAAGACCGATGCACATATTTTAAGAATTATCTAAAACAATCGATGAATATTGATATTTTTGGTGCTTTTTTTAACTGCATTTGCGAATTGCCCATCACTAATGTGGGGATATTTTATTGAAGATCATTAAGTTAAATCTCCACAAGAAATAAAATCGTTACGTTAAGTTTTTAGACAAAAACACAATAAATGATTTTAAAAATCATACTATAATTAAGCTTTTAAAAATATGGGTCCAAAAAGATGTATATGAAAAAATGTTGTTTGGACTTCGTTATCTACAATTTTCACACGCATATGATCATATATGAATTTATATTATAATTCGATAGCGATAATTATACAAATGCATATGCTAGAAACTCATGTCACATACTAAAATATTTTATTACAAGGCTTTTATAGGCTAGAAACCCATGTCACATACTAAATTACTTTATTATAAGGCTCTTAACATAAATATGATTCGAGATTTCTTATAAATAAGAACAATTAAGGGCAAGGATGACCATATAAACACTTCTAACATATTTGGGTTGAAGGCACACAAAGAGCCTTTCCCTTCGTATACTTCTTCAAGAACGTGGACAAACACTCATTGCGAGGACAAACATCTACTTTTAGAGTGTCCCAACAAGTGCGTTTTTTTTTTGCTTCACGTTTTTTAGGCTGATTCTTTCTACCAGCCTAACAATAGTTTTGATGAGTAGGTTGAACGTAAGATTAGAGACTATGTGATCAGTCAAATCGCATGTATTAAGATCAACCAAAGATAAATAATCCAAATGATAAATTTCCACATCTAGCATTCCTAATTTAATAAATCATGAATTTCCAAAACCCTAAAACCTAACTATAAAAATACTCATACATGATTAAAGAAATATCAAAGAATATAGATTAAAAGAATTGCATAATTAGATAAATAAGATAAAATTGAGATTCAGAAATCTTCACAAACGTAGTAGAGTCAGAAATTCATTTTCCCAAAACTTTAAAAAAATTTTCGGGCGACTAAGGAATCATGGTTTATTTTCTTTTTTATGTGTAGAGGGTATCGATCGACGCAAAGAGTAGGGTGTCAATAAATTTTGGTGTTCGAGAGTTTTGGTCGTTTCGCCCCTAAGAAATTGTTGATACGATACCCGGATATCGATCAATTTGGGCGTACGAAGGTTTCAGCCTTTTTCTTTAATTCTTATATTGATCAATACCATAAGGATATTGATCGAATATACTACCATAGAACTTGTTTGTATCTTATAGTGATGGTGTCATCGACACACGAGGAATGGTGTCAAAAAATATACCAGGTATGCTGTCGATAGATGCTTTTTATTTTTTCTTTGTTTCTTTCCAGTTTTCCTTCAAAAACTTTAATTTTCTTCCAAACTTTTTTACCTGAAATAACTTAAAGACTTAAAAATTTGATTAAATACTGAAAGATATATATAATAGCAAATTGTTCTTTCCTCTTAAGATGTACACATCAATACCAATATAATATTGTTGACTCTATTGGTAATTAAAATTCAAAGTAATTAATTTTAGGATTGAATTCATGTAAACACTTATTTTCGATTTGATAGCTTTTCAAAGCTTAGAACTTTTAGAGGAGAAGGAGAAAAGCTGAATCTTTTTTTAATTAAAACTTAGGGTTTTACAATGCTTGTATTTATAATCTATTCTTAATTAAAACTTTACATGTCCTAGTAGCACATCACGTTGCTGCGTGAATCCAGAGGAGCAAATCTGTTTTCCACTTGTAATGAACCCGTACAAGAATCACTTTTCAAGTGAGATGTACCGAGTTCACATAGAGGAGAATTGATCCAAGTCAACTATGATGATGTGAAGGACAAAGTGCGATATTCTGCCCCAGTCAAGGATTTTGATATTGTAGGTTGTTGCTTAATAGACCATGAGATGATATTTGAGCCAAGAAAGGTACAAAAACCTCCAATAGAGCGGCATGTCTTCTTAAAACCCACCCAATCACTATCACTGTATGATCGAAGAGTAGAATTTGTGTCAAAGCTGAGATTAATACCCATTTGCAAAGTTCTTTTGAGATAATAAAGTATCCTTTTGAGAAGATTAAAGTCAGCCAAGGTAGGAACATGCATTTTTTAGCACATGAAGTTCACAATATATGGTATAGTAAGAGTAAGATATTGAAGCTTCCCAGCCAAGCTTCTAAAATATGTGGGATCAAAGAACAATTCTTTAGTCCTATGAACCTTATAGAGTTGTAGAGGTAATGGTGTTGGCATAGGGGCACAGTCTGTCATCCCTGAAGCAACTAAGAGATATGTGGCATATTTTTCTTGGCTTAAGAAGAGACCATTGCTGTGAAAGTTTGCTTGAATTCCCAAAAAATAATACATAAGACCCATATCTTTCATTTGAAACTCAATTTAAATTGTTCAAGAATTTATGTATCAGGTCATTGTTGTTACCAGTGACAGCCATATCATCCATGTAAAGAAGAAAGTACATCACATTTGTCCCTTTTATGTAGACAAACAATGATGGATCACACATTCCGTAGAAAAGATCCAAATTCGAACAGATAAAAAAAAATTGTCAAACAAAGCTCTAAGGGCTTGTTTGAGTCCATATATGGGCTTTTTTTAGTCTATAGAGATAGTATCGCCTATGAAGATCTTCCAAGCCAGGTGGGTGAACCATAAAAACTGTTCCATTTTTTTTCTGGCAACATGTAAAACCAGTCTCACAGTTACAGTCTTAACCATTGTACTAAATGTTTCAACAAAATCAACACTTTCCTCCTATCCATATCCTTTTGTCACTAACCGAGCTTTTAGTTTAACTAGAAAGTCTTTTGAGTTTAATTTAGTTTTAAATACCCATTTGAAACCCAATGGTGTGATTTATGGCTCAGGTGGATCTAGATCCCAGGTATCAGTTTCATGCAGAGTTCCCATTTCTTCACCCATAGCATTGTTCCAGCCTTCATCCTTTAAGGTTGATGCTACTTTTTTTGGTCCAGGGTAGTTGGCCCTAATAGTATGAATAGCTCGGATTGGGTTTGACAAAAGGTTGATTTCCCTCTTGTAGTCATCAGATGAGTAGATGTGTTGTTGCTTGTTGTTCTATAGTTTAAGCAGCGGAAGAAGCACCATCAGTGGGCAATAGAGGAAAGTATTCTTCAGTAAACATAACAGGTTTAGTCTCAGAAGATTTACATGTTTTAGTGATTGTTTTAGAGAATGGTTCAAGAAAAGAATCTAACTGAAGAGGTTGAGTGGCTTGATGCAGAGTTAGAATTATAGCTAGTGTTAATGGCAATTGTGAGACAATAATTTTTTCAGAAGTAGAAGAATATTATATGTCTTCTGGCACAACTGGAGACTTAGACATATGAGCTTGCCAAGCAAAGAGCAATGGAGATCCAGAAGAGAACTAAAATTTTTTGTAAACATCTACATATGGGAACTTTAATTCATCAAACAAAATGTGTCTGCTGATGTAGATCTTTCCAGTTGGAGTATGAAGAAACCTATAACCTTTGTACTTTTCATTCTATCCCAAAAAAACACAGAGAAGAGATTTAGGGTCAAACTTATCTTTTGCATATGACCTTAAGTAAGGATAACATGAACATTCAAATACTCTCAGAGAACTGTAGACCGGAGGTTTTCCCATTAAAAGCTCATATGGACTCTTCTGATCATGTAACACATAGGAACGAAGGAGGTTCCCTAAGAAGTTTGATGTGAAAAAAGATTCCATCCATAGGTAATAAGGGATTTAACTCTGGAATATCATAGAGAAATGGCAATGTTTCCTTTCTACAATTCTGTTTTGTTGAGGAGTATAAGGGCAAGAAATAAGTTGTTTAATTCCACATTTTACCAGATGAGAAACAAATTTGTTACCTATGAATTCATTCCCTCCATCTGATTGAAACAAAGCAATCTTATGCTGAAAGAGATTCTCAACCATTTGTTGAAACATAAGAAACACATTATAGAAGTCTGACTTGAATTTAAATGGATAAAACCAAGTAAACCTTGAGTAGTTGTCAAAAAAAAAAACATAATAACGAAAGCCCTTAGCTGAAACAACAGGAAAAGGTCTCCATAAATCGTAATGAATGATTCAAGTGGCCTAGATGCAACAAATTCAGAAGCAGAGAAAGGAAGTTTGTTGGTTTTGCCCAGCTAACAACCTTGACACATCCGAGAGCTGGTCTTATTGGTAGATGTGGCTTGATTTCTCGATAACAGTTTGAGAATGTTCTGATGAGGATGACCAAGCCTCATGTGCCACACTTCATCAGTTGTTGATTGCTACATGGTTGAGTAGAAAGCCAGGAACTGAGGATTCCCCAACACATACATGTATTTATGAGTGTAAATATAGATAAGAGAAATTTAGATATGCCATGACACACTAACACATCTTCTAAAGGCAAGGTACCTTGAAGAGTGGGTAGTGTTATCAAAGAGTCATTATCACAATAAGGTTGTCCAATATGAAGATGAGAAGGTGAACTGGTGATGTGTGCAGTTGCTCTAGTGTCTGGATACCATTCTAGTCCAGAAGAGGGTGACTGATCTGATATTATTATTGTAGCCATGGGATTAGGACACTCATCACTTTGGTAAGTATAATCAAATCTCTTGTAACATTTGACAGCAGAATGTCCAAATTTTCCACAAATTTGACAGGTTTGTCTTACATGATTGAGGAACCAGTGCTGATTTGTTGATAAAATCCATATCCTCTAGTAGAATAGGATCCACGACCTCTGTAATTTCCAGTCCTGCCATATCCTTGTTCACAACCTTTGCCACCATAGTTACCTTTTCCAATGTTAAAGGTAAGGTGTGGTGTGACCTCAGAAATGACATTGTAACCTTGGAATTTGTCATCAAAGTAGTGAGCTTGTATAAAACATCTTCAAATATTGGTACAGGAATGTATCCATAGAGTTTTCAATGTAAGTAGCAATAGATTCGTATTCCTGACCTAAACCATTCAGAATACCATAAATCTTGTCTTGGTCTAGAACATGACATCCAATGGAATCCAACTGGTCACAGATGACCTTAGCATCATTCAGATAAACATACATATTTTTCCTTGTTTTGAAATAGTGTTCAAACGTCTCTGTAGATCCAAATTTCTAGAGGTAGAAACACGATTAAACTTCTTTTTATAGCAAACCATACTTCTTGTGACGAGTGAAGAAAATAAACATCTCGTCTGGTTATTCGGAGCCCAATTTGTAAACTCATGATTTGGTGCTTCAGAGACCAGATCTCCATTCCTGACAGCAATAGTAGGAGCAAGACGAGGAGTTCCACCAGTAACATAGCCAAGAAGAATCTGACTGGAGAGAAAGGATTCGAACTGTGTTTTCTATAACAAGTAATTTCTAGCGGAGTTTGAGAGTCACACACTAAGAGTGCTCAGTGGGGAAGCAGAGAAAGAATCAGAATAAGCATTTCACATGTCTTAGAATTTCCTACAGCTCTAATACCATGATAGCTTTTGATATATTGTGTTTTTATCATTTTTTTCTTTCCATTTTCCATTAGTTATATCACACTTGCATCTTATTTCTAGTGTTTAGGTACATGTTTTGCCTATTTTTTTGTTTTGGTAGGTTCGTGACGTGGAGTGTGAATTGAAGAGAATAAATGGAGATAAAGGAGACCAAATTAGATTAAAAAAAATAGATCAAAGGAATTGAATTGAAGAAGAAAAGATAATGCAGCAGGATTATGCAGCAGATTGAGGACACCAGGGAGTAGCAACGGCCACATGATGTCGTGGACACGCAATAGCCTCATCCACCAGCTTGACGTGCCTGCTATGGAATTGACGAAAAGTGCCTGAAGAACTGGCAACCTCACGCAGCGACATCATAGAGTCGATAGAGAGCAGCGGTCAATTATAGTGACCTTATGTCGTCAATAGAAAACATCGGTCATTTGTAACGACTTTGTGTGGCCTTGCAACTCCAGCGGCCAGTTCTAGCGAGCTCGTTACACCTCTGGACCAGACCAAATTTCCAGATTTGTTTCTTAACCGGATTGATCCAATTGGTTATGTACTAAACCATTTTTCCTTCTTTTTTTTATATAAATAGTCTCTAAACCTAATGAGAGAGAACATGCTTTGTTTTTAGAGATTTGTCTTAGCAACTTTTAAGTTTCTCTCAATAACATTGTATGAATTTATATTTTTAAGTTATAACCCTTTGTTTATCTTCTTAAATCTTTCACTACTTATCTCTAAACCATGATTATGCAAATATCAATCTTGTTGTTTTGTATTATTATGGTAGATTGTGAGTAGTCTCTTTAGGACTCTTGGGTTTGATAGATGTAGGATGATTGGTTGTTGATTAATGGATTTTAGGCTTAGAACATGTTAGATCCTTTCTTAGTAAGAGTTATTAAGGCTAGATTAGCATTGATCTTGTTGAATTAGGATTTAGACAATTTCATATCCGGAATGTGTTCGATGAAATATCGGAATCAAAATTACTAAGAGTTTTACATTTCTAGCCTACAAAAGTAGTTGATTAGAGTGTTTAGTGGTTAGATAAGCTTGTAATTAATGCTTCTTGGTTGCTTAATCGCTAGCGAAAGTTATTGATGATTAAGTTATTAAGAAAGAGATTAATGCCATGGAAGTGGATTATTTAACATTGATGATTTAAGACCGAAGGATTATCTTATTTAAGCAGAACGAAACTCCACTAGTTAGCAATTGATTATCCTAGTCATATATCTTTATTCCGAGATTTTGATTTATTTTATTTGAATCTAAAACCGATTTTAAATATTATTTCGCTTTTTTTACTTTTCAAATTCGGTTTCACAAACTTAAACTCTTTTGTTTGCTTAGATTAAGACATGATTAGTATTTTTGATGTGTTAATTGTTTAGTTCTCCATGGATCGATCCTTAAGTGATACGCACGATAAGATTTAGCTGATAAATCTTAAACCTAATATCAATTTGACACAGTTGTCGGGAATCGAATGCAGGTCACCAGCGTGATAGGCGAAAATCTTATTACTATTCTACAACGTCAACGCCAATATATATATATATATATGTAAATTTGAATTATATATATATATATATGTAAATTTGAATTATATATATATATATATATATATATATATATGTAAATTTGAAAAATTTATACATATTTTACATATATCGTTTCAAAACTTAGAGTTTTTAGAGGAGAAAGCGAAAAACCGAATTTTTTCTTAATTGAAACTTAGGATTTTACACTGCTTGCATATATAGAAAGGATAAGCAAATTAAGAGAGTACACATGTCCTAGTAGCAAATCACGTTGCTCCATGAATCCAGAAGAGTAAATATGTTTTCCACTTGTAATGAACCCGTACAAGAATCACGTTTCAAGTGTGATGCTCTGTTACCGTTTCAGAGTTTTGATGTTTTGAGCAGAAGAGAAATGGGCTGAATGTTTGTTTTGTTCATATGGGCTTGATGTTGTAATAGCCCATTTTCGATTGTTGGTGATTCACAAAACTTATGTTTTGAGATGGAGTCTTTGCCTCTAGTTTTATATAATATACATTTTAAAGTAAAAATGAATTAAATAACAATGACACAAACGTAATGTACATATAAGATAAAATTTATATAAGTATTTGAAATAGTAGAAATAATGTGAGATATTATTACTACAAACAAGAACAATAAATAAACACTCATGAAATATACACCTAAGAACAAAAAAATTAATACTATAAATTTCTTAACGTTTAAAAAAAATAATCAAATGTTACTAAAGATGAAAAAAATGAATGTTCCTCTAAATATACATACATTTTATATATTTTAAATGTGTATTATGATTTTCAAAGCAACACATCTTTTAAACAATAAAACCTGATTAACAAGTAAACAAAATTTTAAACAAATTTTAAGATAAAAATATATTAAACCATGTGTAAATTAATATTTAAAATTACAATATATTTAAATTTTAAATTGGTAATTATATAAAATAGCATATCAATTGTTATTTGATACAATAGTGATTAATTTATAAACGCAACTAAAAAATTCTATTATTTGATCCAGAAAAAGTTTTTTTAAACTAATATAATATGGAGAAGAAAAAAGTTAATGTGCATATTAAAATATAGGTTTATAATATGATTTCACTTCACAAAAATAAAAAAAATTTATTTTTAGTGTAAAAGTTCTAGATATGTATTTATAATTATTATATAAATAATAATAATTCCCTTTTTATAATTAAAATGATGATATATAACCTTTTATTTATTTTTATATAATACTATATTAGATTTTTACGGTGTTTTAAAATTAAAATATGCACAACACACCAGTTTCTTACCTAGTATATTGAGAATTAGAGTAAAATAGTAAAGATGTTAACACACTGACAATCGAGAAAACCAATAAAGAAAATGTAAAAAAAACAATCCTAATACAAGAAAATAAACGGTAAAAAATAGCTGCCAAATACAGTTTAAGCATATACATTCAATCAGTGGCGGATCTAGAAGTTAAACTAATATGAGGCAACATTTTAGAAATTTTTTTAAAAAAATTTCAGTGGATATATTAGAAGTATAAACTAATTTTTATTAATTCATGAAGCATTTGTTTCAACCCTTAATGCTCTAGATCCGCCACTGCACTGGATAATTATTATGGACATCATATTGCCTATACACCTATACATTGAGGAGAAATACCATACATGTAGGCTAAACTATAGGCCTCAATCTTGAAATTATTTGGGTTGTAGATGTTTAATAGGGGGCTTTGATGTGAGCTCAATTAAAAGACTCAAAAACTTTTGTTATGTGGATTTGAAAATTTTAAATATCTAAATTTTTGGATCAGATTTTAGATTTTTGATTATAATTCTATCTTTAAGGGTATTATAATATATTTTTTGGAGAGAGTAATTGTGAGAAACTTTCACTGCTTAACATATATATATTTATATATATATATAGTTGTATATATTTGGGGTTTTAATATAAAAATATTAAGTAGTAACATAATTTACAATCTTATACCGACATATAATATTAAATTTCAAATTATATCGAGACACAACTAGTATAAAAAATTTATTTATAATTATTCAAATATATGCATGTATATATATAGTATATATTAAATTCAAAGCGAATAACAAAATAACAATATTGAAGTTTAAAATACAAATATTTAATTAATTTTATTTAGTCTCGCATGGCGTTGAAAATCATCTAGTGAATATTTTTGTTAAAGGTTTTTTATTAATAAAATATTGTTTTACAAAGCATCAGGGAACAATAACAAATTAAATAAAAAAAAAACAGAGGGGGAGAATTCAAGAATTATTCCAGATTGCAGAGAGATGCTCTCCAAGTTTCGAGCCAAAGTTAGCCATGGCAATAGAACGGTTTGTTGTCGCCTTCAATATTTTGTTGTAGATGACGGTAAAAGGGGAAGAAAGACCATCATGGAAATGTCTGTTTCGTTCTTTCCAAATTTCATAAATTCATGTTTGTCAAGCTTAAAAGATAGCATGTAGGAGAGAATGGTTGATTGATAAAGTGAAAAGCCAATCAACAATCTGCTCCCATGAATACGGAAAGGTGATTATACCCAGTTTTTGCATGATAGCAGTCCAAACCTGAGTTGAGAAGTCAAAGGTCAAGAAAAGATGATTCCTAGATTCGTCGCCATTACCACATATCAAACACGTTTTATCCACCTCAGGATCCCATGAAGCGACTCTGTCCAGTGTCGGGTTTCTATTGAGAATGAAGAGCCATGTTGTTGTGGAGTGTTTAGGAACTCTTGCTTTGTGCCATATGAGTCGATGCCAGGGTACGTCCGGGGTCGATTCCCTTATGCTGTTCCAGACTGATTTGGACGAGTAAGTGGACATCTTCCTGTATTCAACAGACCAGATCGGTGTGTCTAACAGAAGTGAAGGTTGAATGGATGTAATGTAAGCATAGACATTCAGGAAAAATTCAGAACGAGAAGGAGGGAGCTGCCAGTTAGAACCAATGATCAGTTCGCTGACTAGAGAGTGTAGAGGAATACCCACAGTCAGTGGGGCATTAGTGCCAAGATACTTGATCAAAGGACCATAGGGAGTCCAAGGATCCCACCAGAAAAAAGTGTCTTCTCCACTGCATACTTGCATATGGAGGAAGGAACTTGCTTTGTGGCGTAGCTTTAGAATCTTCCGAAACATCCAAGAGATAGATGGGTTCTCTTCATTAAGTGTCCAGAATCCCCTTCGTGATAAATATCTATGCTTGATCCAAGCAACCCAAATGGAGCACCCCCCCCCCCTCCAAAGTATAACATCCAGATCAATTTTAGAGCACAAGTTTCATTCCAACTATGAAGAGATCACAAACCTAGGTCTCCTTCTTTCTTGGGAGTTGTTATCTTTTTCCATGCTACCTTTGCACATGTATGAGTGTTCAGGGAACCATGCCAAAGAAAGGAGGAAGAAATGCTCTGGATCTGTTTAATGACTTTTTGGGAAGGATGAAAGCTGTTGCCCACAATTCCATAATCCCTACAATAATAGTGGACAATAATTGCAGTCTGCCAGCCAAACTTAGATACCTATGCAACCATGAATTCATTTTGGCTCCTAGTCTCGATAGCAGTGGATCAAAATCAGCAACGGAAAGTTTCCTAGGGCAAAGAGGGAGACCTAGGTATCTCACTGGTAAAGAAGATGGAGACAAAAAGAACTTCTGATGGATTCGATCAAGGACAGAACCTGTAACTCCAGCACTAAACATAGATGTCTTGTTGATGTTAACAAATAAACCTGACATTTTCTCAAACTGGGAGAGCACGGAGAACACACCCGCTACAGAGATTAGAGAGTCATCAAGAAATATGAGCAGGTCGTCGGCAAAACAAAGGTGGGTTAGGTTCACCTCCTCACAGCCCGCATGATAGCCAAATACTCCAAACTTAGCAGCCCTGTTCAACATTAGTGATAAAACGTTCATGACTAAGACAAAGAGAATTGGAGAGAAAGGATCTCCATGTCTTAGTCCTGAGCGTCCCTTGAAGAACCTTGATGATATCCCATTAATGCTCACGGTGAAGGATGGTGAGCATACACAAGCTTTGATCCATTTGCAAAACTGAGAAGGGATGTTGTAAGCTGCAAGACAAGTTAGAATGAAATCCCATCTAATGGAATCAAAGGCCTTTGAAAAGTCAATCTTCAGAGTGATCCTAGGAGAAATCAATGGTTTATGATATCCTTGAATGAATTCCATAGCCAGCAAGATGTTCTCTAGCAGTAACCAGTCTTGAATGAATGCAGTCTTGTTTGGTTCAACTATGATAGGCAGGAGCTTTTCGAGTATGCCTGAGAGAATCTTGGTGATTAGTTTATAGATTGTGTTGCAGCATGAGATAAGTCTGAATTCCGTGATAACTTCAGCCCCTGTTTTCTTTGGAATAAGTACAAGAGTGGTAGAGTTCACAACTTTTGGCATAAAACATGAAGAAAAAAATCTGTGACCTCATTTGAGACCTCTGTGCTTAAGAAACCCCAAGTAGACCTATAGAATTCAGCCGAGAATCTGTCAGAACTAGGCATCTTGTTTAGTGGCATCTTGAACATAGTGTTTTTTATGATCTCCGAGTTCACCAGTGAAATAAGTAGCGAGAGGTGAGCAGCAAGTGCTGTTGTAGAAATCAGGTCTGAGAGAAATGGGCAATAATCTCCTCTAATAGTGCAGAGGATCTTTGAATAGTATGCAATAGCCAGCAAATGAACCTCTTGTAAAGAGCTAGTCCTTGAGCAATCTTCCTTAACCAAAGATTTGATTGTGTTCGATGCATTTCTAACCACCATTGTCTTAAAAAAAGAAACGGGTATTAAGGTCACCTTCTTGTATCCACCGAATACGAGATCTTTGACCAAAGAAACTTTCCTCCACCAATCTTAAAGCGAACCATTCATTTCTTGCCATAGATTCTTGGTGAATGTTCATTGGTGAAGGATCATTTAGACTTATTACCTACAAGGATGTCAACAAACTGTTAGCATTTAAAACCCTGGTCTCAATCTCACTGAATCTCTTTTTAGCAAGTGTTTTTAGGTGCCTCTTTAGGCTTTTTAGTTTGAAGAAGAGATCTCTCAAGTTAGACACCGGATCTCTAAATGGGATTTTGGTTAGGAAGTTGAAAATTTTGAAAGGACGGGTACCAAAGGAGGGTGGAGGCGATGATAGTTGGATAAAGCAGGGGGTGTGGTCAGAGAACTTTGGGACTTGAAAAGAACAGTGGCTTGAGGGGAAGGAGGTGAGTCAATTATGGTTAACAAGGCATCGATCTAGTTTTGTGGCAATTGGTTGCAGCTGCTTTTTATTTGACCAAGTATACCGGGGTCCTTGAAAGGGTAAGTTAAATAAACCAAGATCTGCTAAACAGCTTCCAAAAAGTCTCATTTGAGCAGATGAAACTTGTAACAAAATGTTGGACGATTTAGCAGGAACTATGATCTCATTGAAATCACCAACGACTAACCAGAGCTTGGAGCTTAGATTGAAGGAGATTTGAGTATCTCGTAGTGATAACCAGAGGACTTTTCTTTCCTCTAGGTCATTTTATGCATAGATAGCAGAGTATAAAAATGAAGTACCGTCTTTTAATGTTACTTCACATGTAATGGATTGTTGGTCTGAGAAGAGATGCCTCATCTGAACTGAATTCTTGAAAAGGATCCATATTCTCCCCGAGTCACAGTGTTGATAATTATCCAAAACTGTCCAACTTGGACTTGTTGAAGCCAAAATACTGTTCCGATTACTAATACTTACGTGCGTCTCCAAAAGGACTCCAAAAGACACTTGTCTTGGGCTGATCCAAGAGGCCAACGGCCTATGCTTATAATGTTCATTTATTCCATGCACATTCCAAAAAACGTACTACAAATGGGATTAGGGAGATTGGTTGTGGCGTCTCCTATACGTGGAGGATTGCTACCACCTCAACCGGATGATTTAGGGGAATTTCTCTTTTTCTTTTTCTTCTTTTGGTACTTTGATAATGGTGGGGAGGAAGGGGACTATTTACCAAGGGTCTAAGTATCCTGGTTGGTTACTTGTGGGGGTTTTGTATCGGAGAAGCTCTGATTTGAAACTTGTTGAAGCAAATTAAACTTATTTGGTGATTTAGTCACTAGCAGGTCGTCTTCCATTACACATTGTGCTGGCACCGTTTTCTGCTGAGGAAAATTCGATATTTGAAGCAGCGCTTGAAATCATCTTTCCAGTGTGCACGATTTGCTTCAGAGAGGAATTGGAGGTGGATGGCACATTGATGTCTGGTTGCTTAACATCAGATGAGTACTGCCGCTGAGACTCAGTTAACGTTTCAACAGAGGGTGTAGATGCCAGGGGAACTGCTGCAGACTGAGAGGATAGTTTTTCCACTTGTGAAGGTGAGGAGACAAGGAGCTCTGAAGATACTTTTGTCAACGGCTGAGATTCTTTTGTTGTAATTTCTTGTGGGCTCTGAGGCTGATGAATAAAATGTGATGCAGAGTTGCCAGGGACTGTTGTGATACCTGGGACTGTTGTAACATCTTCTGCAATAGGTATTGAGTTTTTTCCTTTCCTTTTATGGGAGATTTCCTTCTTTGATGTGGAATGAGTTTCTTCAGATCCTTTTGGGCAAAAGGAAGCTTTGTGGCCTATATCTTTGCAGATGGAACATAGCGGTGGAAGCCATGGATAATATACTAAAAGTACTATAATTTCTCCATCTTCACGTTCCAATTCAAGGGAATCTGGAGGCGGTTCTGTCAGATCGACCACTATTTTGACCTCAACCGAACTTATGCTTTTGAAAGGTTTAACATCTACTACTTCTCCAAGGGGTTTAGCAATGTAGCTAAGACCTTCCTTAGTGATATGGTCAAACGGTATATGGTGTATTGTTGCCCAAATTGGAGCTTTCTTCAATGATGGAGGGTCCAAGTTGAATGACGCCTTCCATTCTGTTACAAAAGGGTGAATCTCCCACCCACCATAACTCATGTTGTAAAACTTTCCTGCGTAGAGTCATAGAAGGAATATGGAATAGAAAAGCATTTGGGGTTAAGTTATGGATTGTTACTCTCTTGTCTTTACCCCATAGATAGTTTAACACACCCCAAATCTTGTTGTATGTAGGAGGTTTCCCGTAAAATATAGCAACAATGAAGTCAAAATGCTTTTAGCTCCACGCTCAAAGACAAAGTTGTGACTACCACATTCGATTTTGGAATCTTACAGGTTGATTGGAGTTTGACTGCCCAAGTAAACTCAGGAGAATCCAAAAAATTTTGGTTACATCTGGCGCTAGGGTTACCGTCTGAAGTAGGCGGAGCTGGTCCAAGAATACCATCAGTTGAACTAGCAGCTTTTTCTGACGGAGTCTGGAGTTTAGGAGAAGGGTGAGTAGAAGTTGAGGCGCTACTGAAAACCTAGGAAGATAAGGGTCCGTTTTTTGAGAGAAAAAACCTTTTCGGAAATCATCTAGTGGATGTTAAATCTCTTTGGTAAATGGTTTTTTTTACAAACTATTGGTTGCGCATATATTCATATGTTACTCTTGAATAGAGGTAAATACTGATCCACAAAAGCTATAGGCATAGGATTTTGTTTTCTTGCGAAAAGCTCAAAATTCTTGACTTATGAAATAGTGAGGAAGGTTCTAGTCAAAGATCTGATGTAGGTTGTGTAATCGGTGTTACTACCTGACTATTCAATGAAGACAATCAAAAAGGTCTATGATTCGAATATTTATAGTGATAACGAGGAATGGACTAAACCATGTTTTATCTCCTTCATATATCTATGTTTTTGCACTTCTTGAGCTAATAAGGACATTAATGAAGCTTGCTGCAAAAATTTCTCCAAATGAAAATAGACTACAATGCTCAAAACATAAGTTGTTTCATTTAAGATATTCCTACATTATCTGCCAAAACAGAGTGTACCTTAGCTATATAAACACTACAAAAGCCTCCTGGAAAAAAATTCAAAAAATTTTGTTTTGTCTTTTGATACATTGAAATAATTCCTTAATTGCAACTATGGATAGTTTTTGGATTCAGGCTTGATTTTCCATATTTATTGGTGATATGCTGAAATAGAGTAATTTAATAAAAAAATTACTTAAATAAAGCAAATGTTTAAAAATGATATGAATAGTTTTTTAAATTCATAATATACCGTTTTGCCCTTTTTTTATGAGTAAACAAAAACGTAATTACGAAACTGCCATTAATGAAGCTTGCCACGTCAGCCGTTGCTTATGAACTATACCAAATAATTGAAATCAACTCTACTAAACTAATTGAATGCAACGTGGAAGAGTTGATAATTATTTGGTAGAGTTGATAGTTCGATAATGTAGTGTATGGTAGAGTTCATTTTCCTCGTGGAGAACTGAATTCTATCATGAACAACTGAACTCTACCATGGACATATGAACTTTACCATGGACATATGAACTTTACCATGGACATATGAACTCTACCATGGGCAACTTAACTTTACCATGGGCAACTGAACTTTACCATGGACAACTCAACTATACCATGGAGAAGTGAACTCTACCATGGAGAACTTTGTCACCTTTGGTAAAGTTAGCCTCTTTCGTAGAAGAGTTGTCTTTGATGTTTGGTAAAGTAAAGGATAATGGTTAGTAGAGTTGGTTGTGGAAACCTAGTATTTACATAAAACTACAAATTTAACCCTAACTAACTTTTACCTAACATGCCGCTCATTAAATGTCAATACGCCATTGGAGCTCCATTTATGCTCATTTCACCTTATCTTATCTTTATTTTCATTTGAAACTCCATTTTTGCTCCAAATCAGTCAGTATCCTTCATTAAATTGTTAAAGCTTTTTCGGATCTATGGATCAAATCGTTTTGGTTTCTGGGAGTTGGAGTTTTAACCAAAACACTTTGGGTTTTTTTGGTGGACAAAACTTATGGCAGTCGGATCATAGGGATTGGCGAAGATCTTAGTTTTGATGAATTTCTGGGGATGGTGTATGAAGATTTTGGTCTGAATCAAGAAACTGTTGAGGTAAAATTAATCTACATGTCAAATATAGTCATGCAATCACTATCACAAGATACTCCCCTTGTGTTTGGGAGTAACGAAAGGCAATTACATGTGTTTATGCAACAATTTCGTAAACAAGCAATGCGTCTCTGTGTAGAGATTTCCATTAGCTCACGTTTTTCAGCGAGTTTCAACGATGGTGATGGCAGAGTTCATTGTAAATGGGAGAACAATGACTCAACGTTTAATAGAGTTGACCCACGGTCAGGTAAAGTTGATGTTGAATGTAGTAGAGTTGATCCCCTATTTAGTAGAGTTGAACTAAGGTATGGGGGTAGTACGGAAAATGTGAAATATGAATTTGAACATGTTGAGGATGAAGATGCGGAATTCAGATTCGACTATTGCGATGATATGGATGGTGCAAGCACATATGATGAATATTACGTCAGTGTTCGTAGGAAATCAAAGGCAGAAGAAAAGAAACCAAAGGATGAAGATTACATCAGTATTAATGCTGAGCATTTGGACATAGAAATGTCATCACTGGAATTGGCGGTCGGGCAACGATTCTCATCCAAAAATGAACTGCATACGAGGTTGAAGATTTTGTCAGTCTTACAAAGGTTTGACTTCGATGTTGTGGCTTCATCGAGGTCAATGTTGGATGTGAAATATTGGGTACCAAACTGTCAGTGGAGAGTGCGAGCTTCACGTATTGACGATAGTGCATGTTTCTTTGTCCTTAAGTATAGTAAAGAACACAATTGTTCTGTAATAGAGAGATCAGGTCGGGCACGCCAAGCAACTGCTGAAGTTCTAGGACGGTTGTACATGGAATTCGTTGGTGGTATTGGGCCATCAGTTCTACCTAATCATGTTGCTGATTCACTAAACAAGCGATTCGGTCTGAAGGTAATCCGTTGTTACTAGTCTGGTTTGGTAGAGTTTGGATATAGGTTAGTAGAGTTAATATAACGTAATGGTACAGTCGTCAAGTGACAGTAGAGTTTACATGTTGGTTAACGTTGTTCCCCGTCTGGTTTGGTAGAGTTCGGATATAGGTTAGTAGAGTTAATATCACGTAATGGTACAGTAGTCAAGTCATGGTATGGTAGAGTTTATATGGTGGTTACCGTTTGGTTTGGTAGAGTTCATACGTCCATGGTATGGTATAGTTCATTTGTCCATGGTAGAGTTTATATGTTGGTTACCGTTTGGTTTGGTAGAGTTCATATGTCTATGGTAGAGTTTATATGTTGGTTACCGTTTGGTATGGTATAGTTCATTTGTCCATGGTAGAGTTTATATGTTGATTACCGTTTGGTTTGGTACAGTTCATTTGTCCATGGTAGAGTTTATATGTTGGTTACCGTTTGGTTTGGTAGAGTTCATATTGACATTAAGTTCAAATACTGCAGATGAAGTACTGAAAGACACACCTTACTCTAAATCAAGCACGTGCACTATCTTCAGGAACTTCTAAAAGTAGTTTCGAAGAACTTCCTTCGTACTTGTATGCGATTAGAAGAGGAAATCCTGGAACCCTTATCAAGCTCGAAGTCGACGGGCAAGATAGGTTCAAGTTTCTATTCATACCATTCGATTCAAGTATTAGAGGATTTCTTTATATGAGAAACGTTGTTGTTGTTGATGGGACCTTTTTTCAAGGAAAGTATAAATGTACTCTTCTAACTGCGACCATGCAAGACGGTAACTTCAACATATTCCCTATGGCTTTTGGTGTGGTTGATACTGAGAATGATGAGTCTTGGGAATGGTTTTTTAGACAGCTCAACCGTGTTATCCCTGATGACATAGAACTCGCCATCATATCAGATAGGCATAAATCCATTGGTAGAGCCATAAAGAATGTTTACCCATTTTGGGGTATTTACACTTACCACCTACGTAAAAACATTTTGTCGAAATTTAGAGGAGGAGAGTCCTTTAAGTTGTTCAAAAAAGCTGCCACTGCGTATAGGGTTGACGAGTTCAACGCTATCTTTGCTCAGATTGAGGCGTTAGATCCAAGGCTTCATGGGTACTTGCAAAGAGTTGACGTTCGGTTGTGGAGTCGAGTTTATTTTCCAAGAAACATACACAATTTTACTACATCAAACATAGCAGAATCAATCAACCATGCCTTATCCCAAGCAAGAACTTTCCCCATTGTGCAGCTTATAGATGCAATTAGAGCGATGTTAACACGTTGTTTCGCGAAGAGGAGGACAAAGGCTTCTCTCACTACCACTATTCTAACAACAACAATTGAGAAGCTCCTAAAGGTATGGTTAACTTAGTAGAGTTCGTACATACTTTGGTAGAGTTCATTCATACCTTGGTAGAGTTAACTTATCGTTAACTTAGTAGACTCGTACATACTTTGGCAGAGTTCATTCATACCTTGGTAGAGTTCATTCATACCTTGGTAGAGTTAACATGTATCGTTAACTTAGTAGAGTCGTACATACTTTGGCAGAGTTCATTCATACCTTGGTAGAGTTCATTCATACCTTGGTAGAGTTAACATGTATTGGTAACTTAGTAGAGTGGTACATACTTTAGTAGAGTTCATTCATACCTTGGTAGAGTTAACATATATCGTTAACTTAGTAGAGTCGTACATACTTTAGTAGAGTTCATTCATACCTTGGTAGAGTTCATTCATACCTTGGTAGAGTTAACATGTATCGTTAACTTAGTAGAGTCGTACATACTTTGGCAGAGTTCATTCATACCTTGGTAGAGTTCATTCATACCTTGGTAGAGTTAACATGTATTGTTAACTTAGTAGAGTAGTACATACTTTAGTAGAGTTCATTCATAACTTGGTAGAGTTCATTCATACCTTGGTAGAGTTAACATATATCGTTAACTTAGTAGAGTCATACATACTTTAGTAGAGTTCATTCATACCTTGGTAGAGTTCATTCATACCTTGGTAGAGTTAACATGTATTGTTAAATTCCAAACGAGGGTTGAGGAAGCTAGGCAGTACAATGTGCAAGAAATTGACGAACACCAGGCTGTGGTTTCAAGATCAACATCTTCTCATTTGGTTAATTTGGACGAGAAGACGTGTTCTTGCAAGTGGTTTAATGTGGAAAAAATCCTTGTGTGCATGCCATTGTCGTTGCCGAGGCATGGCATCGATCAACTATCAAACTTACTCATCCCTACTATCACACAAGTTACTTATACAATGCCTACTCCAATCGTATAATGCCAAGGGATGCAGTAATTCCTGTTCCATTGTATGTGAGCCGTAAAGTGTGTAATCCGCCCCACGTACGTCAACAACCAGGAAGGCCAAAGAAATCAAGGATAAAAGGCTGGTTCGAGTGTTCACGAGAGGTAAAACGACCAAGGAAAGTTTCAGCTTGTTCTAAATGTAAACATCTAGGTCACAATGCCCATACATGTAGTGGAAACGTACAATCTTGAATTTGGTAGAGTTCATTCATTCCGGTATGGTCGAGTTTGACTGGTTTGGTAGAGTTCATACACTCTAGTACTTGCTAAGGTTTTAAGTGTGTTTGTTAGTTTACTATCCGTTCTTGTTTTAAGTGGTTTCATTACTTTACTATCAGTTGTTGTTGTATTTAATGTGCATTAATTTACAAAGGTTTACATACAAAACAAACTGTACCAAACTACACTACAACACTAACTCTACAAAATGTACAAAACAAACTGTACCAAACTACACTACGACACTAACTCTACAAAATGTACAAAACAAACTGTACCAGCAAAACTCTACCAATTCAAAAGAAAGTCTTGGGAAGCTAAAATGAGGCCGGCCTTATCACACAAATTAGTACCTGGATCTGTGTAGGAAATAGTCTCCTCAAACGAAAGTTGTTCTCTAAAGTCAACGGCGTATTTTAGGCGAGTGAAGGTAATGAAGTCATCATTCATGCCGTCGAAATTGCAACCAAGGGCTAAACACATAATTGCCTGACCAGAAATTACGCGGAGTGCCCTTCATCCGAATAATTTTGTACGACGCTGCACTTACATGATCACGCATCGAAGGAGGTAAGAAAAACTTGATCATCTTTGGAATCATCACGGCGTATGCCCTACATGAAATGAACAGACAGAATGTATATGTAAGTTATACAAAATTAGCATTAAAGATTAAACTTTAGCAAACTGTATACTAACTCTACCAAACTGTTTACTAACTCTACCAAACTGTTTACTAACTCTACCAAACTATATACTAACTCTACTACACTATACACTAACTCTACCAAACTAAATGCTAACTCTACCAAACTATATACTAACTCTACTACACTATACGCTATACTCAACCAAACTAAATAGTAACTCTACCAAACTATATACTAACTCTACTAAACCCACAAACCCATAACTATATACTAACTCTACCAGAATAATAACTTAACTCTACCATGATTTGCTAACCTGCATGATTCCTGAATGGCAAGAGTGGCCACAATAGTCGGGTCGGGATCATAAATCTGAATCTTTCCTTGTATCAAATCGACCTCTAAGGCCACCCAGTGGTTGTTCTTATGATTATGGGGGATATAAAGCGTATCGACGTCTCGTATCCATCGCTTATTAGTGGCACAGAATTCAGGCAGTACACCATTGTAGAGTTTTTTATACCCATTCGGCCAGACGAATGTCTTCTCCTTTCCCACATAATCTCTCTTATATTCGACACACATATATCCACCAAATAGTGGATCGGGGAAAGCAATCCGATTGCTCCTGAATGGACTAGGTTGTTCCAAAGATCTTTGTCGGAAAAAATTCATACCGGCCGATATATGCTGGAAAATAAAAAGAAACTCTACCAAATTAAAGAAATGAACTCTACCAAAGAGAAAATGAACTCTACCAAAGAGCAAATGAACTCTACCAAAGAGCTATAGTGCGAATGAACTCTACCATAGTGCACATGAACTCTACTACAGTGCGAATAAACTCTACCAAATGAACTTACCAAATCGGTTAGCCACCCATATTGTTGGACATGCCACTTGTCTTGTGGAGCCACCAAGCGGAGATAGAAATCCGCTATTGCACTATGCTCACCGTCGACAGTCAATTCCCTAAAGAAATTTACAAATAGCTCAGAAAACATGACGATAGCGGATTTAAGAATCGGTTAGATAGAGTGTTAAAAAGACGAAAAAAGATATTGCTTACAATTCGTGCAACACATAGTCACGTAGTCGAAGCAGTTTAATTTTTGGAATTGGGCAAAAGGGTTGTACACAGTGGGAGAATGAACCACGTTTTTCATGATCCTCTTAACAACAGAACATCCTATGAAAGGGGATACCTGTAACATGGATACACTGTTAAACGAAAGAAATTACTATGGACAAACTGAACTCTACCAAGGAGAACTAAACTCTACTATACATGCCAACTTAACTCTACCATGAAGAACTGAACTCTACTATACATGCCAACTGAACTCTACCATGGAGAACTGAACTCTATTATACATCCCAACTGAACTCTACCAATGAGAACTAAACTCTACTATACATGCCAACTTAACTCTACCATGAAGAACTGAAATCTACTATACATGTCAACTGAACTCGACCATGAAGAACTAAACTCTACTATACATACCAACTGAACCCGACCATGGAGAACTGAACTCTACTATACATTCAAACTGAACTCTACCATGAGGAACTGAATTATACTAGGTTACCTGGTTCGCAGCGAGTGCTTGTGGACGAGTCTGTCTCGGTAACACGTCCTCTATATGTATCATGGTCATATCTCCGTCCTCATTACGATCCTTAACCTTTAAGGGAGATTCAGCTATATTCACCATGTTGATCTGTGACGTTCCAGGCTTACTTGAATCCTCTAGATATGGTGTTTTCTCAATAGTATGTTCTTTGCTCTGACCCGTCGCCGCGGAGTTCCTAACAACACGTGATATTGGGCTCATAGGATCGGAAGTCTCATGCGTTACAATTCTCCATTTATTCTACAAAACAACACGCATGAAGTCAACTCTACCAGACTTCATGTTAACTCTACCAAACTATATAATAACTCTACCAAACATCATTTTAACTCTACCAAACTTTATGTTAACTCTACTAATTTACCTGGTCCGGGGGAATGTTCTGTGTACCCTTGGACGGCATGGTGTCACAAGGAGAGAATCTCCAGTTTGACTATTCAAGGCTGCTAATCCGACACTGGGCGTTCTCTCTGAGTCAGATTGTACCATATTTGGATTTTTTCAACCATGTTAGTGACTTAACTCAATCAAACTATTAACTAAGCACCAAGTTAACTCTACCAAGCATCATGTTAACTCTACTAAGAACAAGGTTAACTCTACCATACTTGGTAGTTGGTAGAGATAGAATCTACAAATATGATTTGGTAGAGATGTACTAAATAATGTTTGTTGTTTTTGCTAGAGTCTATCAAACGATATACATAACTCGACCAAACCATATAACCTCTACTAAAGTTTATAACACAACTCGACCAAACCGTATAACCTCTACCATATGATATTTTAGGTAGAGTCTATCAAACGATATACATAACTCGACCAAACCATATAACCTCTACCAAAGTTTATAACACAACTCGACCAAACCGTATAACCTCTACCACACATGTACATGGACAGTTGCCACACACTACTTTTACAAAATAAACAGTTCTAGTTGCAAACAACATGGATACATATGTACACATGGACAATATAAATCAGAGTAAGTCTCATTAAAATAGAGTCTTACGTACCGAGTTATGAGCCAAATCTGGAGGAGCAATGTCCTCCACTTTGTTGTCTGTTTCATCATCATCTACAGATTCACGAGTCTGACTTCCCCCTTCAACGTCAGACTTCCCTCTGTACTCCAAGCTCTGTATAAGAGGCTCAGCCCTTTGCTCTTCCAGCCTAACAAGCCTTTCCAGTAACATTGAATGATTAGAACTCTTATCCTCCAACTTTGAAACACGCTCAGTGAGCATGGACTAGTCTGCCCTTGTCTCCTCTAGCCAAAACAGACACTCTGATATCGCTACCAAAGTGTTGGAGAACACAGTATGGTCTGATCTCAACCCATTCAAAGTGTTGCAGAGTTTGAATCAAGACAGTGGACTCATTTTCTTTGTTTTCATGGTTGTTTTTTTGTCTCATCTCCTTCAATACTTCCCTCTTTTTAAATTTGACTCTTATCAGTTCTTTTAAGGGAGTCGACTCATCCATCTCCGGCTCACTGTTTTCAACAGAAGATGGAGTCCTCTCCTTCCGTTTATTCTTATTAGGTAGGTCCTGCTTCTTCTCTACATCATTCTTATTCTCTAACTCATTCTTCTTCTCTACCTCATTTTTCTTCTCTACCTCCTTTTTCTTCTCTACCTCTTTCTTCTTCTCAACATCTTTCTTCTTCTTATGTAGGTCCTGCTTCTTCTGGGCCTCTTTCTTTTGCGGTATTTCCCAGAATGACTCATCTAGAGTGCCATCAAGTATGTTTTGGATCATGTTGTCCACTCTCGGATCTTCATCATCTTCTGGCCAAACAAGATAAATCATACTAGGAGGCATAACACCTACCTGCCTTACGCGTACCTGAAAAAGTAGAAGAAATAAAGGTCAGCACAAACAACTTTTTCAAGTTCAGAGAAACTCTACCAAACAGATGATCAACTTTACCAATAAATGATCAACTCTACCAAGCTGATACTTCACCCTACTAAGCTCACATATGAACTCTACCATATTGAATGTCAACTCTGCTAAACAGAGAATCAACTTTACCAAGACTAAACAACTCTACCAAACACTCAGCAAACTTTACTAAGTTGCGCTGACATATTTACTCTACCAATTTGACATTGAACTCTACCAAGCTGACATATTAACTCTTCCAAACTGATCGCGAACTCTACCAAGCTGACATATGAACTATACCATAATTGAGTATCAACTCTGCTACACATAGAATTAACTTTACCAAGACTAATTAACTCTACCAAGCTGACTATGAACTCTACTATGTAAGCAATTTACCTTTCTTTCCCCTGCACGTGTATCCAACTTGACCAACTGTTCTATGTCCATGGATGGTTTCTTGATTGGACACCACCGTAGAAGGGGAACATCCTCATCTCCTCTTCTCACAACAAACATTTCTCCTAATATGGGGATAGACTCAAATGCCCAGATGAGAAGCGAGTGCACAAAACCCTTGAGAGTGAAGGTTGCGGTTTTATAGGATGCACATCTGATCGATCTGATCAGCGCGTTAAACACCTCTCTTCCCCAAGGATGCCTCTCAAACCGCTCTAGATCTGTAACCAAAGAAGCAGAACCAGATGGAATCCTACTATTATGGTGGAGACCGTAAACACCAACATGCAATACCACTAGCATGCCAACCATCCTCCTCTTTTCAAAAGACCATGACCTGCACTTCTTAAGAACCCCATTCTACTCTACCCACGTAGGGCCTTGACCGACTGTTATACCCATTTCCTCCCACAGCGAATGTAGGGCAACCTCGTCCACAACAAAAGAAGATTCATCCACCAAATCGCAATTGAGCTGTGCGATTTCCTCAAACTCAAAGAGAGAAAATCTCATAGGCCGACAACCAACCAATACCCATAACTCATACTGCTTTTTAATATCTAGCTGCTCTGCCAATAAAAATTATACATGCCTCCCGGCAAAATTGTAGCCAGAGTCAGCAAGCTTCAAAAAAACTTCGAGGCATGAGTTTTCTCTTATGTCTCGGTATGCATTTTCACCAATATCATTCATCATATGAAAATATGATTCAGATTGCAATTGTTGTTTATGCTCTGCTTCTTCATTACTGGAAGACTATCTTCAAAAAGTCTCGTCGGATAATCCTTTGCCGTAGCCATACTTGATAAGTAGAAACAAGAAACAGTCAAAACGTAACTCTATCAATAACTTAACTCTACCAAACTATATGCTAACTCTACCAAACCCAGAAATCCTAGAGGCGGAGAAAATACTTAACTCTACCAAACTAATAACTTAACTCTACCAAACTATATGCTAACTCTACTAAACCTACAAACCCAGAAACCCTAGACGCGGAGAAAATACTTAACTCTACCAAAATAATAACTTAACTTTACCAAACTATATGCTAACTCTACCAAACTATATGCTAACTCTACCAAACTATAAGCTAACTCTACCAAACTATATGCTAACTCTACCAAACCCACAAACCCAGAAACCCTAGACGCGGAAAAAATACTTAACTCTACCAAACTAATAACTTAACTCTACCAAACTATATGCTAACTCTACCAAACTATATGTTAACTCTACCAAACCCACAAACCCAGAAACCCTAGACGCGAAGAAAATACTTAATTCTACCAAACTATATGCTAACCCTACCAAACCCAGAAACTCTAGACGCAGACAAAATACTTAACTCTACCATACTATAACCTAACTCTACCCTACTATAACTCCAAAGGGTAAAGTTAGGTTATAGTATGGTAGATTTGCATTAAACCGTTATGCAAATGCAAATCTACCACAAAATCATAATGCATTTAGCGAGAAGATTGAGAGAAAAAGAAAGAAATCGAGAGAAAATGAGAGAAGAAGAACCCAAAAAACGATTTAGCAAGAATCATACCTTCGACAAATATATGAATCTCTGCAAACTGCGAACGTTTCGTAGCGAGACAGAAGACGAGAAAGTAGAAACGAGAGAGTAGAAGAGAGACGAAGAAATGAAAAAACGAGATATGAAATGAAAAATGGAACTCGTACAGAAGAAGTTAATTGATTTGGAGAGAAGGAACGTTTTTTTTTTCTTCTTGAGAGTGCAATTAGTAATTGCATCCTTCCTTCTTTTTTTCCCCAACAAAAATCCATTTTATTAATTTCGGATAAATTACGCTGAGTAATTTTTTATTTATTTAATTAACTCCCTTGTGGAGACAATATCACCCAGCATCACATCAGATCCTCTGATATGTCTCGTTTGTAATCTCTAATGCCTAGTTTTTCCTTGTGAGTTGTGTTTGCAGATTTTCTTAGATGACATCCTATGCCAACTTCATTTTTCTAATAAAAGGACAGTTTGTTTTCTCCTCATATTGAAATATGGATCTCTTGTACTATATTTGTCAACATTACTAAACTCATAAATTTCTACTATTTTTTGTGTCTATTAACATACAATGCAATCTCTCCACAGTCACTTAGATTCTTAAAACTACATTACAACCAAGTTTTTAATAATTACTAACAATACAAAAGAATCTGACAAGGCGAATTCTGGATCTTTATATTTCATATTTCTCTTAGGACAAATCTTTGCTAAGTGTTCATCTTAATTATGTACAGTTAAAGATGGTATCATCAGTCTCAATGTATTTTATTTATGATAAATAATTTCTAACATATATTTTAATTTTAATCAAATGATAAAAAGAGTAACTCAATTTCATCATTTTATAGGCACAAACCTAACTTTTGATTGGTGATAGAATCCCATTAGATCCATTTTAGTTAAGATATTATTATAAGAACATGTACTAGATAGTTAAATTTTACCCTCTAATTTGCATATATAATAGATGGAAAGTTGTAAATAAGTTGGTTCAACAACTATCACATGTGTGTTTTTTCTAAACATCATATATATTTTTAACATCATATTAATTATCTCGATTACACACTGTTTGACACAATATCATGCTACATGCTTTAATCACACGCTAAAACACACCATTTATGTATAGTTTGCCTTTGCATGTGTTTGGCTAGTTTTGCTAGAAATTTTGGTTTTCTAACAGACAACTTGTTAATAAATCAAGAGAAATTCATGTCCGTAACAAAAGTAAAATTAGGTATATTAAGTACAAAGATTAATAAGATGCATTTAAAATAGATAAGTATAAATATATATATCTGTGTGTGTGTCTGTTCTGACTTTAATATAATTGATGAAGAAAGTGAACGAAATATAATGTAAAAGATTATTGTATCTAATTTTGAATGATATTATGAATGGCACAAAGTAGATCCAATAACTTGAGAGAAAAGGGTTGGAAACATAAGAGAAGCATGGCATATGTAATAACTAAATAGTGATCACAATATAATCATGCTAAGCACATGAATGCTCATCATTTGGTCTTTGCTTATATACTTAACAACACCTAACGCCAAAAAACAAAGAAGAGTAATCTAAATTATCTTTCACTTTCGGCATTTTAAATCTTAATTTGATGGTTACAATAATATTAGTAATTATTATCTTATATATATATATATATTATTTTTATTTTTTACAACAGACATTATATAACGTCATTATTACTCTTACCCAAATTCGTGAATGCGGTTGGGTAAACTTGTGGTTTGATTACACACCTGTTTGTTACGTGTAATACTAATGTAATTAGTGACTTGGTTTGTTTACTTAAATTTCCTTTTTTACACTTCTACTACTTTCAATTCTTTTTTTCTTTCCCTATTTACAATTTTTTTTTCCGTTTCTCTCTTTCTTTTGGTCGATTTACTTTGTTATGTTTCGTTACATTAAACATTATATTACGAAAAAGGTTATGGTCACTAATCATATATTTCAACATGTTTTCTTAAAACTTTTATTTATCTGATTGGTGACTGATATAAAGTAAAAGAGTTAAGTGTAAAAGAGAAAATATATTATTTAAACTTATGGTGATGGGTCTGTTGCATAAAATTCGTTCTTTTTTTTTCTTTTGTCAAACAGATAAATACTTCATTGAAACTTAATTGTTTGCGACATAGGGAGGCGTTGACCATCTCCTGAGAATCCGACTCGAGTATAAATTGTCTGAAGCTCAGATCTATTCTCTTGGTCAATGCTGTCCTAATTGCGAAACCTTCTGCCACTGGAGGAGATTCGACGAAAGAGATTGTCTGGGAAAAATCTAAAATCTAGCAATGTATATTAATTAAAAAAAATATAAGCATTAAGTGTCGTTAATTCGATTAAAAAATTATTATACGCAAAATTTAAAATTCATAAAATCTAATGACGTTTGGAACAAAACTAATATTACATATTGTAATTTCGGATTTAAAAAAATTACGGGATTTGGTCCATTATACTCAAGATCACGAAAACGTTGCTTATCATTTTTTCATAAGATACACGGAATCTTCTTATTTTTAAATCACTTGTATAAACAGTTACAAAAGAGAAAAGGTATAAACTTCAATATTAACATTAGAAAAGTGACCGTCATTATCATTATACGATGTTTTGTAGGGTCGATGATTTATTAAATATAAAAATCTAACATTTTCTCTTCACGGTAACCAAAAAATAATAAACATAGTTGAATTTTTTGAAAAAGAGAAAAGTCTTGTCAACGATCAAAATACAATGCAGCAGTAACAAGAAAATTCAAATTTTCTTCCCCTGTTCTATTGCGGTGGTCTCAAAAATTTGTCAAAACAAAAATTAAAATAAATCCCCTGATTAATTTCTCTTCCAGTGCAGGCGAGGATATAAATTTCTCCGGTTTAATTACTTGTGTATCAAGGATTCTTCATCAGTCTCTCGATTTCCAGGTGAGATTCTCGAAGTTTTGCTTTTTTTTTTTCTCTTTTTTTTCGTTAACCACGTTTAGATTTTGATCAAAATTATAAACCCTAATTTTCAATCTGATAACAGCGATCTAAGATTTTATTGGATTCAAAATTAGAAATATCAAACAAAAAATTTCAATTCTTATTTCCATTTCTGGCGTTTAAAGTGATTTTAATGGAGTCGAAGAACACAGTTTAAGAGAATTAATTAGATAATAAAATTCCAAAAATAGTTTTGATCGATAAAACTTGTCTGCTTCATTTTAAAACAATAGTTTGGATTTTTGGATTTTTTTATTCTTCACATTTTTCACTAATAAAAAATAATAAATAGTTTTTGAATCCCAAATTTCATATTGTTTCACGAGCTTAATCGATTTCCCCAAGAAAAATTGAAGTTTTTTTTATTTTCTCAAATGGTCAAAACATAAACTATATTTTAATCAATTTATGCTGAATCATCTGCATTATTGTCACAATTACTGCAACTTTTTTTAACCATTGACACTGATTCTTCTATACACGTGGTTCTCTTTGTCTCTTCCCATTAAGAAACAGATGAATCTGCAAAAATCTCAAATTTTGCTAATTGTTAAATAACTCACAACATTACTATAATCAAACAATCTCTAAAATGAATTATTTAAAATCTTGAGTTAATAAAGGAAACTTCTTTTTGTTAACTTTGAGGTTTTTGATTTTGATGGAAAGAGAAGGAAGAAGAAGAAGAAGAATAAGAAGAAAGGTGGGTCTGTGAAATCTCAAATCTCCATTAATTTCTCCAGCCCATCCGACAATGGCAGACCCGTGACAATGACACACTGTTTAAAAAGATTTTGTTTGCTCAGAAGTTTTAATTAAAGTCTTTGATTGAAATTAAGAATATCTCTGAAATTGTGAAAGTTGCAGTAATTAAACTACTAGTACTAGTCCTAGGCTCAACTTTTTCCTTTATCTCTTTCAGTACATAGGTCTCAAGCTCTTCTTGTTGTCACTTTTTCTTTTGGGACCTAACTCAACTTTATTGTGATTTAACATTAGTCAGCTTCTCCCATGGACCAAGACTTGTCTTTTTCAATCTCTGTCTTGATCTGTTTGATTTCTTGATCAAAAATAACACCTAAAGATCTTACCTTTTTAGACTTGGATTAGCCTCTAAGTGATTCTTGATCTGTGTCTCTGTTGTAAAGATATAATCTTTATCTTTCTTTTTATCATCTGGGTTGTATTAATATTCTCTGCTTTAGCTCCATCTTGCTCATCTGGAAGGTATCTTACTTTTTGGCAGAATAAAAGTGTCTACAATGAGAAAACATTAGCTGAGCAAATTTGGTTTTTGATAGCTTGAATGGAAGTTTTATATGGTTTCAAGGAAGCAAAAATGGCGAAGCAGCAGCAATCGAAAATAGAAGATACTACAAGACCACCTCTTGTTCCAGCTGAGAAGAACAATGTAGTTGCTGTTACACGCCGAGCTAGAACAATGGAAGTTAGTTCAAAATATAGATCACCAACTCCTACTAAAACTAGGAGATGTCCTTCACCTAATGTAATGAGAACTGTGTCTTCTTTACCCTCTCAATCGCTATCGAAAAGAGCGGTTTCTGCGGAGAGGAAACGCGGTCCTTCAACGGCAACTACTCCCTCTACACCGGTTAGTGATGTATCGATAGACTTACCAGTTTCTTCTAGGAGACTATCTACTGGTCGTTTACCTGAAAGCTTATGGCCTTCAACTATGAGAAGTCTTAGTGTTTCATTTCAGTCTGATTCAGTTTCAGTTCCTGTTAGTAAGAAGGAGAAACCGATTGTTAATTCTTCGATTGATCGAACATTGAGACCTTCTTTGAATAAGCAGCAGGTTGAGATAACCTCTGTGCTGAGGAAACAAACACCAGAGAGAAAAAGAAGTCCATTGAAGGGGACGAATGTGTCTTCTGGTCCATTGAAGGGGACGAATGTGTCTTCTGGTCAGTCAGAGAATTCAAAACCCGTGGATAGTTCTCACAGTAGGTTAATAGAACAGCATCGATGGTCTAGTCGAATAAGCGGAAAGATCAGTTCAAATTCTATGAATAGAAGCTTGGATCTCGGCGAAAAAGCGGTCAGGAGAATGTCATTGCCTTTGTCTAAACCATTGGAGAAGTCTTCTAGTGACACAGCAAGGTTGTTATCATGTTATGAAAATGATGGACTAAGAGAGTCTCCAACAACATCAGAAGATGGTAGTAGTTCTTCTGAGTCTCTTAAGCTTTTGTCTGCAAGTTCATTAGATAAAACAACTTTAGCTAGATTGCATCCGTTATCTGCTCCTGGATCACGCACTGCTTCACCGAGCAGATCTTCATTTTCATCATCATCGTCTAATTCTCGAGGTATGAGCCCTTCAAGAGGAGTGAGTCCCTTGAGAGGAATAAATCCTTGTGTGAGATCATCTACACCGCCACCAAGAGGTGTAAGTCCTTCACGGATAAGACAAACCGCACAATCTAGTAGCAGCGCAACTTCGGTTCTCAGCTTCTTTGCAGATGTCAAGAAAGGAAAAAGGGCAACTTATGTAGAAGATGTTCATCAACTTTGCTTGCTCTATAATAGATATTCGCAGTGGCGGTTTGCAAATGCTCGAGCTGAGGGAGTAAGCTATATTCAAAGCTTAATTGCTGAGGTAAAATACTCGAAAACGGAAAAAACATGGGATCATATTTCGAGCTCAAACTTCCATCTTTCTAGTTAAAATGTGACATTGTAGTAACTGTACGTTTCTCTGTTTTAACAATCATGAGGTAACAGGAAACTCTATACAATGTCTGGCGTGCAACATCAGAGCTACGGGATCTTGTGACCAACCAAAGAATTTGTCTCCAACAGTTGAAGCTAGAAATGAAGCTTGAATCCATCTTAAATGATCAGGTATATATGTCTTCACTCGCATTTGTGTTCACTGAAGTATCATCCTCGTGATCTAAATGCTAATGTGTAACCGCAGATGAGTTGCCTTGAAGATTGGGCCATACTCGAGAGAGAACACATAAGTTCTTTAGCTGGTGCCATTGGAGACTTGGAAGCAAATACTCTCCGGCTTCCACTCACCGGAGGAACAAAGGTATGGTTTCACCTTTTCATAGACAGAGAGAAAACAAAATCAATGATCAAGAATCGCGTTATGATTTAGTAAAAGCTCTTGTGATCACAGGCGGACCTTGGATCTCTGGAGTTAGCTATGTCCTCAGCTCTTGATGTAATGCAGAGTATGGGATCATCCATCTGGTCTTTACACTCTCAGATGGAGGAGATGAATAAAGTTGTTTCGGATCTTGCTGTTACAGCTAGAAAAGAGAACTTTTTGCTTGACAAATGTGAAAATCTCTTGGCATCAACCGCAGTCATGGAGGTAACAGATCAAACACAAAATCCAAGAATTTTTTTGGTTCAAACACGTTAAAACGAGTTTCTTTTCGTTGTATAAAACAGATTGAAGAGAGTAGTCTCATGACTCATCTGATTCAGAAGAAGCAAGAAGAAGACGTAAGAGATGATGCAGAGTCTCCATTCTTGCCATTAAGCAAGTTTTCATGGCCATAACAACAACACATTCAAATTTGCCCTCTTTTGGCTTGCATTTTCTTCTGCCATTATCTTTTTCCCATTTTTTGTTATGCTTATAGGAAAAAGATGTGAAAATAATGAAGAACAATATTCAAATAGGACTAATTCTATTTGTTATACAGCTCTTGAGACATGGTAGAAAAGAAAATATACAAAACTTTACTTTAGCTCTCCTTACCATAGGATTTAAACTCTAGACTCGATTTGCAGAGGCTCAGCCGTAATTTCTACAGCTGAAACATTGTTCTCCGCTTGTTTTTTCTTCTTTCTCGAGGTTGGTTCTTGTGGTTTCTGAATCATTTCCTTGTTTGGCACCATGATAATGAACAAGTTTCTGTCCCTGAAGTTTTTGCTCTCTTCAGTCGCAAGCTACAGATTCAGAACAATTTTCAGTGATCCATTCATTTCACACACAGTTCACATTTACATCCGATATATGCAGCAAAGAGGAGAAAGAACATGTTACCTCTCCTATTTCGGTTTGAAAACGTCTGAGGAGTTCAGTAGCGATATTTCTAAACTCATTTTCTCGTCCTTTCATGCTCACAATCACCTTAACCTGAGTGCATTACAAGTAGTACATAAACAAAACATAATCGGATGGAACAAAACTTTCTTAGCTTATAAAGAATATGGTAACAACCTTATCACCATCTTGCAAGAACTTTTGGGCAGCCTTTAGACGTACAGAATAATCATGCTGATCAATGTTATAACTGTCAGAAAAACGAAAAAGTAGTAACCTTTGAGAAAATTCAGATCTAAAAGAAGTCATTTTGCAACATCACAAACAAAAAAATGAAAGCTTTACCCCATTTTAAGCTCCTTTAAGTCCATGCGAGTGGCTGATATGAAGAAACACAAGTTCAATACATTACATCTGATCTCCAGCTCTAAAACTAAGAGGAGAAGAGTGGTCAAATACTTTTCTTTTGCCGATATTTTTTCCTCTTTTGCTGTTCGTATCTGTATTTACTAATAACGAAAAGAAACATTATAACTGAAACTTTTGCCTGGTTTGCTACATACAAGGAACAATTTCAATAACATATTTAGATAACTCACCGGTAATCCATCATTTTAACAACTGGAGGATCTGCATCAGGTGACAGTATCACCTGAAAATGAAATTTACTATGACCATTTCATAATGTATAACACGATAAAACATTTTGTACCATTCCAATGTTCAATGGAAACACATACCAAATCAAGCTCAGCATCTTCAGCCATTCGAACGGCTTCGTCTTTAGACACTAAACCAAGCTATAAAGAGCATAAAAACTGGAAATTTATTGGTCTATTTTGCACAATCAAAGCTGTATTTTCTTACTGAAATTCAAGAAATTGAGTCTAACTTTACCATGTTCTGTTGTCCATCAATAAGTCTAACAGTAGCTGACCTACAATATCATCAACAATTCGAATCAGCAAGAAATTCAAATTATTCAAAATCTTCAATTTCGGCTATTTAAACTCACCTAATTGCGGAGATATCAAGCGCATCATCAACTTCGGGATCTTTCTGCCTACCTCGTCTTGAATCTCCAGAGAAAAAAATAACCTCCTCCGCCAGCTCCTCCTCCACCACCACCGTAACGGCAAGTGACGGATAGGCCACAGCGAGGGGAAGACGTGAGATTAACAAAGGAAAGTTCGGTTTTGGAGAGACGAAGACCACAGAGCTTGGAATCGACAGAGAATAGTGAATGTGACGACGCAGTTTTGGTGATTCCGGTGAAAACGGCGTTGAATCCGACGGTGCTGGTTATCCCAGGCATGTCGCTTCTTCTTCTTCACTCAGAGCTTTCAAAACCTTCGCATCTAAAGGAAGCTCTTATCCAGGATTAAACGTAAGAAGATTAAAAACTATGACATTTTCAAAAATTGGTGCTTGGAACCAAAGGATGGCGTTTTAGTAATGGGCTTACTGGGCTTATTTACTGGGCTGATTTAATAATTGTTTTTTAAATTAAAAAACGGTACATGTTAGAATCTTTTAAAATATTTATAATTCACTTTTAATTCACTTATGTTTATTTGATTAAATGGTTTTTGGTGTCATATGTTCTTTTGTTTTCCTTAATGTATATAACTAGTTTCTTCCATCATTTTATTTATGTTCCAGATAGATTTTTTTCCTGGGTTCATCCTTGCCCACATATATATATATATATATATATATAGGCAAAATTTTTAAAATACAGACTCTTTAGAAATTTTATTGTTAAACATGTATCATTTATGTTTTAGTTTTATATCTTAGAGATCTCTTTTGAACAATAAAATTGTGAAATACACTATTTCAAGAATTGACCCTTAAAAATATATATTCAAACATTAAAATCATATTTAAATAATTTATTTGACACAATACAAATTCAACATATAAGTATTAAGTAGTTTAAGTAAGATGAAAGATCATAACTCAGTGAAATATATAAAAGATCATAACTATCAGTGAAATCAACATCTTCATTTGCATTCTTAAGATATTTAAATATAAGATATTTTATATTCTTCAAACTAATTAAAATTTTTTAAGTTAAAGAAAATAAATATAATTTATAATTATTAAGTTTTAAAATAAAAAAAGTAAGTTTTCATTGTGTTTTCAAAAAATGAAATAGATGTTTCCATCGCGTTTCCAACTACAATTTTTGTGAAACGCGTTTACAAATTGCAAATTTTATGAATTACGTTTACAAGAATTTCCAACAAATCTCAAACGAAGTTTCCATGCTACCTACCTTAGAACGTTCTAGCAGTATAATGCTCTTAGTTTTAAAGACAAATTATTGCAAGAAGGTCTTTAATCTATTTTTTAAAAAGTTATACATGATTAAAAAGAAATTATTTAAAAAAAAAATTAAAACCTATATTTTAATAAATAAACTATTGTTTTACAAAAAAATAATCAAAATATCATACAAATTTACGAAATAATATATCAAAATTAAAAGTTAAGTTTTAAGAAAAATATAGTAAATAACTAATAAATGGAGATAATCTGAATTAATTGACTTTTACTCATGCAACAACCCATGTCAAAATATCTTTAATGACATAAGATACATACATTATCAGATTTAAATTTAAATAGTAATATATCATATCTATTATTTAAAAAACTCTAAAAACAGTTTAACCAGCTATTACGTGTTATATTACACTTATTACCACTGTATTTTTATAAAATTAAAATTAAATTAAACAAATTATAAAAGGTTAAAATTGTAACAAATTTATGCAAGCAAAATCCAATAAAAATCCAAACATAATCTTTTAAATAATTATTAGTTTCTAAAAAATATAACTTATTTTCTCTCTCCTAATAAATATAAACGAAAATTTTAAATTAATTTTAAAAAATTCAATAAAAAAATCCAAACATAATCTTTTGAATAATTATTAATTTCGAAAAATAAAACTTATTTTATTTCTCTCCTAATAAATATAAACGAAAATATAAAATTAAATTTTAAAAATTATTATCCAATCAAAAAAGTAAGATTTGAAATTATATTATACGATATTATGTTAACCAATCAAAATTATAATAAAAACAAAATTTAAAAGTGTGATTCATTTTGAACCTAATATTAATATAAGAATTAAAAATAAAATTAACTTTCATATTAAAATTAACATAAAAAATCTTTAAATAATTTTAAATTATTATAAATATAAACGAAAATTTTAAATTAATTTAAAAAAAAATCAATAAAAATCCAGAATCTTTTAAATAATTATTAGTTTCAAAAAATAAAACTTATTTTCTCTCTCTCCTAATAAATTTAAACAAAAATATAAAATTAAATTTTAAAAATTGTTATCCAATCAGAAAAGTAAAATTTGAAAGTATATTATACTATATTATGTTAACCAATCAAAATTATAATAAAAACAAAAAATAAAAGTCTAATTCATTCATATAACCAGCTATTACGTGTTAAACTTAAAGCGAGATTTGAGCAAAATAATACACATGATCAAAACAATACACAACATAGCGAGTAAGATAATGAGAACCAACGCCGTTCTTGATGAGAAAGAGAAGATAGTTTGAGGAGAAATTAATTAACACAACACAAACCATATATAATAATAATAAATAAGATAAATAAAATGTTAAAATATAAAATAAATCTAATATAAAACACTAATAATAATCTATAATTATATAAATTAGGTATGAATGATACATTTCTCCGTGCTGTAAAACGTATGTTACTATCTAATAAAATTATATATTGAATAACGTAATACAAATTACTAGATTAATATTTTCTTGGAAAAAAGTCAAAGTAACTAACTAAAAAGTATTTTATTTTGGTTTTGAAGATAGAAGATAATCTTGTAATTCACAAATGTAATTTACACATAAAAAAAAAAAAAAAAAGGAAACTAGGCAAAATGCAAAAAAAAGGAAAAGAAAGGAGAAATCGAAGTTATTTATCTTCTCACCGTCAATCTCCTAAAACTATATTACATACCAACACACACATTGCTATATACTAATGCAACAAAAGGTGAACCATCGGTGATAAGTTTGAGACCCGGCGGTGGCGGTGGCGGCGGAAGAGGCAGGTTTTTCGTCCCACGCTTTAGCTCTTCTTCTTCTTTTGATCTTACTAATGTCGGTGCCGGAGAAACTCCTTTTGTCGTCAAGGTAAAAACTTTGAAAATTCACCAAATCAATCCTCTGTTTTCTCCAATTTGTCGTCAAGGTAGAAACTTTTGTAGTCAAATCAATCCTTTTGTCGTCAAGGTAGAAACTTCTCTGTTTCTTTCCAAATTTTATTTCATGGATTTTTCTCGCAATTGTCTAGTTATTTCAACTTAAAACAAGCTGTATAATTGAGGGTTTGATTCGTTTCCGTGAGTTAAAATCGAATTTTGAAGAAAGTTCGGATCTTTTGGGTTAAATTTTAGGTTTAGATTGTTAATTTCAATATTGACAAAGATTGAAACTTGTGCAAAGAACTTAGAGATATGTTTGTTTTGTCTTATTGATCTTTCACTCTGTTTTTTTTTTTGCTTTTGTGTAATTGAATCTAATCTCTCGGAATTTTTGTTATGTAGAGAGATGATTCTGGTGAACGTGTGCGTTTCACCCGAGAAGAGTTATTTCGGCTCGGAGAGGTATTAACTTAATTATAATTTCGGATGTTAACTTTGATTTTGCTTTTGTCTTTTGAGTAGTGTTTATGTCCTTGTGAACCAAATTACTCACCATTGTGTTTCTTAATCACAGCCAGTCCAAGTCTCTGTGGACATTCTAAGACACGCTAAGGAAATCGCAGCTGAGCTTTTTGGTGAAGAGCAGAGTTGGGGAAATCGTGCAGCCGAGAGTAAAGTGAATGTGTGTATTCATTGTGTTCTACATTATTCAGACTTTTTAAGAATCGTCTTGTTGAAAAATCTCATTCTTTGTTTGGTCTTATCAGCCAACAACTCAACCTCAGACTCGTTATTCCGAGCCTGATAACCGCGACTGGCATAGTCGTACTCAGATTCCAACCACTGAGAAAGAATGGTCAAGAGACGATTCCCGTGAAGCTAGAAATACATCGCATATCGGGCCTAACCAAGGGGTTAGTATGGATCACTTGTTATTAGTGATACACAATTTACTACTTTTTGCTTCTTGCTAACATGATCATGATCTGGTGAAACAGTCTGTTCCTACCCCTGTGCTGCTGAAAGCAGAGGTCCCATGGTCAGCTAAACGAGGATCTCTTTCAGATAAAGACAAAGTCCTCAAGAGCGTGAAAGGGTATTGTCAACAACTATTTCTGTTATCCATTTAGCTTTTGTGCTTGGAGTAAGTTATTGTGAGTAATACAACTATGATTCTCTGCAGTATTCTGAACAAGCTACCCCGGAGAAGTATGATCTTCTTAAAGGTCAATTAATTGACTCTGGCATCACTTCTGCTGATATCCTAAAGGTTTCTTACACTTCCTGATTTCTGTTGTTGTTGTTGTTCTTTCTCTCTTCATGGTATAGATATGCTCTTACACCTTTGGTTGCAGGGAGTGATACAGCTAATTTTCGAGAATGCTGTTCTGCAGCCTACATTCTGCGAGATGTATGCTCTTCTGTGTTTTGATATTAACGGCAAGTTCCCTTCGTTTCCATCTGAGGAACCCGGTGGGAAAGAAATAACTTTCAAACGAGTCCTTTTGAATTTTTGCCAAGAGGCATTTGAGGGGGCTCGCAAATTAAACACAGAAATCAGACAGATGACCAGTCCAGACCAAGAAATGGATCGAATGGATAAGGAGAAAATGGCAAAGCGCCGGACACTGGGAAATATCCATCTGATTGGAGAACTTCTGAAGCAAAAGATGGTGACCGAGAAGATAGTTCATCATATTATCCAAGTATGCATTGTGACCCATGTTTCTTCTTTGTTACAGTCCATATACATATATTGTTTCGGTGTTTACGTTTATTGAACTTAAAATCTCGTAACGCAGGAACTTTTAGGAGCAGACAGTAAAGCTTGCCCAGCAGAGGAAGATGTAGAGGCTCTCTGCCAACTTTTTTTAACTGTTGGGAAGCAACTTTATGAGAACCAAAGATCTCGAGGTATAAATGACATGTACTTCCTTCGGCTGAAGGAATTAGCAATGCACCGTCAGCTAGAGCTGCGTCTCAGGTTTATGGTCCAAAGCGTTATTGATCTCCGAACTGACAATTGGGTACCAAGGCGAGAGGAGGTAGGATTTTATCTTTTTTCGTCTTAAATCTTTGATACCAGTGTTCTGTTTTCGATTTGTGCTTACGTGTTATCTTACTGTGTAAATGGCAGGTGAAAGCCAAGAAAATCACTGAAATCCATTCCGAAGCAGAAAGGAATCTTGGGTTGCGTCCGGGTGCAATGGCAAGTATGAGAAACAGCAACAACAATCGAAGTGCAGCAGAGAGTATTGGCTCTGGAAACATCCTTTGCCGTCCTGGTACTGGAGGAATGATGCCTGGCATGCCAGGAACTAGGAAGATGCCTATTGATGAAGGCGGCTGGGAAATACAACGGACCCGGTCCATGCCCAGAGGCAATAGACAAACAGTGCAGCAGCCTGGTGGGCGTGTCCAACCTCCTCCCGCTATGAACAAGTCATTCTCAGTCAACTCAAGGCTTCTTCCTCAGGGCAGTGGAGGCTTCCTCAATGGTGGTAGTAGGCCAAGCGCTCTTTTGCAAGGTAACAGTTCTAGCTCAGCTTCTCAAGCCCCTAAACCCGTTCCAACTGTTGAGAAGCCACAGCCACAGCCACAAGCGGCTCCTCTGGCTAATAGCCTGAGTGAAGTAGAGCTCGGAAGAAAAACCAAGTCGCTTCTTGAGGAGTATTTCAATGTTCTCTTATTGGATGAAGCTTTGCAATGCGTTGAGGAACTGAAATCTCCATCTTACCATCCAGAGCTCGTCAACCAAACCATCTCACTCGGTCTGCAGAAAAACCCTCCGTGCGTTGAACCAGTTGCTAAACTCTTGGAACATCTAATCTCCAAGAATGTTTTGAAATGTAAAGAGTTAGGGTCGGGTTGTTTACTATACGGTTCTATGTTAGATAACATCGCAATCGATCTGCCAAAAGCACCAGAGAGTTTTGGAGAGATCTTAGGGAAGTTGGTCTCAGCTAAAGTCTCGGATTTCGAGCTGGTAAGAGATGTTCTGAAAACGATGGAAGATGAGTGGTTCAGAAAAACGATGCTGGATACGGTGATAAAGAGCGTTAGCAAGAGTCCGTCAGGGCAGTCTGTGTTGGATTCGCAGGCAGCGGAAGTCGAGGCTTGCCGGTGTTTGCTCTAAAAGTATATTGGTTCTCGCCAGCGAAGTCTCAAAACGTTTTCTTGAGTAGTTTAAATCAATTTTTCTATAGAACTTTTGAGTTGAAAGATTTTGGTTGAGTTTTGTTACCTCTATTTATGTTTTATTTATTGTAGTTGCATTTTTTTTCCGTTCATCTTGAGTTTTGAACATTTCAGGATGAGAAAAAAAACATTGGTTGATTGTTATAATCTTCTTATACAAGTTAACAAAAAAAAAGCATGTGTTACATAGGGCTTTCACAATCATTTGCAAACGTTTTATTTTCAAACGTTTCACAATCATTTGCAATCGCTTTATTGTTTTGGACTGTTTGGAATAGCAAGATTTTGAAATACCCCTATAACTCCCTAGTAAGCTTATGAGATCTATAGAACCATCTTGTAATTGAAGAACCCATCCTACACCACTGGTGGAATCATCACATTTCCAAGAACCATCGATACAGCAGATGAATACTAGTAACTCATCATTTTAGAGATTGATGACTGGTGTTATACTATCACTAGGGCATGTGCCTTGATTGGCAAGATACCATGCCTCACACTCCTTAAGAGCAATCTCCAGGGTTTCCGTGGATAGATCTTCGCGTCCATTATATAGTTTATCGTTTCTAGCTTTCCAAATATACCAGATTAGCCACGGGAAGAAACGTATAATCTCTTCCATATCATATATGTCTGGGATTCTCGATAATAAGTAATCTAGGTTCACGTGTAGATTTTGTGAGGGAAACACATCCGAAACTGAAGGAATTGGTGAAGGAGTGCGTTGCGGAGTTGGGACTGGATCGCTGAGAGATCCGTTGTAGATAACCTTTCATCAAAATGGGCCTTATCAAAATGAGAATTTTGAATGTCTTCTCTACGCCATCTTGAAGTAGATGCACGACAAATTTTGAAGTGTAGAAATGATAACACAGTACATCTTATTCCTGCCTCTACAGATGACAAGACAGAATCGATTAACAAACATTCATTTGAAAACCCATAACTAAACAGAATAATCTGTCTTTTAAAACAGTAAGTTAGAATAGATGAGAAGGTAACAAAGCATTTTATTCAGAAAAGTCGTAAACGACAGCGACATCGACATATTATACGTCCAAGAATAGAAGATAAAAGAACAAGAGTGATAAATCACTTGATAGATCCTTTGCTAAAGCTCTTCTTTGCTCCATCATAGCCTTAATATAAGCTCTCCTCCTCTTCAAAGCACCCGGTTCTGGCTTAAACGCAAGAGTTGTTGGGCCAAGACTCTCCTTGTAGCGCTTTTGTATCTCAAATGTAAGCTCAGGTTTACCTCTCACAAAATCCTCGTTTGCATATATATTCCCAGTGCTCAGACTCAACTTTTTTAAATGCCTACAAAGAATTGAAGATCCAAAATGTTTAAACCAAACACATTAATTCACGGCCAACAATATATAATATAGTATAACACAAAACTTACAAAGTCCTTTTGGTAATGTCAATAGCTTAATGACCCTCGGAAGCAGATCTTTGAAAAACTCTTCTTGATCCCAAAAGATGAAACTCTCTTGCCGTTTTCGCTCCATGAGATTACTGAATCCGTTGAAGGATATATCATTCACTATCTTATATAATACTCTCGGGAAAAAAACGGCGGCGTGGGCCTAATCTTGCAGAGATTGGATGATCAGAAGTATAAGCATCACCCATCTCTAGACAATTCAGATCCAGCAAACCCTAAAATCAAAACACACCAACACTTATCAAATTAGTTATGCAACCAATAATTATTATGAGCCGAGAGGAAAACAAACAATCGCACGAGAGACACAAGACTTTTCATTACAATATAAAGTCTCAAAATTCAAGATCCGACCTGGTGATGATGTTCCTGCGGCCTGAAATCAAACCCATGGTTGTTGCCTAAATAAACACAAACCAACGGCTTACAGATGAAAAACTTACAAACCAACAGCTTGCAACGAATTGAGAAGCCCCCCCAAAAAATTAACACAAAGAAGTGGCTGCTTGGTCTGAATGTGTGAGGTATAAAACTAAAAGAGTCCTATACAAAGAGGAAATAGGAGTAGCAAAAGCCTCTAAAAGTTCAAGTTTCAGAGTTCATACACACTAACTGGTCTGGTTCTTTGAGCTCTTTAATTAGAACAGTCACATAAGATTTGCCTTATGGTAACATAAACTAAAAAACTGACTTTACGGTTAATGCTTTGAGTTTTAGAGCTTATGCGCACTAACATGTTTGAATGTGTGAGCTCTGTAGTTAAAATAGTCCCACGATAGTTGCCTAAATAAACACAAACCAAAGGCTTACAACGAATAGAAAAGCTAAAAATTGCTTACTGATAATATAAACCAGCGGCTTTCACATAATCCTCTTCAGATAAAAATCTCTAAATTGTGGTTTCCATTTCAATTCTCTGGATTGTGTTTCAACCCCGAAAGATTTGACATAAGTATTATTGTTGCGTTATATTCACATCATTAGCGATCTCGCTAGACCATATAAGAACTGTCCTAAAACTGGAAAGAATGAATCCACGGCTTAAACTCATTGCTCGGTTCAAAAATAAAATGGATATGAGTTACACACTATCACCTTGTGAGCTCTATAATTAGAACTATCCAGTGGGAGTTGCCTTTATTGAAACAAATGGGAAAGCCTCCTAAAGCTTAACACCAACGCCTAAATGTGTGAGTCCTAAGAATCGAAACAGTCTTCAGTCCCGTACGAGTTTTTCTCATGATAACACAAACCATCTTAAAATGGGAATAGAAAAAGCCACTATTGATTTCGTACACGCTCCATCAGAAGTTGCATAATGAGAAACACAAATCTGCGGCTTAAAGTGATTTCTATGTCAGTCCTAATCTTTGAAAATGGGGAAATGTGAAGCCTCAAACCAGCTTCTAACTTTTGAGATTATAATTTACAAAAACTCTAATAAAAAAAGTCACCATGATAGTCCAAACCAACGACTAAAATCGATTACTTGGTTAGTCCTTAGCTTTGGAGACTAAAAAAAAAATGTGAATTTTTAAGTAGTCTAAAAAAGTATCTGAGTTAGAAAAACTTCTGAAAGCCTCTAGTGTTAGAACTCATACACATGAACTGAAAGAGAAAGTTTCAGGACACGACTTGTGGGAACAATGAGCGATATGTCTCTTCATGAATCACTGCATCAAATCAACTAGAAGATGACGTGGAATTGGCAAGAAAATATTAATGATGTTAGTTAATCATGGATAAAAGCACGAGATGCTGAAGATCGAGATGCTTTGGAGATAGAAGTTATTTGAAAGATATCCTAAGATTTAGGATAGATTTAGATGTGGCTAAATCTTGTTAGGTTAATATAGAATCAGACTTGATCCTCGATAAATAGAAGTCAATTTTTGAGTTATAGGATCAGCCGAAAAAGTCAGAAAAAGTAGAAAAAGCTTTGTTCTGTTTTAGAGAGTTAGTTAACTTTGTTACGGTGGACAAGTGTGTTCATTGTTAGGTTAGAAATCGTTTGGTCACAAGTTAAGAGGGTCTTCTTAAGCTGTGTGTAAATCCAATTAAGAGTGTATAAATCATCTTAAAGATTTCTAATAAGATTGAATCTCTGTGCGTTGGAGTTTGGAAAGTTTTCGTGTTGTTGGGTCCGTTGGCTTTTTCAATTGGTATCAGAGCAGGCATCTGAACCAAGTTGTTTGTACTCAACAACAGGTGAAGATCATGTGACAGAAGATGGACTCAACGCGAGAGCTTGTGGCGGTTCAAAAACTTCTCATGCTAGATGACACGAACTACAGACATTGGAAGGTAAAGATGTGATATGCTATTCGGAGCATTGATGAGGACGCTTGGACTATTGTAGAGGATGGATGGGAAGAACCAGTAGCCAAGAGTGAAGACGGAATAATGGTTCCAAAGAAGAAGGAGCTGTGGACTGATGATGAGAAGAGAAAATCCAAGATGAACTCTAGAGCTATTTCTGCGATTTATAATTCGTTAAACAGTGATCAGTTCAAACAAGTTCAAGACTGTCGTAATGCGAAGTCAGCATGGGATACTTTACAGCTGTACTATGAAGGCACCACAAACGTCCGAAGAAGTCGCCTAGATGCGTTGGCATCAAAATTCGAAAATTTGCGCATGGAAGAAGATGAACCAGTAACTATGTTCAGTGCAAAGATAAGTGCCATCGCAAGTGAAGCGAATGTCCTTGGGAAGAAATACAAGGACAAGAAGTTGGTGAAGAAATTTCTGAGATGTCTTCCCATGAAGTATGAAGCTCACTTGTCTGCTATGAACATGGCGTTAAACACAGATACCATGACCTTTGGAGAAGTGGTGAGGATGATTAAAGTTCATGAGATGGATCTAGAGATAAGGACCGCTTCTCCAAGTAGTCAGCATGGTATCGCTTTATCAGCCTCTTCTTCAAAGGGTAAGCAAAAAATCTAGAACCTGGAAAATACCGTAAGCATGATGGTCAAAAATTTTGATTGGACAATGAAGAGGTTTGAGCGTGGAAGTAGAAGATTGTTTGGTAAGTCTTCGTCTGCAGAACCAGCTAAAAGGTTACGGAGGTCTGATCAGCAATGTCACGAGTGCCAAGAGATTGGTCATTTTCGAGCTGAGTGTCCAACTGCGAAGAAGAAAAGGATTTAGTGTTCTGGGTGCATAGGATATGGACATTCAAGAGAAGAATGTGTGAACAACAAGGATCCAAATCATAAGTCCTATGTTGGGATGAGTGATAGTGATTAAGATAGCAACTCAAATGAATGTGAGTTTGTTACAAGGTACTGTACATTTCCAGCCATAATACTTGAAGGAGATGATTCGTCTGAGAGTGATTCAAAAGCAAACCATGAAGAAATTGCAGAAAAAATCTCTGAGAAAAGTACACAAAATTATAAGAGTGATTCCCCTGAAAGTGTTTCTGAAGATGACGAAGAAACTGATTTACAAGAAGAGTTCAAATCAATGTATGAAAGCTGGAAGAAAAAAAGTCTGGAGAATGTGTTACTCCTCAAAAAAAATCGTGCTAAAAGAACTGAATGAGAAACTCAAGGAGTTAAACACTAAAATCTTCAAAAGAAAGGTGTTAGAACATGAAGCAGCTGAAACCACTAAGAAGATACACATGCTCAGTAGTGGAACTAAAGATCTGAACCATATATTGATGTCTGGAAGGACTGAGAAGACGAATCATGGTTTGGGTACCAAGGAGAAACATCATCAGGTGTGACCAATTTCGTGAAAAGAAACAACTCTGTGTATGTTCCAATAGAAGAAACCAAAACTGAAAAATCAAAATATGGTCTCGGATATCAAGGAAGCTCTGTTGCAGGTAAAACCACGTTCATCAAAGGGAACATCCCAGATGATGTTTCAACAAAATTGCAGAAAATCAGAACTGAAAGAAGAAATTTGCTTGGGTGCTACTACTGCGGGAAAATTGGGCACATCAAGAGGTACTGCTACAGATTATCCATGTTATAATGATTCTTCACATGTTTGGATGAGAAAGTCATATCTTTATCAAAAACAGGTTGTTGCTTACACTTCAATGAGATTATTTGAGAGTCAACCATGGTATTTTGATAGTGGATGCTCCAGGCATATGACTGGTAATCAAAAATCCTTGGAAAAGTACAGTAAAGTAAAGGCAAGCAAAGTGATTTTTGTAGGAGGTGAAGAAGGAAAAATCAGAGGGAAGGGAAACCTCAAAGGATTGAATGTACCAGATCTGATGAATGTCTACTATGTTTAGGGACTTTCAGCGAATTTGATTAGTGTGAGCCAGCTTTGTGATGTGGGTTTAACGGTGATGTTCAACAAATCTAAATGTTGGGCTATCAATGAACAAAGTCAAGTGGTTCTCTCATGGATAAGAAAAGAAAACGATTGCTATATGTGGGATGGATCTCAAGCATGCTTGGAGGGTATAACAAATGAATAAACAATATGTGTGAAAGGCATGAGTGGCAATGATATGACAAGAATCATCAATCATGAAGTGCTTAAAGTTATTTCAAAGCTAAAGCCAATGGAAATTATGAGTATTGGGAAAAACATCAGAGATCTCGTGGATGTTCAAGTGAAGCAGCTGAGTGATGGAACTTGTGGTGGTCAAAATTCGTATGTCAAAAATATGTTGGAACAAGTTAATATGTGTTCCAACCTGTCTACAAGACTTGCAACAAGTATTACATTGACATTGGCGAATACTGGATCTTGTCTATCTCCTGTCACCTTTAAGATTAATCATTTGGAACCATTAGAACGAATGATCCAGTATGTATGGGGGATGTTGAACTTCAAGAACGATTACTCAACATACAAATGTGAGAAGTTAGTTGTCTTTGGTGATACAAACTAGATGAGGAGCATCAAGAAGCAAAAGGTGTGTCTCTGTCACAACCAGAATACGAGTTACTGCTCTCAACACTATAGTTGTACAAGTGTTTCATAAGAAAAACAGAAACCGCGTGTTCTTGCACATTTCGCAAGATGATCAGCACGAAAGTTCTCATTACGTGGAATAAATCTAATCATAAAAGGTGTAGATGATTCCCTTTAATACAAGAAATCAGTTAACTCTGATGCGAAAATAGGCCAGTTAGAAGTTATAACGATAAGATCCAAACAATTTGTATGAAGATGGGATAGACATCTTCGCGAACCCTTCAAACCCACATGCAACGTCATATCTCCGATAGCTGTTAACCATCCTTGCCCACTTTTGGCCTCCAATTCGTGCCACGATTTATCCGTATGGCAAATTGGAATATCTCGAGGCAAACTCTCTAACACTATCTCTCGAGACTCTTTGTCGGTGGGGTCGTCTCTCAAATTTTCTTTTCTCCATGCTTCTTCTTCTTGAATGACAATGCCTAAGGTGTCTTGCGGACTCTCCCTAAAATTTTGGAAAATTTTACGATTTCGCGCCTTCCAAATATACCACATAATCCATGAAAAACTTAGGCTTTAGAGCCATGTATCCGAAGCCCAACCCCCTTTTGCTTGTGCCAAACAAACTTGATCCCATGTCATCCAATGGATTCCTCTACTATTTGCTTTTTGACTCCACCAAAAGTTGGCAATCGCACTACTGAGTTTAGAGCATATAGCTTTCGGTAAGAGATAACACGACATTATATAAGTTAGAAGGGCTTGCACTTGAAACTTAATTAGTATTTCTTTCCCTCTCTTGGAAAAAAAATTAGCTTTCTAAGATTTAACCCGAATTTGGATGCGATCACGCACAAACGCAAAAACTTAGGCTTTAGAGCCATGTATCTTCTCCGGGAACCCTAGATAAGTTCTCATTCTTCTCTCTTAACGTATGCCGACTATTTCTTTAATCTCTTTGATATTAACTCTCTAAGAGATTAACTATTTCTCTATTTGTGCATGTCATCCTTGCGCAAAAAGCCATGCTAATTTTCTATGTAGCGTTCCAATTTTATGGGATGTCCCCGAAGAGACAAACAAAATTATCGGATACCTTGTTCGTTGACATTTATAAAATTTGTTTCATAACTCGATTAGCAAAACACGCTCTTTCTTCTACTGCTTGCATGATATAATAATGTCTTCTACTTCCATGTTTTACCGATAAGCCGCACGAACATCTTTCTTAGGTTTGATTCAAAAACTATGCCACTACAACAACTTAAAGACACTATAAATATTAATCGTTGACGTTAGTAATCTATTAATAGTCGGATGCCTTGTTCAATTTCAATCATCGTTGAAACAAGCTAATATTAATATATTTGAATAATACGTCGACGATGGTGGTACCATTACCCATTTAAGAAATAATATTTCTCGAGTCCATAAATCAAGAGGTTCTACATTTTGGAGTGAGATTTGAACCTCACAAACTATTAGAAATCTTGAAATACGTGTGTTAGGAATCCCACATCGAAAAGACTAAAACAAAAGGACAACTAGAGTAATATATAAAAAACAATGGAGATTGATTGTATTGATTTGAGTGAGAATTATGATTAAAATAATATATAAAAATGTGCAAAGCTCTCTAGAATGATCTGAGTATCTTTAATAATGACTATAACTGATAAGGTAATACGCTCGTACGGACCAATCTTATTGCTGAGGGGCATGAATTTGCTTCGTGGAAGTGTTTTGTTACAGATCAGTTCATCCAACGTGCACATGAAAGATAGCGAATTGATCTGTCCGAAGTGACCGAAAATTCAGATAATGAGATTAATGTGTGTCGAGAGGAATACGAAACTTAATAACCTATATTCAGACTTTCAAAAGTTCTCATCAATATTTGCAATCAAAAAGAGAGATAAAAATCATATATTTTGCACATCGGATAGACTATCATGGAGAGTTTAGACCATCCATTAGTGTGTTTTTTTATGTTCACCGACCCTCCATAAATTATGTGCCGTTTAGTCGTCTTTATTTTTAATAAACCTCCTAATAATGTTAATGAAATGCAATCCTTAAAAGTTATTATCCATGCCACTCAAAATTCAAAATACTAAAATCTTAGCTGTAATTTAGTTGTATCAATCTATATTTTAATTAACAAAGATGGTCAACTAATGAAGTACCTAGGCTACCACGGATCGATTATAAATTCGACACAAGTAGAGATTTTTCATAAACCATTTTGTTGTCAATTTCAGAAAACAGATTCAAGTCTCTCTCTGAAATCTGAATCAGTTACAAGTTTAAAAGACAAATGAGATCTTCAGTGGTTTGTTGTTGTTCCTTGATCATCTTCTTGTTAATCATTCAATCTCATCTTATTTTATCAGATCACAATGATGGTAGGAAACTTGTTGAACACGGCGCTGGAAACGACAATCTTCACATTTTCGTTAGAAGAAAAGGGATTATTCCTATCTTCGTCCCATCATCATCCAACCGTCGATCTCCTCTTATGAGCTCATGTAGTTTTGGAACTGCTTGTCTTAGTTCTGTGCTGTTGATTTTCTTCACGTTCTAAATACTATATATATTGCAAAAAGATGTTCTTCTTTCTTGCACTACTTTAATCTTGTTCTAATCCTGTGGTTTGTATTGTGTGACTGACACAATGTGAAGTTGTTAAGTCTCTAATCATGATAAAGCTTGTTCAAATTCTTCATGTTTCCAATATTCTTACAAATGTATGTATGTTTTTATAATGTGAGTGATGTTTTTATTTGTTCTTTATTTGTATTCGTTCTTATGTGGCCTAGGTCATAAAGCTTGTCCTCTAATCAACCGATCTCTATTATTTCTTTGTTACAAGTTCCGGATATTTGGGAGTAGACCTAAGATTCTCCGGATTATAAAAGACTAAAGATACAAAAACTAGAGGTGGGCAAAATTAGGGGTGGGCATTCCGGTTTACGGTTTGGTTACGGTTTGGTTTATTCGGTTTATTCGGTTTATTCGGTTTTTCGGTTTTTCGGTTTGGTAGAAAATGAAACCATTTAGAAACCGATTGAAATACGGTTTGGTACGGTTCGGTTATTTCCGGTTTACGGTTTAACGGTTTCATTAAAACTAAAACCATATAAAAACCATAAGTAGTTCAGTTCGGTTCGGTTCGGTTTGGTTTCGATTTTTGTAAATTGTTCTATAATTTAAAAAAAAACAATAAAAGACCATATGTAGAAACTAAAAAAAATATGAATCTTAGAAAGCCATAAAAACAATAAAAAAGCAATATGATGAATTAGGAAGTTCAAAAAGATAGAAATAATAAATTTAAATTATAAATCTAAAACGAAAAAACGTAAAAAACTTCTATCATTATTATGATTATTCACATATTCACATTGTTCATGAATCTCTTGTCAACACATTAAAATAAATCAATAATAAAAATTAACATATAAGTTCTAAATACTTAACAATATAGCTTATGATGTGGCTTATAAGAACAATTTGATGAAACTCGTAAAATATGAATAAATAGTAAAAAACCCAAAACCTTGAACTTTATATAAGATACATATCTTTTTAGGTTTTTCTTAAATCTTTCTTTAATTTTTTTTTCAATCATTTCTAAGATATCTTTTCAAATTTTCTTAAATCTAACTAACCGAATTAGCTAAGTATATATCTAAGTATATATAAATAAAAAAACCAAAAAAACCGAACGGTTTTACGGTTTTAAACCGAAACCGAACCGAAACCAAAATAATTTTATAATAATAACCAAACGGATTTTTAAGCAAAACTAAAACCGAACCGAAACCCTCATTTACGGTTCGGTTCGGTTTGGTTTTTTGGTTACGGTTATTATGCCCAGCCCTAGGCAAAATACATGTATCCGCGTATCCGAACCAAACCCGACCCGATAAGACGTATCTGAACCTGTTCCGTACTCGATCAAATTATTCCATTGGGTACGAGATCTCTAAACCCGAACCCGAACCAGTTCCGAACCCGAAAACCCGAAACCCGAAAACGTACTTTAAAATACATAACTACCCATAAGAAAATACCGTAACTCGAAGACTCTATCCTATAAATGTGGAATTTTTATGTATAATATACCAAATCGAGCCAAATGCGAACCAAAAAATCTAAAAAACCCAAAAAAAACCCCCGAAAAAATCCAGAACCCGACCCGAAAACCAAAAAAACCCAAAAACACTAAAACTCGACCCGTCCGACCCGAAAAAATCTGAAAACCCAAAAACCCAACCCGAACCCAACCTGAAAAACACGAAAAAACCCGAAAAATCCAAACCCGAACCGAATTAATACCAAATTTTCCAGGTTTTTCCAGGTTTCAACTCTTATACCCGAACCCGACCTGAACCCGAAAATTTTAACCCGAACCCAAAAATTATTCCATTGGATATGAAATTCTTATATCCAAATACCCGTACTCGATTGGATTTTATCCGAATCCGAACTCGATACCCGATTGTCCACCCCTAACAAAAACCTTGAATAATAACTTAAAAAGTGCGGTGCGGTGCGCTTGGCCCACATCAACCGCATTTTGTCGTCATTCATATGGTTGTGATAACACATTCATAACAAGATCAATTATTATATGTTCCCAAGAACAATAAAACCCCAAAAAAATGTCGAAAAAATGGTTGCAATCAAGCAACATAATAGATAGGGTGTTCTACATTCATCAAACTATATAAACCGCAATATAATTTTTTTTCTTAAGAAAATGTATTATCTTCCGTGTTATAAGATACAAGTAATCACACTTTAAAAGAACAATATATGTTACCTCAAGAGCAATATAATCACGAGGTCAAGCAACATAGTAGATTGGTCGTCTGTATTCATCAAAGTACTCATCACGATGAAGGAACAAAATCGCGTAAATTGCGTATATTATTCCCGGGAGATAGCCTAAGCAAGTGAGAACCAAGCAAATGAAGAACTCAACCTACAAATTAAACAAGAATCAATCATCAGTTTTAAAAACAAAAAAAAAATTCAAAACTCCCTTCATTAGTGTTTCTTTTCGGGAAACCACCAAAATTTTATTGTTAGTAGTTTATCTCCATCAAATATCTTATTGCTTGGTTACCCAATTATCGTAATCAGTTTCAATAATCGTAAGTTCGTAACTAAATCAATCTAAACTTCTGTGATTCAATTTTACAGAATTTGAGATCTGAAATTCTTAATTCGATGAATTTGAGAGACAGAGTTGGAAGTTACAGTGCAACAGCCATGTCTGAGACAAACTCCAACAGGAGGAAGAAGGATCGCGATGAAGATCTCACAGCAAAGCTCGCAACTACTCGCCATTAAGTCACAGAGAGAGAGATGAGATAAGCTTGATGACTTGAAGAAGAAGAAGAAGAGAGAAACTTCACGAAAGAAACAAACCACCAATATAGGTTAGTCGTTGGGGTCCACAGCGAACGTGAATCAAATAATAAAGATACAGAGTGTACCGGGAGATCTTCACCGTTGATTTAGCGGGATTTATATCCTACGGTTTCTTGTTGATCTTTTTATTTGTTGATTTGTGGCGTGTTTTTATTGGTTGACTCACAGAAGCTTTGGTACGACTTTGCGCACTATATTTTTGGTAGAAAAATAACAGATTAACTAGTTTTTTGAACTTTTTAAAAATAACAGATTGTATATATATATACACAATAGATATGAACCAATTCATTTATGTTATTTAGGTTTTAGTTGTATACTCATAAAAATAACATTGTATTAGAGCAATGAAAATTTAGATAGAGAGTCATTATCTTGAAAAAAATATAAGATAATGAATGTAATAACATTCTGGACATAAGATTGTTGGGCCAGCGAATCAACAAAGAGGAGAGGCCGAGATGATTGGATCATTGTATATAGGAAAATCTTTTCGAAGTTTGTTGTTGTTTTTAAGTTTGACCATATATATATATACATTGGATGTATAAGATATACTAATACAGTCCTATCGCTAAAAAAAACATACATATCGCAAAAGGAAACACATATTTCCTTATTTGTACTTTTTCCTTAATTGGAATCCAAGTAAAGAACTCTAACATTATAAATAACCAGCAAACCTCTCATTATTCTTCACAATCACTCGATTAAGCTCTCAAGAATTTGTCGAATAGTCTTTAAAATTCTCTGATCGATCATCAAATCTCTTCTTGAAGATGTCTATTATGATAACACACCGTTACCTCGTCAGAGACATTCATGCCGTTCCGTTTCTTACAAAACACGGAATTGGTTTTCACTTTTACTCTCGTAACTCCGTTTTACATGTTCATCAAAAGCTTCATAATATCTCCGGCTTGAAGCGTTTTTTTTACCCACAAAAACTTCCTTTTACACCTTCACAACCATCTCAATCTAAAACGGAGGTTCAAGAGAAGTCGATTAAAGCTCCGACAACGATCAAGACTGTGCCGTTGCAGAATCAAGAACGAGAATTGTTTGCTGGTTCGGTCACAACGGGTGCTGCTCTGTCGCCAAAACACGTGCCGATTCCAATATTTTGTTGTTAGAGAAAGGATCAAGAGACTTCAAAGCTATCTTCGTTATACTGTAGTTCAGTACTATGTAGTAAAGAGTTTCATCAATTGGATTTTTTTGTAATCTGATATCGTTTCATAATCTAATAATGTTTGGGATTATCACGATCTGTTTATAAAAGGAACCATCGATTCAAACAAAGTAACTTAAACATTAGACAATTTACTTTCAGTTTTATAGTCGTTGCAACTTATTAACATTTGTTCCAAAAGAAAGATGTGTCACTCTACTCATTAGGAACAACCATGACACGTGAGCACTTTAGGTAACCGGATTAATGATTTTGTTATTATTTTTTAGAAAACTGAAATATTATGAAATTTTTAACATCGTAAACAAAAAAAGTAGTTCTGAAACAAAAAGAACTACCGGAAAAAAGTGACACAAATTATTTGGTAAACAAAATTATCTTTAAAAAATTATTATAAATTTATAATCGATAAAAAAGTTTGTAAATTATCGATCCGATGATTTAGGTAAGCCTTTGTTTTGACTTTGGTGACTTTATTTGTATCCAGAAAACAGTTCGGTTTGTTTTTGGTTCATTTAAAAAAAAACAAGCGACAATCTCTTCTTTTAATTCATATATGAAGAGATTGGGTAAAAAGAATAAAATTGGATAGCTGGTTAGAATTGGAAAAGAGCAAAATGTCAAAAACAATCTTCAACTTTTAAAAAGTGGTGAAAACAATCTTCAACTTTGTATGCGATAAAATATATAATTACTTTTTATGGACTTTTCATTTTAATTAAAAAATTTTGTTTAAATTATTCACAGCGTTAAATCGATTAACGGAACAAACTAACAGTCTGTCTGGTTCCATGAAACGATTTAATATCGTGTCTAATTTAGCAAAGTCAACAAAATTAACAATTAATATAAACAATCAATAAAAAATTGATCTTTTTTCAACCAAACAAAGTTGATAAAAAGTTTTATCATTTTAAAAAACTGAGTATTTTTCATATTTTCCTCTTTATTTTAATGTATGATAGAAATATAAAATTTTGAGAAGTATTTTTTGGTTAATAATTATTTTTTCAATGTTAATAAACTTAATATTACAAAAAATTTCATACTAAAAATTTTAAAATTACATAACATTTCATTATCTCGCATTCTCTCTAATTTTTGTTTTCTTAAACGCTAGTTAAAATGGTCATCATTGATTTTTTTTAAATAACATTTTTACAACAACGTAACTTATTTAAAATTTTCTTTAAATAAATTTATTTAAATATTATAACAACATAACTTTTAAAAATATTTTATAATATTTATTAAATATTATAAAATTTTCAAAAACTTTTGTTAAAAATTTTACTTTATTTAAATATTACAACAACATAAGTTCTTTAAATTTTTAATATTTTTATGAAATATTATTAAAATGTTAAATAGATATTTAAAATAAAATAAAATATATAATTGTTTTAAAATAATTTATGTCGTCGTAAAATATTATCTTTAAAAACACTAATGATGATAAATTTAACTAGCATATTAAGGAAACAAAAATTGGAGAAGTCGAGATAATAAAAATATTTATAATTTATGTAATGTTAAATTTGAGATATAATTTCTGTGCTACTTTTTTGATATCGGTGGTAAACAATGATTATGTTTGCGAAAATTAATAAAGGTATTTGAAAAAAAATTGAGGTATTAAAATTTTTGTAATATTATGTTTATTAACCAATAAAATACTTCTCAAATCTTTATATTTACATCTTACATTAGAAACAAAGAGGATAATATAAAAAATTACTCAATTTTAAAAAGTGGTGAAATTTTTTATAAAGCTTGTTTGGTTAAAAGAATGTTTTGACTTTTTATTTTAATCTCTAAATTTTTTTGACTTTACCAAATTTGTCACGTCATTAAATTTTATGACGGATCAAGACTAACTATTTATTCCGTTAGATGATTTAAAAACGTGATTAATTTAGTAAAATCAACCAAAATTTATAATTAAATGAAAATTTAATAAAATTTGGTTATTTATTTCATAACAGAGAAAGTTTGGATATTTTTTAAAAATTGAATTTTTTTTTTGATATTTTTCCCAATTGAAAAACTATAGTACTTTTCTACAACTAAATTTTGGTTTGGTCGACCAATAAATACGACATTTAGTTAATCAATACAGAAAAAAATCTCCATTATGGATTATGACACATAAGCATTTTTGTATTAGGAGAAGTTGACACATCATTTAAAAGCACTTTTATGAATCTCCAATTAAAATGAAACATTAATACAAATCAAAATATGTCTTTTCATAGTTGACACATCAACATTTTTATGCTTTGAAAAAGTATCACACCATTTAAATAATTTAAAATAAAAATTTAAATAAAATATTAATACTCATCATTTTTTATATATATAATTGTGTTTTTTTTCTTACAGAAATGAAAAATAAGTATAAATGAATGTAAGGAATTCAAAGGTTAGGATAAAAATTTATAAAAAATATATTTTTATTAAACGATTTGTGATTGTTAAAAGATAAGCATCAAACTGATCTCTCATATGTCAACGATTCAAAATTATTTAACTTATCCAATTACATTATAGTTATCGGTAAAATAATTAGATAACAATAGATTAGAGGATTGTCAGTCGCTGTTACCGAACTTTTGTAATCTCGGACTCCCTATTGTGTGTTTTAGACTTTTATGATTTAGGTTAGTGTAATTTTACTTTACTATTATCAAAATCATCAAAAACTCTAATTAGAGGATATATTGGAAGAAAAATTTGAAATGCTTTTGAAAAATTTTGGTGCATTAGAAAATTTGTTATTAAAATTCTCCGAAATTCTACTTGAAAGCATGAGATTTTGATATTTTTATTTTTAATAAATAAATATCATGAAATCCTACTTAAAACTTTCAAATCCAATTTCTTTTCATTCTATTTATTTTTTATTTTTTTTTTATTTTTTAATCATGAGAGAGTCATGTTAGAAATTTCTATTAAAAATTGCTTTCAGTGTGAAAAGAGTATTTATAGAAGTGTTTATACCTAATCTGAATCATATCCCAGGTTTATGCTTTTGGTTTGGGTCGAATGCTTCTATGTGAAATTACAGAAATTTTGAAAGTGTTTGTCAATTTTTAAAATTCTTGTACCAAAACCTTTGATCCTGAAAATTCTTGAATGCCTCTAATGTGAAATTACAGAATTTTAGAAAACATCGTTCCAGTTCTTAACAGGACTTAACCTATTTAAATTCTTATAAACTTTCTATTTACTAATTAAATTATCATAATTTTTTTATTCTTTTATAACGTTGTGGTTCTCGGTTTACTCTTTGTTTTTAAATTTCAAATTATTCTGTCACAACCAAACCACAACATATATATGTATGATATTATGTCATAAGCTATTGAATTATAAACGTCAGGATGGAGATATTACAAGTTTGAAAAAACTTCTCAAGTTTCGTGTAGAAAGTTATTTAAAAAAAGACATTATATTAAAACTTTATTATATTATATTAGTACACTTATGTCGTTTGAAAAAAAAATCATAAAACCAAACTGAAACATAACTAATTCTTCATGTATACTTAAATAATAGCCAACAACATACATGATTTACTCTCTCTTTTTTTTTGTGTGTCTGATTAGTAACAAATCATAACATTATTTTTAAATAACCATATATTTAAAATATTATGTTAAATATAAATAGTTTACATTTCACACTTTAGATTGTTCCATCGTCTAAAATACATTTACCTAAAATTTCAAATCTATATAAATTCTCACAATCCCTAGTAAGTTAATAACCTTATCTAGATAAGTCTCAAAGGATTGAACATGATTTTAGAATTAGATTGAAATTTTAAAATATAAATAATTTTTTAAGTTATTTTTTAAATCTGTTTAAATCTGCATAAAGCGATTCAACCCCCTAATAAATTAGTAATGTAAGTTGGCTAATCTAGAACCTCAATGAATTCAATCAAATATCTCCCTCCGTTCCATTTTATAAGAGGTTTTAGCTCAAACCGTGGAGTTTAAGAAACTATATTAAATAATCCAACAAATAATAAATAGTATTCTATAATATTAATAATCACAAAATTAAATATAATTACTTGTTTGCATAAAAATTTGAAAAACATCTAATAAAATGGACAAGAAAATTTGCCTAAAATTTTTCATAAAATGGAACAGATTGAATATTTAATAGTTTCATATAAAATAATATAATCTTTTAATGTTATTTTTTGAAATCTGTTTAAATCTTCATAAAGTACGTCAAACTCTTAATAAATTCGTAACATAAGTTGGCTAAAAATTACATACCGTTTTAGAATCGAGCCAAACATATTAAAAATATATTTAATATTTTCGTTTATAAATATTTTAGCATTATCATCTAAAATACATTTACCTAAATTTTAAACATTATTTTCTAAATTATCACAATGCCAGTCAAATCCCTAGTAAAAATTTAACCTTATTTAAACAAGTTGGGTAAGAACTGAACATGATTTTAGAATTTGATTGAATTTTTAAAAATATATAACTTCAATTGTTTAAAAATCTGATTAAATATGTATAACACAAGTAAAATCCTATAAGTTATTAACCAATACGGAAATTACATACCATATTGGAACGGGAACCTCATAGAACCCATTCAAATATATTAAAACAAATCTTATAAACATTTTTACCATCGAAAATCTTATAACATTATCATAAAGTACATTTAACTAAATTTTAAAAATCTATTTAACTCCGGCACAACGTGAGGTTTTTGAACACTGTTTCAGAATCTGAGTGAATCCCTTAAAAATATCAACAATAGAAAATTATCTTTTTAAGAAAAGTGACAGACCAAGGCGCAACAATAATAATAATAAAAAAGGAATTATAAAGTACAAACGATAACTCTCTCTCTCTCTCTCTCTCTCTCTCTCGCCAAATTTGAATTGGAATGGAGTTCAGATACAGAGCCATCGACATTGATCGGCCACGTCCTGCGACGGACACGACACTGACTCAGTTTCCGAACCCTAACTCTTCTTTCTTGCCGGCGCGATCACTGCCAGGTTTGTACTGTTCATCGTTGTTTTCTCCGTCGCCTGTATTTTATTCCCCGTTAGAGAAAAAAAATTCTTTATGATTTGATTTGATGATTTAATTATATTTTCCTTATCTTTTCCGAAGTTCTGAATTTTTTCTGATTGTATTTAGTTGATTTTTAAATTTTGTAACGCAATTTTGTTTATTTTTTTTCATGTAATGAGACTCTTACATTGAATTTGAAGCTTCTCTAAATTTTGAAGTGAATATGAATTTTTTTTTCGTTATTAACTCAAACTCTTTGGTTCTGAGTTAGAGTTAAGGATCCTAGTTAAATTAGGATAAAAATCTTAGTTAGATATGGATTAGATATGTCATAATTCTATTAGAAGATAGTCTTTAGTCTCTTGTATAAATAATCTTATTTTATATTCATAATCAACACATAGAAATATTCAAAACAAAACTTGTTTCTTGACATTCTGTATTTTTTTAGGAACCAATGAGCTTCATTATCATGAAGCGGTTCAACGTTAAATTGAGAAGGCACAAATCCGTCGAGATCATTATCGTAGAAGCAACGAGAAAACGAAAGCTTATGGCTGAGGTTTTACAAGAGATAGCTATCGAGAGAGAAATGGCGGTACGAGGCGTGGCAGAGACGGGAATGTCGCTTGAGGAAAAGCTAACTATGTTGATCAATCAAAAGAAGCTTCCAAATCAAAATCAGAATAACTTATTCAGACAGAAGTCCACTTGCACATGACCTTACAATGGAAGTAGATCCCTGAAGCTATTGCCTCAACTCCACCAAATCCCTGAAGCTATTGGAACATCATATATGGAGTCTAACAAGGAGAAGTTGATTGTATTGGTAACTTCTTAAAGGGATTGTTCTTGTTTGTTTAGAACAAACCGTGATCTATTGAGAATAACATCTCACATCAGAAATTGGATAAGAATCTTAAATGATAAATAAAGATATAGGTCAATCCATTTGTTGCTAATTGGTTTTGAGTTGAAAGTTTATAATCTAATATTGTTATCATATTTTATAGTTGTAGTGTATAGTTTGTTATATAGGATAATAAGTTTTTGTTTCATATGTGTCTGCAGGAAAAGGCTGATTCTGTAGGAATAAAGCATAAAGCGGAGAATACTCAAATTGGTTTGAATGAACATCTTGAAGAGAAAAGGTTAAAGCAAAAGAATCAGACTCGAAAGCAAAGTCAATTTCCACAACAGGCTTTTTCAAGCCTCCTGGGAAACTTGGCATAACCAATAGGGTGATCACAATTTATAAAATTATAATTTGTGGAGAATTTATTATCATTATGCATGGACAATAACTTACTTTATGTCTATATAAACAAACGAAATTGTTGGTTTATAACACACAGTATATTTTAATAATATAAGATATACTCTTTATTATTTTTTTATTCAAATATTTGATATCTAATTTTACGGGTATAAAATTTTCGTCTTTAATTATATTTATCTTCATGAAAAATTGACATTCTTTTTATAACATGTTATCACCACGATTATTATATGATTATTTTAAATATTTATAAATATATATTATACTGTATAATTTGTTACAGTGAAAGTTTAATACATTACTATTCATTTAAGTTATGCGACTCACCGAAGCATAAATCTTCGAAAAAACGTACCAAACTTTTCATAAAGAACATCACCTCCTACAAGAACTTTATAGGAGCCATGGAGACAAAAGATTTTCTGAGTTGATGGTGACACTCATATTGGTGGAGAAAAATAGTGAATTTCTCATTAAAAACCATAATTCTCGTCCCACGGGAACGAAAACATTCCCATAAGTGAATGCAACAAACATGAAATCTCTTGAAAAACAAAATCAAACCTATCAGGATCGTGGTCGTGGTTGTCGAATTAATCATGGATGTGGTAGAACTTACAACCCACGAGGGAGAGGATCGTTCAAATTGGTTGGTACATGTAGAACCCCAAGAAAATTCTACCCAGAAACGTGAGAATGTGTGTTACAGGTGTGAATCTAAAGGACATTGGGCCCGTACATGTAGATACCCTCCAAAACTTTGTAAGTTATACATGGAATCCACAAAAAAAAAGAGAAAAAGAAGTGAACATTGTAGAAAACTTTTAGGGTGTATCTTACCTCGATTCTCCCGACTTTGCAAACGATTTCGATGAGACCGCCTTTGCGAATAACTGAAATATTTTATAGCAAGACTACTAAATAGTCTCCAGTTATGCCATGTATAATATTATGCTTTTTGTTTATTGAAGAATAATGTTGTATTAACAAGAAACTAATGTATAATTATTGTTTGTTCTCTTATATGAATAAAATTTACTTTCTTTTTATTGATGTTTATCTTGATTACAGAAATGGACAATGATAGAAATGAAATAATATCCAAAGAAAATGTTAGAGAAATTTGCATACGAGATAGTGGAACAACGCACACTATTCAGAGACAAAAGAGTTATTTCTCTAATTTAAACCAGCAAACATTATTGTCAATACAATATCAGGTACTGCAGACATTATTGAAGGAATTTTGCCTCTTGAAACAAAATTTTCCATAAATGATGCATTACACTCCAAATTCTAAAGGTTTTTTTAGTTTCAAAGACTTATACCTTCAAGGGTATGACACTCAGTGTGCAACTGAGAATGAAAAAAGTATATTTACATAACTTCTGACAAATCGGAAAAAGACTTTTATTGAAAAATTTTCCAAAACTTCCTTCAGGATTGCAACTTATATAAGTGCAATTGAACCGCATCTAGTTATTAAAAGCAATCTAGAATATTTCACATTATTACATGACCGCCTCAGTTACCGAGGCACTACGATGATGCAAAAAATTATTGAGAACTCATATAGTCATTCACTAAAAATCCAGAAGATATATCAGGGGTATAAATTGACATATATTGCATGTTCTCTTGGAAAATTGATCATAAGACCATCGCCAACCAAAATTGATAAAGAATCACCAAATTTCTTTGAACGAATTCAAGGAGATATTTGTGGACTAGTATATCCACCATGTGGACCATTCCACTATTTTATGGTATTAATTGACGCATCCAGCAAATGGTCATATGTTTGTCTGTTATCATCTCAAATATGGCATTTGCGAGATTTATAACTCAGATAATCAAACTAAGAGGTCAGTTTTATGATTACCCATTAAGAGAGTTAGACTAAACAATGCTGATGAATTCACATCCCAAGCTTTCAATGATCATTGTATGGTAACGGGAATCAAAATTGAACATTATGTAGCTCATGTTTAGCCGAATCAATAATTAAACGTTTGCAACTGATTGCAAGACCACTGATCATGATATCAAAACTTTGAACCTCTATATGGGGACATGCCATTTTGCATGGAGAACCACTTATTCGGATAATACCAAGTGCATATCATAAGTATTCTTTGTTACAATTAGCATTTGGTCGGGAACCAAATATTTCTCATTTAAGAATTTTTGGTTGTGCGGTGTACGTGCCTATATCACCACCACAATGTACAAAGATGAGAGCACAAAGAAGATTGGAAATATATGTTGGTTGTGATTCTCCATCAATTATACGATAACTAGAATAACAAACTGGAAATATATTTACGGCACGTATTGCCAATTGTTATTTCGATGAGAAAGTATTTCCGGTTCTAAGAGAGAAAATAAACAAGTAGAAAAAGATATAGAATGGTGTGTATCATATCTATTACACATTGATCTCCCCTATGAAACAGTCGGAACTTGAAGTTTGACGAATTATGCATTTGCAGAGTATAGCAAATTAGTTACCTGATGTTTTTGCAGATATTAAAATGGTAACCAAATCACATATTCCAGCTGCAAATGTTCCCGCTAAAATTAAAATTCCACAAGAATATGGAAGAGTGGATGATACACATGAGTCTAGAACACGCTTGAAGCATGGAAGACCTGTTGGTTCTAAGGATAAAAATCCTAGAAAACGAAAGGAAGTTGAAAAGCCCAATACTCCCAAAATAACATAAAATATTTTGGAGGAGATAAATCATGAGATTAATGATGATTTAGAACATCATGAACCTGAAGAGAATCATGAAATCTCTATCAATTATATCTATAATGGAAATTTATTGAAAAGAAAAGAAATTGATAATGTTGAAGTTTTCTCATACCTTGTGTTAAAGGAAATATATGAGGAAAATGAAGATGCAGAACCAAAATCTGTATATGAATGTCAAAACAGACACTACTGGATGAAATGGAAAGATGCAATACAAGTCAAGATTGATTCGCTTGATAAACGAAATATATTTGGACCAATTACACACACACCCAAAGATGTAAAACCCGTTGGATACAAGTGGGTATTCGTTCGAAAATGAAATGAAAAAATGAGATTATGAGATATAAAACTCGAATTATGGCTCAATGATTTTCTCAAAGACCTAAGATTGATTATGAGAAAATATATTCCCTCGTTATGGATTCAATCACGTTTAGATTCTTAATGAGCCTAGCGGCTAATGAAAAACTAGATATGTGTCTCATGGATATTGTTATAGCATACTTGTATGGAACATTAGATATTGACATCTATACGAGAATTCGAGATGGGTTTAAGATGTCTGAAGCATTAAAATCTAAATCCAAGGAGTTATGTGCACTAAAGTTGTAAAGAGCATTATGTGTTACAACAATCTGGACGAATGTGCTATAATCATCTCAGTGAACATCTAACCAAATATGGATATGTGAATGATCCTATATGCCCATATGTTTTCATAAAGAAAACAATATCCGGATTTGTTATAATCACAGTATATGTTGATGATCTAATATAATCGGGACTCAAGAAGAAATACAGAAAACAACAAACTACAGAAAACAACAAACTCCATAAAAGGGGAATTTGAGATAAAGATTTTGGACATACAAAGTTTTGTCTTGGCCTAAAAATTGAACATACTCAAAAGGGTATATTTGTACATCAATCCACATACACCGAAAGAGCGCTAAAACTTTTTAATATGGATAAGACAACCCCTCTCAGTACTCCAATGGTCGTTAGATCACTTAATATTGAAAGTGACATATTCCGATCGTCTGAAGAAAACAAAGAGATATTTGTTCTTGAAGTACCGTATCTAAGTGCAATCGGAGCACTTATGTATCTTGCAAATTGCACTTGGTATGATATCTCATTTTCTACTAATTTTTTGGTTAGATTTAGTTCGTTTCCTATACGAAGACATTGGAATGGAATCAAACATGTCTTTCGTTATCTTCAAGGGACTATTGATTTAAAGTTATTTTATCTTAAGAATTTAAATGGTCAAATGATTGGTTTTGCAGATGCAAGGTATTTATCAGATCTACACAAAGCTCGATCACAAACAAGATATGTGTTCATGATTGGAGGCACTGCTATATCATGATGTTTCCAGAAGCAAACACTTGTAGCCACTTATTCGAATCATGCTGAAATAACTGCACTCCATAAAACAAGTAGAGAATGTGTATAGTTAGGATCAATAAGTCAACACATCCAATCAAGTACTGAGATCCACGTAAACACGGAGCCAACTATCTTATATGAAGACAATGATGCATGTATCGCTAAAAAAATATATATCAAAAGTGATAGAACCAAACATATCCTTCCAAAGTTTTTTTCATACACTCAGAAACTTAAGAAAAATATAATCATTAAAGTCAAATATGTTCGATCATATAACAATGATGCAGATCTCTTCACGAAATCACCACCTACCTCTACATTTAGGAAATATATCCATAATATTGAAATACTTTATTAACGAGATTTACAAGATAATACACGATCATTCGAGAGTAGCTTGAGTATTATACTTTTTTTTTATTTTGCTATGATTTTTTCCACTGGATTTTCTTAAAAATATTTTAATGGAGTATCAAAATATATAATGCAAGAGACGATATAAAAATGGCTGCAATTTATAAAATTATAATTTGTGTGGAGTTCACCATCACTATACATACACTATCACTATGTATATACAATAACTTATATTTTTATGCCAATTCGTTTGTTTATACCATGGAATACATTTCAATAATATAAGATACTCTATATTTTTTCTCTATTCAAATATTTGAAATCTATTTTGACGGATATAAAATTTTTATCTTTAATTATATTTATTTTCGTGATAAATTGACAATAAGGAAATTGTGTGATTAGTAAGACAAAGCGGTATGAGTTTTTGAGCGGGAAAAGTGAGTGGTAAGCGATCAGCCCCGATTCTAGGCATGTGCTGACAGTGACTTGTTTTAACACAAATCACTTCATATTCTGGCTTTATATTTAAAATATTGATATTTTTTTGTTATTAACTTAGGATCTAAGATCAAATAAAGAACCGATCCCATCTTATATTTGAGACGAATCTGTAAGTGATACAAAAATACTATAAAAGTAGCTATAAGTGATAGCAGCACAAAAAAACTGAGAGTTCCATTTTTAATACGATTTTTTGCGATTGATAATTGTTAAAGCGATATATTCCATATTGCAGTGGTACAGAATTATCAATTATACCATCATTTAAGGTAAAACTTGAAATTTTTTAAAAAATAGAAGCAATAGAAATCAAATCAGGAATCCGCGTATTTTTTTAAACGAATCATCTAAATTATCTAAGCTTAAAGTGTTAACTGACGTGGCATTAAATCATTGGTTTAGAGCTACAACAAACACAGAAGCTACGAAAAAGAAAGACCGAAAAAATTAGCTTCCGGTTTTATCTTCTCGAATTTCAAAAGCCCTTCTCTGTTATCTATCTTCTCGTAGATCCATGGCGTCGATGGCAATCACCACCGATTTCTCCAAATCCTTGTTATCTCCTTTCTCCCATGGTGAGTCTTGTCTTAATCCTTACTTCTCTCTCTCTCTCGATTTAGGTTCGTGACATTGAATGTCTCTGTTAATTAGGTTTCATCTGAATTTGCATAGTATCTCAGTGTTTTGGAGATTGCAAATTCGATTCTTTTTTTTTGGGAATTAGCAATTCTCTTGATTCAATTTTAGGAAATGCGAAGTTGAACTCACAGAGAGGAAGTAGTAGGATATGGCTAAATCAGCACAAGTCTGGAAATGGTTACAAGTCTCTTCGTGTGAATGGATTATTCGGAGGTGGAAACAAAGATAATAATAGTGAAGATGGACAATCAAAGGTACATGAATTTGATTTTCTATGTTACAGAGATATCAAACAGAAACTGTAATATGTGAAATATTCAAGAAGATTGAAAGTTTAATATTTGAATTTGTCAGAAAACTTATGAGTTTATGTTTCTCCTTGTGATGATGTTTCCTAGGCAGGGATATTTGGTAATATGCAGAATATGTATGAAACTGTGAAGAAAGCTCAAATGGTTGTTCAAGTGGAAGCTGTACGAGTGCAAAAAGAGTTAGCTGCGTAAGTCGCATTTACCATACCAAAGCCTAGAAAAGATTTAAGCAAGTTTCTTCTATGTGTATTGAGTTTCATGTTGCTTTTGTTCTGATTTCGCAGCGCGGAGTTTGATGGTTATTGTGAAGGCGAGCTTGTGAAAGTAAGTGTAGATCTTTATTTGCTCTAAATAGATCAATCAGCGCACAAAATATAAGACGAGAACTGCCTTTATCACAATAAGTTAACTGTTACTCTTTCAAGAACTCGTCATCATCGTCGATTCTGGTTCTTAGTTGTTTTCTATTACCTTAAAACATACTTTGTTTCCTTACAACTTTGTTTAATCTTTGTTGTTTCTGTTACAAATTCCGATGACCTGAAACCATTTTGAATACATATCAGGTTACATTATCAGGTAATCAGCAACCAATCCGTACTGATATAACTGAGGCAGCAATGGAATTAGGTTCAGAAGTGAGTAACCATACCTTGTTATGGAACAATCAAAGCTATTTCATTTGTTTCTCCTCTGTTAATCAGAATGGTTACTTATGTTGTGTTTTTTCCTTTGGCAGAAACTATCACAACTTGTTACAGAAGCATACAAGGATGCACACGCAAAGAGTGTTGTGGTAAAGCAATCGCATACCATTTAACTAAAGTAGTTGTTTCTCTTCATCTCTTCTAATTCAACTTTGTGAATTTTACAGGCTATGAAAGAAAGAATGAGTGACCTTGCGCAGAGCTTAGGCATGCCACCGGGTCTCAGTGAGGGACTGAAGTAAGAAGAAGTTGTTTTTGTCGTCTCATTCAACTTTCAGGTATGAGAGGTCGGCCTTTTTGTATATCAGTCAGGCAGAAGAAGCAAAGAGCTTTGTACTTTACTCTTATGGAATCTAATTTAAAAGCTTTAAACCTTTATCTTTCAACCTTTATCTTTCTGCAATCTTATAATCTGGAATATCATCAACAAAATCCTTCTTGTATTGAAATATCTTCCTCGAATACACAATATTTATTTAAACAGATAGAAAAGGAAAAGAAAACACCGAGTTTACTCGGATTTTGCAGGGAGCTTTCTCTATTCTGTTTGTAACTAATAAGATCTTGGAAGCTCTTTGTCAGCCAAGAACGATCTTAAAAGAATGAGAGCACGCTCCGGTTGCAATACCGGCACTTCGTGGCCCGCCCCTCTTACTGTCACAAAGGTAAGCCCTTTGTATACCTCTGTCCATCCTCCCACCTATCACCACCACCATGTAAAACCACTGGCTTATGTATAATAAGCATTAATATATAAATGTGATGAAACTTACCTGGTTCCGGGAGTACCAAGGGTACCAGCGAGTTTTGACCGGAAGATTGAGTTTGCTGAGGGCAAGTCGAGTCTGGGTCACTGGAACCACGGCATCGCCACTGCATTCACAAAATGTGGTTAAAAGGACACAAATAAGTACTTTACTTGAAGCTATTTTCATGGTTTACCTAAAGACCCAGATCCTCAAACCAGCATCTATGAGTTACTTATATTCGAGCAACATCGAATACTCAGAATCTCTCCAGTTCATAAACAAAACTTCACTGCAAGCGGTCCATAAGGAATGGAGGTAACATTAGCATGCATAGCTCTCTGTACATTAGGACAGTTATAATATATCTCGGCATAGTTCACTGTACAAGGGTCGTCGTCCTCTGCTAAAAGCCGTCTATGCAGTAACTTAGTCTGGTTGGTTTGTGGTACACTTGAGGGTGAGTAGATACTGTAAGCATTGACTTGGCCAAACTCGACAACCAAGCCTAAGTAGAGTGCTGAATTGCATTTCTCCTAGCTTTTACCCGCCGTGAAGCTGCAGTGTTTGAGGATAGACTTGTAGGAACTATCAGAGATCATTGCGTGTGACCATGCATACATGACGGCTCCTAATCTGTCATAATGCCTATCCATATCTCCATTTCCAACCTGTGCAAAAGTATATGCTGCGTTAAGGAAGGATGTGAAACTTTTTTCTTGGTTTGGAAATGTGATATAGAATCTTAGTTTTTACCAGAAATCCTTTGAGATTAATGATGGGTGTGTTGTTGAAAGGTTTGTTGTAGTGATAGATCTTTTTGGCAAGCTGAGGAACATAATGGCCTATTAAAAATAGACATTAAAAATATAAGTCTATGGTCTAGAAAATGAGTTAAAAGTCTTAAAACTAAGAACAAGTAATGCAAATCAAACTCTGAATTGCTCAAAGAGTATATGGTGACATACCGGCGTAGCTTTCACCAGCAATGTAGAAATCTCTGTATTGGTACTGAGGAAATCTTGATATCCATTTAATTAAAAATATCAAATTTTCCTGAGCTGCAAAATCATTTTTTTTCCAACAATCATAATTAATGATGTAAATTTATAGTTAACAAAAGAGTATGTGTTAGTGGCAAAAGGTTGAGTGGTATTTTTTAAAACAGCAATGGGCTAACACAATATTGTTGGTTATTTTTGGACAGATTTGGATGTTTTTTTTATTTGGTTGATTTTACCATTCACTTAATCGGTACAAATTATTATTTTCATAACATGTTATTTTTATTTAGGGGTCTTTATTTACCAAATGAAGGTTCGAGTTTGCGATTTTTGATTATGGTTCTATTGGGAGTACATTTGATAAATTAGGCGTCAACCAAAGAGTTAAACTTAATCAGAAACAAAAAAAAACACAAAAGAGTAAACATGTTACATAAAAAATCATCGGTCCCGTAACATTTAAATGATATATTAACTTAGTTCCATTACTATTTAACCTAATAAAGAATCCACCAATTACCATTTAATTAATTTTCCGAGAAAATAAAAATTTCAAAACATAAATAAATTTATAGAAGCTGACCAGTCCGTTCGTCCCCAGAATCTTCAAGATCGGAGCTTGTGTTAGTATACGAAAATCCAACTCCGACCGGCGATTCCAGAAACAAAATGTTTGCTTCTATTTCATTACAAATAACATTTTCAAAAGCACTTAATTGTTGCATAATGATGTTATTCCCGAAAATAAAAATTATAAAGACATAAAAGAAAACTGAAACTGAATTGACCTATGTTCCACGCAAACTTGTTGAGGTAGAGATTGGAACCGGTTTTATTGATCCGAAACGGTCCAATTTCCTCCGAAGCTCCGTAAGCAATGGACGAGCAGCCCGGTCCTACGTTTTGATTTTATTTATTTTAGGGTTATAATTTGTACATTTTAATCAATGGGAACACAAATTAAATAACTAGCATGCACGAAAGATAAATAATTGGCTACTTCAACACTCAGTAACCCTTCTTCTTCTTCTTCTTTTTTTCTTTTTGGTTAAAAAGCTCAGTAACACTTAATTTCTTTCACTCAAGTTTCTATGTCTTTCTCTCTCACTTTTTTTTCTTCCTATGCCAATTCAAAAGTTAATAACTTTTGATAAAAATATTTTGGAAAACTCATATATGTAGTTATATGATCTCAATCATATAAAAGTAATAAGTATAAAAACATATAAAAATATAGTTTTTTAATTTTTGATCATCTGGAAATTCTGGGCCAATACTCATAGATCTAACAGAGCATAAACCAGCTTTTAATAAAATTATATTATTTCAACCAGAATCAACCTCCTAGATACTAGGTTTCTAGTTTCTTTGAATTCAACCACTATTTCAATGCCAGGATGGTTAAATAAATATATCTTATCATATAAAATTTAATTTTTATGAGGATCTGAAAGTGTCAAAATAATTATACCACCCTTCTTTTGGATCTGAAAAGAATCTTAATTTCGTTTTGCTCATCTATATCTTCAAAAATCCCATAAAATAACAGAGTAAGCTGCAAATATTTTTCTTTATATATAGCTTCACGAAAACCTACTTTTTGTGTTTTCAAATTCTTTCTAGTTTATGACAATTTCTTGTGGTCATGTTTAATATCTTGAATCATAAGAGAATTCTCTAAAAAAACATATCATTGGTGATTTTCAGTTTCTACCTATTTCCTTATCATGAGATTTGTTTTTCAGCGGTTGGGTAGGTCACCCCCCCCCCCCCAACATTATGTATTATAACATTTCAACATTTTATAGAAAAAATATTCGGATCATTTCACTATATGGATCTGCTGCAACGAAATTCGAATATGATAAAAGGCATGAGCCCAAACCTCTACTTATGTGTTTATGGATTATACATAATGATCCGCAAATAATTCTTTTTTAATTAAAGTATTTATTTATATATCATTATTTTTTCACAACAACAAAAAAATATCTCCTACTTCTATGTATATTTTATTTATCTTAATACAAAATGAGGGAAGAAAAATAATGTAAAAAGTTAATCCTGAAATAGTAAAACACTAAAACTCTTATAAACCTAAAACATACATGGGAATAATATTTAGCAAGCCTTAATATATAATCATTACCTTGGTGTCCTTATCATGCGCGGTATGTGAATGACGATGAAGATATAATATACTACACAAGCAAACGAGTATATTCCAATTTTTCCGTCAACTAGGCATATTTTAGTGAGAAATGGGGGGGGGGGAATTTGCTAAAATGGACGCTGGAAAAATGCAACGTGGAAGAGCGAAGATAGTCTTACTATAATATAAATTGTTAGTGGATATCACTTTTTGTTTTGGTTGACAAATGTTTTATCCGGTATATATCAAAATATTGTTTAATTTTTTTTTCGAATCATTGTTTTGGTCATATCGGTGTGATCGGTAGGTAAATCTTTACTGATACCGTGATACGGTCAGTGAAGCAATCGGTAAACCAATAAGGAGCTCAAAGCGGAGTAAGAACAGAGTGGTACAAAAGTTTAAATTTAAATTTAAATTGTAAAAAGTTATTACAAAACTCAAATAAGATTAAATTTTTTCATCTGTATTAATTTATGATATTTCAAATTGTATTTGATTATTAAAAACACACTAAAATTTTATGTTTTCTGAAGAAAAATATAATAATTTACAAGTAAACCTAAAATAAAAAGAAAACTAGAACACAGTTAACAAGAGCCCACACAAACAAGCTATTAACTATATAAGACCAAGTAAATGAAATGAGATTATGAAGATACACAAGATCTAGAGATGCATGTGTGCGCATTTTTTATGTATGAGTGGAAGTGGGGACACAAAAGAATCTAACCTCCATTGAGCCAAAGAAGAAGTGGTTTGGTGTGAGGGGAAGATGATGACTCAGTGAGCCAGTAGAAGAGCGATCGACCATGTGACTCGCTTACTGACACATAACCTGAAAACTGTGAAACTCCGACTTTAGGTTGACCTGGAACTGCTTTGATCTTGTCCTCCTCTTGCTCCCTTGATGATGATAATGATGATGTTGATGATGATGATAATGATGATGAGAGCATCAGTAGAAGAAAGATTAAGTGGGTTTTAGCCATTTCTCTTTCTTTCACTCTTTCACTAGTCTCTGCTTTTGCTTCAGTGGGTTGGAATGGAGAAATATGTGTTGGTATCACTAATATATATATATATATATATATATATATGCATGTTTTTTTTATTATGAACTTTAACAAGAATATATATTAGGTAATTATGCATGTATTAGAATTAAAAAAAGACATAGGAATAGATGGATGGGGTTTTGGAGGTTATGTATGTGTTTTGCTGAGTCATTTATTACACAATGTGGACCCCTCTCTCTTTTGGCAAACGATCGCGTAACATTTTGAAGCTTCACAGTTCCTAATGTTTTTTTTTTGGGTAAAATAGTTCATAATCTTTTTTTTTTTGCTAAAAAAATAGTTCATAATGTTATCATCGCTTTTTTCTTAAATCTGTTTATACTATGAGACAGTTTTTCTACAATGTTTAAACTGTAAAGGTATAGATAATAAGCATTTTTTGGGATTCATGGCTAGCGACAATTGCAAATTGAAAAAGTCGATGACGACGCAAGACTGATACCAATTACTTGGGATAAGGTAAAATATAAAGATATATAAAACAGGAACAATTATTTCCTTACCTCAATACAATTCTTTGTAAAGCCAGATTTTATATTATACTTTCGTATAAAAAGACATAAATCCACACACATCTTTAAAATTAGACCTTACCGTGGTACGTATCAGAGCCCGGCCTTGAGAATTTCATGGCACCAAACAAAAATATAAATTGGTCCATAATTGATGTGATATTCCATTTGAAAAAATAAATAATTCTCAAAAGATTCAAACACCCCCACCTTAAGTCCTTAACCATACTTTGCAATGCCAATACCAAATGAGCTATTAAATATTTTTGTAAATTAATGTACCCTAAAATATTTAATACATGCCTATATATATATATGCAATATATGCATGTATTTTTGTTAGTGGTACCAACACATCTCTCTTGATAAAATATTGAATTTGATGCTTCTCTTGTTCTAATTTCTCAAAACAGAACTAGGTGATTAATTTCCTTGTTATAATAGGTCAATAAATATAATATAAGACAAGATTTGCTTGCTTAAGAAAAAGGTTAATTGTTAGTCTATCACCAAAAGCCGCATTTGCTGAATTATTAATGACTCGTCATCATGAATATCAATTCAAGTCTTCTTGTAACAAAATATTTTCTTGGAATACAAGAATGCTTCGAAACCCTGTAGTCATCTTTGGGTTCCAGAAAAAACATTAGTAAGATTTTTAACACAGAAAAAAGGAAAGAAAAAACATAGAAGCTAACAAACAATAAAAATAGATTAGAATTGTCTTTTAAATGTCTTTTACATTTGATGATTCATTAGATTAGAATTGTGGATTAGGGGTTTACTTATATAGCAATTCATAGAAGCTATGTTCTTTTTTATTTAAAAACAGAAAAAAGTGAAAGAAAAAACATGAGTAAGATTTTTTTTTACTAAGAGGTTATAATCCCATCGGTTGAAAGATCATAGCCAATATCGGAACTCAAACTCGTGGTCATGAAACACAATTCCTTTGGAAAGTCTCTTATTTCATCAGTCGAACTAGTCACTAATAAGATCTTGGAAGCTCTTTTCCAGCTAAGAACGATCTTAAAAGAATTAGAGCACTCTGAGGTTGTAACAATGGGACCTGGTTGAAGAAATGATGATAGAAGTCACAGACTTAAACACACTTTATTAAAGTCAGATCAACCAAATCAGCTACTTGATTTGTTGTTCAGTGTTACACAACACCACTCGGTGATTTGAAACTGAACAAGACTTTAACTTAGGACAACTTATTGAATCGATCTTCCCAATATAACGATTGTTCAAACAGAGTTACACAACATCAAAGACTGACTTGCACCTGAATAGACTTCCTAAAAACTACCCACTCTCACGATATGCAAACTAGTGTTCTTACACGATTTCGCTCACCACCCATACATCATCAGTATCTTCTTCTATCGTTTCTCTCAAGAGCTTCTTTATCTGTGTGTTTAACCTTTTTTTTTGCTACACTTTCTTTGAGTATAACACAGTTTCCAACCGCAACCTTTTTTCACCCTATTACACGACGGGTAAAGAGATGCTTTGCTTTTTTCACTTGTTTTTGGTGAAGTTTGGTAGAGTGTCAAATCCTATGACTTCCTCTCTTCCACGCTTTTCTTCTCTTCCACCTTGAAGAATACATTGTCTCATATATGCTCACATAAGATTCCATATTCTTTGCCATGTGATTATTTCTTCTTTGCTTATTACAGTCTCCTCTTGTGTAACTCAGGTGCTTACACTCGTGGCCTGCTCCTCTTACCGTCACAAAGCTAAACCCTTCATATACTTCTGTTCGTCCTCCTACCTGGTTTCCGGAGTACCAAGGATAGTAAATCACTGAGTCACTAGCAAGTTTTCACCGAAAGATTGAGTTTGTTGAGGGAAAACCGAGTCGTTGTAACTAGATATGTTGGGGTTTTAACGGATTTTTACTTAAATTTAATATGTATTTTAGAGTCTTTTACTTATTTTTAGAGTTTTATCAGGTCAAATCATGATAGAAAGAGTTTTAATGTATTTGAGAAAAAGATCTGGAGTAAAAGATGTAGAATTATGCAGATATATGACCGATGGATTGAGCTAAACTTTGGACACAATATATATCTTTGAGTTAGATTTCATTTGGAAGTGATTTGAAGTCAATCTAATTGTGTGATCAAAAGTTATGCCAGTTTTCGTGAATACAGTCTGGTCTGGCGAGCAGATGAAATAGACGCAGAGCCAAATGGCCGTAAGAAACTAGATCGATCGATTCAAACCTTAAAATCCTACCCAAGAGAAAAGGAAATATTGTTTTTTTTTTCTAATTAGATTAAGATTCGACATAAACGACTTCTACCCTATAAATACTAGTTTTATGTCATTGTTTAGGCATCTTTTATCTCTTTACATCTCTTTACAAGCATTATCTTATATTGAGATCCATTGACTCTTTTGGTTATTTTATATTGGATTATTATGAGTTTTTCATCAAGTTTTGGTTATTTATTCATTTCCATGGCTGAGTAGTCCTATACTTTAAGGTTTTCTAAGGGATTAAACTAAACATAGATAGAGAATCATTTTATCATATCTTCATTTATTGTTGTTCTAATTGCTTAAACTATATCTTTATTTATGATCTTAGGTTGAACCTATTCTCCAAAAGCTTATAGGTTGCTGGATAGAACATAAATGAACGTATTGTCCTTAGTCAACACAAACTGATGTTTATGCAATACGTGAGCATATTGAACCTAATCGTTAATGTTTGTTTAGAATTCGAAGTTCAAACGACGATATTTAGGTTGCTAGATAAAGTAATTAATACCAAGACAGTGGATTGATTATAAATTTATGTTTGAATTTGAGATATCTATTTAATCAAATTTTTGAATAGTTATCTGGTTCATGATCTTTGATTCCCGAAAAATTTATTTGACCTAACGCTTTTAATTCATCGATTTACATTATTTATTTATTTTTATTGCTTTTTTTAGTTTTATAATCAATCAAATAACTCTCTTTTCGTATTAACTTAGCATTCTTTCTATAAAAATTGTAGTGCACCCTTGATCATTATGAATTTGATTTCATCTATACTATTGCATGTATGTGTACACTTACAATCTTATAATTGGGTTGAAAATCTTTGTATCACCAAACTTAATTATTAAAATTTTGTAAGGGACTAAAATATCAGCACGTGTTGCAAATTGATCATATAGTGATGACCACAAATTTTTGTAATATATCACACGCTTATATTGGCACACAAAAAAAAGTGAGGAAAAAACGATAAGAGCATAACACTAAATATGTAACGAGTTCAGCCAACCAGTGAAACATCCCGAAATGTACCAAAAACTTGAGATTATACAATATCGAGTAAACACACACTTATAAACACTTTGTTTCTCTAAGAGTCCGGTTTACTTTGATCTAGTTAACCTAAGGGTTGATCCGATTCATTAATGATTTAATTAGACCTTAATTGAGTATAGTTATTGTTGATTAATTAACTTGGTTCGAGCTTAACTGAATAAAGCATCACCTTGTCCCTACTAAATTCTGGAATTCATGCTAAACCTCATGTGAATTTGTGGGACCAACACTACTAGTTGAAATCCGGTTTGTTTTATATGCATGTTAGAAGCATGGTTAGGACTTATGATTGAATATAATCAATTAGAAATAAATTTTGTTTAATATATACATCAATAAATTCTATATATTTATTTATTTTTGTTAAAAGATATTCTATATATTTATTATTACAAACTTCTTTGGTATCTTTATTTTTATAGTGTACATTCTTATGTTTCATTTGAATATATATATATATATATATATATATACACATAGAACATACATATCAACTAGATTTATGACCATAACGGAATATATATATATTACTGTGTCAATAATTTTTGGTTTAGTTTGTCAACGAATGATCAAAGTAAAACTGTTTTAGTTATGCTGAAATTGAGTGCTATGATACATTTGGAGATAGACTCATTTGTTGAAACCCATTTATATTATAGTTCAAATAGATGTTCCAAAACAAATGAATACTTCACATTAACATGATATAACACCAGACATTTGAAGATACCCTAGAGAGATCCATCTGTGGATGTAAATATATGAATGAATATGGGGAGACAAAAGAATCTAACCTCCATTGAGCCAAAAAAAGAAGTGGTTTGCTGTGAAAAGATGACTCAGTGAGCCAGTAGAACAGTGATCGACCATATGACACGTTCACTGACACATAACCCGAAAAGTGTGAGAATACTACTTTTGGTTGACCTGGAAGTGCTTTGATCCTGTCCTCCTCTTGCTCTGTTGATGATGTTGATGAGAGTGGGTTCTTGCCATTTCTCTTCCCCTGTCGTTGTCTCTCTTTCAATATAGTCACTCTCCTTTTCTTCAAATAGGTCTTATTGGATCAATAGAATGGAGAGGACGTGTTTCTGCCACTAATATTTATACATACAACCCACTATTTGTGGTCTAGTGGTTGAAACACGGATGCCGAAATTCTGTAATTGGTCGTCTTTCGAGTACGATCCACCTTTGGGAAACTTTACACACATCTAGTGGGTCAGTTGGTTTTTGGTTCTAATTCACATAATAAAGGGTATCAAACGAGCCATTTAATCCCATAACTGTTTAGGGCAAAGACTCAAAACACCTGAGTTAGCAAAAAAGTAATATATATTTTTACATATATGGTGTGTATGCAAGGGCGGATATGTAGAAGAGATAGGTAGGGCACGTACCCCAGACTACATTTAAAAAAAAGAATAATTCACCACAATGCATCTTTATTTTTATCGGTCAAATGGTTTTTAGTGCCTCATGTAGAAGTTAAAGTCTAGTGTTCGATGTTTCGTAATTCTTTTTTTATCATTTGTTTTTTCGGTATGTTTTCATATTTGCCCTACATAAATATTTTGTCTAGATCCGCCCCTATATATATATATATATATATATTTGTGTCATGTGTAGGAGAAACATAAGAATTGATATAAGAATTGATAGATGGGTTTTTGGAAGTTTTCATGTAACATGTTTTGCTGATTCATTCATTACATAATGTGGACCTCTCTCTTTTGAGAAAAAAAATAGTATAGTAGTGTGACATATTGACCAATTTAACATTTTGTGATTTCAGTCAAGTATACCAAATTCTGTAAATAAAGGTATACCAAATTAAATAGTGTACACTCTTTCTTTCAATACAATTGACCTAAAATATGGTAGGTGCTACAATTATAGACTCCAACAGTTAGAATTAAGAAAAATGAAGTATCTATATGTTTCGAAGTAAACAAAAATATTTTTCAATAATGAGATTATTAGTTAATAACAGAAAACTTAATCGCATTGAAATGATAATATTAGATAATGAAAAATATGAAAATAATATTAGTGGTTTTTATTTAGCAATGATCATTTCGTTGCTAGTGTGCATCCTTACTAATATTTTACTAAAAAAGGTATTTTGCATTAGTGTTTTTAGCATCGTATTTTGGTCAAAGCTATTCTGGTATTGGCATGTCTAATTTGGAAAATAACTAAAACATCAGTTTAAATCGTCAATCATATTTGGATCAAAGGTCTTTGAGAATACGAGGATGTCTCTACAACAAAGACTTCAAATTAGAAATGTATGGATGAATAGAAAATAAATATCTTGGATTGCTAGAACTATATAACAAAAAAAAAAGATATATGCTGCGTTATATTGTGGAGCATTTTCAACAGAAAATGCATAGTTGGCCCCTCGGTTACTAATAGCTTCATAACCGTTAAGTCAAAACAGAGTCTGAAACAGAGCTCAATGCTCTCTTAGCTAAAGTATCGGTGAAGGTCAATTATAATCATTACTTTGGAAATACAATCGGTGAGGATACGAGGCTTTAGAAGGTCAAATTCAAATCTAGGTGACTAACTATAATATGATTTTCGCAGAAGTGATGTGATAGTTTTAGCCCGGCCAGGTATCTCCTAAGAGATCTCATTTATGTCGGTAAACATGCTAAGACACAAATAGGCAAACGTGCTTCTGTGTACAATGTGTATTTATTGTTTGGTTGGCTTCGTTTGGTGCACTATGAAAAACTACAAGGATGATTTATGAGTGAGCGTAAGACGAAGTTCTTGGAGCCCGAGGATGTTGTTACATGCAAAGCTCCTGACGCCAAATGATGATTCAATACATCGGTTTCAAAAGTGTTTTTTTTTTTCTGCTAATTGGAGCGTGGGCCCCCCTACATACTGGTCGGCCGAGTGATGAAATACTTGTCCATGCAATGCATTGCGGTTTGGTTGGCGGTAGGAAAATCATCCTCAAAATATATAATAAAATAATAAAAGACAAAATATATTTACAAACTATACAAAACTTCTTTTGATTTTATTTTTAAAAATAATCAAAGCATTTTATTTGATGAACTTATCTGTTTATTTTCTTTTCGTAACAATTTTTTTTGGCGAAATCACTCCCAACGTTTTTAACAAAAAAAAAAAAATCACTCCCAACGTGTTTTTGTGAAAGCACTTGGCCGGATACCAACCTTCAAGGTAATATTTTTCTTGAAAAAAAATCAAAAACATTTTATAAACATCATATGAGCTTGTGTTATTGATTAATACATCTTTATTTAACAAAATTGCAAGCATTTGAAGCATTATAAAATTTTAGTCAAATTTTGATAACTATTTTACTCGCATCAATTTATTAGGATAACCATTCAACTTTTAATCACTCATTTTATATCGTTTGTTCTACATGATCTTTTTGTTCTGCACGACCATTTTGTCCAGTTGATATGCATTATCCACTTGGTTCGCATCGTATGATATGTTGTTGCCATTCGAAGTTAATATTCATATCTCTAAGTAAGATTCGTACATGATGTCCACACAGGTTTAGTTAATTAATTAATAATGGATCAATTATTGAAATAGACCATTTGACAATTTTATTGTCAAATAGAGATTCTTAGGATGTAAAACTAAAACATAAAGAGGTCCTTATTTAACAATAAAAATTTTCAAGGGTCAATTATCAAAACAAATCTCTTAATACTATCATATTGCTAATATTTTTGACATTCAATATTTTACGATTTTATTTTAGAGTTTATTTAAATGTTTAATTGTTCTATATGTCAACAAATTATCTTGTTTTGAAAACCTGATTTAATTCCAAAAATGTAAGATTTACTGCAAAGAATAAAATAAAATTTACCAATTATTATTTTTATTTGCTTTCAAGTTAAGAAACAGAGAATACTTTTATTTTTGAGTAGTAGAAGAAAATAATCCAAAAGAGATTTAAACTGATAATTACTTGGCTAATTGGGAGATTACATTACATTTCTACAAGACCATATTTGACCCCAAATTTGGTACAGATACTCCGAACCTCATATTCTACAACCTTTTATAAAACCCAATAGCTCCAAACTATAACGGCCAGATATTTTCTCGTCTAAGGAGAAAAAAAATATTTGAGAATTGGTCGTAACTTGTAAGAGAAGAAGATATAAAATGTCGTCTTTGATTCCTATTTTGCCACTCATGTTTCTCTTATTTACCACATTCTACCACTTTGGTGAGGCTAGAACCATTGCGGTGGGCGGATCACCGGACGCATGGAAGGTTCCAGAATCGTCCAACACTCTCAACCGTTGGGCTGGGACCGTCCGGTTCCATGTCGGAGACACTCTCTGTACGTACAGATCTATTTCTTTCTTTCCATTATATATAGTTTTTATCTATATGATATTTCTAACAAGTGACTCCAGATTTTTAACTTAATTTTAATATTTATTTTTAAAAAACAATTGATGATAGCATAGTTTTGTTATCATGATGGTCGAGATTGGATTGGATTCACTCTTAGTCAATTAGGAATTTTGGATTGAATTGTATAAGTTTTGTGTTGGCTTTGATATCTTTTATGTTATATGAGCGTTTCTGGATTTTATCATTTCCGATCCACATCCGACATAAATATGTTTTTGGTAATGTTTTTTATTTATTTTGGTATAAGTCGATATTTTGACTAACTAGTTTAAATCCAATTTGATATGTAAAATAGTCCAAATCAAATTTGATGTGTGCATAGATAATCTTTTTTTTAATACCAAAACATACGTATAAGATGGTTATTAATAAGCATTGTTTTGCCATGTGACAGTGTTTAAATACGATTCCAAGATCGATTCGGTGTTACAAGTAACAAAAGAAAACTACGACAGCTGCAACACAGAGAAGCCTTTGAAAGAACACAAAGACGGAGACACAAAAGTGCATCTCAGTGTCTCTGGTCCTTATTTCTTCATCAGTGGAGCCACCGGTAATTGTGGTAAAGGCGAGAAAGTGACTATCGTGGTTCAGTCACCTAACCACAAGCCCAGACCCGCTTCTACTCCACCCACTCCTTCACCAAAGCCATCTACAAATCCGACGGCTCCGGCACCAGCTCCGAACACCGCCGTTGGGTTGGTCGCTGGAAATGGCTTCGTCTGGGCCTCGGCTCTTGCTGCTGTCATTGGGCTTGTTTTCGTTTGAGGGTTTTTTGAAGTTTAAAATCTATTATGTTATGCATCCAAAATCTTTGGTTTTAGAGAATAATGATTATCTAAATTAATGTCATATTTGACATTACTAATAATTTAATTACAATTCTTTTGTTGTTGTCAGCAAATTATTTCTACAAATATAAAAATGTTAGTTTCCTAGCAATATCTAATTTTCTTGGTACCTAAAAATATCATAAAGATGTTTCATTATTTATTTAATTTGATGATGGATGGTTTGATTGTTTCTAAATGCTATCATTTAATTTGTGATTTTCGCTTAAATAGAAAAAGAAAATATTTTATTAGAAAACATTTGTAGATCAATTATAATAATTAAGTTTATGGATCGTTTAATTGTTTTGTGATTTGTTAATGATGCCAAACACCACAATACTATCACTTAGATTTTGATCTGGTTGTCTCAAGTTTGGCGCAAAATAGTGAATTTGTTAGACTCTAAGTGATTCCCGAGAAAAAAAAAATAGTCGAAACATTTATATATGTATTTGAACTAATCTTTATATTAATATTAGGGAAGTACACTTATAAAAACAACATCAAAACTATATAATATTACAAAAAATGGCACAAAACAATAATTTTAATCAATTCATTTGTGGGTAAAAGAGTCGATCAATTTTTAACTAATAAATATATAAAATACAATATCTTTTAATCTTTTTAAAAATTTCTCTATTTATTATTATGAAATAAAAGTTCTACATTTTAAAAAATCTTTTAAAAACTAATTACAAAGATTTTTTTTTAAATCATGAACCGGCGTATAAATTGTTAGTAAATATGTAAACTGTCAGTGGGAGGGGTGAAGTGTTAGTTACAAATTTTGTATATTAACCATCAACCAATTAATGGTTTCATACGAGTAAAATTTTGTGTAATGAACCGTAACTCATGCGGAAGATTAACAAATGAACCGTCAATCTCAAATGGTTTTATGTTTTGTGTAATTTTAATTGGATAATTGTAACGTATACTTCAATTAGAACCCAATGCAGCATAATCTGTTTCTTCTGCTTAAATTATCAAAAAAAGAGAAGGAAAATTATCAAAAAAGAGAAGGAAAATTTGTTTCTTCTGGTCACATACAGCATAATTTAATATAGAGGATTTGTTTCCTAGCCGATACTTAAGCAAGTTTTATATATTAACTCTACAAAGTTCTTATTTTAACATTTAGTTTACAAATATTTCTACTATTTTCAAATATTCTATTCACATTTTAATTTGTACAAAATTTTACTTCCTCCTCAATCAACTTATCTTGGCCTTACTGACTTTGATAAATATATACATATTCAGATTTTACAAATATTTTCTACTATATATATATGTGTGTGTGTTTGTTCAGATTTCCCTTGTGCTTATGTCTATACTTTACTTAAAATTATTATATTTACATTGGACTTTTGAAATATATAAATGCTTAAAAATTTAGAAAATAATAGAACCATCTTTATTAATTTTAAATTATAGTTTTAAAATGTTAAAGTATATTAAATCCTTACAGATGTAATGGTTTGTTGTATGTATTTTGATACTTTTTAATGTTTCTTTAAGTGTATTTTGACACTTGTCCAGGTCTTGTCGAACTGTCTTGAGATAGATGCATTTTACATAAAACTATATAATAGAAGTATATTGAATCAAAAGTTGATAAACCTCCACAGACACTAAAAAAAACCAACAACAACAAGAAAAAACAAAAACGAAGAAGATGTGGGGTATGTACAAGATAACAATGATGATGGCTTTGGTAATAATGGGCGTGAGAGCAAAGACTGACTGAGTGTCAAGAAACAGATTGCCAATACTTTTGTCGAAACAATACGAGCAGTATGACTTGTACTGGTCGTGTCTTGAAATATTGCAAGATTCTGACTTCTCCACCATCTTTTTGTTACATTTGATTTTATATAAGTTTAATTATTGGGCCGATCTGATTTAAGTTTAAAAATTTTTCTAAATATTAACACCTTTATTTTTTTAAAAAGTTTTAGAATCATCCATACATTTTCCATTTCTTTAAAGATAAAAATCTATATATTTACATAAAATTATCTAGATAATTTGCGATAAAATAATCAACATATTAAAGAAGACTTATATAGATTTATGATTAAAATATTTAAAATATTTTTAATGTGGAAGCCATAAATACTTTATTTTTCTTTCATTTGTAACTAAGTTAATAAATTAGTAATAAGAAAGAGTTAAAGAAAAATCAAAATCTTCCATCTCCTAAATTTTCTTCTAAATATTTAAACACTTCATCATCTTCTTAAACAAGATTTTTTCTTTTCAATAAAGTGATACCAGAGCTAGAAGATCTCACAAAGATGGCGAGTAATGGTGTTCTCTTCCAAGTCTTGATGTTCACAAAGAGTAACTACATCAATTGGAGTCTACGAATGATGACTATTATAGGAGCACATGACATGTGGGAGATAGTCGAGAAATGTTTCGTTGTACTGGAGAATAAAAATAGTATATCTCAAGCTCAAAAAGATAGTTTGAGAGACGCAAGGAAGAGAGACAAGAAAACTCTATGTCTAATCTATCAAGGATTAGGTGAAAACACATTTGAGAAAGTTGTGGAAGATACGTCGGTCAAAGAAGCATGAGAGAAGGTTCGAACATCCGACAAGGGTGTCGATCAAGTCAAGAAGGATACGTCTTCAAACTCTAAGAGGAGAATTTGAAGCATTTCAAATGAAGAAAGGTGAACTCATCTCTGATTACTTCTCAAGAGTTTTGACGATTTACTAGTAACCTAAAAGAAATGAAGAGAAGTTAAATGATGTGAGAATCATGGAGAAGGTTCTTAGATCATTGGATCCAAAATTTGAGCATATTGTCACTGTCATCGAAGAGACAAAAGATTTGGAGGCTATGAAAATAGAGCAACTTCTTGGGTCGTTACAAGCTTATGAAGAAAATAAGAAGAAAAAAGAAGATATCAATGAACAAGTGCTCAAGATGCGGATTAATCATACTAAAAAAGGAAACGACCAAGGTTATCAAAGAAGAGGTGTCTGTCAAGTACGAGGAAGAGGTCGTGGATATTGAAATGGATGAGATTGGAGACCCTATGAATATAACACCAACCAAATAGAAGAAAGCTCATCAAGATGTCGTGGGAGAGGAAATCCAAAATCAAGGTATGTTAAATCAAGTGTCAAGTGTTGTAATTGTGGGAATTTTGGACATTATGCTTCTGAATGTAAATCTCCCAACAGTGAAATAGTCGAGGAGAAGGCCAACTACGTTGAAGAAAAAATTCAAGAAGAAAACATGTTATTAATGGCTTATAAGAATGATGAATGAGAAGATAATCATAAGTGATACCTTGATAGTAGTGCAAGTAATCACATGTGCTGGAGAAAAAGTGTGTTCGTGGACCTTGATGAATCGGTGAGAGGAGACGTGGCTTTAGGAGATGAATCAAAGATGGAAGTTAAAGGTAAGGGAAAAATTCTCATCCGATTAAGAATGGGAATCATCAATTTATTTCCAACATTTACTATATTCCAACCATAAAGACCAACATCTTGAGTCTTGGACAACACTTAGAGAAAATTTATGATATTCGAATAAAGTATAATAATCTTTATATAAGAGACCAAGAAAATAATATCATCATGAAGGATACAAGCTCTACAATCCAGACACGAAAAAAGACAATCATAACTCGAAATGTCATATTTGATGAAGAATGAGAATGGGATTGGTAATCAAATGATGAAGACTATAACTTCTTTCCACATCTTGAAGAAGATGATCTCGAGCAACCAAGATAGGAGCATACTACACCACCAACTTCACCAAAAATTTCTCAAGGACAAGAAAGTTCGAGTGAAAGGACTCCACGGAGAAATACGATGGATGAAGAAATTAAGGTGATAGAAAAAACATTACATGGGAGTTAGCTTCACTTACAAATGGGCACAAATAAATTGGTGTAAAGTGGGTTTACAAAGCAAAGAAAATATCTAAAAGAGAAGTACAGAGATACAAGGCAAGACTGGTGGCGAAAGGCTATAGTCAAAAAGCCAGAATTGACTACGATGAGGTATTCGCTCTCGTTGCTCATCTAAAAACTGTTAGACTAATCATTTCATTGGCGACTCAAAAAAATTGGAGGATACATCAAATGGATGTCAAGTCAACCTTCTTAAACGGTGAACTTGAAGAAGAAGTTTACATTGAGAAACCACAAGGCTACATAATCAAGAAAGAAGAAGACAAAGTCTTAAGATTGAAGAAGTTACTTTATGGGTTAAAACAAGCCCCAAGGCTTGGAGTACTCGAATTGACAAGTATTTCAAGGAGAAATTTTTCATCAAATGTCCATGTGAGTATGCACTCTATATCAAATTTCAAAATAGAAATATAGTGATTGCATGCTTGTATGTAGATGACTTGATATTCATGGATATCAATCCAAGCATGTTCGAGGAGTTCAAGAAAGAGATGACAAAAGAGTTTGATATTATGTATATTGGATTGATGTCATACTACCTCGGGATTAAAGATAATAGAATCTTTATTAATCAAGAAGTTTATGCTAAGAATGTACTTAAAGAAGTTCAAGATGGATGACTCAAATCCAGTTATCACGCTGATGGAATGTGGAATCAAGTTTTCAAAGAACGAGGAAGTAGAAACGATGATATAGTGGATCCAACACTCTTTAAAAGCTTGGTTGGAAGCTTACATTATTTAATGTGCACAAGGTCCGATATCTTATATGCGGTTGAAGTTGTTAGACGTTATATGGAGCATGCAACAATAAGTCATTTCAAGGCAGCAAAGAGGATTCTTCACTATATCAAAGGTACTATGGACTTTGGCTTGTTGGAGACGTAGATGACCAAAAGAGCACAAGTAGCTTCACGTTCTACATTAGAGATGCAACGTTCACATGGATGTCGAAGAAGCAACCGATCGTTACCTTATCTACTTGTGAAACGGAGTATGTAGCGGCTAATTCATGTGTGTTGCCATGCTATTTGGTTACAGAACTTTTTAAAAGAGTTAAGCTTGCCACAAGAGGAGCCAACGAAGGATTTTGGGGATAACAAGTCAGCAATAGCATTAGCGAAGAACCTAGTCTTCCATAATCGAAGTAAGTACATTGACACACGCTATCACTACATTAGAGAGTGTGTTAACAAGAAGAAAGTGCAATGGAGTATGTGAAAACAAATGATCAAGTAGCCGATATTTAGGCCAAACCTCTTAAACGTGAAGATTTATCAAGATAAAAAGTTTACTTAGAGTAGCAAAATCAAGTTTAAGAGGAAGTGTTGGAAGTTAAACTTAATTTTAAAACAAATTTAATTATTGGATTAAATTCAAAATATGATCCAAGTTCTACAGTTTATAAATTATGAACAAGGTTGTAAGTAACGTTGTCACTGGCGGTCTTGATGCATCTTCCATTGTGATTTGAGATTCATGGATCTTAGACTTGTGGAACTTTTTTTTATATTTTCTATCTTATGATTTATTTGTTTACATTTGAATCTTTACATGGTGGAATGTAATTTGGCAATAAAAGAATCTATATAAACAGACTAAAATGTAATAAAGAGATTATTTTTTTGAAAGAAATGTGATGGTATAGTATTTCATGAATGCCTAAATATCTAATACATAATACTTGTTTTCATCATAATATAGAATTTTAAAGTATATATACGAGGCTAAAAGATTAGTAAAAATATATGTTCCCATGTCCATGTTTTTAATTCTATTGACGAGAATTCATACAAAAATTTATGATTCTATTTACCAATGCTTCTTGATGAAGAATGAATCTCACATTAAAGAAACTCATACATACGAATCAGAACCAAAATTAAAACCAGAACAAATCATCTATATTAGATTATGTTTTATATTGGTACTATATATTCATAAACCAAAAAAATTGAAATGAAATAGAAGAGAAATCCTGATTGAATAGTATTAGAAATCTTCAACTATAAAATGACTTTTCGATACTTAAAAAAATATTTAATCTCATGCATGCACCTAAGATACATATAATTATGGATTTTCTGCAAATAAATCATTAATTTCTTTTACTTTTTGCAAAAAAAATCCTCATCCAAAAGGTGTGTAGGTCAAACCCACCAACTCCAAAGTTATCTGCAATACTGCCTTTACGCATATCGTCGACATGGCCCTGTAACGTTATGTTAGAAAACTAACAGAATTCTTAAAACAACGTCGTTTTGAATAAAAAAACTACATGTTGTTTTTTGTTAAATAAAACAACATGATTTTTATTAATTAAAACAAAAAAATTAAATTACAAATTACAAATTGGGTTTGATTTATATCGTGTAAAACCAATAATTTTTTGACTCTAAACCGAACCAAATTAAACAAAACAAAATTAAAACTTTTAATTTTACACAATTCAAATCTAACCAAGAAAGCTATCTTCTCCGGTTCAACTTGCAAATAAGACGAAATCGAAGCAATAGTCATTGTCACTAGAGTCCACACATTCTTCGGCACTCATCTCGTGGACACCACAAACCAAATCGGTGATATCACATGTTCTCACCTCGAGATATCACCCTTCAATAACCCTAAATTCCCAATCCCAACTCTATCCTTTATCCGATTCACCATCATCAGAGCCTAGATAACTCTCCATTTCGAACTGCCATTGATAATAGCGCTGGCTTCACTGTGTACGATCAACCACAAGGTCAGAGTCATCATCTCACCGTTGATATTCCAGATTCATCATCTTAAAATACAATCCCGACTCCACACAAAAGGTCTCTAGTGGGGGCGTGTTATGATTCTTCTCCTCCCACTTACTATGTCTGGATCGAGCTAGGTGTCCGATGAGGTTCCTATTGGTATTCTTCTCAGCGATACTCGCGGGATATTTAGCTTGGAAGACGGTGAGTTCTTCGTCGGAACTCATCTTTCTCTCTCTGTTTGTTTATGTTTCTTGTTTTGTTTTATACAGTCATTGTAAATGTTGTTTATCTCTTGTTTGGTGCAGCTTCTATGGCCAGAAAGATTTACTTGAGAGGAGTTCTTGGTGTTGAAGAAGAAGAATATGAAGCAGTTCATAGACAAGTTGCCGCAAATGGATCTGATGCGATCAGAGAGAAGAGTGACGCTCGTTCAGCTTATCATCCCTGTTGAGTCCGCTCACTGTTCCATCATTTATCTCGGCAAACTTGGACTCTTACAGCCCCATGACGTGAGTTTTAAACTCAAATCCGCCTTCTTTTCTTTACGAATTGATCTAATCTATTTTTTTCTTGTCGTTAATTCTCGGTTTAGATGATTAGGAATCAATGAGAAATTGAAATGTTTAATCTCACAATGTTAAGGAATTGATTATATCTTTGATCCGTCTCGAGTGATGCATTACTTCTATTGTAAGTGGACATGCTTAGTGATGATCTTTGGAAATTGTTAATGTTCTTTGGAACTGGAATGAAATTAGTGGATTGAGATGTGGATTTTGCATTAACGAATATCTATTATTGTTAGCAATTAGATTTTCTTTCAAATTTTATGTTAGCTTGTGACTGCGATGATGTTGTAAATTCGAAGAAGCTAGCTCTCGTTATCTTTGTTTCCTTAACAGCTAAATGCCGATAGAAGTCTCTTTCAACGTACATTTGCTAATCATATATTATCTCAACATTCTCTGTAATTGAGGTTTCGAGCTGTGTTGTATGGGTGCCATAGGTGCTTTATGCGAGCATAATAACAAGTGTGTGTGTGTATTTGTTTAACGACGCCATCATTGCTCTGATTCGATCCACAACAAAAAGATGAGAGACAAGGTTAGAATTTTTTTCTTTGGTACTATTTGTTGATGCCTTAGTGATTGATCTGCTATGAGTCATGCTTTTTTTGTATCGAATCATTCGTAACCTTTGTTAAGGTAGCACGAACTGAATAAGATCTAACTACTTTTTGTTAGGATTGTGATTTCTACTTATGTTAGGAAGAGAATGTTGGGATTTTACTAAATTTCGGTTATTATTGAATTTGCTATTTGATTCAGCCCTTGTTTTCTTGAAAAATTGTTTGAAATTAGATTGTAACAGTTGAGTTTTGAATCTCACAATCATGATCTCCCCTAATATGTAAAAAAAATTATGATTGATCTTACATAATATTTGTAGCATTTCCTGCTTCCTTATGTATGATCATCATTTAGTTCTAAAAAATGGTTTTTGGTACTTGTTTTGCAGTGGAAGAAGAAGCGCATGAGGAGGCTTAAGAGGAAGAGACGAAAGATGAGACATCTAATTAATAATTGGATGTTTATGACTTTGTTTCTTCTTTCCTTCTTTATCTTCTTTATCTTTCAGCAATTCAGACTTTTGTTTAAGATTTTATTTTAATCAATGAAAGTTTTCAAACTTTTTCTTGCTTCGGCAACATCTTAATCCTATTTATATTTCACTGGTAAGATTCTTTCTCTCCATTTTGTTTTAAATGAATCTTACATATGATAGACACAACCTGCTGCTTGGTTCTTATTGATATCTCATCTGTTTTTCTAAAACTGAGACTTACATGAATAATCATAATCTCCATAAAATTGATATAAACATGCAAACTACCTCATAGGCTTTCAAAGACTGATCAGCAGCCTCTTTCTTCCCATCTCCTGATTTGAATTCCACAAGATAGTGTGGTAATAGTCACCTTTCCTGCAAAAAATATACAAAAAATCTTCACACACATAACCTAAAACATTAACTTTAACATAATGTAAAAAGCATTATAATAAGGTTATATCTTGTTGAAGAAGACAGTTGATTCACCTTAAGATCATAAACTAGGTAGTTAATCTAGTCTAAGCTTTCAGAACAACGATAGATGAAGATCTTCTAAGATTATTTCCTATTTCTGTCTAATTCAATGATTCATGATTCCATTGAAAAAAACCTTAAACCTAACTAGAGAACTACTCACTCATGGTTATGATTAAACAAAACATGATAGATGAAGAACTCATAAAATAAATTTAATAAAAATACCAAAGAAGTTTCTTCACAATAGGTTTTCAAAATTCTTAGAATAAAATAAGCATTGCCTAAACAATGACTTAAAAACAAGTATTTATATATACAAAAACTCCTAGGTCAAAATCCTAAACCAATTAGGAAAAAGAGCAATTTTTCCATTTTTTTCGGGCAGGTTTTAAGGTGTGGATTGATCGATCCAAAACTAGATCGATCGATATGGTCTGGACAGGTCGATCTGGTCGGTCGATTGGATCTAGATCGATCAATCTGGTCTGGACGGGTCGATCTGGTTTCTCACGGTATTTTGGGATCGATCGATCTGCTTCCTCACGGCCTCTTGGCTCTGCGCATGGTTCATATGCTCGTCAAACTAAACCGTTTTCACAAAAATTGTCATAATGTTTGATCGCACTGTTGATTAGACTTCAAAAAACTTTCAAATGGAATCTAACTCAAACATATATCTTGTATCCAAATTTCAGCTAAATCCATCAGTGTAAAGTTCTTCAAATAAAGACAAACTTCCGACGTATCTGCATTATTCCGCATTTTTTGCTCCAAATCTTGTTTTCAAAGGCATTAGAACTTTTCCTACCATGATTTGACCTGATAAGATTCTAAAAACACCTAAAATAACTTTTAAACACATTCTAAAATACGCAATTTATCAATTATCAATACCAATTTTTAAAAAATCACTAAGAATCTTAGTGATGAAGAACCCAATCCAATTGGGGGCTAAAATCGAATTTCCTCTTCCTTTTGTTCCCAACCACACAACATAGAAAAACCCAATCCAACCTGATCCAATGCCAAATTAGTTTTATTCTTTAATACATAAATGAAGCCACTTGGAATTTCATATCAAGATTCCAAAAACAGAATCAAAATAGAGTATTACATAACCTGAAGCTATTAGGACACAAATGACGGCTAAAATAGTAGCAGTAGGGATAAAAAATATTGCAACAGATGAAGCTCAAATGTAAATAACAGTCAAACAGAGAAAGAAGAGAGCAAAGAATCCACCAACAACAACTAATGAAATCAAAATACCAAATCCCGAGCTGCGTTGGGTTGAGTTGGGGATGAAGGTGAGACACAATTGGTAGATAAGAAGGGATAATGGAGAGTGGGTTTTCTTCAACATTCGAATCCATTTTTAGTTTTGTTTTCAGGAAAAAGAAGAGACATCGGAGACCCACGAAGAAGAAGAAGAAAATGTTAAAAAATAATTTTAGTTAATAAAAATCATGTTGTTTTCCTTAACAAAAAACATTATGTAGTTTTTACTCAAAACGACATCGTTTTAAGGATTCTATTAGTTTTCTAACATAACGTAACGGGTCAATGTCGATAATGTGCAGAAAAACAATATTACGGATGATTTTGAAGTTTGTGGATTTAACCTACACAATTGTTAGATAAAAAATTTTCTTACAAAAAATATAATAATAATTGTTTATTTGCACAAAACCCGCTTATAAAATTTTTCGACAGAAGACAAGACACACCTTCACTTTCTTCTTATTTGATTTTTTCTGTTTGGTCCATTTTGTGTAGCTTAAGTTTCGATTTTGGTTTCTGGGTTGATCTCAGTTGCTGAACTTGATTGGAGTTTACAAATTGTTCGAAGTTTGATTTGATTTTTTCTATTTGAGAAATGTGTTTGGTCCATTTTGTGTAGCTTAAGTTTCGATTTTGGTTTCTGGGTTGAAATTTCTTCCTTCATTTTGAATCCAAGTCTAATGGTAATAATGGATTTAATTAGCTCAAGAAACCTAATTTCAGAATCAAATCGCTTGATTTATAAAAAGTTCTTCTTTTTTCCAATTAGGTAACTTCTGTAGTTATACTTAAAAGGGTTCACTAGTGACACTGTTGTACATAATCTTGATGACAATTACAGGTTTTGGGATTCATGACTTAAAGAGTATGTTCGATAATTGTGGCCCAAAAGGAGTCAAATCTCAAGTCATCAGTGGCCAACGTGAGAAGTTTGTAAGGTTTGATTATTTCATCAGTCTGTGAAATCTCAGTTATATCTAATGAAACTGTATCAAAGTATTGAGCTTTTTCGAGTTTTCTTGATTTTAATAGGTTGGATAGTATGGACTCAAGATTCTCACAAAGTTCTGATACTGGTCTAAACAAATGTACTTTGAACATACAAGGACCAAAACGTTTTTCTCAAGGAAGCAAAACATCATCTGGATCATTTAAGAAAGGATTTAGAAAAGGATCTGCAGGACTTTGGTCTATAGGTCGATCAATAGGGCTCGGTGTTTCGCGTGCTGTGTTTCCAGAAGATCTTAAAGTATCAGAGAAGAAGATATTTGATCCACAAGACAAGTTTCTTTACTCTGCAACAAGTTGTTTGTTACTTCTTGCATTGTCGCTGTATCCGTGGATCCACTCTTCTTATATCTTCCGTTTGTTAATGATAAAACAAAATGCGTTGGTATAGATCAAAAACTAGCAATCATAGCTACTACGTTAAGGACAGTTATAGATTCATTTTATCTCTTTCACATGGCTCTACGGTTTAGAACAGCGTATGTTGCTCCCTCGTCACGGGTTTTTGGTCAAGGAGAACTTGTGATAGACCCTGCGCAGATAGCTAAGCGGTATCTCCAACAGTATTTCATCATCGATTTACTTTCCGTGCTTCCCGTTCCACAGGTAGGTATAACAACAGAATATAACCCCAAAACTTCTCTAAAGTTCTATATTTACTTTGTTTATGATCATTTTGTATCCTTATCCAGGTTATAGTTTGGAGATTCCTCTATACTTCGAGGGGTGCGAATGTGCTGGCAACAAAACAAGCGCTTCGATATATACTGTTAGTTCAATATATTTCGCGTTTTCTTCGTATGTATCCTCTGAGTTCAGAATTGAAGAGAACAGCCAGCGTTTTCGCTGAAACTGCTTGGGCTGGTGCAGCTTATTACTTGCTACTTTACATGCTTGCTAGTCATGTCAGTACCATTTCTTATCCAATAGTGTGTGTCCATTCTATATTCGTTTTTCTTGTCGTTGAAGCGATCTATTCTCGTAAGTGTATGTGTATGCAGATTGTTGGGGCTTTATGGTATTTGCTTGCCTTAGAACGAAATAACGATTGCTGGAGTAAGGCTTGCCACAATCCACAGCTGTACCAGAAACTTCTTGTTTTGTGGTAACCAAAATATGGAAGGTTATGTTGCTTGGGACAATATTAAAGATTCGGTTCTTCAGCTACATTGCACTGTTAATGTCACTGAGGATGAAGAACCTCCCTTTGATTTTGGTATCTAACAAAGAGCTCTCTCCTCTGGCATTGTCTCATCTAAGAACTTTGTCTCTAAGTACTTCGTTTGTTTGTGGTGGGGACTTCAAAATCTTAGGTAATATGCAGAATTCCATTTGCTATATAGTGTTATTATGATAAGTCGCTTTCGTATTAGTAACGTCGATTCTCATTTGTAGTACACTTGGTCAAGGGCTTGAAACCAGTACATACCCTGGAGAGGTTATAGTCTCTATAACACTTGCTATTGCTGGACTTCTTCTCTTTGCCCTTCTTATTGGAAACATGCAGGTAAAGAACAAGCTTGTTCGTTTTTACGTTTAATGATTTTCGCATGTGAATATAAAAAAAGCGATATAATCTTTGGCGTTCTTGACAAATTTGTGATAGACTTATCTTCAATCACTCACTATCCGAGTTAAAAGACGTGATTCAGAACAGTGGATGCATCATCGAATGCTTCCACCAGAACTGCGGGAACGGGTCAGGCGATATGATCAGTATAAGTAGTTGGAGACGCGTGGAGTTGATGAAGAGAATCTTGTTCAGAACCTTCCAAAGGATCTTAGAAGAGATATCAAACGTCATCTCTGTCTCGCCTTAGTCCGAAGAGTAAGTTTCTTCGATATGAATTCACTCCATTAAAATCTTCTTGAAAGTCTTTAATTTGTTTTCTTTTTATGGAAAAGGTTCCATTGTTTGAGAATATGAATGAAAGGCTGTTAGATGCAATCTGTGAGAGGCTTAAGCCGTGTCTATACACCGAGAAGTCTTTCTTGGTTCGTGAGGGAGATCCAGTAAACGAGATGCTCTTCATAATCCGTGGTAGGCTTGATAGTGTAACAACAGATGGCGGGAGAAGCAGATTCTTCAACAAGAGTGTACTGAAAGAAGGAGATTTCTGCGGTGACGAGCTTCTGACATGGGCTCTCGATCCCAAATCCGGTTCTAACCTCCCGTCTTCAACAAGAACCGTGAAGGCCTTAACTGAAGTAGAAGCTTTTGCGCTGATAGCTGATGAGCTGAAATTCGTGGCGAGCCAGTTTAGAAGACTCCATAGCAGACAAGTGCAACACACTTTCAGATTCTATTCTCAGCGATGGAAGACTTGGGCAGCTTGCTTCATCCAAGCTGTGTGGCGACGGTACACAAAGAGGAAGAAGTTAGAGCAACTTAGAAAAGAAGAGGAGGAAGAAGAAGAGACTGCATCAGTTATCGCAGGAGGAAGTCCGTATAGCATCAGAGCAACGTTCTTGGCTTCAAAGTCTGAGGCGAATGCACTTCGTAGCGTTCACAAGAACCGGACTGCGAAATCCGCATTGTCTGCGCCGCCGACTAAAGAATTGGTGAAATTTCAGAAACCTCCAGAACCAGATTTCTCTGTTGAAGATCCTTAAACAGTACATTGCAAGAATTCTTTTTTTTTTTTATTACTTGTACACAAATCTATAAAAAACATTACAAGTCAAAGATTCATTTTTTTTGTTTTTTAAAGACAGTAGTTACTTGGGTTTATACCCAAATATTGTAATGTAAAGGATTAAAGAAATTGATTTTACGTTAAAACCAATTCTACAGTTTTATTCATCGTTTAACTGACGTTGTTAAACTTGCTCGGATCGTCCTTTCAGAAAGTTTTTGCAGATAGCCTGCCATTGCTTCCGATCTGGTTCCGCGTTTTCCATAGTTTCCTTTGCCTTATCCGCAAAATCTTGCTGAGAAAACAAACAAAAGAAACATTCAAAACCTTCAAACTTGCAACATTGAATACAATGAACACAAGAATAACCAAACCTCCATCAACTTCATATTGACTAAGCGATCGATGATTTCGAAAAGAATCTCTTTGTTGTACTCCGGATGGCCTTGAATACCAAGGAAGTGACTTCCAATGGAGACCATCTCGACATTGCATTTGTCTGAATAAGCAAGCAATGTAGCTAATTCAGGTAGTTCCCAAACTTCATCTTGATGGCATTTTATAATGGCTAGTGATTTTGGAATCTGGTTTCCAAAGTAACCATCTGGTTTCACCGCATCTTTAGCGAGTGTTATGGTTCTTAGTCCCATGACCAAACCTTGACTAGCTCTTCCGATTTTTCCTCCTTTGATCCTACTTAGTATCTTGTTTTAACAACAAAGAGAATGGGTCCTTCATTATGAATCTTTCAAATTAAAACAATTGTGAGCTAAATGAATGGTTTTGAAGCTCAATAATAAAGATTTTGATGTATCAGTGGTTGAAATTATTTCAGATTCACAGATATTAACTAGCCGATCAATAAGGCCAAGAATCTAAACTTTACACACAATCCTGAAGAAAGAAATTTTAATTTGGATGTGTATTTAAAATGTCATTTGACATGAAAATGCAATAAAATAGCACTAACCCACTAGGCTAACTTTTGCGTTTGTGTTTGCGTTAACTTGTAAGAAAAAAATTCCAATAAATATTCAAGTTTCTGAAATATAAAACATTTGCAATTTTTTCATAAAATAGTTTTGTGTTTACAATTAACAAAAACAAAATTTTAAAATGACAAGGTTTTTTTGTTGTTAAAGGATTCAAAATGACAAGGTTGTGGATTCATTAGGAGATAAATGTAATCAAATGCAAGTGAAAACACAAACAATCAAGATAACACACATAAATTTCTTAATTACATTCAAATTCAAATCAACTAAATTATCTTATGTGATTATGATAATGCAATATAAAAATTTTAAAAAAAAATCTGTTAATAAATCTGAATGAGTTTTTTTTTTGGATAAAAACCCTAATTAAGTACGATCCAACGGATCAAATCAAACCATAAATCTCAACGGATAAGATCAAACCTGGTGACCGAAGCAAATGCCAAGAACCTTCTTCTTCATCTCGTCGAGTTTTTGGCAAAGAGAACAAAGCTTAAGGATCCAATCCTCGTCTCCGAAAGCGTCATGGAGGCTTCCACTGATAACAAAACCTTCGTACTTGTCCAGAACCTTATCGTCGGGAAACTCGCCGTCGATCACTCGGAAGAGATCCCATTGCTCACCATCTTCGCCAAACGTATCAACGAACACGTTGAAATATCCACCGTATGTCTTCTTCACGAACGTTGAATCGCATGTTGCCAGAAACAAAGCGAATCTCTTTTGCTCATTAACCATTTTTGTTACGAGAATGTCGGAGAAAAGATTTGTGTTTTTAGCCGAAAAGATTTGTGTGCTTTTAAGACGGCGAAAAAATCGAACAGAATCCAACTTGAGGGTTTTTGTTGCGTATCAGTTTTGATATGGAGTAACAAATTGAAGATAATACTCAATAAATAATATTATTGGATATTGTTAAGTTGGTAAAAATTCATACAAAAAGAAACAACCGATTTTCTAACGTATTACTATTTTACTCAGATGTATAAATGAGTGTAATTTGACCACGAATTTATGACATAAAAAGCACAAATGGACAGTGTTTTATTTCTATGGAATAGTTTGATTTTCTATTTTATGATAAATCCAGTCAAAGATTTTTTAGAAATCAGCATAAGTGTTTTATATTTTAATAGGTAAACGGTGGAAAATTTCAAATGATTAAAAGGAAAACAAAAAAACTCAGCCTACTACAATTTCAACCCTCCTAAAGAAAAAATCTTCATTTTATTATATACACATTCGTTCTTTTCATAATAAAAAACTCTAACACATGTCAAAATTATAATCAATATGATTGAAAATATGTTAGTTAAAACCTCAACTATTGCATTCAACTAATTTTAATATAACGATCATATTTAATTAACTATACACCTAATTATATTGACAAATTATTTTATTTTTTATAATCAGAAAAAAATCGTAAAAGTTTTAGTGAAAATTATTATTATATTGATCAAAATTGATTTTAAGTTCGAGTGAATAAGGCTAAAAAGCCCCGTAATCAACTCACCAAAACTTTAGAAAAAGCGATGATGAAGGATGTGATCCGACTAAAACAATAGGAAACACCAACAAAGAAAGATTGACATAGTAGCAACACAATTTCATAAACAAAACAACGCAACACATGAACCACATCAACATCTATAACAAAAGAACCAAAAGGATCTACATACTAAAATACTAAAAACTAAATACTAAACCCTAAAAATCAAAACATCGCTATGGTTAAGTGATTCATACATATGGGGTTATTCCAAAAATGGGTTGTACACATCACAAAGTGGTTATAAACTGTTGGAGAAAGATTTCCTTGCCACAGCCAAATGCAAACACAGTTTTGCCTCCTCTAGATAAAGCTTTGTGGTCCAACCTTTGGACGTTGAAGACGATGCCAAAGGTTAAACATTTTTTTATGAAAAGCGCTTGCTAGAGCGTTAGTGGTATCAGAGAGTTTGAAGACAAGAGTTATCGTTTCTACGCCCTTATGCCTTGCCAGTGATCTCAACACTGAGTTGATCTGGCATGTTATGTTCCTTTGCTCTATTGCTGAGTATACTTAGGCTTTATCGAAGTTACCATTACCACCAAGGGTTTTTTTTCTAAGAACTCTGTTTTTCTCAATTTTCATCATCTTCTTGCGTGTACTCGAAACATGAGCATCTCGGCAGAGACTCGTCATGCCATTCCTTGGATTTTATGGCATATTTGGAAGTCGAGGAATATGTGTGTCTTTAAAGGTAAACGTATTGATGGAGCTTATACTTTTACCAAGGTGCATGAAGATGCATGGTCATGGTTTGAAGTAAATCGAATAAATATGGAGACACATCAGGTGAATTTCGTGATAGAACAAATGCAAGATAAGTGGTTGAAACCACCAGAGAATTTTGTGAAGTGTAATGTGAGATGTTTCTGAATTAACGGTAAAAATAATTGTGGAGCTTCTTTGATAGTTTGTGATAAGCAAGGACATGTTACAAGTCATAGCCGCTGAGCCTTCTATGATGTTAGCTCGCGATTTGAAGCAGAAATGCTCAGTTATTATGGGCGGTGGAGGGGATATAAAATCTTCACATCTAGAATGTTATCATTGAATATTCAGTGTCTGCTGCGGTGAAGGCTGTTTTACAACTTTGTTCCTCGCCACTTTCCAGGAACAATTGACGAAAATTCATGGTTTTCTGGAGTTAATTGAGAATTGAAGGTGTGAAACTATTAGTCAAGCTGACAATCAAGTGGCTGCAAAAATAGTTTCTAGTGTAACCGAGGACCATTGATACCAATCATATGTCGCTAATGGCAAGCCTTCATGATTGAGTTCATTAATCAACTCGGAAGCTAGAAGTGAACTTTATGGGTTTTAAGCCTACATTGAGGGAATGAGAAGCTCCATTCCAAAACAGATTGATGTCGACTATGTTATGATTTTTAATCAATAGAAAGAAGCTCTATATCTAAGAGTGTTTCATGCTTTTGCTCTACTTTTTGAGCGATGCCTAGCTACCTTATGGTATTGGGTCTATTTTATGTCTCTTAAGCCTTTTGTTGTTCTTCTGAACCCTTGAAGTTTTTGAATACAAGTATTATTCAGTGTTAAAAATCGTAAAATAAAACAGCTATGTCATAGTACAGAAAGGAAAATTCTTAACCTGAGATAGAAGGAAAAAACATAGATAGAATTTGACGAAAAAAAGATAACTATTTCTGATAAATTATAGCGAGATCCTCAAACTTCCGATAAGAAAACGAAGATAGGAACAACGAGAGGTGAGGTTTGCATTGTTTCCAAAGACGAAGCACACCGGTGACTTTCTGATCCGACGACTATTTTGTTGTAGCATCTGCATCCATGATCCAAACCGGAAAATCCAACTACAAATCTTCTTTCCACACGATCAGAACTAACACAAGATTTAAGGATAATAAACAAGAAAAGGAAGAAGGAAGAGAAAAGGTAATTGATGTTGGCAATAAGAGTGACACCAACCGCGGATCTCCGACCTCAGAAAACTAGAACTATGAATGATATGGTAAATGGCGATTAGGTCTCGAGAGAGAGCTGGGGTTGATAATTTATATAACTATATTTTAATATCTTAGTAATGAAATTATAATATTAAAATACAAATTAATTTATTCACCTAGAAAAACAAAAATTATGAAAATAACTCTATTCTCTAACTTAAAACTATTCTACTTCTTTCCTAAAAGATTTTAAGATATATTACTTACAATAAATTTTTAATTTATTTTTGCTTAAATTAAATTTATTTTAAAATTTTAAAATCCTTACATCGAAGGTGTCATAATCTAGTTAACTATAAATTTGAGTTGAAAATTAGAATACTACAAACCTTCCTACTAAACGATTTTTTTTTTGTTTAAAGTAGAATATCATATTCAATGACATTATATATTGGGTATTGCTAAGTAAATAATTATCATAAAAATAAACAAATAGATTTCATATATAGCCGCGTTGTGGGCAGTACGGAATCATTATTTTTAAAAGTATTTTGTGATATGTAATATAAATAAGTTAATTAGTTGGAAAAGTAGTGTGATGTTGATTTATTAGCGTGACTGACAATTAAATGAGGAAAAAAAATATTTATAAATATTTTTGTGAATATATTTTCTCATATTTTAAAATTTTAATTTTATTTAGTTAAATGTGTAGAATTGAGTTTGTCCATTCTACTTTTAATAGTATGGTTAACATTGTTTACTTTCAATGGTATTTTATATAATTTTTAACAAATTCTTAGTTACTTTTCTAAATATACTAGATTTTATTGATAAATATACTAGATATGATACTTGATTTTAAAAAATAATATTATTGGATATTGTTAAGGTGGTAAATTTTTACATAAAAAGAAGCAATAGATGATTTTTCAAAGTATCCTATTATGAACTCTTTGTTCCTTTGTTTAAAAAAACATACGGAAAAACTATATTGTAAGGTAAAATTGAAGTACAATTGCGAAAGCTCGCTTTGAATGATCAGAATAACATTTTTTATAGGTTCCGCCCATAACAAAATCAAATGTTATTATTTATTAATAAACAGATATAAATTAAGGTGAATAGAGTTTTTGCAGAAAATTGCATCATTTTCAAACGATCGTACGTATCCGCTTTAGTGCGTCCATTTTTCTCAAGTTGTTGAGTATATGAAACAAACTTTGGTGAAATATGCTTCGTCAGGTTGGTATTAACGTATAATTTTTTGTTCTAATAAGCATTTACCAAACCCAATATTTCACCACTGTGTGGTGCGCAAAGCGGTGGTCGGATCGAGAGTTTCCTTCTCCATTTCACTGTCATTTGAGCTTCTTTCTGGTGCTCTTCTCTCTGTGATGTTTTGGGATTCTCTGAGCCCCGGTCGGTCTCTTCTCTCAATCTGATCGAGTGATCTCCTGGTGGCTTTGGTGGCAAACCATGTCGATGGTGAAGTCGTCCGGTCAGTTAGCCTTTGGAGTGCTCGGCTTGGAGCTCGGGTAGCGTCGGCGAAGCTCTTCACTTGTTTGTTTCCTAGGGTTTTTGGTCTGGTTCTCTAATTTTGTACCAAACCATTGTCTCTGGTTAAGTGCCAAACCGATTTTTTATTTTTTTTTCAATTTGCCTGCGTTTATTTTTTGTTGCATTGTACTTTTATATGTATTAAAAAAACAAAATATTTCAATATGAAAAAACTTTAACTATATATATAATGACTTCCATTTCGGAAAAAACTAGTGTCACTCGATCGCATTCTTAAATACTAATGTTAGATTGAATACAAGAATCTTGGATTTGTGTACAAACTAATGTTAGAGCATCTCTCTAGTAAAGAGTTTTTCATCAATAAAAATAAAAATAAAAATAAAAAAGAGAAATGAGAAATGAGAAATGATTGATATTATTTGAAAATATTTATAAAAACTCATTTAACACATGTATTAACATGATTGATTTTATTTATTTTTTTAATTCTAAATAAACAATTAAAGTATATTAAACTTATTAAAATAATAAATGTTAGAAATTGGGAGAGTTCCTATGAGACGAAGATGCTCTTAGATTGATTTTAGCAAGTTGAATTACGACGTATTGCACGAACTGTATGAGACACATTGTCTAGGATTCTGTGTCTTTGGAAACCTAAACGGATCTTCAGTAACTGAGGCTGATGAGTGATGAAAATAAGGGATTGTGAGCTTCTATATTTAAAACCATTTAATTATTTTTTTATGTCTTGTTAGATACTATTATAAAATTTGTACGATTTAAACTTTAAATTTTGTCAAAATGAATGGACTGCGAAGAAAGATACCTATGACGATTGGACCGAGCGTAAGGAGTTCTACGTTGGCAATTCTCTGATTATCCAATATGATCACTCATATCTTCGACGCTTTGGAATACGAATTTTGTGCTCCTTATAGATGTCTACAAGACAGGATACGATGGCGTAACCCTCACTGAACTAGGATACCACTACTTCATTAGCTTAAAGAAACTTTACGTTATTGTCGTCTCGTCAGTCAGCTCTTATTTTCCAACACAATTGGGACAAGTTGTTGACCTTTTTTTTGGTCCTCTTTATAAGGTAAATGAACAATATTTTCTCACCTCTTTTTGCTTAAGGAAAGCATTACTGAACAAATGAAAACGAATGGAGCTATTATATATTACCAAATGAAATTATGTAACAATTGGATTAGATTATATATTTTCTCGTTATCAGAACTAACGTAGAACTCCTTACAAAAGCCGCTATTGCTTTTTGTAAAACATTAATTAGCTCATTTTGTTGGTGCTGCAAATTCTTCGACGGCATATACCAAATGATAGAGCGGCGAAAACTAATTTAAACGAAAAAATAGATTATGTCACATATAGACTGGGAATACTCTTCCCCATACTATAAAAGCTCGTTAATGTTGGGATAGCAAATGATGGAGCGACGACTTAAGGAGTAAAATTAGAGATTCGTGGATTTCTCAGGATATCGGATAAGTAGGATTTGAAAATACTCTTCTTAATGGTTTCGCAAAATCTCTTTCATAAAGAAGACAAATCTCAACTTTATTAATCAATATATCATTTTCAATAACAACTTTCTCTCTAATACAAAAGGTCTAAAAAGACTATTTATAATAAAAAATCTTAAAATTTATTAAAAACTTTGAAAAATAATTATCTAAATATTAAAATAAATAATAAAATATATTTATAAGATATTTAAAAATTATTCAAATATGTCAGCATCAGTTTTAGAGTTTTGTTTAGTTGACAAAAGAAAATCTAATTTTCGTATGAATTAGTGATGGTGAGTTTGGGCTTTAAAAGTCATAGTGGTAGTATAGTAAGCCCAAAGACATTCCAACATCATCTTCACGTAGATGTAAAATAGAACTATCAAACAAGAGTGAAATTACAACCAAAATTGTCCGTTACCAAACATGCCATATCCTTTACTACGTGGGCACGTGCGAACATTAAGGTACAGTGGTCGCAGTTCGCCTCTCGGTCGGGCCATTAAGGCATTAACCTTACCATTTTCAGCCTTTTTCGATTTTACAAAAATAGAATTCACAGAATTCGGTGATGTGTCACTTTTCAAAAGTATATAGACAACTAATATACTTTGGAGCGAAAAAAAAAGACAACTAATGTGATTTAGTAGATATGTTAAGAAGTATGTTTTAAAATGTCATATGACAAAACATTGGATAGATAGATTTAAAAAATAAATATCGGATAGATGTATATGCAACCGTTTTTATAGAAATCTGTTTTTAGACAATAATTATAAAGTAAAATTTGTTTATATATATATATATATGATGCTTTTATTAAAGGTAATATTAATATGCTGTATAAATATTGTATAATAGACTATTTTCGTTGTAAATATATTATATAGCATAAAATAATACGATTTCTCATTTCCCATTTCCCATTGCTATGCTATGTATAGCAATAAAAGGAAAAATATCAAATAAACTAAGGGCGAAGGGCAGCAGATAAAGGAAGTTAAAAGAATAAGGTTGTCCACATGATTAATGGGGAAAATCACATAAGAATAAACGCACTCCGACGAAGATTTGCCGCCTCTGCCTCTCTTCTTTACTTTTCCACTTTTACTTTTGCGTGTACTTTCTTTTACTTTGAAATAACTTTTTGGGTTTCGTAGAATTCCAAAGCCAAAACGAGAGTGTTGCTTGTGGGGGTGAGTTCTTCTTCACGCCCTTCTATAAAAGAAATTTATTGATGGGTTTTTATGGATTTTTAATAGGCAAATCTTTCTTTATATAATAGCTTTTAAGCTTTTTATGTGAATATCTTGTCACCACGAATGTTGTGTTTACTGTTAGTCTTTTATTTCATTATAAAAGTCTTCTAATATCTCGAGATTTAAAAGTTATATTTGTTCGAAGTTTTGATTTAAGCTTTATACACTTTTGAACGAATTGTTTTATTAAGATGCGTAGGAAGATTTCATATATTTGAGAGGTTTCCCTGAAGTCCTTTTAAAATTTAAAACAATTATTAATATGGTAACAAATTTGGTACTCATGAATATTGGCCATATAAAACTCGACATCCTGTTCCAATAAAATTCTTTTTAGTACAAACTTTATGAACTTTTTAGATCAAACAATAAATGCAGCAATTGTTTGGACAAAAATAATAGGTTAGTCCGAAGAGCCAATGGATAATACGGATCAAATATATCATATAATTTTTTATCAACCAAATAATAACACATAATAAAAAGATCTAAACATAGTGACTCTACAAACTCCATGAACCTACAACCTATTGAAATATGCATTTTGCAGGAGTTTACCTGCAAGGTGCGATAAACCCGAAAAGAATTGGTCGTTGATCGTCTTGGATCTCTTGCTCAATCTCTTTGCCTTTTGTTTTTGCTCACTTTTATCTTTCATCTGAGTTCATTCTCTTTTTAGAAGGAGTAGACTTCTTAACCCTAATCTCTTTAAAACTAGCAATACTAAGCTCCAAGAAATTTGTATTTTATCAAAAAAAAATAATTCTAGTTTGGTTTAGTAGATATGATTTTTTTAGAATCTATTTGTTTCAATACTATATTGTATTGGATTTAAGATACTTTATTAAGCTTTACCCAATAAAAAAATTATACTCAAATATTTTTTGTTACTTTCAACTTTCTTAATAAAATTTTGGAAAGTAGATAAACAATGCATCCTACTTAACGCATAATCAGGTTTCGTTTGCCGAGTGGAATCGAGTTAGATTCTATCTACTTCTCATTAGTGAATCACCTACTCGCGCTCTCTAAAATTTAAGTCATTTAACATTGATATGTTTTCATGACAAAGAAACTAAAAGATGATGGAGTTTGAAAATCAATTCCAAACAAATTAAAAGATGATGCCTCTGAATCGATTGCTCATGACCATTATCAAGTTGATTACGAGTTGACCATAATCAACACTTTGTTTCGTAACAAGGTATATTTTATACTTGTATCATCTCTTTGTTCTTATCAGTTGTGTGAGTTGATCACTAATTAGATTATTTGATAGTTTTAAAAAAAAGTAAGTTACGAAGGTTTATACTTTTACGTTATGACTTTCTTTCTATCTTAAACTTATGAATTTTCTATCTTAAACTTATGAATATTTTTCTTATATTGTTGTTGTCGTAGTTATGCCGTACCCGTATCTTAAAACGTTTCCCGTCCCCGTATTGTCCCATATCCGTCTCAGTGCAACGTAGTGTCGATGAGGCCAACCACAGAACATTGTGAGCAATACAAAGATTTCACAGCTATTGGGCTAATGGCTCAAAAATACTATAACATTGCTTACGACCTCAAAGAAAAAGACGTCTCTCCAGAGAATCGACTGTGTTCTACTCGATTACTATTCCCCAGCATGATACATTAAAGTAAATATTGTATATGCAGACACATCCATGTAAAAGAGTTTACCTGTTGAATACATAATTGAAGAACAATCTCCAAACTCATGTTGTATTCTACAAAACACACACTCATCTTGTTCTGGTCTTGACGACTTGCCCTCTCGAAGCTTTCCTCTCCATCTTCTCTCGCTTTTTACGAGCCTTCTCATCTTCCACACCTCCCTATAATTCAAGGCACAGAGACATGGTAAAGTTTTTGCCTTTGTTTAAAGCGGTTAAATAGTACTTTAACTAAGTGAATTTTACTTACCTCTGAACCTTGTGACATGAATCCTCGAATAAAACCAGAAGCTTTATACGCTCCAAACGCAGGAATCTAAACACCAAAACAAAACATTGGATCATTTCAAATTTGCAATCAAAATCTTACATCAATTTAATGTACTCAAATAAGGAAAAAACTAAGAGATGTGTGTGTACCACTAGATACGTGTACCAAAACTTTCCAGAGATGATTGATGCTAGCTGAACAAAGCAGGTGATGTAGATTACATCATGCAAGTATCTGCAAAGATCATCACAAATTATGATATCAAAATGCAAAATCAAACATCAGAATATGCAAATCTAACATGCAAAAGCTAGATTTTGGTTCTTGTTGATCATTTAACAAAAACGTACCCGCAAATTCCACCAGTGGTCATGTCAAATCCACCATCAATAAGCTCACCATCATCTGTAACACTAGGTTTCGCCATTTGATTGAGCTGCTTATACGGAAATGCGTAAGCCAGGGAAGTTACGACTATGCCGATCCAGTGTTTCCAAGTAAAGCTTGAATAGAAAATTAGCATCCTCACAACCAAGTACACAACCTGTGACAACGAATTACCAAATCCAACTCTCAATTCTCAAATCATGCAAGTGAGATCTAATCCTAGAGAAATTTCGAGTATAGTTATGATCAATTTACTGAAGAAACGGAGAAATCTGGGAAATTGCATAGATCGAAGGAAGAGGAAGTACATTGGAAGCAATGATGAGACGACGGAGTTTCTCCATGTGTCGAGCGTTCTCTTCCTTTCGCTTTTTCGCTCCTTGATTCGCCATTCTTAGTTTTTGTTGTTTTTCCCGGCGTTGCAGACGTTTGGGAAAAGAAGATGAATCAAAGAGAAAAACTGAAGTCAACACATTAAGCGGACCTAGGCCCAAACTCTTGTAGCATATGGACCAGACCCATTAATTGTACCTGTTCTATAAAGGAGAGATTGAGAAGTGAGCTTTTGATTCACACTCTCGTCCTCTTCCAAGTTCCAACTCCCAAGGATATTACAGTAGATTTTTTTAAGTTTCGTTGTGAAAAACAAGTATGATCGATCTATTGCACATAACTTCTACACCCAGAGTCTTATGATCAATTACTCTTGCCGGCTTTGTAAACTCTATTCTTGGGCATGAGCCTGACACAATCGTAATTTCAACTTTGATATATGAATTGTGTCTTGAGGGTCGAGTCTCTGAAGTTGTGGCGCTTAATAACGATAAAAGGTTTGAAGTAGTTGTTTTACTTGATGGAATGGTTGAAAATGGGATTTCAACTTCATGCATTTTCTTGGATTAGTTCACTAAGATGGAAGAAAGTAACATCAAGCCCAAAAATTGGTAGTCTCTGCATACATGGGAGCCTCGACAATGCACTCAACCTTTACAATGTAATGGAAGTATAATATGGCATGTAAGACTTCTTGGTGTTCTTTGCATTTAATGGTTTCTGCATTTTGCCTTCTTTAAACTCTGATTCATTACCAAAAGAAAAAGAAAAGAGAAACTGAAAGTTGTTTAAGCTATGTCTAGATTTGGTTTATCAAAAGGTTAAACCCTTAACAGAAGAAGATAAACATTTGAGATAAAAGCAATGGATCCAGAGTAAAAGTAGAACATGCGCAAAGAAATTCACCTTTGCATCATATCAGTGGGGTTCATTGCAAATCATTTAGTAAATGAAAGCACATCATGTAGACTACTTAACAATCAGTTCATAACAAGTGTAAAGCTACCACTAATCTAATTTTCTCAATCAGGGAGTAAAACCACGATGCAATACCAAGGAAAGAAGATAACCGATACATAAACCAAGCTAAGAAGATGAAGATGAGATAAAAAAGCAATGGATCCAGAGTAAAAGCAAAGCCATCTCATGGGTGGGGTTCATCGCAATTGTTTAGTACAAGGAAGAGTATTCATGTAAACTTCTTACTGAATCAGTTCATAGTAACTGCGAATCTACCACCAAGTTTTCTCAAAACTAGTGCTTAGTACAAAATAAAAAAGATCATTACCAATGCATTTACCAAGCTAAGAAGATCTGCCAACTGGTTCAAGAGCTTCAACAGTGACAATGCTGTTTCCTCTAATCACCTACACCCAAACCAAAATCAAAGTTAAAAATCGATCAAGAGCAACCGATGATTAACGTCAAAGAGACACAGAATCGAGAGACTTACCACCATTCCAATATCGGTTTTATCATTACCGTTCATCTCAACAGTATTAACCACAACAAGATTCATGAACTGGTCGAATCCACGAAGAGTTCCAGTAACCATTCGGTTAGCATTAAGCTTGACTGCATTTCAAAAACACTATACATAAATCTCAAAACCCACAAGTACAACTACACTTTGCTGAAAACAAAATCAAAATCACAAGATATCTACTCATAGGAACATGGGATTCTTGAAACTAAGCTAAAATTCGATTCACAGGATAGAAAAATCCCAACAATTAAAACCGAGATTCTCTAATAGATGAAAGAGTATGAAGATAACGAACTTACTTTGGAGTTTCTTATCCATGTACCTGCATCAAACGAAACCAAAACAAGTAAAAAAGTCAGAAACGAAGAACAATCGAAACCAAAACACACAGAAGAGAAAAATAATGTACGAGAGCTTACTTCTTGAGATCCGGAGGCTGACCTGACCGACTCATGGTTGCAGAATCGGAATTGAGCTAAAAGGGTTCTTGTTCTCGGCTTATAGAAGAAGAACGAGTTTGCACTGCACAAAGATTTTTCTGAAACCCTAAAGTTTTCATCTTTGGAAGTCATGCGTTATTTATCTTTGGGATTTTAATACTTCTCTAAGCCCACTCATGTTTTGATAAAGCCCAATTGAAGTTTAAAGCCCAATCGTATGAGTTTCATTTTCATCATATATAACCAGGATAACAAAGAATTTACATATCAAGTCACAAAACAAGGCAACAAAACGAATTGATATAACCACAAATGAACATCTAATGGTTGATGCAAAACATTTAAGACCCACTATGAATAAGTTGAAGGATGACTAGTTTTGGAAAGAAAAGGAGTAGGAGCCATCGTTGGGATCTTTTACAGCCTGGAAGTTGTCTACACTCATCCCAAATCGACCCAATATCGAGTTTCCCATCTCCTTCAGCTTTGCTGTTACAAACCAAATCATATTATTTCACATCATCAAGATTTGGGTCAAGACATAAGATTCAAATAACTCTTAATCAGAAACATAACAAGGTCTCTTTACCAATGGCTTCTTCTTTCATCTTTTCTCGCTTTTCAGCCGCTAAAGGTTCCAAACACTGAATCTCTTTTCTAGCCTGATCGTTTGAAGGATCAAGTTCTAATATCGTCTTCAATTCTATAGAGAAAGCATTATCATTCCAATCAAACCCATTCGTTATACTTTAAAACTAACAAATGATTCCTCAACTCTATTAGGAAACACGTGCAAGAACTCACCCGTGAGAGCCTCTTCGAAACGTTCAAGCTTCTCATGAGCTTCTGCACGACGAACAAAAGTTTCTCATAGCTCGGATTTAGCTCAATCGGTTTTGTGCATTCCTTAATAGCTTCTGCATATTTACCCTGAAAAACATTACATTACAGAAATCAACATCACAAATCTTGAATATTCAAACGAATGTGACACAACCTCAGATCATACCAATTTGAGATAACATATAGCTCTGTTTGAATAGCAAATTGATTGAAGATCCTCAGATTCAGGAAAATCCTGAGAAAATTGTAAAGCAATCTCATACTTTGACAATGCCTCTTCGTGTAAACCGTTTCCAAACAGTTTGTTTCCTTCCACTTTAGCTTCAGTTGCATCTTCTAATGCTTTCTTCTTCCAAACACAGAAAAAAATTGAAATAGTGTTTTAACAATCTCTTGCATTTTACACGAAGCTACATCCAAAATTTTCAAACCATTAGAGTGAAATCGAAGCTCTGTGATAAGATTTACTTGTTTTGATTCGTCATCGTTAGGCTTAACAGACTGTTGAGATTCCTTGTTCGAAGTGGCGTCTTGTTTCCTATCAGTTTCATCTTCTTAATTATCGCTCACTTCACGTTCGCTAGCAGTTTCGAATCCATCGGAATCAGCTCCGGCGACGATGACTCCGTCGCTGCCATTGTTTCGGGCTGCGACGAGGAAGATCGAGATGGTTTGGGTTCTTCTTCGCTAACGGTGATTTGATTATCGTTTTCATCAGATTCGATCAACACCATCTTCAACTCAGGATTTTAGCAAAAGATTCAGTGATTGATCGATCGACGACGATCTCAGCTTCAGATATCAGAAACTGCAGATCATTCAAAACGGTGTCGTATTCGTTTTTAGTTGTTTTCAGATGGGTTGGATACTACTAGGCCAGAACCGGCCCATAAATGTTTATTTTTAGAGAATTAAGTAAACTAATTAAGTTAATTAAAATTGGCTCTGACAAGATTCATAACGGCTAGAAATCGGATCAGTTCTTTATATATATATATATATATATATATATTATCCGGAGATTATGGGCTGAAATCCGTGATTTTCCAAACGTCGGATCAGTTCTTCATCTTTCCCAAATGTTCAGAAATTCAAATTCATCGCCATTCTTCTCCTTGTTTCCTAATTTCTTCCATGAGAAGAATAGAATACACTCGAATTTCAAAATATTCAATTTTGCTTGGAATACAAGTGATCGATTTTGTTGTGATGAAAGTGAAATCTGACGCCGTCAAATCTCCCGTTTCTTCTCTGAAACAAGGTTTCCGGCGGTTTTATCGACTTAGCCTGTGGTAAATCTTATTCCCTAATTTTCTGTGAATGAAGAATTGAAAGTTAGTAATTAGGAATTTTACTGAATTGGTTGGTATTAGGGTTCGTTAAGAAGAAAATTTAATAGGATTCGAATATGATCCTTAAGCCTAAACGAGGCTTGGTTCATGTATGATCTTGAGTCTTGAAAAGTTATTGTGTTGTTAACTATTTATCTTTATGATCTTGAGAGAACTCTTCTTGCATAAACTATAGATTTTAAGTATATAACTGTGTATTTCTGAGCAAAGATTCGATGTGGTATGTACCAGTTGTCTACTCTGTTTGTTGTTGTTGTTGCAAGAAGATTAGAACGATGGAACTAAAATGTGTGTTTGGATCATTAGGAATATATATGGAGCAATCGCTGTAGCAGAAAGATTCATATGTTCAGTAACTGGAATGGACTCATCTGATGGATTTGGATCCTTCTCTTGATGCAATTCTCGCCAGATTTGGCTATGCAACACCACCAATCGTAGCTCTTCTCTTCATACTTTATGTAAGATTATGATCATCTTTTGTTTCCTCTAATGTTGTTAGAATTGAATTTTAGGATGAATTTGTGAAGTTCTCACCATAAGCATTTGCAGCTGTAGTCACTGGCTCTCTCTACTTTGCATCTTCAACCCAACTTCTTCCCAAAATAAGGTCATGCTTTCTCTATTCAATTTAGACTTGAAACTATCTTATATATTTAATTATACCAAACTATATTTTTAATTTCTATTTTTATATTTTAAATGATTTTAGCAATAAAATGTTTTGGGGATAAAACGTTTTTTGGTTTTTAAAGAAACTAAACCGAAAAATAATATAGTTGTCAGATTAATTACAATAAACAAAGTGAATTGTCCAACCGTGAGAATAAACAAAACATGACATCCAATCTTTTGATTGTTAGTGATGAGCGTGTTCGATTTCGTTTTCACTGTTAAATAAATCATTTGGTTTATAATTGATTTGACAGTTGAAAATTTACTCATCCATCCAAATCCATAATCATTTTAAATCTTTACTGTAAAATACTAAATTGTAAAAACAAACTGAAAGTTATATAATTGTCAGTTTAATTACAAAAACCAAAGTGAATTGTCTAACACTGAGAATAAACAGAACATGACATCCAATCTTTTGATCGTTAGTGATGAGCGTGTTCAGTTTCGCTTTTACTGTTAAATAAATCACTCGGTTTTATAATTGATTTCACAATTAAAAAATTTCTCATCCAAGAAAAGGTAAATAAATCACTTGATTTGACAGCTAAAATTGTTACATTGATCTGATCATTCTCTTATGCAATTCTCGCTGGACTTGGTTATGCAATACCACCAATCATGGCTCTTCTCTTCATATTTGATGTAAGATTATTAAAACCTCTTAATCATCTTTGATTCCTCTAATGTTGTTGTTAGAATTTATTTTAATAGAATTCTCTTTTTAAGATTTTTAGGATGAAGTTGTGAAGCTCTCACCACACGCTCAGGCCATCAGAGATGTGGAGGATGAGGAAATCTCAGAAGCTTCTTCTTTGGAATGTCGAGATTACAGGTGAAAAGTTTAGCTTTTCTTGGTTTTGAATCTTTCATGTGACCTGAGCAAGATTTGATATGGTCATGTACCAGTTGTCAACTCTGTCTGTTGCCTTATAAGCTAGCTTGCTCACATCATTACGACGACTTTGTTTCTTAATTTCTTAGATTTATTTCAATTTTTGATCTTCTTGATAAGTGATTTTGTGTTTATAGACTTAGGAGCATCATAAGAAAACCTTGGAGGAGGACCCTTCTGCTTTTGCAGACAATGAAATTTATGATCCCCAAGAGCGCAAGGTAATGTAATCTCTTCTGGGAATCATTAGAAAGCTTAGGATGGAATCACATGTGGCTGACTAGCTTCTTATGGTGTTACATTCTACTTATGCCTCATTTACCCTTCTTATAATCATTGTTATTATGATTTATCTCATGAACCTGTTCAATATTTCAGCTATGGACATTGTTCCCTTGTCAAAGGAAAATATGAGCACAAAGCCAAATCCCAGCTTGGATCAGACTTAGTAAGATTTCAGCATCAATTTTGTAGATTATTTTATAATCTTGTGTATTTAGTACAAGAAGCCATTTTACCAAGTCTACTAGGGACAGAAGATGAAAGGCTTGATTTTTCTTGTAATTGCATGCATTATTATGTAGATGTATTTGTTTTATTTAATTTCTTGCTTCTAAGACCTCTGTTACGTCTTCTAAGATTATGTCATGTTGGTTTTGATCATATTTACTAAATCTTTCAGATAATCACCAAATAAAAATGGACACTTTCTCATGATTTTCATTATACTACATTATCCTATCAAACTATCAAGATGAAAAGTAAAATTATGAGCAACAGTGGAATAATTAAGCTCTCTAAAATTCGTGGTAAGTTTCTTTCTTCGTGTCAATTTTGTAGTTTTATATTAATTTTTTGTGTTTTCAATTGTTTTCATGGTAATTCTACTCTTAATTTTCTAGTAAAGAGAAACAAAATTTCAGTATCAGATTAAGCAGGTAAGGAAAAAAATGAAGAATCAGGTAAATAAATAAACTCTCTTCGGTGTTTCTTTCTTCATGAGTAGCGTTTGAGCAATTAAATAATCTCTCTATTTCGGTTTTTTTTCTCCTCTGTTTTTGGTTCATGCATAGGTCTGTCTATAGCCAAAAGTTTCCCAGCAATTCTATAGCTAATGATTAACAAAGAGTCAAGTGAAGTAACGTTCTAATTATGTTGGTTTAGTGCTTTTTGTTGGTCACACTCCATAAATTAGAAAACTTGCTTAAAACACAACGAAAACAAAAACAAAAACACCTAAAACACAACAAACACTCAAATACGAATCACAACAAAACAAAACCATCACACACAACATAAATTAATCTCACGCACACGCTCAAACAAAATCACATAAAACAACTTCACAAACAAACAAATTAACAAGAACTAATCCTAATTTAAGGTATGTAGACAGCCTTTTGTAAGGACATCTATAACATTTTAGATAATCCTTCTCTTAATGTAATTCTCCCTGGACTTGGCTAGGCAACGCCACCAGTCATGACTCTTTTCTTCATACTTTGATGTAAGATTATTATAACCTCTTAATCATCTTTGATTCAACCTAACTTCTTCCCAAAATGAGGTTGGTGCTTTCTATATTCAATCTATATATATTGTTTATATAATTATACAAAATTATTTTTAACTTTATATATAAATTGATTTTACCAATCAAATGTTTTTGGGGATAAAACGTTTTTGAGTTTTAAAGAAACTTGAGTGTTAAACTGAAAAAATGTGAAAAAGAATCAAACATATGGTATCAAATCATGCCATTTGGATTGTTAGAAGTTCATATGTACAATCAGTTTTCACATAGTGTAAATTTAACACTTAGGTTTTTATATTTAATTTTATTTATATAATATGTTTTGGGTTTTTTAAAAATTGGAGTGTTGAATTAAAAAAAATCTTTGAAAAAAAATCCAACATATGGTATTCAATCCAAATTTTGGATTATTACATGTATCATAAGTATATTATGTTTTCACATAATATAAATTTAACACTTAGTTTATTTTACTATTTTAACAATAAAATATCTTTTCTTTTGAGTTTTTTCTTTAAAGAACTTTAGGAAGAATATTCTCCAGAGTCAAATTTGGATAGTTCATAAAAATCATCAGTGTCAAAAGCTCCAAATCAAAAAAACAAGCAAAGGGATACAAACTTTAGAAACAACAGAAAATGATATCGCTGTGAAGAGAGATTTGAAGATTGAAACCACTGCAATGGCTTGAACCGAACATCAAACCCCAAAAGAACCTCGAAGAAGAGTTAGTAGATGATATCGCTACGAAATACCATCCAAGTGACAAATCCCAAGAACATAACCTAGATAAAAGCTAAACACAATAAATTTAGGACAAAACAACGAAGAAACTGATAAAAACCCAATTCCAATTCCTTTATTTTATCAACGATCTGTTACAATAAAGAAGATAATGAGGTTTCAGGCCCCAAATCTTCAACCCTAGCAAACTCATACGGAAGTCGCAACACACATACACCAATTCTCACTAATTAGATGCCTCTAACAGAATATCTTACTCTTTATTTATACTACTTTTAGTCCAAAGACTAACACTTGTTTCTTCACTTTTTCGGATAAGTCTTCGCTTCTAGCTCAACATTCACTGCCACGTAAGCCTTCCACAACTTATCATTAGCCCCTCGTTAAAGAAGCTTGTCCTCAAGCTTCAAGACAAAGGAATGATGAATGTCTGTGACAGGTTCAAGCACCACCATGAATCTAGTAGCTTATGTAGCTACATCCAACTCTGAAACTGGATGTAGAAGCTGAAATCTCCCTTGTGATGTATTAGGAATTTCACATCACCAACCGTTAACTACTGCAAGTCTTGTAAAGTTTGTTTCATCCACATTTTGCAAAGCAGCCTTGACATATGTGTTTCTCGTCTCAACCGCACATGCTTAAATGTGGTCTCCTGCACACGTGATTCAGTTTGAACACAAGAACTGATGAAGTTGTTTTCCCATGGACTGAATGAAAATTGAATCATATACTCATGCTCACTCGCCTTGAATATCCCGTCATAATTTGTATCACTCATGGTGATCACAACAATACTGTCCCAACATAACTCCAAGTTTAAAACTATTTTTGATTGCTTAGATCTCCATTTGTGTCATACTTGAAACTTAACAACATCATAAAGCAGTTGTATCTGCCACTTGAATCCCTCCTCATATGAAAAAGAATTACCGAAAACACTCCCAAATACCACAAAAAATAAGATGGGTTATCTTGTTTCATAAATGGTAGACATTGAAGTGTTTTTGCCTCAGCAAGAAACTTCATATGATCATTAACTCTCCCTACAACAACTTGTAACTCATGTGTAAAACTTATGTCTTGTATCCTCAAAATCAACTTACAATTTGTTTCCGTGAAAAGTTGTGTCCTTTTCTGTAAATTTTGCTTCACCACTGAAGCCAAACATAACTTCTCCTCCAAAAGTAACGGTAGTACCTTAGATTTCCATTTGTGCTTTAGTTGGAAAAGCATATCTCCAAGAAGAAACTATGTCAAGTCTCTGGATTTGGAGCTGGTGTTGAACTTGAAATAATTTTTGAACACTACTGTCACACTCTTGTGAAATAAATTGTGCCCCTAAAGAAAGTAAAAGAATTTCACTTTTTTTTTTCTTTTTTCTTGTGGAATGGAAACCACTGAAAAAGATTCCTCTTCAAACAATAACTTTTCCTTCAACATTGTGTTTTTCTCTGGTTTGAAACTTGAAGCTCTAGGACTTGAGAGGTTACTATTTTTCCATATTTGCTAAACCGTGGAAAAGAGCAGTCGACGAGTGAACTTGAATCCTTGACCTCTAGAACTTGTGAATTCTTTTTGAACTTGAAATGCCATGATTTGAAGTATTTCATATGCTTGTTCTTAGTATTCATCAGTTCTGTTGGGTGAGACATACCATCAAACATCTGGTTTACATTTTGTTTATCATTGACAGCTATTGATTTATGTGTCAATGCATATACCTCTTCAACTTGTACAACATAAAGTTTCTCTCTTGGATAAACAAAAATAGCATCAACTCTAAAACCATATTGCAAATCATCAACAATAAGTACAATTGGTGACTGCAATTGAGTCATTGATTCAAAAGAACAAATTCACTTTGTTTCTTGCTCTTTATCAAAGATTGAATTTGTAATTTGCAGAGGTTTTGGAACACAATCAGTAGCAGGGTTTGAAGATGTCGTCTCTTGTAATTCATGTTATTCCATTTTAGTAGTCAACTCCTCCTCAAATGATTCTCTGTTCAGAATCAATGATGCAATTTCAGTCGATTCTTTAACACAAATCAAATTTTGAGTCATTTTTTCTCCAAAATCCGTTCCGGTGAAGATTGTCTCTTGACTTGGCCAAATTTAGCCAACAATCGTCTCTTGAAATCAAGCCAATCTACGAAAAGATTCTGATTTGCCTCTCAAAGATACCAACTGAGTGCATCCCCATCCAAACTCAATGATACTAGATTCACTTTCTCTTCCTCATCGTAATGGCATATTTTAAAGAATATTTGAACAAGACCAATCCAACCATAAGGATATAATCCTAGGAACACAGGAATTTCAACTTTTTCTCAAGAAGGATTGTGTCAGCCACCATCAATTTTGGTTCACCAATCACTCCAGCCTTTTGATTATCTCTCTGCTTCGTGATCAGTTCTAATGATTCTCCAATGGAATCCTCCAATTATGTAACATCGCAATTTGTAATCGCTTTTGGCTCTTGATCATCTTTTTGATTCTTAATCATTTGTTGCATAAATCTTTCGTTCTCCATCTAGAACCTCATTTTTTATGGATCGTCTTTTTTGTCAAAGCTCAACAATAAAACATCTTTAAAGTCTTCCTAGCTTTGGAAAGGCATAAACGATTGTCCCCATTGAAGCTGAGTTTTTGCTTCACTGGCGATGAAGTCATGTGCAAGATGCAATTTCTGAAACTCAGAGCGATCATTCAATACAAAGCTATCATTGAAGAACATAGGAATCTCCATGAATCCCATCACGATTGCTTCGATGTGAACGTCACGACGCACCAATTTGATAAGAACTCAACTATGATTCCTTTATTTATCAACGATCTACTACAATGAAGAAAATAATAAGGTTTTAGGCCCCAAATCTTCAACCCTAACAAACTCGCGCAGAATTCGCAACACACATTTACCAATTCTCTTTATTAGTGCAAAGACTAACATTTCTTTCTTCAGTTTTTTGGATGAGTATTCGCTTCCATCTCAACAATCACTGCCACGTATGCCTTGCACAACCTATTAGAAACACTAAAAACATATTTTAACACAAAACAGAGAAAAGAGGGACGACAAGTCTCTATCTTTGGCTTGCACAACCCATCTATAGAAGATATCCATCAAAACAAAACTTAACCATCCCAACTAAAACTCTGAACAAGCCAAAACCCAACGATTAAATCCCAACAACACTTCTAAGGTTTACACCTGTCATAACCCTATGGAGAGATCAAAGAAGGGAGCATAAAACCTAACGAGAAGAGCAAAACGGAACCGCCGCCTCAACATGCCGATACCCATAGTCACCATCGTGGATCTAACCCTAACCAGATCAGCCTCCTCACTCAGCTAAAGCTTAGACATAGCCGCCGTCAAGCTTGTTGCCCATTTGCAACTCCTCAAGGTCTTTAACCGCCGATGGCATCATTGCTACCCCAAAATTTTTCTTCTTCACCAATGTAAACTGAAAATCAGGCCAACATAAACACAAAATAAACAATTAGAGAAGCGACGACTGCTGGAGAGACCTAAACAGAAGACAGTAAAGTTTACTTTTTGGGGTGGTATATGTTTTTTTTTAAATATCTGGATATGTTATTAGATGTTGATTACTCAAAGTTATACAACACAAGACAAAACCAAAGTCGGCGGAAACATTGATATCCCTAGACAAACACAGTATAAACCAATAAGACATAGTTCAATTGAAAGGGAACCAAATAGTGAGACTAAATTCTAATAAAACAGTTCCAAGGGAGAAAATTGAGACATAAGCACTACATCTGAACAAATGAAACAGAGATACTCCCACTAAGCTTATAAATGTGAAACATCGCCGAGCACCAATAAGGCCAAAAACACCACTAAATCAAACTCAAACTAGCAAGCAACACCGAAGTCAAACTAGCAAACAACACCGATTTAAACGAAAGCATGAACAAACTAGACCAAAGATCAGAAGCAACTACCATTACATCACACTAACCAGCCGATGAGACATATGGATTAGTGACAATAAGAGAACCTTGAAATCCAATTGGAGAAAGTCACCTAAAACCAACAATTCTTACATGTGGATCCTTGTTGACCCGTATTAAGCCACCTACTTACATAAAACTAACTTCCTTGCAAGAGAAAAAATAGAGGACGAATCCACTATGATGCCTAGAACTTAACTCTAAACCCCAAAGAAACTTCAGAGAAAGGCTAGTAGATGACTTTGTACTAAAATATCATCTGAATGGCAAATACCAAGAAGGAATCTAACTCAAATCAAACCACCAAAAAAGTAAGAGGGCCCAACAGAGAAGTATATCAAATGACCAACTTCACAACCCAAAACTAGAGGAGTGAGATATTCGCAAACAACAAAAGCCACAAAACCTCTAAGAAGCCATTCCAAAAAAACCAGCCTCACTAACACTATCACAAACCTATTACTAGCGGATCGAAAAGGACAAATGAAACCAACTAAGAAGCATAGAAACCGAAAACAAAAAAGGAAAACAAACAAAGAATTGACACATACGAATGACCCATGCCGTCGATCCGATGGAAAAATAAGGAACCACATCGTTGAACCAAAAGCCACAACAAAAACATTTCAAATTCTTAACGAAAACAGCAAGAGCACTTTGAAATACCTACACTAACTCCACAACTACAAAGAAAATAGCCACCTTTCTAAGATATGAGAAATCCCAAAAAAACAAAACACAAAAATCAATGCATCATTGCTCGATCCATAAACTCCGTTTAGCCACACCCTACGCCGAAAAGACAAAAAAAGCTAGAAATGAGAAGAAGGAATCTGGCAGCTATTACGAAACCAACTCAATATCCTCTCAATTTTAGCTCACAAACACAGTTTAATCACTCAAGAATCGATTAATCGAACATGCAAAGTTAAAGGAAGAAGAAAGAAGACACAATCTTTGTTTACCCAGTTCAATCAATCGGTGTGATTGATCTACGTCTGGGGCCAGAATCAATCTGGCAAATCCACTAAATATGAAGGGAAATTCAGCTCAAGAATGAGCTTTACAATAGTGAAGAAAATCAAAGCTCAACTCTCTCTCTATCGCATCTCTCTCTCTCTTACTAAACCGCAAGAAAAAGACGTGATGATCATGAACTGATTACTCGATGCAGATATATGTAAATGACACCTTAAGCAAAGTATCAGTCTAATCTCGTCAAAGCTTCTGTCAACATTAGAGTCTTTGAATTCTTCTGCTTCGGTTTAAATCAATTCCTCCTAAACCAAGTAAACCATCTTCAAGTTCTCCGGTTTAATTCCTGAAACTTGAATCACTATTGGTTAACTTCAACACTCCACCTTGATTTAATTTCAATCTTCATCTTCAACATGAATCTGCACTCTTAGATTTAACCTCTGGCATAAATACTGTTGTACACCCTTTACTTGAGTAATCTTAGAAACTCTAAAGCTGCCTCAAATTTGTGAATCGGAATGCCTTTTGTAAGCATATCTGCAGGGTTTCTTGATGTGTGAATCTTCAATACTTCAACCTCTCCTGAATCAATCACATCTCTAATGAAGAAAAACTTAACAGAAACATGTTTAGTTCTCTCATGAAATGCACTATTCTTTGACATATATATTGTTGACTGAGAGTCACACCAAATTGTTGAAGCTTCAGTTTGCTTCAATCCCATATCTTTCAATAAACCTCTGATCCATAATGCCTCATTTACAGCTTTTGTAAGTGCAATAAACTCTGCTTACGTAGTAGACAATGTAACTATGTGTTGTAAATTAGACTTCCAACTGACAGTATTGCCACCAACAGTAAAGCAGTAACCACTAATAGACCTTCTCTTATCAAGGTCTGCAGCAAAGTCTGAGTCACTATAGCCCTGTACTTTGAAATACTTACCTTTTGTATAAATTAGTTTCAAATCCACATAACCTTTCAAGTATCTAAGCATCCACTTAACTGCTTCCCAATGTAACTCACATGGACGACTCATAAAACGACTTACTAAACCAACAACATATGCAACATCAGGCATGGTCCCAATCATTGCATACATGACACTACCTACAGTACTAGAATATGGTATATCTTCTACATTAACACATTCCCTTTCATCTTTAACCATTGTTAGTTTAAAATGAGCACCAATAGGAGTACTAACTATTTTAGATTCATTCATCCTAAACTTATGAATCACCTTATCCACATACTTTTCTTGTGATAACCACAAAATTCCATCCTTCCTATTTTTAACAATATCAATGCCTAAGATGCGACTAGCAGCTCCCATATCCTTCATTTCAAATTCCATACTTATAATATCTTTTAGCTTGTTAATTTCTACTAAGCTCTTAGCTGCCAGCAACATATCATCGACATATATCAACAAATAAACAAAATCATTATCACTAACCTGTTTGACATAGACACAAGGGTCATGACCACTGCTCTTAAACTTTTGATCCAACATGAAGGAGTTAAACTTCTTATCCATTACTTGGAGCCTGTTTCAAACCATACAATGATTTCTTTAATAAACAAACTTTATCTTTACCAGGACTTTCTTTATAACTTTCAGGTTGTTCCATGTACAAGACTCTATCAAGTTCACCATGTAAAAATATTGTCTTAACATCCATTTTCTCGAGCTCCATATCTGCATTAACTACTAAAGACATTAGTATTTTGATAGATATGTGCTTAATAACAGGGGCAAAAACTTCCTGATAGTCTATGCCCTCTCTTTGAGAGAAACCCCTTGCTACAAGTCTTGCTTTAAATCTCTCTGGTTCCACTTCGGGAATACTAATCTTCTTCTTATAAAGCCACCTACAGCTTATTACTTTCTGATTTTCAGGCCTATCAACTATGTCCCATGTCTGGTTCTTCAAAAGTGAATTCATTTCATCTGTCAATCCATTTTTCCATCTCTGCCAGTCCTTACTCCCTTTTGCTTCATGATAACAACTGGGTTCCTCATTTACATCGATCTCTTCCGATGCTAATAATGCAAAAGCAAACTGTGTGTAATCCGAAAGTTTTGTAGGAGGTTTTACAGGTCTTCTAGTCCTATCCTTAGCCAAATTATAATCTTTCAAGTCAGCTTCAACCTCCTCTGTTGTTTCTGGTTTGACATCATCCTTATCAGAGTCACTTGAGCTTTCTAAACCAGCTCCACCTACATCATAATCTTCTGTGACAAATTTTAATTCTTTAGAGATCTCAGTTAGTATCAGTTTGATCAGGTTGATCCGCAACAGTTCTCAACTCTTTGTAAACAACATTCTCATTAAAGACTACATTCCTACTTATCACACATTTTTCTTCATCAAGCAACCAAACCATGTAACCTTTTGTGCCTCTAGGATAACCTAAGAAGATGCCTTTTAAAGCTTTAGGCCTAAGTTTCTCTTGTTCATGATGAACATAAGCTACACAACCAAATCTCCTAAGGTGTCGATATCCTGGTTTTCTATCTAGCCATAGTTGTTCAGGCACATTGTGATCAATGGTAGAGGAGCTAGAACGGTTTACCATATAAGTTGCAGTGGATGCAGCTTCAGCCCAAAACTTTTCTTCAAGGCCAAATTCATCGAGTAAGCAACGAACCTTTTCCATTATAGTCATGTTCATTATCTCTGCTACTCCGTTTTGCTGAGGAGTATAAGCACATGTTCTATGTATTTCAATGTCATTCTTGTTGCAAAACTCATTAAAACGATTATTACAAAACTCCAAACCATTGTCAGTTCGTAAAACCTTTAGTTTTCTATTAACCTGATTTTCCTTTAGTTTAAAATCAAGATAGCTTGAACTTCCTCTACAACCACAATCTCAAGGCTACCTAATTCTGCAACTATTTTCAAGAAATCATCAACATTATCATTGATGTTCTTGGATCCATTCATCTTGAATGAGTAAAATTTCAGCTGCAAGTAAACACGATTTGGCAAAGAAGTTTCCATATACTCTTTATTCAAGGTGCTCCATATATTCGCGGCAGTCAAGCAGTGATTTATTTTTCTAAGAACAGTATCGCCTACATTCAAGATAATGAGATTCATTTCCTGTCTTAATTGATCTACCTTTGCTGGATCAGGAACTGTCTTCATCAAAGGCTTAGATGAAGAATCTTGATCCTCATCACCATCGGTCTTCAGTTTCTTTTCATCGCCTTTCGTCAACAGCACCTCTATTGTGAGCTTGTAATATGTAATAATCTTCTTCAACCCAAGGATGTCGAGGTGTGCCATCATACTAATCTTCCATAGTGAGAAGTCTGAAGCTCCATCAAACTTCTCGATCTCGATTCGTTGTTTCAACATCGATAACCAAAAACTCGATCGCTCTGATACCACTCTTGTTACGAAACCAACTCAAGATCCTCTCAATTTTAGCTCACAAACACAGTTTAATCACTCAAGAACCGATTAATCAAACATGCAAAGTTAAAGGAAGAAGAAAGAAGACACAATCTTTGTTTACCCAGTTCAATCAATCGGTATGATTGATCTACGTCTGGGGCCAGAATCAATTTGGTAAATCCACTAAAGATAAAGGGAAATTCAGCTCAAGAATGAGCTTTACAACAATGGAGAAAATCAGAGCTCAACTTTCTCTCTTATCGCATCTCTCTCTCACTAAACCGCAAGAACAAGACGTGATGATCATGAACTGATTACTCGATGTAGATATATGTAAATGACACTTTAAGCTAAGTATCAGTATAATCTCGTCAAAGCTTATGTCAACATTAGAGTCTTTGACTTCTTCTACTTCGGTTTAAATCAATTCTTCCTAAACCAAGTAAACTATCTTCAAGCTCTCCGATTTAATTCCTAAACTTGAATCACTATTTGGTTAACTTCAACAGCAGCGACATCAAGAACACACCAACCGCTGGATTCAACCAAAGAAGACGAAATTGTTCGAAATCTACTTTTTCGTTTTTTTATCGCACTAAGAAAAGTAAAGTTAAGAGAAATTTCAAAAAGTAATTTTTCAAAAAATAATACTTTTTGAAATTTTGTTATCAAATGAACCTTTTAATTCGAAATTTTACATCTTCGGAATCTCTGTTTTACAATTTTCTTTTAAATTGTTCATTTCAAAAATTGGCCTTAAAGTTAATGGGCGGCACAGGATTTTGAGATGAAAAAACAAGTCTTTTCATATGAGTTTTGACCTTTTATACCATATGGTTTCATTTTTGATTTTAGGTTTATAAGTTATAAAAAACTAAATTATATATATATATATATTATTTATATAGTTGTTTTATATATTTTAAAGAAATTTGAATGTTAAATTACAGAGAAAAGAAAGCGAACATAAAATTCATTCTTTTGGATCATTAAAAATGATATAAGTACAATTTATTTTCATTTAGTTTTTGATTAATTTGGCAAGAAAATGTCTTTCATTTTTTTTCTTTTCAAGTTCACAGGCAAAACTATATAGCTGTCGAATTATCGATGGCTGTGTTTGGAAATGAATCTCTTATATACACAAGATTCCGACAAAATTAATGTAAAGTAATAGAGTCTTAGATATCTATCCATTTACAAAAAAAAAGTAAAAAATGAAGAAACGCGCATATGCATTGTTTGCGTGATTCGTCATGCTCATCATTTGTTACACGTTTCATATTCTATAAAATAATGACAACTAAAGTTGACAACTCATCAGTTACAACAACACATGTTAGAATTTATATCTTCTTAGCTTGCAAATGTGTAGTTCCGTAGCTTCCGATGATTTATAATACTACAAATTTTCTAATGCTCTTTTCATTTTATTTTATTTTGTTATCTGTTGCTAGCTGTATTTATCGTTTGTACAGATTACATTCTCCATAATTGAGAACATCCATCACAATAAATATTCATTTTTCTATGAGTAACACATGTTTCTTGAATTTTCATTTCAAGTTACAAAATAATAAATATATAAAATACGAATTGAGATTATAATTATCAAAAAAAGAAGTAAACAAACTATTTTTATTATAACATTTTCTTGCCATTTAATATATTAACATAAATCTCTCTCTAATTAATTAACAAGCAAAGCCAGCTTCCACCAGCTTGTTTAGTTTCTTGTTTCTCAATCTCTCTTCATAAACTTCACTTCCTTGCATCTCTTTCTCATACCTAATCATATATTATATCAAAATAAGTAGCTATCAATATTTCTTTCTAGGTTCTACCATATAATTTACACATTAACCATATTTTCACATTTTCAGTACCTCGGTGGCATAGGTATTAAAGGAGATAGAGTTTGCACAAGCTTGAGAGCTTCTTCTTCCGTATTCACAATTTGGTTGAAGCAGAAATATCTACCACAAGCTGAAGTGTCCTCGAATGCTCGAATATGAACATCTGCTACAAACTCTCCATCTACATACGCTAACACACCATTCTCATACATTTGAGCAGCTCCTGCAATTGCATACATTGCCACCATAATTAGACCATTAATGACTCAACATATATAACTACATAAATGAATAGGTTACATAAATATACCTTTGAGGTAAGACATGGTGGGTCTAGGGTTGTGTTCAGCCACTGAGGGTCCAACGATGAGGCCCGGGTTAATGGAGACCATGCTGACCATACGGTCCATGGCTAGTGCCCAAGCTGCCTTCTCAGATTGTGTCTTCGCAAGAGCATGCCACAGCTGCATTACACAGAAGTTTGTTATTAGGGAAACTTAAACTCATCCTGTAATTTTGATTAATAAGTAATTACAAAATATTAAGTACTAATTTAAATTATGATCTAGGTTAGATTTAGTTAGTGGTTTGACCTCTTTAATATTTGTTAAGGTAGTCTTACATTGAATATTGACCAAAACTATTCTAGATATCACATGACGGAAGACATACATTTCATGAAGACCCAAGATTAAAAAGTTCATCAAAATTCTATGTATGGTGTCAGTAATCATAATAATCAACCACTTTTATTTAATAAGTTTAAAAGGTGCAAATATAAAATAATTAAATAGACATTTTCAGATTGAATGATGAAAGTACATGAAATCACAGGTGGTTCCAGGTCAAAACTAGCATATATTTATAAATTGTGGGTCCAATATGTCTCCTACGAATCTCTTGAACTTAAAAAAAATGATAAACTAAATTTTGAATGTACTAAATAAATGAAAAAGTGGCTGAATGAGAAAAACCTTCTTTTTGAGACAAAAGTCAAGATCACTCCAACACTTCTCATCAACATCTTTCTGAGTTCCGATGTTATCTCTCCAAATTGCCGCAGTCAATGAAGAAGAGAACACAATCTTCTCTATACTCTCTGTTCTTGCACATGCTTCCACCACATTAATCGCTCCTCTTACCTCCAAATCCACGTCCTTCTCCTCCTAATTTCACATCATTTCATAAACAAAATCTCAATTTTCCCAAACCATAAGCAAGCATATAATTGAAGAGAAGTTTTAAGCGAATAGAACAGAAAAACTCACATCGTACCCTTCAGGATTGTCCAAGCAACAGAACACAGCATCACATTTGTTAAGAGCAACGAGGATGCTTTGGTAATCTAACACATCAACATCGTAAACCACTAATCTCTCTTCTGTAGATTCCATGTTTCTAATTTTCTCCTCAATCATACTCTCTCCTATCACCAAAATCATCATTAGAAAATGAGAAAAACAGAGAAACAGAGTCCTTTGCCAACAGATTCTCAAATCTATGGTAAAATTCTTAACTTTATTTTGGTTTAAAATCTAAATTTTGATTCTACCCATAAGTGAATTTCAAAACATTGCTTCGAATTGCTCAAATAAATTAGGAAAAAGTCTCAAAATTTGACTGTAATCAATGAAGAAAACTAGAAAAAGGTTTAAACTTTACAGAGATTCTCAAATCAATGGGAAATATTCTAAACTTTATTTTCGTTTAAAACCTAACCCATAAGTGAATTTCAACCAATTACTTCAAAATGCTCAAATCAATTGGAAAAAAGCTTAAAATTTGATTTTTACCATTTTTACGAATAGCTGCATGAACAGAGTAACCTCTAGTGAGCAATCTTTTGAGAATCCAGAAACCGACATAAGTGGAAGCATCAAGAACACAGCAACAAGAAGTGGGTTTCTCTTGATTCATCGGTTTCTTCGTCTTTGTCTACTTCTGATTGAAATTTGAGGTTTCAGTTATTAAAAAATATCTGGAAAAGATAAAGAGATGAGCAAAGAAGAGATGAAATTCAATCTGTCTTATAGAGAGGCGTGTGAGGAGAAGGAAGTCATAAATAGGAGAAAGGTGGGTGAACTATTTCATGTTGCACACGCTCCCAACTACTCATCTTTCACATTTTGTTTTATATTATGGTTTGTGTGTATTTCGTATATTGGTAAATCCATCGAACGGTGGAAAAAAACGGAATTAGTAGGTTGAAAATAGGCATTCGCGAGACCCATGGTCCAACTTGCGGGTTAATCTAAAAATTTTACTTATAAATTTTTAACCTGTTTAATTTACTTATCAAAATCGATTAACTTGTACTTTTTCAATTTAAAATCTGCAAAATTTATAAATAATTCGTTAATCCGTTTTTTTGTTAAAACATTTTAAATTAATTTATAATTTTTTAAATTGATTATCCGTCAATCCGTTTTTTAAATCTATTAAAAAAATCACATTTGCGGATTACCCGCTAATTTGCAGTTTTTGAACCAATAGTTCACACCCACTTTACAATCAAAATCTTTAATCCACATCAGTAACTAATCTACAAAAAAAATTCTTTTATCAAAATCCACAAAACATGCGGATTAAATCATATTTTGACAAACTTAGTAAAAAAGAAGGCAATTCAATATTTGTTTTTAAATATTGATAAACTATTATTTTCTAAAGTTTATATTTAACAAATGAGAGAGCTGAAGTCAAAATAGTTTCTAGATTTTGTGGACTTGCTATTTAATACATCTACGAAAATTAACATGGTAAATCTATCAAATGGTGTAAAGAACGGAATAAGTAGGTTGAAAACAGGCTTGTCAAATGATTCATTCGTGAGATCCGTGGGTCTATTTCGCGGGATTCATAAGTCTAATCCACGGGTTAATTTAAAAAATTTATTCATAAACTTTCAATCCACTTAATTTACATATCAAAATCTGTTAATCCGCATTTATACATATCAAAATCTGTAAAATCCACGATTAATCTGCTAATCCGTTTTTTGTTAATTTTTTAAAAATTAATTTATAATTTTTCGGATTAACAATCCGTCAGTCTGCTTTTTAATCTGCCAATCTATTAAATATCTATTAAAATAAATACAATTTACAGATTATTTGTCAATCCACATATTTTAAACCGACAACTCACACTCACCCTACAATCAAAATCTTTAATCCGCATTCGCAACTGATCCACAAAATTATTTTCTCAGTCAAAACCCACAAAACCTTAAATAATATTTTGACATGCCTATTTGAAAAGAATGAAATTCAGTATTTGTTTTTAAATATTGATAAACTATTATTTTCTAAAGTTTATATTTTAATAAATGAGAGAGCTAAAGTCAAAATAGTTTCTAGATTTTGTGGACTTGCTATTTAATACATCTACGAAAATTAGCATGATTTAAAATTTCGTTTTTGGGCATATACAATAAAATCTTTATAAACTAATTATGTTCGTATTGATATTTTATTATTTATGAATAAAATTAATACTCCTATTTGTTTTTTTTAAAAGGTCTCGTTATGGTAAGACATGTATGTGACGTTTAAGAAGAATATGAGTTTGAACAATTTATATCATTTAATAGTAATATTTTGGATACTATAAATCTTGTATATTTGTAGTTCTGATTTCTAAACGGTTCGGAATTAATGAATTTTGTTGATTAAACAAAAATCTTGCAAAGTGAAGTATTAATTAGAATGTAATAATTATAAAAATATAGTATTTGAAGTTGACTAAAGTAGCTAGAAGTTGGTAGGTAGCGCGTGTGATGGCAATCTAATTTATGATGACATTTCTGAGTGAGCTTCATCCTTCATTCCGAATACTGACAAGTGGTCTGACATGTAACATTGGTAGAATCGTAGGTACTTCCAACCTCCAACCTTCAAGAAGATCAGATTTTATATAGTTTGTGCGAAACAAGTAGCAATATAAAATTTCACCTTTTGTAATGGATATAATGTAAAAGTAAATAGTTATACAACAAACCTTTTTATAAAACATTATAATTTATTTTTACAAATATATAAACTATTCAACGAATAAATTCATTTTTATTAGTTTATTAATTTTTTTTGTTATGTGGTGTGCTTTTCTATAAATTTTTACAAAAATTTAGTGAAAACGTTTAATTTCTTAAAACGACAGATGATTTATAAAAACTACATGAAAAGAAATAAGAAGAAAACCATGTTAAAAACAATAGCAAACATCAAAAGAAGACAAGAAGAACAGAAGCCACGGGTGGGTTTTATCGATTTTTTGGTGTTATCTAATCAGTTTCAATTTTTGAAAAAGAACTGGTGAGTGAAGTTTGAAGTTGTGGATAGCAAATCTAAAATTAACGTGGTTTTAGTTGTTTTGTGCGAGTGTGTCTTCTAAGATTTCGATCTTGTTAGTCCAGTTATGTAAGGTATCTCCAAAGTTTCCGGTCATTGTATAATTTCACTATGGTTTTCATATCAGATTCAACTGACAAAAAAATCAACCATAAATATGTGTTACGGAAATTTTTTGTATATTATGCATCAATTAATTTCTACGTCGCCCGTGAATTAGCTTTAGGTCACCATAAAATCCACGGAAGTGTCTTCTAAGACAAGGTAGCCCATACTGTTATCACCGAAACCAATCGATAGAGGAGTTAGCCCATCTCGCCATCAAACATAAACAAATGTCATTGGGACAAATCATTACGCTACTTCCGAATAATATGGAGGAAATCAATTACACCAACTAATCGAACACGCCTCTTTTGATAACGAGTTTGATTCCATTATAAATCTATACAAAATATGATGTGTTAATTTCTCATAAAGATACACATCATTTATTTATTTATATATAATATTTTACTCTCTCACATAAGCATTCGATCGTAGACGACAAACTAGGACCACGCACGTGCTTGACATGTACAAAATAAGGCATTTGCTTTAGACCTCTATATTTCTTACAAAATTTGGGGGGCCCATTTTTCATAAAATCATTCATATTTTAGTCAAATTAATGTACAAGGAATTAAGGAGCATTTCTTATATTTATGTATCGTTTGTTTCTTTTTCTTTTTAATTCTTCTAGTTATCCTTTTTTTTCTGATTGTTCATCACTTCATTATATCTATTTTTTTGTTATAGCAAACTTTATTTCTATTTTGCTTTTAAGTTTAAACTTAAATTATTCATGACAATAGATAAAGATTTAGAAAAATAAATTGTTTAATAAATGATTGAGTAAAAAACAAATATCATATTTTTTTTTTTTGGCTTTAGGCCCTCAAATAGCTAGGCATGCCCTGGCTAGGACCGGTGGCACTGGAAGCTGAATCACTGTTTAGATATACAGATGCTTAAAATCATTGTATTTATAAATTACGGAATTTGATTTATTCCACGAAATTAATTTTATAATTTCGTATGCGTATATGAAAACATTCGCCCATCAGCTTTATACATAACAGCTGGGACGTTTTCTTCTAAGGAAATTAATATACGTTGTAAAGAAACAAAGTATATATTTATGATGAAATTATAGTATTATCTCTGCAACAATCTCTAAGCAGAGCATTTCTTCAGGACAACAGATTCAATAGGAATCTTATCAACCGGGAAAGCACAGTCCATCGGAGCTCCTTTCTCCGGCAACAAACTACATGGTTTGGGCGTCACCTTGCTCGAAACTCCGGAGATGTTCGTACAATTCCAAAGCAACTTCTTTGGTTCAGCAGCCAAAGCAATGTTAATATTGGACATACATATCTTAGTGAAAGGATCGTTGTTGAGTCCATCGAGCCTTGCGGGCTGCGTGACATTATCCGCGGTCATGTCACGGTAGTTAATATTAGTAATCTCGGGCATAAATTTAGGATCAAAACCCGAAACTGGGTGTTGGTTATAAGCACCGCTCATCCAGAAAACGTATTTCATTGTTTTCATTGTAAACTTTCTGGCGAAAATATCCTTAACATAACCGCCACGACCAACCGCGGTTTTGATTCGGATAGCGGATTGCGTCTGAAGTAACGTAATGTCTTCGATTCTAACATCTTTGATTCCACCGGACATTTCACTTCCTAGTGCTATTCCGGCGCTGTCGGGTGAGATGCATGTGAGCCGTCGGATTGAGAGTTGCTGTGTTGGCATTCCAACTTTGATACCGAACTGATCCCAACCACTCTTCACGGCGATGCAATCGTCTCCGGAGACTACGTAACAGTCTTCAATCAATGTGTTGGTGCAAGAATCTAATAAAGAAGAAAGAAAAAAAGTATGTGAAAACCAAAGAAAAACAATGTCACGTGGATATATAAAGCCATGTCGATACGTAAGACTTATTTTTCTTTATGTTATCGTGATTAGAATATTGTATAATATGATATATAATGCTGAATGTGACGTATGATATGGCTACGTACCCGGGTTGATTCCATCGGTATTAGGAGAATCGATAGGAGCAAGAATGGTAACGCCTTTAACGATAACGTTGTTGCAATAAACGGGATGAATATTCCATGCAGGCGAATCAATGATTGTGATATTTGAGATCTGAACGTTTTGAGAGAACATGATCTCGATTGTGTAAGGTCGCGTGATCGACTTAAATCCACCACTTCGATACTTCACCCACCAGTATTTGCCTTGCCCATTAATTGTTCCATTGTTACCTAACCAAACAAATTCAATTAATTATATTGTAAAATTTTTTTATGGTCAAATTGTCCCTAATATATATAACAGTTTTGATATATCATTGTATATATATTTTTATGATTTGGTAATCCTTACCGGTGATAACAACATCAGTTAGGTTTGCGCCAGAGATTAAACTAGCAAATGTTGGTCCTGCTGCATCTCTTCCTTGTCCGTACGATGGCAAAGGTGCAACCACTGGATAATCAGATTCATCCTATATGTTCGAACACAAAATTAAAAATGAAGAACATTTAATTTACTTTTATTTTCTAAAAAACATGTAAATTAGTGGACTAATTCCTGACACAAATATATTTATCTAAAACCACACTTATATTTTTGTAAAATGTAAATCAAATATATATTCATACCTGAGAAGCAAGAATGGTTGCTCCTTTTTGAATGAACAAAGTAAAATGGCTGGTGAGGTTGAAACTTCCGGTCAGCCAATTTCCCGGTGGAACAATGAGTTGGACTCCACCGTCAGCTGCCTTAGGAGCAAGCTTGGTTATGGCTTCTTTAAACGCTTTCGTGTTCGAGGTTTTTCCATCACCCACTGCTCCGAATTCTGTTAAAAGCGCGGTATGTTTTCGACAATTCATTGCCATATATTCAATATCTGCCTGTCCATTTACATCTCGAGATTCCATCATCGGGAAACAACTAATTGCGAAAACTACTAATATACAAAAACTTTTCCGAATCATCTGATGAAAAGAAGAAAAAAACATATTTAGATTCTCTCTCAAATTATAATCATTGCAATAAAGTATAGAAGGGTGTCATTGTTTAAAATAACATTACCTTTAGAGTTGAAGGTTTAAGAGAGAACTCCATTTGAATCTTCCGACTTGTGTTTTTTTTTGTATTTGTGTTTGATTTTTATTTGTCTTAAAACAGAGTAATTTATAGAAGAACAAAATAGTAAAGAGAGAAAAACATGCGTAGAATCATGTACTTGATCTAATCCTAGGCATTGAATCGATTTACCAAAATAAGTAGAGCTAAAAAAGGTGCGTAGAATCATGTACCAATTGTAGAAGCACCCTTGTCATATTGGTCAAAGGATTAAAGGTTTCTATATCTAAGGTTCGATTTCCAAATATCGTAGTTTCTTGCAAATTAATTAATGAAATTTTGTCAGTGTTGTAAATAGTGTTATTCGTCGTGATCTCGTGTGTTGCGAAAACATATATCTAGTCGAGTAATATCATATTCAAATTAGAAAATATATCTCATAATAATGATGTAATAAACAAAAAAAAAAATTACGCACCAATTTTTTTTATTTTTGTTTAGAGACTCTATTTAATGTAGATAAATACTAACAATTCCCGTTTTAGTAGAAAATATTCCAAAATTTGAAATTGTAGATCTTAAATTAAGTAGTTGACTGAAGATAATTGGTATGTCAATTGGACTAAAATATCCGGACTATAAGCCGTACACATGTAGATTTTGATCGTCAAGATACGTGAATCTCGTAGCCTTTATATTTGTGGTCTTACAAATTGGCAAGTATGGTTAAATGCTAGATTTATTTTCCGGAATTCAAGATATAATTCCACGAATCTCGGATCCCTCCAAAACATATTTTGATCCGGGTATCTTGATTGGATACTATATATACATATAACATTTGTTCAGAAATAATAATAGTAACAATTAACTATAACTTTAACCTTTTGTGTTAAAAATACATTAACCTTTTTAATACTATTGTGTAGATATGATATATAACATTTAGAATTATGTTTTAGATTTTAAGTAGTTAATATTCATTTTATACTTTGCTATCGTATAACCTCTGCTCGTAAGCTGACTATAATTGGGCTTATTACACGTGTTGTAAAAAATCTTGAAAACGTGGCCCAATAGATTCTTGAAGACGGAAAAAAACACATGCATGCATGTAGTGTACAACTTGGATTAAACACAAAATTATATTATACCCTAAACCCAATTTTTTGGTGTTATCTAATCAGTTTCAATTTTTGAAAAAGAACCGGTGAGTGAAGTTTGAAGTTGTGGATATCAAATCTCAAATTGACGTGGTTTTAGTTGTTTTGTACGAGTGAGTCTTCCGTTTATATGGTTTGTGTCTTCTAAGATTTCGATCTTGTTAGTCAAAATATGTAAGGTATCAAATTTCACAATGATTTTAATATCAAATTTTCCGATCATTGTATAATTTCACTATATACAATTAGTCAAAGTTTCCTGTCATTGTATAATTTCACTATGGTTTTCATATCAAATTCAGTTGACAAAAAAATCAACCATATTTGTTAGATTATGGTTTCTAATTTAAAACCAATTGACAATGAGTAAATTAATCTATATTTTTTATATATTATTGAGGATTTCTGTTTAATTTTCGATGTGTGACATTATCTCAATACCTCCCTTCGAGATGATGGTTTTTTAGCCATAAATCTCCATATTTTTGGACAAGGATCGGTGGACCAAATTTGTATAAGACCGATTGTGGATCGAGCTGGACAGTGTGTGAATCAGACTCTGATACTATGTTAGATTATGAGCTTTTAAGTCAAAACCAATTGCCAGTAAATTATCTCATATCTTTTATATATTATTTAAAATTACTGTCTAACTTTCGATGTAGAATATTATTTCCAATAAAATATGTGTTATGGAATTTTTTTTGTATATTATGCATCAATTAATTACTACGTGGCCCGTGAATTAGCTTTAGGTCACTATAAAATCTACCGAAGAGTCTTCTAAGACAAGGTAGCCCATACTGTTGTCACCGATACCAATCGATAGAGGAGTTAGCCCATCTCGCCATCAAACATAAAACACATGTCAATGGGACAAATCATTACGCTACTTCCGAATAAATATGGAGGAAATCAATTACACCAACTAATCGAACACGCCTCTTTTGATAACGAGTTCGATTACATTTTAAATCTATATGAAATATGGTGTGTTAATTTCTCATAAAGATACACATCATTTATTTATTTATATATCATATTTTATTCTCTCACATAACCATTCGATCGTAGACGACAAACTAGGACCACGCCCGTGCTTGACATGTAGAAAACAATCTCTCGTAATCATTCTTTCGCCGAACGATATTTTCCCGTTATTTTGAAAGCCAAATTTCGACCATCGATATATGTAGTTTAACTTGCCTCTTAAAGGCGAAATGTCCATCCACTTTTATCAAAACCCAAACTTAACACTCTCGACGAGCATAAACCAATCCCAATAAATTGTATGATGGATTACGAGAGTTCGCTCCAAACAACAATCAATTAATAATATCTTTTTATCTTTATTTTATTAATATTCAATAAAAAAATTTTTTTTGTTAGATCCAATATTTCTAGGAATTTGTGATATCCACTGAAAAGTCAACATAGACACATACTTAATCTTATTCATTAATCAATTTTTGGATGCATTCATGTTAAATTGTTTTCTAACTACATATCTAAAAAATAATTAATCTATAAAAATAATTTGACAAAATAATTAAAAAGTCAGTGTGGACACATAATCTTATTCATTAACAGAAAAAGTCTAAAGTTTTTAAACATTCAATTGATAATGTGGCTATATAAAAAGAGAAAGAAACTGGAGGTTTCCGTTTAATTGTTTACTGGTGTGATTAGGAAAAAAGGCGATAGTGAGATTTTTAATCATAATTTTAAATTATTAAATTAGGTGTAAAAAAGAAAAGCAGCTGCCTATATAATTTCAATCTTCAATAATGAGTTCGAAAGTTATACTTGAACATTTGAATTTAGCTTCTATTAATTTAATTTTTATACATGTGATATAAAATAAGTTTTTTAAATTTAATTATTTGTGTAAGTAACTAAATTTTACTTTCACCAAAATAGATGCGTATGAAAATAAATGTAAATATGGTTTTTTGAGAAAAAAAAATTTTGATGTACCAAATTATCTAAGATGCATAATATTATGTGAGATTATATTAGAATAAATTCACTTTTAAAAATAATTGCTAGACTAACTCTCTAAAAAGGGACTAACTAGAATGATCTTAATATTTTTTAAAAAAATACACATTAACCAAACTAAATTATATCAACAATAATGCCATTCTGATTAAATTTATTTTCGAAAATAAATAAAATTAAAAAAAACATTAACTGAAAAATCAGATATTATTATTGTTAATTAATTGACCAAAATTAAGAAATAAATTTGTCTTTCATGATTTTTCTCCAACCCATTATCCCCATACACTATTCCTATGAAATCATCATAAATAATTTTTGTATTTGCTTCTAAAATTCGAGAACCACTTTTGCTATCAAGAACAAACAACCATTTGTTATTTGCGAAGATGAGATAAAATGTACAGAAAAATAATAAGATAGAATATCTTGGAAAAAGAATAGCTTGGGGATGAAGGTTGAAAACTGAATAAATGAGTGTGGACGAAAAAGAGAGGGCTGAAAAAATCCTAAGAATTTTGACGCTGAAGTTATGTTTTATTTTTTTTTAATTCCATTAATTTTGTCATTAATTAGTGAAATATTCAGAAAATATGTGATGTCACTAAAACAAGTCCGTGGTTACATAGTAACAACAAATATGCCACAATAAATCTGCAGATACTAATAAAAATAATATAATAAAAAAATTGTCTACCGTAAAGGAAATTGAAAAATCTTTCGTAACTAATGTTTGTTTTTCTGAAAATAATAAATCTACGATAACTTCAAACAAATATACAGAAATTACGAGGTTAATCTAGCAATTAATATTTGATAATCAAATCTACGGCCACTTGAAGGTGTAACAAAACTCTAGCACAACTTAAAATTAAAAATTTTCAAAGTCTGCAAAACAAGTCTGTGACAAAAAAAAAATTTGTCGTATAAATTCTAACAGTTTAGAAAAATATAAAAATATGTTATCTCTACAATGTTCTTCGGAAAATAAATCTACAAATAAATATGCGATGAATTAGAAAATCTGCTACCACTATTACATGTAAATTTGCGGTATAAATTAAATATGCTAAACAACTGTGGCAAAACATTAAATCTGTCGTAGAAACAAATTTGCCACAACATAAAATCACAAATTTATTTTTTCAAATCTAGTTAAAAAAAATAAATACTTTTTTGACTCATCTCGTTCTCCGTGTAGGATACCTCTTTTTAGTCTCATTCGATAGATTAAATGAGGAAAACTGCTCTACTATTTAATCTAATGAGTTCAAATTTAAGTAAATTCCATTTTAATAAAGTAGAAAGGGGCGTATTCTAGGTTCGCTTAAAAAAATAAAATAAATAAAACAACTTATTTTCAAATTTTTACATATTCATTCAAAAAAAGTTATATGTTTTGACTTTCATCGGTGTTAAAATCGTAAATATTTACATTTTTTCTTTAAAAAATGCCGATGTGTCATTAATTATTAATGAGACTCTTGTAATTAGATTTTTCCTAACAAAAGTTTTTAGGAGTTTTTGTGATAAAAAAACTCAACTAATCCTTACTTTTTCTAAGTTAATCTAGCAATTAAATTATTTAAAAGAGTTATTCTAGTTTTTTCTCTTATAATATTTACTTTTTATCTTGTCATAAAGTTAACGACTGTCAAATCTAGTATTTTTTTGTCATTAAACAACCACCATACGGATTTACTGTTCGGTTCATGGATTCATGGATGTGAACTGTTAGGTAACTTGGATGATCAATTGTCAAATTTGACATTCTTCTATCATATGAATTATCATAAACTTTAGATGAACTCTCTTACAAATGGATATAAGATTAAATGTATGGCCATATTAATTTTAAATAGATTAGATATCACAAATTGATCTTAAATGAGTCTAATGAGTAAAATAGGTCTATTTATTTTATATCTCATGGTAAAGTTAACTACTGTCAAATCTAGTGTTTTTGTTGTTGCTAAACAACCATATGTATTTACTGTTCAGTTCTTGGATTCATGCTATTAAAAATATAAGAAACTCATGATGTAAACTGTTCAGTAACTTGCATGATCAATTGTCAAATTTGACATTCTTCTATCATTTGAACTCTCTTTACAAATAAAATACAAGCATAAATAAATATATGACCGTATTAGTTTTAAATAGGTTAGACATTACAAATGGATCTAATGAGTCTTATTAAGATTATAAATTTAGGTTTGATTATTTTGATCATCTAAGTTACCGGACATTTTACATCATGAGTTTATTGGATCTTTATAGCATATATCCATGAACCGAACAATAAATGCATATGCTTGTTTAATGACAAAAAACTCTAGATATGACAGTAGTTAACTTTACGACGAGATATAAAATAAATAATATTATGCATAGGTAATTTGATGCATCAATTTTTTTTCTCAAAAACCATATTAGCACCCATATGGTGCCTTTAAATTTATTTTCATACGCATATATTTTTGTCATAGTAAAATTAGTTGCTTACACAAAATATTTAAATTAAAAACTTATTAAATATCACAAGAATAAAAACCAAATTAATCAAAAAATTTTTTTTGTAAACAGCATCATATGTAATTAGATGTGACTTAAATTATAAGGGGAAATGCTAGGATGGAATACCTATTGATGGAAAAGGGGCTCTAAGCGATTACAAGCAAAGATATGTCAAAGTGAAAACCTGGGTTCGCCGCGGTTCGTTGATGTGCTTACACTGACCATACAAATAGGAGTAATCTATGCATAGTCATTCCAAACAAGGAAACTTACATTTATATATTGAAAGATAAGAAGCCAGTTTGGTCTATATTGGCTCATTTTCCCTCGAACCAGAATAAAAATGTATTATATATCATATTTAGCAATGAAAATAACAGATAATCAGTATATTTAAATTTTGATTTTTTGGCCTTTTTCTAAATGAACATATTTTATAGCTTTTTGTTTATTTTTTTGTAGGTTTAATTCTGAAAACGAAGAAAAAAGTACAGCTAAAATTTTTTTATGGCCTTTATTTTCTTCTATTTTTTTAAGTTTGTTAAAAAAAAAGAGTTGGACACTTTTAAAATTTTAGTTATTGGACCATCGTACTCAATGCCTTACCTTGGTACCCGACCCTATATGTAATATAAATTTGATCATTGATGTTACATTGTGTTTTTTACGCCAAGTACCTTTTGTAAAACGCATGTAGACAAAACTGGCTCTAAATATTTCATATATATAAGTATTATTTTATGTTTTTTTGCATGGATCTTGAGATTGGAATTTGTAATTTAAATTTATAAATCGTTATAAACCGATACAAACTCTTTCAGATGGCAAAAAACAAATTGAAAATTTGGGGTGAAATGGACATAATAGAATTAATTAGGGTTCTTAAAAATATGAACTTGGAATCAGATATGAGAAAATATAGCGGCGGAGTGAAGAAGTGAAAAGATATCATCATTATCATCGACGAGCTAAAAATTTGATTCTTTTTGTTTTGTTTTAGTTGTAATAGTTGAGTCTTAGACATTTTTGCCGTTGTTTTCAGTCGAATGTGATGGACCAACAAACTAATATTTTGGAAAAGATAATAATCCGATTGCGGTTGAGATACTCAATGATGGTATCTATCTCGGCGTTAACCACTTGTTCAACCTATGCATGGTGATGAAAGACCGCGAAGATGCCCCAACAAAAGAGCTGGACTTGGTTGGTCAATATCACTTCGGTGAAACTGTAAACAGATTCTTATGCAAAGTTTTATTTCTTTGATATATCACATTTATTGATGTGACGATAAAAACAAACAAATAACATTTATTTTGATTTTATTTAGTTATAGAAAAAATAGATGGGTTAATGCTTCACCTATTATATAATTCATGTACCCATGAGAAAAACTGTATACGTACCTTTGAAATAGGATCAAACCATTCATAATTCATATTATAAAGACTAGTTTAGGCAAATTAGAGTTTTTTGGATGTCTTCTATGGATCTTCTGTGTATATGTTTCTCTCTGTTTCTAAATCTAAATGTCTATGTGTTCTGGACTGTTGGATCTTTCCCCATGTCTTGTGAAAAGAGAGTAACTCTTTATTTATTGTGGTTTGAGGAGGTGCATAACTTTTTTTTTCTTCTTTGAGGTTGGATTTCTTTTTCCTTCAAACTTTTTTTTTCTGAATATGATTTTTTTTGTGGGGTTCTGCACGTAAGTTGGCGTTGATCTTCATTGACCGAACTAATTGGATTTTAACATGTTGATTCTTGATTTGGGTCAAATTTATGGTGAGGGTGTAAAACCTGATACCAACACGTAGTAACAAGTTTCGGTCAGCTTTTGTGATGAGAAGATCTCAAGGGTGCCGATATGACGCTAATTTCGCCAATAGTCACCATAAGGCGCACTAGTCATAGTGGTGAAGCTGTACTCAATGTGTTTCCCGATAATGAAATCTGGCCTTTTTGCCAAAACGATGTCGTTTATTGTAAAGCATTCTTCAGCGATGGTGTAGGAGTTGACGACAAATGTGAGACGGTTTCTGAGCCGGAGGCAGTAAATTGGAGCGTCGCCTAGGGATTGAGAGAACGAGAGGAATGTGCGGTGGAGCAGGTTCTTGAGAAGGTGAAGGTGTCCGATCAACGGCAGTGGCCAAGCCGGTAGGTTAAACTTGCTATGACGTTTACCAAACAAAAGTTTAAGAGAAATGAAAAAGAAGAAGGCGAGGGATAACATTAGGATGTAGGTTTCCATTAGATCTAAGAACTTGTAAATGTGTGAAATTGAAAATGGGAGTTAAAGTTATTAATTATTATAGCTTTATTCATAATGAATTTATAATGAAAGCGAGAATCTTCGTGGAGCATGATGATGAAAAAAGGAAGTTCGAATTTGTTGACTACATGTTCGTAATATCTCATGCAATTAATGGCAAATAAACCCGAGATCTGAGTCATCTGACTGAGATACATATTTTCTATATATTTCTATAATCTTTTCACCATTTAAAGTAAAGAATACCATGAAATTATTTTATGATAAAATTACTTTGAAAATACAAAAGGTAGTCTAATATTTTTTTTGACTATATGTGGCATATTATCCAATAGTTTTTTTCTATTCTTTAATTTCTTCATTTTAATAACTTTTTCTATTAAAATTTTAGTAATTGTCTTAATAATTTTATATTATCATATTTCTCTTGCTTTGTAACCCGTAAAAGAAATTTTATCGTTTTCGTTTATATTTCTATTTCTATTCACGTAAATAACTCAGTTTATTGATCAATTAGTATAACATTCCAACCAAAAAAAAAAAAAAATTGTCTTAAATTGCACTTATCAAATAATGTACTTAAATATTTGTGCACATGGACGTAAAATAAGTAAGTTATCATCTAACAATGTCTAATATATCAATATTTTACAACATTATATATATATATATATTAATTTATCATAAAATAATTTAGTATTAATTGTTTACACTCACTCATATGATGAGAAAGGAAGAAAAATATAGGAAAAAAGCAAACTTAAATTTCTTAACAACAATGGTCAACAGTCAACTATATAAAAAAATCATATTCAACAAAATATGCTTCTATTTATATGTTTATTAATATGCATAATTATTTATTTGATTTAGGTTCATTGTATGGCATACATATTTTGTTGAGTGCCCAAAAATTTTACATAGTCATTAGCTAATTTGACCGTATATTTGTTTAATTTTCTGAAGGTCCATCCAATCGTATCAGATGTATACTCCCTACTAATCAATTCCTCAAACTAAGAGAATCTCCACCTGTTCAAAATTTTTTATTAAGCATATTAGTATTCAATTCATTGTCCTCTTATTTATAATGTGATTTACAATAAATTAAGTTCGATGGATAATTGTTCCCATTTCGACGAGCCATGTTTGACTATCTTTTACTAGTCATGAGTTATTATTTTTATTTTTTTGTATTGGTTGATTTCATGTAGTTGGTAAGCGAGTAATAAGAGAGTCTGTGTTGAAGTTTATCTCAAAACTAAAATTTATCGACAACTCAGGTGGTTTGGTCCAAGAATTTACTCTGAATTTTCCCTTTTGGCAGAGTTTGAGTTTTTACACGTGTGATTTTTATTATTTTTGGTCATCCGTATATTATGGATTTCGGTCTAGGATTCACTTGATTAACCCAAAAATATATATATTACAATATCGTATTGTAGTATATCATTATATAATGAAACATAACATATGAAAGAAACAAACCAAAACATGAAGATGTAATCATGTGTGAAGTTCTACATGATGGAGGTGTTGAGAATTCCATCAAAGTTCTACATGAAATGCATAATACAATTTTTTTAAAAATCATTAGAAAACGTACAAATATGCGCATTTGCCTCTACTGATGATCCCAATATATATATATTTTATATCCCAAAATGTATTTTTAGTTTCTAATTACATTTTCAGAGCGAAATAAATTTTGATTTTGCTTTTGATCTTAACTCATTTACCTAACTTTTAAAAATTCATTAGCTAAATTTTAAACAGTAACTAAATGATATTTATTAGCTAACTTATAGTTTTAGCTATCCGCAGAGATAAAAACATTAGTAAAATTATAAATAGATTTAGTTAGCAACTGATTTAACAGAGTGAAATTATTTTCTGCCACATTAATAATTATAAATTTAGTATATTAAAACAATTAGATTTTAGTACAACTTTCAACGACATATGATCAAATTAAATGTTTTAGAAAAATATTTCCTGAAAAAACATAGACAACTAGGAAGATTATATATATATATATATATAATTAAATATCTCAAATGTTTAAATTTGAAGATAAGAATATTCAACTACAGTGAAAACTAGACGTTAAAAAAAAAGAAAAAAAAAAGAGAGAGAACTATTGTTGCTTTCTTCTTCTTGAAGCAATCTCCGATGCCCAAGCCTTGCCTATATCAGTCTGGAACTTCCCTGAATTAAACAAAACCAAAGCTTTACGCCTTCAAAGATATACAGATTATGTATTTGGGTTATGATTTTATAACATAAATTACCTGCGGTTGACTGGAAAAACTCTTCTAGATCTTTCCCTTGCGCTGCGTAAAATAGCAAACAAACAATTACCAGCTTTAGTTTCTGCTCAAATCAGGAACCACTAGAAGTTTTGTCTTCAGGTTATTATTACCTTGTTCATATTCCGTAGCTTGTAGTATCATCTCAACCTTATCGAAATCTTTAACAACTTTGGCTTCAGGTGAAGAGTTCTCTTCATATTCTCTCCAAAGCTCAGCGATTTCTTTGGCTGCAGTTAATCATATATATTACAATGTGAACAAAATGTTTATGAGTGAACACAAGAAGAAGATCGAACGAAGATATAATGTATTTAAAGAATAGAAGAGAACATACCTCTTTCTCCTCCGCCTAAGAGTTTGCACATGTGTTCAAGTGCTTCACTTTCTCTTCGGTTTTTCTCTTCTTTAGAGATCCCACAAGAAGGTGTAATGTCTCCTACAATGGCTGCTCAACAACAAATTATCGAATTCGATTACTAAATAACTTTGTGTTGGTGTTTATACTCCCTAAAAGTAAAAAGAACTAACCTTCTGCAATGTCATGAACAATTGCCATTTTCATGCATCTGTAGATAGAAAGCATGAATATGAAGAGTTTATTTCCACCAGTTGAAACTTGTGAGTAAGTAACCAAACCAAGCAAGAATCTTACTTGTCTCTGTTAACACCGGGGATATCTGAAGAAATGAGAGCCATAAGACCCATTCGATACATGTGATCTGCTATTGATTCTGGATCTTTAACATCTCTTTTAATCCATCCAGCTCTTGGAGTTGTCTATTTCATATATAAAGATGGATTACCATATGATACAACACACAAATTCTGATCAACGAAACAGGAAACAAAAACTCACCAAGATTCACACAAAAAGAAACTTCACAGATCATTAAAGTAACCACAGAGATTGAAAAAATGGCATTCCCCTATCAAATTCTAATCGATTAAACAGAAAACAAGAACTTACATTATAGGTTCACATAATAACAGATCAATGGGACCAAATCAAACATCAAAAACTCACATTATAGATTCACAAACTATGAACGATGAAACATGAAACAAATACTCACCAGATTCACATAAACACTTGACATCTATAAGGATTTATAGATTGCAATACAATCAATCAATAGTATGATCATTCTCCACACAGATCCATCTAACATTAGTAACAAACATTCACATCAAAATAGAACAACGCATCATCTTGTACACATTACATTGCGGTGAAATATGAATCAAATTGTACTTTCTCCGAGATTCCGTGAATGAGAATTGAGAGAAAGCACCGGATCTTAGCGGAAATCGTAAGGCGGATCAATCATTCAAAACTTACCTTGAGGCGAGTACAGAGAGAGAGGAAATCAATGGCGGATGAAGCAGAAGAAGAAGAAGTCGGAACCGCCGCGACACCAGGAGGAGAGACGGCACAATCTCCTGACGGAGTCGATTGAGGAGAATCGGAGGCCATGCAGTGAATTGCTGCTCGATTAGGAGACGAGGCTGAGGCGGCGGAGTAGGTGAATCGGAGATTGGGAGGAGTGAAAGAAGGAACGAGGAAGACGAGAGAGAGTGATTTGCAGAAGAAGACTTGATTCACATTCCTCATTTTCTCTTCCTTAATCTTTCGTTTCTAGGAATCGTGTTGTTTCTTCCCTCAACTGTTTTCAATAGTTTTGCTTCACTGTGTTTATTAACTTGGGCCTTATTATTATATGATGATCCAGTAGTATTAGTGGGCCATCAATTTAGAATTTCCTGAAAAATTCCTGATAAATTTAAATTAACATTTGTAAAATTGTAAAACAAATAATTGTGAAATTAAAATCCATCAAAATTTTCTTTATGAATTTAGAAAACAGTTGTATTTCTGAAAATTTTAAATTATAACGAAGAGAAATATTAGATTAATAGGATATTAAATGTGATTCAACCAATAAGAAAAATACATAAAAATATAAATGATCAAAAGAATTAAATACATTAAAATTTTACATAGAAATGTAAGAAAATCAAATGAATTAAAAAATATAATTTAAAACAATAATATATATATATATATATTGAAATTGAAAGAATAATAAACTAAATATTCCTAGATTTAAAAAAATATTCCTATGAGGAGATTGACACAACAATATTGCTTGTACTCACTTCTCATATGCTTGTCGCATCCTATCACCAGCTTTATGCACATAATATTTTGATCCAACAAGTTTTTACTCACTGCGTATATATTTCGTATATCTCCTAATATACCAATCTTAACGCTAATATGGGAGACTATGTCTTGGGATATTTTTTGAAGTGTCTTCTGCCATGTGCCAAGTTGTAATGGGCCAGTTTCTGATAATTGAAATTGACAACAACAATCTCTTCAAAGGAATCTTGATACTGAAATTGGTAAAAATAAGTATCAGGCAAGCATAGTCACAATAGAATTTTTCAAAAAGGAAATAGTCTACAGTGAACAATACCATCTTGCAAGGTCGTGCGTGTGTGGGACGGTTTTAGAGGTGCATCATTCTCTTTCGGAACAAATGGAAATTAGGAAGCAATTTTGTTTCCTTTAGACTACTTTTTTAGGATTTAGAGTCTTTGAGTAAATGCCAATAAACAAACATAAATCTTTGAGTATCAAGTATGAACGATGAAAATTCTTCTTTTTTTTTTTCTCTTTTTCTTTTGATAATTTAGAAGTTTTGGACCAGTCTCCATATATACCAGAACCGAACCAACTTTTAATAAATTATTCTTTTTGACGCTCAGGATCTTCTCTACTTCATCGTTTAATGAGGAAATCCAAGTTTCTCCTGTTGTTCTAAGTATTTTTTTTTCTTTCTAAGTACTAATTACGTAACGTTTTTTTATCTTCTTTGGATTCAACCACTAGGCCGATCTAGGTTGGTTGAATGTGTTTATTTTGGTAGGGTACAAACGTTTTACATGATTGCCATTCAATACATTTATTATATTATAAATTAGAATTATACTATTAAAATTAAACATTCTTTTAGTCATAAAGGGTTTACTTTACTATCTGCAGTAAACCTGACAAATTTAGTGCATTTGAACCTTTTCTTTTACTGAAAAATAAACGAAATTTTTTGCAAAGATTAGTTTTATCGACCAAAAAATATAATTAAAATGTTTAGATTACGTAGAAGATAGTTAAAAATAATTCAAATTTGGTAGTTATTACAACGTTTAAGTCATTATTTAGTTTTTCCCTTCGTAAGTTTTGTTTGCTTCATTCATTCCGCACATTCATCTGTTTCGTCTTTGCCGGCTCCTGTTCTCTTATTTCCCTTCATAACTTTTGTATATCATAAAAAAAACTTTTGTAAACATTATTTAAGAATAAAAAAAGCGAAGAGAGCATGTTTAGCTGAAATTGACCATTATTTTCGGATTACACGTCCTTTGGCACAGAAAAATAAATATTTAAAAAGTACATTTCCATATAAAAATGATATTGGATTAAATATAGCAACCCAAATTGAATTGCTCGTGAAATTTTTTAAGCTTCCGCAATTTTCCTTACTTCTAGTTCTTGACATCATTAAAATTGACCGGTGAAATCATAGACATATTCCACATGAGATACGATCGAAGTCAATATAAATATACAACTGCGGTATCTTCTAGTGAACCTTCAAGGCTTCAATGTTCAAGTCAAAGTATAGCTAACGAAGGTAGAGTAGTGAAGTAAACAATCGGATGAAATCAGTTTATTTATGCGTTCTAACACTTAAAAGTATTATGCGTTCTAATCATGTGTGGAACATTAGTTGTTTTCATGCATTATCTTAAGAACCACGCAAATGAGATTGACGTAGAAGTTCAGTCGTATAAATGTTTCATGTGGGTTTGATATCCACATATTGTGACTTGAATTATCATTCACAGCAATTATGTAGTTAAGACTTAGATAAGATTTAAGAGATTGTATTGGATTCATACTCCTACTTTACTTGGGTTAGGATGGACAAAATTGTTATATATATAGAGGACACTATTTCAATACTAATCATGTGATTCACATCGAATTAAAAATTACAGTTTATGAAAAAATTTTATCGTATCAAATATAGTATACATTAATAATTTTAAAAATACTTGTAAACTGTAAGTACAATTTTATAATTCAATTTTGTAGATTTAAGATACTGAAAAATTGGGGGGGGGGGGGCATCAAATAGTCATGTATCTTCATATATATATATATATATATAATTGAATTCTGACTAAGTCATAAATGTAGTCTAAAATGTGAAACAACCTAACCTCAATTACAAATCGCCACCACATAACAAGTCATCGTATTGTATGCAGTGGCAGATTCATAATATAATATTTGTATGGAGCACAATAAAAATAAGTTCTAATAATAAAAATAATTTAGTAATTTTTTTGTTTGATATTTTTATATTAATATTTTTTTTAGAAAAACAAGAAAAAACATAGAAAACAATTGAAAATTCGATTTAAAAAATTTGGTTTAAAAACTAAAATCAACAAAAAAATCCTAGTGAGCTTTTTCTTTTGGAGTCGTCTTGCTGCGTTCTTTAGTAGTAGTAGCGTTTGAGATTGATTGAGTTCCATAAGTTTTTGATCGGTTCTTTACTCATTGTAATGAAGTCGTAGACTACTGGTCGGACGTCTTTTACGATTAGGTAAAGAACTTCCAGTTAGCTCTTAGTTTGTTATTGCATTCGACTGTATTAGAGTAAACTTTGCATAAAACGAGGTATCCTTCTTCAAAGAATATGTTTCAGACCTTTTTGTTGTAATATCGAGCTGCTGATTGCCGATAGTTTTATCTGCAAAGCAATGCTTGTTCGCGCAATTCTTCAATTTCGTTTAAGCTGTTAAGGAGCATCTCATCATTAAGGTCAATGTTCTCGGGCATTTTAGATCGGTGTAATGTGTAGACATTTTCCTTTGCAGGTGCAACTGCTTCCACTCCCTGAGCTAAGGAAAAAGGCGATTTTTTCATAGCTCGTAAGGGTGTGGTTCATATGACCATAAGACTCTTTCTAAATCGTTTGCCCAATTGCTTTTCTTCCGACCGAGTCATTTATTGAGACCGTCCAAAATGGTTTTGTTAGTTGTTTCTTGGCTTATCTGTTGCCTTGAGGATAGCGAGGGGTAGATTTACACAGTTTGATCACAGAATCCTTCAATCTTCACATATGTTAAGTTGGTTCTATTGTCAGTGACGATCTCGTGTGGTAGGTCATGTCGACATATGATATTCTACCACAAAAATTTTCTAACCTCGTCATCAGTGATGAACTTGTATCGCTTTGCTTTAACCCACATTGTGAAGTAGTTAATAAGGACGAACATGTACCTTTTTTGATTAGAGGGCAGCAAAGGACCGATGATGTCCATAACCCATCGCATAAATGAGTATGGAGCTGATCCAACTGTTAATAATTCCATCGAGGAATTAATCATCTATGCGTGATGTTGGTATTTCTCGCACCAAGCTATGAACCTCTCACAATTGACGACCATGGTTGGCCAATAGTGTCTGTGTTTCCAAATTTTCAGTGCTAGAGCTCGTCCGTCAGAATGATTCCCACCTTGGCCTTCGTGTGTTTTTGGCATTATTCATGTGGTTTCTTTGCCGTTAACACAATAGAGGAGTAGACCGGAGAAACTTCAATGATATAGCCCATCTCAGATCATTGTATAATGTGCTGCTCAGGCTTAGTCAATGTGCATGCCACTTATCTTCTAGCTTCTTACCATTTGATATGTATAATTTAATTGGATCTCTCCAGTCGACCAAATGCGATGTATCCATTAGATCGACTGGATTGATCGGGTCGTCATCGCTATACATGTGTTCTTCTTGTTCTTGAACCATGCAGACCCCATGGCGTAGCTTGATCTTTGGCTGGTTGATTGCTTCAATAGGTATGGATCGACGAAGGCATGAGTCTATGGCTGTTGTGAGTGATGCCAGTGCATCTACTGGTTTATTCTTGTTCCTTGGAATTTTGATGAGTTTAAATATCGTGAATTCTTTGGCAAGTTGCTGGACCAGGTGAAGGTAAGCATCCATCCAGTCATTTTTTGTTTCAAAATATCCACTGAACTGGCTGGTGACGAGCTGTGATTCATAATGTGCTTTAATAGGTTCGGCCCCGAGAACTTTTGCAAGGCGAATAACTGCAATTAATGCCTCATATTCTGCTTTGTTATTGGCAGTTTTTAAGTTAAGTCGGAATGATTGCTCGAGAATTTCTCCCGTAGGAGACCTGAGTTATATGCGTATCCCCAATCCATGCTGAAAAGCAGAACCATTCACGTATAACTCCCAGTTTTGCGGGACACTGTCTTCGTCCAAAATTTCATGGGGTAGCTCGATTAGAAATTTGGCCAATACTTGGGATTTGTTAGTTTTCTTCGGTTGATATTTGATGTCGTACTCGCTAAGATCTACTACCATTTCACTAGTTGACCAGATTCTTGGTGAATGTAACACCGTTCTGATATTCATGTCGGACATTACGATGATCGGGTGAGACTAGAAATAAGTTCGAAGCTTCTGTGTCGATGTGATGATAGCAAGGGAAATTGTTTCCAAAGTCAAATATCGAGTCTCTACTTCTTCCATTGTTTTACTGATATAAAAAATTGGCATTTGTTTGCCATGCTCATCTTTGACTAGTACTCCACTGATAGTTATTTCTGAAATGGTGGAGTATAAGTACAGTGTTTCGCCTTTGTCGGGCTTTGCTAGTATCGGAGGTGTTGACACATATGTTTTCAGATTCTTGAAAGGCTTCCTCGCATTTCTTGTCCCATTCAAATTTTGTGTTCCCTTAAAAGAGCTCATAAAACGGGAGGCTCTTATCGGTCAACTTGGATATAAAATGGTTAAGGTCTGCGATCCGACTTATGAGTCGTTGGACTTCCCGTTTGTTCTTTGGTGATGGGAGCTCGAGAATAGCTGAAAATTACTTGGGATTTGCTTCGATTCTTCTTTTGGTTATAATGTAGTCTAGGAACTCCCAAGATGTGACTCCAAAAGTGCATTTGGTTGGATTTAGCTTCATCCTATATTTGTTAAATATCTTGAAACATATTCGTAAATGGCCGACGTGATCTTTTGCTTGGAGGGATTTTACTAGCATATCGTCGATGTATACATCCATGGATTTGTCGATCTGATTAGAGATATCTTATTGACCAATCTCTGATATGTTGGCCCCACGTTCTACAGGCTGAAAGGCATTACTTATAACAAAATATTTTGTGATCGGTGATAAATACGGTTTTTTCGCGATCATCAGGGTGCATTCTGATTTGATTGTAGCCAGAAAAGACGTCCATAAAAGATAAGAGCTCATTCTGTATGATTGTTTCTACAAGTCGATCTATGTGTTGGAACGGGTAACAATCCTTGGGTACCCGTAGTAACACCAACAATGATATAAAACCTCAATACAAGGTAACATAGTAACATCAACAATGTGATCAGATCGATCCACATTCACATCAAAATTAACGCATGTTCTAAAACCAGATTTCCAAACGAGATGAACAACTTTTTGTGAATCTTTAAGGCCGCAACTCAGAGTCAAAGAGTCTTCATATAACATAGAAACCAAAGTCTCCAAGGTGAAGAAACCAGAATAATAAATGCCCAACAAAACACAATTCACTAGAAGAAAGGGATTATCAAGAACATTCCTTTTAAGATGCCACAAAAGAGGATAAGAAAACCTCATAGATTTAGAGGAGAAAACAACCTCATAGATTTAGAGGAGAACACAACCTTAAACACTCTAGCAAAGAAGCGCTTGGAAATGGGACTGCATACCGCAGTAAAAGATCACGCAAAGGCGAAAAGTATGCCAACATAAGACACATGAAAGGAGACTACACAACACTGAGTAACCTGGGATGGCAAAGAAAAGCTAAGATATGAAACTTGGTTAAGAGGGAGAGGATAGGAAATGGAGGAGGTGTCAGGAATAGGTTGGATGAGATGCTATGCTAGATTTGGTGGGTTGGGTGGATTGGGTGCCTCAGCTGAGGCTAAATCTTGTGGGATGGACGAAGAAAGAGAACTAGGATGCAACACATCCATTGAAACAGCACAAAGAAAGGAGAAAAGGAAAAAAAAATTTGCTAGAGGAGAAACGTACTGTCGGCGGTGATTAGGAGTTGTTTTCTAAATCGCTATTTATGTCGCACGAAAAAAAATATATTTTTTAAATAATTGGCGTATTTAGAGATTTGAGGCGTGGGGCATGTGCTCCATACTTTTTTTTTAATTCATGTAGTTTACAAATATGTATCAAAATTAACAAAATTTTTGTAATATTTTAGGTTTAGTGTTTAACGTAAAATTAAACTCTGGATCCGCCGAGTCTATTTAGATTGGCAATGCTTCTTACCGTTAACCTTGCGTTCCACACGTGTGCGACACATACTTCTTTATCATTAAGCGTGTTGCCTTCTTGTTAATGGGTTTATGTTTTAAGCTTAATTGTATTAGATTTATGGTTGTTGGACTTTATTCCGTTTGTAATGCTGTCCATTTAATTTTAATGAAATGTCCGACAAAAAAAAAGAAAAAAAAAGAATGATTCGGATGAATAAATGCTTGTGTTTTTTTTTTGGTGGTATTTACATATGTCACTAACAGGATTAAAAAGAAAATGTTCATAAAGAAGAAAAACAAACAACCACTAGTCAACTTGCGCTCAGACGATCTAAATATGTTTTTAATTACGTGTTCATGTAAATTACTTCTCATTATCTCATTTCTATAAGTAGGTTAGGTAGCGACGCCGCCTCCAAAAGCATATAAACAAATTGCAATTTTTCAGTGGCAAATGTATTTATTAGTCATTGTATTTTTTTATTAAATAAAATACGAATAAAACGTTGACAAAAAAATATACAAGTAAACAAAAACAAATTTGGACTCTGGAAACCTTTGCATCTAGCTCACGCAAGTAAAAACGAAAGGAAAAAAAACTACTCGATTATTTGACATAGTAGAAATAAGATAATAATCATATGAAAGTGAAAGCCATTTGATCCGTCAATTCTTTTTTTCCTTTTTCTTTATTTTTCATAAGTAATTCTAATTTATAAGCAATTACAAACCACATGGGATGCCTTGAACCTAAACCCATCAAAAATTCAATGCTTTCCTATTTAGTTTTTTTTAGGCAAAAATTTTCCTATTTAGTTTAGGATTTGATTTTGAGACAAAAGTTTTTAAAATAAAACATATCAAAATTTAAAATTTTTGTTGTGAAATTGTCCGTTGAATTGTTCAGTTTATTTTTTATCGTTAAATCATCATTTATAATAGGATAATATCATTATAATATTTTAAATGAAAATAAAAATATATGAAAATAAAATAAAATAATAACTAATTAATTATAAGTCATTATCCAAAATCTCCACCACTCGGCATAAAGCGCGTAGAAGTTTAAAAGTTTTTCTTCGAATGCACAAAGTCTTTTAAAGTCCCAACTACTTCCTTAGCAATAAGAAACGAAATTAAGCAAAAATAAGGAAACTTCTCTGCAAAAGCCTCTCTAAATTTCCTTACTTCTACGCGTTTCAATCATCTCTATATAATAACCCTCTCTCCCCAAACTCATCAATATCTACTAAATCCGTTTCTGGGTTCCTCAAATCCTTAATCTTTCACTCTGATTTCATCGTCATCCTCTTTGGGTTCCTCTAAAGTTCCAATCTTTTCGATTCCTTAAACCATGGCTCGTTGTAGCAACAACCTCGTAGGAATACTCAATTTCATAGTCTTCCTTCTCTCAATCCCGATCTTAGCTGGTGGGATCTGGCTTAGCCAAAAAGGTTCAACAGAGTGTGAACGATTCCTTGATAAACCAGTGATTGCTCTTGGAGTTTTCCTTATGGTTGTAGCCATAGCTGGTTTAGTTGGTTCATGTTGTAGAGTCACATGGCTTCTTTGGGTTTATCTCTTTGTTATGTTCCTTTTGATTCTTCTTGTGTTCTGTTTTACAGTTTTTGCCTTTGTTGTTACTAATAAAGGAGCTGGTGAAACTGTTTCTGGAAGAGGTTATAAAGAGTATAGACTTGGTGATTACTCTAATTGGTTACAGAAACGTGTTAATGATGGGAATAATTGGAATAAGATTAGGAGTTGTCTTGTTGAGAGCAAAGTTTGTTCTAAACTTGAAGCTAAACTTGTTGATGTTCCTGTTAACAATTTCTACAACGAACACCTTACTGCTCTTCAGGTAAAAAAACTATTCTTTGTATTTTTTGAGTTGAATCTATGTGTCTTAAAGTTAGTCTCCTTTTTGCTAAAATTGTGATCAAAGACTTTAAAAGTATTGACCTTTTTTTATTCCTAAAAGTCTTGGCTTTTGATTTTATTCACATGTCTTTGAAAATCTGAACTTTTTGAACATACAAACTTTACTTTTTCTGATTTAAAGTTTCAACCTTTATTTAAATTGAGAATCTGAGCCATAGACATTAAGTATCCATTGGTTTTGCTCTGTTCTTAGCACTTTTGTGTGAATTTTGCTTAGTTGAGTAGAGATTGTGATAGTTTATGAAAGCTGAATCTCTGTGACTGTTGCATCGTCTTAAGGCTATAATTAACTAATTTTTAATTTTGGGTCGAATCTGTGTTTCAAAGTTTGTCTCATTTTAGTTGCTAAAATTGTGATCAAAGTCTTGGAAAGGGATTGAACTTTTTGAATGATCAAGTCTCTTCTTTTTGCTGTCGAAACTTTTTGTTTTACTCACATATCTTTAAAATTCAAAACTTTACTTATTATTTCAAAGTTTCATTCTTTTAATGTGAAACTCATGATTTATGAATCTGAACCATAGACATAAGATTCAGGACCAGATTCTTACTTAAAATGCAAGCAATTTTCTCTGCTTTGTTCGTTTAGCGATTGTGATAATTTCTGAGGCTATAACTAACTAACGAATCTTTGAATGCCATTATTTTATCTTACAGTCTGGTTGCTGCAAACCCTCAGACGAATGTGGATTCGAATACAGAAGCGCCACAACCTGGATCAAGAACGCTACAGAAACACACACCAATCCAGACTGCCAAAGCTGGGACAATGCGAAAGACAAGCTCTGCTTCGATTGTCAATCTTGCAAAGGGGGTCTACTTGACAATGTCAAGAGCGCGTGGAAGAAAGTTGCGGTCGTCAACATCGTCTTCCTCGTCTTCCTCATCATTGTCTACTCTGTTGGTTGCTGTGCTTTCAGAAACAACAAGAGAGATGACAGTTATAGCCGTACCTATGGATATAAGCCTTGAACATGCTTAAACACTTCTTAGGACAGAGATTCGTTGATCTTTTTACACATTGGAGTTTGCTTTTTCTTCTTCTTATGTTTGATGGTTTTTATTTCGGTGTTTTGAGCTCTATTGCTTGTACAGCTCCCGTATGATATTACTATTAGTGTGTTCTGCCTTGTGGCTAAACCTTGATATTGTTTTATTATATGCTTTTAATTAGTTTTGGTTTTCTCTTTAGATATAGCCAACAATTTTTTTTTAAATGTGGGATATTTAAACCGGCGTTATTGCTCAACATGACACACTCGCTGACAAGAACTGTTTTGTTTTTATATGGACTGGATTGTTGATGATTTTGACTTTGTCTCCTGGGCTTCGACTTTGTCGTTCTTGGGAGACTCTGAAGGAGTTAATGTGTCTTGATTCACATACATAATATCGATAATGATCTTGATGCTTCTGTACCATTGTATAATATAACTGCTTTTGAGAAGATCTTTTCTTTGTTCATTGTTAAAAGAGCGAATATTACTGTGTTTCCATTTTCAATCTTAGTTAAATACACAAATTAATAATCATTGTGTTTCAGTGTTTTTGATAACACAACTGTTAACCCTCCACTTAAACTAAAAAGGGCTTAATTTAAGGTGGAAAATTGGGTGAACTTTACAATTTTGGGATTAAAACCATAACATAGAAGATTTGTAAGTTTTTTTTTCAATAAAACACGGTTACTGGACATTAAATGGCATTTAGCTAAATCACTAAAATTTGAGAAGAAATTAGGTTAATGACATTGTGTCAATTTTTTTTTGGTAAATGACTCTTTCTAAATAGGTGTATCGGCCAAAATATCATTCTCTTCAACTCATATAAGTTCACATCAACCATCGTCTCGACCATAATTCTGGCAAGATAAAACCACTATTTCAGTGGATAAGAAGACACACGACAAAAATGATGAGAATTACGCATGAGTTCTGGCGGGAACATTCGACAAAAGAGGAGAAAATATTATATGTGATTTTAAAAATGTAATCTAAAAAGAATGATGATTAATTTGTAAAAATAATATGTTTTGTTAAAGAAAAGCGAGTTTTTATTTATTTATTAATAATTAGAACCACGTAATTTTGATTTATTTATTTTCACATTAAAATAATCTTTTTATAATTGAAGATACATAAATAATTTATTTTGCACAAAGAGAACGCATTATTTTTATTTTATTTTTCAAAATTAATTTCAAGAGGAAATCAAATAAACATTGAATTGTCGAAATAAAATAAAACTATTAAAATAAAATTAAATAAAAACCTGATCTAGGGTTTTAAACTTTTTGTCGAATAACGCCTCCCAAATATTTATCGCTTCTCTTATCCGACACAACCTCCGAGTTCATCTCTCTCCCCCTCTCCCTCAAGTAAATTCTCTTCTGACTTCCCTCTCGCTTTAGTTTCTCTTCTATCCAAAGACAATGAAGACACAATCGTCATCTTATATACGGAAGAGGTAAAAGAGTCCAACATCACGTGGAGAACGCCAATCATCACGAGATTGTTTGAAAAATTTAATGTATACAAAGCTTTTAAAAAAATATTTTGTAGAATCTGGTTCTTTGTGCTAACGTCTCGATTAGAGAGAGATCTTTTGACGAGTGCGACGGAGATTTTGAATGAAGATTGAAAATTATTGCTGATGAATTGGTCGCTTTAAGATATCATGCAACATATGCAAATCTTCCTGGAAGAAAACGAAAACACCATACTGCTATATCATAGCCTAAAGCCACCTATTCATAACAATAGTTCTCAATCTTGATTCTTCCTCCGGTTTATACATATTGTCATTTTCCACAATATCCGTCGCATTCGTCATAAAATACTCAGATGTTGGCACAAAGAACCAGATTACAAAATATCTTTGAAAAAAACTTTGTTTACTCTGCAAATGAGTATTTGGTCGAAACGTTGGATGGATTTACGGAACACTAGATAATGAAACAACTGAGAACATCACGAGCCATAATGACCAAAACCCCCGCCTCCAAATTTGCTGAATCACTGACCAAAGTTTGTTATATTTGTTTTTTCTCAGTGCTTTTCTCTTAGAGTTTCCTTTTTTTGTAACGCCAATTAATTCTCTTAGAGTTTCCTTTTTTTTAAAGCCAATTAATTCTCTTAGAGTTTCCTTTTTTTTATAGCCAATTAATTCTCTTAGAGTTTCATTTTAATCCTTTTCTTTCTGAAAATTTGGTATATTAAAAGATTAATATACAAATAGATAGGTCGGCATGTGAACTGATGTTTGGATTGGTATTGATAATATATCTATACTAGTACCTTTGGAGTTGAATCAGACTTCGAAAGTCACCCGGTCAGATTGAAAGATATTTTACATAGTATATTCCCATTAAAAGACTTGTCACACTAATCTTGTGTGTTTCAGTTTGATCATGTGACTTGAAGTCTGAGTCTAGTTTCCACAAGCGAGTCAAATCTCATTTGTTGATACATGTCCAATGGTACCAAATAATTTAGGTAGACTAGATTTGGATCATCAAATGGCAGTGACACTCACAAAAATTTTCAAAACGACAAAGCTTTAGTGTCTTGAGGGTTGGGATAGACACGATCACATGGCAAGGTTCAGGTTCACAAACACGATCATAGAAAACCTTTTTCAACTTTGAGGGCGCCTCTTGCACATCTTCAATAGAATTGACTGAATTGAAAAGTTTCCTCTCTTTGCTGATGTTAGGTATGCTTTGGAAAAAGGTTGATGAAAATAATCATTACATCACTGGCGGTAATGAAGGTCAAAACCTTACACATCGCTAATAATGTTCTCTTATAAAAACATTTTTCATCTTTACTTGTGAATGGAGTATAACAAAAAAAACAGTGTTGGTTCTGTTTTTGAAACCCAGAAGGATTAGATTGAGATGAATAGAAGAAGAACAATTGTGATTTGATACTTTGATAGTGCCGAGAGCGAAGAGATGATTCCTCGTGCAGAGTTTGGTATAAATTAGGCAGAACATTATGTCTCCGATCATCAGAAATAACTATATGCATGTGACCAGTGAGATTACAACTTTAACGTTGTAAGTTGCTGTCAAAGCATTCGTAGTTTTCACTCTATTTTTGGTTTATGAGATTGAAAAATAAAATTGGGTAGTAAGTAATTTTCTTCTTTTTGTTGTTGTTGTTTGTTTCCGTAAACCAAGAAAAGGAGAAAGAAAATAAAGAGAGAGATCTTCATTGAAAATAAGTTCAGAAGTGGTCGTGGCTGGTGTAAGTATTCATATTTTTTTCAGTTGTTGATTAAATAGTAACAATTAAGAAACAGTTCATGTGTTTTCAAACCAATAAACAATGGGGAAGATAACATAATTAATTTTAAATCTTGAATTTATACAGACAGTTTTAAAAGTAGGATTTAGGAAACTTGTCGTTAACTATTTTTTTAACCTTTGCCTTTATGGTTAATTGTAGAGCAAATTTTACATCGCTCTAAACCTATTCTGACCTTACAAATGAATTGAACAGTTAATTTGATGTCATTTTACAAACTTCTTAGACTTACTGCGATAGAAAACCAGAAATTTGATATGAAACAATCCACACGTAATAAATTTTGAAGCCGTAGTGGCAAATTAAGATTCTGAGACTTATTTGGAACCTTTTTCAGAATATATTTTAGAATTTCTGAAAAAAGAACCCAAATAAGTATATATTAAACATAAACTGTGGAGTTGTAAAGTAGTGGCAAATATTTGAAACTAACTTGTGATCACTTCCTGAAATTCTGAATAACAATATTTGAAATAAATTCTGGAGTCTCAAATTAGTATGAAATCTTTGAATCAATTTGTGATCAAAGTCTGCGAGACATAGTTTCAGCACTGAAATCGATTTTGCACACAGCTGCAGATCCCAACATTCCATTATGGCGTCAGTACTAGGGAGAGTCTAAAACCTCTTTCTCGACTAAGCACTCCTGAAATCAAATCCGCAACAAATAATAAGGTAACTTTTGAACGGTGTGGTTGGAAGTGTATTTGTAACTGCTTGTTCGACTCAGCTAATGACAGAGATTAATACATGATTCAAGCTGTTGGAACAGAAGATGAGATCAAGACTTAGTCTTTAAGAACGTAACCTAAAAGCATAAAAGTTCAAGTTAACTCCAATTATTTGTAGAGATTGAAGTGTAGCTTAAGTCGTATAGCTTTTTGTAGTTTAAGTCTGTCGGAAAATAAAATGTTGTAGGAATTTTCTTTCACTGTAATTTTAGAAAAGACTGGTGAATGTCATATAACAATTATAGGTTGCGGTATTTTCTAATGAATGGATTCTAAACTAGGTCTCGGGGATGTAGGTTAACCGAATCCCGTTATCAAATTTCTTGTGTTATTTACTTTATGTTCATGTTTAAATCTTATGCTTTCTTATCACACAAACATGTAGATCTAGCCCAAATAGATAATTTCAATTGGTATAAGAGTAGGTTCTCGACAGAGATCCGTTCTTGTTTTGGGTATGGTCATGCATTTGTGCTAGAAGGAGAAAACTTGAAGCAGATAAGAAAGAAGAACATGGAATTGAGATTGAGACAGAGAAAAGTAAGGAATTATGGGTTTGATTTTTTGGTTCTTTAATATCCAAAAGGAAAGCATATGTTAAGTTGGTGAAATTTTTTATTTTTTCGGTTTAGCTCAAGATCTGAGTTTGAAGTTTTCGGGTGCTTTTCGGTGTGAGGAAGGGAATACTTTTCTTTTGTTGTTAATCATGAGTTGTGCTAGGATTTTCTGGTATTTTCTTGATGTGGCTAAGTTGGGCCCAGCAGAAGCTCACAGTGAGAAGAATTACTTGTAGTTTTTCGTTTGTATTGAAACCTCTTGCCGAGAGAGATAATGTACGTGGAAGTTTTTGATCATTGTGACACGTACTAATCAAACTGAGAAAATCATAGAGAGAAATCTGAAGTTCTTCTCTAATTCAATTCTTCGTCTTAGGAATAGAAGAATTATATCCTATATTTTCGTCTTGATTTGTGCTTGAGTGGTAGGTGAGTCACGAAGAAGATATTAGAGGTCAATTTCAAACGTATTGGAGTTTTAAGCGAAGAAGAGATGAGATGGGGATTTCAAATGGGTTCATAAAGAAATTAGAGAATTGAGAAGTTCTGGGTTTAGTGAGCTTAAGAAAAAATATGGAGGTTTCTCTGCAACATATTGAAAGCTTCTAGACTAGAGATCAGAGAAAAAGATGTTGACATCATATAGATTCAAGAAATTGGAGTGCAGAAACGTTGAAAAACTGTTGGATCAATCAACATGGCTGCAGTTGTTTTTTCATGGGAGGGAAGCTTAGAAAGGGATCACCAGAAACTACTGTAGAGTTTCTTCAAAGATCAGCATTGATCTCACCAATTAGAGAGCTTTGGTTTCATATTTTCTCTTGTCGATGAAGTGCTTGAAAGAAGAAGAAGTTTCATGTTTCTGAAAGAAGAATAAGATGTTGATCTTAATTGATATATGTGAAGTTGTAAGAAGACCAGAGGATGAAGTGAGGGGAATTCAGAATCTCATCACTTCTCACTAAATTGAAGGTTCGAAGGCTGGTAGTTTCCGAAGATTAAAAGTTGAATTTTGTTAGAAAAGATACTTGTTAGGTGTTTGTTACATCTTCTGTTGGAATTTCTGAATTCGTTGGTTTACATTCGTTGTTTGTGAGAAGATGGCTGAATGTGATTTCTGCGTTTGTCGTCATTGGTTGGCTGAATGATGCGGTGTCAATTTCAATTACTTAAGGAGACAAAGATTTGAATGAGAAGAAAATGGTCTGAGTCCAAATGGCATCTTCAAAATTACAAGAGTCGAAGAAAAAGATGAAACCTTGGTGATTAAACTATGGTGAAACCTTGTGTTGACAAATCAACACTTTTCTTCATTGAATTAGGGGTTTAGAAAAAATTGGAGGCTCTGCATCTTTTGATAAGCATTATTTGTTTTCTGACTGAAGCTTGTGTTATGGTGTTGATGTATGCTTGATTAAGCCTCACAATCAACACGGAGGAGAAAAGTGTTGACACTAAAATCTTCATAGATTTGTTGATATTAAAAGAAAATGGTGACGTGATCGGCGCGAGATCCTGCGATCACTAGAGAGAGACAGTTACGAAGATCTCGCTAGAAAGTGAAGCTTGTTTTGAAGCTGGAAATTATAGAATTTTGATCAGAATCTACATTGCACTTGGTTGCTTGTAGATGTCGGAGAAAAAGACGCATGCAAAGTGTAAGCACACGTGCACATATGCCTCCTAGTCTTCAGAGCCATATTCTCCGAGACCTATTATGGAAAATCCGTCCAACTATATATGGTTCTAGATTTCCAGTGCACTGCTTCTTCATTCTCAATGAACTTGTTATCAAGTTTGGTATGTCTAGCGACCGTCCATATTGAAAGGGCGTGTTAGAGACTCTTGACTAATCTTCTCGTCTTCCTCATTCATATTCTCTTGATTAGTCTCCTCGTCTCCCTCTCTTCATCTTTTTATCTCTTCCTCTCTTCGTAACTCTGAAATGTATCTATTAGAAATATCTTTGTACATCTCTATTATAATTAATCAAATAAGAGAATCATACATCTTACATACCAACAACCAATTAGAATAATGAATTTGGTTGAATTATACTCAATTTAGAAACCAAATAATCAGATTTAACATATATTAGAAAAAATGGAAAACTAAAAATCTCAATATTACTATTTTGATAGTTGTTTTTAAAATTATTTAGGTAATAAATATTTATAATTTTACAAAGAAAATTAATAATAGAATATAAAATAAAATAGAAAAATATTAATTCACAATATATGAAAGTTTTCTTTTTTCTCACTCTGTTTAAAAATTTGAATAAATTAACAATTTTTTTTATTTTTTATAGTAGGATTAAAAAATTCACGTTTTTAATATATTAATAAATCCCATTTTCAATATAATTACGTTAATATATTAATAAAAATTTTAATTATAAATTATAGATTTGACATATGAAGATATATGATGTTTTAACTGATATTGATCTCAATTCCGTTAAATGGAATTTTGACATTTATCAACTTCTGATGAGAGAGTTCAATGTTAATGTTTTATAATACACATGTAAACCATGTTTTATATTTAGTTTCTAATTTATTATTTAGTTATGTTATAGATATTATTATTATTTTTTCCTAAATCTTTTTCAATTTAAAATTTAATCATTTATCCTTTTTCTAATAACTTAAGGTACTTTTACGATTTTTATTTAAATATAAGAAATTTTTTCTTTTTCTCACTCTTTTTAACATTTGAAGAGATGAAAAATTAGTTATTATTTTTCTCTGATAGGATAATTTTTTTTTACCTTTTTAATTTTAATATATTAATAAATCTTTTTTCATTAAAATTATGTTAATATATTAAAATTTTCTTTAAACTATAAATAATAAATTTGATACGCGACAATATCTGATGATTATGATTTAATTGATATATGTTTCAATTTTGTTAGTTAAATTTTTAACACTTGTTGACTTCTAATAAGAGAGTTCAAAGTTAATGTTTTATAATAAACATGTAAACGATGTTTTATGTGTAGTTTCTAATTATGTTACATATATTATTATTATTATTTTTTCTAAATCTTTTTTATAATTGAATTTAATTCAAAAATAGGAGTCTTATTATTATTATTACTTTTTGCGGTCTTTTATTTGAATATATGTACAATTTTATTTTTTTAATTTGTTTAAAATTTGAATATAGTAATAAATACATTGGTTATAGGATAAGAAAACTGAGTTTTTAAATATATTAATTTATCTTTTCTATAAAATTAAGCTAGTATATTAACAATTATTTTAATTATAAATTATATATTTGACATGTGGTGATATCTAATGTTTTAACTGACATATTTTATTAATTTTATTAATTATAATTTTGACATGTGTCAAACTCTTATGAAAGAAACCAAAGTTTATATAAGAAGATAAAAATAATCAACCACATAATTTTTATTAATTTGTTTTGCACATTAAAAGTCTAATTTTCATTGAAAATACATAAACAATTTATTTTGCATAAAGGAGACACATTATTTTCATTTTGTTTTTCAAAATTAATGTCAAGAGGAAATGAACTAAAAATTAAATTGTCCAACTAAATAAAACTATTAAAATAAAACTAAATAAACACCTGATATTTTTCGCTTCTCTTATCCGACACAACCTCCGATATCATCTCTCTCTCCCTCTCCCTCTCCCTCAAGTCGATTCTCTTCTGACTTCCCTCTCGCTTTAGTTTCTCCTCTGTCCAAAAAACAGAAGGCACAATCGTCATCATGTCGAAAGAGTCCACCAACATCATGTCAGAGAACGCTGATCATCACGAGATTATTAAAAGTATAAAAACCCGCATGAAAAATTGACGCTGTAAATTTCTGCCAACATGAAAATTTTATCTTTTTGTTTCTTTCCTGAAGCTTAATCAACTATTGGAATGACCTGGTCCCCATTGTTAGCTGCTTATCAGCTTATTTCTAATCAAATAACGAGTTCAAAGGGATAAGTGTGATTGATTGCTCATTGCTTGAGATTTCAGCAATTCTTTTGAGTTTAATAAGTTTCTATATCTTTTTTGATTGGAGATGCTGATTCTTATGATGTTTGGTTTTTGTCCACAATTCATAAACAGAGAGATATTGTTCCCTTGAATGTTAATGATGATACTGATGAATCCGATGAAGATGACGTGCAACCAGTTTTTGATTTAAAGGTTTGTTTTTGGCTTATGTTTCTAGACATCTTTTGCTCCGATTCTTTGCAATGCTTCCGTTTCAATTTGAGTTGCTTTTGCTTCTAGAGTGTGGATGATGAAAGTGATGAGGATGATGAAGATACAGACGACGAAGAGGAGTCCGAGAATAGACTTACTACAAAAAGTAAGGATGCCTTCTTATGTTTTTCTCATTAAATGTAGTTGCATCTATAATGTCAAAAACGGGTATGCTTAAAATTGCTCCTTTTCTGAGTGCCTTTTTCGTTACCTCATCGGTGCCTTAATTGTGCAGTGATTAGGCAAAATAAACATCTTAGGGCACAGTTTGGTGATGGTGATGATGAAATGGCTGAATCACTGACCAAGGTTTGTTAAATTTGTTTTTTCTCAATCCTTTTCTCTTAGAGCTTCATTTTAATCATTTTCTTTTTGAAATTTTAGTATATCAAAAGATTAACACACAAATAGATAGGTCGGTTGGCTTGTAAAACTGATGTTTAGATTGATATTGATAATATATAGTAGTACCTACGGGGTTGAATAAGAAGAAATGTGTTCTACTCGTAAAGTGAAATCAAAAGGTATTTTATATGTATTACGATATGAAAGTTTAAGATTTAGATAACCCTATGCAAAACGTAATTGTAGATTAATCGTCTAATAGATGAAAAAGCCTTTTAAATCCAGTTTTTTAATGGTTGCTAAACATAGATAGCGGTATTTCACATCAAAAATCTAAATTATGATCTTTTGTATTAGGTAATAATTTTTTTCTTGCAAAGTTAAAAAAAATAATATTTTGTAAAGTCTGGTTCTTTGTGCTAACGTCTCATAGAGAGATTTTATGACTGAATGCAACGGAGATTATGTAAAACGACAATATGTAGAAGCCTGAACACGAATCAAGATTAAAAATTATTGCTGATGAATTGGTGGCTTTAGGCTATGACGCAGCTATATGCAAATCTCGCTGGAAGAAAACGAAAACAAAATCATGTACTTGTCATGTTGGCACATTTCTCTAATCAAAAGTTGTTATGATCTTTTTTTCTAAGTTGCAATTTTGTTAGACATGATAACTTGTGAAAACTGGTAAAAGAGGCATATGAGTATTTACATGTGATGATCGGAGGAGAAAGAGTGTTGATCGACATTGATTTTCAATCAAATTTTGAGATTGCTTGTCCGACCAAGACCTATAAAACGATATCACAAACATTGTCATTTGTGGGACAAATGGACCTCTTGAAGAAGATTTCATTGTTGTATGTAAAGCTGCCAAACAACGTTTGAAGAAGAAAAAGCTTTCAATGCCGCCATGGCGGAGACCAGAGTTTGATTGAAATTTATTTTCAAACTTCGATTTGCATACATCAATTATGAATTTTCAATCTCGCAGTATGCAAAGCGAAGTTTGAAAATATTTTTTAATCAAACTCTGGCCTCCTCCATGGCGGCACTAAAAGCCTTTTCTTCATCAAAAAAGTTTTTTAGCTTTAGACACAACAATGACAATCTTCTTCAACTAGTCCACTTGTCCCACAAATGACAATGTTTGTGATATCATTTGGTAGGTCTTGGTCAGACGAGTAATCTCAAACTTTGATTGAAAATTAATGTCCATCAACACTCTTTCTTCTCTGATCATCACATTTAAATACTCATATTCGCCTATTACCATTTTGCACAAATTATCATATCTAACAAATTGCAACTTCAAAAAAGGATCAGATCAACTTAGATTAGAGAAACGTGTCAACATGACAAGTATATGATTTTGTTTTCATTTTCTTCCAGCGAGATTGAATAATACTGCATCATAGACCAAAGCCACCAATTCATAGCAATAGTTTTCAATCTTAATTCGTCTTCAAGTTTATACATATTGTCGTTTTCCATAATCTTCGTCGCACTCGTCATAAGATCTCTCTCTGAGACGTTAGCACAAAGAATTGAACTACAAAATATTTTGAAGTAAAAAATTTGTATACTCTGCAAATGAGTATTTGGTCAAAATGTTGGATGGATTTACGAAACACTAGATAACGAAACAATTGAGAACATTAGACGAGCCATGATGAAGCCATTTCCGACACCAAATTTGCAGAATTACTAACCAAGGTTTGTTAAATTTGTTTTTCTCAATCCTTTTCTCTTAGGGAGTCATTTTTATTTGAAAATTTGGTATATCAAAAGATTAATACATAAATAGATAGGTCTGTCGGCATGTGAAACTGATGTTTAGATAGATACTGATAATATATATATAGTAGTACCTACGGGGTTGAATTAGAAGAAATGTGTTCTACTCTTAAAGTGAAATCGAATGGTATTTTCACTACAAGAAAACACCCTATTTCTAACGGTCATACCCGTAGGAAATCCGTCGGAAACAAGTTTTATTGACAGGTTTTACGACTGGAACGTGTGTCGTTTCTAGGGTATCAGAAACAAATATCCTACCGGTTTCCTGTAGGAAAAAATTCGACGGCATACCGACAAAGAATTTATGACAGGATACCGACAGAAACTCCATCATAGTGTTAACCGCGAGAACCGTTGTTACCCTGTCATAAAACATAAACGACGGGTGACCGACATAAATGGTTAACAACGGGAGTCCGACGGAAAATATAGTGACGGGAAACCGACGGGACTAGTTTTGACAGAAAACCAATGGGACGGATTTATGACGAGAAACCGACGGGACTGGTTTTGACAGGAAACCTATAGGACCTGTTTAAAGTTTACGACGGGAAACCGACGGATAATATTATTTATAATTTTAAAAAATGCATTTAAAAACCAAAATTTTGGTTCATAAAATTAAAAATGTAATAAAATAAAATTTAAATTCGTTTATACAAGAAAAGAAACATAAAAAAAATCACTTGTCCGGCAGCGGCGCAGTTCCGCCAAACTCTACTCGCACTTGCTCCCTCATCGCGTCCAATTCTTCTTCATTTTTTGATGCATCTGAAGCTTGAATTCTTCCATTTCTGTCTTACAAGCAGCTTTGACGTTCATGACATCTTCCTGCATTTGAGTGAATGTTGCATCATGAGAAAACCGGGATGTCGCACTGCAGTGGTCGTTGGGACGGCAAAAACCCGTCCTTTGCTCGTAGGTGTTAGCTGTAAAACAAAAATATCAATATGATGAGTTAATGTACATCAAATTAAAAATTCTATATATTAAAAAAACAGTCGTCGGAAAATTCTCCCGTTTTTTTGCTGGTGTGAAGTTCGGTGACTAACTCCACATGAGACAGACGTTTTCCTTTTTTTTTTGTCTGTAATCAAAAAGTAAAATTACGAGAAAGGTTATAAATAATAATTATTAAGTTAACAAAATACATACCAAGTTCTCCTCGACAGTGGCGATGCTCTGAGCTCTAGTGTTATGTGTCGAGTGTCCGACTCCGTCTCGATCGCTTGTCCTGTTTTTCGCTTTCCCGATTGATGTCGACTTCGTCTCCTCGGCCTCCCAATGTCTTACAAACCCGTCCCACAAATACGGTTTAAATTCCAACTCCTTGCAAATCTTCTCCGCCAACCAAAACTGCTTCCACTCGTAAACTTTATGGCGATATTGGTCACGACATTTTCTCTCGAACTCTCGCCTAACCAGACCAGTTTCCGCAACATCCCAAGTGAACTCTTGCTATAAAAAACATATAAAAATATTATTAATTTATAAAATATAAGTAAATTAATTATAAAAATGATAGTTACCGCAAAGTGTCGAAACCATAGTTCTCGTTCTTCCATAGGCATCTTCGAAAATGTTGGATATGGTTCCTTAATCATTCCATTAAGCATATTGTTAATACACTTAGAGATTCCATTGTGGAAAATATCGAACCTATAAACAATAGAATATAAAAAGGTTAGTAACGTAAAATAAATTTTATTATTAGGAAATTTTTTTTGATACTTTCCTTACCAAGTTGTGTTAGGTAGCATCTGTGGATGCAACCTTGTGATCTCCTACAAGTGGGGCTGCTGTATGAACTCCTCAACGGTCATTCTTGTGAATTGGTTGGTTTGAGATTCCGGAACTTCACTAGACTCAGATGGACATGTTTATGGAATCCCTTACCCTTTACCCACAACGGGAACACGTGACTTTCGCCCTAAACGTGGAGGAGGTGTGGTAGAAGGTCGGGGAGATGATCCCAGAGAAGGAACAAAACCACGTCCACCCGAAAACCTAGCAAAATGACTTTAAACAAAAAAGTATTTTTAATTAAAAAATTAGAAATATATTTAACTTTCAATATAAAGAATAACCGAATTGATTAAAAATATAAGTACGTAACAATGTAATAAAAATATAAAAATATATATATAAATATATATAGGAAACAGATCCTAAAGAAAACATATATATTAGCTTCCAACATTTCATAAAACTAAATATAACATTTTAAAATATAGTAGTAAATAAAACAAATAAAATTATATATTTACAATACAAATAAAAAAAAATTTCATACGAAAATACTTTATAAATAAAATTTTCAATAATATATATATACATATATATTGAAAATAATAGAAATATTTTAATAATGTATAAATTAATAAACAAAAATATATTGTACTTAAAAAAATTGTACAATACATATAATAATGAAATAATGAGGAAAAAACTTTATGAATATATTAAATAAATAAATAATAGATTAATTTTAGTAATATTATGAAATCCAAAAAATTAATATAATTTCAAATCATTTTTATATAACGAAAATTATAATTAGATAACTATATTATCTCATTAAAAAACATTTTGGAAAAAAAAATGAAGAATGGAACCTAGATTCCATCTAACAAATCTTCAAATTAATCCTTCTAACTTTTAATCTATGTTCCATAACCCTATATTTCCCTTGGATAATCTAAAATCTAACATCAAAAACAACAAAAGAACAATGTAAATCCCTAAATCTAATTTTACAAAAATTTAGAAGAAGAGAAAACTTACTGTGCATTGGAATTATATGGATTGTTTGACATTGTTGAAGATCTAATCGCAAATATGGTGGGCCGATTTGATGTGTTTTGGAGGTTTTCGGAGCTTTTCGGAGGTTTGGTGGATTTTGGATTTGTGACAATGGAGTTTCGGCCGATGGAAAAGGAGAAGTTACATTAAAATGAATTATCGATGGGCATTCCGTCGGTTCTTTCTAGGGTTTACATTACACGGATTCCAAATAAATTGAATTGCTGCCTATAAATTTAACAATCCGTTGGTTTCCCGTCGGTAATTATCTACAGGAAACCTACGGAAAAAAGTAAAAAATTTAAAAATTTGTCTTCTTTCAAGCTCGAACCCAAGTTGTGAAATATGTCAAGTGTGCTATGTTGCCAGTAGACTACAACCATCGTCATGCGTTTAAGTAACAAGTTTAATATATATACTCTGTTTGGACCTCTCTGTAAAAAAATTTAACAAAATTTTATACTCAATGATGTAACAGTTTATACTCAATGATTTAACAAAGTTTTTAACAAATGATTTTAGACAATTACATAGTTTACATATAAACAATGTATGTTGTGATTATATATGATGATTTATAGATTTTCCGTATTCATATTCTACAAAGAATATTCAAACAATGTTTATTATTTATCTTTATAACTATTTTGAAACACTTAATTATAAAATTACCTATGGAAAACCTACGGAAAGGTAAAAACTTTAAAATTTTGCCTTTTTCCAGGCTCGAATCCAAGTTGTGAAATATGTCAAGAGTGCTATGTTGTATGTAGACTACTTTGGACCATCATCGAGCATTTAAGTAACAAGTTTAAGATATATATTTTGTTTGGACCTTTCTGTAAATTTTTTAACAAAATTTTAATCAATGTATGTTGTAAATATATATGATGTAAATAAACATAATTATCAAGTCAAATTCATCAAACAAAATGCAAACAAACTTTATTAATTGTCATAAATAATATTACAACACTTATTTATACTGAATAATAAATTGAAAGCATAGTTTTATATTTTATTCCAACGTTATTAAAATCAAAGTTATTGAAACATAGCATACATATTGCCTAATTAATTCATCTCGTCCCCTGAGTCGTGAATAACCATCGGTCCAATCATTTGATGTTCATCTCATCCATGAGGTGAGACACACACTGCCACATTTCGAAGCAAAACCACTGCACAACCTTTCAAAACTTCTTTAACACCATCAATCTGGAATTTTTTTTTTTTGAAATGACCCACCCATTGTGCATGTCGGGTCTTTGACAGTAGCCAATCCATCCCCGAAAGAATTTTTCTCTAACTCTTTAATCATAACCAACACCTACGATGTTATAAATATGTTAACATTTGGCGTACTGTTAATCAAATATATTAATTAGAATGTAATGCTTACATTATTAATTTTTCTCCAATAAGTGCGGCTGACGCGTATTTAATTCAACTTTGTCCATTCTTTCCCAGACTCAGTTATGTACTGAATTGCTGAAGTCCAACGTACCTCATTGAAATCTGCTTCTCCTTCGCTAACCAAGTCGTTGTAAAACATTTGAGTTGTCATTAGAAGCTGCTCTGGTGCAAAACTTGAACTGGCTTCGTGGTGTAGCTTGCGTCTGTGCGCACGTTGAAGATTCTCGAAATGATATGTACCTTAAAAGTTGTTCCCTTGGCAATTGAGTAGGTAGTAGACATTTTTGTGGTGCATCAATAACATTAATGAAATGGACGGGTAATGGAGGTGGGGGTGGCCTTGGCCAAACGAAAATAGGCTCATCATTTTGCTCTTCTGGAACATCATGATTAAAAGAGGAGTTCTCATTTTAGAGAAATTAAGTTAGATAATGGTTTTACTTACGATGGTGTAAGGAACAAACATGAACTCAATATAAAAAAAAAGGTCCATCGGAATATTGTAAGAGATATTAAAAGAGTTAGGTGTACCAAACTCGGACAAAAAAAAATGTGTGTCTTTTACGACGGGAACACAACAGATTCTTTAAATAGGAAATTATCTTGCTGACATACCTTTTTACACATACTATAAATATAGGTGTACCTAACTTGGAAAAAAGTGTGTTTTTACGATAGGAACATGACGGGTTCATTAAATTGTTAATTATCTTGTCGACATACCTTTTGACACATACTATAAATATAGGTGTAACCAAAAATAAAATATCTTTATAATTAGTTATACTAATATATTAAATCATAATTTTAACCATTCAATACAAAAATGTTGGCAATAAGAAACAAACCCATTAAAGCAGTCATCGATGGATTTTTACATGTGAAACACTTATTATAAGTACGTCAAATTATAAACCACTTAATTGTCTTTCTCAAAATTCTGCCATGTGGAACTGGCAACAATTTGGATACTCGTCTGTAGGATAAACGTAGTCGACCTCAGGTTCTTCCAGTACGCCACTATAAGACGCGTTAGCATACCCAGGGTCAAGAGTTTGTTTGGTTAATTTCTCGATTGCATCAAAATCAAATTCCTCTTGTGGAGATTCAATCGGTTGGGCATACCCACTGTGCTGGTATTGATCATTGGTTTGAGACTCCACCAATGCTTCCTTAGAATCATCAAGGGTATGGGGGTTAGCTGACAGTTGATCATACCTATGAGAGTCAGGATGTTTGTTTATTCCGAAACCAGCTTCTGGTTCTGAGTCTTGAGACTCCCATCCCCATCTTGCCTCCAAACTCTGTGCGCTCTCTGTCTTAATCCGCCACCTTCCCTATAAGTTGCGAGTCTATAATACCCAAAAAATATTCAATTTTTCGATCTGAATCAGAATCATATGACATTTTGATAACTTTGTATGGATGGTTCTTAATATATTTATAATATCATATATATACATGAATTGGAATATAAACTATAAGTACACATAATAGGTTCCAACTAAATCAAATATTTAAAACGTGTTCAAGTAGGTACACATAACATTACATTATCTCCGAATTAAAACCAACCTAAGGTTCAAACATTATAATCAATAACTAATCTGACTCTGAAGATGTTCCATTTGAATCGATTGAATCTGTATCATCATCAAACTCTCCAGGCGCTTCTTCATAATCAGAATGTACAACAACATCTTCAGTTGATGTAAAATCAACTATTAGCTCAACAACTTCCGATGTTTCCACTTCACTTTCGGCTGGTTGCAAAGGATCATGTTCCCCAACCCCATATATTTTTCCTCTTGGCGTTATTGATGTCACAGTAAGCCAAGAGTCATTTCGATTAGTTACTCGAGGGTATGGTATCTAGCACATCTACAAGCGTAACTAGTTAGGAAAAATAAAAGTTCAAAATATATTTCAAATATTAACAAGACAAAATTTTCTTACTTGGTCTGCTTGGGAAGCAAGAATAAATGGATCATATTTCAAAGTTATTAGTTTTCATCCTGAATGAACCGAAGTCACACCAAATTGGTCAACTTTATAACCGTACCCAAGAGTGGGATTATACCAATCACACTTGAAGATAATACACCTCAGGTTAAAAAATCCAGGATATCAGACTTCCAAAATTTCGTTCAGTAGTCCATAGTAAACAACATCTGCAGACTTAGCGGATACCCCATAATCAGAAGTTACTGTACGTCGGCCATGATTTAGAATACGAAACGCATATCCTCTCGTACAATATCTTGGGTATGAAGTTGTCATATAGTTTAGACCATTAATCAAATCCACCAACCATGCGTCGAACGTTTGGCCCATTCTGATTCCTTCATTTACCTATATACAATGTGAATTGGTTATGAAATCAACACCATGAAGGAATTTTACATGTATTTGAATAACCATATTATAAATAAAAAACTTACATAAAATTTCAACCAGTCGGCAAATTCGTTATGCTTTATATTCTCAAGTTCTTCCTCGGTGCAATCAATATAGTATGTTCGTGTATATGACATGTACATACTGTAACCAAATATTTATTATATATACTATAAATAACTAAACTATACTATAATTTGACACAAAATAAATACCTTTCGTATTGTTGAATATCATCACAATTTTTGAGGATGTACATATGCAAGTGCTTGAGCTCCTGTTCAGTTATTTGTCTACTCTTTCCCTTCCCGCTAACACGACCAATTTGAGAAAATAATTCAGGCACATACATTTGATAAATCGTTCTCTCACCTCTGTCGTCATGACGAGGAGGGTGTTGACTCTTAGTACGAACTTGGGATGGTAAGTAGTACTCAACAAAGTGTGAGGCTTCTTCATTCAGGCTCTGTGCAACAATATATCCTTCCACTTTGCTTAAATTTTTAATTTTTTTCTTCATATGGAACATGTATCGCTCAAAAGGATCCAACGGTATTTAACTATGTCTCCTAGCAATGCTTCACGTGGTAGGTGGATAGGTAGATGTTCCATAACATCAAAAAGGATGGTGGAAATATCTTTTCCAAATTGTAAATTACCTTGGGTATGTTGTCCTCTAAATTGCGAATACCTTCGGCTGTAAGGGTTCGAGAACACAAATCACGAAAAAATGCCCATGTTCCTGTAGTTAACAAAGAAATATATCGAGTTGTTTATCTGATGGAAAAAGTTATACGTAAAATTAATATTTACCAGCAATTGCTTCATGGACATTCTTGTCAAGAAGATGGGAAAACGCAAATGGTAGTAGTCGTTGTATCACAACATGACAATCATGACTCTTCATTCTAGTAAACTTTCGGTCCACATAATTGACACAATTTCGTAGATTTGCTGCATATCCATCTGGGAATTTGACTTCATCATGAATCCAATCAAAAAATGATGTTATCTTGTTTGCACTTAACCGGAAGGCTGGCATTGGACACCTCCTATTCGACATTACTCGAAGATCATCACGAGAACAAATCATTACCAAGTCTAATCTAGACTTCATGTTGTTTTTCATCTTACCTTGGACATTTAATACTGTGTTCATGATATTATCGAAAAAGTTCTTCTCAATGTGCATAACATCTAGATTGTGTCTCAATAAACGTTTTTTCTAGTAAGGTAAATCCCAAAAAATACTTTTCTTATGCCAATTATGGTTAACCCCAACACCGTCAACTGGAAGATGTCCGTTAACCCCAAACTCGGTCGTCCTTTGAGCTCTAAAATCTTGTAGTTAATCTAACATATAACGACCATCTAAATCTGGAGGAGATCCGTCGAGAACTCTTTTATTTGTAGTACACAAAGTCCGCGATTGATGATACGAATGTCGTTCAGGTAGGAATCGTCTATGACAATCAAACCAACAACACTTTTAGCTGTGACGCAACTGGAATGCATCTGTGTTGTCTTGGCAATATGGACATGATAATCTACCATGTGTAGTCCATCATGATAACATACCATATGCTGGAAAATCACTTATGGTCCACATAAGAACAGCACGCATGTTGAAATGTTTCTGCAATGAAACATCGTACGCTTCTGTTTCATGATCCCATAACATTTGTAACTCATGGATCAACGCTGAAGGAAGACATCTAGTGATCTCTTAGGATGCTCTGATCCCGGCACAAGTATAGAGAGAAACAAAAACTCTCAACGCATGCACATAGAAAGAGGAAAATTGTACGATATTACTATTACGAGGCAGAGTGAATACTGTCTATCATGCCTTCCAAAAGGGTTAAAACCATCAGTACATAATCCAAGGTACACGTTCCTACGTTCAAAGGAAAAATCAGGATATATCGACTGAAAATGTTTCCATGCTTCTGCGTCTAAAGGATGTGTAATCTCTCCATCTTGCCTATGCTCCACATGCCATCTCATTGTCGTTGTCGTGCATTCTGACTGAAATAACCTCTTCAACCTCTCTGTAAGTGGCAAATACCATATCCTTTTATAAGGAATTGGAACCCGTCCACTACCTTCCTGAAACCATGGTTTACGACACCATTTACAGCTACGTAGACCTTCATCTTCTCTCCAAAATATCATACAATTTTCAATGCATACATCTATCATACGATATGGTAAACCGATACCCGCAACAAGCTTTTGAATCTCGTAGTATGAAGCAGGTGACATATTATCTTTAGGCAATATATCTTTCACAAATTCTGCAAACACAACAACACACTCTTCTGCTAAATTGAAATCCATCTTAATGATCATCATTCTACTTGCAGATGATAATGGGGTTACAGATGATAATGGGGAATACCCTTTTGGCAACCCTTATAGAGAAGCTGCTTAGCTGCATCTAACATGTCAAAAAACCTGTGTGCCTCTGCATTTGGTTCTTCAACCCTATCTCTGTCAAACTCGGTCAATGATGTACTCTCCCTAAATGCATCATTAACCATAGTAACAGTGTCTATTCCGAAATCAACCTCTGATATCTCTTCCTTTATGTTTCCCCCAACATTTGGTTTGCTACTACTACCTACCTCAGTTTGGGTTTCTCCATGGAAATAACAAATCTTGTAACCCCGCATAAACCCATTCTTGTACAAGTGATTCCATATCAACTCTATCTTTACATTACGCAAATTCAAATAATTAGAACAAGGACATTTCATCTTACCACGTCTTTGAGCTGCCGGTTGATTTCCTGCAAATGTCATGAACTCCATTATACCTTGGGCGTAATCATCTTTCAACAATGCAGACTCTGAATCTTTCATCGGTTCATCCATCCATGACCGAAAATTACTAGAAGAAGCCATTGACCAAATTAAAGAGAGATTTGATATTGATTTCAGGTTAGAATGCGTGAGGGAGTGAAATTTTGGTTTTATATGAACTCTCCCATCGGTATGCCATTAGATATCCTTCGTAATATTGTTTCCGACACTATCAACAATTTACCACATGGTGAAATGAGTGTATCAAACTATGAAAATATCTACGTTTTTCGGAATGCCCGTTGAAAAATTACCTACAGCATTACCGACAGATAGATTTACGACAAAAATCCTACAAAATTTTGAAATTTGACAATCTCGTCGTTTTGCCGTCGGAAAATTACCTATGGCATAACCAACGGACTCAGTGCCGTTGGAAATTTACGACAATTTACTAACAATTCCATTTCGCCGATATACCATCATATTTCCGTCGGTTATTAACGATGATTTTTTGTCCCGTCGGAAATTGCCATCGGAAATATACCCTTTTTCTTGTAGTGTTTATATGTATTAAGATATGAAAGTTTAAGATTTATATATAACCCAATGCAAAACATAATTGTAGGTTAATCTTCTAATAGATGAAAAAGCCTCTTAAATACAGTTTTTAATGTTTGTTAAACATAGATAACGGTATTTCGCACCAAAAATCTTAGTTATGATCTTTTGAATTAGGTAACGGTTTTTTCGTGCAAAAAGTATTGAGGTTTCTGGAAAATTATAATCAATGGATTTGAAAAGTAATTTGAAAACTAGTATTAATGTGTTGTACTTCTATGGTTAAACCAAAAAGAATTTGCATTAGCCTCGCGTTTTGCGATGCAAGAAACGGTTACTGATATGATGATGATAGAGACATCATCGCTTCCTCCAATGAAGAAGTTGATAACAAAAGGAGCTGCCAAGCTAATGGAACTTCCTAAAGGTAACGAAGATCTTAGAGCTCTATAAGTGGTAGTCTCTCGCTAAATCTCTCAAATAATATAAAAACAGAAATATTAATAAAAGTGTGAGAATTCCATGCAATACTCTCTCAAATAAGAGACTCATCTATGAGATTTTCACACTTAAGCATAATTTTTTATTATTATTTAGTTTTTCTTTTTATAATATATGAGAGATTTGGTGAGAGACTAACAATGAGAATGAGAGAATGTGCATTAGAGAGTCTTTCACAAAAGTCTCTCATTTACAAAAAAATAAAATAAAATAATATTTTGAATGTTTTGATAAAATTTTGTTTGAATCTAGTCATTGGTAGCTTTTTGATGTATTACTTCGAGTATTATACAATTTTGATAAGGTCTTCTTGACTGTTATTCAGAACCTATGATTAGCTTTTCAGGAAATTTATATGGTTTTAGATTTCAAAGTTTTTGGGATTAGTTTTGTGTTTTAATTTTTGAGAAATAATATAAAAAAAATATTTAGACATTTGAGATTTTAATTTTTTTTTTCTTTATAATATTGGATGTTTTATCGAAGACCCAAAAATATTATCTTACTATGGAAAATTTCGTGCATTGCACATGTTTGGTTTATATTTGTATGTGCACTACACTTTCTAAATATAGCGTGAATCAGGTGAAATGTTCACATGGGTAGTACCAAACCACAAAAATACCAAAAAAAATTGAGGAAACGGTTTGTGTAGGACCTAAGGTTCCAGTTTTGAAGCAAATAGACGTCATAAAAGTGGGCAAAGAAGATGGATGATGATTAGCATATGACTTCACCGTTTTGTAAAGTTCATACACGTAATATAATTAAAATTTGTATTTTCATAGTAGTGGTTCCATTTATTTGTACTCTTATAAGATGTGTAGAAAGAGTAAGTGTGTATATATTATTCTAAAGGTAAACATAAAGAAAACCAAAAAAATGAATATAACAAAGAATGTTTCAAGGAAGCTGAGTACATAAAAAGCCGTTAAACATAGAGAAAATCAAATTTAATGGCAAAGTAATGGCTGGAAGCTTGATATTGTAGGGATCATGTGATTAAGGTTGTAGTCATCATCTTCAAGATCTCGATCATTATTTGTGTTACGCAGTATCTCCTCGTCAGACTCCTCAATGACTAATAAAAAATCTAGGATTAGTTGAAACAAAGTTGATATTAGAAGGGATGAGTTAAATTTAAGATTCACTCACCTTGTTGTCATTTTTTTCATGTCAATATAATCACCACTACATAAAATTATTCAGGTTAATATTTGGTTTATAAAATTCAAATTTAATGAAATAACAACGTAACAAATAAAAATTTCCAATTGAGAGAGAACAAAACATAACCTTAACTTGAAGGGGAAAAGTAAAAGACGTAGAGTATATAAATATACCAAAATTGAATTGTAATTTTTTTAATAAACTAACACATTAAAAATAGTAAAATGACCATGGTTGAGATGTTTTTCTATTCGTTGATAATAATATAAAGTCTGGATGATGAAATTTGTTTACACTTAATGATTTAATTCGAAAGAAATAAATAACATAAGAATGTAACTCAACTTCTTTAATATCATTCAAGTAACATGTGATCTTTCATTCAAATATGTGATATCTGATCATTAGGATCAAAATTAGGAAGCAAAAACATAGACAAAATTTATGTTAAATTTTAATATATTTTTATCAAGTAGATAATTTATCTCAATGTTAGTTTAAAGGAAAAAATGGAAAAAATGAATTTTTCAAAGAAACTAACACATACAAAATAGTAAAATGACTATGGTTGAGAAGTTTTTCTATCTTATATGATAATATATAAAGTTTGAGGGATGAAGTTTGTTTACAATTTATCATTAGATTCACAAGAAATAAATAACATAAGAATGTAACACAAGTTTTTCCTTAATATCATTCAAGAAATATGTGATAGTTTAATAAAAATCATGAATCAGAAAGAATAAACAAATAGAGAATGTACATATGTTAATTTTTAATATACTTTGATCAAATAGATAATTTAGCTCACGGTGAGCAATATTAATATATGTTTCTTTTAACACATTACGAAAACATAAATGAATACTCTATTTTTGTCAACTAAATTCAGCAGTTCAGCAAAATAAAAATTAAGGAATATGTTCATAAAATGAACAAGATATTAGGTTTTTACGGCCGATTAACTGTTTTAATTTTTCTCATTAGAGTAACTAAGAAAAAGATAATAAATCCACACATTAATTCTGGATTAGATAATACTTTATATAATTTCTTTTAAAATATGATTGACAAAGAATGAAAACATATAGAGAAGGATATGATGCTTTATACCTTTCAAAAATACATGTAAACATATGATTGAAGGTTTTCATTGGAAGATATTTCATCTTATCTAGTGCGAATGCATGATACCTAGGCCGTGCTATTTTGAGAAAAAAAGAAGTTAAATGTGGAACATATATAAAATTGTATGTAAATGTTGTTATTTACCTAATAAGTTTTCTCCTTTGTCTACCATCGTTTTGAGGTCCTTGAATGAATAGATACGATAATATTTATGTGGAATTTTGTATTGATCTTCTTCCATTTCATCCATTTTGGTATGATCGTTCAAAAAAAAAATTGAAGGCATGGTCTGTTAGGTGGTAGCTGTGAAGTTGGTTTTTGACATGAAAAGATGATATGGAGAACAAATGGTCGTCTTTAAGTTTAGTCTTAAACGTATGGAGACGACAAGGATGGATATATTCTTGTATGACATTAGCTTACATTAGGGAACACAAAATTATGCACATTAAGAGACATAATGAATAAAATAGAGGCGAGAAAAAATAATATGAATCGATTTTTTGTTTGCATCACCTTCTCATCCAAAAAAAGTAGTCAACGCTGAGTAAAACATTATTTCATTTAAAACCACATGTTTCCATGAATGCAATAGACAGATCACTATACATTGTGCCTCGACCTTATCGTCAATAAATTCTAAGATAGAATAATAAGGAACGATCGACATGTAATTTGGAATTGGAATTGTTTGTAGCCATTGTAAGAAGATAAAAAATTTGGAATGTATTTGAGAACTTTGAGTTGATGGTGGAAAGCTTGATGATTTTGTAAGAGATTATGGGAGAAAATATGGAGATTCTACATTTTACATCAAATGAATGCACATTTTGTGGAATAATATTGAGTCTCATATTTGTAGGAAATTTAAATGTAAGTTAATTTGATTTGAATAGAAATTAAAAAACAGAACAGAGTGTTGAATAGGAAAAAGAAGACAGATTCGGAGAACAGAAATAAATAATTTCGTGGAAATAACTAGTGAAAAATAGAATGGAATCAATATGTAATTCTAATATATTTTTAATTTTTATTTGTTTTTTAGATATTTAAGTTACTGCATTTGGTATTTTATATGTTATATATTTTTATTTGAATCAATATGATTCGGCTGTTTTTTTAATCGTTTAGTTAATGCATTTGATATTTTTGGAAATCCGTTTGAATTTTAAATATGTTTGAAAAATTAAATTTAATGCTTGTACTTAATGTTAAATATCTTTTGAGAGAAATATAAGGGAATTGTTGGGTGGACAATATTTGAGTGAGATATTTACGGAAATAAATTGCAAATATTTGAATTTACAATCTTATAAATTTTTTGGAATAAAAATGGGAAAAGTTAAATAACATATTTAAATCTCAAATTTGAAGAATGTATTTTTGTTCAAAAAAACTCAAAAACTTTTAGTCTTACAATTTTTTTTCTTTCAAGTCCACATATTTCAATGAAAATCACATTGTTGGACTTTCTGCTCATTGCTTTATTGTGTATTTTGTTTGGACTTTTATTTTCGTTTTCATAGAAAAAAAATCATACATTTTTCTATGTAGTTTTTAGTATGTGAATCGACCAACTTGCTTAATGTTTTAAAACTTGAAGTTTCTCAATTGTTATAGAGGGGTTTTACGAAATGAGAGCTAAGTTTGGGTTTGTTCTTTTTGAGTATTAAGATCTATGGATCTCCATGATATGCTTTGAGTTGGAAAATAATAAAAACGCTTTGTTATGATCTTCCTGAAAAGATTATATAATGTGCTTGATTAAATGATTTGTGGTGCAATGATTGGTTGAGCATACATTGATTGGATGAAGGGTCTTTTTTCTATTTTGAATTCTCCATTTTTTTGGAAGGATTTTTAGGGGTTTATGATACTACTATTGTTTGGATAAAAGGTTTTGGATATTTTTTATTTTTAAATTATATAAAAAAAAATTTTGAATGATTTTTTGAAGGGGGTTTATGATATTTTTTATTTTTTATTCTGAAGATTGCATGTAATTTAGTTCTGTTTTTTTTAGAGATAATTGTTGGGGTTTTGGTTAGAAGAAAATTAGAAATTAAGAAGAAAAAAAAGGTTAGTAGGTGATACGTGGCAACGTGTATGAGTTTATGTTTGACAAATTAAATGTAATGCTTGTACTATAGGTTAAATTTTTTTTGAGAGAAATATAAGGAAATTGTTGGGTGGGCAATATTTAAGTGGGATATTTATAGGAATAAATTGAAGATATTTGAATTTACAATCGTATAAAATTTTGAAATAAAGATGGAAAAAGTTAAATAACATATTTAAATCTCAAATTTGAAGAATGTATTTTTGTTAAAAAAAGCTCAAAAATGTTTAGTCTTACTATTCTTTTTCTTTGATATCCACATGTTCCAATGTAAATCACATTGTTGGACTTTTTGTTCATTGTTTTATTGTGTATTTTGTTTGGACTTTTAGTTTCGTTTTCGAAGGAAAACAAAATTACACCTTTTTATATGTAGGCTATAGTAGTTGAATCGACCCACTTGCTTAATGTTTTAAAACTTGAAGTTTCTGAATTGTATTAGAGTTTTCAACGAAATGAGAACTAAGTTTGGGTTTGTTCTTTTTGAGTATAAAGATCTATGGATCTCCATGATATGCTTTGAGTTGGAAAAAAATGAAAACGCTTTGTTATGATCTTCCTAAAAAGATTATATAATGTACTTGATTAAATTGATTAGTGGTGCAAGGATTAGTTGAGCATACATTGATTGTATGAAAGGTTTGTGGTTTTTTTGGAATTTTCTGTTTTTTTTAAGGACTTTTAAGGGGTTTATGATACTACTATTGTTTGGATGACTGATTTTGGATATTTTCGGGTTTTTTATTAAATATGATTTTTGAATGATTTTTTGAAGGGATTTATGATTATTTTCATATTTTATTCTTGATATTTCACTTAATTTAATTATGTTTTTTAGAGATAATTGTTGGAGTTCTGGTTAGAAGAGAATTAGAAATTAAGAAAGAAAATATGATTAATAGGTGACACGTGACAGTATCTCAAAGTTTCTAATAAAATAAACATTATTTTATTATATAAGATATGTTTTAGTTTTGGTCAATGCATTTTTGAAAAGGATTATTTTTAATTTTTAATAAATACACTATATGCATAATTTGACACATACATATAAGATATAACAAAAAAACAAATATTAGACTTATAACCATAAAAATTCACAAATGCAGTGAATTCCAAACCCGTCATGAGACTATTAATTTGGACCGAGAATAAAAATATTGAATTCATAACTAATAGTATACTATATAACTAGATTAGATTAGGATCCGCTGATATAAGGGTTTAAAATTTTTAAAATAAATTTCAAAACAAAAAATAAAATAAATTTTTATTATAAGTGATATACATTTAAAAAATATATAGGAAAGAGTTTTTTACATATTTTTTTTAAATGAATAAATTAATTTATGTATCAGTGTTTATAATTATTATTAACATAATAAAATATAATAATATAAATTGTTAACACCAACTCTCTCTCTACTTAATCGCCATTTATCATATCATATTATTCATAGATCTAGTTTTATGAGGTCAGAGGCACGCGATCAGTGGTTCCCTTTGCATCGGCATAAATTACTTTTTCTCTTCCTTCTTCTTTTGCTTGTTTATTGTCCCTAAATCTTGTCTCCGCTCTGGTCATGTGGAAAGAAGATTTGTGGTTAGATTTTTCAATCTTTGGAGATGACTCATGTCTCTGTTTCCTTGCCGAAAGTTTGTGGATCTCACTATAATTTATCAGTGAAGATTATCCAGTCCCGATCAAATTCTATCTATGTATTTTTTTGTTTTATCTTAGGTTAAATATTTTTCTTTATGTACAATGGCATAGCTGTTTTATTTTAGGGGTAGTATTTTAGGAGCTCTTTGTATCTATATCCTTTTGGATATTTGATGTGGTTTATGTGTTATGTTGTTTCATTTATGGGATTGTGTTACTTATGCGGTAATCCTATTTTGCCAGTGTCCTTCATCTTCTCTTTCTTCTTAAGTTTTGGTGAGTTGATTAAGCGGTTTTTACCCTCTTTCACTCAAAGTCAAGATCAATTTTGGTTGAAATCTGAATAATTGTTCTGCCTAACAAATAAAAATCGAGACTGTATCGACACAGTTGAGCCCAAAAATTCTAATTTTCATTTCTACTCATTAAATAATAATATGAAATATTTGACATGGATCCAATTATTATTATTTTTTTCACTTATCGGTAAGATATACTACTGGTTGGTGATAAAGATGATTGTTATCCAATTCATCTAATGTTAAAAAAGTATATATTATTATTATTTAAACTATTTTATTCATTATTTTTATTTTTATTCATGCAAAAAATTTAAAATATTATTGCAAAGAAAACTTTAGAACTCAATTTAGTCTTATTATGTTGATTAAAAATCAAATATGATGAAAATTGAAAAAAAAAACTTATTTCAAATAGAAATATAAGAAATAGTTTATCAAGGATTTGAAGAAAATAGAAATATTATAAATCTTTAAATTAAACCTAATTTAAATAGAAATATGAGAATAATTCATAGTTTTTACTCGTGTCAAAATATAATTGTTTAATAGGCATGCGTCAAAATCTCTTTCATTAAAACTTTTATGTTTTGTCTTTTAATTATAAAAAAAATAAAAAAATATCAATATAATTAGGTAATAGTTAATTATATAGGTTGATTACATTAAAAAATTAGTTAAATCTGTTAAAATTTTGAATATAAAAAATGTTTTATTTCTTTTGTCTGATATAATAACTAATTTTTACATCTTATTTTTTTGAATATATTAATAAATTTCTTGTCTCAATATATTTAAATTTGTACAAATTAACAAATTATCCCATAAAATAAGAAATTTGTATGTTATATTTTTTTGAATATATTAATAAAATTATTTTAAAGTAGAATTAGGTTAATATATTAACATTTTTATTATATAACATATAGATTTGACACATAGCAAAGTCTGAGGTTTTTTACTGACACATGTTTTAATCATGTTAATTATAATTTTAACACATGTTGACCTCGTTAGATGAACCAAGGTTTATATATAATAAGATAATACCCATGACGATATTATTAATAACATAAAAAATTAGTGTAGTTTTACTTATATAATGATACTTGCTTTTAGATTTTTTTGAAGAAATTTTTATTTATTTTGGATCCTTAAGAGATTTAGTTATTCTAATTAAATGAAATAAATTATTTATGGTTTTGGCAATGATATAAAACTCAAAGACTATAACAATTGAAAAATCTAACCATTCAAACCCGATACTTTATAATAATAAAGGAGAAAACATAGTTTTAAGGAATTACATCCTCAAGCATACAAAGGATCTTTTATTAACGGCATATCAGCTTTAAAGTTCGTTAAACGCACGAATAAAAGAGAAAGAAATAGATTCGAAACGGTACTGAAGCTGCCAAATATCTTCCAAATTTCCATGAAGCTCATTGCTTGATATGTTTTACTTACGAAATTTATAGCAACCTCCATAGCCTGCAAAATAATAATTCGTTCGAGATCAGAGAAGAAATTTTACATAATATTCGTCTAGTTAGAGAGGAGAAATAAAAATAGAAAAATGAAACTCACTAGGATCAGTTATGCCAATGACACCAGAGCCTGTGAAATTGCAACTCCAATACTGTCTTCCTTGATCTTGGTAATAAAGATTCATAACGACAGAAGCCTGATTAATGAGTTTATCTGGAGTATAACATGCACCTACTTTCAATATAACCTTACAATCGACTTTAGAACAAAGGATGTTTATGTTTTTATTAAGTTGGTCATTATCCGTGCCAGGCTTAGCCACACACCAGTGCCCCTGGCTCTGCAACAAAGAGCAAACTCAAGAGGATATTAAAAAAAAAAAGATGAGATTGTAATTGTAAGCATGGTGTTTTTTTTTTTTTACTTTTAAATTTCATCCTCACTTATGAGTAATCGTAAGCATGTACCTGTGCATTGACTCTCATGAAATTTCCTTCTATAAGAGAAACATGGAAAATAAAAATGAAATTATTAAAGAAGTTGGAAAAGCTTACAATCAAACTTAAGACTTTAAAATAACCTAAACTGATGATTAGATGTGATTAGATCACCTGATGAGATGTATAAAAAGATGATGAAACAAAGACATATTTGTGCTTTAGCCATGTTTGATTTGTTTGACGTCTGAAAACTCCTCTGAGATTTAACATATATTTAGAGATTTTTTGTTTTGTTTTGTATGAATGTAAAATTATATTCACCCAAAAAACGTTTGTACATGCAACAGTGAGAGCTGAAAAGTTTTAAGAAGAAACAAAATTACAACTGAGTAAAAGATCTAGAGGCTACAGGTGTGAAACCAATAGCAAAGTCCCTCTTCGTAATCAGAGTTGCCCAACATTCGAATAGTTCTAACCAGCTTGGTAGACGGAATAGGAGAATCACCATGGTGTCTGCCATTACGCTCTCGCCACAAACTATGGATTGATATTTGGAATAAATACTTTAGAGTGAACGTATGTAGTTTTGGCTGAGAATCATTAAGTAAATGTGGAATGATTAATTCTCAACTTTCTGTGTAACTGTTATGAAGAATGCCTCTAGTGTGAGACGACCAAACTTGAGAAGAGTAAGGACAGGAGAAGAAAAGATGAGCTCTTCGTCTCCAAACTTTCTTTGCAAAAGACACAACTTAACACGCTCCTGCAACCCAATTCATAATTTTATCACCAGTTGCTAATCGATCATGAAAAGCTAGCCAAATTAGGAATGAGTACCTTAGAGTTGAGAAGGTGAATCAAACTCCTTTAATTGTACCATTCACATGTTGGATTGATCACTCGTATATGATGTCATGTATGTTTCGATGAGAATTTACTCTTGAAACTGTCTTCTTTGAGTCTCCTAAGTGAGCGATCATCCTCCCCATTGGGAGTCAGTCTAAATATATCAATCTGATTCTCTATCTAAAATTTCCACTCGATGATGTCGCCTTCTATCTGATTCCAATACTCCAGCAACACAAGCGTGGTTAGCTATTCTCATATCAATGGTTCCTCTTGACCCACTAAATCATAAAGCTTTGCTAACGGACTCCAAAAGTCGTGCCAAAACGATGTAAACTGACCGGACTGAACCTCCATCTTATGAAACCTCTGAGCCTTATCTCTATATTTTAAGATTTTCCTTCGCATGTATGAGCCGGAGCTCGTGCTTGCCCTCACTGACCATAATGTCCTTCCTCTAATTATATTTAGATATTTTAATAATATATACATTTAAAACCTAAAACTACGGCATGATTAGTATTTCTGTCTAGTATCTATTTAAAATTTATTATTCCTTTTTTATCAAACTTTTATAGTGAATAATGAAAAATTATGATCAATAGATTTGAAAAGTGATATGAAAGCAAGTATTGAATGTATTAAACTTGTATATAAATAAGAATCTATAACCTCTTATGTTAGAATAAGTACACCCACACATCAAGTTCTATGATATTTCTGTTTTTCACGTTAATAAATTTAACTATTAATAATTGATATATGCTTCATACACAAATGTTAGTTTTATAAGTTTAAGAGACTCCATCTTAATCATTTTCATATAGGAAAGAATACGTTAAACAAGCTTATTTCTAGTTGTAACGCGTTGGGCCTATTGGGAACTAGTGTTGGTTAATTTGATGTTGTTGTGGGACTCTTGGGAACATAAACCTTGCCATGTTATTGTGTTTATCCCAACTCTCAGGAAACTAAAGTTTTGTTGTTCTAAAGAATTTGATGAGAATGTCCCAATGTCATTTGACAATCCAAATCTAGTCTACTTAGACTACTGCATTGCGGACAAGTACTCAACTAATGAGTTTTGAATTTGCTTGTGGAAACTAGAATCAGACTTCGAAAATTACATGATCAGACTGAAACAGACAAGATTAATGTAACAAGTCTTTTATTAGGATCATCTGATGACAAGTAGAGGATCGTATTCTCATCAATAGATTTGTTGCATTAATTTTGTATGCTTCAGTCTCATCAGGTGACTTTCTAAGTGTCTAGCTTCCACAAACTAGTCAAAATTCACTTGTTGATACATATCCGCAATGGTACCAGAATATTTTAGGTAGACCAGATTTGAATTATCAAATGACAGTGACACACTCTCAAAACGACAAAACGTTTAGGTTAAGGTTTCCAAGAGTCCCACATCAACGTCAAATTAACCAACATTAATTCTTCGAGTCAGAAAGAAGCTTATTAAACATACTTTTTTCTATATGAAAATAATCAAGATGGAGGTCTGAAGCTTCTAATCAAAACTAAGTGCATAGATTTATATGAGGAATATAATTTTGGGGCTGAGAAATGAAGGTCTAACCTTTTTAGGAATACTTTTTAAGAAAATCAATTCTAGTTTGGTAAAGAAATTGTTTGAACCGGATAGACCAAAAAATCCAAACTGCAATGAAAAAAATAATCTTGAATGCCACCCATTGCTAGTGTGTGTAATTGTGTTGACAATACAATTTTCAAAGGGTCTATTTTCAAAAAAAGTCATTTATTTTATTGGTCCAAAAATCAAATCCATATTGCAACATGAATTTTAAATTTTAGTGTTATTGGATTACTGAAGAGGGGAATAAGCCACTCTTCAATCTTTAAATCCAGTGTTATTGGCTCTGTAAATAGCCACTTCTCAATGTGTTATTGTATTTGTTGTTTAGCCGTAGAATAAGTTTCGATGGTTGAACCCTTGCTTCGGTAGAATCAGATCTGTCAGTCCGGTTGGAAAATGGCGTAGCCGGTGAAGTGTGAAGCCGTTGTGTTGATGATGGCGCAGGACCAGATCGGTCAACGGTGAAGTTTAGTCTACAAACGCCTCCATCTTGTTCCATCTTCCTCTTGGTCATTCGGTCAGATCTGGTTCCTAGCCGGGGTTTGGGTTTTCTTCTTGTCGTCCTAATTCTTAAGCTTTGGTTGTATTCTAGCTTTCCGATTAGGTTTGTTTTAGGTTCCGGGGAAGTATCTTTGTTCTGCCGGCTTTTGACTCCGATAGTTGTCTTCCAACTCGTCGGCTATGTTTCCGGAAGAGTATGCCCTTGCCGGCTTTGTGTATCTCAAAGTTTCAATGATCAATCAAATCTTTTAGATGGAAAAAAAAAACTTGTAACTTAGTTTCAAAATTAAGACTAATATATGATTTTATACTTGAAAAGCATGCAATGGTCTTAGTCTCAGTTTTGAAACTAATTTGTGACTCAATGAAACAAATCCAAAATTTTTGAGAATTTGTTCATTCCTAGAATCGAACCCTAGATCAAGAAAAATTAACATATACTTCCTCTATTTCATACAGATCAATGTTTAAGGTTTTGTACATTTTTAAAAAAAAATTACAAAATCTAAAATATCCTTGTTCTATGGTTAAATATTAGTAGTCTTACTTATTTTAACTCTAATTAATAAAATCAAGACAAGAAATATTATACAACTTTATGATAGAAAATACAAAACAACTATCTTTATGAAACAAATTGTTCGCAGAACTACCAATTTATGTAAAAAGTTTTCACAACACAATCAAAACGTGGGTCTATTTTCAAACTAGTAGAGATATATACCGTCAAAATTTTGATTGTCTACCTACACCCAAAGTTACAACTTTCATGAAAGTACAAACTTAATAAAAGTTTGCATGAGATAATATTGTCAAAGTTTTGATTGTGTAATTGCACAGAAACACAATTTTCATGGAAATATAGACTTAATGAAAAGTTTATGGGAGATTACAACCTGTCGACCCAAGTATTTACACAAATAATACAGAGGTCTAGTTTATAGCTAAGTATTTAGTATTTACCTAATTTGATGGATCGTAAAATACTTTTAAGGGTAGTCTATTAGAGTATCTCTATTGGAGGTTCTTGAGAATTTTTTAAGAGAAGTTCTTAAGATTACAAAATTATAAACTGCATCGGTAAACGTGTTTTAAGAACCGGTTCTTAATTAAGAGTTTTAAAAACCGATTTTTAAAAACAGTTTTTTAAAACACATTTACCGATACAGTTTATAATAAAAAATATTGATAAAAAGCCCAGAAGAATTTTTTATGGATGGAGATGGTCTTACTTGTAGTATCACTCATTTCCAAATAAATATGTTTTGTATTCCCAATCCTTGGTTCATCGGTGTCAGTAGTGAAACCTTACAAAAATTTATCTGTTTTTGAATCTTGTTTAGTTTTTTTTTATTAATCATCCTCAACCGGGCAGCTGTGGTTTACAAAGAATGTTGTATAGCTTTCTTGATACGAAAGTCTAGACTGGAAGATTCTTAAGAACCATAAGGAATCAATCAATAGACCATACTTATAAAAACAAAATATAAAAAGTTGAAGACGACGTATACTTTATATTAAACTCAAATATATATTGCGTGCAAATGAAGATTAGTGCTTAAAAATAAAAAGAAACGTGAAGAGAAGATGAAGAGAAAAGAAATTGTCTCTCACGAGGTCCATGTTTTTTGGTTCTGCTTTCTTTTACGTAATTGAGCACATGAAGATGAGACGTCGTCCTTCTCCATTCGGCAACAACTAGGTGTTACGGGAAGATATCATCACCGTTAAGTCCGGTTTGATTAGAGGATTTGTTTTCCGGATTTCCTATTTTTGGTTTAAACCGGTTTCTTGTAACCCTTTTTGAGAATCTAATGAAAATAAAACCTAAGTTGATGTGATAAATGATTTAGTCGCCAACTTGCCAACACATATATATGACATAAACAAGTATATATAGACTTTCAATATCACTATATTACATCTAACATTTACCTAAACATAAGCAAATACAAATTGGTTAACTAAGATTAACAAAAATATTAAATCATAAGAAATTTTCGTATTAGCAGTGGTATGAATTTTGCTAAGTTCTAAACTTTTGCCTCATAATCTCTTTGGACGGGGGATCAAAATAGGGGAACTTGGTCATTTTCCCAGCATCAAATTCGATTTCATGATTTTGAGTCACAATATGTTTGGAGGTCTTCTAATATCTTAATCAAACCTGAATCCAAAACCAAAATGTTTGAGTTTTAAACCGAACTTACAAACATATAAGTAAACCAAACCAAGAACACCAAGATCCAACCGTTAAGTTCTTAATGTATACATATTACATAATGACATTATCTTTTGACATATATAATCTCTCTATAAATTAGACAAACGAAAAATAGCCCGAGAAAGAAAGTTTGATTTGATGAAATGGAACCTCAAACTCTCTTTCTCTATCTCGCACTCTTTATTCTCTCTTTAAACTTCTTCTTCACGAATCTTAAACCAAAGCTAGTTCGCCTCTTCCAGCCTTCTTTCCAATCTCGTGTCACCGCCTCCATTTTATGCCGAAAAGAAGTAGCCGAGTTTCTTGATTCTTCCAGTGTAGAGGAAGAAGACGAAGAAGGAGATATCGTTTCAAATGTCAACTTCACGTTCAATTTTGATCCCTACATGGCGAGCAAAGCCGAATCAGTGAACAAAGCTCTAGACGAAGCCATTCCACTCGGTGAGCCACTCAAGATCCACGAAGCGATGCGTTACGCGATTCTTGCGGCCGGAAAACGCGTTAGGCCAATACTTTGCCTCGCTTCTTGCGAACTAGTAGGCGGCCAAGAAAACGCCGCAATGCCAGCGGCTTGTGCGGTTGAGATGATCCACACGATGTCTCTAATCAAAGACGATTTGCCTTGTATGGACAATGACGATCTCCGTCGTGGGAAGCCCACAACGCACAAAGTATACGGTGAAGGAGTGGCCATTCTCTCTGGTGGAGCTCTCTTATCTCTTGCCTTTGAACACATGACGACGGCTGAGATATCTTCGGAGAGAATGGTTTGGGCGGTGAGAGAATTGGCTAGGTCTATTGGCACAAAAGGTTTAGTTGCGGGACAAGCAATGGATATAAGCAGTGAAGGTTTGGACTTAAACGATGTAGGATTAGAGCATTTGGAGTTTATACATGTTCATAAAACCGCGGTTTTGTTGGAAACATCTGCGGTTCTTGGAGCCATTATTGGTGGTGGATCTGATGAAGAGATTGAGAGAGTGAGGAAGTTTGCAAAGTGCATAGGATTGTTGTTTCAGGTGGTGGATGATATTTTGGACGAGACAAAGTCGTCGGAGGAATTGGGAAAAACCGCCGGAAAAGATCAGATAGCCGGAAAGCTGACGTATCCGAAGTTGATGGGGTTGGAGAAATCTAAAGAATTTGTTAAGAGATTGACGAAAGATGCACGGCAACATCTTGATGGGTTTAGTTCGGAAAAAGTGGCTCCTTTAGTAGCTCTTACTACTTTTATTGCCAGTAGAAATAACTGATTATTTGTTTTATTTTGTGTGTTGGGTTTATGTATACATGCTAATGTAGTGGGTTTATGTTTAAGTGTAACCACCTTTCAGTATGTTCATTAAAGAACATTTGTAAACTCAAAAAAAAAAAAGGTCAAACGCAACTCCATTTGTTTGTCTTCTTTGTATATTTGATAACTAAAGCAATATTTTTAAAATATCACTAAAAAAATTATTGCATCGCTTAAATTGCATTAATCAAATAAATGATATAAAATTTATAAATTACCATCTATTACAATAAATAATTTCATTATTAGTTATTTAGCATCATTTAAATAAAATTTATATTAACTTATCTTAATTTGCATCACTTAAAAAATATATAAAAAATAAAAATCAACATCAATTATTTAAATGATAAAAAAATTATTTTCTTACACTTGTCCCACATCGCCAAAACAAGTTAGAAGGAAAAAAATACTCTTCTATAAATAAACTCATCATTTTAAATAAATTTAATAAAAGTTTAGATAAAAAAATTCATCACCAAATAGTTATTTTAACATATTTAGTTTAATTAAATATTAAATAATATGTGAGATACTGTCAATAAATTTACATATTATCATATAAATTTGATAATATTTAAATTAATTAAATATAATTATGAAAATCAACTAATTTTAATGTCAATTGTTTATAATCAATACAATTATAACATCAATTATAAACTAATGATACAACTTTGTAACATCAATTATAAACTAATGATATAATTTTATAACAAATATTAATATCATTTATATTAAATGATGCAAAATTTACATCATTTGTTTGTAATTGATGCAAACTTAACATTATTTATTTGTAAATAATGCATATTAACATCAATTACAAAAAATGATGCAATATTTTTTTCAACCGATACAAATATTTTGCATCACTAATTCTAAAATAACTTATATAAATGCAAAGTCAGTTTATATTAATTATAAATAATACAAATACACAAAATAAGTGATGTAATATACATTTTTATAGTGTATGTAATATTGTTATGTTTTTCATTGAAAGAGTGAAGACTATTATTATGTTTAGATAAAGAAACTCAAATAAAAATACTTTTCACTGAAAGAGTGAAGACTATTGTTATGTTTTGATGCAGAATTGATCTCTCGGATAAACTCCATCTCAATCATTTTCTCACCGATATGAAGTTGAACTTGAACACACTCCATCTCAATCATTTTCTCACGGATATGGAGTTGAACTTGAGCTTAATATTAAGGACTCCAAGACAAATGGTTTTTTTGCCCAAAAAAAAAAAAAAAACAAAAAGGTATTGTGCGTGGATCTGGAATTCGAATTTCTATTCTGTATGTATTAAGAAATTCAACTTTTATTTTATGTGGATTTAAGACGAAACTTTAAATATGTGTGAATCTAATCGTATGAGTCAAATTTGTGTGGAAATATATCGTTTCCCTTATAAATCTTCAATCTAACACTGAAATTGCTTGAAAAGGGACAATAATATAATAGGATGTCAGATGTAGATGAACATAAATAAGGACGGACTACTTTAACAAATAATATATATTATGGTAAAATAGCATGATATTTTCAAATCACGCAAACTTTTCCTCGGAAAAAAAATAAATTCGACGAAAAGCAAAAAAAAAAATCCAGATAATTTACAAAATAATATAAATTATATTAAATTAATGTATCATATGAAACTAATAGCATTTTACTTTAAATAACATGTAAAATAATATAAAAATATTGCATTTGAAACAATAACCTGTTAAATTGAAAATAACATGATATTAAATAAAATAATACTAAATTTGGCCCCAAAAAAACCATCATTGCTCTCTGATTTACCTGTATGCTAGTTGCGTATACGTCGCATCATTACATAAATTTGTGAATCAGTTTTTGGTATCGAACCTGATCACTGGATTTATCGGTTTTTGACCAATTTTACCAGTTTTATTCAAATTTGGGTTTTATCTTTACCCAGAATTTGTTTGGTAGCCGATTTTTGTTCGGCCGGTCCGGGCTGGTATGGTCCGGTTTTAAAAACATTTGAGCTTTTTCTCTTAAGCATTGAATCCGAGAAAGTTATTCTTAGCAAAGGTTTCAAAACATAACAGATCTCTACCAAGTTTTCCTACTAAAAAGGTAATTATGAAGCTTCAAGTTTGGCCTCCGGTGAGAAAAAGACACCTTCCGACGAGCTTTGTGTCATTTCCACCTCAGTCCACAAGCCTGAAGGCGGGTGGAAGGTCTTGAAGGGCTTCTTTCGAGAAACAAATGAAGAAATCATCCAAAACTGTTGGCTTTAAGAGATAATAGAAAATATGACAAGAATGAGTGTCTTTGTCGATGGACTGCAATCTCTAACCACTACATCTATAATGGAATTTGATAATGGAGATAAAGCAGTTACCACACTGATTTATGAAAAACTGGAAAAACATTGCAAGAGCTGCTATCGACTAGACCGTGAAAAAGATCATATTTGAGACCTTTAGGAGGAGGAAGCAAGGAAAATTTAATGGGAAAATATCATGGAAATAAATTCGGCAAATTCTCTAAGTAGGTTGAACTCAACAATCGCCTCTGACAATAGAAGAAATCCTCACAAGGATAATCCAAGAAGCAGTTACCCCTCTGGAGCAAACTTCCACTTGAGCACAAAGTATAGACTAACTCCTTCTACTCTAGGCACAATGATAAAGTCATTGAAAATCACAATGGTAGATCAAAAGATCATTATGCAAGGGAGGTCTTACTCTGTTTCTCGACAAGACTTAGGAAAACAACCCACTTCTTACTAGTCTTTCTCATCAAGAAGAGGGGAAAATTTCAGAACCCCTAGACACCACACTCAACCTGTGTGGAGAGAGAAAAGTAAGGAAAAGCTACCTGCAAAGTCTCCTCCTCCTCACAGAACTAAAATATTTGATTCCTCAAGGTCCTGATGGACACCTCTAGAAAGATATAATGCTTCAGAAAGAGAGAATATGATTGAACAACCACTTAGCAATCTTCTCTAATATGCCATGGAAAATGCCTTCGGAGAACTGAGAGAAGTAATGATCCAATACGCTAGTTGTGCCAACCCCTCTGAAAGCGCTGCAAGGAAAGAAAGATTAACACAAGCTGAAGCAGTAGGCCAAATGGAGGAAACAGTTTCAAAAATGATGAGCGCAAACTTAGCTAAACAAGCAATGTGAGCTGAGATAGACACCATTCCACAAGCAAAAGACGAAATCCCTACAACTCTTGTATTGGGACCACTCAATGCATATACTGTTGCAGGTCCCTCAAAGCCGGCACCAGTCAATTGTGCTAACCAAATTAGACAAAGCAGAGATGGCTTACCCCAAAATTAGAAAATCAATATGTTTTTGTACCGGGGAGAACAATGTTATATAATTTTCTGATAACACATGAGGTGCTACACTATCTAAAGAACTCTGGAGCATTGCTCAGTGACCGTAAAAATGGACATGAACAAAGCTTACGACATAGTTGAATGGAAATTCATAAACCTAGCCCTACAAAGACTCGGTTTTTCACCAAAGGTTGTTAAACTGAATCTACTTTATCATATTCCTACCTAATAAACGGATTAACTCAATGTGCAGTCATACCTCAACGAGGTATTCACCAAGGGAATCCTATGCCTCCCTATATTTTCATCCTCTGTAGCGAGGTGTTGTATGGGCTATGCAAGAGAGCACAACAAGATGGATCTTTGGCATGAGTTAAGGTTGCAAGATACTGTCCGAGAGTAAAATTACCTCTTATTTTCTGATGACACCATGTTTTCTACAAAGCAAGTGCAAGAAACTGCTCAACTCTAAACCATCAGAAGTTCATTTGGAACAAAGAATTATGGAACGAGAAAGTCTCACAAAAATTGAAGGTCTTCCTGTGGAAGATCATCCAAGGCGCTTTCCTTGTTGGCGAAAACTTGATCAAAAGAGGCTTGAACACGAATTCAAATTATAAGCGGTGTGGAAAAAATTAAAACTACTCAACACTGTGATTTTGCAGCCTCAGTCTGGAGCAAGGCACTGTTATCCTATGAGCTAGAAACTTCCTTATCTTTGAATATCACCTCCTCTCAGTCTATCAAATCCTCCACAAGGAAATCATCAAAGCGAAAGAATGACAATCATCCCAAGCGCTCTCACCAACGGAAGAACCGCGATCCAGATCTAAGATCTTCAAACCTCCTTTTGTAGGTACTATTGTGTGCAATACAGATGCAGCTTGGCAAATTGGAGAAAAGACGACATACCTAGGATGGGTTTTCCATGACCAACCTTCAAAAATCCTCACGAAAAGAGCAAAATTTCAACAAAGCGTTTCATCTCCCTTGATAGCTGAAGGACTAGCAGTACTTGCTGCTCTCTCTCAGGCTCGAAAGCTTGGATGGGATAAGATCTAGCTCAAAGCCGAAGAATCACCAGAAGGAACTCTATGATGTTCTTGCAGACGTCGATTCTATTGGATCTCTCTTCTCTATTTTTACTGTATCGTTTTATTTGATCAAAAAAAGAGTCATAACTACCACAGTTCGATTAATTATTTTTAGTATGTAAATTACTCAAAAAATTTCAAATATAGCCATTATAGTCGATAGATCTTACCAAAAAATATGTTTGTTGCGAAAAGAATTTTACTTTTCCCAGAAATGCAAAAATAAATTTTAAGGAAATACAAACTTGTTTTATCCAGTTCAAGAATTAAACGGTTTAATCCATAGCAAACCATTCCTTCGTTAAATAATGATCAAATATACTTGTTGTGGTAGGTATCCTAATATTAACAAACAAATTATATTGAATAAACATTCAATAATATATAAAGAAATAACCATGTAAAAATCAAGATACAAAAAACTATAAATATATCACACACGCAAAGTCAGCCCTTAGGTTTAAAATAGCACAAGCAAGGACAAAAAAATGGCATGTTCACACAATTTCATCATAATTTTCTCCTCGTTCTTTTCTAAATCTAATCATTATAATATTTACCCAGCTATTATAATGTAAGTTCAATCTACGAAGAAGCCATGAACAAGAAATTTAACAGTTAAAAGAGAAGAAATTTACCAAACAAACTTGAATCTATGACTTAACATGTGATGAGATCATCAAATGTGATGCGGAAGCAAAGACATCTAATCAAATTTGCAAATTTATAGACTAGATTTAAGAAGAATGGATCTTGTTTAATTATTTTCATCCCAACAACTATTAAGAGAATATTTATTTTGTAAAAACTGTATTTATTATTGTCTATCTCTCTCTTTCTTACATAGAGTTTAGAGTTTGAATTTTGTTTCTCTAAATATTTTGCATGTTAAGCTACTTTTATGACATTTTATATGTATTTTTTTTATTTATAGTCATATTTTCTTGAATAAAATATAGATTTTGACTTGAGTAAAAATAAAAAAGAGGTTTTCTCTTTGAAAATATGATATCTTGATATTTTTAGAGTTATAAGTTCATATGTGTGAGAATTCTTTGAATTATATTTTATCAAGATGTATCAAAGGTCTTGTCATACCTTTTGTAGTGCTCTCAATCCACCGGTTACCAATCATCTCATCAACCATCCGAATTTTACAAAGAGTGATCTTACTTCAGTTGAAGAGTCTCCATCGATTCCTCTCTATTTTATCACTCTCCGTTTGAATCTGTTGAATGTGACCTTAGTCCAATATCAATTTCACCATCGTTCACCACTCTAAGATTTATTACCCTTCGATTTTATATCAACTGTAGAATAGATTTGAAACACTTAAACACACGGAAAAGCTAATTTGAAGGAGAAAAATATCAATTTAAAGTCACATTGGTAGAAGAGAAAGAAGATTAGAGAAACACGAAAATATTAAGGAAACTATTGATTACAATTTAAGTTTAATCAAGATTTTTTTTAAGATTGGAAAAAAAAACAACAGAGTGAATACTCAAACATGGAGCTGAAACGGAAATGGAAATTAACTTTTACAAACCCAATCACTGGCTCATAGAACATTTACATAAATTGAAAGCCAAATATTTTTTAATAATATAGTGGCTGTAAGCATAGAATTTGACTTCTTTCAAAAATAATTAAATTAGATAATTATGAAAATAATCTAAATTTAATGTTCAATGCTATAGTTCTTCAAAACCCAACAAAATAGTCTGAAATCTAATCATTAATCTCTATTATAAATCGGAAACTATTAAAGTAAACAAAATATATTGTTGGTGTTAAAACTCGCACAACGGATCCGGTTTATATTATCGAAAACCCATCATTTTACAAAACTCATGAATGTCCACATTATCAAAAGAAAGCCGGTCAAACCTTACTAATTAATTTGTGATTCAATTTATGGATTAATAGTCATGATCAAATGTTAAAACTAATTTGTGATTCAGTTCATGAATTAATAGTCATAATTAACTGTTAGAATTAATTTTTGGTTCAATTCATGAATTAATTGTCTGATCAAAATTGAAATTAATTTGTGAATTAGTTATGAGATCAATTTCCAAATAATGACACATTAAGAGGATGAGATCAATTGCCAAATAATGACAAGAAACTATATAAAGAAGCAAAGATAATCGTAGTGGGGGTTCTGCTCTCTCACCAAATTTCCACAAAAAAATTGTTATACTAATGAATGATAGTTTATTATCATATGTAATCAAATAAATATTAATAAAATATTATAATTTATGTCTTTTCTTTTGATTTTCTCTTGATTGGATTTATTCTCATTTTTTACTCGATTTAGTGTTTTACCTACGGAAGCTTTTATCATAATTTCTTTTCACTGTGAATTGAATCAAGTTGATTTCTCCATCCACATATAAAACTTTTTTACACAACAAATAAAAACACATATAAGGTCTAACATGTATCAACTACACCATAAATCATAATTCTTGATCCCTAAAACTTAAATTTAACGAAATGGTTAAAAATTTTAATTTTAAAAAATTCATCAAATTATTTTAATTTAGATTTTCGCAGATATTATTCTTAATGGTCCCATAACTTTGATTACCATTTGCATAATAGATAATATTTAAAAAATGGTTTTATATAATTTATCAGCATTGATTGGGTCTCATTACTTAATTGGCAACTTCCAGTTGCTGGCATCACCATTAGGCCGCCCAAGTCAATGTTGATAATATCAGGAATCATAATTATTTACTTCTTAATCCTAATTGACCACATCTATGTATTAAATTTAGATTTTTTGCTTTTTGCCCAACTATTTGTAATTTTGTGGACATTGCTTGTCACATCCAATAAGTTCGTAACTGGTGGCGGTAATACAATCCACGTGTACTATGTTACTTGCTAATAATTCAATAATTTTACAAAATTCTTTCCTTTCACTAGGTGGGGGAATTAAAGCTCCCCCCAAGCTGAGGGACTTCTTAAGGGTTTAGAATATATGCCAACAATATAGACTCTGACGTAGCGATAATAATAGTTGCGGTTTTTTTTTAAAAAAATAAAGTAATAAACTCAACAGTGTTTCCTTTTTTTTGCGTTAAACAAAAAAATGATGTGTACTAGATATTTGATAGTGTTATTTGAAGTTTTTTTTTTTCCGTCATTTTTAATTATATTACCAATAAAATGATAGTAAATTACAATCATAATTGATTATGCCAAAATACAGAGAAAAATTAAATACAAAAATTGCATTTTTTTATCTAAATCTAAACTTTCATCCCCCTAAAAGATTAATCATTCGTAGAGATTATGGAGCTCTCATCTTCAAATACTCTAGTCAACCACCAGGGGAAGAAAGACGCCACATACGATTGAATGCGTGAATCAAACGTAACACTTCGAGCAATAAGAGCAGCTCCTCTATTGGCTAAAGCCTTAACCAGTTCTAACTTCCAATTCGTAAAACTCCTCAGCCTAATAACACATTCGGCAATCTGAAAGCTAAAAGAGGGCCACGCATCTGGCCTGTTTACCGCAATTACCAAATCAACACAATCACATTCAAAAATCACATTGTCTAGAGTGTGTTGAGTCATGCAATCCATCGCCCATAGTACAACTTTCATGTTAACCTCTTCTTTGCCATGAGAATCAAAGAATGACGTTCGACTATGTAAGCTTGCCAATCCTTTATGATCTCTAACTACTCAAGCTCCTCCACCTAGGGTCTTAGATTTTGACCAAACAATACCAATGTTGCATTTTAACCAATCTGCTGGCGGCGGTTCCCATTTACTACTCTTTGTACATGTCCTTTCATCCAACAAATCCTCTTCTTGAGGCTGAGCCAATTGTGCCAGAGCCCATTCCTCTTGGTCCAATCTTATCTTGTTCAAAATAGATAAGACATCACATTTAGTTCCTTCAAAAAGGAAGGTACTGCGCCCTTTCCACAATCTCCACATAATCCAAGGATAGCTACTTCTAATATCTTTGGGAACAAACACATTCAAAGACAATGAGAACAAGTAATGGAAGTTTGAGAAGAGAGAAAGATGATCGAAACCACCTCTTGGTGATGGAATTCCAACCATAGCCCAAACTTGTCTTGCCACTGAACAAGTAAACAAGGCATGGTTCACAGATTCCTTACCAATGCCACAAAGAAAACATGTAGAATCCACACTCGTTCCTCTATGTTTTAAGGTTTCTCCCACAACCAAAGCACCACTAAGAGCTGTCCACATAAATGCTTTTATTTTCGGAGCTGCACTAACTGACAATACCTTATGTTTTACACCATTAAGAGAAGGTTGAGCTTCTGCCTCTAGAATCAGATCTTTGTTAGCTTCACGATTCGCTAGATGATAACCTGAGTTCACTGAGTATACTCCACTCTTTTGATGTTTCCAGATCCAATAATCTTCCTTTGATAACACTGGTTTTTGCTTGATAATGCTTTGAATGTCGTTGGGATAAAATAACTCCTCCAGCTTATTCATATCCCAACTTCTACTATTTGCATCAATGAGTTGATATGCTGTGATAAGAATATCAATTATCGGATTTTTCATCAAAGGGCGCCTACTATCATCCTCTTTTATCCACTCGTCAGACCAAACCATGATTGTCTTCCCATGGCCAACCTTTTTTCTCTAAACCTTTGACAAGAAGCTCTCTACCATACAACAAGCTTCTCCATGCGAATGAGGGTCTGGATCCTGCCTTAGAGTTTAAAAATTCACCAACTTTAAAATATCTGCTTTGCAAAGCTTAGCCAATAAACATGATGGATTCTTTAACAGCTTCCATGCTTGTTTTGCCAATAAGGCTTGGTTGAAGGCTTGAATATTACAAAAACCTAAGCCTCCCAATTCTTTAGACAAACATAGCTTTTCCCAACTCACCCAATGTATCTTGGTCTTATGCTCAGTTACATTCCACTAGAAATCTGCCATTGCACTAGTGAGATTATCACAAGATGTTTTAGGGAGTTTAAAACAAGACATTGCACACACCGGCATAGCCAAAGCGACGACTTTCAACAACACTTCTTTTCCACCAAACGAAAGGGACCTAAAAAACCAATTACTCAGTCTCCACTTGATTTTGTCTTTAATGTAGTCCAATAGCTGAATTTTGGATCCACTGAAACATTCTGGGAGTCCCAGATAAGTGCACGCCCCCCCCCCCTTCATTGGATATGCCCATCAAATTTCTAATTTTATCCTTCATCTCCTCATTCACCTTACTTCCGAAGGTAATTGATGATTTCTCCAAATTGATCTGTTGACCTGTTGCGTCACCGTAAATGTTCAAATCTCTTTTAAAATTCTACATTGCTCAATTGAGGCTTTACAAAGGAACAAGCTATCATCTGCAAACAGCAGGTGCTGAATTGGCGGACCCGAGCTTGCAAATTGGATCCTATTTATCAGCCCTTGACTCTCCGCTCTATTCATCAAATGAGTAAGTCTTTCAGTGCAAAAAACAAAGAGGAATGGAGAAAGTGGGTCTCCTTGTCTTAATCCTCTCCCATGCTTGATCAGACCAAAAGGTTGATCATTAATAAGAACTGTAAATGAGACTAATGTCACGCAGAACATAACCCAATTGACCCAAACTCGATGAAACCCCAGTGCAGTCAATAAAGCTTTCAAAAAGGGTCATTCCACCCTATCATAAGCTTTGGACATATCAGATTTGATTGCTGGAAACTCCTTTGAAATATCTTGATGAGTTCTCAACCCATGTACCACTTCATGGGCTATTAAGATGTTATCTGAAATCAATCTTTCGGCTACAAAGGCAGATTGATTATTGGATACAATCTGTGGGAGCAGTGGCTTTAACCTCTTCACCAAAATCTTGGAAATGATTTTGTACAAAACTGTGCATAAGCTTATAGGTCTGAGATCTGTCATTGTATAAGACTTTCCTTTTTTAGGGAGCAAACACAATTGAGTGAAGTTCCATTCTCGAGGGAAAATGCCTGTTGAGAAGAGGAGGAGTATTTCAGAGCAGACTTGATCTACCAAAATATGCCAGAATTTCTGAAAAACAGACCAGTAATATCATCTGCTCCTAGAGCACTACCTGGTTTAATCGCAACGACTACTTCAGTCACCTCTTCCTTTGATACAAATCTAATCAATGCCGCATTCATTCGATTAGTAACTCTTGGAGTGAAATCATGGAACATGTGATTAAATGGACCCGGATTTGTCGAGTGAAACAACTTCCTAAAATATGCCTCTGCTATAGCTCCTTTTGATGCCTCTGATTTCAACATATTACCATTGATATCCATCAGTTTTTCCAATCGTTTTTTACCTCGAGCAGCTTTAACCGAGATATGAAAGAACTTTGTGTTCTTATCACCTTCTTTAACCCACTGCTCTTTGCTCTTTTGCTGCTAGAATGATTCCTCTTCTTTGTGTGCTAGAGCTAGTTGTTTTTTCTTCCTCCAAACCAATTCAGCTCTTGGGAAAGTTGAGGACTGTTCCAACTCCAGTTCTCTTTGAATCTGCTCCATGTTAGAGTTTGAGTTGATATTGTTTTCTTTTTTCCATTTACTCAAAACTCTTCTACACTCTTTCAGCTTTTCTGAAATTTTCAGTCTTCTATTCTGCATGTTAAAATTCCACAAGTGAAGTATGGTTGCTTTGACATTTGGCTTGTTCAAAAGTCTTTTATCAAATCTGAAACATCATTTGTACTGCTCCTCTGACGTTGTCAAACTCACTAGTACCGGTCTGTGATCATTTCCCCTTTTATCCAAGAAGAGCTGATTTACAGCTGGAAAAACCAAGAACTAAGCCTTGTTGCCAAAACCTCTATCCAACTTACACTGGATCCATGATAGATGACACATACCTCCCCAAGTGAAGGGATTCCCTTTGCTTGGAAGTTCAAACATTCTACAACAATTTAAGATATCCTTGAAAGGCAAAAAGGATGAGTCTCCTCTTCTTGGACCACATCTTTTTTCTGCATTGTGGAGGATTTCATTAAAGTCACCAATCATACACCATGACTGCTTTCTATTGATCCCAATTCTTGATACTTTTTCCCACAATTTTGGTCTATCTTTCTTTGTTGGTTCTCCATATATACATGAAAGATAAAACTCAACTCCACCACATTGAATGTGCATATCCATAAGATTTTTATTTACATCCAAAAGATCTATCTCGACACCTCTTTTTACGAACAAGGCTAATCCACCACTTTGCCCAATTGGCTCCACCGTATGTACACAATCATAATCTAACCATTCTTGCAAGTCTACCATTCTTGCAAGTCTACCAATACATCTCTTCGATTCTTTGTCTCCATCAAGAACAAAATCTCAGGGAATAGTTTTTACACAATTCCTTGAGGCGAGGAATCGTCAAGTCTTGAGACCGTCCCAAGCCTTGGCAATTCCAACTACAAATGCTCATTAATGATTAGATGGTCCCTCACTTGGGACCACCTCATTGATTGCGTGTTTTGCGGCTTTTGTTGTATTTTTCTTTTCTTCTGTAGCTTTTCTTTTTATAGTTGGCACTACTGATTCCTCCCGGTTAATGTCTTCATGCAAAAATGCCGGCTGAAATATCTTAGTTCTTCTGCTTCTGATTGGTCTCTTTCTCGATTTTGGTTTCTTTGAAGTTTATTTGCATAAAAACAAGGGGTAATTTAATTTGTGGTAATAAATAATATCACAATTAATAATGTAGTAGTGGTTTTGTTTTAATTAATCCTCGCTCATCTATTTTCAAATTCAGATAAAAGTATTTCTATTGCAATTTTTTTGGAGTAAATATTTTGTTTCGAGCGAAATACATACATGAAAAATATATGTCTATTTTAACGAATAATTATTTTATTAATACAATAAAAACATTTTATCATGCAATATATATAGATTCACAGTTAAATTATTATTTAGTGTAATATAAAATATGTTATCAAATAATAGCATATTTATAACAATATGTATCAGTATAACATATTATATATCATGTTAATAAATAATATGTTATTTATATAAAACATATACAAAAATAAACATAATATATAACGATTTTCGTCGCTTCCTAGACCTCCATTACCACCAACCTCTTCAGATCTCTTCATATTTCTTTCGTTTTGTGAGTGATTTAAACACAAACGTAATTTATTAAAAAAAGTATTGTGTGATTATCTTACAAATACAGTAATATAAAAAGTAATATTATGACATAAAAAGACTACATGACATTTTAAAAAATCTGGTCAAAGCAGTCACCGATTTGAAAATATTTTGGTGTTTGGTGGCAGAATATTTTTTGTTATCATGCACATTATTTTTTTTTGCAGAATATTTTTTTCTAGTTAATATATATATTTTCAGAGACATGCTATTATTTGTTACAATGTGTTTTATTTTCAAATAACATTTTAGTTTTAATGTATTTTCTATCCTGTATCTAAAAGAAGTTTCGAATTTTTCTACCCTTTACTCTTTACCCTTTACCATTATTTACAGTATCCAACTTTTTTTACTCATAATCATTTTTCTAATTTCTTCTCAAAGTTTAGTCGTCTACTTAATCTCTTAGTTTTACCGTACCAATAATATCTTCCTTTGGTTCACTCGAGATACTAAAAGACTTGATTAAAAGTTTTGATAATTTTCCATTATTTTGTCTAGTTGGGCTTGTTCGGCACTAAGAGCACCTCCATAAAGAGGTTTTAGAGGAGAGGTTCTAAAAAAATTATAATGACAAAATAATAGATATATATTAGAAGGGTTCTTAAAAGAGGAGAGAGGGGGTCTAAAAGTTCCCATATGAGAACCTCTCTCTATTTTAAAAACTTCTCCTCAATATTTTATTTTTATATATTTTAAGAACCTCTTCTCTAGAACCTTAGATGGAGATGGTATAGGAAGTAAGAACACGCGAATATGTCTATTTTTTTCACTTGCTTACATTATATATTTCTCATCCACTGAAAACCATAGTTCGTTTTTCCATTTATCAATTTTATAAAAAATTATTTTCTTAAAAAAATGTCACGAAATTGGTTTAAAATTTTTCACAAAATGTTGTGTTCCTGAAAATATTTTGATCTTCATTCTACATTTATTTCTTAAAACCGTAGAAATAAACTTATACCCCGAAAATTATGATCTATGTCACATGAAACAATGATTTTATGTCTTCTAAATATCCACATTTTGTTTACCATCGGTCGGGATTGGACCATTTTGTCTAATTATCATCATTCGAACTTGGGAAAAATTTGGATCATATACAAGTCACCTACTACTATCACACATATGTTCTTATATAGGCATTCAATAAAGTGTGAGGTTTGTTTGGAGGATGGGAATACTTTCTTCTACACCGCAATGTATGCCTCGAATGAAGTGGAGGAGAAAAAAGAGCTATGGTCCTCTCTAAGGGACTCTATGATTTTTTTTGTGGAGATTTCAATGAAAACTATTAAAGGTTAGCTTTTTGGAATGCCATTGAACAAAACTCCGGGTCTGGATGGCCTCCCAACAAAATTCTTCAGTGCTATTTGGGATATTTTGAGTCCAAAATTTTTTCCAGCGATCTAGACTTTTTTTCCACTGCATTCCTCCCTATTTCGCTCACTGCAACAACCATTATTTCATCCTCAAGGGTCCATGTACTAATGCTTTCTAGGATTTTCACCTGATTTCATGTTGTAACATCATGTACAAGTTGATTTCTCGGATTCTTGCTGAAGCGAATCCTACCGACCATTGTGGTTCCCAACCAGACAACCTTTGTTAAAGATAGGTTGCAGCTTGAGAATGTTCTTTTAGCTTCTAAGGTATTTAACAGTTACTGCAGAACCTCTTCTTCTCATAGGATCACTCTAAAATTGGATATATCAAAAGCCTTTGATTCAATTTGTTGGGACTTCATCCTTAAGATTATCAGGTTCCCTCTTTCTTCCTTAACTGGATCGAAGCCTGTATACACATTCATTCTCTATAAGCATCAATGGAGTATTCCCTGGTTATTTTAGAAGTTGCAACTGGTTTGAGACAGAGAGATTTGTTCTGGCTATTAATGTTCTCAGTCTAATGCTCAACAAAAGGTGAAACATATGGCGTTTTAGGTTATCATCCATGTTGCTCTAATCTTTAGCTTACTCATTTATCTTTAGTGGATGATGTATTAATTTTCTTAGAAGGTTATGAAACCTCTCTTGCGGGTGTATTATTGGTTCTGTCTCATTTTAAAAATATAACTAGCGTAACAGTAAACATTTACAAGACTTATATGTTCTGTTCATACATTAGTGCAGACTCTCTCCAGCGTATCAAATAACAATTCAGATTAAGCCCCGAACGTCTCATAGTTATGTACCTTGGTATTCCGCTATGTTCAAGAAAACTCTCCAGTATAGACTACGGCCCCTTCTATCTAAGATTAGACAGAAACTTCATAGCTGGATGTATCACCATCTTAGTCTAGCAGGGCGACTTCAACTGATTTCTACAGTCATATCTAGCATTGTTGGTTTCTGATCCTCTGCTTTTCTTCTCCCAAAAAAGGTTCTCCGTCAAATCAATAGTCTCTTCTCTGATATCCTCTGGCACAAAGACCAAGATAAACACTCATGAGCAAGAGTAGGATGGAATGATATCTCATATCCCAAATTAGAGGGTGGTTTGGATATAAGGTCATTTTCGAGTTGGAATGAGACATATGGTATTAATCTTATTTGGAAGATTTATTTCAAATCTGAATCGATTTGGGTAGCCTGTTAGGTATAAATATCTTTAGTGCCTCCCTTTCTGGGTCTTAAATGTTAACAGCTCATCCATCTCGTGGGTATTCCATTGCATCTTGAAACTTCGTAACAAGGTTCTTCCCTTTTTGAATATAAAATTCAGGAATGGGAAATATATGTTTTTTTGGTGGGATTCCTAGACCCCTTCTCTTGGTATTCCGCTTAATTCGCTGGTAAAAGATTGTTTCCCTTCAAATGGTTGGTCACTACCTTTGGCTAGATCAGACTGTCATCTGCAGCTCCAAACCTTTCTTACAACTTTTCCATACACTTGCGCCAATGATGTTACTTATTAGATCCAGGTTGGGATAGCCAAACAACGTTTTTCTTCAAAAGATGTCTAGAACCATATTATGCCTCACAAACCTGAGGTCTCTTGGGCATCGCTTATTTGGTACAAAAATGCCGTCCCTAAACATGCCACAAATTCATGGTTGCTTACCATTAACCGGAATCCAACCTTGAATAGGTAATTTTCTTGGGGGCTAGAAGTTGAACCAATTTGTCTCCTATGTGGATCCCGAACGCTCAGCAAATAAGGACCTCCACCTATTTCTTCTACAAGGATTGCAAGCATGTATCTACAAATTATGGAAGGAGCGTAACGATCGTTTTTATAATGTTCTATCTCGCCCACATGTGGTCACCCTGCGTTGTATCATTTTTGTTCTCCAAAAAATATTTATCGCACTAAACAATCTCGGGTCAAAGTATGGTGAAGCTTTGATTTGAAATTGGTACTGAAGTAATCTTTTTATGTTTTGGGTTCAAACTGATAGTAGAAAGCTTGTATTTTATTTTTTATCTCTTATTTGTGTTTATCTATTGGTTGTACTGGTTCTTGTTTCATTTTTGTTAAATTCTTTTAAATTAATGAAACTCTTTAACAAAAAAAAAAGTGTATAGCATGAATTCTTACCTAGGTAACTATTGAAAAAGCGAAATAATAGGTGGTTAAGTGTTTTATATTGAGTGAAAAAAATTTTAGGTTAAACTTAAAAATTATATAAATAAGTAATGTTTGAGACAAAACTAATATTATATATTATGGTTTCGATCTAAAATAATTACGGGTTTTGATTCAAACTCTTCTGGTATTAAAAAAAACTATAGAAAGATAGTAAACAAAAAATTTACCACACTAGAAAAGATGAGATGGTATACCACTTGGGATTAATTGGATTTGAATTAGGATCCACCAAGTAAAAAGAAAATACTATTTATTATTTTAATCTAGTACATTAGTTAATGTAAAAACAATAAAAATGGAAAAACATGTGGATCCAGGTCTGCCTGCGTACACGTAAAAAGACTTTTCGTTTCCTACTTCTTCTGCTCTGTTGCCCGTTATGAACAAATTTAGATTCTAAAACAATATTAATTTTTTTTGGTAAACTGATATAATCGAACGGCTATAATAGCACCGCAAGCTATCACCACTACCAAACCGAACACGTGTACGGCTATTATCTACCACTATCCCCACATTTCTCGCGAGAAATTAAATAGTTTCGAAATCGAATATTCGCGTTGTAATTGTCTTATGTATGATGAATTTCTCGTGTACGTTCCGATATACGCTGACGTGTACGATTTTTACTCTATTTTATTTTTAGGTATTAAAATTTATCATTGTAACAGTATATAAACCCTTTTAGTCACTCCGTTTCATAATCAGTTGTGAAATAAACGATTTTATTTTTAATTATTAATTATTAAGTATTAATTTTAATTATTAATTTCTCTCTCTCAAAATTTCTTGGGTGAGAAAATTTGTTCTTGCTGCAATGGCGATGAGGAAGCTTTTATCGAAGCGTATCTTCAACATCTCTAATGTTGCGTCACAGAGTCTTACGAATTGTCGAATCTCATCATCTTCGTTAGCCGTACGAATCAGAGTTCATATAGATTCCGGTGATACGACTAAAATCGCACCGGAGCCGGGAGATTCACGGAGGTTTTTGCATAATACCGCTATGATTAGGCCGGAGATTATGCAGATGCCGATTGGAGAGAGTTTGATTGAGAAACTCCGTGAAATTGATGGAAGTAAGGATCGGATTCGATTAGACGGACTTGCTCCGCCGATTATGACGGAGATGGAGACGGAGACGACGCCGAGTCTTATGGTGGAGGACACGAAGAAGCTGTTTAGAGCAGCGCAGATCGAGATCGTGAAATCGAAGCTTAGAGAGACTGGAAAAAGCTGGATTCCGTATTCGGAGTTTGTTACTGTTTGTGGTGAAGCTTCTTCAGATCCAGATTCTGGATCTAGAATTGGGAAGATGCTTGATGATTCAGGAAACGTCATCGTTTTGGGAGATTCCGTTTGTCTTAGACCTGATCAGGTACTTTCTTCGTTCTTCTTTGATTTAGAATCTGAAATCATTGAATTGAATCATTCATCTCTGAGTATGCAGCTGATTGAACAATTGGTTGGGAGAGATAGAGAGAGATTAAACTCTCTAGAAAACGAATTAGGTTTCCCAGAATTTTTGAGTTTGTTCTTCGTTCTATTTTGATTCTGGAGGCTTCCGAAAACTGATACCATTTTTATCGGTGTTATCTCTTTCTTTTTGCTTTTCAATTCAACAGGAGATTCAAAAACCTCTGTTATCAGAGAGTTCCATGGGAGGTTTCCAAGTTTGAGAGATGGTGATAAAGAGGAACAGTTTCTACAGAGACCACAACTTTTTTTTTCCTAAAACAAAAACCATTGGATTAAATTGAGTCAATACCAAAACTCAAAATGAAAAAATTTTCAAAAGAGAGAGTTGTTTTAGTACTAACAAGGTTCTTGAGGATTATAATATAGGAGAATCTGAGTGGAGTTATTGATAGAGAAGATGGTTCATGGGTTGGGTTTATATGGAGAGGTTAGGTTAGTGATCAAAGATTTCAACTAGAAACAGGGATATGGGGATGGATTAATTGACTTTTTAACTTAGTCATTGATTCATAAAGCTGTGTTTTTTAGTGCTAATTGTGTCATAAAAGAAGGTGGTGGAGGTTTTGTTTTACCCAGACGTTTTCTGTTTTTGTCTTTTGCTTTTGTGTCTGATCAGGTTACCAAATCCATTGAAGCACTGCTTCCTTTGCCAAAGATTCATAAGCCAAATGACCCACAAAGGATCGAATTTACAGAGCTTGAAGCAGAAAAGGCAGTGATCGATATGAAAGCGCACTGTTTGGTGCGGAGAGAGCTTTGGGCTGGTCTTGGTTACTTGATCCTACAGACTGCGGGGTTCATGAGGCTAACGTTTTGGGAACTCTCATGGGACGTGATGGAGCCGATCTGTTTCTATGTCACCTCCATGTACTTTATGGCTGGTTACGCTTTTTTCCTCAGGACATCGAAAGAGCCTTCCTTTGAAGGGTTTTACCAAAGCAGGTTTGAGGCTAAACAGAGGAAACTGATGAATCATTATGAGTTTGATGTTGAGAGGTATGATGAACTGAAGAAGCTGTTTTGCACTAAGCCTTCAGCTCATGTTTCCAAGATTCTTGGAGCTATCAAGAGCTAGATTTTTCCTAACTAGAGAATCTATCCACAAAAAAGAAAAAAAAAGGTAGTATTCTCAAATTTTCAGTTTTCTAAAAAAAAAAAAACAAAGTTGTTTGAATTATTGCGGCTATGTAACACCAGGGAAGAGTTATTTATTTTTGTTTTCAAGTTTTTTTTTTATAAAGTTTCACGTCGTGTAAATAACGGTTTGAAATGTAATATAAAAGTAATTATTTTCATATATTTGTCTCATATTTAAAAAAAAAAAATTAGTCTCTAACATGAGTTTGTAATGTAATGGTATTGCAATAAAGTTGTTGTCATGTTACAAATCCAATTAGCTCGTAGCATTATTTTGTTATTTCACCAGTCAGCAAAAAGATTTATCGCGTGACCGTAAATGATAACCTGAGTCTCGTAGGTATTAACGTCATTTTCTAAATTTAATCACAATTAGAAGGATTGACTTTTCGTTTCCTAATAAATAATATTCTCTACCTTTTTTTCCCATTGTGCAACCAATAATATTTTTTCTTACTGGAATATTACCCGCAAGTCCATTGAACGAGAGAATAAAAAGTTAACGTGACCTAAGGTGATTTTACAAAGTTCACACAGAAGAAACTACGATCAAATCATTTCCATTTGCCCCATTCGAAAGTGTGCAATGTTTTAGATATTAGAAAATCCAGTAAGTAAAATACTAGACGAATATACTTATTTTGACGATGATTAGTCGAACGGTAAAAGTCTAAATCATTATTTGATTATTTAAAAATATATTTTAAAAAAACTACGATCAAGAAATATTGATAACTGTGAGAAAGATTTTGACCAGTTATTGTTTTTAGTCGTTCTAACTATTTGCTAAATTTTTAAAAATACATTAATTAGTAACTTAAAATTTTGGTCACTAGGTAATGCAACTAAATTGCTAATTATAAGAATGTTGGATTATCTGTCTCCGGGTCCTAAGCTGGTCATGCGACTCCCCTAACCTGCAACCTTCTTCCGGAACTAACGTGACTGAGAAACATATCTCCACGGCCTAAACGGTGACAAGACCCTAAGACGACATACCTTTAGGAGAAATGCAACAATATCTCCTCTGGGTTAACCGAGAGCGCTCCACCGTGAGTCCTCAACCTCGCTAGAAAAGAATGAAAGCCTTTAATCCGGTTAAGAGACAGCGTAACCAGCGACAGACCTATGCCGGATGAACCATCAACAAACCACCGCATCACCGAGACAACCAGCGTAAAACGACCCCAAGACGAGATGATTTTCGAAGCCCCACGAGCCACCGTCGAGACCTCACCGCCAATCCTCCTCATTGTCCTCTAGTAAGAGTATTAACAGACAGAGCACCACCGACTGCTTCTGCCGAACCAACTAAGTTTCCCTATCGTCTTGTTGGGTCGATTGACCACACCTCCACACTAAAGAGAAGACTGAGCATCTTTCGCCACCACCCGAGCACCACCACCAAGACCGTGGATGAATCTCAAGAAAACAGAAAAACTAGATCTATTTATTTGCATTTGAGAGAAAGGTGGACAATGATTAGGCTCTCCTCAAAAGTTAGGGTATATATTGAATTGAGTATTTGAACGGACTTAATTTAAAATGATAAATCATATGTTATTGAAATATAAATTTTAAAATATTTTTTAAAATCTAGTGCTATTGGATTTTTGATTTAAAAATATACAATCAAATCCAATTTTATTAAAAATATTTTAGTAATTGGATTTGAAAGTTTTATGTTGGATTTCAAAAAAAAATTTAGTTAAAAATACAAATATCAAAATATCATGGTTTTACGTGAGAATTTAATAATAAATTTTTTAATTCACTAAAATTCAATTAAATTTTTTCAAAATTTTAGTTAAATTCAAATTATCTCAAATCCATAGTTCAATACACGCCCTTAATTATGATTCATAACTACAACATCTGTATACATTCATAGTTTTGTTGTTAGTTTGCTATGACTGATAACTAAAATTTAAAATACATTGTCAAATAAAAAAATCAGTGACTACAAATTTTAGTCACTAATCATTGCAACCAAATCGCTAGACATAATAGTTGGCCGCTGCACATCCAAACGAATATCATTTTGGTCACGGTTGTCATCGACCAAAACTAACAATCCCATAATAGAGACACGGAAGTTATATACATTACACGATCTTGGACCATATATTTTCCGCTACAGATATATTCAGTTTTGTCAACTTGAATTTTTTTTTTAAACCTAGAAAAATAAAATTCTAAAACAATTGTAAACGAGCTTTTTTTTGCTGCTTTGTATAAAGATATGGGTCTGAGGTTGTAGATAATCAGGCCCAATCTCAATTCAATAAATTGGGCCACAATTAATCAAAAAAGGAAAATATAAATTGTAAAAGAGAAAAAACCAAAAGTCAGAAATAGCCTGGAACGTTCTTTCCCAACAGTAAGACTCTGTTTTCCCACGATAACAGGCTTCCTCTTTAGTTTCGTCTGATTCTCTACCTTTAGGGATCTTGTCTTTTCGTTTTCTGCTGATTAAAACCCTCGAGATTTGATCAATTTCGAAGCGAAAAGGGTAAGTTTTTTCTCTTCAATTTGATTTTAATTGTGTAATTCGTGTATCAGATTTGTTTGTATGATTCACAATGTTGTACACTGATGATTCAGTTTTTCTTCTTTTCTCGATTCAAATTCGAATCGGAATCTAATTTGGGGGAAAATTAGGATTTTGATTGTGGGTTTGTCTAATCTCGTGGATTTAAGGCTTTTGATTGATTCAAATTTTAGATTTTTAGGGTTTTTGATTCGATTTCATTGATTTTGTTTTGATGTTAGGGATTTGAGATGGTAAATGGAGAATCAACAAGTACGTCTTACTGCTATAATAATGATCAAGGAGACTTTGAATGTAACATTTGTTTTGAGTTAGCTCAAGATCCAATTGTTACTCTCTGTGGTCATCTCTTTTGTTGGCCTTGCTTATATCGTTGGCTTCACCATCACTCACATTCTCAAGAATGTCCGGTTTGTAAAGCCGTGGTCCAAGATGATAAACTTGTGCCTCTTTATGGTAGAGGCAAGAACCAGACTGACCCGAGATCAAAACGTTATCCGGGCTTACGGATTCCTGAAAGACCAACCGGTCAAAGACCTGAAACCGTGGGTCCTCCTCCTCAGCCTGAAGCTGCGAGTAATCTTTTCAATTTCGGTATTGGTTTAATGGGCGGGTTTATGCCAATGGCGACTACTAGGATTGGGAATTTCAGTATGGGGTTTGGTGGTTTGTTGCCTTCTTTGTTTAACTTTCAGTTCCATGGATTTCCCGATCCAACGCTTTATGGTTCAGCACCGGGTTATCCTTTTGGTGGTTACCATAACGGTTTCCGTGGTGTTCCTCCTCATGGACAAGAGAGTCTGATGGCTCGTGAAGGAAACCAATTTGATGCTAATCTGAAGAATCTCTTGTTGTTTGTTGGAATTTGCGTGGTGCTATTTCTTCTATTGTGAAATCAAAACACATTTGGTTTTATTTCCAGGTAATGATCAGACTCTCTTACTTGGTTCAAGCTGCGTCTGTAAATACTGTAATAGCTGAGAGTACGTGCCTGCTTTTTTCTAAAGAACAAACTTGGATCTATAAGCTTTTTTTTAAACAACTCGTTATTTTTGTTTTGCTTTTGTGTTTTGTCTCTGTACCTTTTGAAAAGTAGTTGTGGAATAAATGGTGCATTTGTTATGACATAAGAAGTGTAATTATGATTATGATAAACATATTGTTTTGTAGATCACTAGGTTCTATGATTCTTTACGAATTTTATAGATGCTCTGATAAGTTTTGAAACTGGTTTCTGCTTTATTACTCATTGATCAACGAGGAACAGATACTGAATCTAGAACCAGAAAAGCAGCTGTTAAATGTGACTTCAGATTAAACCAGAATCAGAGGTTAAATTATTAGCTCAAAAAGGCTTGGTTAAGAGCTTATTGGAGTAGGAATGGTTTGTTAGTTGGTGTTGGTTTAATTTTGTTGTTATTGCAACTCTGTTTTAACACAGAAAAGATCTGTGTTTTGTGCTTTGATCTTGTGGGCATTCTTGTGCGAGACTAAGCTTGTTCTTGTGAGTTGATTCAAGTAATGGTGTGTTGGGACTGAGTCTGGCTGAGATTAGGCAATCATACACTGTGCTTCTTGAACTCGTTAATGGTGTTCTTCTTCTCATCTCTTCTCACTTAGTTTGATACATAGCTAGATAGTTGTAGATTAATGCTAAGACCACAATCTTAACTCTACGGATGAGTTCTAGACCATCACTTACTCTTCCATGCCCGAGATCTCGCCTCTATAAAACTTTTAATCTTATTCTTACCAAATCCTAATCACTCTACTAATATATTTGTGTGTCGTGTACTGTTAAACAACACTTATAAGACTCCATATTCGTCTTCTTTCTGTCTCACACTCTCCTTCCCAAAGCAGCTGTATTAGATTACACTTCTCTGGTAAAATCTGATTTCAAAGACTATCAAATTCTGTAACTATCTGCAAACTTCTTCATCTGTGTCCGTGTGGAATGGTGCGGACATTGAGTAACTAATCTGCAGACTTCTGTATCTGTCATTGTGATGGTGCAGACAACAAAGTATGAATCAAGCAAGGACCAACCTTTTTCTCATAGTAACTAGTAGATGCAACCTATTTTCATGATTTAAGTTTTGCCTCTGATTTGATGACATTTGAATGGTGGCTACAATTGGGGAAGACGACTTTATTTAGTCAGCATATCTCTGACTCTTTGAAAATTATTTAGCAAACGAGTCAGAGTTGATTAGTTACTGTCGGAAACTGAAAAAGAAATGGAAAAAAAACAAATTCTTGTGTCATCATCTATCATGTCTTCGTTGGCGTTCTTCAAAGAAACAAAAAAATCAATGGTATGACTACAAATTATATAATAAGTTATCAACTCCAATAATTTAACGAACCTAAAAATATTCAATAAACTCCATGAAGAGACCATTTCCCACTTTTCATCATTTGACTTTTCCAGAAACAGTTGACTCCCTACTATTTCTATAAATCCAATTCAAAACTTAACAACCAAATCTTGAAGAATCATCACAACGCAATGATCTCTCTTCCACTTTATCTCCTTCTATGTCTCTTCTCTTTCGCAACCGCACAACAGCCTTACGTCGGCAGATCAAACACAGACTGCTCTGTTTCCGACAACTCAACCTCTGTTCTCGGCTACTCTTGTAACGGTCTTAACAAAACTTGTCTCTCTTACATCTTTTTCCGATCTACTCCTCCTTTCTCCACCGTCTCTTCCATCTCTTCCCTTTTCTCTGTTGACCCATCTCTTGTTTCTTTAACCAATCAACAAGTTATCATCCCTATAACTTGTTCTTGTTCCAGTAACTATTCTCAATCCGATCTCACTTACACAATCCCACAAAACGATTCGTATCTTTTGATTGCTAACAACACTCTTCAAGGACTCTCAACGTGTCAAGCTTTGGAGAAACAGAACAATGTTTCTTCTCAATCTTTGTTTCTTGGTATGAGGATCGTTGTTCCCGTTCGTTGCGCGTGTCCCACGGCTAAACAGGTTAGAGAATATGGTGTCAAATATCTAATGAGCTACACTGTAGTTTTTGGAGACAATTGAGATCATTAGTCAAAGATTTGGCGTCGAGACAAGCAAGACTTTAGAGGCTAATGAACTCTCTTTTGAGAATCCTGGAGTCTTCCCTTTCACTACAATTCTGATTCCTTACAGAATCCTCCCAACTCTTCTCTCATTCCTTCTCTTCCGCCTCCGCCTCCACCTCAATCGGTTTCTCCTCCATTGTCGTCGGATGGTGGGAAATGGAAGCGAACGTGGGTTAATATTCTTATCGGAGTTCTAGGATGAGCTTTGGTTTTGAGTGTAATTGGTGCAGCTATTTTCTGTCTGGTTAAGAAGGAACCAAAACCGCGAGAGGAAACACGAAATCTCAATAGCTTCACGAGCAAGAAACCGGCGATGTCTGATCAAGAATTCGATCCGCTAGATGGTTTATCGAGGATTGTGGTGGAATCTTTTAAAGTTTACAAATTTCATGAGCTGCAATCAGCAACGAGCGATTTCAATTCGTCTAGCTCGACCGGAGGATCAGGGCATATAGGAAAAATCAACGGAGATGGAGCAATGATCAAGAAAATCGAAGGAAACGCATCGGAAGAGATAAACTTATTATCGAAACTAAACCATTTCAACATCATTCGTCTCTCTGGATTCTGTTTCCATGAAGGAGAATGGTACTTAGTCTACGAACACGCTTCAAACGGAAGCTGAAGCGATTGGATTCACACGATAAAATCGTTATTAATTAAGCTTGAGTTAGAAGCTACAAATCGCTTTAGATATAGCTACAAGGCTTAACTATCTACACAACTTCGTTGATCCTCCATACGTTCACAGAGATTTGAACAGCAACAATGTGTTTCTTGACATTGAGTTTCGAGCAAAGATTGGTAATTTAGATTTAGCATGATCAACGAGTGAAGATTTTGTGTTGACGAGTCACGTGGAAGGAACAAGAGGGTACTTAGCTCCTGAGTATTTGGAACATGGGTTAGTTTCGACTAAGCTTGATATGTATGCTTTTGGAGTTGTGTTGCCTGAGATTGTTACTGGTAAAGAAGCTTGTGAGTTGAAGAAAGAGATTGATGAAGGTAATGCGATTGAGGAGATTTTGATTCGTGGAAGATTGTTACCTGAAGGGTTAGAGAGCTTCGTTGTGAGATTGGTGGTGGATTGTTTGCAAAGAGATCATTTGAATCGTCCATCAATGGATGAAACTGTTCTGTCATTATCTAAGATCTTTACGGCTTCGAAGAGTTGGGAAGAATCATCGTACTAAGTTTATGGCCCAATCGTTCCCTTTCTAATCAAATAATGCATTATTAAGGAAAAACAAATATCAAAAAAGAAAAATTATCAAAAAAAGAAAAAGTTTATGGACCAATATATTTTTGGGCCTGGAGGCCCGTTAAACGAGCTAGAAGACCTTTTTGTTTTGTATACAAAAGTGTTATGGATTTTAGATGTTAGAAGCTTCTGATATTGTGTTGTATTTGGTCGCAAGAAGTGTTGATTGGTCTTGTCTGGTTTATTGGTTGTGAGAAATGTCGCTGAAAGCTGCCAATAATAAAAAATAATAGTTTTAAATTTTGTATGTTTATTTAGTTAATATTTAAATTTGAACAAAAAAAGTTAAAACTGAAATACTTAAAATTAATTTGATATCACTCCTAACTATCACTTGAAAGTGTTTTCAAAGTGGTTAAATTTTCCACATTTGCAGTTTTTCGCACTAGAATTCGATTTCATGTGCTAGCGTTTAGGGTTTAATAGGTATGATCAGTTTTATCGATCCAAACAATATAAAAACAAAACGCTCATAACTATAACTACCGGTTGATGACAAAAAAAAATACTATGTTAGTTAGAAAATGAATCTCACATTTAAAATAAACATTTAGATTATGATTTTTAAATATTTTGAAGAAATATAACAAAAAATTTATGAAATGTCAAAATAGTACCCTTTTCTTTGCAATAACATTTATGAAAAAATTGTAAATAAATTAATTAGTTTAGGTATCGTGTATGTGTTTTCTAAATAACATGGATTTCACAAATATTTTCTAACAAATATCATGTTATTGTATTTTGTAACTCGTTGTTTAACATACTATCAGAGATACCAAATATTATGTTATATTTAACAAAAAAAAACAAATATGTTATTTTGTTTTACAACAATAGAAAATTGCACTATAGTATTTATTTACAGTTTAACCTTTGTAACTTTTTAACAAAATAAACTTTAGCTGAAGAAGCTCAATAAATATCAATTATTTTCTAAATATGTGTTCCTTATTTTCTGAAGGCAAAAAATCTTCTTATTATTTCATTTTCCGGATAATGAAATGCATAATATTTGAAAAACAAAAGTTGAGAATGGAACGACTTGAAAGCTCGAAGCTTAATGACGACAAAAAAAAAAAAAGCTCGAAGCTTAATGATAGAAGAACAGGCTGTCACGATTGGTAGTGAATACACGTGGCACTTTAAGACACGTTGATTCCAGCATGGACCACATATCCCTCGTGGCCATGACCATCCTTTGCCTGGCTTTGCCACGTGGACCCAATTAAAGTGAGTTTGTGTTTGTGTTCCTAGGACCACAACGTATTATGAATTACAATTAAAATGAGTTTGTGATAGATATGCAAGCATAGAGTCATCCACATAAACAAATTACATAATACACACGGCGTTTTGTATTATTATTTTGTATTTTTCTTTAGAATATTAAAAATTAAAGAGAAGTGGTAAAGATAGCAATGTTTTTATGTTTGACAAAAAAAAATGTTATTATGTCCATTAGAAAATGATAAAGTGCTGCAAAAGAACAATCATAAAGGAAATCTTATTGTTGTTATTTCAAATAACATGCACGTAGAAATATTATGTCAATATTATTTTCAAGTAAAATGTGTAGAAAAAATGAGACATATTAATTCAATATTATCTCCGGCATTTGAGTTTTTGAATTTTTTTAATCAAAATAAGAGAGTCCAAATAAGCCGTTTTGTACGAAATTATTGTTGAGTCTAAACTTTCATTTTCTATTAAAGATGTTTCAAATAATTTATATGCTTTTTCTTTTATTTTATTTTCTATAGTTATTTTGTTGTTTTCTCTAGGTTACTAAAAAGAGCTAAAAACAAAATTATACTTTCTCCATTTATAAATAAATATCATTTTAGGATTAATTTTTTTGTTTTAGATTAAGTATAGTTTTAAAATTTCAATGAAATGTTTAATGAATTTTTCAGTTTTATCCCTACTTTTTAATGTATTAACTAATAAAAATTATAGAGTAATTAATTAGAGGTAAAACAAAAAATTAATTATTTGTTTAATATGTGTGAAGAAAGCTAGAACAACATTTATTTATAAATAGATGGAATAGCTTTTATTTTTTTAATCATAAATTTTTTTAGTAACAATTGACATAGCTCTTAATTACATAACATTAACTAAAGAGGAACTACTATAAATTCTATTTCTTATTTTTCACTTAAATCATTTAATAAGATTTGGATTTGAAATCTAATTTTTAAATATTTCATTAGTTTTATCTTGCCTGAAAATACTTGCCACACAAAATGTGATTTTATTTGAAGTTTTAATCTTCTTTTTACATAAGGAAATGAATGTCCTCATCTATCTGCATGCATAATATGTTTGAAAGAAAAATTTTTGTTTAAAAAGATGATGCAGAAGTGTTTAAATATTTAGAAGGAAAAATAGGGGAAGATTTTGTTTTTTTTTAACTCTTTCTTATTAGTTACTTCTTAAGTTTTAACTTGGTTACAAATAAAAAAGGAGGTATTAATAGCCTCCAAACTACAAAATATCTAGAATATTATAATCATAAATCTAGACTATTTTTTCATGATATCTATATTAATTTATTACAATTATTTAGATATTTCTATGAAATTATTGGGAGAATTCTAGAAAAATTCTAAAATCTTATAAGGAGGTGGATGTGTTGATATTTCTAGAAAAAACTCTAGAACTTGGATTTGGCGCAAAAGGTAATTATTGGATAATTGGACCAATAATTAAACTTGATCCAAAATCAATTTTAACTTCCAACACCCCCTCTTAAACTTGATTTTGCTACTCCAAACAAACTCCTCATATGGATAAAATCTTCGTGTTTAAGAGACTTGGTGAAGATATCAGCTACTTGATCGTTTGTCTACACATATTCCAATTACACTTCTTTCTTCTTAACACACTCTCTAATGTAGTGATAGCGTGTGTCAATGTGATTACTACGATCATGAAAGACTAACTTCTTCGCGAGTGCTATTGCTGACTTGTTATCCACAAAAATCTTCATTGGCTCCTCTTGTGGCAAGCATAACTCTTTCAACAAGTTCTGTAACCAAATAGCATGGCAAACACATGAAGTACCCGCTACATACTCCGCTTCACAAGTAGATAAGGTAACAATAAGTTTCTTCTTCGACATCCATGTGAATGATGTATCTCCAATGTAAAAAACGAAGCCACTTGTGCTATTTCGGTCATCTACGTCTCTATCCCAATCGCTATCGCTATATCCAACAAGCTTGTAATCGTTATAAATAGAATAATACAAGCCAAAGTCTATGACACCTTTGATATAGAGAAGTATCCTCTTTGCCGCCTTGAAATGAGTTGTTTTTGGATGTTCCATGTAACAACTAACAACTCCAACCGCATATAAGATATCGGGCCTTGTGCACGTTAAATAACGTAAGCTTCCAACCAAACTTTTAAAGAGTGTTGGATCCACTTTTTCTCTTTTCTCGATCTTTGACAACTTGATTCCACATTCCATCAGCGTGCTAACTAGATTCGAGTCATCCATCTTGAACTTCTTAAGTACCTCCTTAGCATAGATTTCTTGAGTAATGAAGATTCCATTGTCTTCTTGTTTCAATTCAATTACAAGTTAGTAAGACATCAATCCAATATCCTTCATCTCGAACTCATATGTCATCCCTTTCTTGAACTCCTCAAACATGCTTGGATTGCTACCCGTGAATATCAAGTCATCTACATACAAACATGCAATCAATATATAGCCATTTTGAATTTTGATATAGAGTGCATGCTCATATGGACACTTGATAAAATATTTCTCTTTGAAGTACTTGTTAATTCGAGTATTCCACTCTCTTGGGAATTTTTTTTAACCCATAAACTGCCGTTTTCAACCTTAAGACTTTGTCTTCTGCTCCCTTAATTATGTAGCCTTGTGGTTGCTCAATGTAAACTTCTTCTTCAAGTTCTCCATTTAAGAAGGCTGACTTGACATCCATTTAATGTATTCTCCAATTTTTTTGAGTCGCCAATGAAATGATTAGTCTAATAGTTTGTAGACGAGCAACGAGAGCGAATACCTCATCGTAGTCAATTTTGGCTCTTTGACTATAGCCTCTCGCCACCAATCTTGCGTTATATCTCTATACCTCTCCTTTAGATTTTTTCTTTGCTTTGTATACGCACTTTACACCAATTGCTTTATGCCCATTTGGAAGTGAAGTTAACTCCCATATATTGTTTTTTCTATCGCCTTGATTTCTTCATCCATTGAATTTCTCCATGTCTTCTTTTCCATAGCTTCTTGGAAGTACATAGGCTCACACTCCGCAAATAGGCAAAATAAAGTAAGATTTTCTTAATTTTCGGTTACCTCGTAAAGTTCTTGTAGACTTCTAAAATGTGGAGTCTTTCGCTCGAACTTTATTCTTCTTGCGAACTTGTTGGTGAAGTTGGTGGTGTAGTAGGATCCTCTCTTGATTACTCAAGGTCATCTTCTTTCAAGATCATCTTCTTCAAGATGTGGAAAGAAGTTATAATCTTCATCATTTGATCTCCAATCCCATTATCCTTCTTCATCAAAAATGACATTTGGACTTATAATTGTCTTCTTCGTGTCCAGACTGTAAAGCTTGTAGCCTTTGGAGTTAATATCATAACCAATAAAGATGTACTTTTCATTTTTTTCATTTAGTTTGCTTCGCTTTTCATCCGGTACATGAGCATGAGCAATGCTTTCAAAGACTCTTAAATGAGAAACACTGGGCTTTCTTCCACTCTAAGGTTCTTGTGGAGTTTTTCCCAAGACACTTCTTGTTGGAGATCGATTTAATAAATAAACCGCACACGTAACAGCTTCACCCCATAAATCTTTGGTAGTTTCTTACTTATGAGCATGCTCCTCGCCATCTCAAGAATTTTTCTATTCTTCCTCTCCGCTACTCCATTTTGTTGAGGAGTTCTTGGCACTATTAGTTGTCTTCTAATGTCATTGTCATCACAATACTTCTGAAACTCTTTGGATGTGAACTCTCCTCCACGAACGGATCTCAAAAATTTGATCACAAGACCACTTTACTTCTCAACATTGGCTTTAAACTTTTTGAAGTTTTCAAATACTTCTGATTTTCTTTTCAAAAAATAAACCCATGTTTTTCTTGAAAAATCATCAATAAAGAGAAAGAAGTAGTTGCTTTTACCGAGTGATCTTGGTTTGATTGAACCGCACACATCTGTGTGTATAAGCTCCAATGACTTTTGAGCTCTTGTGTTTGACCCCTTTGGAAAACTCATTTTGAATTGTTTTCCAAGTAAACACCCTTCACAAACTTGATTTGGATGATTGATACAAAGTAATCCTCTCACCATTTCTTTTTTAGAAATCAACTCTAATCCTCCAAAGTTAAGATGTCTGTATCGGAGATGCCAAAGCTAAGACCCCTCTTTATAGCACATCTTGAGACATCGTGCGATGCCATTTTGAATGTTAAGGACAAACATTCTATTTTTTGACATTGGCACCTTCGTGATGAGGTTGTTTTCTTGGTCTCTTATAGAAAGATTATTATCTTTTAGTCTAATGTCATAACCTTTCTCTAAGAGTTGTCCAAGACTCAAGATATTGGTCTTCATGGTTGGAATATAGTAATTGGAAATAAATTGATGATCCTCATTCTTTAATTGGATGAGAATTTTTCATTTACTTTTAACCTCCATCTTTGATTTATCTCCTAAAGCCACGTCTCCTCTAACCGAGTCATCAAGGCCCACGAACAAGTTTTTTTCCCATATATGTGATTACTTGTGTCGCTATCAAGGTACCACTTCTGACTATCTTATCGTTCATCCTTCTTATAAGCCATCAATAATACGTCTTCTTCTTGGATTTTTTCTTCAACGTAGTTAGCCTTCTCCTCAACTCTTTTGTTGTTGGGAGCTTTACATTCGGAAGCATAATGTCCAAACTTCCCACAATTGTAGCATATGACACTTGATTTATTGTACCTTGATTTTGGATTTTCTCTCCCACGACCTCTTGATGAGCTTTCTCCTCTTTGGTTGGTGTTATCTTCATAGGGCCTCCAAGCTCGTCCATTTTCATATCCACAACCTCGTCCTCGTACTTGACTGTCACCTCTTCTTTGATAACCTTGGTCGTTTCCTTCTTTTGTATGATTAATCCGCATCTTGAGTACTTGTTCGGTGATATCTTCCTTCTTCTTCTTCTTTTCTTCATAAGCTTGTAACAACCCAAGAAGTTGCTCCATTGTCATAGCCAAATCTTTTGTCTCTCCGATAACGGTGACAATATGCTCAAATTTTGGATCCAATGATATAAGAACCTTCTTCATGATTCTCACATCATCTAACTTCTCTCCATTTATTTTTAGGTTATTAGTAACCGTCAAAACTCTTGAGAAGTAATCGGAGACGAGTTCACCTTCCTTCATTTGCAATGCTTCAAATTCTCCTCTTAGAGTTTGAAGACGTACCTTCTTGACTTAATCGGCACTCTTGTAGGATGTTCGAAGCTTCTCCCATGTTTCTTTGGCCGATGTAGCTTCTGCGACCTTCTCAAATGTATCTTCACCTAATACTTGATAGATTAGACATAGAGCATTCTAATCTCTCTTCCTTGAGTCTCTCAAACTATCTTTTGTACAACAAAACCTTTCTCAACTATCTCTCACACGTCATGTGCTCCTAGATATCCGTCATTCATAAACTCCAATTGTCATAGTTTATCTTCGTGAGCATCGGGACTTAGAAGGGAATGTCATTACTCGCCATCTTTGTGAGATCTTCTAGGTCTGATACCATTTTATTGGAAATAAAAACTCTTGTTTAAGAAGATGATAGAGAAGTGTTTAAGTATTTAGAAATAAAAAGAGAAAATGAAAGATTTTGATTTTTCTCTAACTCTTTCTTAATAGTTACTTCATAAGTTCTTAACTTGGTTACAAATTAAAGGGGGAGGAGGTATTTATACCCTCCAATATACAAAATATTTAGAATATTATAATTATAAATCTACACTATTCTTCCATAATATCTATTTTATTGTATTACAATCATCTTGATATTTTTATGAAATTATATAGATTTTTTTATTTTTTAAGGAGGTGGAGAGATATTGGAAGAATTCTAGAAAAATTCTAGAACCTTATAAGAAAGTGGATGTGTTGCATTTAATCCAAAATATAATTATTGGATAATTGGACCAATAATTAAAATCGATCCAAAATCAAATTTAATTTCGAACATAATACTTATGATTAAATTAATCATATAATTGCCAGACTTTATAAAATAGCAACAAAATTTATCATCTTTGCGTTGACCATTTGGTTTCCGACTTAGGAACAATAGGATATCTTCGTGATGAACCAATGTTTTAAAATCATTGAGTTTCTAGGAATTAGAAATAATTTTCCTTTGGATTTATGTGCAATCGTATTTGTCTATGTGTGTGTACGTGTGTGTCTATATATTTGTTTATAGCACATATTATTAGTGTTTGCTCGCGGTTAGAGCTTAACATTTCAGGTGAAATAATATTCTTATCTTTATAATATCACAAATCAAGATATCAATTACCGTATGATTTTTCATTTTTCTTCATTACTTTCTACTTTTCTACTTTGATATAACTTTCTTCGTTTCATTGATACATTGAGTTTTTATATTTGTTTTGTTTGCATTTCTTATTCATTTCTTGCATTTTCATTTCATATTTAGAGTTTAAATACATTATTTGCATATATATTCTTTTTCTTGTAAGTTTTGGAGTGAAATATACAATAAAAAGATTAAATGAAGCGAAAAGAATCAAAAGACAAGAATTGATGAAGAATCAAAGTGAGTAACGGGTTCGTGCAGCGGTGTCGTGATGTCGACAAGCTTCAGTGGCATAATCCATCGGCTTAGTGTCGTCACTAGCGGCCATCGATGAAGACTTGATGTGTGATAGCTGGAAGTCTGGCAGGAGACGCCATCGGGATGATGTATGCCGTTGGAATCCATCGGGCTGACGCAACGGAGAAGAACACACTGTTGGGAGCCAGCGGCTTCTCCCACGGGATAATGACGTCGAGAAGACCAAATTTATTTGCTATCCGAATATTCAACTCGGGTTTGACCCGGGTTATTGCGGGTTGATCCATATTTTTATTTTACATATAAATACATTTTTATCCTAATTAGAAAGGGTCATGTTTTGGGTCAAGAGATTTCATTTGCCTCTTTTGAAGACTTAGCAAACATTTTATATGAATCTTTCCATTTTAAGTTATTGAATTTTTTTTCTTTATATCTTTCATTTATTCTCTCTTCATGATAATGCAAAGATCAAATTTATTGCTTTGTGTTATCATGATTGTTAGGGAGTAGTCATTTTAGAACTCTTGGAAATGGTGGATTTAAGGTGAGTATGAGTTGATTAGTGGATTTCAGGTATGAAACATATTAGATCATTGCTTAGTAACATATTGCTAGATTAGCCTTGTTCATACTAGTTTTGGACTTAAACATTTTCACACCCATGCAGTGTTCGATAAAATATTTGAACCAAATTAGTATGTGTTTTTTTCATACCTAGACAATAGAAATTGATAATTAGGGTGATTAATGGCGATTTAGACTTATTATTAACGAAAGTTATTGATGATTAAATGATGAGTGAAGAGATTAGTATCATAGAAGTAGATTAGTTGAGATTAGTGATCTAAAATCTAAAAATTAGTTTTGTTAAGTTATATGAGCTCAACTAGTTAACAAGTAGTCATTATAATCAATCACCTCCTATCAAGAGTTTGTTTTTCTTTATTTGATTTCAACCGATTTTCTTTATTTTCTGCTTTTATTTACATTCGAATTTTGTTAAAAATCTAAAAACTTTAATTTTTTAGTTTAAATCATGACATGTATTATTAGTGACTTAAGAGTTGTTCCCTTGAGAATCGCTGCCTAAAATGCTCAATTGCACAATAGAATTAATTGCAGTGTTGCAAAACACGATTATCAACCATCTACTTAAGAAAAAATATCAAATCTTTCCTTGTACTCTAGTTATCCTAAATTATAAAATGTTTTGCTTAAAAGCACGAGATTTTAAAAAAATACATTAAATAATTTTTATTTTGTATTTTTGTATCTTGAAAACATAAGAAAATATTTAATTTAAAAATTCATCCAATAATAAATAATACTCTATAATATTAATAATCAAAAAAATAAATGAAATTAAAATTTTCATAAAAAATTGTAAAATATCATATAAAATGGAACAAAACAATATTCTAAAACATCATATAAAATAAGACCGAAAGAGTATAATTTATTTTTGAAATACTTATATGGCTATAAACACTTCACGTTGTATGTAGTAATCGATCATGAGACATTCCAATTTAATTTTTTCCCCTTTTGACTCATTGTACTTTTCTATCTCATGCACCTGAATTTAACCAGTTTGTATCTTAAATATTCAAAGTCAAAGTTGCATTTCTTTATAGATATGGACCCTTTCTTATTAGCTAGACCTTTGAACCATGTCTTTTAAATATTGACAGAGACATCATTATAACACATTTATAAATAATAATTATAAATATAGTCCATTTGAACCACAATATCGTGTAAGAAATGGTCCAATAATTAGTTATGTAGATGTCGATGGACACAAGATATTTATATTTTTAATTAAGATTTATGGATCAAAATCTATAAACTTTAACCTATAATGGTCTAAAGTAAAGCTATTCCATGTCTTGAAAGGACAAATACAAGAAGATATTAGTAAACAAATTTAGAAAGCATGTCATGCCTAGATTTTGAAAGTTTCCATGCATAATGACACACACACACATATATATATATATATATTTAAGTATTATAATATTCATATTGATACACAAATAACTGGGAAAACAGAAGACTTAGTGAGCTTGTGGTCACACCACTATTCAAAGCAGTCTTAAGTTGCAAAAATGAGTGTGCTTAAAAGGCGGTAATAAAACAAAACAAAAGCATCTAACACCAAAGCTAGAAAATTTTAAACCAAAAAGATATTGTATATCGATATATTTAAGAGAAAAAACAATCTCCTCCATTTAAAAAGAAAACAAAAAGAACAAGCTAAAAGAATATTACAATTTTATTTTAAAAATTAAAGTATATTATATATATCTGAAAGAGCTAAAATGAGTAGATCAGAAAAATAACTAAAGGGGAAAGGAACAATTTCATTGACACCGAATGGACAAAAAGTGGAATACGAAGGGAACATCGGCTCCATTTCCACAAAGTGATATAATATCACTCACCAGTCACCCCTTAATTTAAAATCAAGGTGTTGGCAAAAAAAAAAAACTTTTAATCAAGGTTATTTGCTTCCTTTTTTTATTACCGACTAAAATTAAATTTACATTCACAAAAATGATAAATACCTTTATACAAGAACCAATGAGAAGTCCTATCACATTTGGAAAAAACAAAAAAAAAAAGAATAATCGGTGCCATGCATCGGCATTTTCCCTGCTATCCTCAATGAAGTTTGAGACTATCCCTAATCTAAAGATGGCTGCACAAAAAAAAATCTCCACCATCGACAAAATAGTCGGTAGGAATAACCACTCGATTTCTATGAAATCATCTGTATGACGGTTTAGTCATCCGTTGTGCCTTGCGGAGCTGATAATTCGAATTCTACGAGATCTCTTTTAGTTTTTATATTAGTTTAAACTCTTTAATCTAAGATATTCTAAAACGTTGCAATTTATTTGTAAAAAAGAGATTTTGTTAGATATAAATATATATATATATATATATATATATATATATAATTATGTTTTTGAAATCTGAAAGTTCTCAGCCAAAACACATACATTTGGAAGTTAAGGGAAACTTATATTATAAAGGGAGGTCTTACCAATTCCCTAGACATAATAGGTATTAGCTAATGTTCTTTTTATCATCAGGGTTTATATTTTCATTTTATTTTTCTAAATGACTGTTATATATAGATGGATGTCGTCTCGGATGTGAGGCTCATATAAGTTGCATAATGTTTTTGGGTTTCTATCTGGTTAGGTCGTAGGAGAAAACTTAGTTTTTATTCTGGTCTGTTTTCTACAACTATAATAATATTTTATTTTTGAACTCTGTTATTGGTCCGAATTTCCAAAAAATATGATGTGACAACAAGCAAGATCTTTAAAGCAAATCATTTGCTACTACTCTTTTGATGATTTTTTATAATTAGAAATTTTAAACTTTCTGGCCCATAGGTTTATAGATTAAATTAAAGACCAGCCATTGCTAATATACCATGGGCAAACAAACCTAAATCATCTCTTCTCTAGATATAGCACATAGGTCTCGAACTTGGGTACAATACCGCTGAAACAACGTCCATTTGATTAGTTGAGTCACCGCACTTAGTTCATTTGATGTTTTTTCTCTCTTTTGGAATTCATTTCATCTAAACTCTAGTGATGTTAGAAACAATTTTTGCATGCGTACGAGGAAGTCAAACACCAAACAAAAATAGTGTGGCCAGATCTACAAGACTATGAACAGAAAACTTTGGGAACTTTCAAAATTACTTACCAATTTTTAGATGAAAGTGTTATTGTTCTAAAAATCGGCCGTCTACCCATCTAGGCAGCCGCCTAATCGATCAACAATAGCTTTTCTACCGCGATTTTGTCTAATCAGAATCACTAACCGTTGGACTGCCTAGTCGATATATCATCTGCCTAGCATCTAATTCGCTGAATTTTGTTTTTTTTCTTTTTAACTTGGATGTATATAAAATGAGCTTTAAAATTACTGAAACTCATATAGATTGCCCACAACTTTTTTGACTTAAAAACAATTATTGTTTATGACAGATGATTTGAGTAACTGCCTTCTTTGGATGTTGATGTAGGACTTTTTGGTTTTTTATGAGTGTTTATTCACTATCTCAAGAAGCTGACGTGAAGATAGTATACAGTCAAACTAACGATTTGATTTTTCGACATAGAAAATTGTAGATATATTTAAATTTAATAATATTTAAGTTTATGCTAACAAAATGTTTATATTTTAATAACGTGATATTAGTTTTTTTTACATAAAGAATATTTTCATAATTTTTCTTGTGACCAAAAAATATTTTTTCATACTTCAAAATTTTAATTATACATAATTTCCATATAAAATTTTATATTTAACATATGCGTTTTATATTTTTTATATAAATTATATAAAAATATGAAAAAATAATTTCTAATTAATCTCCGAATTATTAGTTAGTTATTACGTCCACCTCAACCGTCTGATCAGCGTTTAACGATTTTTTAAACATGGGTATTACCTATGTACCAAGAAAAAAATATTATACTTTATCAAAAAGAAAATGATTGTTTTTGAGGAAACTGACAACAACTTAACATGGACTTCCTCAAGACAAATTTTAATATTTATCTAATCATTCTATTTGCAGTCGCATATTCATATTCATGGTACTTGTCCAGTTCCTTCATGCTAAACGCAAAAAAATTTAAAAATAAATAAATAAATTAAAAAAAGCAAGAGAAGGAGAGTGACATTGAGGGTTCGTGATTCCTCGGATAAGCTTTCTGCTGCGTACTACCTTCTCATTTCAGTATATTTTCCCTTCTTCAGTATTAAAAATTTTGCTTTTCATTTTCTATACGTCAACTTCGTATAGTTTTCATCGTGCCTAGTCCGATCTTCTGTGCAGCCCGGTTCGGGAATCGGGACACTTATCTATTCTCACAAAATTTTCCAAACTACACTATACGGGACATCATAATGCTTAAGATTTTTCAAATATTGATCGAGTCTCTTAAAATCAGAGTTACTGTTGGAAAATACCGACGAAAAAAATGTCATATTTTTTATTAAATCGTTTCATCAAAAATTTGTTGGAAATTTTTGACAGATCTTGGTTCGTCAAAAATTTATGACGGATTTTGGTCAGTCAAAATTTCTGACAAATTTCTGACGATATATTTATATATTTATGACACATATAACACATATTTAAAATGTGTTTAATATGATCCATCGAAAATTTTCGACGAGTTTAGAATTATATTTTCAATAATATCGACACTAACTAGTTCCAGACAAATTTACAACTAATTTCGAAACCGTATATCACAAATTAATCTTATAAACAAGTAAATTTTTATGTTTACAAAATTTGTCATAATTAAGAGTTAAATGTTTGTTAATGTATCATATAGGTTAAGTCAAAAAGCATATTACATGTAATGAAAAATTAATTGTAATGAAAATTTAATTATAGGTTATGAAAAATTAATTGTAAGCTTATACAATTATACAATTATATCAATAATCATAAACCAGCATATTAGATGTACAACATTGATAATTTAAAATTATTGGTTTGTTAATTTTTGATATAAAACCAACTTTTTTTTAGTTTTTTTTTGTCTTAACTTTACAACTTTCTTTTAATATGCATATAAAATTTTATATTACTCAAATTGGGTTCGTGAGCCAACCTTGGGGTTCCTCATTATTTCGAGGGATCTGTATTACAACATTATTATTAGAGATAATTGATCTAATCATATTCCAAAGTTAATCGACTAACTACATTATATATGATTTTGATAAACAACTTTTCTAAACAATGATTCCACGACGCAAATTCTCCTCGTCATGAAGTTATGCATGTACGACATCCCATGATGACCGGCTCTCCCTGCAACACACGAGACCACCACGGACGACTCTATCTGTAACATTATGAAATTCCTAAAAAGTTTTTGCATCCACTAATCTGTAAGAAAATGTGTTCTTTGGAATTTTTTGAAGTTTTGTTTGGATAATTTAGAGTTTTTATGAAATTAAAAATTATTTTAGTTTTTTTGTATATTGTATGATTTTTTGTGAATTTGTGGAATTATTTTATGTGTTTTAGAATTTTTTTGGAATTTTTGAAATTTATGGAATTTTTAATGTCATTAGGATATATAAAATACAAATTGTTGTGTTTATTGAAAATTTAGTACATTTTTTATTTTTGGAATTGTTTTAAATTATAATATTGTTTATATTATTTTGTGTGTTTTTATGTATTTGTTAAATTATGAGATTATTAATATTAAATTTTTGTGAAGGAATTATTGTAGGTATTACCGTTTGCGTTCTACGGGGCGGATGGTTCGCGTTTTCAAAATTCTTTGACAATAATTTTGGATATGTCACCGTCCATAGAGTCTAAACAAATAAACGTGGAGAATGTCGTGGAAGAAACAAATAAAAGATTTTATGAACGAGTTTCAAGTGGTTTAGCGACAATCTTCTCCACAATAGTTTTAAAGATTTTTTTTCTTTAAGTTTGAATTCCTTTTTTATATGAAGAAGTTTTAGGTTTTTTGGATTTGAATATTTAAATTTTAGTATTAATTTAAATTTAAAATTTAAAATTTTAGTTTTATATATTAATCACATTAAAATTAAATTTTAGATATTAATTATATTAAATTTAAATTATTAATTAAGACAAATAAAATAATACATCAGACAGAATGTTAGAAATCCGTTGAAAAATGATTTGATCCGACGAATTTTTGATGGTTTTTTTTTTACGTTCTAGAACTGACAAAATTAAAAAAAAATTATATACTGTTTTTAATGGCATTTACGAAATTTTCCTAAGCTTTGTGTTGTTTTCTTGTAATGAATTACTTAGTTTCAAATAGTTGAAGTGAAACGAAAGACTCTGAAAACAAAATAGGAAAAGGGTAAGTCCTATGAAACAAACAAAACGATCAGAACAAATAATGTAATGGATCCAAAATAATTAGAAATTTAAAATAAGAATAATTTTATAAGATTGTGTTGCAAAGAATAATTTTATAACTTCTTTCAATATCCGTTTCATGTTTCAGAAATACTTACGAATCAAAATCTCTTAGAAACTTGGAGAAACACCGCAAAAATGCGTTTCCTAAAAAATCAATTTAAAAGTAAAGAGGAAGTCTCTGAGTTCGTTTAGAAAACGCAATAGAATCTTGTCTTTATATTTAGAAACGTGATAAATAAATAATTTGGAAATATGATATGATATACATATTTGATATATGATATATATATATATGTGTGTGTGTGTGTGATATATGATATATGTTTGATATTTTCACAACTTAAAAAAATCTAACTAGGTTGACGAATATATAAAACATTCATGCTTTCTTTTTCTCGAATCACTACGAGCATAACCTAGATAAAAGTATAGAACTGATGAAAGCAAGAATGAAATTATGGATGTTCGATTTTAAACGTACGTTCTGATCTTTGTCTTTAATTAAGTTACTTAAGATTTATATATTGGATTTTTATTGTTTCAAACTATCCTTTATAAAAATTGGTTAAAACATAAAATTCTTGTAGTGCGCTATATATATCGTCCAAAAACATACAATTCGTTTATAAACTGTCTAAAAAAACATGTCACATTAAAACCTTATTATAATTAAACTAAACGGAAAATAAAAATAAGTCAACTAGTTTTCTTATTTACACTAAGTTCAATTCCTTTACTTCTTTCTAAATGTATCAAATTTAAGCAATTTATTTACAAAATTAACACCTTTAGAACCTAAGCTCTTCCACTAATAAAAATCCCTCGACTTTTTGGTATATCATATACTAAACATATCGATGAAGGTTCAAAGATATATTTGAAAGAATTTGCAACCACCATTTTTGGAAGATTTTGCAACCAACATTAAGAGACTAAAGAGAATCCATTACATCGTTGAGTTATTTATCTATTTAATACGTAAAGGAGGATAAAAGACACAGAACACGTGCGAAAAAGGAGGTTCCGCACGTGATGGATGGTTTTGCATACGTGTGAGTAGAGGGTATAGTGGGATTCACGTGAGAGATTCACCCGACCAAAAATATAAATAATTTCGAAAAGAGAAGATACTGGTAGGAGTGAAGAAGGTTGGGCTGTCAACTGTCAATCCAATTTGCAGTTGGAACCAAAACATTAAGGATGTGATTGGAAATGCCAATTAGAGTAATAAAAGTGGATAATAATCAATCAGTTGAAAATATTTAAAAACAAACAATAAATATTTTTCTCTCAATTACGCTAGAAATGGAGTAAATGTGTCAGCTATATTTAAGTGGAAGAACTTGAAAAATACTGGAGAGTGAACTAATTTATTTCTACTTTTCAACTAACATTTAGTTTTTCAATTAAACAATATTTTATTAATTACTTTTATTAGTCACCTCAAAAAATTTATTTATTTTTCTTTTCACCTCTTTATTTTCAATTACTCTAATTATAAAAAAAATTACTCTCAATTCATCTCTTATTAATTACTCTCACTTACTCTATCCTTACCAATCCCACCCAAAGATTAAAACTGAAAATCATAAAGTGTATTTGGAGAATTTAATGTAACTTCTTTCTTTGTTTTCTGTTTTAATTTTCTGCCATTTTTAGGACATGAGCGTTGAAAATGAGATTTTAGGTGGCTGAAGAAATATTACTGAATTTGATTACAAAAAGATTAAAATTTCATAAATTTTGAGTTACTATAGTGAAGTCTTAACCATTTTCTTGGCTGACCATCACGATTCATATAGTAAAAATACAATAGAATAATAATGCACCATTGAATATTTTGTCATAATTTATAGAACATGTATATAATTGGGGTCAGAGGAAAAAAATTCAATTATAAAATAGAGGGAAACTGGTAAAAAAAAACTAAAGCAGTTTCAGTTTAGGAAATAATCCAATATTTTATAGGCAACTAATCCTTGGCATAAATTAATATTTTTGAGGAACCACTTCTATTAATTTAGATTTAAGTAAAAAGTTTAAACTAAAGTAATACAAAATTATTGATCTAGTATATGATTCCGACATTATAGATTCCAACAGAAATATCCATAGATATATTATACAAATGCGTAGTGATGAATCCAAAAAATTATTTTATTAAGATCAAAACATAACCGAATAAAAATATTAAGATTAAATTTTAAAATTTAATGGTGTCATTTTCAACTAAATATATTAAAATCCCACATTTTACAAAAAATAAAATTATATATTTTACAGGTCCTATTTGCACCCCTAATTAACATCTAGTTCCGCCACTGCAAGTGGGGTTTACACTTTTGCTTTCGAGCCTTCCATTAATTATTTATCCCATTATAGGATTTATAACCTACATTGCATATATCCAAGATGTCTCTAACCGTTCATGGGATGGATACGCACGTCAAATCTATTTTGGAAAAAAATATATAAATTTTTAATGTATATGACATTGCTAGGGTAATGATCGTTAAATTTAACAGAAAATAATTGTGTTTGTTTATACATTGGAAACTTAAACCGCCAAATACGTGATAAACCTACGTAAATTTTTCAAAATTAATGTTGCTATATTAAAGATTTTAGTTATGCTCCTATTGATATATTATTTAATGTCCCTATTACTTATGTTTTTCATATACGTTTTGATCATACAAATACAATTCATATATCCAATTTACTTTTATATATTTTTGTTTACAATTCTATATTCTTTTCACTAAATGAAAAACACGTAAAATCTCTTATGTTTACAATTCCATATTCTTTTAACCAAATACTCTAAATGATTTAGAAAGTTAACTTTACTTTTTACTTAACTAAAATTTGATATTTTTTTTGTTTTTCTTTATACTTTATGAAATCAGATCTCAACTTCTACTATCAATTTTTGTGATTTTGAATTCGTTTTTTCGCTATTCTATTTTAGATTTTAGTCAATTTTTTAATTTTTTATCTATTCTTGTCAAACACGAATTCTTTTGTTTATATATTAATTATTTTATACTTTAGAGAATTTAATTTGTCTCCTTTGTTTCATATTTTTTTTGTTTTTATGTCTTTTTAATATATATATATATATATATATATTTTTAAAAACTTTGTTTCCGTTTAGTAATAGGTTTTTTATATAACTTAAAGTTTCGAATGGATGTGGTTGATGGAACAGATAAAATCATTAGCGGATTGAACTATCCATTTTTTGGGATGGATCACGATCCATTCCGATCTTAATTAATTTTTTTTATAATAGTAGATCACAATTCGTCCGTAACGAATTTTTTTTATTTTTTTCTATCCACACTAATGTAAATTATAACTTATGAAAGGTACAAAAAATGGTCTAATCTGCAATATGTCCATCCACGGTATCTATTCGAAATCTAAGATATTTTTGTTAGGTATTATTGTATTTTAACATGTTATTTAATATTTTTATAATTTAATATCGTTGCTCTAGGTAAAATGAATTTCTGGATCCACTGATTATTACCAGATTTAGTATTTAATAGAAAATTTATAGTTTTGTGATATTGGTATTTTAGCTTTGTATTTAAAAAATAAAGTATAAGCTAGCTAAGAAAGTATGAGCTAGCTAGTGTGTGCGCGTCAATTGAAAAGGTAGTGAAATCAGTAGAAAAATGAGAGGACATTATGGGGATAGAAGTTATTTTTCCTCAAATGAGAATAATATTATTTAAGCACAAAAATATGTGGAAGTATTTATGGTGGTGGTTTGGGTCATTAGATATGACCTTGGACACCATATCTTTGTATTCTTTTAAGTTTGCTTTTTAAAAAATTAGTTTCCAATTAACTCCTTTAAAATGCTGATATCAGCCGACATTTCCGTAATAAAAAGTTAACTATATACATTTGTTGCATTTATAAATAAATTTCGTTGACAAAAAGACATTAAAAAAAATGACAGGGACAGTTTCGTAATTTCCTATGTGTACACAGAAGCTTTGTCTCTTTTCTTCATCGTTATTGATATGGAAAAAAGAAGTTATAAAAGTGATAATCAAGAATAATATTATTTAATCAATAATAATAATAAAGAAGATTGGTGGGTTAAAAAGGGCGGCAAGGAAGAAAGAACAATGACCTCTTCTTCTCTCTTCTCTCTTCCTTTCTATTTGGGAGAGATTTTTATAAGTTTTCTAGTTTTGCAGAATTTGCTGAATAAAATAGCCACAAGAAAAAGAAAGAAAACGATAGCTAAAGCTCAATCATCTCTTTCTCTAATTCTCTGCAACTCCAAGGTATTCTTCTCTCTCTCTCTCTCTCTCTCTTTCTCAATATACCATATATGTAGATGATGACCGAAGCTGAAAGGGAGAACCTTAAAAGAGTTTTAAGAAAAAGATGGAGAAGAAAAGAAAAAACTCTATAATACCTAGTTGACTCCTCTCTCTCTCTCTCTCTCTCTTTCTTTTGCTTAATTTTTTTTTGTTTTTGGTTATATAAGATTCTCTGTGTGTTTGTGTCTGAATCCTTACAGGATCCAAGAGCTTTGGAGAGAACGAGAGAGTTATAATGAATAACAAGAATCAAGAATTGTTATGGGTCTAGCTGCTACAACTTCTATGTCACAAGATTATCATCATCACCAAGGAATCTTTTCCTCCTATAATGGATTCCATAGATCATCATCAACCACTCATCAAGAAATAGTTGAGGAATCCGCCGTCTCCGGAGCTCAGTTTCCTGTTTATGAAACCGCCGGAATGTTGTCTGAAATGTTTTGTTTCCCCGGCGGTGGTGGTGGTGGCTCCGGTGGAGAGATTCTTAATCAGTCTACTAAACAATTGTTAGAGCAACAAAACCGTCACAACAACTCAACTCTTCAAATGTTATTACCAAATCATCATCATCCTCAACAAGGTTTTGCTTTCACCGATGAAAACACTATTCAGCAGCAACAACAACAGCACTTCACATGGCCATCTTCTTCCTCCGGTCATAATAACAACCACAGTCAAGGAAATATGATCGAGACCATCCACGTGGAAGGAGGAAAGGGTTTATCTTTATCTCTTTCATCTTCATTAGCCGCAGCTAAAGCTGAGGAATATAGAAGCATTTATTGTGCAGCCGTTGATGGAACTTCTAACGCATCGACTCATCATCATCAATTCAAGAGTCTTCTTCTTGATAATAATTCTCATCATCATCAAGTTTTGGGACATTTTGGGCCTTCTTCATCATCTCCTATGGCGGCTTCTTCTTCCATTGGAGGGATCTATACGTTGAGGAACACGAAATACACGAAACCAGCACAAGAATTGTTGGAAGAGTTTTGTAGTGTTGGAAGAGGACATTTCAAGAAGAATAAACTTAGTGGTAGTGGTAGGAACAATTCAGACCCTAATACTATTGCTGGCGGAGGTGGTGGAGGGTCTTCATCGTCGGCCGGAGCAGCCAATGATAATCCTCCTTTGTCGCCGGCTGATCGGATTGAATATCAAAGAAGAAAGGTCAAGCTACTCACTATGCTTGAAGAGGTAACGTTTTCACACTATTTTTCTCTAACCAACGAACTAATTACTTTTCCATTTAAATAAAATGAACCATTTTGATGATTGAACTAATCAAATAGCCAATTTCATAACAATCGCAAGAAATTTTGATTTCTTCGTGAACTTTTTTCGTATATAGTTTTTTTTGGTTTTTAATGTTAAGAATTTTTTCTTATATAGTTAATTTTAATTCAACAAATATTTCATCAACTATATATGTTATATTTTAAAAAATTAAATGTATAGAGAAAAACCGACTGGTACAAGAGCACGACACATGCTCTAGTTGGTAGAGCTTGATTACGCAATCCTACCATCACTTATATACTTTTTCTAACTAAAATCATTATACTGATGTTATGGTCTAATTTGATATATTAATGCATATTTTGAGTGACGCGTTTGGTGGCATCGCTTAATCAAATTTAACATAAGAAATTAAATTATGATTGGTTAAGTGATTTGGTCTTCATTCCTTCTCCATATAAGCTACCTTCATTACGTAACCAAAACTAGTCCATGAAGTTACTTCATTATTTATCTCATCTCAAGATTCAAGTTTATAATCTAAGATGCCATAAATTGCGATTAGGAAAACAAAATACAGTGGAAGATTATATGCATAATAATCTTATCTAAACGTAATAATCTTCTTGAGGTTTACAAAACAAAAACTAAGCGATTTATATTTCTTTTTCAAAATTGAATTTGTAGGTGGACCGACGGTACAACCACTACTGCGAACAAATGCAAGTGGTAGTGAACTCATTCGACCAAGTAATGGGCTACGGCGCCGCGGTGCCGTACATGACATTGGCCCAAAAGGCAATGTCTAGGCACTTCCGGTGTTTGAAAGACGCGGTTGCCGTTCAACTTAAACGCAGTTGTGAGCTTCTAGGGGACAAAGAGGCCACGGGGGCTGCGTCCTCGGGGTTAACCAAAGGCGAAACACCGCGATTGCGTATGCTAGAGCAGAGTTTGCGACAGCAACGAGCGTTTCATCATATGGGTATGATGGAGCAAGAGGCGTGGAGACCGCAACGTGGTTTGCCTGAACGCTCCGTTAATATCCTTAGAGCTTGGCTTTTCGAACATTTTCTTAATCCGTAAGTCCATTTTCTCATCCCTTGCTCAATATTTATTACATATCTACTCTTATTCTTCGATATAAATATAATTATTCCTCTTGAATTTTGACCATATTTAAAAAAAAGTTACCACTATGCATTATTAAACCAAGACTTTAACTGGTGTTAATAGTTTGATTAAAATGAAGTAATGGAATTAACAAATTGTGTTTCTTTAAAATGATATTGATTTTGCGGGTAATTATTTCAATCACAAATTTTTAGAAGTTTCTGACTTTTTCTGATGATATATTTTCTGTTTATTCCACTAATCAAAATTCAAAAACCAAATGATTTTTTCTGTTTTTTTTTCGGTAATGCCAACAATAAAACTATTAGAAGAGTTCAAATTAACAAGTTTAACAATGCATTGACCTTGAGATTTTCAAGAAAATTGTGTATTTGTGCATATTGTGTCTATGTTTATGTAGATGTAATATGTTTTTGCATGTCAAAGGGATTAAAATAATTAATAATAAAAGAAGTTTGCAGAATGAGATCACAAACTTTTATGCTTTGGGATCATAATAGTATCCTATGGGTTTCTCTGTCTCTATCTAACCGTTTCTTCATGGGTTTTATTTTTAATTTACTTGTCCACATACTATTATCAAAAGAAGTAATAATGCCATTAATATAATTACAAAAAATATGTCTCAGATTTGTCAGTGGTGCAGTGTCATTGGTATATTGTCTCATAAGAAAGACAGAAAATAAAAGAGAAAAAAAAAACTAAAAGCTGAGAAAAGCAATTTCTTCTTTCATTATTCATCATTACTTTCTCTATTTAATGTCTGCAGAATTTTACTATTTTGTTGTTAGTGAAGCAAAGAGAGGAGTTGTACAGATAAAATATTTGCTTTATGGTGAAAAATAAGTGAAGATACAAAAATAAATCAAATTCTTCTATTCTGTAATCAGCTTTTTCTTTTGTCCCTTAGATTCTCACGTCCTTGTAAGAAGAAAGTTTGTACCTTTTCTTGCATCTACTTGGTTGTGTTTTACCTCTCTCTCGATCAATATAAAAATTAGTACACATCAATGTAATTATTGGGTTTAGGGTTTTAAAGATTGTGAAGTCATTTTCTGGTCTCTTTCTCAGGTACCCAAGCGATGCTGATAAACACCTCTTGGCTCGACAGACTGGTTTATCCAGAAATCAGGTCAGCCTTTATATATATACACACATGCATATATATATATATATATATATTATGTTTTCAAACTGATCATACAAGAACTCTTTTAATTACTTATATGTAATTAATTTTACAATTTACTATATATATCAATCATTTCATCATGCAAAACCTGACAGGAGTGCTTCATGTCTATGCTCTTGCATGGATTTTGAATAAGAAATCATTTTTTATTGGGGTTCGTTTCCTCATTAAATACAATAGACACATAAACACCCAAGTATGTGCAAAACATAGGCGAAAGAGAGAGACGTAAGTACTTAACTAAAAGGACACAGTCTTTCTCAAATACATGAAAGTTTGAAGCTTTAATTTCAATTATAACTATCAGACCTCAAATACTTGTGTACACCACAAGTTTAATACATTTGGGTCTTGGCTACTATATCCATAATACTTTCAAATTAATTTTCGTTTAAACATTATTTTATGTTTCAAAAAGTAACTGTTGTTTAGGATTTTCAATATAAATTTTGCCATTAAATATTAAATTTAATATAGTCAAAACTAAATTAAAAAAAAAAACAGGATACCGAAAATTAAATTTGTTTTTGCAGGAATATACTAAAGTTATTAACATGTTTTCCTAATTTTTATGACAAAACAACATTTATTATGAGACACAATGGAAAATATTTTTTTACATAACCATAAGAATTTTGTTTCTATAAAAATACTATGATAAAAAATCATTTTAAAATAAATATAAAATATATTCATATTCAATATACTACTAATTATATGGTGATTGTGTACTCATGAGTATACATTTATTAGCTTTGGATAGAGGATACATTTTGAAATTTATCCATGATAATTTGAGAAAGCTAAAATATCTCTAAAAATATTGTATTAAAAATTTGTTGAAAGTAGTAATTTTGATTAATTTTGGTCCATTTTCAGGTATCAAATTGGTTCATAAATGCTAGGGTTCGTCTATGGAAACCAATGGTTGAAGAGATGTACCAACAAGAAACAAAAGAAAGAGAAGAAGAAGAAAAAGAAAATGAAAAAGAAGATTATCAACAACAAAGAAGACAGCAACAAACAAACAACAATGACACGAAACCCAACAACAACAATGAAAACAACTTCACTGTCATAACCGCACAAACTCCAACGACGATGACATCGACACCTCATGAAAGCGACTCTTCATTCATCCCTTCTTCTTCCTCCACTGTCGTCGCCGCCGCACCACACGGCGTCTCAGACGCGTTCACCACGTGTCAGCAAGACGTCAGTGACTTCCACGTCGACGATGGCGTGAACGTCATAAGATTTGGGACCAAACAGGCTGGTGACGTGTCACTTACGCTTGGTCTACGCCACGCTGGCAATATGCCTGACAAGAACCCTTCTTTCTCCATTAGAGACTTTGGAGATTTTTAGCTGCCTGTCTTCTTCGTCGTTTCTCCATTTATTATAGTGGGATTTTTTGGGTTTATCGATCAATATATATATACGTTTTTAGTTTCTTCATATACTTTTAAATTTTCCTTTTTCTTCTATCTTTTCTGTCGTAAGAAGAAGAGAGATAAATATATAAATTGATATCCCTAGCTACTAAAGTTCTATAATCTTGTTTTAGCTTATAATTGTGTATTTATATAAAAAAAGATTATAATTATGCTACGTATTATAGGTTTTTTGGGGTTAATTTCTAGATAACCAAGTTTGTAGCAAAACTGGAAAAGGAATACGATAGTAAAATCGTAAATAAATTGTGTGTGATTTAAAAAATAAGGCGATATGATATAAAATAGCATTTTACCGGATAAGTAACTAATATTTATTGAAAGTATGTGCAAAATATACTTATAATTAAACTAACTTATCTATCATTCCTCTTTTTTGTAGATGATAGAATTTGGTTATTTGGTGCATTTTTTCTTTCTTTCAAATTGATATATGTACTAAGTTTCTGTAAAGTTTTGTTGATATTGATATCCCTACCAAACTTTTGGTATTTTTGTTTTAGATTATGATTATGTACATATCTTGAATTTAAGAACTTTTCCATTTGTTAGAACCTTTTTGTAATATCTCTTCCATTTGATTTTACTAATAAACGACAGCAGTGTAGTAGGAAATCGCCAATGTTCAATTAAGTCACATCACTTCGCTTGTGTTATAAAATTAATTACCCCAACTAATCCCTACTTACTATAACTATGTGCTACTTAATTTAGTATTGGCAACAAAATATATATTTGGTACACTGGATCGACTTTTAAGTGTTTTTTTCTCTATCACAACAGTTTCCCTAAAACTTCAAACGTTTGGTTACGTGTCATATTGGGCATATCTCATCGAGACGTTGACGTTTTGATTCCACAAAAGGGTACTAAGCTCGTTGCCATGGTGCTATTCATTACTTTGTTTTTTATTGGGGTCAAAACTCATTACTTTGTTTATAAAAGGGATTCATTACTTAATTGCTTATAAAAGGGTTTCCTTAAAACTCACTTCAATAATTTTTGTAAAGAATACCATTAAATTTCACCACATTCCATATAGATTAGATTATGAAATTATATTCTAAAGTATATAATATATATATATATATATTGAATATCAGAAAGTTCTGATCGAAACCCGTAATTCCTCCATATCGTCTCAAATGTCACTCGATCCGTAATCCCTCCATATCGTCCCAAATGTCACTCGATCATGTGAGTTCTAAGTTTCGCCTAAAGTGTTTTCTACTCGAGCTAACAAAACTTGGTAAGTATATAACATATTCTATCCGGAGAATACCCTAACATGTGCACTATAATTACATACGAGTATTTGATATTTGGAAATTTTCATAGATGTCTTTCGTGCAACCAATAACTCGAAATAGCGAATCGGAACATCATGCCATATATTAGATAATAGATTATTTACACATTAATCACATAATCCGTTCACCTCATTCCATATATGATTTTAGTCTTTTTAGATGTGTACTTTTAGATGTCAATGTACCGGTATATCAGGTGTCTACCTTTTGCATCATGACATGTAGGTCTCAAATCCATAGAGGGTCTCACAGAGATTGATCTCCCACATCAATATTTCTGCAAACCTTGAAACTAGCAAGACCAGGAGAAGTAAGCATATCGTATCACACATATTGAGCAATTGGTAGGTTTACTTACTTAATGATCATCATGAGCAAGCATACAATGTATATGACCAAAATTTTACGAACAATAATTATATATATATATTAATGGATTTTATACTAAATTTAATTATATATATACTTTTGTTTAGTTTTAATTATAAGCTTATAAAATTTTACGTAATATAGTTTCATTGGTTTTCAAATCATATTATGAGATTAAATTTTTTATATATTATCTTCAAATATAATATTGTAATCCAAATCAAATTTTACATGACTAAGGCGATGATTGGTTGGAATTATGATTATAAAAATACTGTCACTGAAAAAGAACTTCAAGTCTTATTTTGTTGGTTTTAAAGATGAAAGTTAAAACAATAAGAAGTGACAGTTTGGACTATGAGTTATAAAGCTTGTTTGAGAAAAAATTGATTTTAAAGATTTTTACAGCTTTAAAAGTCTCTCTACCAACTACGTCGCTAAAATTATTTTTTTAATGTATGGATTCAACTAATTGCATTTAAAATTGAAGCTTGTTGCAAATAGTGTAAGAATCTACATATGCTTTATATAATCTTCTTTGCTCCGAACTCTGACGGGTTCTTAGTATTTTTCTTCTTCTAGAAAAGTTCAAATTTAGGACCTTAAGGATTCAAAATCATCACAACGAAACTTTCGATGACTGTAAGAACTACCACTTTGTGCTGAATTTGTACTCATTTCAATCTAATCACCTATATGAAAAAATACTTTGAATTAGTCCCTGAAGGTATAACTAAGCCTAGGCATTTTTATCGAACATATATATATATAGCTGTTCAAACCGTGCCAAGCCGAATCGGACAGAATTGGACATTTTGGCTAATTCTGTCTTTTTATAATCATAAAAGTAATAGACACGACTACAATTACACTAATATAAAGCTTTAATTTCTGAAAGAAGCTCCATCTTATATTTTTAGACTGAATAAAAGTGCAGCCTGACCTTATAAATTCATTAAATGAAAATGATATTAATTTCTGAAATGATATTTCTCTATAACGAGCACATGTTAACTATATGGATCATATAAGACAAGAGCAAACATTCATAGCCTAAGATCAATTAAAAATATTTGATGTAACTATATTTTAGGTTTTTCCCAAGAATTGGAACGAATTAGAGGAGTTTTTACAGTCAATTCAAAGAATTGATATATGTCAATTCTTTAAATTTTATTCTATGTCACCAAAATCTCCTGCTTGATATTTTTTGGTGGATGCTATATTCCTATGGAATGAAACGAAAGAATTTCATGGTGACTTGAAATTAAAATCACAAAATAAATCAATCCTGAATTCGAAGGATAATATTTGGAAGGATTTTTAACTTTTTAAAAAAATTTAGAGAGTACTTTTTATTAACATATATCAATTATGTAATATGATTTAAAATTTTAAAGTGAATGTACATAATTTACATAAATAGTATCGACTAGATAAAGTATGACATTCCAAGCCAAATTATCCATCTTGTTTTTTAAATTACGTAGAATCCAAAAAAAATAAAATTGGTACTCTCGAATGCATTCAAATGAATTGAAAACCTGGTTAATTCATTGGTGCATTTTCACGTATTAGTTCTCCAAAGTTATTCATAATAAGTAGAATGGCTTTAAAAAAGTGTAAATGATATAATATTTTTTTATTTTGTCATTGATGATATAAATTTGTTTATAGGATTATTTTTTCTTAAGAATATATCCACGGTCTTTGCCCCCATTGTGAACAATAGCATTCTAGTTTGTTTTGTTTTCTATTTTAAAATAATAACTAACAGATCCGGAACCAAAACTTAGATTAAATGTTAGAGTCTATGACCATATATTGTATTCTTATCACTATGACCATATCGTTTGTTTGGCCATGATTGAAACTCTAAACCATAAATAAATAATCAAATACGTAACATGTGTCGACAAAATAAATACGTTATATGTATGCATCGATATAAATAATAACTATACAATAAATGTATTGTCGTTGGGGTTACAGAGTAGAATGATTGGAGTGAAGTGAAGGTGCACTCACATTGGAATGATTATTTTTAGAGGATAAGCCGTATCTTTTTCTTGTCTTATCTCTATGTAATGTGAAGTATAGCCTCATATAAATGCATCAACATATATTTAAATATGTAGTAGTACTCTCTTTTTAAACACAACATAGATTCATTTTTCGTTAAATACAAAACATCTCCGATTTATCATCCTCTACAAGATCGTAGTGAACTCGTAATACAATTGTTTAACCATGAGGAAGATTAGATTTAAAAACGTATGTTTGATGAGTTATTTGATATATTGAAATATTACAAATATGCGGGTTAAATTGCAATGATAATTCATCAAAACTTATAGCCATAAAGTGGATATGTTGTCGATAGAGTAGTATTGGTCCAAATCCAAATGGATAAAAATCATTGCTTGTCAAAATTGAGTTGTGACTTTCTATGCTTGTCATATATATATATATATATATATATATAATCACCCAAGAAAATAACACATGGTATTTCAAATAAATTAATCAACTAAAAATTAAATGTTTGTTTTTTAGTTTTGTGCTAGTGTCGTTACTATGTCATAGTTTGGAATTAAACCTGCAAGTTGTCGAAAAAAAACACTAACTGACAAAAACAAGAGGATATTGCAAAAACAAAACCAAATTTTAAAACAAAAGAGAAAAAAAAACTAATTGGGCTTTTTGGACTACTTTCAAGCTCTAGCCCGTTATCAAATATCATCAACGATAGTCGGAAAATACCAAAGAACCGGGCTTAGATTCTGGTCGGTTATTAATACGATTTAGCAGTCGCATCATTGCTGCGGTTTGACTTTGAACTCCATAACTACAGTAGAGTTTAAAGATCTCAAATCTTTCCAAGTTTGAAACTTTGAAGAAGACATATGGAAAACCCAAGAAATCTTTTTAGGTTTTGCTCTCTTCTATTGTCATTGTTGTTTGCTTATTCTGCATCAGTCCAGCTTAATGATCCTGGTACTAAATTTTTTTATTTTTTCCTATTCTCTCTTTACAGATCTATGTAAAATTTCACCATTTGTGTGTTTCTGCAGATTGCTACTTTTGGTCTCCTCTGTACACGCTAGCCCTGTGTAGTTAATCTAATTAATAGCAGAAGAAGAAAATCTAAATCAAGAAGAATCAAACTAATGATGAGAACATCTCTTAGGTTAGGTTTGTTCTTGTTTGTTAAAGTAGTTGCAGAGGATGTAATAACAGATAAAGTTGGAGTCTTATCTTTAGATCTAACTCACAGAGTGGTTGGAGAGAGATCGGAAGTGGTTTAGTGATAGCTTCAATGGTTCTGCAACTACAAGCTTCTTCGTTAAAACCCATTTGACTTTGGTAAGAAGAAGAAGAAGAAAGATTCAATCTTTAATTAAAACAGTTTCAAATTTCAGAACTTTGATTAGTTTCTTAAATGATTTTTCAGGGATGGTAGCAATTGTAATCTTTGGCTTTGGACTTCCATTTTCGTTCTTCACAATTAAGAAAGGAGAAATCAAGATTTGATTATTTTCAATGGTACAAAGCTGCCTTAAGATTCAATGGGAAAAAAAGGTAAAAATTTGAAGGAAACTTAACAGAATGAATAATCCAAAGCTGTCTAAGATTCAATGGAAAAGAAAAAAAAGGAAAAAGCTTGAAAGAAACTTCTTGAAACAAATCTGCAAAGAATGTTCCTAAGAACCAAAATCTAAAAGACTCCTCTGCAATTTGTAGCTTTACAATGGCATGGATGATGGTCATCTTCTTGTCCAAATGATACTGATTTGCGTCCATAGTCTCGGGTAATCTCTTCTCCTGCAGCTATCTGTTTTAGACATATAACAAAGAGATCGATTCAGTCCAACACTTTGATACTTCGTTCAAGCACTAGAGAAGACGATCCTTACATCCATACTGGCGTAGAAACCAATATGAGCGAGCGGGGACTCCATGCTTTCCAAAATAACTTGGTGAGGAGTGAGATTTGGCGAGCAGCTAAAGATGTGTATGTAGTTAGTATAGCAAAAATTATGGTAGATTTAAGACCGAGTTTTGTTTTTTTTAAAACTCGCCTGTGATTAATAAATCGAGAGATGTTGCCGTGAGTGGTAGCATCAATAGCAAAATCGGGCTCTCCTTCGATCAATCTACCAATGTCGTTCATATTAGCATCAATGTCATGTATGTAGCTGCAACCTTCTTTTCCATACCTATGAAATCAATAGCAGGATTTTTAACTTCTGCCCTGCCCCAATCTTAAACGGTGGAAGACAAAAAGGCGAAAAGATAAAACAAGGCTATGTACTGGTTTCGCCTCTTGTTTGCTTCTTCCTGATCAAGAATCTCGCCTATGTATTCACAAACAAATGTGCCACGCAGTATATGTTCACAAGCTCGCAATCCCCATCCCTGTGAATCAATCATTCATGGATATTGGAATTGAAACAAGACAAATAGATAAAAGGACAATGACTCAAAAAGGATCAAACCTTGCTTTCAGTTCTACAAACTTCTAGTTTCGCACGGATTCCATTCTGCAAAACCCGATTCTGACATGTTCTAGAGCATCCACAGAGCTCATTGCATTCATAAACAGGATAACCCTCCTGCAATATTTTCAGAATTGATGACAACAATCACGAGTTAACCAGAAAAAGAGAATCAACGAATATATTGTCAAGTAGTAACAAGATCTAAGAATTACCAAAAAAATTCACTTCAATAGAGTAGTATAACTAAAATTTTACCTCCATGATGATCCCTTTTTTGTCATCATACGGGAATCTGCACCTCATGGATTTTCCATATATGTCTCTAGCTTCCTCAAAATCGCAACCGAAAAGGTATACGTGATTACAAGTTAAAGGCGAGCACATTGAACCGCGACAGCTACACCTGAGTTGCTGATTCTGTATTATAAACAGCAGACAAAAAACAAGGTTACAACATAGAGTCACAATTCTGTGTCATGGATACGAGGAGCTAGAACAAGTAAGATACCTCAGTTACAAGATCCATTGACGGATCAAGCAATGATTTTGTAATATAAGTAAAGAGTTCCCAAGGCTTCTCATACTGCTTTATGAAATCCGAAAGATCATCCTCCACAACACATATTGGAACTTGTTCCTTACCAAAGCTTATGTCATTGCACAAAACCGCGATATTTTCAGGTCTCTTACTAAAATGATGAGCCTCCATGATACAATGACACTCATCCACTTCCAACTTGGTATTAGAAGGTTCTCCAATGTCCATAGCTATCGGAAATCGATCATTCTCTTGTCGCGGGATCAAGGGACATAGATGATTTGGGTCTTTAACAGGCTTACATCCGTTAGAGCATATGAATCCTTCCTGATGCCATTTCACTTGTACACCATGCTCACCGCAAAGTTTTGCTGCCTTGAGATATATCCGGTCAGGCAAAATCCCGAACTTAGCTTCCAACGAGCTCTCAAGGCTCAGCCTACAGCAAGCTGATTGAGCAGCAGAGAGGATATCGAGGTTATTAGGGCGATGTTTCGCTTTCTGAACCTTTGACAACAATATATTCGAAATCACAGAGCAATGAGCATCTGTTGATTCATCAAAGTTTGTACTATCATGCGGCGACAATCCAGTTTTTCCTGCTGTGACAATCGATTTAGAGCCTTGCATCCTCCTCTTCATATTTACACCAGCTTGGTTTCTAATCCTATGTGAGACAGCTCCAAGAGTTTTCTTGAATTTATTCGGATGACTAAGCCTACCAGATTTCATCTTGTAGGTATTACACCTTAACCCTTTCTTCGGACCACGAGAACCAACCAGATTCGGTCCCATGTGTTCTGCTTGATGGTGACGGCCAAGGTCAGGTAATAAATTGAATTTCAGCCCACAGAACTTGCAAACAAATTTATGTACACCGCTTGTACTCTCTTTGTTTTGACTCACAACAATTTGTGAATTGCCTGCTTCAGGTTTCTGAGAAGACTCACCATTAGTCAAATTGCACTCAGAAGCAATGGTTAGCGATTTACACTCAGAAGGATGCACAGCTTGCACATGTAACAGCAACTGTTCTTTATCTCCAAAATGGCTGCCACAAGGAACACACTGAAGAAGCATACACTTTTCCGCAAACTGCACGTGATGTCTCCTCTCCACATGAGTTTCCAAAAGTTTTCTACTCACAAAAGAATCTAAGCAAATAGCACAACCAAATCCACTAAACGACCACTTATTTTCGTCTTTATCATCATCACCACAGCCATTGGTGATGGCAAGCAGTTGATTAGGAGATTCTGAAAACGATGCATCTTCTTCATCAGCACCAGTACCAGCAACCGCACGGAAACCCCATATCCTAGTTAATCTCTCCTTTTCATGGGATACTAACTTGAACAAGAATACCCCAACTCCAGCGTCAGCATCTCTTGAAGCTTCTGATATCGCCCACTCAAGCTGTACATCCATTGGGACCAAGTTTCTTAAAGATAAGACATTTTTGAAGAGCTTGTAGAAAAGATCACAAGCTTGATGAAGAGACATTTTTTCCTCACGCGATGAACAACCCCTTAACAGATCTACAAATACTTCCTTCGATATTATTCGACTCTTACCATTCCTCGCACGCTTGAGCCAGTTAGGAAGGTGCCCTTCACAGTACAACATGTGCTTTGTCGAGAACTCATTGCAAGGAACATAACTGTTTTCTGGGCAAGAACCTACACACAAGTTATCCTCTTGGCTACAACGTTCAACCATCTCAGTGAAGCTGGTTCCATGGGACACAGTTGATGAACCCTCTGGTTCTCCAAAAGGCACTAAATCTTGACATTGATTTGTTTCTAAGGTTATCATAATTTCCCTTACCTTTCTCTTCACCAGAACGGATGAAGAATTATCAGGTTTCTCCATCCCTGTTTGAGGGTGGTGTTTCTTGCAGTACAATAATCCGGGTAGAGCTCGGTGCTTGCATTTGGTACCAAGAACAGTAACTCCTCCACACATTGGTGCTTCAACCGCAGGGGAGCCCTCGTTCTTTGTAGATTTGGTGGTGAAACGAGAAGCTAAATGCACACAGCAATAAACATCACCTTCATTCGCCCACCTCACACATTGTCTTCCTTTCGATTCAATGAAAGCTATGCATTGCTGACTCTTAACTCCCGAACCAAATGGTTTCTTCATAACAGATTCGTTAAAGATCGGGACTTGTGGGTAAGACAATTCATTAGCTTCTTTTGTCTTCATGAGCTGTGAACCACCCGCTTCAACAACAATGCCATCCCATAGGCCCAAACCATTCTCTGGTGTATTTATTATCGGATTCTCATCTTTCACCACCTCAGGAGTATTTGTGTTGTCTTGAGAGCTAAAAAATTCCGAGTCAATAGCAGTCAATCCTTGAGGAAGAGTATCAGATTCCATCTGTGACAAGTTTGTTGTCTCTGCATGTTGAATCTCAAGTTTTTGTCTTTTATGGCTAGCCTGGACATCTGAGTTAAACACGCTTTCACTACTCTGCTGTGCTACTTCACCAACACCACGACGAGATATTGAGAACCATTTTGCAATGTCATGCTTCCAGGTTTTCCATTCTGAAAACACCATTGGTTGCATTGGAGATTCAGATATGGATTTCTTGACTTCATTCCATTGGATAGCATTCTCATATTCCTAAACAAAACCAGATAAAGCAGACTTCGTTAAGAAAACAAATGTCTAAACAATATATTTCAATGACACTATCAGCCTCAGGTAAGCAGATTACCTCAGTCAGCAATTCAATACTCTCAGCATTCACTGCATCGTTACATTTTTGCATCCACAAAGGAAACGAGTTTTCAAGCCAGACCAGGTCAAAGTATCGTTGCAAAATCAGCTGAACAACATGCACAAAGGCGAGACAATGATTACAGAAGAATCAAACAAAAATATACTCTAAACTTAACAGCAAAGAGAGCAGCTTACATCATGAAACTTCAAAAACACCATTCCAAGATCATGATAACTTGTGCTTCTCGTAGCCTCCATTGCCAATTCTTTCCAGATTATTATATCCTTAGCTGCTTCAGTTACAACCTGCAACATCAAAAAGTGTTATAACCAAACGCAATCCAAATCTATCGGTATATATCGAATAATTAATTCCAGCATATACCTCTAAGGGGAATTGGTCAACTATATTGAACATCCCAACTGTAAGCTTCTGCTTAATGTAGCATCGAGCAGCCGTTAAATCTTTAACAAACTTAAGTCCAATTTTATGTGACTTATATGCAATAGGATCAGGGAACTCATTGATGGATCGCACAAGCTGCATATCCGCCCAAGAGTAGTTCTTTGTATGCGGGAAAAATATCACACAATATTTTTTTCTATCATGAGTCGGTTTCCCTTTCAAAGTCGTCAATGGCCAATCCGCTTTGGCACATCTGATTCCAGCCTGCCATTTCCCTCTCCACTATAAAACACAAGAAACCAAAACATTAACCAAACGAAAAAATATTTTCTAATCGAACTGCAAGATTCTTAAAGAGATAATGCATCTTATTACCTTAACCCACAAAGCTATAGGTTCATCATGTTGCAGCCATTTGGGCTCAGAAGGAGACAACTCTCCTTCGTCATTATTACCAAGAGTTTCGGTTTCTTCCATATTGGTACTATGCTTCTCTGCATGTACATCATCCGGTACAAGAGTTTTGGTTTCTTCCATATTGGTACTATGCTTCTCTACGTTTACATCATCCGGTACACGAGTTTCGGTTACTTCCATATCGGTAGTATGCTTCTTTACGTTTACATCATCCGGTACACGAGTTTCGGTTACTTCCATATCGGTAGTATGCTTCTTTAAGTTTACGTCATCCGGCTCAGACTTCAGCAATATTTCACTACCTGTTGACTCACACAACATCAACCTTGTCAAGAGGCAATACATTCATTGTAAGAGCATCAGGAGTTACAACTTGTTTCCAGCGTTTTGGACTCGAACAAGATTCAACTTCCATAAATCACCACTTCAAAAAAAAAAAAAACTCAATGTAAAACTTAATTAACCAACACAGAACACTTATCAAATTGTGTTTCCTAATCAATATAAATCAAAATATTGACATTAACCATAAGAAATTTCTAAAAAGGTAAGAAATGTACAGAGCAACGAAGACAATTATTACATAAACATTGTTGATAGTAACGAAACTAATCAGATCTTATGAATTGAAAAGAACAATTGACTAAAAATCAAGAATTGATAAAACCCTACATTATAAAGAAGTTAAATTGATAAAACCCAATATTGGATTATATAAAAAGGTGGGTCCAATCCATAGATCAAAGAAACAAGTACCACAATTGAAGATGAATAACATAACCAATCAACAAACAAACCCAGGTGCCCAAAAATGTTAAAATGCACACAACGAAACAATCTTCGGATTAAAGATGGTATTTTTACTTTTGGGCATTTGAGTATTAACTTTAAAAAGGGTCAGGTAACACAATATAACACACATGGAAACAGGCATGGCGGAATCAAAGGCTAGGTCACGGAAGAGGAACCAAAAAAAAAGCAAAAAAACAAATAGAATTATGAAGTGTATATGTATGTGACATAATAAGAGTTCGAAGCTAAAGCAAATGGGTTTTTTTTACCACTAAAGATTGAATTTTTTGGGCATGGAAGGTCACACCTTGTGAATCCGTCGTGGGATAATAATTACAGAGAATTGAGAAGGTTGAATCGAATCTAAGAATTTTCAGATTTATAAAATGTTTTTTTTTATATGCTGTTCTGGATTTTTGAAGATTTATAGGTCGATGGCATCGATATTTGCGCATGTACCATGGCCAGAATGTCGAAAACAAGGAAGATAAATTTTCTATGCTAGGGATAATTGTTATTGTGTGGTTTATAAATTGATTTATTAGATAAAAAACTAATTTATATAAGAAAGGAAACAAAATGTATATGTATGTATATATGAAGGTTATTAATGTAAAGAAAAGCAAGTTAACTGGGGGTGGTTTTTTTAATGATTGTCAATGTCCAAATATTTTATAGTTACCCTTTAAAGAATAAATGTAATTTGGATTTTAGAAAATCCAACAATAAAAAGATTAGAAAATTGGTTTGATTAAAAAAATAGTAAACGATTGAAAGTTTTTCAGAACATTGGTTTGGTTTCTTTTTGAAGCAAATTCGACATTTAACTCAACAAAACCTGCTTCAAAAGGTCGAAAATAGCAAATTAAAATTAAAAAATAACAATAATAATGGTACATTCTAACTCAGAAAAATAATACTAAACAAGCGTCAATACCATATACAAAGAGAAGCTGCATAGACAAGAAGACATTCGGATCATCCCACTCGATCTCGAGTTAAAAGAAGGAAGCACGCCCAAATAATCAAGAAATTTGATCAACACTAATAAAAAAATTATATGTAGTTTCATCAACCAATTTAGTCTAATATAATAATGTATAATTGGGGTAAAATAAATTAAAAGAATTTGGTGCTTTATCATTAGACTTGGAGGACTATAATGAAATTTGGAAAATTTACTTACTGGGTCAAACCCAGGTGCCCAAAAAAGCTAAAGTACACAAACAATCATTCACATAGAGTGATAGAGATCTTATTTTCAACTCTAAAGGTCATGTAACACGATACCTTGTTAGGATACAGGGTAACAAACATGGAGGAATCAAAGGCACTAAGAGGAACCAAACCATAGTGAAATAACTAATATATATATATATTATAAAGTGGAAACACATCATGTATGTGACATAAGAGTTTTAGCTTAAAGATTGGATTTTGCATGGAAGGTCATACCTTTTTTATCTGTGATGGATGCAACTTAGAGAGAATACATGAGGTTTTGGATCTACGAGTTTCAAATCTGTAGTTTTGTTTTCTTAATATGGTTTTTATCTTCGGAATTGCGATGATTTATAAGTTGAGGACATCGGTATTTGGGCATGAACTCCAGAATGTAAAAAAAAAGGAAAATAAAATTCTAGATAGGGGTAATTGTTATTGTGTGGTTATAAATTGGATTATAAGATAAAAGATCATCTAGGGAACGATAAACAATGTACACGTATCTATCATCAATGTATGTAATCTTTGTTCAGAATTCCGTTTTAAGTATTAATAGGATGGTGCAGGAAAGTCTAATGTTGAATTAGCTAAGCGGAGATTACAAAGAGGTTAATCGAATATTAGCTTAGGAGTTTTTATTTAGATGTAGGTATATCATATTGTATATGTGTTATTATGAATAATATCTCACATCGAAACATCGAAACTTGAAATGGATCTTAAATAATATAGAATGGATATGACTCAATTTACTCATTACCAATTGTTTTTAAGTTGGAAATTTATAATCTAATATAGTATCAGAATTCGATCCATATGTTATCCAACCCGATTCACAATCGGTCTAACCTAAATTTGATTCACCGATCTTTACTAAAAAATACCAAGATCTATGGCTAAAAAACCATCATCCTGAAAATATAAAAAATATTGATTAATCTATATATGGTTAATTAGTTTTGAGTTGGAAACAAAGCATGGTATAAGACATATATTATATCCTAGTCTAGTGGTCCAATCATCATATTTGCCCATTCAACCCAATTTCGATTGAAAGCGTTTTTTTGTTTTTTTTCTCTCACAATGTTTCTTTAATTAAATACGAAATGATCATGTGTGCAATCTTTTTAACCCTAATATGTGTCGCCTGCTCATTTTCATATTTTTCGTGGTTTGGCTTGCTATTCTTGTGGTTTTAATCCTAACTTTTTTAATCGCTCATATGAAGTGTTGCTAGATCTTCAATTGCCTCATTATCAATGGTCTACTATTTACCGCCCTCTGCCTGAGTCATATTTTCTTATTTGTATTGTGATTTACCGATTCGAATATAAATGTCGAGTATCAATCATTGATTCACTCTCAACCAAGAGGGTTTAAAAAAAAAAAGTTAACAATATTCAAATGTTCATATATTGTTAATTTTATCAACATTTTAAAATTTGATGATAATATTATAAATATTTGTTTACTAACTAAATATGAAAACATTGATGTGGGGAATACAAAAAAAAATTAACAAAAAGTGGAATATTTACAAAATATCAAAAATTGAGAAAGTAACCAAAAATACAATAAACCATAAAAATTGGCTCTAATAAATGTGATTATATATTATAGGTTACAAGGACAGAAAACTGAACATCCAACGGAAAATGACAAATTTGAAAGCAAAAAAAAACCGTCGAGTTGAACAAAAAAATAGCGTGTTATTCAATATGATGACAAAATATGGTATTTTTTAAATAAGCGTATTATATTACATGAAAATGATGTATTTTAAAAAATAAAAATATGTTTATGACTATTCAGTTACGTTATGTCAATACATTTTACTGTTTTGATAAAAGTGTTATGTCAATACTTAATTTTTTTGTAGAAAGATGTCAATACTTAATATCGCTATGTTTTTTGTTAATTTGATAATATATTATTAGATGTTCAACCCTACCTTCCAGTCCATAGATCATTTACAGTATTTAGGTATTTCTATAAATGATAAACATAAAATGTTTATAGTAAAGCTCGTCTAGTATATTATAGGGTGTCGTCTGCATGAAAGTGGAGAAAGAACTATCCCAGGCTCCAACCACCGACCAGCGTAGTCCAGATTCCCGAACGCCGGTATATGACTTAGCATCAAATCACTTCTGTCTAAGCCAGAGAGTTTGGTTTGCTCTTTGTAGAAAGCCCATTTACTATATCCAAAGTATTTTCTTGAGGCCCATATATGGTCCATTATCTACCACACCTAAACGAGTAGAATTCGTATTTGTCTAGTTCCATTCTTTTTCGTAATGGATGGATTAGTTAAGAGTAGAGATAGTTACATTAGTTGTGAACTTTTCTTTTTTATACTTTACCAGTGTAATCGTATCAGATCTATAAACTTAAAACAATAGTGTTTTAATTCATTACCTAACTGCATAACCGATAACAAAAAGTTTAATGAAATTTTATCCCAAAAAAAAAAACTTCTTCATGAATTGTTATACTTTAAGAAACAATCGTCTCTTTTTATACATACTGGGCAAAAACCAATCATTGAAAATTGATATGGATGACAGTGAGGATAAAGTTGACTCTGAATAGTTGACTTATAATCATTTTGACTTCAGAGTGTGTAACTATAAATCTTTTTTAAAAATACATATATAGATGATTGTATATAAAGAGTGTAAAAACTAAATTTTATCTACGGAAAATACAAAGTAAACCCCGAATCATTTTTCAGAAGAATCGTCTAAATAAAGCAACTACTTATTTTCAAACAACCAATAATAAAATACTTAATTTACTTATACAATATAAAGTTATAGGAAGATGATGAAAAATATATATAAAGTTAGGAAGATATATACACTTTTAGATCGAAAATAATAGAAAACTCGCTTCGTAGACATAAACGTACAAAGCATTAATACAATTATGTATTGTTAGTTTGTTACTAAAGCAGCATTTAAAAGGCTATCACAAATTAATTACTCCATCTCTTCCATTTTATAAGAAGTTTTAGACAATTTTTTATTCCATTTTCTTAGATGTTTTGTAAGTTTCTATACAAATAATTAATTATATTTAATTTTTGTGATTAATAATTAAAAATTTTATTTGTGTTTTTAAAATAAAAAAATACAAAATAAATATTATTTAATATAAGTTATTAAACTCCACGCTTTTGACTAAAACCTCTTATAAATGGAACGGAGAGAATAAATTCCTCATATGAATTTAGGAACTGATAGTTGGTCATTTATAAATAAATGATAGAAAGCCATTTCTGATAATTTTCAGAAAGTATACTAAAAAAAGTTAGAAACCAAATTACTGATAGATTAGAATATACTAAAAAAACTAATTATTTTTTAAAATTATAAATGCATACTACCACTTTAATCATGGTATTCACTAGATACGTCAAATGAACTTGTGGACCTAATAACTTTCAAGATTAGTAGTTTATCAAAAAAAAAACATTCAAGATTAATCTAAAATTTGGACCACTCTATGGATTTGATTAGCACTAAAAAACAACACGAATTTTTTAGCAGGAGGAGAGGACGGTTTCATAGCATATGATACCATAAGATTATGTCATTTCTATATATAACTGCATGAAATAACAAAGATTATTTAACAAAAAAAAAGTAAAATAACATAGATTAATAATTGAAAACTTCATTATGACATTACGGGTCACGCTAGAAATGAATAAGTATTTTAAATTCCATGGTTTTGTAAAAATGTATTTCAAAATTCATTACTTTAGACATGAGGAACTGGTGGAAGCGCGTGTGCTACACGTGAGAAAAGTGAATTTAAAGGAGATGCTTTTTTTGGAGTTATGATTGGCATTGACTCCCTTGTCCAAATGCCTTTGTAAACTTCAGCTTTTTTCCTGTCCTATTTGTATGATTCCAATTTCAACCCCTATTTATTATTTAATCCCAAAATGCCCCAACTTTTTGTTTTCTACTTTACAACCCCCCCCCCCCTCCCCCCCCCAAAAAATGAATCTCCAACTGATAATCCATAAATATTAAAGATATATTAACTCTTACGAAGAAACTGTTTTTTTACGGCACGATGGAAATTAAAACCGGAATCCAATATATTGACCTAAAACTAAGTAATACTTCACATGTGCATCATTAATTTCTTGAGACGTTCTGTAATAAATATTACAAACTAATTAATTAAACTTCATAACTCAAATGCATCTTTGATTAAGATTTATTAAAGCATGTTTGTCTCTCTCACCTGACAAATCTTGATCTAATCTCTTCACACTTTGCTCTCTCCACATGCCACCAAGTATAAAATCACCAATCTCACATTTTTTGTTAATAACTAGATAAAAATAAATAAATATTTATTTATCTTATCTATAACTCCATTTTAATTAAAAAGGAAAAATGGTTAGTGGTGAAACTTGAATTTTTACGGTAATTTGTGTCCCCGACACCGTGCAAATAAGAACTTGTAACACTATTACCGATTTGAACTTGCATAGATTATCACAAATTATAAACAATCAAAATTTAAATTGGTCAATCTCACGATCACTTCTGAATTCACTAGCGTCCAATTTGTTTTAAATATATATCGAGCTTTTTGGCCTTTTCCTCAATCTCAATGTAAGAAAAGTTTTGGATCTTTCCACTAAAATAGTGTTTGTTAAGTGAGTCACTACAAAATTTAAAGCCTAATTCAATATCTGATGACCGGAAAGTATATATCTGGTCCACATATTAAAAAATAACGTTTAACCATATGGTTTCAAAATTCATTTAAAATCAGTTATTCGATTTCAGAATTCGATTTCATCCATGTATCAATGATTTGAACTTCGGACAAATGGTTGAGTTCTAGACATATATGTGAATATTTTGTGTCATATAACAACGATGGGAACCTAATGTACTAGTTAGTTTGGATATTCTATAAGAACTGGATTATGGAAACTGAATTTCTTAATTGATATTTATTTTCCGAATAATATACTAAAAATAAAGTGTTCAGTTGCATGTTTTTTTTTTTTAAATTAGGGATTCTATCATCTTCAAGAACAGGTGAAAATCAAGAAAAGTAGCAAGACCTGTCAAATTAATTATATCAACAAATAACACAACACTAATTATTTTTAACAAAAAAAAAACACAACACTAATTATAAAACCCTATACTTTCTTTTAATTATAGAGATGTTCCTTTTTGGTTATTTTTCAAATATATTTTTTTCCTGGGATTCTTTGACAAACGTAAGTTTTCTTGGTACTGGAAGACAATTCGGGTCTCCAACTATCTAAGGTTAATTAAAAAAAAAAAACTAAAATACAAAGTGAAATAAAAGAAGGAGAAAAGAAAAGTAACTTAGCCACATTGCGAAGTTTCCCCTCTACAGCATCCTATGTTTGTCTTGGAGAAAACAATTTTTGGAGGGAAATTTGCCACTAAAAGAAATATATATATATATATATTTCTGCTTTTTAATTCAATTTTTAATATAATATACTATGTGAAAATAGTATTTCGAAACTTTTAATCTAGTTTTGCTGCTTTTTTAAAATCAGAAATCTAGTTTTTGTTGTTTATAGATAGTGAGTGAAAAACAATAATTTATATATATATATATATGTGTATATATATATATATCGTGCTAAAAAGTAAAAAACTCTAATATTATAGATATTTGGTTATTTCAAATTTGTATGATCGTTTAACCAAAACTTATGTTAAATATATTAGCGATATTAAAGGAGACTTGACTGATTCATATCATTAGAATTATTAAATCATATATTTCTGTTTTCATATTCTGTCACTGTATTTTCTCATTATTATAATATAAATAAATTCAATCTTTATAGTTTACATGGTATCAAGAGCCTTTGATCTCTAATTTAGACGATTTTTTTTGCTTTATTTTTCGTTTTTCACGTTTCAATCTTCTTATCATGATTGCTTCGAACCTTTCATCCCCAATCAACACAGACACCACTATCTCTAGTGATTCTCTCATCACAAATCAGGTTTCTCTCTTCAATGTTAACACATCAAACATCACCAAACTCAATGCTTACAATTACTTCATGTGGAGTCGATAGGTTCATGTCTTCTTTAACGGTTGTGAACTTGCTGCCTTATTTGCTGGTTTCAAGCCATCACCATTGTTGGCACTATGACACCCAACTCCGAGTTCGTCTTGCACAAGTGTCTAAGACAAATTTATCTACAATTCTCTCCTTGGTGCCATGTAGAATCAAGTTCAGCCCTTGCTCTCTTAAGCCACTACCACCGCTAGACTATTGACCATGTTGGCATCCACCTATGACAAACCAAGCAGAGGACATATCAAACAGTTGAAATACAACCTTAGGCAATGGAAGAAATGTACTAAAATTGTTGATGAATACCTCCAAGGTTTGACCACTCGTATTGATCAACTAGCTTTGCTTGGGAAAGTTATTGATCTTGAGGATCAAATTTAGTATGCGCTTGAAGGTTTACCTGAAGAATTCAAGCAAATCATTGATCAAATCGGAAGTCGTGCTATGCCTTTAATCGTTAGTAAAATTCATGAAAAGCTCCTCAATCATGAAGCCAAACTCCTCATGCTCTAAGCTCCGAAACAATATTTAGTCTCAGCCAATTTTGCAACAAATCGTCTTTGTCTGCCACATCGTAACAACAATAATCGCCAACAGCCTTGGCAACAACAACCTCGCAACCCAACTGATCATCGCACACCGCGACCCAACTGCCATATTTGTGATATCAAAGGCCACAATGCAAAATGTTGTTCTCAACTTGCACAATACACGGGTTCATCCCTGCCTATGACTTGGCAGCCTCACGCCAACTAGGCTGATGCATCCCAAGCAGTTAATCTTTGGCTGCTAGACTCTGGCGCTACTCACTATATTGCATATGATCTCGTTAATCTGTCCCTGCATCAACCATACAATGGAGATGAAGAAGTTGTTATAGGAAATTGTTCTGGCTTACCTATAACTCACATTGGTTATACTCTCTTACCTTCATCTACTCGTCCCCTGAAACTTATTGATTTGTTATGTGTTCATGTAATTCATAAAAATCTTATATCAGTCTACAAGTTTTGCAATGCTAATGATGTATCGGTACAATTTTTCCCCTGGTATTTTCAAGTGAAGGATCTAGCCACATGGGTCCCGCTACCCAAGAAAACACCAACAATAAGCTCTAAAAGTGGCCTATATCTGAACCTTATGCCAACACCTTCTTCACAAGCACAAAAAACCTCAAAACCACAAGGTTTTATTGATTCTAACAGACCTTCATACATATGTCATCTAAAGAAAGCCTTTTATGGACTCAAACAGCCACCAAGGGCCTGGTACTTGGAGTTGAAACAATACCTTCTTGCTTATAGTTTCAAAAATTCGGTTGTAGATTCTTCGTTCTGCATCATGGTACAACGCTAATCTGTTTTGTGGTTTATGTTGATGACGTAATTGTTATGGGAAACAACCAAACTACAACTGATGTCATCCTCAAGAACTTAGCATCGAGATTCTCACTCAAAGATATGGGGGAACTTTCCTATTCTTTGGGTATATAAGTTATTTGATCACCAAATGGTTTTCACCTGAGCCACCGCAAATACATTCTTGACCTATTACAAAAGATGCAAATACAAGATGCCAAACCAGCCCTCACTCTGATGGCCACTTCCCCAAAACTTCTGCTCTCCGATGGACCCCATTAAAACCCAAAAGAATACAGAATACTCGTTAGAAACCTCCAATATCTAGCTGATACAAAACCTACCATTGTATACACTGTCAAAAAGTTGTCTCAGTTCATGCACGCACCGACTTTTGATCATTGGCAAGCTGTAAAAAGGCCGATTTTGACCTTGTTGGAACCCCAATACAATATTTTTCAAGTAAAAGTAATCTCCTCACTCTTCATGCATATTCAGATGTTGATTGGGCGAGAGATTCCTTAAAATTTTGTTTTTATAAATGGCTACATTGTTTATCTTGGAAAACACGTTATATCATGATCTTCAAAGAAACATAAAAATATTGCCCACTCATCAACAAAAGCAAGAGTACTGGTCCGTCGTATACACAACATCTGAATTTAATTGGATATGCTCTTTACTCACGGAATTTGGTATCACTCAAAATCACCACCGATTATCTATTGTGACAACATCGGAGCACTTATTTATACGCTAATCTCGTTTTACATTCACAAATAAAGCATGTAGTATTAAATTACCACTTTATTTGTGAACAGGTTCAAACCGACAAACTTCACGTGGCTTATGTGTCTACCAACGACCAGCTCATAGACTGTCTTACCAAACTACTGAGTCGAGCACGGTTCACATTGTTATGTGACAAGATTGGAGTTTCCAAGGATCTTCCATCTTGAGAGAGGATATTAGCAATATCAAAAGAGATTTAATTGATTCAAATCACTAGAGTTACTCAATCATATATTCCTTATTTACTGTATAATATTATGTTTTCCTATTCTGTCAATACTATTCCTATATAAATGTATTTTCTCATCATTGTAATATAAATAAATTCAGTTTCTATAGTTTACAAAATATCACTCCAAAACAAAAATAACTATTAAACATTTTCAACTATTTTTGCCGTGGATGACTGATGCAGCGAGATATTTGGAATATTTCCAAATATCATTATTATTTAGATAATTTATTTATTTATATTTATATATTTAATTTTATCTTTTAGAAATTTCTAGAATATTACAAGTATATAGGGTTTTATGCTTTATTATAAATACGAGGCCTCTTATTGTATTCAATTCTTGATGAATTGATTATTCGTAAGATTTTAAAGAGGTTTGTTAAACTACTGTGAAGAGTATTCATAAACTCTAGAGCTTTTGCGAAAGTCCTGAGAGAAAGACTCTCAAATCATATCCCTAGAAGCTTCCGGTACACCAGAGGGTATCAGAGCTGCGTCTTTTTTATTTCTCAATCAAGAAACGATTTTGGTGGTCATGGTAAGTCAAACCATCTATCCTATCCAGGACGAAAATCTATTAGTTGAAAGAGAAAAAAAACCTTGAGATCTAAAGGGAGATATACGGTGATCCGATCTTTGACACATATGAAGAAGATGTCATGGTTGTAGACTTCGTCTTCCGAAAAGGTGATTTCGAGAATCTGAGACGTGCAAAATATGCTCATGCAGAAATTGGGCGACATCAACTTCATGTGGAATCCAAGCAAGATCAGATGTGCAGAGTTCGTGATCTATGCAGAATTCGGGCGAAACTCGAATCGTGCAAAATATGTGCGATTACATGTGGACGAAAATATCAGAGAGTTACAGATCTGTGCAGATTTGTTTCGTGCAAGATCCGTGCAAAATTCAGTGATGTGGAAAAATTGGTTGAAGATTCGAGGACGAATATTTCTTGGGCTCGAAATATTTAAAATATTTTTAAATATTATTATTATTTAGATAATTTTTTTTATTTCTATTTATATTTTAATATTTATCTTTTAGAACTTTCTGGAATATTCTAGGAATTGAGAATTTTATGATTTATTATAAATAACGTTACGAGACTTCTTATTGTATTCAATTATTGATGAATTGATTAATTGAAATATATTTAAATTTTTTTTATTAAACCACTATAAAAAATATTCACAAACTCTAAAATTTTTGCGAAAACACTTAAAATATGATTCTCAAACCCTATCCCTATATGATTACGCTACACCAATGACTCTTAAAATTACAACACAATTTTACACTACAATAGTGACGACAAACAAATATCTAATGGTTACGAAATAGTGTATATATATATATATATATCAAGGGCTCTAGTGAGCAAATATTAATTTGTCAAACCAAGTGTATGGGTTATAATTTGTCAACTAAACGAGGTCAAAATATTTAGACAAATGTAGAATTGTGGTTGTTTGGTTAGTTTGACAAATTATATATAAGTTAAATAGTTTTGTTGATGTAATGGTTAGTGTTTAATTACCGATCTCATCTTAATTAGTTGGCCTAATGCACCAACAAGGCAACAACTCACGTGAGATGCACACTTGTATAATTCTTTTTTTCATAAATTTTCAAAGCAATCTAAATGATTTATTGTCGTTATATATTGTTCTTTTCTAATGCGACTGAGATATTTGTTTGGTACAAAGCTCATATTGATTGATTTGACGACTTGCATTCGTTTCTGAATTATGTAGTGGCTAAGTTAATGCATTCTACTTTAACAAAACAAAAAGTTAGTGCATTCTGTAAAAATTATTTATATACTCTATTTAAAATTTGAAATCAGTTTAAAGCATGTTACTTTGGAAAAACCATATTGGGGTAAGAAATAAAATATTTTGTTATACAAAGAAAATAAAACAACTTTTGTTTTTAATTTTTTTTATCAATAATATAAAATTAAAAAGCAGAAGTTAAATATGTATGTGTGGAAGTAATTAGACATTAGGAATGAGTACAAAAGTTAAGAGAATGTAACAAGAAAAGAAAGAAAAAAACAAAACGTAGCATCCTAAAATCCTAATAATCCTATGAATGTAGAAGAAACAGAACGGGACAATGTGCAATGCGATGGTTCATCAACTCCCACTTAGATTCCTCCAAGACCCATACAGTAGTTTTCAATTTTTTAGTAGCTCGTCGTCGTTGATACGTCATCAGCAATATATATATATATATATTATACATTTTATAATTGAAAGTCGTTCAATATTGACAAACGAATATATATATATATATATATATATATATATACATGTAGTTTTGTCTCCATTTGTTATCGTGTTTCTTGTTTCGTTCGTCATAAAAATAGTAACCGTTTTACCCTCTCCCTTGTCTTTGTACAAATCATTTTTGACTTTTTAATTCAATTATTAAAGACTCTTTGTTTCACCACCTTGGAGATTGTTTTTTTTAGTTTTGTAAAATATACGACCAGATAATATATATATATATATATATATTTGAATGGTATTTATAGTTTATGAATTAAATTTTCAGCATATTTTCCAAATTTGTATTTTTCTATGGTTCTAACGGTTCATATTGCCGTATTTTCTGTAATGTTATTTGTAGCAATAATTACTAATTAAAATGATAAAAATATTTTTAATATTTTAAGATCTATGCTTTAACTAATTTTTTTAATTCATGCATATTTAACGACAACATTTGTTTAACTCAACCAAAATATTTTATAACTCAACCAACATTTGTTTAATTGTCAAATTCATGTTCACTTAAATGATTATATATTGGAGGTTTATGTTTAAAAATAACAGGATGAAAAAATAATAAAAAAATGAAGAAATGCAATATCAAGCATATTTTTTTTGTAAGCAGAATCAAGCATATTTTTCTAAAAATAATATAAAACTCAAAAATATGTCATATCATTTTTTCATATATAAAATGTTGTTTAAACTGAGCGCAAATTCATTTTCTATTTATTTACGATTTTACTATCACATTATTTTTTTATAAACAAACCTCCACCATATAATAGGAAATTCACCCAAAACACTATCAACTATCTAGCAATTCGTGGATTTTTTTTTAATAGTAAGAGTACTTTATAAAAGTCTTTTTTATAGTTTAACGTATATCGATATCCCACGTAAAATGTTGTGCTTTCAATGCAAAAGCTTAAAAGATAGATAAAGGCTAAGAGAGGTGAATGAACGTGAAATTATCTCTCATAGGGTCAAAAAGTAAACTCTCACACTCTTTTGCTCTTCTGTGTGTTTGTTTGTAACCGCGCGTGAGTGAACCAAAAAAAAAAAACATCAAATCTTTGCTACATATGTCTTTGGCCGTATCCGTATATATGTTCTTCTTATAGCAGAAGGAAAAATAATCGCTTTCAGAAACTCAGATTCTTTTTTCAATGGTTGAAGAAGAAGACAAGTTTCTTGGAGTTTAGTTTCTTCTTATGATTCATTCATAAATCTGAGGAATTTTTTACATCAAATCTATTTTTTTCTCTGTCTCTCAAGTCAAAACCCATTTACAGATTCTTCTTCTTCTGGTTCTCTCTTTGAGATCATTACAAAACTGAGCTTTGTTTCTAAGTTCTAATTGCTACACATTAGCTCAAATCAATCAAGAACTTAATTTTGGTTCTTAGAGATGGGATTTGAAGACAAGAAAATGCAGATACAGAGACATAAGCGTTCAAAGAGGTTTGACAATTTTAAGACTTTTTTCTTCTTTAGCTCTGTTTCATGTTTTGGGTTGTTCTCAAATTTGACAACTTGCGTAGTTAAAATTTGCCCAGATGCAAAGTTTGAGTCTTTGTTAAAGAATTCAGGTTGTAGTTTTAGGACTAAAAGATTGAAGCTTTTGAGTACTTTCTCATAGAATGTGGTTTTAGCTTCAATGTAACTTGTTTCTGGGTATGATGAATGATTTCTCAAATTTGAGAAGTTAGGTAACTAAAATCTGTCCAGATTCAAAGTAATTTTGTTGCTAATGGGTCAAAGTGTGGATCTTTGTTGGTTTAGGACTAAAAGATTGAAGCTTTGTGTACTTTGTCATATAATGTGGTTTGTTTCTGTTTTAATTTTGGTCAGAATCTTTGTTTTATCTATTACGGGTTTCAACTGTTTCTGATTGATTCTTGTCATCTTGATTCATTTGTTTTTAGCTGTACTGTTCCTGAAAAGAAAAAGCTTGAAGATGACAATAGCGTTGATTGTTCCCTGAATGCTTCTCAACGCCTCAAGCTCGTGAGTTAACCAGCAAACTCCTTTTGATTTGCGATTTTAAAAGCTCTGGAAACAACTGACTCTTAATTTCGCTTAATTGGTTTTTCTCAGGACTTACCTCGTTGCTGTGATAAATCTGTTGAAATGAAGAAGAATCTATCTCCTGATGTAAAAGTCCAAAGCTCTCTGAAGCAAGAGGTTTGTAATTGAACTTATCTGTAGATCTCTCTACTCCAAGATCACTTTTATTTATACTCAAATATGATCTTTGGTTACATTCAGATTCTAGAGCTTGAGAAAAGATTACAGAACCAGTTTGATGTCCGTGGTGCTTTAGAGAAGGCATTAGGATATAAAACACCTTCTAGAGACATCAACACCAAGGCTGACTCTACTCCAAAGGTAAATAATTGGTTTCTTATGTAATAGGCGACACAATGTAGATGTTGCGTAGCTCATGAATGATTTTATACTTTGCAGCCTGCAACAGATTTGATTAAGGAAATCGCGGTGCTAGAGTTGGAAGTTTCACATTTGGAACAGTATCTTCTATCTTTGTATCGTAAAGCATTTGATCAACAAACACCTTCTGTATCTCCAACATCAAAGCAGCAAAGATCGAGTTCACCTAAATCCACTCTCAGAGGAAAACGTCTAGACTTCTCAAGAACACCTGAACCTCGGTGTTTCTCCTTTGACAACAGACTGAAGAGTCCACGTTTGGTTGAGAAGGAACTTGAGTCTCCTAACCTTAGATGTAGACAAGAAAGCTTGGTCACACAAGCTCGATGTTTCTCATTTGACAATAGATGGAAGGAACATGGCTCTGCTGCTTTACAATTCAATCAAGAAAACTCAAGAATCGATCCACAATGTTTCTCCTTTGACAATAGACTGAAGGAACCTGGTTCTGCTGCTAGGCAATTCAATCAAGAAAACTCAACTATTGATTCTCGGTGTTTCTCCTTCGACAATAGACTGAAAGATCAATTTTTTTCCGGAAAAGAGGACATCGATTCATCTGTTCGCCGTTGCCAATCCTCTCTTAATCAACGTTCCAACTTCAATAACAGAATATCTCCACCAGAAGACTCAGTATTTGCTTGCCATTCTCAGCCATTGTCCATAAAGGAAGTAAGTCTCACTGCAATGACTTGTGTTTACATTAGAGTTTATAAAGTCTGTATACTCACGTTTGATGCAACAGTGCATACAAAATGGATCAAATACTGCAAGCCTTGCAGAACACATGGGAACTCGAATATCTGATCATATATTTATGACTCCAAACAAGTTATCAGAGGAAATGATAAAGTGTGCATCAGCTATATATTCCAAGCTTGCAGATCCGCCATCGATAAACCACGGTTTCTCATCCCCAAGTTCATCTCCATCATCAACAAGCGAGTTTTCGCCTCAAGAACAGTATGATATGTGGAGTCCAAGCTTCAGAAAAAACTCGTCTTTCGATGACCAATTTGAATTCAGTGGACCTTATAACTCAATGATAGAAGTTTCATTCATTCATCGAAACCATAGGAAAGGACGCGACCTTGACCTGATGAATAGAAACTTCAGGTAAGCCTTTAAATAGAAACTGTCCGAGTTGTCATTTGTTCTTTCACTCAATTTAAATGTTCATAGTAGTCATTGGTTTATACTTATACAGCTCGCTTATTAAGCAACTGGAAAGTGTTGATCCGAGAAAGCTGACTCATCAAGAGAAACTAGCGTTCTGGATTAATGTACACAACGCACTTGTGATGCATGTACACGATTTTCTCTCTGTTCCTTTGATCTACTCTCTTCTCTTTACTGTAATTTCTTGACTCATACTGGGTTATCACCACTGCAGACATTTCTGGCAAATGGGATTCCACAGAACAACGGAAAGCGGTTTTTACTTCTATCCAAGGTAATATTATCAACACTTTTCTTGGTTTGCTTCAAGAAGATATATCAAAAACCGAAACTTTTTAGAATGATACTGATAATTTGTGGTCTCTGCTTCACATTTTCCAGCCAGCTTACAACATAGGAGGTCGCATGATAAGCGTAGAAGCAATACAAAGTTATATTCTTCGCATCAGGATGCCTCGTCCTGGCCAGGTAAGGGACCGACTTCTCAGGTATCCCAAAACTACAAATGATCAATGTGACTGTGTCTAAAGCTTTCTCTTTTCTATATGTAGTGGCTGAAATTATTAATGATTCCGAGAAAGTTCAGAACGGGAGATGAGCATCAAGATTATTCCCTCGATCATTCCGAGCCTCTCTTATACTTTTCCCTTTGTTCAGGCAACCATTCTGACCCTGCGGTAAGTAGAGAAAGAAGCTTACACTTCTGTTATCTTCTTTAAGTAAATGAGAGATCTTGAATGTGTTTTCTTTGGCTGTAGATTCGTGTTTATACTCCCAAGGGAATATATCAAGAGCTAGAAACCGCAAAAGAGGAGTACATTCGCGCAACATTTGGGGTAAAGAACGACCAAAAACTAGTCTTACCAAAAATCATCGAATCTTTTAGCAAAGACTCGAGTTTGAGTCAAGCGGCATTGATGGAGATGATTCAAGAATGTCTCCCTGAGACAATGAAGAAAACTATCAAGAAACTTAACTCGGGGAGATCCCGAAAGAGCATTGTCGAATGGACGCCTCATAGTTTCGTGTTTCGGTATTTGATAGCCAGAGAACTTGTTAGATGAAAGATCTTTTAAGTGGTCCTTTTGCTAAGGGTTTTGATTTACAGGACTCTGTTTCTTTGCAATGTATTGGTTAAGTATATAGGAGAATGTATTGTGAGTGTAGAGTAGGAGAATGTATTGTGAGAGTAGAAATAGATATAGAGGAAAAACTGCATGCCGTTTCTTGTTTACCAATCCGGGATGATGTTTTTGGCTTGTGTACATACTAAATCAATTCCCTTCTTTATTTATTTGTGACACTAATGATATGAGTTGAAGTCCTTTATTTGTCAACAACTTAGCACCGATTTTTTCGATTTATTTACTCATATTGATATGCTTATAGGTTAGTGGACTAACATTAGGAATGACATATTGAAAGTGAGAAATGATTTAACTTAAATATTTAATTGGGAAGGGGCTTTGAGTTGAAAATTCATCTACACTCACATTAGTCAATTAACATATTTAAGTTTGGTGGCTATACATGGATTAATGCCATAAATAAATAAAACTAATTACATATTTGTTTGTCATACATATATACCAAATTCGACCCTTCTTCTTCCTAAATACGCTGGTGGTAATTCTCAAAAGTGCTCTCACTCACAGCAACCCAAGAACAAGAAGAACTTTAACAGAGTTGGTTTCTGTTGTAGTTGCAGAGGCAGTTCTTGTTGAAACAGTACTATCATGTCTGTTGAAACAAGCAGAGGCAGTACTAACAGATGCAACTGCATATACGTTTCCAGAACTGTTGTAGAGATTGATACAGAGCCAGCGATAGAGATAGAGACAATTACAAAGACTATCACAGAGACAACATCAGAGACTATCACAGAGGCTTGAAAGTTAGGTTCTTGTTAGAGTTTAAGGGAAGCTTAAGTTAGAGCGTTAGAGACACTAGCTAAAAATATATGCACACTAAATAACAAGTTTCACTCGCCTAACAATTAGCTACTAAAATAACAATAAGTGGTTTTAATAATAATATTTAATCAAAAACTCCATATATTAAATAAACGGTGAATAATTCTTTTTTTTTCAAAAAGCACAGTAGAACCAAACTTACATGAGAAAAAATAAAGTCCTGTGATCTAGCACTCTTAGCAAGTGAATCCGTACTGATATTAATACATTTAAAAATATGATAAATATTGAAATTAAGAAAAAAGACCTAAAATTCTTAAAATCTTGAAGTTTTGCAATAAATGATAGTTAATCCTCTAGAGTCTATACAAGTGAAATCATGTCCGATCAATCCATCCATAGTGTCTCATGTTATAATAATAATATCTAAAACCAGACAAAATTACTCTCTTTATTTCTAAAAAATTGATGTTTAGGAGTTTTTTTATCTCACCAAAAATTAATTAATTAATTATGAACTAATAGTAATACATAATTTCAAATATTCTCATGATTACTTCTTAAATTTTATCACATATTAACATTAATTAATTAAAAATGTGTAAAAAATCAACCGGAACAAATTCTTTTTATATAGAAAATCATTATTTTAGGAACGGAAATAATAATATTCTTTGATCACTCCCGATGAATCTAATGTATATTTGGAAAACAATTCACTATTCTTAATTTCTTATCATACTAAGTCATAAAGAAAATCGATGAATTATTTCGGAAGACTAAAGACATTCAAACAACTTTTTAGTTATGGGATATTTATATACACACTTTCAATAAAAAATGGTGGATAGCTTTATGAACCTAAACTTTTTTTTTCCTTTTTTCTCTGTCTTTTTTCTTTTCTTTCTTTTCGTGTTTTTTTTTTCTCTTTCTCTCTTTTCATATATATTATATACACACTTAAGTGCTCCACATATAAAAGAGTGTCCATTCTTTAAGTTTTTTTTTTTTGGTCAAAGTCCATTCTTTAAGTTTCTCTGACGTTTATTATATACCTGGTTTTAGAATTTTCTGATATAGTCTGATAATATATAATTTTAGTAGATAGATGATTGTATAAATTAATTAAATTTGTATTCATTCATACATATACAAAAACCAAAAGAAGTGGGCTTCTCATTAAAAAGTCTTGTTGTTTCTTCTTATTATTGCTTTCCACCATTTGTTAGTGTGGTTGACAATTGACATGCATGCACAATGTGTATCAAAAATGCAACAACAAAAAACAAAATAAAACCAAAATTAAAATATATTAATCAAAACAAAACTACACCATATTGAACTTAAATAAAACCAAACAGGATCTACCCATACATAGAAATCTCTCTCGAAATAGAAAATCAAGATTGTGATGTGGTTTCAATCGGATAGGATGATTTTAATAGCTGTAGGCATTTAACCAAAAACAAATCCAAAAGAAAGTGTCATCGTAATCCCAAGAAATTGACTATGCCATGATGTATCAGATGGTACCAAATCGGATGATGCGTCTCAAACCTAACCTCTAGTGTGCAGGGTCACTTAAAGTCAATGACTGAGTCTATGTAATGTTTTCATTGCAGTTAGTCATTTTGATTCTTATTGTGTCACTATTATATCCATTACCAAGCAAAATCCAATAAATGTATAAATATATTTGCATACCTAAATTTAATATGGACTTACATAATTAACCTCTCATCCTTGAGTAAAACGTATATCAAAGTCTTTGGCATTGGGTTTACATAGTTTTGGATTTTCTTATCCATAAAGTGGTTAGATCATCTCCGACCCTAATTTTTTACAGAATTTCTAATTTAATAAAATATAAAAAATAATAAAAAAGCAAGAGAAAGAAGAAAAACCGTCTCTATACTAAGAGATTATAGATACATTTCTTAAAAAAAATTCACCAATTGTTTATATATGATTGGTTCATAATTTAATTAATAAATTACTATATTTGAGAGACGAAGAGGGATTGGATATGCTCTTAGTGTATGTTTCAAATGGGATTAACAAATCCATGACAAAAAAAAATCTGCAACGTATTTTAACCATGTTGCATGTAAACCATACCATTCACTCGAAACTAAAAACCATTCACTTTTCTTTTCGTCCGAATATAGATCTAAATAATCAAATCATATGAATAGTAGACGAAGTACGATCATTTTTCCCACGTTGCAAAATGCAATTTGCATTAGGCATAAAATCCACCAATAAGCTCCCCAATAATACCTAAGCTATTTACACACTTAACCTTAAAATAATTAACTATATCCCCAAACTACCCTTTACTCTTCTATCTTACTCAACTTCGCCGCATACTTCCTCCTCCCGCTACCACCACCGCCACGTATTTCCCATCTCTGGGACCCTCCGCCGCCGCTACTCTCCGGTTAGTACTACCAACAGAGAAGTTAACCGGAGAGACACATTTCCGGCGACACCGGCATTTATCTCGGCCACAAGAACCACCACTTCTCATGAGAGCAGAGCTAGCTTTAACAGCCAATGCAGCCATCTCTTCAGGTTTAAAAGACTGATGAAGCGAACTAAGAGGAAGAGCGAAGTAATTCTGTCCAAGCTGAAGCTCTTCATCGGCGCTAATGGCGGATACGACGTCGTCAAAGTTCATATCATCAGCGTTACATATGAAAGACATCGGATTCTTCTGTAAAACGTAACCAGCTCTGACCGGACTCGTGAACACTATCATCCTTCCGTCTTGTAAGATCAGCTTCGCCGTTGCCACTTCGACTCGTACGAGCTGCATATACCCATGGTTTGAGTCAGCGAGTCGACTCGGTTTCCGACGAAAGGAAATATTAGGAGATGAGAAGCGAAAGGTGATTTTGTATGTGTATATATATAAAGACACATGCCAAGTAGGATTTTGTGGTTTTGTGATTAACACTTTTGAAGTTTGAGCGACCAGTGGGGGCAATGACAGGCTGTAAGTAAGTTGGGAGGATGACAGCTTTGTGTTGTGATTTGTTTTACCCTTTGTTTTAGGGTATAATTACGAGTTTTGGGACTGTGTACTAATGTAGATAAATTGACCGATTGATAAGATCGTAAACATGAGAATGTAAGCATCTTTGATGTTTATCATAGTAGAAGTTTGAAAACTATTGCATAGAGTAATGTAAGATATTTATGCGAAAGTATTAAACTAAAACATATATTTTGATCGGGTTTAGTGGTGAATTTGCCTTAAATCCGTCGGGAAGTAGAAGTTAAGATCGCGTAAAAAATCATTAATGGAAATCGAATTTTAGATGTTTCCTGTTGATTATGAAAAAAACTTAATAACAGAGGAAGGAAATGATGAATATGGGTTTTTAAATTTCATTCTCAATTGCTTTAGCCGATTACACTGTTATGCCTTGTATAGGCTTGATACACAAAACCCTAAAGGACAATTTCTAGATAATATCACAACTGTTTAATCACGGGGTTATTTTATTCAAAGAATAAATTTTGTTACTTCTCTTGATCCTAAATTCTGTACTGTAGTTAGCTGCTTTTTCTTTCCCATTTGTTTGTTTTTTCATCCTTGACCGTTGAGATAGCTTTAAAGTTGGTTTAGATCTGGTACAATTGTGATTTTCACAATAGTAAGCAACACTAGTAATTTTTAACAGATTTTCGACGAATTTTTTGTTTTTAACGATTTAGAACCGACAACAATATTCATTGAAAATGTTAAGTTCTAACAGAATTTCGACAATTTTTTTTGTTTTCGACGACTTAAAACCGATGACAATATCCACGAAAATATCAAATTTAAACGAAATTCTGGCAGATATGACCGTGTGCTTCCCGTTGTGAATCTTTGATGTGTTTGCTTAACTCTATTGCTGACAACCTGATGGAGTTCCGACAGAATATGTCCGTAAAAAATTCGTCGAAATATATAAACATTGATATAGCCATTTTATACCTGTTTGAATTTCACAAATTTAGACGAATTTTTGACGAATTTGCCGACAGTCCATCAAAAATCCATTGGAATATATGAATGTTAATATATCCGTTCTATAGTCATTTGAAATTCAAAATTTCTAACGGTTTTTGACAGAATCCGACGGCTAACGAGCCTATATATATGTTTTCACACTACTATATGCATTCACAACACAATATCTTTACTTAAACCAAAAAAACTGAAAAAAAGATGTCATATTCTAGAAGTTTTCGATCATGGATGGAGGAACCAATGATGGTTCCAGAGTCAAACATATTGAAAGATGAGTATGCTCAAGGTATATGCGAGTTCATGGAAATGGTATAAATCAACTAGGAGCAAAAAAAACTCGTAAGTTAAAATGTTCATGTTTTATTTGTGTGAATTCACATAATATTAAGATATAGATTGTTTGAAGGCATTTGTATTACAATGGGTTTATGTCGGGTTACAAGATTTTGTATCTACACGAGAAAACAAATTATGATTATGGTAGTACTAGTAAACCATATGTTGCAAATAGTTTAGGAGAAATAGAGCGGAAGTAGATTTTGGTGTAGATACCGTTGAAATGGTGAATGATGCGTTTAGAGAGAATATGCAGTCAACCCTTGTAGATGGAGTTAGGGTTGAATAACCAAATTTAGAAACACAAAAGTTTATAATATGTTAGATGCAGCAAAACAGTCGCTATATAGCGGTTATAGAGAAAGTCATTCGTCTTTATCATCTACCATTAAAATGATAACCATTAAGACATATTATAATTTGGCGGAGGAATGTGCTGATGTGATAGCATATTTTGTGAAAGATATATATGGTCCAAAGATAATCTTTCACCAGCATCATACTACGAGATACATAAACTTGTAACTGGTCTTGATTTGTTGTATCAGATAATAGATGTGTGCATCGACAACTATATGATATATTGGAGAGAAGATAAAAATCGCAAAAGATATTGATTCTGTCGTAAACCCCGATTTCAGAAGACTAGTGGCAGAGTTCAAATTCATATAAATATATGTGGTATTTACCATTAACAGAGAATTTGAAGAGGTTATATCAATCTCAGCAAGAAGATCATAGGCAAGAAGGATAAACTACACATCCTTCAGACGCATAAGCATGAAAACATTTTCAATCAATGTATCTAGATTTTGCGTTCGAGCGAAGGAGTGTATACTTCAGATTATGTACATATGGTTTCAACCCATTTGGAGATGATGGGAGGTAGTATTTTTGTGGCTCTTAATCGTTACACTTTACACCTTGCCTCCATCTTGTGTATGCGTAGAGAGTTTTTGTTCTTTTATGTTCTTATTCCCGACCCATAACATCTGAGGAGATCATGGAATATGAAAGGTATGTAAAATTTTTTTTCAATTACATATTATTTTGTAGTTGATTAAGATAATTATTATTAACTTATTATTTAACATTGGTTCTCTTACATGATTTACATGGCGATAGTTTGTATTTTCTATTTAGATCAGACAGAAAAAAACTTGAAATTCTAAAAGATAATGGTTTTGCGCCTTGATTGCTATATTATGTAAGTATTAGTAGACACATGCTAATTTGGAGTAGTCAATATTTTTCTACTTTTAATGACTTGTTATTAATTCTTTTAGGTTATTGAAGGAAAAAAACATTGGTAAAACATTTCCAACATGGTTAGTGGAGTTCCTTAACAATCCAAACTATATTGCGACTTTATACCCTACGTATTGTATTAAGGGATTAACGTTTAGGATTTATGAGGAGAGAAGTACGAGGAAAACTTCTGATTCTGGTATTTCTACTCAATGTGGTGATATTGTTTACCACGACATTCTTCAAGAAATATTGGAAGTCCGCAACCAAAGAATGTTGAAGTTATTGGTATGATCCATTTGTTGGGAGTGGTGTTCAAGTTACAAAATTTGGTATTACATTAGTATATTCAAGACGAAGACTTGTCAAATATGATCCATTCATCCTTGCATCACAAGAAGACAAAGTATGTTTCAATTAATTTTTATTAATATTTTCAATATCCGTAATGACAAGCTACTACATTTTCATTATTTATTTTAGGTTTGCTACATTCCTTACCCTCGAGTTATACAGTTGTCAGACCCTTGGATCACAATAACGTCAATTAACCCAAGAAGAAGAATTTATGGGGTTCCTGAACATGATGCTTTGCAACCAACCGTAAGTGGTCAAATGACTCTAGTTGATCTTTCATTTGATGTCGATTTTGTTATCGATTTCACATATATCGGTGATGATAAAGTGCATCACACAACGAGTTTTCTGGAGATTCAGACTCAATTCCGTTTGATGGATCCTCATCATACTCCGAGTAGTTTATGAACAATGTGTGTTTATATTTCTTGGATATTTATGGTTTTATGTATCAAACTTATTTTTATGTATATTCGATATTTTAATATATATCTATATCACAAATTTCAAAAATTAAATTCTAAAACCATTTTCAAAAAATAAAACCTTATTTTATTTTGAATAATCTTAATATATCAAATACGAAATTTTAAAAATCAATTAATATATATATATATATATCCGTCATAAATTCGTCAGATATAGAATTAGAATTTAGAAGTTGAAATATAAAATATACAATATATTTAACATATTTTCAAGAATAATCAGTTAACATTTTTATATAAGCAATATCTAAACATATGTCACCTTTTTCAATGCAAAATGTATATGATTTCTTTTTTTCCCAACAAAATTGAATTAGTCAGCTACTAATTATGCTGAGTAAAGATCAGAGCTACTTCACTTTTTTGAAATTAAAATTATTTTGCATGAGCGGTTAAGATTGAAATTTGACCACAAACTGTAACGCGATGTTTCATATCTCTCTCTCTCGCTATTCTTGTTCTGTTTAAGGTTTCTAAATCTCATTATTATTTTTTTGTTCTCCTTCAAATTTTCTCAGAAACATCTCCGTCATTTGTTCCTTAGTTTCTATCCATCAATCCTCACGGTTCCTAAGGCGCTGTCTTTCTCCTCCATTATCTCACTCCCAAAATCCCAGTAATTTCGTTTTTTAATTTCGGTTTTCTTTAGATTTTTAATTTTGTTTTTCATTTTTTTTGGAATTTTCTAAATAGTTATTTAATTTCAGGCACCTTCATGGATGTTTAAACAAGAAAGAGATCGCGGTGGTCTCGAACGATCGTGTGCGATTTCTTAATTTCAATTTTATTTGTTTTTTTCTCTCTCTTAATTCTCTCGTATATATATATATATATAGATTGATTTGGCTGAAAATTGATTTTTTTAATGAAAAAAAGAAAATTAAATGTTCATAATTATGTTTTTTTTTTCTTATGAGAAAGTTGATCTGATCTATTTGATTCAATGGATGATCTAAATGCCCTAACTTGTTCTTGGTTTCTTGTGTTCTAAGCTAAAAACTGTATTATATATGTGTTTCTTGTGCTGCAAGAGTTTTCTTACATGTCATTTTATTTATTCTCTATTTCTCAATTCCACTTTTCATTTTTGCAGTGTTGTTTCTCGAGAGAGAATGGCTTCAACACCTTGTGCAGCTTGCAAGCTATTGAGACGTAAATGCACTCAAGAATGTGTGTTTGCGCCGTATTTCCCACCAACTAACCCTCAAAAATTTATCTTTGTTCACAAAGTTTTTGGAGCAAGCAATGTAACCAAGATCCTCAACGATCTCCATCCTGATCAACGCGAAGAGACTGTTAATTCTCTCTTTTATGAAGCCGAGGCTCGTATCCGTGACCCAATCTATGGATGTGTTGGTCTCATCTCTTTCTTACAACAATACCTCAAGAGAATCCAGCAAGATCTTGTCACTGCTAAAGAAGAGCTTGCTGGTTACGTGGGACCCAATGCTGTGATTCCGCCGCCTTATCTTCCTCCTCTAGGCAACAATCCTCCTCCTAACTTCATGATGTCTATGGAAGGTATGCCACTTGGATTGATCCCTCAAGGAGAGCCATTGATCATACGCGAACCAAACTTATCTCAGCAACATCAACATCAGCATCAAACACAAGATGATCGGTTACAATACATAGCTCCTGATGCACAGAGAATGGCTGCAATGATTTTGGACAGAGGAGAGCAACAAGGGATGTTTAATGGTTTTGGAATTGACAACAATGGATCGGTTACAGCCACTGGTTTTAACCAAATGGATGTGAATGATCATGGTGCTGGTGGGTCATTGTCTGGACCATCTCTTGCTTTAGGAAGCTTTGGTGATGCTTATCAGATTGGTAACCATGATCAGCTTCAGACACAGCTTATGCTCCAACCTCTATTACAAGAAGGTCAAGAGCAAACTGAAGAAGAACAGTTTCTTATGCAACCCATGGGACAAGAGAATCTCAATGAAGAAGATGAGGAAGTCACCGGTAAAATGGAGGAAATCAGAGAACAGGGAAGCTAGTTATTAAGAGTTTAAGACCCAAATTGCATTAAGAAACAAAAAAAAATTCCTTTCTTGGAGAGTTACTTACTCTAATTTCTTTTTAATCAAAATGGCATTTACAAATTCAGCATTACATTTTTTGCTACGGTTGAGAAGTTTTGAGCCTTTTTTTTCTGGACATGGATTATATAATATATTTGAAGCCAACCAAAGCAAGATATGAGCAGAGTACTAATGTATGTCAAACTCGCGAAATCAAAAGTAATATTGAATATAATCCATCGTCATCTCTAGGTTCCGCTTTATAGAGTTTATGTATTTATTATTTAATAGAATAATTTAAAAAATTCAGTTCGGATTTGTTTCGGATTTTGTTGGATTTGGATCAGTTCGGATTTCAGATTTAAAAATCTAAAATATCCAAAAAATTCAGGTTTCGATCAGATTCGTATATAAAATATCCATATATCCGAAATGTAACCAAATTATCCAAAAACACATTACAATTTAATATACACAAACAGTGTTTTCGGGTTTTCGGGTTTTCGGGTTTGGATTCAGATCGACTTTGTGTATGTTACACATACAACATCGTTTAACTCACATAATATGTGTTTTCGGGTATCCTAATAAATATCGGATTTGGTTCGGATTTTACCTGATATCCGCGAATACGACTACACAAGATAATTTTTTAAATTTAGATTCAGATCAATTTTCCGGATTGAATTCGGATCAGATATTAAGATTCGATTTTTTTACCCACGCCTAATCATCTCAATCAAATTGGTAAAATAATGATAAATAATATATCAAATTGAACCCTCGCAACAAAAAGTCTAAATCTACTATTAAAATTTAAAGAATCTAATGCACGTGATCGTAAAACGCTTTAATAATGCATATAACGATGATACTGTGCATTAATTTTTATTTCACGGAATTGATCTACATTTTTCGAAGTGGAAGATGAAGTTGCATAAAAGAGAGATTTGAAGGATTTTTTGTCTTGAGGAAAGCCAAAAAATCATCTTAAAATTTGGATCGGGTCATAAATATTAGAGAATCCACAGAAAACCCAACTATATGTTTATGATAAGTTTAATAGCCCATGTAACTAGGGTTTTTAGCAAGATAATGATTTATATATATAGCTATATAATGAGAACTTTTATTGTAATTTTGAGAGTTGTCTTAAAAAACTCTCCTTTTTTATCCTTATGAAATATTAATAGAAATCGTTCAACTTTTGGTGACAATCTAAAAGTTTTTTATTTTTTACTTTTTTATTGCACTTAATAAACCTCCTTAATGAGGTATCTATTTTTAGCTTGTTCATCTATATTAATAAAATTTGATCCTTTCTTGTTTTGAGATTGATAGCATGGTATCAGAGCCAAAGCCAAACGTTTATAGATTTTATTTTCACTAGTTTCTAACCTCCTTTCGTTCTGAATCTTTTCAGACGCAAATCTTGTGTCTTCCATCAGAAAATGTTCACTCACATATATGGAAATAGAGAAGACTTCGCTTTTTTCTCCGATAAAAGCTACAGTGGGTGAGATGTGGATGCTTGCTATGATGCACACGAAGATCAATCTGAAGACACTAAGCTGTTGATAATCGAGTGAAAGCACTAAGCTGATTAGAGACAAAACTGAATCAATGGCTGGATATGATGAAGCAAACCACATATAGTCTTCAGTCTGACCAAACCACAATATTTAAGGTACCATTTCTGTTTTTCCCCTCAAAAACAGAACATGGAGTGTTGTTATGTCATAGCTTGAGAAAGAGGAACAAACGGTTTTGATATATAGGCTTGGAATCATGATGGTTGTCCTTTATTTGGTGGTTTTGCGGGCTGGTTTAGATTATAGGATTGAACTAATGAAGCTAAAGTGCAATCGGATTGTCTTGGGTTTGTTAAGGATGTGTTTATGGCTTGAATTATCTGGTTTTACTGAGCGCACACAAGATGCTCGAAGTAATGCCAAAGAGAGACATGAGGTGGGAGTGTGGAAATACATTTATAAATTTGTCGCCTGTCGAAAATCCATCACAAATCCGTCACAAATTTTAAAATATCAAATGGCTATATAACGGCTATATTAACTTACATATTTTCCGACGAGCACTGTACAGTCCGTCGAAAATCCATCAGAAACGTCAAAATCTCAAATAACTATATAACTATTATATTAATGTATATATTTTCTGATAAATTTTCAACGGACGTTGTTTATTCGAAATATCATCAAAAAATTTCGACGATAGCTAGACCCGTCAGAAATCGATGTTTCTTGACTATTCTTTTAGTGACCGTGTAAACTAAAACCAAAACAAATTAATGCAAATTAATCTAAACCAAACTAAACAAGCCTACACACTTTGATAAACGCATACACATTATTAATGTAAATTTATTTTATACTGTCAATGTCTCAGATCTTGAAATAGAATAACGCAGAGGTATTGCTTTAGACCCGTACATGTTTGACAACTCGCCGGTGGTGGTGTCCCTATACTTCGGAGGATTTAGCTCTGACAGAAGAAGAGTTGGTCATTGCTTATAAGCTGCAGAATAAAATAAAATCAAATAAAACTTTTGTCCAAATCATAGATGAAATTAGCTGTCAAAGATACATTTATTTCTAACTAATATGATTCATGGCCTTGTGATCAATGTCGTTTAATCTTGTCCTTATCCCTGTTGTTCTCTAATTCTTCTCAACTTTTCCATTGATAAGTTATACTTGTCTTGAAGCTTTCTTATCACCGTATTAGATTTGCTTATTCGAGTCTTGGATTCTCATCTCATCTTTTCAAGTTCTTCTTTCGCTTTCCCCTCGAGTTACCCATTTTCCGATTTTTTAGCCTACAATTTTCGCTATAGATAGAATTAGAAAAGTCTGATACATCCACGCGAGAAAATGTTAAGAGGAACTTACGTACCCTTTCGAGTGTGCAGATTTTTCAGCTTTTCGCGCTTAGACGTCTCAAAACGTGCTTCCCTTATCGTCACAGCTACTTTGATCTTATCATCATCTTTAACTATACTCGAGCCTGGAAACTTCTTCAATCCTTCGAGTTATATTGGATTGACTCAAATGGTACCATACCGATAATCGACCTTTGGTTTTAGCCAACGGAAGAACGAAGATCAATGGGAAACTCCGGTATACAGTGAACCGTGAGTCTTACGTTAACCCAACAACTCCATTGATATTAGCCGACTGGTTCAACATTCACTGGTGTTCAATTTCAAGACCATTAACAACATTCCTACACTTGGTCCCTCCATTCTCGGAACTTCAGTCTTCGATGTGGCTCTTCGTGAGTACGTCAAGTTCTTGTTCCAGAACAACGAGAGATCTATGCAATCTTGGCACCTTGGCGGCACTAACGCTTATGTTGTTGGGTAATAATTAAGCTTTAACTCTTTGATATCTCTCTCTATTGCTCTCGATCAATCAGATTTGTTTGTTAGATTAATTGGTCATAAATTTATAATCAGATAAGGGTCAGACATACGGGTGGACATTTTAACCGAACCAAACCGAACTCAACCTGATCCAAACCGAATCAAATATTAAATAGAAACCATTTGGTTGTGTTTTTTATTAACCTGAATGGTTCGATTTGGTTCAGTTTAAACCGAACCGAACCGATAAATCAATATAATTACTCAATTAATTAATTAACTAAATGTATTAATAGTGTTTGTGTAATCCTTATTCTTTTTAACATAATTAATTAATATAAAATAAAACTTAATTAATAAATAGTTTAATTCTTCTTAACTCTATTCTCAAGTTATAAAGATTAAAAATTTTTAAACCCACGATAAAAAAGACACAAATAAATAAAATTTCTTTGAATCTATTCTTTCGTCTCTTCTATATCATCATTGTTATTTTCATCTTTTTTTCTTTTAATCATGTTTGGTTTTAATATTTTTAATTTAGTTTTTAATTTTGTTAGTTTTCATATTTTATATATTAAGTGTTTTGTTCGAAGTATTAAGTTTACAATTTCTCATTGCATATTTTTCTATTTATTAGTAAAAATGATTTTACTTTCTTATTTTATTTCAATTTTGTTTTCTTAACCAAAGCAAAGCTAACATAAACCAATGCGAACACAAACCGAACCAAAACTATTTTTGGTTGAGTTTGGTTAGAGTTTTCATAAAACCAAATTAATCAAACCAAACCAAACCGAACTTAAACCAAAATGTTCTAATTTGGTTGAGGTAAAAAAAAAATTTTGGGATGCTGTGAAACTCAAATCTAAAATAAAAGGGTGGACTGGTTGTATCTCCATCTAAAGTTTTAATTAAGTGTGTGTTCCCATAAAATTTCAGTCTCGGGTATAACTATATCACGAATTTGACAAGATAAATCTCCACCCAAAATTTCAATTAAATATGTGTCCTCGTGAAACTTCAGTCTTGGTGTGTAGTTACACCATAAAATTTTGATCGGGTAAATCTCCACTAAATTTTAATTTCGGATTATATCTCCATCGTCATTAATGAGTAAATAATTTATGTTTCATCGGACACTAACCCAAATTAAAATTAAAAAACTAACCGATAATCTACGGGAATAAAGACGGAAAATATGGAGATAGAGATTTCTTTGCATGTGTTGTTTTTATGAAGAGATTTCGATTCAAAGATTGTGATGAGGTAAAAAATTCGAATAACCCTAAATTATTGACATTCCAATTACCAATAATTAATTTCTTATAAAGAATAACACTAAATGCATTATCTGATTATCATCGTAAAACTTTAGTTCTGCTTTCTCTATCGTCTTTTTCTTTCTTTGTTCATGTTGTTTTTAGATATATTTTTATATTTTTATATTTATTTTGAAACCCTTGATAACAAAGAGAAGGTAGTGATAAACATTTGAGTTTCGAATTTAAAACTTCTTAAAATCGGATTATTGATTAATTTTGATTTTAATATGGTTTATTATCAGATTAAAAATAAATCATTACTCATTAATAACGATAAAGATATAACATAAAATTAAAGTATAGTGGGGATTTATCCTATCAAAATTTTTTGGTGTAAATACATCCCAAAATTAAAGTTTCATGAAAACACAAATTTAATTGAAAATTTAGGTAAAAATTACCCTATCAAAATTTTGTGGTGTAAATATACCCCAAAACTGAAATTTTATAGAAACATATGTTTAATTGAAATTTTGGATAAACATCCAACCTGTCCACCCAAAATAAAACAAGAAACACGTGTCTAGTTGGTCGATCTAAATCCCAAAACATTCCCACCCTAAATAATATATATATATATATATATATATATCTGATTATTTTTTGTGGGCCGATCTTAAACCTAAAATATCTCTTGCCCAGAAAGCAAAAGCGAATTTATAGAAACTTATGAACATGATTTTTTGATGGTTTCAAAAAATGCTAATAAAATAAAATAATAATATTAATCAGAACAGAATTTTTAATTTGATTCGAGTTTTTTTTTTAAGAACCCAAATTGGGAATAGATCTGAGCCAAAAAAAATTCTTGTAAAAGTTTTCTCAAAAATTTAACAAACCGGAGAAAATTTTCTTTTCCAAAACTTTCTTGTAAGCATTGACAAGATATTGTCTTTAACGAAGAATTTTATTATAAGACTTATTAGAAGATGATCGATACCACCCGGCTAGTAACCCAAAATGTGTACCATTATAATTATGATTAGTCGCGTCAATTTGTTTTGATATTTCGAGTTTGAAACAACACTTGGAATCTATATCACATCTGGTACATACATGCGCATATACATGGTTCTGAATGTTCTATATATGTGCGTAAAATAGGTGTATCCAATGTCTTTGACTAGTACATACATGCGCATATTGGTATCACTAGACAATAAGGAATGTGTAATTTAAGGTCATAACTCACAAATATGGTCAAGAACTTAGGACAAGAACTCTATCTTCGTGTATACAACGAGAAGTCTCTTTACACTGAAGCCGAGCCTCGTTTGATTTAGATTATCGTTATATATGGTTATTATTACTTGGGTCACGAGGGTGTGTTTCAAGTCAATTCTGTAAGTTTGAGTGCTGCGTTTCAAGTCACGAGCCTAGCGACTTGCAAGCCAATCAACAAGAGAAAATTAAAACATTTTGTCAATATTTTTCCGAGACAAAATCGATAAAGACTCTGTTAACAAGAATTAGCACTATATGGGCTCCATTATACGAAGTCCTGGCGTCATAAAAAAAACATTTCACCTTTTGAATAACAATCACTATTGTATAGTGCAGGTTTCAGAGAAATAAAAAATGTAGTAAAATGATCTCCTTTTATTTATACCTCTAAATGTTTTTTATAGTGATACAAATACTGAAACAAACACTAACTACCAAACGAAACTAACGGTATTAGCTCAGCTAAAACTCGGCAACTGAGACAGACCAATTCAAACTAATGAGACCAAGTCTCTTATTCCTAGACACGTGCATAAACAACGATAATGACAAAGACTCAATAAACTCTCCTTTGAACTGAACTTTCTCAAATGATCAGTTCACAATGCTCATTCCAACAGCTTCTCGGATTCTCCCAAATGTCACTATCTTCAAAGGCTTGGTCATGATGTCTACTAGCTGCTCCTCCGTGTTATAGTAGACGAGTTTGAGAACTCCTTCTTTGGTTAATTCCCTTAGAAAATGATAACGAACATTAATGTGTTTGGATCTCCCTTGTATACCCGCATTCTTTGATAGCTTAATGGTGGATGTGTTATCGCAAAGTAACACCATTTCACCATCTTGTTCATACCCGATCTTTTTCAAAATCCTTCCCATCCATATAGCTTGACAAGCACATGTTGCTGCAGCAACATACTCTGCTTCTGTGGTTGAAAGCATTACAATAGGCTGTTTCCACGACGACCACGCAACAGCTCCTCCACTCATCAAGAACACATACCCTAAAGTACTTCGGCTGTCATCTATATCCCCTGCATAGTTACTATCAGTGTATCCAACGAGCCCTGTTTTTCCTTTTTTCTTGTACCAGATACCGTACTCCACTGTTCCTCTCAGATACCGCATTATTCTTTTAACCACAACAAAATGCAACTGAGTAGGATTTGCCATAAAGCGACTAATCAGGCTTTCCACAAACATCAGATCAGGACGGATAGCTGTCAGATACATCAATCTTCCCACCATTTGTTTGTAAAGAGTTGAATCAACCTTCATGCCTGCTTCATCTCGACCGATCTTCTGTCCGGGAACTATCGGATTGCAGACTAGATTGAAATGTTGCATTTCAAATCTCTCAATTACTTTAGTTGCATATTTTTTTTGGCAAATAAATCCCATCATTTTTCTGCACCACTTCTATGCCAAGAAAATATTTCATCTTCCCCAAATCCGTCATATAAAACTCATTCTTCATAAAAAGCTTGAACTCTTCTAGCAACTCATCATTATCCCCGGTGAACAATAAGTCATCAACGTAAATACTAACAATTATGATTTTACCTTCTACGCTTGATGAACAAGGTCTGTTCATATGAGCTGCTCTTAAAACCTTCTTTGATGAAATAGGCTTCAATATGGCTGAAACATATCCTTGGCGCCTGTTTTAGTTCGTATAGAGCTTTGTGTAGTTTATAGACCAGGTGCTCTTTCCTAGTTACCTCGTAGCCTTGGGTTTGCACTACAAAGACGTCTTCCTTTAACTCTCCATGCAAGAAAGCTGATTTTACATCCAATTGATATATTCCCCATCCTCGTTGAGCTGCCATAACAATAATCATCCTCACAATATCCATCTTCACAGTATACTGGTGCGAAGACTTCCGTATAGTCAATCCCATATTCTTGAGTTTGTCAATTTCCCCTAGCTCATTGAGCTTGGTTTTAGCTTCTTCTAGGAGCTCCACCAGGGACCATGTCTGATTTTTGTTAATTGACATTATCTCTGTATTCATTGCTATTTCCATTTCAGATGTTTTGTTGCTTCTTGAAAGCTTGTCGGATCAAGGATGACCATAAAGGACATGTTTTCTGCTTCGATTCTTGCATATTTACTTCTGCTTCTCCATCCGATAGCTTTTCTCCATCCGTATAATCTACAGCCCAAACTGGTGGTCTTCTCATTCTTCCTACTGTTGATGTTGTAGCTTCCTTTTGAGACTGATTTTGACCACCAACTTCCTCTGCTTCATAGTGGATGTCCTCGTGACCTGCATTTTCTGCATCTTCTTCTGCTACTGTGTCAACTTCTTCCTCTTTGTTTTCATTTTCATCACACACATACTCATCTTCATACTCCAGCTCCATGTTCTGCTTATCCAGGTGACTCTTATCCCAATTCCACCTTTTTCTTCTTCAAATATTACATCCCGGCTATTATGAATTTTCCTTTCTATCGGATCAAGCATTTTGTACGCCTTTAACTCACTGCTATATCGGATCAGAACACACTTTACACTCTTGTCATCAAGCTTGGTTCTCTTGACATCAGAGATGTGAACGTGTCTTATGCACCCAAAAACTCTGAAATGCTCAACCGATGGCTTGCTTCCGCTCAATGCTTCTTCTGGGGTCATATCTTTCACGATCATTGTGGGAGATCGATTAAGAACATGATTTACCCATTGTACTGCATCAAGCCAGAAGCTCTTTGGTACCTTCTTCTCTGATAGGATCGTTCTCACCATGTTCATGATGGTTCTGTTTTTGCGTTCAACAACGCAATTCTGTTGCGGTGTATATGCGGTGTATATGCAGTGGTCAATTGTTGCTTGATTTCGTGCTCATTACAGTACTCGTTGAATTCAAGGGAGTTTTATTCTCCTCCTCATTCTGTTCTCAGACACTTGATGAAGCTTCCTATTTGGTTTTCCACAAGTGCTTTGGACAATTTGAACTGGTGAAAGGCCTCTGACTTCTCTAGCACAAAATATATCCAACTCTTTCATGAGAAGTCATTTATGAAGCTTATGAGGTACCTTTTATTACTGTTAGATGGTGGAGTGATCGGACCGCATATATCAGAGTGGATAAGTTGAAGCTTCTCAGTTGATCTCCACTTTCTCTGTTTTGGAAATGGTACTCGATGTTGTTTTCCTTTGACACAGGCTTCACATGTAACCTCCTTCTGTTCAAAGTATGGTAAGCCGGTGACCATTTCCTTTTTACGAAGAGCGGTGAGACCTTTGTGGCTGAGATGTCCGTATATGTGATGCCATAACTCTGCTTTGTTGAAGTCATCAACTTGAAGACACCTTTCTTCCTTTGCCTTTTCACTTGTCTCGCCCATCAAAGTGAACATTCGATTTGTACTCATGATTGATTATGCTATTTTGCCTTTGATGGGTGATAAACTGCAAGTCTTTTTATTTCCTCTTTTGAACAACACGTCTAGCCCCCTTTCTTGTAGTTTTCCAACACTTAGTAGATTGTTCTTTACCTCCGGCACGTAGTAAACATCATTCAACACATAGCTTATTCTGCTGAGAATGATTTTTACCACACCTTTTCCACTAACCTCGAGTTTGTGATTATTTCCAAGTTTCACTCTATGGGTGAATGCGGTATTGATGGTAGAGAACATGCTGTGATCTCCACACATATGGTTTGAACATCCTGATTCTACAAACCACACGTCACCTCTCTTTGTCTCTTGAAGTTCAGCATGTGCCATGAGCAAAATTTCTTCTTTTTCTTCTAGCTCTGCGTAATGAAATATATTTCCTCCATTTGGACATTCATATTGGAAATGTCTCAGATTGTGACATCAGTAACACTCAACAACTACCTTTTTGAAATAGTGTCCCCTGCCTCGGCCCCGTCCTCTGTAATATCCCCTGCCTCTTCCTCTGACATTGAGTGCTTGATCTTCCTCTTCATACGTGTATTTCTTGAATTTCTTCTCATGTGTAGACAATGAGCTTTGCAATTCATCAATGGTCATGATGTTTGTGTCATTGGATTCTTCGATGGAGATCACCACATAAGTGAATTTTTCGGTCAAGGTATAAAGAATTTTCTCAACAATCTTCGAATCTAGCATGTTTTCACCATTGATTCTCATCTTGTTTGATATTGCCATTACTCTCCCAAAGTAATCATTGATGTTTTCTTCGGTTTTCATCGAAATGAGATCTAAGTCTCTCCTTAGAGTTTGTAGAAGAGATCTCTTTACTCTTCCGTCGCCCCCAAACTTTCTTTTCATTGATTCCCAAATAGGTAATACTTCACTTGATGATCCTTCATCTTGGCATCATCGTACGTTTTCTGTTGTGTTGAACTTATTTCGATTTCCGTTGTTTGCTCTGCGTAACCCTCATCCACAAGACTCCATAATCCCTTTGCCCGTAAGAGATTTTCCATCGTTTTACTCTAATCATAGTGACAATCGAAGTGGGGAATTTTGGTAAGAGTTTTGTCGTCACTCGTATTTCCTCTCTTTTCTCTCTGTGATCACTTTGCTTTGTTTGCTCTGATACCAAATGTAAAGTGCAGGTTTTAGAGAAACAAAAAATGCATTGAAATGATCTCCTTATATTCATACCTCTCAATGCCTTTTATAGTGATACAAATACTAAAACAAACACTAACTACCCAAACGATACTAACGACATTAGCTCAGCTAAAACTCGGCAACTAACATAGATCAATTCAAACCAATGTTCTAAAATACGTTATATGTTTGATGTACGGTGTATAGATGTATATACGACTGTTTATGCGGAGATTATGCGGTGAATATTTTCCAGTAAAAAAAAAATATTATATATATATATAATATATGCATATATAATATATATATATATATACATATGAGTAAAAAGTTTATGTCATTTATATACATTTTCATGATACAGTTCACGATCGTGCATTTTAAAATAATGTTACAATAAATACAATAAAAACTAAAACACATGAATAGTTGAGACGACTGCACCCGTTTTTTTTTTGCACCGAATAATTACTATTTCCATAAATAATAATTATCCTAACCGATCAATTAAAATTCAACTAATCCTGAATAATAATTAACCGTCCCAAACAATTCTAAATTTTAGTCCGGAATTAAACAATAAATTATTCAATCTATTCTACCAGAAAATTAACCAATAAATCCTAAACCCAATAATTCCTGAAAAATAATTAGATCCAACCAGCGAGTCTAGATCATCCCCTCTTCCTCGCATCGATCCCACGGTCACTCTTTTTCTTTTCCTGCATCAAATAAAAGAGATGCATAAGTATTTCGACAAATACTTAGTGAGGCAATCCTCCCATCTATAGGTTATACACACAAACAAATAAATTTATTAAACGTAATTAAACACGAAAATACCGAAATAAATCAACCATCTCATGAAACACTCGATCTAGATCCACCCGAGATCATACTCGGCCTATAATCATGTAAAACATGTCAACAAATTATTTGCTCAGATAAACCTATGGTCTTGCACTCACCTTAGCCAAACGGTTGACTCCTCGATATAAACTCGCAACCGCAGAAAACCGGCTCTACAACAAACTGGAACGTTAGAATTACGATCCAACCGTTGAATCCTTAGTCTGAAGTACCCTCAATAACTCCACCAATTTTCAGCGAGATCAGACAACGTTTGGACTTCCAAACGATACCTTAAAACAACCAAGTCGGACTGAAGTTTCCTGCACCAATCAGGTCCAAAAAGACTCACGTAAATCATAAACGAACCTTTAAAAATTCAATCCGTCCGTTGAATCTGGGACCTGCAGTTCCAGAAAGCTCCCCACCAAATTGCACCCCGATCAGACTCCGTTTCGTCCTCCAAACGTGGTCTTGAATGAACCATCCCGGAGCTGACCCCTTTCTCATACTTAGCATAAAAACATTTGCTTAAGTCCACCAATTACTTGTCATCCAACTCACCATCACCGGAGTACACACACCGTGACTCACAACACCAATGATCCCAACACCGATCGACGTCACCGGCGATCTCGACATTGCGTGAGACACACGCCACCGCTCATATGTACAATCCGCCATCACCGACCTCCACATCGCTCTAACGCTCACACGAGCAAGAAAAAAGAAAAGGAAGACCTCGTTACCTTAGTGAAGAGAGGTGGCGGCTGCAACTTCCTCCTCACAGCACCTCGACGACGACACACAACAACGATCACCACTCCGCTTCCTTGATCCTCACGCTCCCAAGCCTATGTCTCTCTCACGCCACAAGGTTTCTCTCTCACAATCACACCTCTGTAAGAGCTTCTCTCTCACGATCATGGCGGCTGCGCTTTTAAAGAGGAGGAACGTAGGTTTTTTTTCACATTCCTCCGTATTTGCAGCTTGGTCCTTGAATTTTTCAAAATTCACAAATAAACCTTAAACTTTTAAATTGATCAAAATCAACCTCCGAAACAACTTCTAATTTGATCAATTTAACCCATAATTTTCGAATTCTCAATTGGACCCAAACTTTTAAAATGATCAAAATCAACTTCCAAGATCGGCCCAAAACTCTCTAATTGATCAATTTAGTCCAATCCTCTTGCGATTTATTTTATGGTTAAATTAATCTAATCCCGGATTAAAAATTAACCCAAAATAATTAAATTTTTCTTAATTTAATTATTTAAATTCTCCAACCCAAAAACCGAAGTTAACCGACTCCGCTCCGCAACTCAGTAACCTTCACAGTTCCAATTTCCAGAACACGGGCGTTACAATTCTCCCCCACTAATATAGATTCGTCCTCGAATCTCTCATCTCAGTCCATCTGCAATAAACTCTAACACACATAATCAACTCCGTGGTCACACCCAAATACTCCGGCCACTTAACCGGTCCCGAGATCAACCACTATTGACCTCCGAGGTCTCCATTCAGTCACTGGCTTAAGACTCTGGCCATCACTCATTGCTCATAACTCAACTCATACCTCTCCACTCTAAGACACCAAGTCTTATGAGCTCTGGGTATCCATACCACTCCGCTCTCAGGCCACACAGTCCTTTGAGCTCTCGGTATTCCACACATGCCACTCCACTCTGGGTAATATAACCGTACGGGTTCTCGGTACCACATACCACTCCACCCTGGGCTATCTACCCTACGAGTTCTGGGTATCAGAGGAACTGTTCATCCTCTCTAGAGCTGTACAGGACTCAACTGTCCTTGAGCAATCATGACCCACACACGTCTAAAAGCACTCACGACTGAAACTACCTCCCATGATCCGCGTACAACCTCGCAAGGTAATACCGGTGTCACATATATTTCCAACCCAGAATATCCGCTTTTTCCGTACCCACTATCCCGGTTACCTCACGGCATATCCAGTCACTCAGGATATTTTCATAATCTCTTCCCGGTTATAACTCAACATTTAAATTCCATCAAAACTGTTTTCCATAACATCATGTTCCCTTCACTCTCATGACACTACCAGTCATCAACAATAAGAACTATTCATCTTATTAAACTCTCATGCTCTATCGTTTATAATACTAACGACAGACATGCTCAAGACAATAAGAAATACTCATCTTATTTAAAAAAATCATAATGCATAAATCGTCTACAACGCCAAAACGAAAAACAATATGATCAACCCAAACCCCAATAATAAACTCGAAACTGGAACCATCAATGAAAGCTTAAGTCTCTGATTGCTTCTCGAACTACTTCTTGAACCTCGCTTTCATCCTCGCCTCTGGTTCCCAAGTCTCCTCCTGAACCCCGTCACAATCCCACAAGACCCTATCATCGGAACTTGCTTCCTACGATCCTGCTTGAGTCTCCTCCCGAGAATCTTTACCGGTCTTGCCTCTACGGTCATATTAGGCTGAAGATCTGACGGAATCCTAGCCACGACCTCATCATCCTTATGCAAGCATTTCTTCAGCATCGACACATGGAAGACCTTGTGAAATGCCCGCATAACCTCGGGTAACTCTAACCGATATGCAACCGGTCCAACCCGCTCCACAATCCTGAACGGACCCATATATCTCGGACTCAACTTAGTCTCTGTAATGGACCTGTTAGGACCTCGCAACATCGCCATCTTAAGATACACACGATCTCCCACCTCAAACTCGAGGTCTTTCCTCCTCTTATCGGCATAACTTTTCCGCCGATCCTGCGCTTCTTTCATGTTCAGCTTCAAAACCCGGATCTTCTCCATGGTTTCTTGAACAAAAATCCGTATCATACATGGGCCTTTCCCCCACTTGGGTCCAGCAAAATGATGTACGACATGGCCAACTATAAAAGACTTCATATGATGCCATCACAACAGCTAACACTTAGCTCAGAACTCAAAATTCCTAATTCAGCTTTCCGAGTCCACTACTCAACAACGAAAACTCAGAGCCTGCCACCTTGATTCTCTGCTAATAGTATAGGCCTCTGTCCGTAACCAAAAGCTCAATTTAAACTTCTTGAAACCAACTGGTTTCTCGAGCTCAACCTGTCAGATCATTCTTGATCTCATCCGCATATGTATCCAGAGCACTTCTTGCCCTTAGAATACTTATCACCTCTGGTAACTTCACTTGATTAACAAGTTCACCAACACCACCGCTCACTAGTGCGGTTAACTACATGTTACCGAGCAATATTTTCTGAATCCCATAAGCTTTGGCGAGCCTCACTACTCCCAACTTATTTCCCTAGATCCCAATTCTCGAGTAACAATAAATCTCCCTTGACCTTTCCTTTCTGGGAAACATCCCCTTCCAGACTACTTTCCTTTTCGGTCACATTTCCTTTTAGGAAACTTTCCATTCCAAGCAACTTTCCAATTTTGGAACTTTCCATTCTAGGCAACTTTCCATTTTTGGAAACTTTCCATTTTAGGAAACTTCACTCCTAAACCATACCACTCATGGTTAAATTTTCCTGAACTTCTCCAAAACTCTCCCGAACCTTCCCGGAACCCCTTCGGAACTTTTCGGGAACTCTTTTGGAACTCACCTGGAACTCTCCTAGAACTCTCCTGGAACTCTCCCGACCTCACTTGGCCTCTCAGCCCCACCTTTCCAAGGAATACCTACAACTACCCGAGATTCAACCTTGAATCTCACGCAACCCACTCCAGATAGCGGACGGTTAAAACAACCTGATACTCCACTGAGTATCCACTTGAACGGAAATTCCGCTCTAACATCGACAACCACTTCTCTACATCCGTTCCTACATCCTCGGATAGACGAAAACACAACTGCAACCATAACACTCGGCTGCAACTCAGCACCCAGTGGCACCTCTGGAGCCTGCACTGGTACCCTTTCCGGTAATTGCTCCAATAACAAGGTCAAGAGGTTCGCAATACGATCATCTCGGATCTAGGCAACACCTGCTGCAACTCCTACAGCACCCGCTGGAACTCCAGCAACACCGGATCAAACAACAGCCACCCCGGATCCCACACCGGCTACACCGGCTACACCGGCTTCTGTACCGGCCACACCGGCACTCACACCGGCCACGCCCTTAGACCCCACCTGATCCGCCTGCGAACCCATAACCGGCTCAATCGTAGCACTCTGTACTACACTCTCCTCAACCATCAGAACTCTCGCGTTCCTCAACACGCGATCTTGACCCTGACTAGGACCACGACTACGGTCTACCTCCGTTAGTCATCTCACTTCTACAAATAGAAGCTAAGAACACAAAACAACTAACAGAAAGCAAAGACAACTTACCGTGGAATCTCATTGAAGGCTCGAAGAGGATGATCTAGAACTCCATGCTCAAACAATTGACTAACTCACTTAATCAGTTCTAACCAACGGTTTATTCATGCATCACACATTACCAAAAATTAAATTTCTTTCCAATTTAATTTTTCCTAAACCGTCCTAGAACCGGAAATGCTCTGATACCAAATTGAGACGACTGCACCCGTTTTTTTTTTTGCACCGAATAATTACTATTTCCATAAATAATAATTATCCTAACCGATCAATTAAAATTCAACTAATCCTGAATAATAATTAACCGTCCCAAACAATTCTAAATTTTAGTCCGGAATTAAACAATAAATTATTCAATTTATTCTACCAGAAAATTAACTAATAAATCCTAAACCCAATAATTCCTGAAAAATAATTAGATCCAACCAGCGAGTCTAGATCATCCCCTCTTAAGAGATTTTCCATCGTTTTACTCTAATCATAGTGACAATCGAAGTGGGGAATTTTGGTAAGAGTTTTGTCGTCACTCATATTTCCTCTCTTTTCTCTCTGTGATCACTTTGCTTTGTTTGCTCTGATACCAAATGTAAAGTGCAGGTTTTAGAGAAACAAAAAATGCATTGAAATGATCTCTTTATATTCATACCTCTCAATGCCTTTTATAGTGATACAAATACTAAAACAAACACTAACTACCCAAACGATACTAATGACATTAGCTCAGCTAAAACTCGGCAACTAACATAGATCAATTCAAACCAATGTCTCGATAAACCTATGGTCTTACACACACCTTAGCCAAACGGTTGACTCCTCGATATAAACTCGCAACCGCAGAAAACCGGCTCTACAACAAACTGGAACGTTAGAATTACGATCCAACCGTTGAATCCTTAGTCTGAAGTACCCTCAATAACTCCACCAATTTTCAGCGAGATCAGACAACGTTTGGACTTCCAAACGATACCTTAAAACAACCAAGTCGGACTGAAGTTTCCTGCACCAATCAGGTCCAAAAAGACTCACGTAAATCATAAACGAACCTTTAAAAATTCAATCCGTCCGTTGAATCTGGAACCTGCAGTTCCAGAAAGCTCTCCACCAAATTGCACCCCGATCAGACTCCGTTTCGTCCTCCAAACATGGTCTTGAATGAACCATCCCGGAGCTGACCCCTTTCTCATACTTAGCATAAAAACATTTGCTTAAGTCCACCAATTACTTGTCATCCAACTCACCATCACCGGAGTACACACACCGTGACTCACAACACCAACGATCCCAACACCGATCGACGTCACCGGCGATCTTGACATTGCGTGAGACACACGCCACCGCTCATATGTACAATCCGCCATCACCGACCTCCACATCGCTCTAACGCTCACACGAGCAACAAAAAGGAAAAGGAAGACCTCGTTACCTTAGTGAAGAGAGGTGGCGGCTGCAACTTCCTCCTCACAGCACCTCGACGACGACACACAACAACGATCACCACTCCGCTTCCTTGATCCTCACGCTCCCAAGCCTATGTCTCTCTCACACCACAAGGTTTCTCTCTCACAATCACACCTCTGTAAGAGCTTCTCTCTCACGATCATGGCGGCTGCGCTTTTAAAGAGGAGGAACGTAGGTTTTTTTTTCACATTCCTCCGTATTTGCAGCTTGGTCCTTGAATTTTTCAAAATTCACAAATAAACCTTAAACTTTTAAATTGATCAAAATCAACCTCCGAAACAACTTCTAATTTGATCAATTTAACCCATAATTTTCGAATTCTCAATTGGACCCAAACTTTTAAAATGATCAAAATCAACTTCCAAGATCGGCCCAAAACTCTCTAATTGATCAATTTAGTCCAATCCTCTTGCGATTTATTTTATGGTTAAATTAATCTAATCCCGGATTAAAAATTAACCCAAAATAATTAAATTCTTCTTAATTTAATTATTTAAATTCTCCAACCCAAAAACCGAAGTTAACCGACTCCGCTCCGCAACTCAGTAACCTTCACAGTTCCAATTTCCAGAACACGGGCGTTACAATAGTAAATAGCTAAATATTAATCTCAAACATTAATCAAATAAGTAATAAAAATAATTCTTAAAATATAGTCAAAAATTAAAGTCAAATAAAAGAAAAAACCAATGTGATAGGTTAATAGCCGAAGTGCCACATAAATAACAAGTAAACTCTAATCCTCATGTTCTTCTTCTCCATGTGGTTTTAGAATGTGGTCGTCATCGGATTCAAAATAAATATTAGGAAGTTTTTCCTCATCAGATACAAAATCTTCTTCATGAAGTTCTCTAACTTCATTCATATCATCTCTTCTAACTAATTCTTCATCACCAAGTTCAGATTCTATAGCCAAGTCCCCTCCATCTTTAACAAACCCATCAACAATTCATGCTTGAGCATCCATAGCGTGATCAGAAAATAACATGTCAATATTCTGCTCCTTTTACTTTTTCCTTATGCTCATCAATCTTGCATTAAATTGGACAAAGAAAAGATTGTTCATTCTAGCTACATCGAGTCTGTTTCGTTTTTTCGTATGTACCTTCATGTTAATCAAGCCAATAAAAATATAAATTATATATAAAATATTTAAAATTAAACCAATTAGAAGTTTAGAACTTATAACGTAATTACAAATTCCAACCCCTTCAAATGCACTCCAATTTCGCTCACATCCGGATGAACTTGTAGTCAAAGACAAAATTTTCTTGGCCATTCTTTCTAAATTAGGACTGCACCTCCATAGGTCTCCCACCAATAAACTGAAATTTAAAAGTTAAAACCAATGTTAATGAACAAAAATTCATCAAACTAAAATGGCCCATGAATGTAAATTTGAAAAGAAAACTAAGAGTATACCGGGATCATCTTTCTTCTCGCATCTTAAAATGGCCCAAGGTTTTCCAAAATTACCTTCTTTGCTTTTGTATATCGCCAATTCGTAATTGATGAGATGACATTGTGTAGTAAAATCATTTGGAAAAAATCTTTCACACATTTAAAAAGTTGTGTTGCGTAGGTCACTATGTACAAGTTGTCTGGATCCTTGTAGAAATAATATGGTTTTAAGAGATAACCGGTCTAGTGTAAAGGGTTATCTAGTCGACCTCTAGTCCTTTCATCAATGATATCAAATACTGGTCTTATATTTCTCTCCACGTTTTTCATTCCCACTTCTATCTCTTTCTTAGCTTCAATCAACTCTCCATGCAAAAATCTCATTGTAGGCTTCTTATCTCCATCCACAAGTCGAAGTACCTTAACCAACGGTCCAAAAAATTTCAAACACATGATCACTCCATTCCAAAATTTAACACTCATCACCAAGTTAAATGCCTTTATTCCTTTAGAATGTTTTGACAATTTGCATTGTCTCCACTCATTACTAGCAAACATAGATACTAACTTTTCTCTATTTTCCAACAAACTTTGCAAGGTAAGGAAACATGAAGCAAACCTAGTGACTCCTGGCCTCACAATGTCTTTTTTTTTGTGAATGTTCTCATCATTGCCAATGTCTTGTGGTGAGCGTAGATAAAAATTGTGAACCCCTTAGCCATATCAATAGTTTCCTTAAACTTGGAGAGTTTTGAAATACTTTCAAGCATCAAATTGATGGAGTAAGTACCACATGATGTCCAAAATATGTTTGGTTTAATCAGTTTCAACATTTTTGCGGCAGCCATATTATTAGTAGCGTTATCCATAACTACTTGAACAATGTTCTCCTCTCCAATATCTTCAATGCATCCTTTCACATACTGAAAAATATATGCACCTGTATGAGGCTCATTTGAACTCTCTTTAGAAGAATGGAACATTGTACCTCCTTTACAATTGACACACAAGTTCATGATACTTCTTCTTTTCCGATATGTCCAAGCATCTGTCAGAACTGTGCAACCATTCTTCTTCCACTCTTCTTCTTGTGGTTTCAAGAAACCTTGAATTCTATCAACCTCTTCATTCAATAAAGGCTCTCGAAGTTGATATTGGCTTAGAGGTGTAACTCCTGGACCGAACAGTCCTATAGCTTCGACCATCATTTTAAACTCATCGTTTGCAATACTATTAAAAGGAACCCCTGCAGCATACACCCATCTAGCAATATATTGATGAACCTTATGCAACCTCTCTTTAAAACGAGCTTCATTGATATTTTGTTGCCTAGTTGTAGGAAGTGTAGATTCCGAGTTGATGTTAGCTGCAAATTTGTCCATTGGACCAATTATCCTAGACCTCTTCTTTGATGTCATCTCTTCAAGGTCAATCTCATCATCTAAATCTCCATCATTGCTTATCTTAACCGATTGTCGCAACTCAACATCCATGGTTGTTTTCTTCCTCTTCTTCTTTTTTTTTGATTCCTCAATAGCTTTCTTGCATTTTTCCTGATCTGCTATTGATGAACATGGACAAGCAGACACATTCCCAGGAATCTTAGCAAAATGTTCTTTGATCCTATAAGCACCCCACAAAAATTCTTTCTCACATAACTTGCATTTAACTTTGTCTATATTCTTCACATTATATAACATTTCATATTCCCAAGCAACATCTTTGGAGTTTCTCTTTAGAATTGTCGAATTTGCAGGTTCTGAAGAATTCCCATCTGAAGCAGCAATTGATCCATCCATTGAAAATAATATGATTTCTCAATACAATTCCTGAAATAAATCAAATCATTAAAAATAATATCACAAACTATAAAAATCAAGACACTTGTATATTCCTAAAATTACACCAGCAAAAATGAATCATCAAGACCATAATGACTTTAGTGACGTACCTTCCAATCCCAACACGTCTAAATTAACAAATTGTACGTTTTTTTCTATTTTTATTTCTAAATTAGTTAATTCTAATAAAATTTAACATTAGATATGAAGAGAGCATGATTATGTTTGAAAATTATATAAATTTATTTCCAAAAATCAATCACAAACGATACGAAGAACCTGACAAAAATAAAAACAATAAAAACAGTTTTAAAGCATAACGCAAAGCATTAGTGCATCAAAACTAAAAGTATTAAAGGGTACCTAAAGTGGAAGAAGATGGTGAATGGAGAAAAGAATAGGAGACGAAAAGGGTACCTAAAATGGAAAAAGATGGTGAATAGGGGAAAGGGTAGGAGACAAACATTCTTGGTAAGAAAAAAAATGATTTTAGGGTTAATTTATTTTTAAAAATAAAACAAAACTACATTTTTTGTTAAAAAATCTTTAAAAAACAAAAAATACGAAAATTATATATGCGGTATCATATATACACCGTTTATATAACATATATATGGCCTTGTTATTTTAATCGTACTAGTTCATTGTACAACATAAATACTATACGGCCTCCTATTGTACAACGTATATATACACTGTATATACATCCATATACACCGTATTTTAGAACATTAATTCAAACTAATGAGATCAAGTCTCTTATTCCTAGACACGTGCAGAAACAACGACAAAGACAAATACTCAACACTATTTTGTCCAATATGGACCAAAATTCACTCGACGTTTTCGATTTTTTTTTTCGTAAATGGCCAAAATATCAATAACTTCGTTGACTCCTTAATTTCACACAAAAGTCTATAGATCGGTTTCATAATTACACGATAAGTTAATATTAGATTTTTAAAATTTTATTAACCACACAATACAGAATTCGATACGTAGCTAACTTTTAATAAAATATTACAATTTATATTATTAGATTGTGAAACACGTTAAATATTTCAAAATTTTTAATGTTTATAAAATTTGTTTTGCTTTTTTTATAATTAAGAGATTTTGTATCCATGGACCTATACATTCGCTCAAGTGTAAGATTCAAACAGTGTAATTTTAATTTTTTTTGAAAGTAGATTTTTTCTAACGTGAATAGAATTTATAATCTCCAATATCTTTGTTTTCGGTAACCAATGGTCTAATCATTAGGCTAACTCATTGTTAGTAATTTTTATAAAGTTTAAATTGAATAAAAACCCATTTTAAATGCCATTTCTATATTAAGTAGGATTCGGACCTCCCGCGACATTACGGGAGAAAGTATCATTATCTGTCCCAATTTAGAAAATATTTTTAACTAAAATGCAAGATTTAAGCAATTACAGTAGATAATTTTATTTTATTTTCTCTATCTTGAAAACATAATTAAATACTTTAGTTTTAACAGTTCATCGAGTTCATCCAATAATAAATAATACTCTAAACTATTAATAGTCACAAAAATTAAATTAAATTAGTTTCTGCATAAAATCTTGCAAAACAACACAAAAAATAAAACAGAAAAAAAAACTTTTAAAACATATAATATGATGAGCCATAGTGAGTAATTTTCATTATTGGTAATAGAAAAAGCATTACAGAGAAGAAACATGACTCTCAGTGAAAACATATCATAGGAAGAGTCATAATGAGTGGGTACAATCTTTCATTTTTAAAACAATTATAACTATTGATTGAAAATTTTATTGTTAGTAGATTGCTGAAAAACAGTTGTTATCTGCGTTACAATTTGTATTTGAAAGAATAAAATTATTATTCATCGAATGCAAATAAGATGTCTATTAAGAGAAACAAACATATGGAGAAAAAAATGTCTAAATATGCGATAATTTATTTGAAAATTCTTTAACATGCACGGTGAAGTTTTCAATATCTTACCTAAGAAGACCTTTGAAGCGATGGACAACATAATCATGATTATTTGAATTTATTATAAAATAAAAAGTTTAATACATTAAAAATTAGTAGTTATTTTAAAATATCGATATATAAATAAATGTAAAAATACATAAATATTATATAATAAAAGACCTCATTTTAAACGAAAAGATATGAAGTGATAGATGTAACCTATAATGAATAGACACAAACGACTTTTACTGAGATTGTTATTATTATAAAGATTATACCCTGGGCAGAAAAGGAACGAAGAAAACAAAAATTAATTATATCATACGGTATGAGTAAGGCTAATAAAGCCATTGCAGAGAGTTACAGTACTTTTAACATATTTTGTTTGTTATTTAACCCCGCATCTCATGCGGATATTATCTTACTCAGGTAGTGTCCAAATAAAACTTAATTGAAACAAATTCCAAACAAAAGAAATTGATTCCTAGTTCACTAATCCAGTTATGGTTTCTTGTCTTAGGCCATCTCTATTTCTAAGAATTTTTTATGAAATTTTTATCAATATTTTTATTATAAATTATATCGGTAAATGTATTTAAAATTTTTTTTTTAAACATCGGTTCTAAAAATTTTTATTTAAAAATTGATTCTTAAAAAAAGGTTTTAAAAACACGTTTACTGATGCAATTTATATATTTTTTAATCTTAAAATTTTTTCTTAAAAACTCTTTAAAAACTTTAAATGGAAATGTTCTTAAAAGAGTAGAGCAGCCCTAAACCAAAAAATGCTTAGATACATCGAGAAAAGAGAAAAAAAAAATGGATGATGAATGAGAAATTCTGTTGCAAAACGAATCAAAACAAGACAAATCAAAAAGTAAATGAATGGAACCGCAACGACAAAATTTTTTAAAATGAATAGAACCGTGAAACTTAACTGGCCCTCCTTTCCTACCCTACTAATATATATATATATATATATAAACCACGTTTATTTGCATCACTCAGTCACCCATCAAAGAGACGTAGAAGGTAGGTCCCCACTCTTTCGAAACGAACATTTATTGCCTTCACCTATGCTTGTAAATTGTAACAAACAATCAAGTCATATTACCGACAGCAATATTGGTGGCGTGGGTTAAGAAGCTACTGGCTACTAGTGATTATATTCGATTTTTGACCACTACAAAGCAAAAGAAAGAAAAATACGCAAATCCAAAGAACTATATATACATCAAAAGTATTATTATTTCGACAAACTGCTGCACCAAAAGTAATCTATTACGTATTTTCTTTTGATACACATATTAATATGGGAAATATTTGGTCTCTATCTTTAATGGAATTGTGAACTACTATGGAGGTAGGGGTGTACATATTAAGGGTAGAAAATCTGTGAGTTACATCCAATCCACATCGTTTCAAAGCGGATTAGGATTCATAATTTGGAAAATTAAAAAACGGTATTTCGAATTTTTACCATCACGATCTGTTGTTTTTGCACATTGAATCTATGTGGTTTTTGCACATTGAATTTACGCAGGTTGTGGAGTAGTCACAATATAATTTATTTTATACGTTTATATATTTATATATTATGAAATTTTTTTTATATTTTAATACATATGAAATATTAAAATAGAGTTATATGACTTATTTTATTTAACCTCTATTATGATTTGTGAAACTATATATATTTTTAATATATATATGAAATATATTTATAATAGTTTAATTCATATGACTATTTATAAGAAATATCAAAATCCTAGTAACATAGTTTAAAGCCTTAAACATAATAAAAGTTATTTATTGACAAAAAAAAACTATTTCTAAGAAAGATCAAAATCCTAGTAACACAAAACCACAATCCTATTTAAACCAAAATCCCCATTCGACTCCGCGGAGAGTATATTTGATACGAGAACAATAAACGAGAACAAGATTTAGAAGATTTCTTAAACATCTTCTAAATCATGAAGCAGAAACTAAGACATTTGATCATCCTATCTAAGAATTAACAATTAAAATCAATTAAGATTAAAATCAGTTAAGACATTAAATCATTTAATTTTATAATATGTAAAATATGTGAAAATGACCTTCTTTGTGGAGCGGAAGAAGTTGATGAAAATTAACAACAAATCTATATATATTGATTATTTGGGTGATGAGTAATGACTAACGCTATTAGTAGCTGGGCGATTATGACAATTCAATAAAATCTTAGCATTAACAGCTCAATTGAATTTTATATACTAACAAGTCAACTCTTAGGCCGGTGCATATTTCCACGTTTGTATAGTTGAGCCAAAATTTTGTTTTCAAGAATAAAAAAAAGCTGATAACGAAACAAGAATAGGATATGGAAAAAACTATTCACACTTTTTCTTCATTCAGGTCTCAAACCATATCAAGCCATATGGTTTACATTCTAACATGGCTTGAAACCAACTTTTTCATCTTCTGGATTCTAGATTTTTTGACCAACCCCCTAGTATTTCTGATTTTAACTATTTGGAAGGAAGCCCCTCACTACAAAAAAATATCATGAAACAAATGGACAAATCTATCGGAAATAATTTTTGATAGATTTGGCCGTCTGATATACATGGTCAGAAATGAAACACGTGTCGAAAATCCGTTGCTAATTCTGATGGATTTCTAACGATATTCCGACATCTGTAATCCGTCGGAAACAAGTCTGTCGGAAACAAGTTCGTCGGAAATCTGTCCAAAATACGTCTGACAGATAAGTCGACGGATGTGTTTCTGACAGAACTCCGATGGACCAATTTTCTACAGATAATTAATTAATTATTAAAATAATTAAAATAATTTTTTATTAAATTAAAATTAAAGTTAAATTGAAAATAATATGAAAATTAAAAATTTAATTAAACATTCAAAAATAAATTATCCAAATTAAAAGAAATATTACTCAAAATAAAATTTATAAAAAAACAAAATCCTAATTTTGTGGTGGCGGAGGGAATGGTCGGAAGTGAATCTTGCTACACCTCGACACCTCATTCCGTTTCATTTGTCTTTTTACTCATTCAGCTTCCTCGAATACATGTGCAATGCCGTAGCATCAAACTCACGCCTAACGGTAGACGTGAAGTCTCTCCCAAGTGAATCTTGCTACAAAAAGAAAATGTAAATGCAAATAAATTATTTAAATTACAGTAAAATAAATAGATAAAAAAACTTACCGCGAATTGTCGAAACCACATATCTCGGTCTGTCATCGGCATGATCGAGTATGCCGGATACAAACGTTGTAACATTCCGTTGAGTATCTGGTTGATTGGACTTCGAGATCCCATTATTGGATAAATGAAACTTACAAAAAATTAGTTTTAAAATTTTAAACCTAGAAAAAATAAAGCTAAAAATAAAAAAAATCATAAAAATAAACTTACTACGTGTGTCGTTTATCAAAATCCGGATGAAGTGGAGGCAAACGCTCGCGTCTAGATTGAGAAACAAAGTCCTCAATGGTAATCTAAGTAGGCGATTTTGACTCGATTCTTGTCTCTTACGCGATCCACTCGTCCCGAAAGTAGTCCGACGATGAAAGTGACCATAATCTCTGCAACAAAAAAATCCAAATTCAATATAAAATTTAACTAAAAACAATCTAATAATATAAAAAATAAAAATTCCAAATAAAATAATAAATAACAAAAAACCATAAATTCCAAAAACAATCTAATTTTTTTTTTAAATACCAAAACTTCAATCTAAAACATAAAAATAATTTAGAAAATGATTTAGAAAAATATTTAAACATTTCAAAAATAAAAAAATCTCTAATAATTTAAATAATTTATGTTTAGAAAACAATTTAAAAACATTTCAAAAAAATTTCGAAAACAAAATTTAAACAATTTAAACAATAAAAATCTTTATAATAATTTTAAAACAATAAAAACGTTACAAAAAATCTAGTAACATTCATAAATCAAAATCAATCAATTTAAACATTTCAAAATCAAAATTTTAATCTAAAAAACTTATTCCTAAAAACTTCAAATCCTAAATCTAAAAACTATAACCCTAAATTTAATTGCAAATACCTAAAACTACAATCCAAATCACTAAAACTACAATCCAAATCCCTAAAACTACATTCAAAATCCCTAAAACTACAATCCAAATCACTAAATCTAAAACTCAAACGTATAAATCCATAAAAATAAATTTAAACATAAGATATATAAATTTTGAATTTTTTGGATCTATTAAAATGAGTGGATGATGAGTTTTGAAGAGACTTTGACGATTTGAGAGGTTTTAGGTTTTTTTTTTTAGTTTTTTTGTTACGTTTTGTGAAGTAATTTTGCGAAGAAGACGATCTATATATAAAATAGATTTTATATTTAATACCTCGCATCTTTGGCGGTTATCGAGAAAATTCATGCTTTTATTTTTGCAATACATCGGAAATTTCTTACGGATAGCAAAAATTTAGGACACGCGGAGTTATGGAAAATGTTAAAATTAAATTCCCGATTAAAATTTCTCGAATCCGTCAGAATTCTGATGGATTGCGAAAAATGCATGTTCTATGACTGGTTAGTCATATTTCCTAAATCTGTTAGAAATCCGTCAAAAATTTCTGACGGGTTTAGGGATTTGAGAATTTTAATAATCCTTTTCACTTAGATTTTGTTTTTAGTATGCAAGATTTAATATTTCAATGATGAAATACTAACAAAGACATTGTTTGTATAACAAATATAAAAAAAACTTTAAGTTGTTATACCTATAGATGAAGTATATGTATCAATAATAGCTAACATCTAATCTTAATCATCTTGAAATTTAAAAATTTTAAATATAACTTTTTTATATGTTTAAATTGTCAACTATGTTTTCAACTAAGTGTTAGAAATATATAATTTACACATTTCTAATATACTTATTTAGAAAAGGCCCAAAACCTCAAATCTGTTGGAAATCCGTTAGAATTTCCGACGGATCTAGGGTTATTTTCAAAATTAAATTTAGTTTATAAACAAAATTGGAAATACAAACTAAAATTACAGAAAACTGGAATTACAATGATGAAACTGGAATTACAAAAATACTGGAATTACATAAATTTACGAACTACTCCGAATTTTCAGATGATCTTTTAGAAGGATTTGAGTCTGAATCGTCATCAAAATCTCCACGTGATTCCTCTAAGTCTGAATGAAATCTATCCTTACCGGTTAGTGTGAAATCAACAACAAGTTCAATGTCAAACGAATGCTCAACATGATCCATTTGAACACTTTTTGTTGGTTGGAGAGCATCGTGTTCTGGAACTCCATATATTTATTTGGGTTAATTACAGTCACTGTAATTCAAGGGTATGAACAATAAATAACCCGAAGGTAACGAATGTAGCAAAATTATATAAAATAATGATAATGTGTTAATATTTAAATATTAGTAAGTATAAAATATTAATATTTAAAATTGCACCAGGCCTAGTCTGCTTGTGAAATATGAATCAATAGATCGTACTTAAGTAGTATTCGTCTTGAATGTACTGATATCATGCTGAATTGGTCAATTTGAACACCACGACAAATGAATGTATCATTGATTAAATTTTTTAACCTTTTTATGAGGTGGAACATGTAACGCTCAAAATGATACATCCAACGATATTGAACCCGACCTCCAAGTGATGTTTTTCGTGGGTGGTGGATTGGAAGATGTTCCATAACATCAAAAGACGGCAGAAATAACTTCTCAAGATTACAATGGATTACCGGTATATTGTCTTGTAAATTGCGGATACCCTCAACTATAAGTGTTATCGTGCATAAATCTCGGAAGAAATTACCAACTCCTACAAATAAACACTAAACATATTATAGATATACTCGTCAGAAATGGTTAACATTATGTAAGTAACGATATATACCTATAATTCCTTGGTGTACGTCTTTTTTAAGAAGATGGGAAAGACAAATGAAAGAAGCCGCTGTATCACAACATGACAATCATGACTCTCATTCCAATAAACTTATCTTCTGCGGAATCCATGCAATTACGCAGATTAGATGCGTATCCATCCGCAAATTTTATATCGTCGCGAATCCAATAAAAAATGATTATTTTTTAGTTGCGTCTAACTGGTAAGTAGGCATAGGACATCTACCATTAGAAAAAACTTGAAGAAAATCCCGAGAACAAATCAGTGGCAAGTCTAATTTAGACTTCATATTGTCTTTCGTCTTCCCTTGGACGTTTAAACCAATATTTATGATGTTGTCAAAAAAATTATCCTCAACGTTCATAACATCTACATTGTGCTTTAATAAATGATCTTTCCAATAAAGTAAATCCCATAAAATACTCTTTTGTGCCAATTATGAACTTCACCAATACCGTCAACATGATCATGCTCATTACCCCCATAGTAAGGAGTTATCTCAACACCAAAATTTCTTAATTCATCCAATATACAACGTCCATCAATCTCAAGAGGTTCACAGTCAAACACTTGCTTGTTCTTTGTAAACAATGTTCTAGACCGGTGATAAGGATGAACACTTGCTATAAACCTTTAGTGGCAATCAAACCAACATGTCATTTTTTCGTGTTGTAATTAGAATGCATTAGTTTGGCAATACGGACATGATAATCCTCCATGAGTTTTCCATCCAGATAACATGCCGTATACTGGAAAATTGCTTATGGTCCACATAAGAATCGCACGCATCTTGAAATTCTGCTGCAATGAAACATTAAATGCTTCAACCCTATACTTCCATAGCATTTGTAACTCATAGATCAATGAATGGAAGAATACATCAAGTGATATCCTTGAATGCTCTAGATTGGAAACTAGAACGGAGATGAACAAAAACTCTCTACACATGCACAAAGATGGAGACAAATTATAAGGTGTTACAATTACCAGCCAAAGTGAATATTGTCTTCCATGCTTTTCAAATGGGTTGAAACCAATTGTACAAAGCCTGAGGTATAAATTTTGCCGCTTATACGTAAAATCTTGATACAGTGATTGGAAATATTTCCACGCTCTGCGTCTGAAAGATGCGTAATCTCTCAATCTTAATGATGCTCAGCATGCCATCTTATTGCCTCTATTGTGCATTGACATTGATATAATCTCTTCAACCTCTCCATTAATGGTAAATACCACATCCGTTTAAATGGAACTGAAACTATGACATTGATATAATCTCTTCAATCGATATTTTTTGCGGTTTTTGTCTTTTTCTAATATCATACAGTTGTCGATGCATATATCTGTCATCTGATACGGCAAACCAAGACCATCTACAAGACCAGCTACCTCATAGTATGATGTTGGTGAAAGATTATCTTCATGCAAAATATCTTTCACAAAATCTGCTATCGCATCAACACATTCTTTCGCCAAATTGTAGTTTATCTTAATAGTCATCGTTCTACCACGAGATGATAATGGTGAATGATCTTCTCTACAACTGTAATATAGTGGATGCTTCACTGCATCTAATATATCTAAAAACCTTTTCGTTTATGTATTTGGTTCTTTGACCCTATCTCCATCATAATCGGCCGACTGCATGTTCTTCCTAAACGCATCATTCACCATCTCAACCGTATCTACACCTACATCCACTTCCGTTCTATCTCCTAGGCTATCCGCAATATATGGTTCACTAGTACAATTTAATCATAATTTGTTTCTCCCTATAAATACCAAATCTTATAATCCGGCATAAACCCGCTATTGTACAAGTGATGCCAAACTAACTCAACCTTAACATTATGAGCATTCTTGGAAATACTACAGTGACATTTCATCTTACTACTTTTTTAGCTCTCCATTGATTTTTGGCCAATCCCATAAACTCGCATATTCCTCATTCATTCTCATCTTTCAGTGAGTTCGACTCCGGATCCATCATAGGTTCATCTATCCAAAACAAAAATATATATATCATAAGACATATCATTTCAACTTTTATGGTTTTTATAATGTGATTGAATGAATAAGTGGTGTGAATGAATAAAGAAATGTGAAAACATATATATAGAAGTCGTAGCCGTCGGAAATCTGTCGGTATATACGAAATTCAAATGGGTATAACAACGGCTATATTAACGTTCGTATTTATCGATGGATATCTAACGGATTTCCGACATATATCTGTCATAAATTCGTGAGAATTTAACGTTCATAATTTTTGATGGATTTATGTGTTTTCGTCGGTATTTTACCGACGACTTAGTTGTCCATCTGTATTTTCGACGGATTGAACCAATAGTAAATCTGTCATATAACCATCAGAAAATTTCCAACGAATTATAAGTTTATTTTTGCAGTGCCTTCTTTCAAAATATTAAATTTTGCTACGAACATATGCACATATAAATATTAGATTAGATAGACATAATAGTTCATTTAAAACCCATTCTTAATTTTATGTCTAAATTATATTAAGAAATATATATATATATATATTAATTAAACGTATTTAATTGATTAAGAATGGATTCAATAAGTTTTTGCCAATAACCACGCTCGCTGTAGAGAAACATTAAACTGAATCGTGATCAGCAATCACTCTATTCCTTAGCAAAGAAGCGACAATTAAAAAAAAAAAAAGAGAAGTCCACAAACATTTTACCTAAAAATCTTTCTATTTATATGTGTGTGCGTGGGTATTAGGAGAATAGGAAAGTAGCAAAGATCAGAAGAATGAGTGAGGAAAATAGGAAACAACATTTTGTACTAGTACATGGTTCGTGCCACGGCGCGTGGTGTTGGTACAAGGTTAAGCCGCTGCTAGAGGCGATGGGCCACTGCGTAACCACAGTGGACTTAGCTGCCTCTGGTATAGACATGAACAGATCGATCACTGACATATCCACATGTGAACAATACTCGGAGCCATTGATGACGCTCCTGGCCTCATTACCAAGTGATGAGAAGGTTGTGCTCGTTGGTCATAGCTTTGGTGGCTTGACCGTATCCATGGCCATGGATAAGTTTCCCGAAAAAATCTCTGTGTCTGTCTTCTTGACTGCTTTCATGCCCGACACCAAACACTCACCATCCTTCGTCTTGGAGAAGGTATCTAGTTTTTTTTTTCCATTCTTTTTATTCTTGAGGATATGTATATAACATTTACAAAATTATATAAAACAAAAAATGATGTGTATAAATGATCGTATATATCTAAACAGTCACTCTCTTTAGCGACCAATACTTCGGTCTTGGCATATTTCTGAGTCGATGTTTAAATTGTAGAAAAAATTGTAGTGTCCAAATTGAGACTAGTCAAGAATATAATATTTGAAACAAACGCAAAATAAGTTAATCTTATAGAAATACGGAAGAATGCTTATAAGTATCTAGAAAATACTTAGAAATTTACTATCATCTATATATTTAGCTCATATTATTTTTCTAAAAGATTTTAGGGTGGTTAGTACCCACCAACTAATATTTTTGACCCGGGCTTAATGACTTGAGCACATGATAGAAATATTTCCTTTGATTTTTTTCTTTTGAACATGTTTCCTTCGTTTTTTGGAACCTAGTATAAGAATCTTTTGTGCCCTATATGAGATAACTGTAGCTCATGTATTGACAATCTAATGAATACATGGGGTCCAATGAATTTGCATATATGTTGAGATAACTGTAACTCATGATGTATTGACAATCTAACGAATACATGGGTCCAATGAATTTGCTTTATATGTATATATATGTTACTATCTATTACAAATTCTTTATTTTCGTAGTCGTTAGAGTTTTACCACCGTAAGATTCTTTTTTTTGTTTCTTGTATATTTCATTGTATTAAACCCGATAAATAAAACCAAAATTTTGAGTTTTTTTTTTCTTACGTGCAAGTTTGGAAGCAACATGCCACAAGAAGAATGGATGGGCACGGAATTCGAACCGTACGGCTTAGACAATTCCGGGCTGAGTATGTTCTTTAGCCGTGACTTCATGAAGTTTGCTCTCTACCAGCTTTCTCCAATTCAGGTAATTTGATTTGATTTATCAGATCATGTATATTTGTATTTCAATACTTATCTATATTATTTCAATTCTTACGTTTGTCTCTGAAAAAATAACCGAAAATCAAACCGGAATGTATTTGGGATAACTGAGAATTCAATTGGTGACTCCGATCAATAATTATTATTTTTATTACTATTAATAAAACAGTAAAATACAATAAAATTCTAAAAAAAATCTTAGAAATACTTTAAACAATTTAGATTATCTACATGCAAAGTGTAATTATATATATATAAAGGATATATAGTGGATCGATGGGGAAAACAAATGTAAGCCAGATTTGTTTTCAGGATCATGGCACAACTTATCCGACCGAACGTATGAAAAAATGTTGATTCTTACTTAATTTGGTTTTTGGTGATGTTGCAATCTTGATTTAGGATCTTGAACTGGGATTGCTTCTAAAGAGGCCTGGATCGTTATTTATTAATGATTTATCGAAGATGAAGAACTTCTCAGATGAAGGATATGGATCTGCTCCTCGAGCTTTCATAGTGTGCAAAGAAGACAAAGGCATTCCAGAAGAACACCAAAGATGGATGATTAATAATTTTCCGGTGAATTTAGTGATGGAAATGGAGGAGACAGATCATATGCCAATGTTATGCAAACCTCAACAACTTTGTGATCATTTCCTGGAAATCGCAGACAAATTCGTTTAAGTAATCTTTATGAAATGTGTTGGATTTGATACAATAAGTTTTTTTTTTTGCAAATGGATAATTATGTACTTTATAAAAGTTTCACTTTCTTATTTTTATGATATAATAAAAATCATTTTCAATGGAAATTATAATTTTATATTTAAAAATATCATCCACAATATTTTTGTACAAGAATATTCTATATATTATTTGAATAGTTTTAAAAAACTTTATTTGATACTTAATTTCGAAATATGGCATTACAAAAGTATATCAAATCAAGTATACTAATCGAGTTTAACTTATGAAATCAAGTATTTCCTCTATACGAACTAGCCCTATTATAACTAGTTAAATTAATTAATCTTATAATTATATCATCAAAATTTATATGACCAAATTAAACGGTATTGTTCATTTTTATATAAATTTTAAAACAAAAGAAATCTTGACAATAAGATTGGTAAAAACAAAACTGTAAACTCTGTACAATAAAATAAAGTCCTGAAAATCATATACCAATCAGCCCCTACATCTCCTATTTTTCCCGATCCAAACTCGCATATACCAGTGTTGAAAAATATATTATTTGATTAAATTTTAAAAGGTGTCTTATCATCAAAATGTTTTCTTTTTCTTCCAAATGTGTTAATTTCGCAAAAGAATATTCAGAAACTATAATAATAAGTACTGAATCTCTAAAAAATATAGAAGAAAGCGAAATTTTTGGGAAAAAACTAACAAAATTTAAAATCTCTTTATTTTGTGGCCTAGTGGGTGACGAGTAGGAACGGAGACAAAAAATAATCAAAAGCAGAGAAGAAAATGAGTGAGGAGGAGAGAAAGCCGTGCTAGTATAGTGTCATACCGGCAGAAACAACTGTCACTTTTGCATAAAATTTTCCAAATGTGTTGTATTTTTCTTGCAATAAAAATCCAAAATTGTAATTATCAAATAAAAATCGTACATGCTACTAGAGAAAATCGACAATTTTGGAAATTTAAACGATATGCTTTATAATCTATCCTTGTGTGTCGTGTGTGGATGTGTGAAGAGTAAAGAAAAATACATACAAAATCAAAAAGAGAGAAGAAAATGAGTGAGGTGAAGAAGAAGCAACACTTCGTGCTAGTACATGGTATGTGCCACGGCGCCTGGTGCTGGTACAAGGTTAAGCCACTGCTCAAGGCTTCGAGCCATCGTGTCACCGTCTTAGACCTAGCTGCCTGTGGTATAGACACAACCAGGTCGATCACTGACATTTCTACATGTGAACAATATTCTGAGCCATTTATTCAGCTAATCATCTCATTTCCAAATGATGAGAAGGTTATGCTCGTTGTTCATAGCTTTGGAGGTTTGAGTTTAGCCATAGCCATGGATATGTTTCCTGAAAAATCTATGTCTCTGTCCTTTGTGACTGCTTTCATCCCCTGTGAAGATAATTAAGGAAGATTTGATTCAATGGATTTGTGAAGTTATTTTTTTTAACTACCTCTTTATATTTTTTATACTTTGAATATTTTTCTTGAATTTATTCACTATATTTATTTTTTCTTTGACTGATTGTATCTATAAAATCCCTTGATCAATCTCAATAAAAAAAACATCTCAAGCATTCTTTCTTCCTTATACACAAAACTTGTTTTCCTCTCTTTACACAGTGTGTTCTATTTCATTCGTGTTTCTTTCTGACATCCAAGTATTTGGAACATACATTTGGTATCAGAACTAGATGTCCAAAGAAGTGTCGTCATCCAGTGGTGGTATCGGAGGAGGTATGACGACAACAAAAATAGGAAGAATAGGAAACGTAACACTCACTTATCCATTACTCACAAAGAGTAACTATTCGGTGTGGGCATTGAAGATGCGGGTTAATCTACAGGCACAAGGGGTGTGGGAAGTTGTAGAGTCCGACGAAGTCGAAGAGCAAGGATATAATGGCTCTCGCTGCCATATATCAAGTGCTTCCGAAAGACGTTCTTCTCATGGTAGCTGAGAAGGATTCCGCCACGCAAGCTTGGGAGACACTAAAGACGATTCATGTCGGTGTGGAACGTGTCAAGGAGGCGAAAATGCAAACCTTGAGGTCCATTTCGAGGCAATTTGCATGAAAGACGGAGAGTCGGTGGATGATTTTACTATGAAATTGAGCTCCATTGTGACTGATATTCATTCATTGGGGGAGACAGTGGAGGAGATATCCATTGTCAAGAAATTCCTTCGAGCCGTACCATAAAAATATATGTAGATCGTCACTACAATCGAACAATTTGGTGACCTTAAAAAATGACCGTCGAGGAGGTCATTGGTCTTCTCAAGGTCTACGAGGAGAGGCTTCGTGGCTAAGGAGACCGAGAAGATGAGAAACACCTCTTGCTTTCACATTCAGAATGAAATTGCGCATGAAGAAAAATGGAGATACTGATTTTTCTTCCAACTCGTCGAAACATAGCGGCAATAGTGGAGAAAGTCATGGTCGTGGTAGAAGAGGAGGACGAGGAAGAGGTCGAGGGCAAGGTTGTGGTTTAAGTGCACCTTAACAAGAAGATTCAAAACCATGTAAGGAAAAGAGTACAGTAAGGTGTTATGCTTGTCAAAAATATGGTCACTACGCGAGTGTCGTAACAAGAAACAGAATGAGGAGGCAAATCTTACTTGTTTCCATGACGAGGAGCCAGCGTAAATGTTCGTTGAGGAGTTGGTGAAAACTTTACTTGAAGACAAGTAGGAGTTGGTAATGCTCAATGAAGAGAAGGTTATGGTAAACCTCTTTGCAAGTGGCGAGGAGTACAATCACACTAACGTGTGGTACCTTGATAATGGAGCAAGCAACCATATGATGGGACATCGAGAGAAGTTCAAGGAACTTGACGAGAAGTTCAAGGAACTTGACGAGAAGTATACAGGGAGTGTGAAATTTGGAGATGGCTCACTTGTTGAGATCAAAGGACGAGGATCCATCTTGTTTCAATGCAAAAATGGAGATCAACGATTAATCATCGAAGTCTATTACATTATGAAGGTAAAGAGTAATATCTTCAGTCTCGGTCAAATGACAGAAGAGAAAAATACAATCACCATGTCTGGTGATTACTTGAGGTTATTTGACCAAAGTGGTGTGTTGTTGATGAAGGTGAAGAGATCACCAAATCGGTTGTATAAGATTTCTATCGAGACAAGCAATCCAGTCTCTCTGTTGACATCACTTGCAGACCCGACATGGGTATAGCATGCGAGACTTGAACATGTAAACTTCTATGCACTAAAAATGAAAAGAGACAAGGAATTGGCTGTGGGAATGCCTAGGATCACACACTCTAATCAAATGTGTGAAAGTTGTATAGTCTCAAAGCAAACAAGACTACCATTTCCTTGTCAAGCCAACTTCGTGCAAAGCAACCTTTGCAACTAGTACATGCTAACTTGTGTGGTCCTATAACCCCTACAACACTCGCATGTAATAAGTATTTCCTTTTACTGGTTGATGAGTATAGCCAATGGGTGTACATGCTAAGAGATAAAGGAGAAGTCTTTGATGCATGCAAGAATTTTAAAAGGCTTGTGGAACAATTCCGAGCACAAGCTGAAGACTTTACGAACCGATCGTGGTGGAGAGTTCACATCACAAAAATTCACAGAATTCTTCAGAGACGAGGGTGTCGAACGTCACCATACAACACCATACTCTCCACAACAAAAAAGCATGGTGGAAAGAAGAAATCAAACCGTGATGGCTGCTACGAGGAGTTTGCTTAAAAAGCATGAAAGTTCTGATGAATTTTTGGGGAGAAGCGGTACAATATGCGGTTTATCTCTAGAATCGTTGGCTGAAAAAGGTACAAGAAGAGAGTACCCCTTACCAAGTTTGGACTGGAAAGAGACCTCATTTGGATCATTTGAGGGTGTTTGGTTGCACATCGCATGTAAAGGTAGCAGGACGACATCTCAAGAAACTTGATGATCGGAGTCAAACAATGGTGTATCTTGGTGTTGAAGAAGTAAAGAACATAGATTCTTTGATCCGGTAAAAGAGAAGATTCTTGTGAGTAGAGATGCTTTGTTTGAGAAGGAAAAGAAATGAGAATGGTACAACGACAATAATGAGGTCGTACAAAACCAAGTGGAATTTGGTGTCTTAACGGATGATGTGGAGAGAATTGTAACATCACCGACAACACCAATAGATGTGAAGAATTCTCCACAACAACTTGAAAGCTCAGGTAGTTCCACAAGTGAGCCAAGAAAATACTGCTCTCTTGAAGATATTTATGCAGAAGCCCCACTAGGAGAGATGAATCTTGATGAATTGTTGTTACTCACAACCAATGAGCCAACATCATATCTTGAAGCAGAAACCGAGGAATCATGGAAAGAGGCAATGCAGAGTGAACTTGAATCCGTAGAAAATAACAAAACTTGGGAGCTCACTGACTTACCGATTGGTAACAAAACCATAGGCTTGAAATGGGTGTTAAAGTTGAAGAAGGACAGTGAAGGAAATGTACTTAAGCACAAAGCTAGATTGGTAGCAAAATGGTACGTACAAAAACAAGAAGTTGATTTTGAAGAAACTTTTGCACCAGTGGCCAGACTCGATACTATTAGACTTATTCTAGCTCTCGCAGCTCATTATGGTTTGGAGATTCACCATTTAGACGTCAAATCAGCTTTTTTAATGGTGTTATCAAAGAAGAAATTTATGTAGCCCAACCTGAAGGCTTCATCATTAAGAATCAAGAGAACAAGGTGTACAATTTTTCCAAAACTCTCTACGGACTTCGCCAAGCACCAAGGGCGTGGAACACTTGTCTCAACAAGATAATGATGAGTCTTGGTTTTGAGAAATGTTCAAAAGAACAAGCTGTGTACACGAGGAACAATGAAGCAAAAGTTCTTATTGTTAGTGTATACATTGATGATTTGATTATTACAGGATCAAGTATTAAAGGGGTTGAGGGTTTCAAGAAGCAAATGATGAAGGATTTTGAGGGTTTCAAGAAGCAAATGATGAAGGAGTTTGAGATGAGTGATCTTGGATTACTCTCATATTACCTTGGTTTCGAGGTGAACCAAAAGAAAGATTGCATCTTGGAGAAACAATCAGCTTATGCTAGGAAGGTGTTAGAAAAGTTTGGTATGTCAGATTGCAACTCAAGCAAGTATTCGATGGAAGAAAAGTTGCAGCTCGGAAAGGATGCAGAAGGGATCTTTGTGAATCCCACTGAGCATAGACGTGACCTCAGATGTCTCAGGTATTTAACACACACTCGTCCTGATATTTCATATGCTGTTGGGATGGTAAGCCGTTACTACTTTACATCAGAGTGCAGTGAAACACATTCTTCGATATGTGAAGGGAACAACGAGCTACGGACTTGAGTACAAAAAGGGAGAAGGAGATATGAAACTCATTGGTTTTACTGACAGTGCTTGCTAGTGATATAGATAGCAAGAAAAGCACAGGAGGAATGGTGTTTTATCTCAAAGGGAATATGATCACTTGGCAATCCCAGAAGCAGCAAACTGTTGCTTTATCCTCCTATGAAGCAGTGTTCATGGCTGCTATTGCAGCATTTTGTCAAGCATTATGGCTAAGGAGTCTATTGAGTGAATTAACAAAAAGCGATCCTAAACCGGTAACTCTCTACATTGACAACAAATATGCGATTGCATTGATTAAGAATGCGTTGTTTCATGGTCATAGCAAACACATCAACATTCGTTTTCATTTTATCCGTGAGTGTGTTGAGAATCGACAGATAATCGTAGAGTTTGTATGCACTAGAGAACAATGAGCGGATATTCTCACTAAGGCTCTATCTATAGTCAAATTTGCAGAGATGCGGGAACTGTTCATCTTGATAAATGTCAATAAAAAATATATATCAAGCATTCTTTTTTCCTTGTACACAAAGCTTGTTTTTCTCTCTTTACACATAATGTATTCTATTTCATTCATGTTTCTTTATGAGATCCAAATATTTGGAACCTACATCCACGACACTAAACACTAAACATCCTCGACAAGGTATATATAGTTTCATAGCTATATATATATATATATTTTCTGAATACTCTTAACATACTATATATATATGTTAAACAGAACATAACAGAGAAAAATTCTCATATTAATCCCTGATTAATTAATTGATTGGACAATAAACTACACCCCACCACCTAACCAATTTCTGAAATTGTCTACCTGAATATTATTTAGTAGAGTTAGAAAGCAAAACAGTAGTCCAAAACTATATTATTTATATAAAACAAAGTAATTTTTTATTACTTTTGCTTTTGTAAGACAATGGACATTAAAGCTGTGAAACTATAATTTTAAATTTTACAGAATGTTTATTAAAATAACAACACAACCCGAAAATCTACCTCCTAAATTCTACAAGCATTGTTCTAAACTATAGTCTTAAGTCTTAACTAATCTTCTAAGAGCATATATATGGAGCATATGATTGTGACATAGATAGAATCCATTTTTGTAGTCTATTATTTGTGGGTGTATATAGCCTATAACCAAAGATAATTTAGACAATCTAACATGTGCATGTGGCTACAGTGAGTTTGATTACATCTACTGTGCTAAAAATCCATGTAATATCACTTTCGTGGTGGTTAGAGTTTTACCGTCATATCATTCCAAGATTCGATTTCGTTCTTGTATTTTTTTAACTCGAAAGATAAATCCAAAATTTAATCACGTAAAAGTTTGCAAGGAAAATGTCACCAGAAAAGGATGGTCATGATATACAGTTTCCATTTTTGTAGTCTTTATTATTTGTGGGTTTATATGATATAACCATAGACAATCCAACGTTTATGTGTATATAATGAGTTTGACTGTATCTACTGTATTAGAAGTCCAAATAGTATCACTTTCATGGTGCTTAGAGTTTTACCATCATATCATCCCAAGATTCGATTTCGTTCTTATAGATTTAATTGTTGTATTTACCTCGAAAGATAAATCTGAATTTTAACTCTTTGATCACGTAAATGTTTGCAAGAAACATGTCACCAGAGGGATGGATGGGCACTGAGCTCGAGCCGTACGGCTCAGACCATTCAGGATTGTCTGTGACCTTTAAGCATTGAGTTCATGAAGCACCGTCTCTACCAACTTTCTCCTATTGAGGTAAATTAAATTAAATTGGTGATCTTGATTTAGGATCTTGAACTTGGCTTGCTTCTAAAGAGGCCTGGATCATTGCTTATCAAAGAATTATCGAGGATGAAGAACTTTTCGGATAAAGGGTATGGATATGTTCCTCGAGCTTACATTGTGTGCAAAGAGGACAATATCATCTCGGAAGAACTTCAACATTTGATGATTGATAATTATCTGGCGAATTTAGTGATAGAGATGGAAGAGACAGATCATATGCCAATGTTCTGCAAACCTCAACTACTAAGTGACCATGGAGTTGGTACAAGGTGAAAATGCAGCTAGAGGCTGCATCGGGTATAAACAAGACCAGATTGGAGGAGATTCAGACTCTGAACGTAATTACAATTCCTTTATCTGATGAATCAAAAAATCCTATGATTTCATCTAAATTAACTAATAAAATTAAAAAATAAATTGTCAGTACAACTGAAACGACCGAAAAATATATATGAGTTAATATGTGTAACGGGTTCTCCGCCCCTGCGGGGATGGAGTGACAGAAGTTTTGAGAATTCAAGAGAAGGGAGCGGGGTCAGTCAAATCGTCTGCAGGTACATAAACTGGTTATGAATTGGAATTGAGATACTGATGCAAGCTCTTCTTTTCTGAATCGGATAGATTCTTTTTTCTTGTTCCTGAACGGGCTTCTTCCTTTTTTTTATTCCATTTTTTAGGTTTATGCTCTACCCCGAGTAAAAGGAAAAATTTGCCCGATTTTGGGAAAGGACAGGTTCAAAATCACGATCAATCCCTTTTTCAAATCCCGCTGCCGCTGATAGCAACTAATAAAGAGACCTGGGATACCATAGAAAGACATCACAATCCCTTGTGGAAAAAAAGGAAGGGCGTAGTAAGCAACAAAATGCTTTGGGGAGTTGAAAATAAGCGTTATTGCTTTGACTCATATTCCCCAAAAAGTGGATCCCGCTCTAAAAGGAGCTTACCCCGAATAGTCCTGACAAATGATGATTCAGACGAGATTCAACATTTTTGAACCACTATGTGTATTTTCAATCTAGTAAACTTCTAACTGAATGATATATTAAAATACTAGATGAAGCAATGATTTCCTTTAATAGAATTTGTTCATGGGAGAAAATTGAGTTATTTGGGCCCTGGCAGATTAACAGGGCGAACTGCTAATTTTCGGAGACCGTTACAGATGTACGCGGTCGGGTGATTTCTTGGTCCTCTGCGGGTACTTGTGGATTTAGGGGTACAAGAAGAGGAACAACTTTTGCTGCCCAAACTGCAGCAGGAAATGCTATTCGAGCAGTAGTGGATCAAGGTATGCAACGAGCTGAAGTAAGGATAAAAGGCCCTGGATTGGGAAGAGATGCAACATTACGAGCTATTCGTAGAAGTGGTATACTTTTAAGTTTCGTACGAGATGTAACTCAAAATCGTGGGGTAACGTGTATCCCCCCCTCTTCCGTTCATGGAATAGATAAAATAAATAAAACAATGGATTTTGTTCAAGAATGAAATCTTATTGGAACTGTCCATATCCAGTTCATCATTCGTAACCATATCGTTGCCGCTATGGTGAAATTGGTAGACACACTGCTCTTAGGAAGCAGTGCTAGAGCATCTCGTTCCTCTTCTTATACCCCTGAATCCACAAGTACCCGTGGAGGACCAAGAAATCACCCGACCCCGTACATTTGTAACGGTCACAATGGTATTGTTGAAACTTGCTTGAACATGAATAACTCCTTTTGGTATTCTACGTACATTTTTACGTGAACCACTATGTGTATTTTTACATCAAACCGTTGCTTGAGTTTTCTGAGTTCACTTGGCTCGGATAACGATAAGGTGATTCTTGTTGCTCATAGCATGGGAGGAATATCGGCTGCACTTGCTGCTGATATCTTTCCTTGTAAGATTGTTGTTATAGTCTTTTTGAGAGCTTTTATGCCTGACACAAGAAACCCACATGCTTATGTTTACGAAAAGGTACATAAAAGGATAATTCTATTGGACTGAGTGATCTTTTCCAAGTGGTTTAGATATCTACCTAAAATCTATAGCTAATCAGAAGCGTTACACAAGAGGAATGGTTGGACACTGTTTAGAAGATATGGGAAACCTAATCGTCCTCTAGAGTTTGCTCTTTTTGTACCAAAGTTTCTTGCCACGTATTTGTATCAGCTCTCCCCGGTCTAAGTAAGGCTCTAAGTCTGATAAAACCCAAATGGTATTGCTTGTAACCTCAGTCAATCTTTTATTGATTGTTGTTGTGGCAGGTTAGGATCTTGAATTGGCAACCAACAAGGGTAAACCCTATCGTTACAAACAATATGGCAGGGACAAGAAGCTTTAGTGAGCAAGGTAACATATCTATTACACACACACACACACACACATACATATATATATATATATATTATTATATGCGGAGAGGACATTTCAGTACCCGAGGATTACCAGCCTTGGATGATCGAGAACTTTCCAATAAAAGAAGTAATGGAGATCAAAGATACAAATCATTTGCAATGTTCTCCAAGCTTCAAGAACTTTGTGCTCTTCTCTTGGAGATCAGGGATAAATATGCCTAAATAAAGCTGAGATCTTCACTGCATCATAGTTACAAAATTCAGCTTCCACCGAAACAAGAAGCCAAATGGGAGTGATATGGTGACTATATTATATATGTATAAGAAATAAGCAAATAATATATTCGTAAGATTGGTCGTGTGAAAAAGAATGCAAGGATAGGATAACACTACCTAAATAATTCTAACGTCGAATTATCAAAAGATGCAGATCATATGCCCATACACAACTATCCAAAATAATATCATTGAGATAAATGCAAAGCGGGATGGTACGATTTACGAAAAAAACATTGTCTGCAAGCCATATTGAAGTCCATATGATCATAGCTAAAAGTTTCAACTGAGTGAAAACTAATAGTCTATAAATTTCAAAAGAAGAGGTGAAATAGGCTAGAAAGAGAAAGAAAATAAGATAGGATATGAGATGAACTAGGACTGGTCTATGCTTGTTCGTGATCCTGCTAGGGTGGAAGCTTCAAGGAGAAAAGGTGGAGATTGGTTATGAAAAATACAAAAATACAACATTTCTCTTGGATTCTCAGCATGTAAGTCACCATATCCTGTTGTTGTTAATGTTGTAATTGACCAGTAAAGAGCTGACAAGTGTATGCAAGCTTATGTGAGGCGCAAGAAAAGCTTAAAGGAGAGTGAAGAGGAGCACAAAACATCCAAATGAAGCAAACTTATATTATGTTTTAAACCCTCCACTATTAAAGGAGGTTTTGTTTAGGTTTATGTCTTAGTGAACATTATATAAGCTAAAAGCTAAATCATTTAATGTTTTATGTTTTTGCCTGGATGTGGTGTGGATCGTATGTGATCCAAGGTAGTTATTGATACTAGAGAGAGAAGCCTTGGTGATCAGTAGACCTTGTGGAGTTTATTAATACAACATTGTTCCCAAATTAAGAAACCTTAACCAATAGATCTTCTTTCTTAACAATGTGGTGCATTGTGACTAGTTCTGAACAACAAACGCAATGACGATTCCCAAAACTTCACATTTGTCATCAATTCCGGAATTGCTAGAGAGCGGAGGTGGCTTAACACTGCGCGAGACTTCCGATGACATCCGCCATGACCTAGGTGACATGAAACGACTCTATCAAGGGGTGATAGAAGGACAAATTAACACAGATGAGACGATAAAAGAGATGCAGAAAACGATGAACCAAATGGAGAATCGATTTGAATCGCAAATACAATTTATGAGAGGAGACATTAAATCCATGATACTCTCCAGCCTCGACAAGCATCTTCAATCTATCGTTCGAGCGACAGACAAGCGACCCATGGACAAGCAGACTGGAGATAGGAGATATGTGCCTCCATTTTAGCGAAATCAGGTTCTCCCTAACTCGGAGTCTCGTCGCGATGCTACCTCTGGTGGTTACAGGGAGTTGAACAGAGATATACACCATGAGGGACACCGTGAAAAGCTGCTACGGAATGTTGAAATGCCCATATGTGAAGGTAAAAAACGTTTACAGTTGGCTGGCTCGTGTTGAAAGATACTTTCAGTTGCAAGGATCTTCGGAGAGGGAGCAGTTAGAACTTATTTTAGTCAGTTTGGCAAAGGATGCATTGAGCTGGTTCAATCATGAGGTGAACCAAGCACCATTTGATAATTGGCGACAATTTGTTGAGGCGATTCTGATGAGGTTTGGTGATGTGTTGAGCAGAGGATCGGGACAGACATTCATGTGTATCAAGCAAACCGGTAATGTTGATGAGTATGTGAAAATATTTGAACACTTGTCCTCTCAGGTTACAGGGATGAATGACAGTTTCTGGGAAGAAGTTTCGGTTTTACTCTACAAATGCGTGAACTAGTGCTGGTGATGAAACCAAATTACCTATGGGAGATGATCGGACACGTGCGAGGCATGGAACACAGCCTGTTGGGGCAAGTAATAAGTGACAAACACAAAGCATTAGAGTATTCTCAACAAAGACAGAACAAAGAAAACTCAACTTACCAATGGAAATACAAGAACATCCATGTGGAACATTCCCAGCAACAACAAAGTCGTGTAAGGCAAATAACACCACCGATAGTCTTGGATGAGAAACGTCGAAAGGGTTTATGCTTCAAATGTGATGGAAATTACTTCACAGGTCACAAATGTCCCAACAAGCAACTGCAACTTCTCACTGTGATTAATGGGTATGAACTGGAGGTGCTTGACGACAACATGCTAGAGATTAATGGGGAAGAGGACTGCGGGGACAGAGCTGAACAAATAGAGTTATCAATTTTTTCATTTCTGGGTATTGACAGTTCAGCCACAACAAGGTTGAAGGGTAAATTTACGAAGTCGAAGTTGGGGTGATGCTTGATAGCGGAGCCACACATAACTATATCACCCCAGGAATGGTAGATGAATTGAAGTTGAAAGTTTCACGATGGAAAAGCTTTGATGTAATGCTTGGTATAGGATTAAAAGTCACGGGTTTAGGCGTTTATGAGAAGGTTGATTTTCAACTGTCCAATAGTCACTTCACTCAAGACTTCATTGTGTTGGAATTGGGAAATGCGGATGCTATACTTGGGATACAATGGCTGAGTACATTAGGAGATTGTACAATGAATTGGGCATCTACCAATATGAGAGCAAAACTGTTACCTTGAGCGGTGAAACAAAATTGAATAGCTCAAGAATGTCTCTTAAGACATTTTTCTCACCATTGAGAACAACATCGAAGGGTGAAGAATTGAGTGTGAGAAACGAAGGCAATGTTGCTAAAGTCGTACCGCCTCCACAAGTGACAACAATTTTGGAGAAATTTTCTCACGTTTTTGTGGAACCGAGTGGCTTACTGCCTCTTAGAGGGCGAGAACATGGGATACCACTATTACCTAATAGTAACCCCATCTCAGTTCGACCATATAGATACCCACAAACTCACAAAGGAATCATGAAGAAACTAGTAACTGAGATGCTTGAATCGGGTATTATCCAAAAGAGTCTAAGTCCTTTCTCTAGTCTAGTTCTTCTTGTGAAGAAGAAATATGCGTCTTGGAGATTTTGTGTTGATTAACGCGCATTAAACCGGATAACCATACCCGACAAGTTCCCTATTCCTATGATAGACAAATTACTTGATGAACTATATGGTGCAAGGGTTTTTTCTAAGTTAGACTTGAGGGCGGAGTATCACCAAATAAGGATGCAAAAGAAATATGTCCCCAACACTGCATTTAGAACTCATGATGGCCACTTTGAGTTTCTAGTCATGCCATTCGGGTTAATGAATGCTCCGCCACATTCCAAGCTCTCATGAATGAAATCTTCCAACCACATCTTAGGAGATTTTTCCTTGTCTTCTTTGATGACATACTTGTATATAGTAGAAGTTTGGAGGAATATGTTATGCATTTGGAAATAGTTCTTGACACTCTAGCCAATAACAAGTTATTTGCCAATGAGAAAAAGTGTGCTTTTGGACAGCCAAGCATTGCTTACCTAGGACACATATTATCAGTCCATGGTGTTGCTATGGACCCCGAAAAGACTAAGGCGATGAGAGCTTGGCCTACACCAAAGACTACAAAGGCATTAAGAGGATTCTTGGGTATTATCGGTTACTATCGACTCTTTGTGAAGGGGTATGGGTTGTTGGCTACACCATTGACAACTTTGTTAAAAAAGGATATGTTTGTATGGTCAAGTGAAGCTCAACAAGCATTCGAGACTCTCAAAGAAGCAATGTTATCGGCTCCGGTCTTACCACTTCCAGATTCTGCTAAGTTATTTATTATTGAGAATGATGCATCAGGACATGGTTTAGGAGCTATCCTCATGCAAGAGAAAAAGTCTCTCGCATTTTTCAGTTACGCCCTCACCCCAAGGGAACAACTAAAACCGATATATGAGAGAGAGCTTATGACTATTGTGATGTCGATCCATAAATGGAAGCATTACCTCTTTGACCGTAAGTTTTGGGTTCACACGGATCAAAAGAGCTTCAAATTTCTATTGGAACAAAGGGAAGTATCATTGGATTATCAAAAGTCATATCTCTTGATGATTTTGAGAAATTTGGGTGTGTTTTTCTTTGAGATTTATACAAATAATCAAAAGTGTTGTTTGTTTGGGATCGAAAGGAAACTTGTGAGATTGTGTGTGTGTTACTTAAGTTGAATTGGATTTGGTTTGACGTTAGAAGTGAAAAAAAATCAACTTTTAGTGATAGCACTTCAACGTTAGAAGTGAAAAAAAATCTAATAATTACAGATCGGGAAAAATTTTAGTTATTACAATTTACAACCAAAATAAAAAATTTCTTTTCATGTTGACAAAAAAAATAAAAATTTCTTCTCATTGTTTAACCGTACATACTAAAAACTCTAATAAAATGGGTAAAAAATGTTTAGAGACAAGTTTTTTGATAAAGAAATAGGCTTTGGGCCAAGTGACGTATATTCCTAACAATTTAATTTGTTTTCTTATATTAAAATTGCTCCGAGTTAGTTCGTAAATGTAAATCTTTTACTGAGTAAAAAAACAGCCTGGTGATATCTAGTAACTAAAATTTATATTCGATGCTAATCCCTTACAATTTATATTCATAACTCCATTTTCATAATTTAGAAATTAAGCAAAGCACATAACACTTTCCTTGGAAATAACTAACCGTGGATTTGTTACAAAAAAAATAATAATAAGTAACCGTGGAAAACGTTCCTTGGAAGAGATTAGGTGTTAATTTGGTTGACAAGGTGAGACTCTCAATTTTTTTAGTCCCTAAAATTCACTCAAATGTAAAAAAATGGGCACTTTATTCTTCTTTTGGAAATTAGATAAAATTTCATATCCATTTCCTAATAATCTTAAGAAAGTTCACCAAGAAAAATATTAGCAATTCTACATCAATTAAGGAAAAACTATTTTGGATAATAATTTCTGTAAAACTGTAAAAGTAAAAAAGCTTACAATTTTCATAATCCCACTATTTAGTTGTATTGCAATTGAAAAAGATTAAGTCCCATCAAAGGAATAAAAGCTATTAAAAAAATCCCACCAACCCAATTCCACAATTTCAAATTAAAAAAAAAAAAACAAATCCGACCGTTGCTGTAACATAACCATAAAAATCTAAAATTTAAATATCATCATTTCTTCAGAAGCACCAGTACAATGAGAGAAAGAGATAGTACTCTGTGAAATCTGAAATCATTATCACCTTGGGAACTGAAGCGGAAGGTCCAATTCGCAAATCAAACCCTAACCCAGAAGTAATCCAAGGAACCACAAAGCTCTCTCTTTACGAACAATTCAGAGAAGAAAGAATCAAAGAGAATCTTCGAAGGATGCAAAATCTCGGCATCTTGAATCTCTCTCGCAAACTCCAAGCCGAGACCCGACCCATTAAAAGGCATTACGGTATCTTTAACCCGGCTCAGAAATCAACCCCTCATCTTCAGCCTTCTCGTCGATCGTCTCGGTAATTCTCTATCTGAATTAGGGTTTTGTATAGAAATTAGGGTTTATGATTTCTCTTTTAAGTTGAATCGATTCGTTTCTGTTGAAAGAAGGGAAAATTGTAGGGTTTTTGAGTTGAAATTAGGGTTTATGATTGATTGCTACTTATGTGAATGTCAGATTGGAGAACACGGCTCCAGTTATCTACAATGAGGGGATCAATGAGAAGGGTAAGAAAAGGTCTAACCAAGGGAGTGTGGTGATTGGTGAAGGGCCAAGGGCTGAGATTTACACAGAGGAACATGAGAAGCTTCTTGGGAATACAGAACGAAGCTGGACTTTTTTTGTTGATGGCTATGATAAGGATGGGAAAAGGATTTATGATCCGATTAAGGGTAAGACTTGTCACTAGTGCAGGTAAGAAACCAAAACCCATTTGTAAATATTGCAGTTTTGTGAAATGAAATTTGCTTAATCCTTCTTTGTGTGAGTGTTTTATAGGCAGAAAACACTAGGTCATCGCACACAGTGCAGTGAATGCAACTTGGTTCAAGGAAAATTCTGTGGTGATTGTTTGTTCATGAGGTGGGTGCTTCTTAATAAGATTACTAGGAATGGAGTTTTCTATTATTGGTGGTGAAGTTATTTTAATGTTGTTGATGAGCAGATATGGTGAACATGTACTCGAAGCTTTGGAGAATCCAAACTGGATTTGCCCTGCTTGTCGCGGGATATGCAATTGTAGTTTGTGCCGGAATAATAAAGGATGGGTTCCAACTGGCCCAATTTACCGAAGGGTTTGTTGTTCTTTCGATCACTGATTTTGTATTATCTGTGTTTTTTAGATTCTTGAGTAGAGTCAAGAGCTGAAGATTTCTTTCTTTATTGGGATTGTTTTCAGATAGCTAAACTCGGGTTTAAGTCTGTAGCACATTATCTGGTTCAAACTAAACGGGAGAAAACTGTTGATACAACCCCGAATCAAGCTTCTGCAAAGAGATCACTTTCCTTTCAGGAAGAAAAACCACTTACCAATGTTGTTGATGATGAAGATCTCCCTGAAGAAGTACCAAAGCTTCAGAATGATGATTTTTTGAAGAAAGAGGAAGATGAGAATTCAAACGAAAATCAGAATGGTGATCTCCCTGAAGAAGCACCACCAGATTTGATCTCTTTCTTTAATTTTTATAATCGCTGGTAGTGTGCGGTTTTCAACGACTAAGAATCCTAGGATACAACCACTAATGAAACCGTATTCGTGACACTCAAAATACGGAGTATACGAACGTTAAAACTACGCTATACTCTTGAGACTTACGAAGAGAAAGTGGAGAAGATTTGCTGGAGTTTTTCTGTGATTTTTTCGTCAGAGATTTCGTGAATGATACGATGATCTCTAAGAAAAGAGGCGAGACGAAAATATAGGAGGAGGAAGGAGCGGTTTCGCACGCACGCACTCGCTTGGACGAGATTTTAGGTGAAAAATCCGGGTCAGTTATTGACTTGGTTAGATTCGAATTCGATTTTGAATTTAATTTATTTCTTATGCAAAAAATGTTGACTAAAATTCAACAAAAAAATGTTGACTAATTGGGTCCCAAATTTGTCCCAAAAGAATATCTTTGAAGTGGGCCAAAGGCCCACATTCACCAAGACCTAACCCAAGCCCGAGCCCGAGCCCGAGCCCAAGTTCAGCACGACGTGCGTGTGTGTGTGGTATTTTGCATAACCTCCATTGTGTCTCCATAGCACGTTAAACCATGTTGGAGACACTCCTCTATATATACTAGAGAAAATTTTTCTCAAGTTCCAATGTGGGACAAAATACATGTTTTATCATTAATCACATTGGGCCTCAATTCTTTTTCACATTTTAAGACCCATAACCATATAAATATGGGTCCAACAAAAGTGATACCCATTTTATTAAAAATATGGGTCCAACAATCCCCTATATGAATAGGAATTACTCTAAACATATGAAGACTCGACTAACTCTACTGGTTGGATAGACTTGACAGAATAGACAGACTCGATAGACTCGATAAAAGGATTTTTTGAGAGTATAAATGAAAATTTATTGTGTCTAAGATGGTAGCGTATTTCAGCCTTGAACCACTCATTGTTAATATCTGTCGGGTTTACTGGCCAGAAGGTGAACATGATGTCTTGAACCATCCATATATTTATGTAAACCGAGACATCAGTTGTAATGCAGCTCATTTTCTCGTAGAACTTTTTTCTCTATTGTGTTCATTTTGGCCGTCAACTTGTCTGGTTATTCGTGAGTGAACTTAGAAAATATAACTTGAACTTCATTCTCCTAGAAATGGTTTCATTTCACACTCACTAGGTGTTCCCTATAAGTTTTTGTTTTAATAATCCACATATAAAACTATGAACTCAAATCATTAAAACCTAACACTTATCCTTGTTTATATACATGAAGCACTGTTTATCATCTTGGGAATTAAGTAATGACATTAAAGTCTATCAATGCTTTTAGATTTTGTTTGATTTAGTTTTCTCTTTGAACCTACATCTTGGGATCTCCATTCACGTGGGTGGAGTTTCCATCAAACATCCTCTTTAGTTTGTAGGCAATAAACACATTCCCTTTGATGATTTTAATACTTGATCACGAGCAAAATCTTTAGTAAATGGATCCGCTAGGTTGTAGGCTGATTTGATGTAATTGATCGTTATTACACCACTTGAAATCAAGTGTCTAATGGTTTTGTGTCGTCTTCTAATGTGACAAGATTTACCATTATAAAGATTATTCAGTGCCCGAGCATAGCTGATTGACTATCACAGTGTACACGTAATGTCGGGACTGGTTTCTCCCACATTGGAATATCTTCCAAGAAGTTCTGAAGCCATTCTGTTTCTTCTACGGCTTTGTCAAGAGTTATGAACTATGACTCCATGGTTGATCTAGCCAACAAGGTTTGTTTGGAAAATTTCCAAGATACCGTTGCACCTCCTAAAGTAAAGACGTATCCACTACTGGATTTTGAGTTCTTGGAATCTAAAATCCACTTTGCGTCATTGTATCCTTCGAGAACTGCCGGTTCTTTACAGTACTACAATCCATAACTTTTTGTATATCGCAAGTAATTTAATACTCTTGTTATGACTTTCCAGTGTTTATGACCTGGATTACTTGTGTAGCGACTTAATACGTTTACCTCATGTGCTAAATTGGGTCTTAAGCAATTCGTTAAGTACATTAGACTTCTGGTTACACGAGCATATTCCACTTGAGAAACTGGTTCACCCGAGTTCTTGGTCAAGTGGAGTTGAGAATCAACATGAGTTTTTGTAGTCCCGGTTGTGTAATTCTTGAATCTATCAAGAATTTTTTCAGCATAATGAATTTGAGACAAGGTGATTTCGTCAGAAGTTCTAGTGATCTTAATCCCTAAGATTACGTCTGCGAGACCCATGTCTTTCATGTCGAACTGGCTGCTAAGCATGTTCTTAGTTTGTTGGATTATGTCTTTATTGCTACCAATAATGAGCATGTCATCCATGTATAGGCATAACAAAATATATCCGCTAGGAGTAACTTTGATGTAAATGCACTTATCACATTCATTATTGCTGAAACCATTTGACATCATTACGTTGTCAAATTTTTCATGTCATTGTGTTTGGAGCTTGTTTAAGTCCATATAATGACTTTACAAATCTACAGACTTTGTGTTCTTATCCAGGAACGACAAACCCTTCAGGTTTTTTCATGTAAATTTCCTGTTCTAAAACACCATTTAGAAAAGCAGTTTTAACATCCATTTGATATATCTCTAGGTTTCTCAATGCTGAAATTACTATCAGCATTCTGATGGAGGTTATTCTCATCACTGGAGAATAAGTGTCAAAGAAATCTAGACCTTCTTTTTGCCGGAAGCTTTGCAACACAAGCATAGTCTTGTATTTATCAATTGAACCATCGATTTTCAACTTGGTTTTGAAAATCCATTTACACCCTAGTGATTTAAACCTTTGCGGTAGATCGGTTATTCCCATGTATAGTTTTGCATAATGGAATCGATCTCACTATTGACGGCTTCCTTCCATGAGGGTGCGTCCGGAGTAGACGTGGCTTCCTGAACGTTTTTGGCTCATTCTCTGCGAGAAATGCCATTATAAAATCATCACCAAAAGATTTTTTCTTTCAAGCTCTTTTGCTCCATCGAGGTTCATCTTTAACCTCTTCTGATCATTAAATGAAGTACCAGAAGTGCTTGCCTCATTCGTTGGTTCAACCTCTTTGCGAGTTTGTTTTGGATTTTCTTTATCCTTACACGTAAACACGTTTTCAAAAAATGATACATTTCTTGATTCTATAATTGTGTTTACATGAATATCCGGTATATCTGATTTATGAACCAAAAATCGGTAAGCACTGCTATTGTGTGCATATCCGATGAAAATACAATCTACGGTTTTAGGTCCTATTGAAACCTTTTTGGGAGGCGGCACTGCGACTTTTGCGAGGCACCCCCACACTTTCAGGTATTTGTACGAATGTACTTTACCCATCTAGAGTTCATATGGCGTTTTACCAGTTACTTTGTATGGTATTTTGTTGAAGATATAATTTGTGGTAAAGATTGCTCCCCCCCCCCACAGGTTCTAAGGTAACCCAGATTCCTGCACATTGCATTCATCATTTTTTCAGAGTTCTTTTTTTGTTCCGCAACTCCATTAGATTCTGGTAAGTAGGGAACGGTTTTTTGATGAATAATGCCTTGTTCTTGAAAAATGTATTAAATGGGCCATCATATTCGCCTCCTCTATCACTTCAAACTATTTAATAGTTTTATGACGTTGATTTTCGACTTCTAGTTTATATTCTCTGAATTTTTCCAAGACTTCATCTTTACTATGTATTAAGTATACATAGCAGTATCTTGTACAATCGTCTATGAAAGTTACAAAATACTTTTTACCGCATCTGGTTTGTATAAACTTTAAATCGCACAAATCTGTGTGGATTAATCCGAGAGGTTTGGTTGTTCTTTCGACTTGAGGTGAAGATTTTTTAGTGAGTTTCGCTTGAACGCATACTTCACATTTATCTTTAATAAATTTGCATTTCGAAATTAAGTTCAAATTAATTAATCTTTGTAAAGATTTATAATTCACATGTCCAAACCGTTCATGCCAAATATTAAAAGATTCGACCAAGTAAGTAACTGGTTTCTTATTCATTGAAACTTAAAAAAAAGATACATCAGAGTTCTTAAGGATTGTGATACACCACATGTTCACAAGTCCTTCCTTAACATATCCTTTACCCAGAAACACCCAATTTTTCCTAAGAATCAGCTGGTCGGACTCAAAACTTGTGGCGAAGCCATGCTTGCTCAGCAGAGATCCAGAGATGAGATTCTTCCTCATATCTGGCACGTGCCTAGTGCCTTCAATATTGGAGACAGACTTGTTACCCATCTTCATACCGGCATTAGACTTGGTATTTTGATAGGTGCTGAACATTGTCTTGTCAAAACAGATGTGAATAGTTGCACCCATGTCATAAAACCACTATTTAGTTTCTTCATCAACCACATTTGCTTCCATAACCACCGCACATAGGTCATTTTTGTCAAATTGGTTTGATTAAGCGTTTTTGCCTTTTTGTGACACTACTCAGCTTTGTGCCCCTTCTTGTGACACTCCTCAACTTATTAGGTGCACCTTGCTTCTTGAAGCTCTTGGAGGCTTGAGGTGCAACCTTATTAGGTGCCCTTAGCTTGAATTAGGCACAAATTTTCCTTTTCCTTTGTTCTTGTGCTCAACTACATTAGCATTGTGAGTGAATGTCAGTTCAACCTTGCGTTTGAACGAATCATTTTGTAGCCTGGAAATGAGATTTCCCAAAGTTAAAGCCTTTTGCTTATGGCCGAGATAATTCTTGAAATCGACCCAGTACGGAGGTAGCTTTTCCATGATGCAGTTCACTGTGAATGTTTCACAGATTTTCATGCCCTCATCAGTTTAGTTGCAGCTCATGAAATTACTCCATGATGGGCCTAGAGTCCACCATTTTAAGTTAAGGAATTTCACCGTAGCGAGTTTTTCCGAGTATATATTGTAAGCAGGGCTGGGCAAAAAACCCGGACCCGAAATATTCGAACCGAACCGATACAAAAAAAGTATTTGGTTAGTATTCGGGAAAATGTTAAATAACCGATTGGATCTTACAGCTGTACCCAAATGAGTATCGGTTCGGGTCGGATATTACTCGATACCCGATTAGTACCCAAAAAAGCATAAGTAATAACCCTAATATTGATACATTTCGTCATTTTCTTTCATCGAACCTTGAATCAACATATTCACCATCCTCTAAAGCCGCCGAAAATCGAGCTTCGATGTGTAACTGTAAGCGATTCATCTTCTTCACGTCAAAAAGAGTGTTTAATAAATATAATCAGATGATGTTAGGTCTCCTAAAAATGTTAGTGCAATGGATATTATTGGGTAAATTCGAGTTTTTGTGTATTATTGGCTATTTTGCGATTAAAATACCTGATCAGAACCGGAACCGAACATTATCCGATGATTCACCGGTTACCATAACAAATACTCTTACCCGAACCGAACCGAGAGTTACCCGAACCGAACCAACCTAATTTTTATAATATACTTAAATGGATCCTAAATACAATACTCAAAAATACCCGAAACCCGAATAGTAGAACCCGAAACCCGAACGGGTACCCGAATGTCCAGCCCTAATTGTAAGACTTGTACTTCTTATCCAAAAAATCCCAAATTTCCTTGGAAGTTTTGACCTCACTGTAGATGTTGTACAACTAATCCACCAGGCGAGCTTTAATGTAGCCTTTGCACAGATAGTCCCCATGGAGCCACGCATCGACACTAGCCAAAGCATTACCTCAGTATTCCCGGGAGGCAAAACAGGTTGAACCTCGGTGAGATACCTCTCCAATTTTAGCGTAGTCAGAAAAAATGCATCTTTTGCTGCCATGACTTGAAGTTGGAGCCATCGAATTTTTCCGGTGTCACAATAGCATTTGGAACATTCATGACATTAGGCGCGGTACGTGGAAGACCTTTCCCCTGTAGGATCGTTGTCTCACTTATTTGATTGCCGTCATCAGGACCTCCATTAGTCACATCAACAGTACTGGTAGACATTATTTTTCCGTTTCACAAAAGACAAAATAAATGTCAAAATTGAGAAAAGAAAATAATAAAATAGCGTTTAAAACATTTAAAAATAGTTAAAAATTAAAATTAAAATACTTTATGAATTGTTTTTGAAAATGTATTTAATTTTTAATATATTTATTTATTTTTTCAAAAAAAACAACGTTTGTTTATATTGCTAATAAAAGCGTTACAAATCGTTAATTTTTTTTTCTTTTTTCCGAGAATAAATAACGTTTTTTAGAATTCACAATAAAACGAAATTCAAACGATTATTTTTTTATCTTTGAAAAACATAAATAAATAAATAACGTTTTTTAAAATTTGCAATTAAACGTAATTCAAATGATTATAATATTTATATATATTTTTTCACAGATCACGAAGATCTTATTTTGAGAATGCATTTCGCAAAACAAACCGCGTAAACCGTTTTTTCAAAATAAATAGTAGCATTTACGATTGATAACGTTTCGCCAAATCGCTAAATATCAACCGCAGAAGCGTTAAATCGATTTAAAATCCGAATAAAAAAATTGTTTCGGGATTTAAAATAATTGATAATTAGATTAAAACCCAGAAACATTTTGAATATTCGTAAGTAAATCGAAACAGATCGTAAAAGGTTTTTGAAAACGTTTTTAAAAATCCGTAAGAAATTTAAAACGTTTTGAAGAAACCGTAAGAAAATTAAATAAAAATTTTCTTTTCGTAAAACTTTGAAGAATTTGTTCGCGATTCTCAATCCGTTTTAAGCGATAAGTAGAAAATGGATTATAAGAATTAAGACTGTAGGACGTTAAAATCCGGTTGTGAAAAACTACGAATAAAATTCAGAATTACGGAAAAAAACGAGTTGAAAACGATTTGAGAAAACCGATAAGAATGGAGGCGAGATTTGATCTCTTTTCTTAATTTTTATAATCGCCTATAATGTGATGGTTTTCAACGATTAAGAATCCTAGGATACAACCACTAGTGAAATCGTATTCGCGACACTCAAAATACGGAGTATACGAATGTAAAAACTACGCTATACTCTCGAGACTTACAAAGAGAAAGTAGAGACGATTTGCTGGAGTTTTTTGTGATTTTTTTGTGAGAGATTTCGTGAATGAAACGATGATCTCGAAGAAAAGAGGCGAGACGAAAATATTGGAGGAAGGGGCGATTTCGCACGCACTCGCTTATGCGATATTTTAGGCAAAAATGCCGGGTTAGTTAATGACTCGGTTAGATTCGAATTCGATTTTGAATTTAATTTATTTCTTATGCAAAAATGTTGGAAAAATATTGACTAAAATTCAACGAAAGATGATGACTAATTGGGTCCAAAATTTTTCCCAAAAAAAATATCTTTGACGTGGGCTGAAGGTCCACCACATTCATCAAGACCCAAGACCAAGTCCGAGCTCGAGCTTGGTATGGTGCGCACGCGTATGTGTTATTTTGCATAACTTCTATTGTGTTTCTATAGCATGTTAAATATGTTAGAGACACTCATCTATATATACTAGAGAAAGTTTTGTTATTAATCACATTAAGCCTCAATTCTTATTCATATTTTAAGATCCATAACCATATGAATATGGATCCAACAAAAATGATACCTATTTTATTGAAAATATGATCCAACATGTTCCACTAAGGTTGCCACACTGTCTCCTAAGCTTTGTTTTGAGCTGGCTATGAGCCTAAATCAATGAGTGGGGCTGAGCCAATTTTTGCTACTTAAAGTAATGAAAAATGTACTCCTTTTGAAAACAATCACATCTTTCGGTCTACAAGTACAACAACTCGTCTGCTTTTTTCAGAGTCAACTTTGGTCACTTAGACATATCCATGGTGGAAAAGTCTATTCAAAAATCCTTCTATTGAGGCTAGGAAAGAACCATTAATTCAACAAATTTTCTTTTGGGGAGATATCTTTGTCACCAATTTCCTCATTTATGGAGAGATCCCTTGTCTCATTTTTCTCTAATTTGGAGAGAACCATTTTACCATATTTTTCCTATACGGAGAATGTTGTTAAATGCTCAAAAGTCTTGAAAATATCATGAACTAATAGTTTTGTTCTATTGTTTTAATGGTAAAAGTAGTAGGATAATCACATATCAATATAGTTGCATATATTTAGATACGATATACTCTATCTCTTATTTGTGTATATCTCTTAGGAACCTATATATACACCTGTATGTATCTCATTTTTTCATCAATACAAAAACATATTCAGCACACTTCTATATGGTATCAGAGCCTCTTTGTTAAAACAAAAGATCCTCTCTTCCTTAAAAAAAATAACCGTACCTATGGCTCTATCTAACGTGATCAACATGACTGATTCATCTTCTCTTGTTTCGATCAATATGATTAACGTGACCAAACTTTCGTCCATTAATTATCTGACATGGAGTGTTCAGATCAAATCTCTTTTACGAGGTCATGATCTTCTCAAGTTCATTGAAAAAAAGCCTCCACCATCTCCAACCGTCGTCGTTGATGACACAGAGAAGGTCAACCCGGATCTTCTCACATGTCTGAGATAGGACAACCTTCTCTACAGCGCCCTCATAGGTACCATCGAGATACCTCTTCAACCTCTTATTGCAAGCTGCGCCACATCCCTTGAAGCCTGGAATACCCTCACCTCCACCTATGCAAAACCAACAAGGGGCACATCAAACAACTTAAGCAACAGTTTAAACACTGTGTCAAAGGAACTCGCTCTGTGGATGAATTTATGCAACAAATTAAAATTAAATCTGATGCGCTAGCTCTCCTTGGGAGTATGGTTGACTCCGAGGATCTCACCGACATCGTCCTCGACGGTCTCAGCGATGACTACAAACAAGTCATCGACTCAATCCACGCTCGTGACACACCCATCTCCTTTGTTGAGCTTCACGAAAAATTGCTCAACCGTGAAACAGAGATTTTCACTGCTCATCCCCAGCCTTCCTCCCTCCCTGTTACGGCACTTCATATCCAAAACAGGAACAAAAATTGGAGACCATCTACCAATAATCCGACCAGGCGCCCCGATACAACCAAGACCAACGCCAAGATCAACGTCAATCTCGTCCCTACCTCGGAAAGTGCCAAGCGTGTGGAACACAGGGCCATAGTGCCAAGAGGTGCCCTCTGTTTCGCCTTATCTCCCAATCCTCTCAACCTGGTACAACAAGTGGCTCTCGCGGCAACTCCACTTGGGCTCTGAGTGCCTACAATGTCACTGCGCCTCGACCAGACCCATCGTCATGGCTGCTTGACAGCGGTGCATCTCATCACCTCACTTCTGATCTCGTCAATCTATCCCTTCATGCGCCATACTCTGGAACGAATGAAGTCATGGTCGGCAATGGCTCAGGCCTGGAAATAACTCACTCTGGTTCTCTCTCTTTACCACATACTTCTAGGAATTTATCTCTTACCAATGTCTTACGTGTTCCTTCTATAGCACGTAACCTTATCTCCGTACGTCAATTGTGTACTGACAATAGTGTCTCCGTTGAATTTTTCCCTAATGCTTTTCAGGTGAAGGATCTCAACTCGGGGACGCCACTCGTGGCCGGAAAAACTAAACGAGGAGAGTATCAGTGGCCAAGTAATGTCTCGTCTTTTTTTGCTTTTTCTTCCATTAAAACTTCTTTACCCATTTGGCATTCTAGATTAGGTCACCCTTGTCTTTCTATTTTAAATAAAGTTGTCTCGCATTACTCGCTTCCAGTTTCAACAAAAATGTTGTTTCCTCCTTGTAATGCTTGCGCAGTTAGTAAAAGCCACAAAATGCCCTTCTCCGATGTCTGGACTTCCCCTGTTCTCTCTCTTGATGGCTTCAAATACTATGTCATCTTTGTTGACTACTACACACACTATGTGTGGTTATACCCATTACGTCGCAAATCAGATACCTTTGAAGTCTTCGTTCGCTTCAAAGAACTAGTCGAGAACAAGTTCAATCATCGTCTGGTCACACCTTACTCTAACAATGGTGGGGAATACATGGCTATGTCCAACTATCTAGCCACAAATGGGATTACTCATCTCACAACACTGCCTCATACACCGGAACATAAGGCTTTTCTGAGTGACAACATCGGCATATAGTTGAGACGACTTTGACACTCCTCACTCACTCGTCTACACCTCTTCAATTCTGGCCCTATGCTTTCAGTGTTGCGGTTTACCTCATTAACCGCCTCCCAACTCCCACTCTCTCTTTGGACTCTCTATTTTACTGTCTTTTTGGCTCTGCCCCAAACCTTCACAAACTGCGTGTCTTCGGCTGTTTGTTCTACCCGTGGCTTCGGCCCTATACGAAACACAAGCTTGAATCTCGTTCTTCCCCCTGTGTGTTTATCAGTTATTCAACCACACAGAGTGCCTATTTGTGTCTTGAACCCTCTTCCAAACGAGTTTTTGTTTCACGTCATGTTCAATTCTTCGAGTCATCTTTTCCCTTCAGCTCATTGCCATCATCTATTTCTCCAACTCCCGTTTCACTTACTCTTCTCGTCCTCCCAATTTCCTCGTCTTCGTCTTCGCTTGGTCACTCACACTCTTCGCCGTCACCAGCTGTGCCCCCAAACTCGACTTCCTCACCGATAGCGCCATTGCAACCAGTTACTACCGCATCACTCACATGTCTTCCAGACTCTGTTTCCAACCACTCTGTTGGGATGACGTCTGCTGCACCGTCTATTGAGAATTTTCTTTCTCACCACGACTAGTCAGACTCTGCACGCCCTCACCCATCTGCACCGTCCTCAAATATTCACCCGATGATGACTAGATCGAAGAACAATGTTTTTAAACCATCCAAGAAAATTTCTCTGCTTACGGCCGTTGTCAACTCCGAGGTTGAACCGACATCAGTCGCACAAGCCATGAAAGACAAACGTTGACGTTCTACAATGGGTGCCGAATTTGATGCTCAGGTGCGAAATCAAACTTGGTCTCTGGTTCCGCCTAAACTAACCTACAATCTCGTCGGCTCGCGTTGGGTTTTTCGAATAAAACGCCGTCCAGACGGCAATGTTGATAAGTTTAAGGCACGATTGGTTGCTAAGGGCTTTCATCAACGTTTGGAAGTCGACTACACCGACACCTTCAGTCCCGTCATCAAACCCGCTTTAGTTCATCTTGTCCTCAACCACGCCGTCTCTCATGACTGGCCCTTACGTCAGCTCGATGTCAACAACGCCTTTCTTCAAGGCCGACTAACCGAGGAAGTTTACATTGTCCAGCCAACAGGCTTTGTTGATCGTGACAAGCCCGATCACGTGTGTCGTCTTCACAAAGCTCTCTATGGGCTAAAACAAGCTCCACGAGCATGGTATATGGAACTTCGGGATTTTCTTGTGTCCTCAGGTTTTGTTAACTCATTAGCGGACTCGTCTCTATTCATCTTCAGCAAGCTTGACGTGCAGATTTTTGTCCTCGTCTACGTTAATGATATCATCATCACTGGGAATGACTCTGTAGCTGTTGAACGTTTTATCACTCTGCTCAGAGCTCGGTTCTCCTTAAAAGATCTTAACACTCTCACATAATTCTTTGGCATTGAAGCTTCTCGGACTAAACAAGGTTTGCTCCTTACACAGACCAAATATATAACAGACTTGTTAGCTCGCACAAATATGCAGTCTGCGAATCCTGTGGCAACTCTCATAGCACCGCAAGCTGCTCTTACACTCACAACTGGCACTGCTCTTGAGGATGGTAGCGAGTACATGATGATAGTTGGAAGCCTTCAGTACTTGCTGCTTACTCGACCTACCGCGGCATTTGCAATCAATAAACTCTCTCAGTTTATGCACCGGCCTACCGACATTCATTGGCAAGCAGCCAAGAGAGTTCTTCGTTACTTGTCCGGAACAAGAAATCAAAGTATCTTCTTCAGTCGACACAATACTCCCAATCTTCATGCCTTCTCTGATGCAGATTGGGGTGGCAACAAAGATGATTACACTTCGACAAGTGCTCATGTGGTCTATCTTGGCTCGCACCTAATAAGCTGGTCGTTCAAGAAACAGAGATATGTTTCCCGATCGTCTACGGAGGCCGAATATAGGTCTGTTGCCGACACTGCCTCGGAGTTATGTTGGGTGGCGCAGCTAATGGAGGAGCTCGACATTCGTTCCTCATCTCAACCTGTTATATACTGTGAGAACGTTGGAGCAACGTACTTGTGTACCAATCCGGTTTTTCGTTCTCGAATGAAGCTCGTGGTTTTGGATTACCACTTCATCCGTCAACTGGTACAGTCTGGATTCCTTCGTGTATCGCACATTGCTTCCGCTGATCAGCTTGCCGATGCTTTGACAAAACCACTATCTTGTCTGCGCCTTCAGACTTTTTCTGACAAGATTGGATTCTCTACCGATCGTTCATCTTGCAGGACGTATTAGGATAATCACGTATCAATATAGTTGCATATCTCTTATTTGTGTATATCTCTTAAAAACCTATATATACACCTGTATGTATCTCATTCTTCATCAATACAAAAACGTATTCAGCACATTTCTATAAGAACTTAGAATCAATTTTAAATCAATTAGTTTTAAAGGTTTTTCAAAAAAGTTTATAGTTTTTATCCACGATCTAAGCCATTATTTTATCTTGTTATTGTATTGTGCTTGTATGTTAATTTAATACAATGAGTTCGTCCAAAAAAATCGACTATTTTTAATTTTGATAGAGTTAATTTTTTTTAATTATTATATATATCTATTTATATTCCTTAGTTACCAAAAAGAAAAGTTATACAATATCCTAAATGTGGAACGGTAATTACATATTTTACTTTACTTGCAGAGTTGACTAATTTCATACTTTTTTTCAGGAACACAAAATAAGACAAAATTATGTTTTATAAACCAAAAATATATCATTTTGTTTTGTTTGTTTCTCATTAAAATAAGAATAAACTTCTAATTGTATGGAATTACACTCTATCAATACAAATAATGAGCTTACTGTATCTTTCATCTTCATATAAAAATCAAATGATTACAGAAACTGAATTAATTTTAGCTTAAAAAAAAACAAAACCAAGAGGAGCCAAAGCCACCAGTACTCTGTTTCTGTGAAAAAAGTCAATGCCTTTTTTGACCGAAACTGTAAAGGAAAGAGAAGGCACTGAGTAGAGAGAGAGAGAGAGAGAGAGAGTGTTGTAGTAGTAAATGAAAACGAGAGATTGCTGGTGAAAGGAGTAAGCTTTGCATTTATTATCATCGTCTTCTCTAATCTTCTAAAACAGTAAACCATAACCAAAACCTTTTCTTCCCAAAATTTCATCTTTTCTTCGTTTCTTTCACAAAATTTCTGAGATCTGTTTTAGGGTTTGTTGAAATTCTGCTTCTTTCCCGTGAATTTCGTATTTTTTTCAATAAAAAATTTGTGGGTTGAGTGAAAGTTTCCGTTTTTAGAGGCTTCTCTTTGATCTGCTTCAAGATCTTTAATTTCTAGGGTTTTTCTTATGGGCTAGAGAAAGAAAAAAGAAACCCCTCTTTTTTGTTGCTTCCTCTGTTAAATCTCTGAAAAAAAGAGAAGCTTTTTGAAATCGGGATTAATGCATTTTCCACTCTGGAAGCAAATTCATCACTGTGCTGCTCTGATCTTGGATAAGAGTAAGAGTAGAAGAAGAAATGAGTCTGATTCGTCAATTGATGTTAGAAGAAAAGCTTCAATGATTCGGAAATTGTATGAAGATAAGCTTAGAGAAGCTTTAGAAGAAGCATCTGAGAATGGGTCCCTTTTTAAATCTCAAGAAGTTGAGAAAGAGAATCAAGATGAGACCTTGGGTCGTTCTAGATCCTTGGCTAGGTTGCACGCTCAACGTGAGTTTCTACGAGCTACTGCTTTAGCAGCTGAACGAATTTTTGAGTCTGAAGATGCCATACCTGAACTTCTTGAAGCTTTTAATAAGTTTCTTATAATGTATCCAAAGTATGAAATATCTGAGAAAGTTGATCAATTGAGATCTGATGAGTATGCTCACTTGTTGGAGTCAAAGGTATGTCTTGATTACTGTGGATTTGGGCTTTTTTCGTATGTTCAGACTCTGCATTATTGGGATTCTTGTACGTTTAGTTTATCTGAGATTACTGCTAATTTGAGTAACCATGCGCTTTATGGTGGAGCTGAGAGTGGAACTGTGGAACATGATCTCAAGACTAGGATTATGGATTATTTGAATATACCTGAGAGTGAGTATGGTCTTGTTTTCACTGTAAGTAGAGGCTCTGCGTTTAGGTTGCTTGCGGAATCTTACCCTTTCCATACGAATAAGCGGCTTTTGACAATGTTTGATCATGAGAGTCAGTCTGTGAATTGGATGGCTCAGACTGCAAGAGAAAAAGGTGCGAAAGCTTATAACGCTTGGTTTAAATGGCCTACTTTGAAGCTGTGTTCGACGGATTTGAAGAAGCGTTTGTCTTATAAGAAGAGGAAGAAGAAGGATTCTGCGGTTGGGTTGTTTGTGTTTCCTGCGCAGTCTAGGGTTACGGGTTCTAAGTACTCTTACCAGTGGATGTCGTTGGCTCAGCAGAACAACTGGCATGTGTTGCTTGATGCTGGTTCTTTAGGTCCCAAAGATATGGATTCGCTCGGGTTATCATTGTTTCGACCAGAGTTTATCATCACCTCGTTTTACAAGGTATTTGGGCATGATCCTACAGGTTTTGGTTGCCTGTTGATCAAGAAGTCGATGATGGGTAATCTTCAGAGTAAGTCTGGGAAAACAGGATCTGGAATAGTGAAGATCACACCTCAATATCCGTTATATCTCAGTGATTCGATAGATGGTTTGGATGGATTGGTTGGTCTTGAAGATCATGATGTTGGTACAAATGGTGATAAATCTGCCACAATGGAAGCTGCTCGTACAGGTGCTCAGATGCCGGTATTCTCTGGTGCATACACTTCAGCTCAAGTGAGGGATGTGTTTGAGACAGAGCTCTCAGAAGATAATATATCTGATAGAGATGGGACTAGTAGTACCATATTTGAAGAAAATGAAAGTGTTTCGGTTGGAGAACTGATGAAAAGCCCAGCTTTCAGCGAAGATGAGTCATGCGATAATTCGTTTTGGATCGATTTGGGTCAAAGTCCACTTGGGTCTGACCGTGCAGGTCACTTGAACCCCCATAAAATCGCCTCTCCATTGCCACCATTTTGGTTTACCAGCAAACGGCAATCACCAAAACCGGTAGCAAAGAGTTACAGCAGTCCTATGTATGATGGTAAAGATGTCCTCTCCTTTGATGCTGCAGTAATGTCAGTTTCTCAGGAGATATACTCAACGCCATCACGAAATCTGAGGAACTCTAATAATTTCCAAATTCAAGAGATCCAGGATGAGAACTGCGGTAACATTATGTATCGGGCAGGATCTGGTTTTGGATCGAATGGGTCAATCTCCAAGACTTCCTCAGAAATGAAAGAGAATGCAATTAGACGAGAAACAGAAGGAGAGTTTAGGTTATTGGGTAGAAGGGGTACTGGTGGGAGGCTTTTGAGTGTGGAAGATGAACAACCGAGCAGAGGAACACGAGTTTCGTTTAACATGGACCGTGTCAGTCATAGTCTCGACCAAGGTGAAGCTTCTCTGGCCAGTGTATATGACAAAAGTGATGGTGAAAACCCGAATGAGGATGACTGGGACAGAAGGGAATCTGAGATTGTTTGCAGCCATATCGATCATGTCAATATGTTAGGTCTAAATAAAACCACAACTAGGCTCAGATATCTGATTAACTGGCTTGTAATCTCTTTGCTACAGCTGAAAGTGCCTGAATCAGGCGGTGATGGTAGCGGCAGATACATGAATCTTGTGCAGATTTATGGCCCGAAGATAAAATACGATAGAGGAGCAGCGGTTGCTTTTAATGTGAAAGACAAAAGAAAAGGGTTTGTAAGTCCAGAGGTTGTTCTGAAACTGGCTGAGAAAGAAGGAGTATCTCTTGGCATTGGTATCTTGAGTCACATACGCATAATGGATATCCCGAGAAATCATTGTGGGGGAGCTAGGATCAAGGAAGATAGTTCTTTACATCTGCAGAGAGAAGCTGGTAAGCGCGGTGGGTTTGTGAGATTTGAGGTTGTCACAGCTTCTCTCAGCTTTTTGACAAACTTTGAAGATGTTTATACGCTATGGGCTTTTGTCGCCAAGTTCCTAAACCCTGGTTTTAGCAGAGAAGGCTCGCTCCCGACTGTAATTGAAGAAGAAGCAGAAGATTCAGAGACGTGATGGATTCTTTGGAAACAAAAGCCAGAAACTTTTTGAATATAACTCAAAGAGACATGACCGATGCATCAAGAATTCGCCTTTTTTGATAACGCCTGAGCCACAAACATCCTACAGCTCGGTTTCGATTCTGGAAATGGAAGCAGGGTAAAAGCAAAACTGTGAATTGAGATTTGCCATATAGTTTTTCGTTTTGCTCTGTTTCGGTTCTCAGGACAATTATTGTAATCTGGAAGGCAAAACATGCTTGGCCAAAGATTCTACTTTTGGATAGGGAAACACAGTTAATCATTTCCTCTCACAGTAAACCTCATTAAGTCATATGTATTCGTAAATTAAATTATGTTTAAAACCCTCTGAATCTGTACCAAAAATTTGCTTCTGTAGGAAAAATTATTCTAACTGAACATTAAGCTCGAGGCATTTAGTTATACTCAATGTTCATATATGGAGAAACCATAGATTTTGTATTCTGTTTCTCTTGCCTCATGACTCATGAGGATCAAGCAGATAAGTCTCCTTTGTCATATCTAAACCATTGTAGCATTGAGAAGTTTCCCAATCTTTTTCTTCTTCTCCTTCAACCATCGAGTTAGACAATTCTGGAATTTTTCTCCAATAGTTCTTCTATTTCCTTCTCCTTAGAGATAAGTGTAGTATAGAAGTGGAGAGTCTTTTCTAACATAACCTCCTGTAAAATACCACTGAGAAGAATTGAACCTGCCCATCAATAGGAATAATCTGCATCTCCATAGCATCTTCTATCTTTTCTCGCGTGACATAAGGTGCCACCAACAAATTTTCCAGCCATCGAGCCACCTTATCCGCACCGTCAACAAAGTCATTCGGAACAAAGTGAGTTCCTTCCGGTATCAGGACTCGCCAAGACTTGCATTTCTTCTTCAAAGATGGTTCAAGTCGCATGGACATGGTTCTTCCTTGATCTCCCAAGGTTGTTACAATCTTACCAATCATTTTTTTCCCACTTTGTAAATAACTTTTAGTTGGTTCATAATAAACTTAACATTTCAACAAAAAGAAAAAGAAGTATCTTGTTTGTTGAAGTTTGGTATTGAGCTTCGCATGAAGATAGAAGAGAAGACTCTTGGAACGAAGGAAAAGGTTTGGACTAACTAGAGTAGATCACGGCTGCTCAACTAATTCAGTGGTAGTTTCGTAAATATCCAGATTGTTTGTGAGCGACCGTTTAGCTCGGTTTAATCCAGATTCTATGATCATTGTATTTTATTTTGCACGTTTTCTTATTTTAAAACTCAAAGCTTTAGTCGGATATATGACCTACACTACAAGAAAACACATTTTTTGGAACAATCATATTCGTTTCAAAATTGTCGCAAAATTGAAATATATGACGATTTTGCGACGACAATTGATTGTCCCAATTTTATTGCAAACCGTGTGTCGTCGCAATCTCGTCTTAAAACAGAAACGATTTTGCCATGAAGACTATAATTGTTATTTTGCCACATATTTGCAACAACGTGACGAGTTGTAAAATAAAGATGATATTAAGACTAACTTAACTGTTACAACGGACGTTACAAATTACTAATGATTTGGGACGAATTTGTGACATAAATTTTTGCTTTGGCGTCACAAATATGTCATAACAGAGTATGACGATGTTGTGACAAATTAAGAAATGAAAAACCGTCGCAAATTAGTCACACTTTATTTGAGACGAAAAAAGGACACTAAATTTGAGACAAATTTGTGACAAAAAATATTGTAGTAGAGGCGCCCCAAATTAGTCATAATAGAGTGTGACGATTTTGTGACTATATATAGTGTGTTGCATAATAAAAAAATATTTAATTATTTAAAAAATATTTTATTTGCTATTAAAAAAATATTTTAAAAATATTTGTTAAATGAATAAATAAAATCATAAATTCAAAAGAAATTAATTAACAAAAAAATAAAATTTAAGGAGCTTCTTAAATCCAGAAACATTAAAACGTAAATAAAATTTAAAAACATGAAAAATAAATAAGACAAACGATAAAATAAACAAAAACAAATCTAAAAAAGATTCTGGTTAAGGTCATAGATATATGGAGGAGATCTAGTCGGTGCATTCTGTTGAGGACCATGTGGTTGCGAAATAATAGAGGGTATTTGAGTAGGCATTGTGGAGGCGGACATGCGATTTTGGAATTGTGGATCTTGGCTTTGGATCCAATTGACGACTTAGGACAAAGATAACTATGTCTCTTCCAAAGCAGATTGCGTCTCATTCAAAGGGGACTTCATCTCATTCAAAGCAGATTACGGAGCCGAAGTCTCTCCTTAGTAAGTGCCTATTATCTGAGATAGCATATCCTCTACGTTCTTGTCAAAATTCTTACATATTTTCTTCGTCTTCATATCTACGTACGTCCCATCCGCTCGAGTATGCTTCGCCTTCATATATATTCTCGCATATTTGCTTCACCTTCATATATATATACCACATTTATATATAAATATATATATGTTTGATATATATAAAAATATAAGTTTGAAATTAAATGTATTTTGACATTGGATGTCGCAAAACCATTGCAAAATTGCAACATTTTTTGCGACGAAAAGGGCCAAAAAAATAAAGTTTTTGCAACATTGAGGTCTAGAAACCAGGTTGCATGGTCATAGGGGTTTAAAGACGCAGAGCACATAACCACTGTGTCACGGTTGTCTACAAGATAATCATAACATTATGAGTATATATTATGAATATATATGCATTGTACAAAATTTTGAAAACCTATATGTATAAAAAGTTTTTAAATAGATATGTATAACATATCTTAACATAATAAACTTATATATATATATATATAATTTTAGATATAAACCATATAAATATCAAATATTTATGTATAAATAAAGTTCTATGTTAGATATCCATAGTTTAACAAAACCAAAATTAAATGTTTTTTATAACCATATATATAGATATGTTTGATATATATAAAAGATATATAAGTTTAAAATTAAATGTATTTTGACACTAGTTGTCGCTAAACCGTTGCACAATTGCAACATTTTGCGACGAAAAGACAAAAAAAAAAAAATTTTGCAACCTTGGGGACTTGAAAGTTGCAATCGGATTGCATAGTCATGGAGGTTTAAAGATGCGGAGCACAGGACCACTCTATCACAGTTGTCTACAAGATAATCATAACATTCTGAATATATATGCATTGTACAAAATTTTTAAAACCTATATGTATAAAAGGTTTTTAAATAGATATATATAACATATCTTAACATAATAAACTTATATATATATATATATATAAGTTTAGATATAAACCATATAAATATCAAAGATTTATGTATAAATAAAGTTCTAGTTAGATATCCATAGTTTAACAAAACCAAAATTAAATGTTTTTTTATAACCATATATATATATATATATATATGTTTGATATATATAAAAGATATATAAGTTTAAAATTAAATGTATTTTGACACTAGTTGTCTCTAAACCGTTGCACAATTGCAACATTTTTGCGACGAAAAGACAAACAAAAAAAGATTTTTGCAACCTTGGGGACTTGAAAGTTGAAATCGGATTGCATAGTCATGGAGGTTTAAAGATGTGGAGCACATGACCACTCTGTCACAGTTGTCTACAAGATAATCATAACATTCTGAATATATATGCATTGTACAAAATTTTTAAAACCTATATGTATAAAAGGTTTTTCAATAGATATGCATAACATATCTTAACATAACTAAACTTATATATATATATATATATATATAATTTTAGATATAAACCATATAAATATATGTTTAATTTTAAAGATTTATGTATAAATATAGTTCTATGTTAGATCAATAGAAATTAAATGTTTTTTTATAACCACATTTATATATATATATATGTTTGATATATATAAAAGATATATAAGTTTGAAATTAAATGTATTTTGATTGCAACGTTTTTCGATGAAAAGGCAAAAAAAATTGTTTTTGCAACGTCAGGGACTCAAAATCGGGTTGCATAGTCATGGAAATTTAAAGACGTGGAGCACATGACCACTATGTCACAGTTGTCTACGAGATAATCATAACATTCTGAATATATATGCATTGTACAAAAATTTTAAAACCTATTGTATAAAAGGTTTTAAAATAGATATGTATAACATATCTTAACATAACAGAACTTTATATATATATATATATATACAATTTTAGATATAAACCATATAAATATATATATTTGATTTTAAAGATTTATGTATAAATATAGTTCTATGTTAGATATCAATAGTTTAACAAAACCAAAATTAAATGCTTTTTTAACCATATATATATATATATATTTGATATATATATAAGATATATAAATTTGAAATTAAATGTATTTTCACAGTGGTCGTCGCTAAACCGTTAATTGCAACGTTTTTGCGACGTAAAGGCCAAAAAAAAATGTTTTTTGTAACTTTGGAGACTCGAAACCAGTTTGCATGGTCATGGGGGTTTAAAGACACGGAGCATAGAACCACTGTATCATGGTTGTTTATGAGATAATCATAACATTATGAATATAAATACGTTTTACAAATTTTTTTAAAGCTATATGTATAAAAGTTTTTTAAATAGATATGTATAATATATCTTAACATAACTAAACTTATAAATATATATATAATTTTAGATATAAACCATATAAATAATTTTTTGATTTTAAAGATTTACGTGTAAATATAGTTTTATGTTAGATATCCATAGTTTAACAAAACCAAAATTAAATGTTTTTTATAGCCATATATATATATATATATATATGTTTGATATATATAAAAGATATATAAGTTTGAAATTAAATGTATTTTTGGTCATCGCAAAACCGTTGCAAAATTGCAATATTTTTTGCGACGAAAAGGCAAAAAAAAAAAGTTTTTGCAACCTTGAGGTCTAGAAACCAGGTTGTATGGTCATGGGGGTTTAAAGACGCGGATCACAGAACCACTGTGTCACGGTTGTCTACAAGAAAATCATAACATTATGAATATATATGCATTGTACAAAATTTTGAAAACCTATATGTATAAAAGGTTTTTAAATAGATATGTATAACATATCTTAAAATAACTAAACTTAGATATATATATATATATATATAGAATTTAGATATAAACCATATAAATATTTTTTTGATTTCAAATATTTATGTATAAATAAAGTTCTATGTTAGATATTCATAGTTTAACAAAACCAAAATTAAATGTTTTTTTATAAACACACACACACACACACATATATATATATATATATGTTTGATATATATAAAAGATATATAAGTTTAAAATTAAATGTATTTTGACATTAGTTGTCGCTAAACCGTTGCAAAATTGCAACGTTTTTGCGATGGAAAGGCCAAAAAAACTATTTTTTGCAACCTCAAGAACTCAAAACCGGGTTGCATAGTCATGGGGGTATAAAAACACGGAGCACAAGACCACTGTGTCACAATTGTCTATGAGATAATCATAACATTATGAATATAAATGCATTGTACAAATTTTTTAAAACCTACATGTATAAAAGGTTTTTAAATAGATATGCATAACATATCTTAACATAACTAAACTTATATATATATATATATAATTTTAGATATAAACCATATAAATATATGTTTGATTTTAAAGATTTATGTATAAATATAGCTCTATGTTAGATATCAATAGAATTAAATGCTTCTTTATAACCACATTTATAACCATGAGTTTAAAGACGCGGAACACATTACTACTGTGTCACAATTGTCTACGAGATAATCATAACATTATGAATATATATGTATTGTACAAAAATTTTAAAACCTACACGTATAAAAGGTTTTTAAATAGATAACATATCTTAACATAACTAAACTTATATATATATATACGATTTTAGATATAAACCATATAAATATATGTTTGATTTTAAAGATTTATGTATAAATATAGTTCTATGTTAGATATTAATATTTTAACAGAACCGAAATTAAATGCGTTTTTATAACCACACACACATATATATATATGTATATATATATGTTTGATATATATAAAAGATATATAAGTTTGAAATTAAATGTATTTTGACAGTAGTCGTCGCTAAACTATTGCAAAATTGTAACCTTTTTGCAGTCATGGGGGTTTAAAGACGCAGAGCATAGAACCACTGTGCCACGATTGTTTATAAGATAATCATAACATTATGAATATATATGCGCTGTAAAAAATTTTAAAAACCTATATGTATAAAAGGTTTTAAAATAGATATGTATAATATATCTTAACATAACTAATATATATATATATATAATTTAATATATAAACCATATAAATAATTTTTTGATTTTAAAGATTTATGTATAAATATAGTTCTATGTTAGATATCTATAGTTTAACAAAAAAAAAATTAAATGTTTTCTTATAACCATATATATATATATATTTGATATATATAAAAGATATATAAGTTGGAAATTAAATGTATTTTGACAGTGGTCGTCGCAAAATCGTTACAAATTGCAACATTTTTGCTACAAAAGGTCAATAAAAATATTATTTTTTGTAATCTCGGAGACTCGAAACCGGTTTAAAGACGCCGCACACGTCCACTGTGTCACAGTTGTCAATAATTGACAACATGAATATATTTGCATTGGATTTGGCTTTTGACGAAACACGGTTTAGTAGTCCACGGTTGTATACAAGATATTCATAATATTATTAATATATATGCATTGGCTTTGGTTTTTAGCAAAACACCTTAGTGGTCCACGATTGTCTACGAAATCTTCGTAACATTATGAATATATATGTATTGGCATTGGTTTTGGCTTTCGGCAAAACGTTTATATTACACACATTTAATGTGTCCCTAAATTACTGTACCTAACATTCTATCAAATTATATTAATACATTATGAAATAATAGAAATAGATATTATATTATGTATTTGAACAAAAATAAAAAAGAAACTAACGTCATATCGTCAAAACACTGAAAATATTTGTGAAATATCCGTCTCAAAATGTATATGAGCTACTAAGTAGACAATCTTTAGTATAACGTTTGTTTGAATAGGTTATGGGAAAGTTTAAACATGCTTAAAGTATTTAGACGTGACGATTGTTAATTATTATAATAATTGACACTAAACAGTGGTCGTCGCAAAACCGTTGCAAAATTGCAATATTTTTTGCGACGAAAAGGCCAAAAAAAAAAAAATTTGCAACCTTGAGGTTTAGAAACCATGTTGTATGGTCATTGGGGTTTAAAGATGCGGAGCACAGAACTACTGTATCACGGTTGTCTACGAGAAAATCATAATATTATAAATATATATGCATTGCACAAAATTTTGAAAACCTATATGTATAAAAGGTTTTTAAATAGATATGTATAACATATTTTAAAATAACTAAACTTAGATATATATATATATATATATATATAGAATTTAGATATAAACCATATAAATATTTGTTTGATTTCAAATATTTATGTATAAATAAAGTTCTATGTTAGATATTCATAGTTTAACAAAACCAAAATTAATTTTTTTATAAACACACACACATATATATATATATATGTTTGATATATATATATATATATTTGATATATGTGTATATATGTTTGATATATATAAAAGATATATAAGTTTAAAATTAAATGTATTTTGACATTAGTTGTCGCTAAACCGTTGCAAAATTGCAACGTTTTGCGATGAAAAAGCCAAAAATATGTTTTTTTGCAACCTCAAGTACTCGAAACCGGGTTGCATAGTCATGGGGGTATAAAAACATGGAGTACAATACCACTGTGTCACAATTGTCTATGAGATAATCATAACATTATAAATATAAATGCATTGTACAAATTTTTTAAAACCTATATATATAAAAGGTTTTTAAATAGATATGCATAACATATCTTAACATAACTAAACTTATATATATATATATATAATTTTAGATATAAACCATATAAATATATGTTTAATTTTAAAGATTTATGTATAAATATAGCTCTATGTTAGATATCAACAGAAATTAAATGCTTCTTTATAATCTCATTTATAACCATGAGTTTAAAGACGCGGAACACATTACCACTGTGTCACAATTGTCTACGAGATAATCATAACATTGTGAATATATATGCATTGTACAAAATTTTTAAAACCTACATGTATAAAAGGTTTTTAAATAGATATGTATAACATATCTTAACATAACTAAACTTATATATATATATATACGATTTTAGATATAAACCATATAAATATATGTTTGATTTTAAAGATTTATGTATAAATATAGTTCTATGTTAGATATCAATAGTTTAACAAAACCGAAATTAAATGTGTTTTTATAACCACACATATATATATATATATATGTTTGATATATATATATATATATAAGTTTGAAATTAAATGTATTTTGATAGTGGTCGTCGCTAAAGTATTGCAAAATTGTAACCTTTTTGCGATGAAAAGGCCAAATTTTTTTTTTTGTAAACTCGGGGACTCAAAATCGGATTGCATAGTCATGGAGGTTTAAATACGCAGAGCATAGAACCACTGTGCCACGATTGTTTATAAGATAATCATAACATTATGAATATATATGCATTGTACAAAAATTTTAAAAAGCTATATGTATAAAAGGTTTTTAAATAGATATGTATAATATATCTTAACATAACTAATATATATATATATATATATATTTATATATAATTTAATATATAAACCATATAAATAATTTTTTGATTTTAAAGATTTATGTATAAATATAGTTCTATGTTAGATATCCATAGTTTAACAAAAACAAAATTAAACGTTTTCTTATAACCATATATATATATATATATATATTTGATATATATAAAAGATATACAAGTTGGAAATTAAATGTATTTTGACAGTGGTCGTCGCAAAACCATTACAAAATTGCAACGTTTTTGCTACAAAAAACCAATAAAAAATATTGTATTTTGCAATTTCGGAGACTCGTAATCGGTTTAAAGACACGGAACACACTTCCACCACTATATCACAGTTGTCTAAAGAATATTGACAACATGAATATATATGCATTGGCTTTGGCTTTTGACGAAACACGTTAGTGGTCTACGGTTGTATACGAGCTATTCATAACATTATCAATATATATGCATTGGCTTTGGCTTTTGGTAAAACCCCTTAGTGGTCTATAGTTGTCTACGAGATATTCATAACATTATGAATATATATGTATTGGCTTTTGTTTTTAGCAAAACACATTAGTGGTCTACGATTGTCTATGAAATAACATTATGAATATATATGCATTGGCTTTGGCTTTTGACAAAACACGTTTTTATTACACACATTTAATGTGTCCCTACATTCTACCAAACTATATTAATACGATATGAAATAATAGAAAATAGATATTATATTATGTATTTGAATAAAAATAAAAAAAATAAAACTAACATCATATTGTTAAAAACACTAAAACGTGAAAATATTTGTGTAACATCTGTCTCAAAATATATATGAGCTAATAAGTAGACAATCTTTAGTATGATTTATTTTTCCGGAGATTTTACGTTTTTCGATCTTATACATACTCCATATATGTATATGAATTTATGAATAAATGTGTCCATTTTTTATAGTGTTAAAAAAAAGTGTCCGTATATTTTTGAAACATCAAAAATTTGTGAAATGAAACGCGGCGATAGCCCCTGCTTCAGCTAAAAAAATGTGATGAATTTTATAATTAACCGATTAATTTTGGTAAGAAAATATGATTCTGGTATATAATATTCCAAGATGCCAAAACATTGTCTATAAAAGACAAGAGGGTTCTTAGAGTTCTATACTTTTACTTATCAAAAGACTCAAAACACTTTTAGCAACTAAAACATGCCCTCATCGATCCCTTTAATGGTCGAGAAGAAACTCTCCGAAATGGTGAAACCCTCAAAACATATTCCTCAACAAACTCTTTCTCTTTCAACACTTGACAATGATCCCTACAACGAAGTTATTTACAAGATATGTTACGTTTTCAAAGCCAAAAACGTTAATGATGATAATCTTTGCTTAGGGAGGCTTTGTCCTATCTTCTTGTGTATTACTTTCCACTTTCAGGGATTTTGAAGCGGCAGGAGAATGATCGGAAGCTTCAATTAAGCTGCGGAGGCCACGGAGACGGTGTGGCTTACACGGTGGCTAATGCAAATGTGGAACTCTCTTTTTGAAGAATCTAGAAAACATTGACTCAGATACGGCCTTGGTGTTCTTGCCTGAACTTAATGTGGATAAGGATGGTTATCGACCTTTTGCTTTGCAGGTACATTAATCATATAATGACGGACATTATATTCATTAACATAAAAAATTTTGAAATTTATTTTTTTATGGAGATTTAATCTTGTCGGAATTTTAAACAAAAAAAAGAAAAGAAAGATATATGTAAAAATAATCAAAACATATAAACTTCAAGTATGATACATGACCTATTTTTGCTACGCTCATTTTTCGTAAAATTAGTGGATTTGTATTTTAGAATTTTATTTGTGAATAATGATCAGTAAATATATGTTATTTGGGCCATTCATGCATGATGCGACCTGAAACCTACAAATGCCGCATATTTTTTTAGTGCTTATATTTTAAAGTGCGGTCTGATTGAATATGATTGTAAGATAAACCTTTTTGAAGTTTTTTTAAAACAATATAATTTTAGATGCATGTAACTGTTCAGCATCTTGTGGCAGGTGACCAAATTTCGGTGTGGAGGATTCATCTTAGGGATGGCGATGACGCATGCAATGTGTGATGGATATGGAACAGGTCATATCATGTGTGCCTTGACGGAGTTGGCCGGCGGGAAGAAGAAACTGACGGTGACGCCGGTTTGGGAAAGAGAGAGGCTTGTGGGGAAGCCTGAAGATGATCAACCTCCGTTTGTTCCCGGTGGCGATACGGCCGCTTCGCCATACTTACCTACCGATAATTGGGTTTGTGTGCACATACTAACATTGCTAATGTTAAGTAGTTTAGAAAATTTCATGACATTTGGTAGGAATTAATAAAGAGGCAAAAGAAACTAAGCATAGAGTTAATTATAAGAAATTTCATAAACTATTAAGTCTCATGTTATGTATTTCAAAAATATTATAATATATTTAAAAGAGAAAAAATACTAGAAAATTTTTCAAACTCCATAAAAGATAATTTTATATCATTTATTTATAATTTTGTATTACTTATAATTAATATAAAAAAATATTTGCATCGTTTGTTGTAACCGATGTTAATACGTATCAATTGTAAAAAATAATGTTAATGTTTGCTATAGTTATTATAATTGATTTTAAATATTTACATTACTTAAAATTAATATTATGACTATATCGTTAAAAAATAATTAAAAATAATTTATAATTTTATAAATATTTATAATATCGTGGAATGAAACACGTCAATTAACCAATCAATCTTATTGATATTGGATATACATATTTTCTACATGTGTTTCTTTTTTCTGCAATGATGTTAGTGTATACAACATCATGCAACCGACTTAGAGACTGATTTCTATGTAATTTTTAGTATGTTATATTAAAAATGAGTTGTTTGAGTCTGTTACCGACAAAAAAGTGATAAAAAGGTTTCAACTTTAAGTGAGCGTAAGGTAGAATTATTTTCTGGATCTGCCACTGATCATAATTAATGTTAAATTATCATTTATTAAATAAATAAGTCAAAATAATATCATTTAATTTTGTGATATTATTTAATTGATGTAACTTAACTTTTTTGTAGTGCTCTTTTAAAAAAACACTACATAGACATTTTTATGACATTTTGGTAAAGAGATCTCAAAACAATTCTTTTCGCATATGACTATTGTGATTTTCAGTTCTAGCTAGAACTTATATATGAACAACAGCTTTCATAACAACTAAAAGAATATTATATCTTCTAAATTTTGAAATGTTCTTTTCTTATCTAAAAGAGTAAAAATAATATTTCTAACTTTACCATTTTTTATACATGTATACAGGTAACTGAAAACATAAATATTAGAGCTGAGAGCATAAAGAAATTGAAAGAGGCTACACTGGAAGAGTACAACTTCTCTAATGAGACACTTACTACTTTCGAAGTTATAGGAGCTTATTTGTGGAAGTCAAGAGTTAAAGCTCTTGCTTTAGATCGAGATGGAGTCACAGTTTTGGGTTTATCTGTAGGAATCCGCAACGTCGTGGATCCACCATTGCCTGATGGATACTACGGTAACGCATATATTGATATGTATGTGGCATTAACCGCTAGAGAAGTTGAAGAATTTACGATCTCAGACATTGTGAAACTCATTAAAGAAGCAAAGAGAAAGGCTCATGATAAAGAGTATTTCCAAAAAGAGATTGGGAACACAGAAAATATCATCAAGATGAATTTAACGATCAAAGGAAAAAAAGATGGGTTATTTTCTTTGACTGATTTGAGGAATATTGGACTATTTGGGTCGATGGATTTTGGATGGAATGAGCCGGTTAACATTTTCCCGGTGGTCCCATTGGAGACAGCTAAGACGATTAATATGATCTTGCGACCATCTACGTCGGAACCGGATATGGTCGGAGGGGTTCGAATTTCGGTTACATTGCCTAGAATTGTGATGGTTAAGTTTAGGGAAGAGATGAAAGCTTTAGAGTAAAGCTTAATAATTGTTTATTATTACACTATCTTAATTATAAATTTATATTCGGGAATAAAAACGGTTTTCATATATAGAAAATCTTTTTGAATACAGAATAGAATCATATAGGATCTTGTCATATGAGAATGATTAGAGGTGAAGTTCCATCTGCGGTAAACTTTTGACATAATATAGTTGAGTTGTGGTTCCTTAATATGAATTTTCAAAATTGCTTCGAAAATATGTTGGTGGAGACACAACCATTGGCTAAAAAACATATGCTTATCTGGATCATTTAGTCCTCAGACATTCCAAAAAAGAATTTTGTATTCATAGAAATAAAATGCGGTGTTTAAATCGTTGGGTTTGGGAAAAATCATTAATGTATTTCTTTTTTTTGGTTTCAATGTTAAGATGATCCCATTAAATTTTATCCAGACTTACTATAAAAAAAAATAGGCAAAAATCACTTTTAACTTTTCCTTATGCATTTAAAGCAATAAGATATATGTAGTTAGGAAATGAAAATCTAATATTTTATAGAGAAATTTAGCTTACAATATTTTTCTTTATTTTTGGGTAGACGAAATTTTCTAAAAGATGTAGAGTATGTATTTTAAACTAATTACGAAGAAGACAAATTCTAATCTAAGTGGAGCGTATGTTCTATATTACGAAAGGTAGATGACGTAATCTAAACTACATAAAGTAGAAGATGAATTTTAATCTAGGTAGAACGTATATTCTAGACTGTATGTTATAGAAGATGAATTATAATCTAGATATAAACATATATTTACGGTACCTTATTTTTACGGTATCATGGAATGTATTTTGAGTCTTGTTGCATTAAATCACCTTCTAATATATATAGCACCACATTTTATGATATAGCAAAAATCCAAAGCTTCTCTTTATGCGTCAACCCAAAATCAAACCTTCCAATTTCACACCTTGGTGAAATAAAAACAACAACTCTCTCTTGGGAGTACCGGAACGATGACTGATAAGGCCGAAGCGTGAAGAAAAACTAAACGGGCCAACTATATAAGGCCCATATCCAGCCCAATACGTTACAGAACAGAACCAACGAGTTACAGAGAAAGAAGAAGAAGACGCTAAACCTTCCATAAACCCTAAGAACTCTGATGCATTCAGCAAACCAAAGCTCTCGTCTTTTTCTAAACCCATGTAAATCAACGATAACCCAATACCCAATCTTCAATTTCCCCCAATTTTCTTCTAGAAATTTCACAAAGTCTCTCAGAACTTCCATTGATTTCGAGCACCAAGGAATTTCGAAAGAAGAATTCGTAGTGCCCAGTAATTTAACTCTCGTCTTCCGATTGTAATCACAAGGTCTGGAAAAGTTTCTAGGTACTTCCTCAAAGGAGATTCCTTGGTATGTGTTGATGATGATTCGACGTCGTTTTGCTTTGGCTTCGACAATGGGTTCTTGAAATTGATAAAACTTTTATCTTCAGCTGTAAAAGACTTTTTCATACCAAAACAAGTCAATGAAAATTATATAAGTTATGTGAAATGGAAGTTTTTGCACAGAGTTTTCAGCTCTGCACTGCAAGTTCTTGCTACTCAGGTGAAATTCTAAACTTTGAAATTTTGGATTTTTTTACTAATTGATTTGAGTTATGCAGAAATTAGTGTGTTTTGTGTGGCTGCAGGCGCTGTTTCGAGCAATAGGAATTGGAAAATCTCGGTCACTTGCTTCATCTGCTGCTTTTAATTGGATTTTGAAATATGGGCTTGGACGGTTAAGTAGATGTATATACACTGCTAGTCTTGCTTCTGCTTTTGACACCAATTTGAAGGTAATATTGACTTTTGTGAAGGTCAAATTGTAGTTGAATATGTAGTTCTTGAGACTTTTGTTACTTACAGAGTTTTGTATAATTTTTGTCAAAAGAGAGTTAGGTTCTCGACGTCTGTACTCTTTAGTCTGAGCATTGGAGTTGAGTTACTTCCTTCTGCTAGCTTCCATTGCCAACATTTCTAAACAGATTAGCCTGTCATGCTACTTAGCAACCGGTGTAAGGTTTCGTTTTCTTAGTTTTCCCTGTGACTTGTGTGTTTTGGTTTGACATTTTCCACATTGAGCAGTCAGCTTTCCCTGTACATCGAAGCTTTGCTGTAGCGGATAACCTCGGTGAAGTCTCTGCAAAGGCACAGATTTCTCTTTCAGAAACCTACTCGAGTTTTCTATGTTTGTATCACATTGTATATGCCCTTGATTTTATTCGTGAATTTTCAGATTCAAACTGTGTGTTTTGATAACCTTGGTCTCCTACTGGCAGTTCTTCTAAATATGCTATTCCAAAACAACTAAAGGTAGCTTTGTTTATACAGTTGAGTTGAGTTGAGTTGTTTCATTCCCGAGATGTATGCAGAATCTTCTGACTTGCTAATGTTCTAGATTGCAGGCAAGTCTACCTTTCGTTCTAGATCCGATTTTCTCCACATTTGATCTCCTTGGCATTTATCAAGGGCTCAAGCATATTAATCGGCAAACTTTGACCAAGGTAGCTTTTTGTTATCTCGGTAATGAAGACCCCAAAGATGGAGACTACTCTGTGTTGTATGTTAAATGTTTCTTTACTTATCAGGATAGGCTAGAAATTATTCTGGAAAAATGGATTGAATTCAGGCAAGTACCTTCCCCTGCCGAAGTGAGCAAAGAGGAAGGAATTGATCTATTAGGGAGAGGTAAAATCTGGATAGAATTCAGGCTATTCACTTTTTGGATGGTGTAACTATCACGGGTAATAAGCTGAATCGTTCAAATGTTCATTGTAGGTAGCAAAAGGTTTTGGCCCATAAGAATTGGATGCTTAAATCCAAAGGCTCAGATTCCTACGCTGTCAATTATGGTGATGCAATCACTCTGCAATGATGATTGCTACTTCATAACCATGGAACATTCCTCCCAAGGTTTCAGAAGAACATCAAAAGTGAGTTAGATTTACCCTAACTTATATGTCTTCATATCCACCATGATTCTCTAGTTTGATCCTCTCCAACAGTGCAGACATTATCACGAGTTTGTAGCAGGTAAGGACTCAACTGAATATCATCAATTTAGCAAGTTCATAATAGTTCAACTGATTACACATTCTGGTTGGTTTGTTCAGACATGTTACATACGTAAAGCCTTTGGAATCAATAGATACAAGAGAAGAGATATATCATTTGCAGACTTGACGCTACAAGATTGGTCTTTACTCACAGGAGAAAGCAAGCGAGCTGCAGAAGATGAGCTTATCAGACTGAACAAACAAATGCAAGAACAAGGTTATTGTGAAGAACGTCTTGTTGAGTGCAGAAGAGCAAGTTAGATACATTTTTGACATGACCCAATTGTAACATAAAAGTGAAGAATCAGTTGAGTTGTAAATGTTTATACACAGAGATTGGTCTGTAAATTATTGTTTGTGTACTTGGTTAGAAATCTACATGGCAAATCTATACACAAGAAAGTACTAACCATTTACATTAGACTCTTATGAATGTGAAAACATCAATTTGAGAATGAGTACGGCTCAGTGCTGTACATAGAGTATTCACTTAAGCAGATGTTTGTTCTCTCCTCGCTCCACTTCAGAATCTCCATAGCTAGCTTTAGTGATGAATCGACACTGTTCGGGTCCAAACTCTTGTTTGAAGATACAAACAGCGTTTTCCCGGTCAAGGAAGAATAAAACCGCTTGAACTTAACCGCCATGTAATGGAAAGCAAGCTGACAAAAAGTGGGGTTACCAGTGTTGGAACCACGGTGACGACTGACCACGGGATTGAAGTCTTCGAACCATTCGCAGCGTGACAAAGGGACACGTTCCACTTTTTCTTCCAAGAGATCGTATTTGTTGAGTATCAAGAGAAAGTTCATGTTCTCGAAGATGGGATGAGTAATAATGCTTTCAAAGAGTTTCTTTGTGAGTAACATCTTGTTGGCTCCATCTTCTGAGACCTGGTCATAGTTACTCATTGAAACAACAAACACCACCATCCCCCGTCTTCAAACATATCGATACATTTGCAGTTTTCCCCAAGGCCTATCGAGGGTACTCTTATTAACTGGTACCTGAAAAAACACAAGAAAATGTCTTCAGATATTTTGGAACTGACTTGATCATTAACACACAAAAAGGGAATCAAATTACACTTACCTGAGCAAGGAATCATGGTGATCAGAAGGATCAAGATTCTCTTCAGATGCAGTTTGTGGAAATGAGAAATCAAGACAAGCTAGACCACTGGACGAAGTGACTCCTGCATATAATATATCCAAATCCGATGGCTCATAGTCTGGTGTCAATACATCAATAGCCTGAAGAACGAGAAAGCAGCTTCTTAGAAGACTAATAATCCAATGGAAAATTGAGGGCACAAGAGATAGTGAAGTGCCAATTTACCCGTTCCAAGAAGTAACTAGCGACACTGGGAAGGAGTCCTAGCTCACTTCTTCGCTTGTATGTGGCTAGGATTGCTGCATCCCTCCATAACTCATCAACGAGTGGGGCATACTCACGAGAAGCTGCAGGGAAAATGACCCCGAGATTCCCAGCAGCCATAGTCTTTAATAGCCAATCAGAAAATGCTTTAAGCCTTGGGCCAATGGAGTACACGGTTTTGTTGTTGCTTTCAGCATCTCCTGTTCGTACACAGAAATCACGTTAAGCCTGATTGAGAATGATATTTGACAATTGAAACTCAAGAATAAGTAGGAGCGGAAAATCTAAGCACCTTCATCTGCAGGAATATTTTCAATGACACACTGGTTCGTTTTCCTGACAGCAAGAGCTTCTTCTTCGAACCGCTCTCGGCCCTCAAGAAGCATACCAAGATAACCATACACATTGGTCTGGATAATCACCTTAATATTGTCACGCTCATCCTCCAAGAATGGTATGTCCTTGTAAAGGACCTTTGCCTAGACAAGAAAGTGATTAAGTTTGTTATAGATTTTAGTGCTTACGCTAATAAGCAGTACAACATATAACAAACAGATCTCATAACAACTAATAAAGGGTTACGATTTCTTTATACCTGCTTGAATATTGTGCTAGTTCCAGAACCACTGTTTCCAACCAACAGAATTTTTTGCAAAGTCCTGTGCTCAAGATGGTCCAGAATGCTTCTGCTATTTGCGCTATGGTGTTGTTCCCCAGAAGTACTTGCAGTAGATTTGGATGGAACAGGAAGTGACAATATAGCACAAAGGAACTTAGTCCCAGCCTGAAAAGCAGCACAAGTTTGTAATCTTCAATCAAAGAGAAAAAAGAAAAACAATTGAAAATTGAATAGAAAATAGATTTCAGGTGAAACAACGAACCTTGCCCCATATGTGTCCCTTGGTATTCTTCTGTCCTTCTTCCTGATACGATCCATCCTCATTAACCCAATAATGAGGGTTACCCGCACATTGAACTCCTGCCAACTGCAATACATGGTAATAGAAGAACCAAACTTAAATCATCAATGACATTAAAAACTCTCTTTATAATTAAGAATTCTATACTTTAAAGGATTTCAACCTGCAGCATTCGTAGCTCCACTTTTGTAATCTCGCGGCCATTATGAAAACTTGAGTGTTTCCATTGCTAGCTTCTGGACTAATATGACCTCCAAAATTCAGATGGGGACTAATTATCTGATAAGGCTTCTCTCAACTGTAAAAACCCAAAATAATATATAAATAAACGTTCTTGACACACTACAAATTAAGACTCAAATCTCAATAGGACCATATAGTACACACCTTTCCCCAAAGTCCAGAAACTTTACCAATAGTCCCCCGGTTTAAGCTTCTTCGGAGGTATAGCACAAGTCTAAAGTGTAACCAACTCTTCAGGGTAAAGAGATTGTCCATTAACGTAAACATACCCAGACGGTAATTGATTAGCTTCACAAAACCTCTCATTCTTCATAATTTGTTACCTCCAAATCATTAAGCAACCTCTTAAGCATCCTAGAACATTTCCCTAAATTCCCTTGTTTCGATTCATCAATTGGAAACCCAATACAAGTAACACATTTCCTTCCTTCAGGCATAGAACCCATAGCTCGAAGAACGCAGCTACTACAATACTTAGCATGAAAAACAAGACACACTTCCTTCTCCGTAAACCGACTCCCTTTAAAACACTTATAACAAGAACCCTTTGTACCTTTAGTTTGAGGCTGTTTCTTAACCGGAATAATGCGAATCTGCTTCTGATTACAACTCTCCTCTTCTTCAAACCCATCATCATCAGAAGCAATACCTAAGAAAGTAACAACTTGTTGCTTCTTACCATCTCCAATCTCCATTAGTTTCACTAACACAACAATCTCCAGTAACTCTAGAAGAAGGATAATCCATACTCAAAACTGATTCATTCGATTCCCAATCCGGTACGAACGGATTCGACGATTCATTCTCTTTAACTGAACTATCACAAAAATCTAGAGTTCTTGATTCTTGATTATTAACAGAAGAACAAGACCTCAACAATAACAACTCGCCAGAGCTACTCAATCCACAATCCTCATCACCATCATCATCACCTTCTTCCTCAGGTGAAACAGTGATGGAATCAGAGACTAATTCAAGTTCACTAGATCCACAATTGTCAATAACTGAAGTTGGAGAAACCGAAGAAGGAACAACCATATCTCTTAGAAACTTCTTCCCTAAAGAATCAACAGCTAAAATCGGTTGAATCACAGGGAAAGACATGTTATCGGAAATACAAACCGGAGAAACAACGGCGGCGACGGGGACTTTTTACCATGTTAATTGGAACAGCACAAGGTATGTTGTATGATAATGGTGGACCATCGTATTCTTCAGCGAATAAACACTCACCACACTCTTCTTCTTTCATCTTCTTCTTCTATGGCATTTTCAACAAAACCCTAACTTTTTTATTGCTTCAAAACTAAGCAAACATAGAAAAACACTGTCACAGTAAACAAAACACAAACAAGAACATGTACGTTTTAGAGATAAACACACAAAATCAATTTTAGGGTTCTTATTGAGCTCAAGAATCAGAGAAAACACAAGTGGGAAGATAAACAAAAGGAGAAGAAAAAAAAAAGTGATTGAATAAAGATGAAGAACCACTGGAATTTTGCTAGGTTGCACTGAAACGGGTACGGGTTCAGGAAACGGGGACGGGAACGGAGCCGGAAAACGACAACTTTAAATTTTATAGAGACGGGTACCATATGGGTACATCAATAATAATATAAGAGAAATACTCATAATTTATAATATAAAAATATCATACAAAATTTTAATACTTAAAATATTTAGTTTAATATCTAAAAAAATAAACTAATTAATCTTGTGACTTTATGAAAGTTTTTTGGAAGTTATTTAAATGTTTATTTGAATATTCATAATTTAAACAAACGTCACAATCAGTTAACTCTATCAAAATCAATCTTACACAAACATGACGTGGTTGAAACGGATCTTGTACCTTGTTTCATCGTTTTCCTCTTTTGTTTTATAAAAAAAACTTCCCTTTTATTAAAAAGATCAATTTTTTAATCTCACTAACCCAACATAAAAAAGAGAAATTAGAGTCACTCATTGTCTCTAAAACCCTAACTTTTCATGTGATTCCATGGAAAGATATTATTACCAAAAATTTTACCGATACATTGCGACGGTGTCCCTGTAACCATGTCATTCTATTGGATGCCGTCTTAATTATCTCAAGACGTCGTGGAGACGTTTCGACGGTGTCTCCATGGTGTCTCGGTATCTATGATGTACCCGGGATGGATACTTCGTCCATATTGAAGTACCCGTGCAACATAGGAATTTTGTCCGATTGTTTTTTAAAAAATTTAACTTCACCTTATGGAATTTTTGTAGATCGAGGGAATAAAAAAACGTGGGACCCATTTAGATGGATAGGGACAAAACCGAGATTGGATTTTGAGCTGTCTGTTCACGTGCGGTCCATGACCAGTAAAAACTTGACTTTTTTCAATTGTTCGCCTGATTTGGTCCGAAATTTTACGGTTATTTTCCTTCAAATATATAATTGTTTTACTTTTGGGCTTGTGTATTTGTTGGGCTTAGTTAGTTATAAACTGCCAAGAGATCTATGACACTGTACTTTAGCCCATGATGTTGCTCATTGGCCTAGTAACTTACTTAGCATTGAGACATTTTTTTTTGTCATCGACATCCATGAGCAAAAATGATAATTTTGTGTATCTTTTGTGATTTTCGGCAACTCTAGTTTGAAAAATTTATGCTTACTTAGACCAACTCCAGTGAGATTCCAAAATACCATTTTGATGTACTAAAACCTCTCCAATTAAACTTCAAATATTACACTATTTTAGTATAATACTATAATGTTACACCAAATTTGGTTTGATACTATTCACAACACCAAACATTTATGTCCTTTTCCAGCCACTTGAAAAAATTTGAGAACCTTTTTTGACTTTGAAAAAACTGAAAAACGTCGCAAATGAAATGATATTTTGAGAAAATTTCCTTTCTTTTCTATATAATGCTGATTCGAGTAAACAATTATTTTATTAATAAAATGATAAATTAAACAGATAAAAATAATAAAGTAAATAGACATAAAATGAACAAATAAACAGGTATAATAAAAATATTACATGCATTGAAATGGTTTATTTAATTATATTATTTTTAGTCTTATTATCTATTAAAACTAGCATGGTGACATTACCGAACAAAAATAGAATGTGTCACCAACACCATAACCATCGTTGACACTGTTCCAATATATTGGTACGACAGAATTCGACATTATCCAACCATTATTATCGGTTTGTTGACTTTTGGATAATTAAATTAGTTTTGGTGTTAGTTTGTAGATGTTTAAGTTGGTTTTTGTATGTTTAAGTTGGTTTTGTATGTTTAAATTGGTTATAGGGTAACGGTCATAATAGGACGTGATGGATTCTGTAGTGCTAATGTACAAGAATAGTGTTGGTGATATATTATATGTTTGTTTCTGAATGTCATCATGAAAATCTAGTTGTTAGTCTAATTGTTAGTGTAAGCACTGACATATTATTTTATAATGAACATGTGATCATGAGATAGCTGATATTTAGTATAGATGACAACAATTTTTACAATACTTAAAAGCATTAGGTGATTAGGCCCGCGTGATTGCGCAAACATGAAACTTTTTCTTATTATGAATTACAAATTTTTTTTATGATCTCTTCTGAGTCCATCTTCATGATTATAAATAATCATTTTTGTATTTCCCATCGCTGATCCCATCAACCCGAAGCCAGATTGCAACATTTCTCCAGTACTTTTCAGAAAGAAAATCTCAACACTCAAAGTAAGATCGAAGTATATAATATATATAATATCTTTGCATATAGTGTAAGCAATAAACCATTGAAAAAGGACAATTAATTTATTTGCAAGAAAAATAGAATATGTATTGATTTCATTTATTACCTTCGACACCATTTGCAGAATTTTTTGTAATGAGTTTCAATGCTTCTTCTACAAAAAGATGGAGAATAGTTATATTAATCTCGAATCTCTTAGGAGAATTAGACAGAAGCAGATATAAAAACATGATTGTTTTTTTCAGACATCTCGCCAATAATAAAGAAATTGGGTTTTGAAAGTAAAACAGATGTTTTGGGAGAAAGGTCTAAAATACATCGGCTTTAGCGGCAGCGAGCTCCATGTCAACCTGCTCGATATACATCGGCTATGGACCCTCCATACCTATATTTTCCCTAGTGGATCCTTTGGTTGGATCTTCTACGCCGGAATTCAGATCGGCAACCATCGACCTCTGTGAATCCAATACCCATCAAATTGTGAAAACACGCCATGTTCCTCTTCGATTGAAGACCTAATGTTTCATAATCTCTTAATTTTCAATTCGAAGATTCCCCGCTCTAGTCACTCCAACAAAAGCAAAATGATATAAGAGGAGGAATTACGATTCAACTATGGTTTTGAGTCATATATAGCCGACATTATGAAAAACCTACATTTTTTTTTATCAATCTTGTGCCAAACATTCGATCGGTCTTTATAGAATTTCTTAATAATTTTAACCAAATATTCAGCCCAAGAAGCAAAATAAACAAATTGGAAACGAAAAAATCAAATAAATAGCCAAAGTTAAAGACAAAAAAAGTCATAAAGATCTATGTGCGATTATAACAAAGTCTGTTGTGGGATCAAAAACAGAGTTGTTTGTTATGTTCGACCTTTTTTTCTGTCTCTTTTTTGTTATTTTATGTATTTTCTATGATCGTGTCATACTTTTTTGTATAATAAAGAAACACACACTTTGGATCTGGATGAATATTTTATTGATAAGAAATGAGTGTATAAATATAAGTGAGGAGACACAAGTGAAGGGGTGTCTCTTTGACATAACCAACTAACCGTTACGTTACATGATAACCACCTAGCGGTTATTTATGTTATACTAAATAAAATATATCAGTTATACGAAAATATATGAAACTCAATTATAATCTAAGCTTCCCCCTTAATTGAGTTTCATCTTTATACCTAACTTCATCCTTAAGTCTTCAAATCTTTTTTTCCATGGCTTCTCTCCATGCTTTATCTTTCACGGCTTCATAAAACACTTGAGGTTCTTCAGCCATCATCAAACACATCTCATGTGTTTGAGCTATCTCCTCTTGATCCTCTTGATCTCATTGGAGATTCTTCTTCATCTTCAACATGAGGGAACACTATGACACTTGTTCCTTGATCTTGTTGATCCTCTTGAGACTTGGTTTCAATTGGTGAGAGAACATATTTTTTTATTTTTTTCTTCTCTCAATCCCAACTCTTCTCCTCATCGAATATCACATCTTGTGATATCTCCATCTTTTCTTTGTCTAAATCCGGCACTAGGAACACCTCTTTGATGATCTGCTCTCCTTGGCTTGTCATCACCTGAGTGCTTCTTTTTTCAGCGGTCATTAGACTCTGACCATTCTCCACTTTGATCGGAACTGTTACACTCTAATCAAGAGTGATGAAGTACTTCACTTCCTTGGTCATTTGGTTAAGGCATCTCCTATCAACTAATCATGTTTCATCATTCACGTTTGATGATTATTCTTCTTCGACCGCACTAAACAGTATGTGACTCTCTTTGTCATCATATGTTTCTTCTATACTTTGGTTCACTCTCTCGGCCTTCCTAACCTTGCAGTTCTTCACACCCTTGGGCAAAACAACACCTTTGTTGTTCCAACAATCACCTTATTTGTGATTGTCTCGTTCATCATTCATATTTGACGATGAACCTTCTTCAACGACACAGAACAACATGTGACTTTCTTCCTCATCATATGTTTCTTCTAGACTTAGGTTCGCTCCCTCGACCTTCCTAAGTTGGCAGTTCTTCACACAATTAGGCAAAACAACACTTTTGTTGTTCCAACAATCACTCTCATTGTGATTGTCTCTTTTGCAAATGCCACACCATCTCTTGGTCTTCTGTTGGCGTTTGTCACCACGTTTGTTTCCAAAGTTTGAAACAAACCTTTCACCATATAACGCTTGTAACACCCCCGATCATTTCTAATCAAAGGCGCTACAATGACACTTAGAATATCTCATCCAAAGCTTCAGAACGAATCCAATGCCTCAGATGAAACATCCTTAGCACCATTCCTACTTATCTTCATTCCTAGCTTTTCAACCGGAACAAGAATTCGTATTTAGTTTAGCTCGGACAAAGCCAAATATCATACCGGAACTTAAGTCGTAATATACAAAACCTTTAACTTTATTTACTTAAGTTCCAAAACCACATTTTCAAACTTTCATAAGTATATGTGCGCACAACAAAATCCATAAAACATTAAGTCATTTACAACATACATTTTAACAAAAAGGCCAACTCTACACCGACTTTACTTCGTTCCTTCTTTAACTCCGCTTTCTCTACCGCTTTCCTGCAAGGAAGGAGAATGAATAAGCAACTAATTTTCTTAGTGAATTCGGGTGACTATCATGCATAAAATGATCCCACCAAACCCCAAACAAAATCACATCACATGGATCATTCACCGAGAATGAGATACAAAAATATGAACAATACATAGAACATTTTCTCGTCGATTCTCGTTCTCAATCACCACCCACAACATCCATATTCCTTAGTTCGTTCATCCTTTTACCTCGCCAACACACAGTCACTCAGACTGAACGTGCTAACGATCCTGAATCTCGTTCATCATCTTACCTCATCCGACATGCAACCACTAAGGCTGAACATGCCGAGTGATCTGAACAACGCATCGTCATGCGACATACGGCTGGTGGTAGCGACCCAATCCCCCGTATGTATCACGATAGAGCGAGCTACGCCCACAACATACCGCTCTCATCGGACTAAGGACATATAGATCTGTCTCACCGAGCACGCCTCACCGCGCCTCGGAATCATAACCGCGCACGCCTCACTGCGTACTGCGCTGACCACACTTAAACACATGCATCATCCCACACGAAATTATACATGTTTCAATCCATATCAAGCCACTTTACTTGGCTACTCAACAAATTTCCAGTGGTGAATCAAATCAATTCAAGTCTCGGCATCAAGAACATCATCAAGTAAACCACCAAATAATTCCACCGAGAACTTAACATACTAACCATTTAGTATTCATGCATCTTACATCTTATTCATGTATATGCATCATTCACCACGAAATAAACAAAGAAAAACCGAACTCACAGTCTAGGTTTAGGCAATACTGTTCTGCCGACCGAATAAACTTGTCTGCGGAACAGAAATTCTTCCAAAAATCAGTCTTTTCCTTGTCTTTTCTCACGAAATCCTCTTCTTTTCCTCTCCGCGGATTCTTCTCCACACTTAGAATTTCTTAGAGATTTTTGCAAACTTAATGAGAAAGGAAGTGGACTAATATTTATAGGATTAGAAGACTTAAGGTGAAGGAAATCTCAGCTCCAAACTTGGTGACACCTCCTCCATGAGTCATCAAGAAGACTTCATAGGAGGGTAAGCCCAGCTGCTTGCCACCACCTTCCTCCTAGGTTGCTTCCCATAAGCACCTAGCCACCACCTATCTGCTAGGCTACTTCACAGAAGCACCTCGCCACCACCTACCTGCTAGACTACTTCACAGAAGCACCTCGATTCCTCTTAACCAGTCTAACTCTTTCTCCCGCTTAGTTTTTCTCATTCCGACTAGTCCACCGATCACAATCAATTCCCTTACAATGGATTCCTTCTTTCCGAGGCTGTCTTACTTCGTTGGGTCACCAATTACTCCAAATTCCCACTGTTCCGTCCATAACTTCCTTATGCTCTAGGGCAATTCTCGTTCTGTTTCCGGTTTAAAGAGAGGGTCACTACATTCTCCCCCCCTTATTAGAATTCGTCCCGAATTCTTAAGTTTTGTATTTATGCTTCATCTGTAAACATTTCCGGATAATCTCTCCGGAAATTTTCCTCATTTTCCCAAGTCACAATTATTCGGTTTCGCTTTCCCCAAAAGACGGATTTGTCGGAGCTCTCGGTTCTTTAGTCGTTTAATCCTTCTTTCTCCCACCCGAATTGGTCCTTCCGGGTAAGTAAGATTAGTGCGGAGCTCCTCTATTCGCTGTGGTTCTACCGCAGTCGGATCCCTTATGTACTTTCTAAGCATAGATACATGGAACACTGGATGTAAGGCCATATCCGAGGGAAGTTCTAGCTGGTAAGCTAGTTCTCCAACTCTTCCCACAATTTTATAAGGCCCTATAAACCTAGTAGCCAATTTCCCAACTTTTCCAAAGCGGTATTTACCTTTTTGGGCTGCTACTTTTAAGTACACCCAATCTCCCACCGCAAAGACTAGTTCTCTCCGATTTTGATCCGCATACTTCTTTTGACGATCATGGGCTTTCTTCATATTTATCTGTACCATTTTTATTTTCTCTGTGGTCTCATCTACGATACTTGGTCCAAACAGTCCTCTTTCCCCAATTTCTGTCCAACACAACGGTGTTCGGCATGGTCACCCATATAATGCTTCGTAAGGAGACATGCCGATACTCGAGTGATAACTGTTATTATAGGAGAATTCTACTAACGGTAAGTGCTGTTCCCAAGATCCGGCCCAATCCAATATGCACATTCTGAGCATGTCTTTGATGGTCCTGATAGTCCTTTCCGTCTGACCATCGGTTTCGGGGTGAAAGGCCGTACTAATATGCAGTTGAGATCCTAAGGCATTTTGGAAAGCTCGCCAAAACTGAGCAGTGAATCGAGGATCTCGATCCGATACAATACTAGCTGGTACTCCATGGAGTCGAACAATTTCCTTTAAGTATAACTCTACTAGTGTCGCTACCCGATCTGTCACTTTGATCGGTAGTAAATGTGTAGACTTAGTCAAACGGTCTACTACCACCCATATTGCATCATTACCTCTTCCCGGTGCAATCGGTAATCCTGTTATAAAATCCATTGCAACAGCTTCCCATTTTCACTCCGGGATTGGCAGGCTTTGTAATAATCCTCCGGGTAATTGGTGTTCGACCTTGACTTGTTGGCAAGTCTGGCACTGAGCCACCCACTGAGCTACTGATCTTTTCATTCCCGGCCAATGATAGTACCGTTTTATATCTCGGTACATTTTAGTACTTCCAGGATGGATACTAAGTAATGATTGATGCGCCATCTTTAGAATTTCGTTCCTTAATTCCCGTCCAGCAGGAACTGTAATTCTTCCATTTAATAGGAGTGTACCATCACTAGTTATGTGATACCCCTTCTCATTTCGTCTATTAGTACTTTCCAGCTCTTCTATAATTTTTTTTAAGTTCGAATCTTCTTGTTGTTCCTCACGGATTCTTTGAATCAGTCCAACTTGATTCACCGCTTGGAGTCCTAATGGTTCACTACTTTCTCCTTCAAGAGCCGCTAGACTTATCTTTTTAAATCCGTCTTGTAAAACGTCTAAGTCCTTTTCAATGTTTACATTGACCTGTCTGCGACTTAGAGCATCTGCTACCACGTTTGCTTTCACGGGATGGTACATGATTTTCAAGTCATAGTCCGCGATAAATTCCATCCATCTCCGTTGTCTCAAGTTAAGATCGGGTTGAGTGAATAGATACTTGAGGCTTTGATGATCTGTGAAAACTTGGACAGTTTCTCCATAGAGATATGATCTCCATATTTTCAATGCAAACACCACTGCGGCCATCTCTAAGTCATGAGTGGGATAGTTCTCTTCATGCTTTCTTAACTGACGTGATGCATAAGCAATAACTTTATCATTTTGCATCAGTACACAACCCAAACCTACTCGAGATGCATCAGTGTACACCGAGTAAGGTTGACCACGTTCAGGTAATGTTAAGATAGGTGTTGTCGTCAAGGCTTCTTTCAATTGTTCAAATGCTTCTGATGTCTTTTCATCCCACTGGAACTTAACTCCCTTTCCCGTTAATCGATTTAACGGCTTAGCTTTAGTAGCAGAGTTCTTGACAAACTTACGATAATACCCAGCTAAACCCAAGAAGCTTCGGACTTCAAAGACATTGGCTGGCTAGGGCTAGTCCTTGATTGCAGCAATCTTCTCGGGGTCAGCAGACACACCATGTTCCGATACTCGGTGGCCTAGGAACCCAATTTCGTTTTTCCAAAAGCTGCACTTGCCCAGCTTAGCAAACAATTTTTGTTCTCTTAAACGGTCCAACACCAGCCTTAAATGCCTTTCATGATCTTCGGTACTTCGAGAATATTTAAGAATATCATCAATAAAGATGATTACGAACTCATCTAAGTAGTCTCGAAAGAGTTCATTCATTAATCTCATAAAAGCTGCTGGGGCATTAGTTAAGCCAAAAGGCATTACGACAAACTCATAATGTCCATACCGAGTTCTGAAGGCGGTTCTCTGAATGTCACCTTCTGCAATCGAAATTTGATGATAGCCAAAAGCAAGATCAATCTTAGAAAATACTTTGGCTCCTTGTAACTGATCCAATAATTCATCAATTCTTGGCAATGGATATTTATCCGTAATGGTTACGTTATTGATTCCTCGATAATCAATACATAACCGCATACTCCTATCTTTCTTTTTCACAAATAGAACCGGGCTCCCCAAGGTGATGAACTTGGTCGAATGAAGCCTTTATTCGAAAGGTCTTCCAATTGATTCTTAAGTTCCGCCAATTCCGCTGGGGCCATACGGTATGGTGCTTTCATTATTGGTACTGCACCTGGTTCTAGAGTAACTGTAAAGGGGTTTGCGCGTGATGGTGGTACTCCTTCCAAAGGTTGGAATACATCCTGAAATTCCTTGACAATTGAAATTTCTTCTAACTTCAGTTCTTCCTTTGTATCGTCTTTAGTTATAGTCAAGGTGACTAAGTATGCTTCTCCTTTTCTCAATTCCTTTTCAGCTCTTATAGCCGATATTATGGTTGCTCCAACACTTGGACAAATTCCTTCGAAAGAAACAAACGGTCGTCCATCTTTTTCCCATGTAACTAAACCCTTTCCACAATCCAATAGGACCTGATAAGTGGATAGCCAATCCATTCCCAATATTACCTCATGATGGACTAGCGGGACAACCAACAGATTTGCTGAGAAGATCATCTCGCCAATCTTTATCGGAATTCCCATTACACAGTTCGTGGCATGGAGTATTTGGTCACCAGGTGTTCTAATTGGCACACTTACTTTTACATTCGTAAAAGTTCTCTCAAAACCCTTTACCACTTCGGGTGACACAAAACTATGCGTAGCACCCGAATCAAACAATACGTGCGTCAAAATACCTCCTACACGTAACGTTCCTACCATCCAATCATTTCTTACTTTTACTCACATTATTATTATGCATGTAATCATCATGTAAACAAATGCATCAAGTCAAATCTAAGTAAGAACCCAACATACCTGTAATGGGTCCTTTAGGAGGACAAGACGGTCCGGGTTTCTCTGCGTCTAAAGCATATACTCTACCGGCAATCGCATGTCTCTTAGGGGCTTGTCCTATAACGGGACGGTTTCCTGGAGCATCCATAGCTAAGGTTTGCACTATTGGTGCTGGTTGTCTTCGTGGACAAGATGTGGCATAATGCCCCCTCTCGTTGCATACAAAACATATAATACTCTCCGACAACACTCTGGCTACCGGGTTTGGGCATGCTCTTTGCAAACATATTATACAAAACATATAATACATCTCGGTAGTCTTTCTACCGGTCTTACAGACATTCGCGCGCCCCTACTCGGACGCCCTCTGCTTCGGTTTTCTTGATTCCCTGGACTTGGCCTGTGTTGTCTGGAATCTCTTACCAAACTGGGTCTTGCAGCTTGAGCTCTTTCCGCTGCTAACCCTTCCTCTACATTCACAGCCCTTTCTACCAGAGTGGGCAGGCTATCAAACTCTACTACTTGCAAGTGACTCCACAGTTCTGGTCGAAGTCCTTGCATGAACTTATGGGCAACAGCCCGCTCATCGTTTGGTCCATAACGCGCATATTGTCGAAGGCGCGTAAACTCAACTTCATAATCTCGTACCATTCTATTCCCTTGTTCCAATCCCAAATATTGTCTTTCCAGTCGGTCCTGGGCTTCGACAGGAAAATATTTCCTCAGGAATTCTCCATGGAATTCAGACCATGAATATGAGACGAGTATCGTCCGTATCGTCTTTCCAAGGCACACCACCAATTAAATGCATCTCGGTTTAGGTAGTGCACGGCCACATCCTTCTTGAATTCCTCTGGACATCGAGTAGCACTAAAATTCTTCTCGATATTCCTCAGCCAAGCATCGGCCTCAAAGGGATTTGTTCCTCCTTCAAAATGTTCTGTTCCCAGGTTTCTCATCATTGTTACCACTTTTAAGTAATCTGGGGGCGGAGCAGAACGACTTGAACTTGCATGAGGGTTTTGACGGTCTAGACGATCAATCAAATCATGTACGAGGGTCATCAAAGGATCCCTCCTTCTCGCTGAATCCCTTTGTATTTGATCTCGTAGACTTTCTCTATTGCTTGACAATGAGGCTTCTTCTTGTTCATTCACATTTGATTCCCAATTTCCAGGATTGTTCCCTTCCAGGTGCTCAGTGTTGCCTAATGTCTCCCCCACCGATTCTCTAGGTGAGGATCCTTCAGGTTCTTGAGGTAATGAATCCTCAGAAGTATCTGAGTCGAATATAGTCCTGTCATGTCGGACTAATGCTTCACGGAGGTGAGTACCCCCTCGAAAGGCTCTACGTGGAGGCATCTGCAAGGAAATACTACGGTCAAAACTTAATCAACGAAGACAAAGAGAAACAAGCCGGTTTCCTATAAGCCTTTTTGCGACACATTTTGACTCGATAAAACTCAAAAATTTAAGTCCCGAATGAGCATCATAACCATGCTCTGATACCACCTCTTGTAACACCCCCGATCATTTCTAATCAAAGGCGCTACAATAACACTTAGAATATCTCATCCAAAGCTTCAGAACGAATCCAATGCCTCAGATGAAACATCCTTAGCACCATTCTTACTTATCTTCATTCCTAGCTTTTCAACCGGAACAAGAATTCGTATTTAGTTTAGCTCGGACAAAGCCAAATATCATACCGGAACTTAAGTCGTAATATACAAAACCTTTAACTTTATTTACTTAAGTTCCAAAACCACATTTTCAAACTTTCATAAGTATATGTGCGCACAACAAAATCCATAAAACATTAAGTCATTTACAACATACATTTTAACAAAAAGGCCAACTCTACACCGACTTTACTTCGTTCCTTCTTTAACTCCGCTTTCTCTACCGCTTTCCTGCAAGGAAGGATAATGAATAAGCAACTAATTTTCTTAGTGAATTCGGGTGACTATCATGCATAAAATGATCCCACCAAACCCCAAACAAAATCACATCACATGGATCATTCACCGAGAATGAGATACAAAAATATGAACAATACATAGAACATTTTCTCGTCGATTCTCGTTCTCAATCACCATCCACAACATCCATATTCCTTAGTTCGTTCATCCTTTTACCTCGCCAACACACAGTCACTCAGACTGAACGTGCTAACGATCCTGAATCTCGTTCATCATCTTACCTCATCCGACATGCAACCACTAAGGCTGAACATGCCGAGTGATCCGAACAACGCATCGTCATGCGACATACGGCTGGTGGTAGCGACCCAATCCCCCGTATGTATCACGATAGAGCAAGCTACGCCCACAACATACCGCTCTCATCGGACTAAGGACATATAGATCTGTCTCACCGAGCACGCCTCACCGCGCCTCGGAATCATAACCGCGCACGCCTCACTGCGTACTGCGCTGACCACACTTAAACACATGCATCATCCCACACGAAATTATGCATGTTTCAATCCATATCAAGCCACTTTACTTGGCTACTCAACAAATTTCCAGTGGTGAATCAAATCAATTCAAGTCTCGGCATCAAGAACATCATCAAGTAAACCACCAAATAATTCCACCGAGAACTTAACATACTAACCATTTAGTATTCATGCATCTTACATCTTATTCATGTATATGCATCATTCACCACGAAATAAACAAAGAAAAACCAAACTCACAGTCTAGGTTTAGGCAATACTGTTCTGCCGACCGAATAAACTTGTCTGCGGAACAGAAATTCTTCCAAAAATCAGTCTTTTCCTTGTCTTTTCTCACGAAATCCTCTTCTTTTCCTCTCCGCGGATTCTTCTCCACACTTAGAATTTCTTAGAGATTTTTGCAAACTTAATGAGAAAGGAAGTGGACTAATATTTATAGGATTAGAAGACTTAAGGTGAAGGAAATCTCAGCTCCAAACTTGGTGATACCTCCTCCATGAGTCATCAAGAAGACTTCATAGGAGGGTAAGCCCAGCTGCTTGCCACCACCTTCCTCCTAGGTTGCTTCCCATAAGCACCTAGCCACCACCTATCTGCTAGGCTACTTCACAGAAGCACCTCGCCACCACCTACCTGCTAGACTACTTCACAGAAGCACCTCGATTCCTCTTAACCAGTCTAACTCTTTCTCCCGCTTAGTTTTTCTCATTCCGACTAGTCCACCGATCACAATCAATTCCCTTACAATGGATTCCTTCTTTCCGAGGCTGTCTTACTTCGTTGGGTCACCAATTACTTCAAATTCCCACTGTTCCGTCCATAACTTCCTTATGCTCTAGGGCAATTCTCGTTCTGTTTCCGGTTTAAAGAGAGGGTCACTACAACGCTCCTTCCGCTGATTGTTCTTCTCGAAGTTCTACCTGTTTCTCATGGTCCTTTAGTGTGCCTATCAACTATGTTATTAATAGCACCTATAGGTCTCTCGTTTGCTCTAACATCGTTACAACGCTATCAAACTGCTCCATGAGAGAAATCAATATCTTTTGGACCGTTTGATAGTCCATTTTTTTCTCCATGCACTCTAAGTTGGTTGCCTATCCCAATCAACTTTGTCGTGAAAGTGTGAACGTTTTCACTTTCAACCATCTTCAAATTCTAATACTCTCTTCGTAGAGGTTGAATTTTTATCATCCTCACTTGAGGACTTCTTTGGAATTCCATTTCTAATGCATCCCATGCACCTTTAGCACTCGTTGCTGGTGCTATGCGTGGAAATATGGCATTTGAAACCGCCATTTGGATTATAGTACCTCTAAATCCCGCATGACTTGATCCTCCTTATCTTTTTTCATCTCCAGTGTGTTCTCACTTGAAGAAACGATCGATGTCACTTCATTCTCAACCACATCCCAAAGTTTCTTTGTCTTTAGGATTGTCTTCATTTTGATGCGCCAAAACCCATAGCCCTCTCCATTGAAGATCGATATCACTTGTTGTTATGTTATCTCCATAGCTCTGATACCATTTGCGACTTTACTCAAAATCTGTTGTGGGAACAAGAACAGAGTTGTCTGTTCTGCTCAAGCTCTCTCTTTGTCTCTCTCTTGTTACTTTGTATAACTCTCTATGATTGTGTTTTACTCTCTTGTATAACAAAAAATACACACTCTAAATCTGGATAGATATTTTATTGATAAAAAATGAATGTATAAATACAAATAAAAATGTGTTTTTTTGACATAACCAATTAACGGTTAGATTATATGATAACCACCTATCAGTTATTTATGTTATACTAAATATAATATTCAAGTTATATAAAACTATATAAAATTCACTTATAATCTAACAATCCCTTAGCTTAAAAGAATGAGGAAAATTTCACTTAAAGTATTTTTGTAATCTCTTGTCTAAAAACAATTACGATGCGTTTTCACTTCGCAAATACTTATTAAGATAGTGAATATTATTATGTATTTTTTAAATATTTTTAATATAATATTTTTAATGTAATATAATTATATAATAATAAATATTAATTATAACTATTGAATAATAAAGAAAGTCTTTAATCTGGTAATATATAATATTCTTTTAAGTGTGATTTTGGTGTTGTGATTAAAACAAATAGTGTTAAAACTACACCAAAATGATATAGTTCCAATATCAAAATGGTGTATAGGGTTGGAGATGCGTTTAGTATTGCTCAAATATGCTAGCACTGGTAAAACAAACATTTTTAGTTATATAAATAACGAGTTTTCAAACATTTAAGAGGTTATGTATCATTTAAAAAAATAAATAGTACATACATAATGTTGTTGATATATAACAGCATAATGGTATTTACATAATGTTGTTGATGTTTTACCAATTGAATTCAAATTCTGTTTTATGCATATTAGTGAAAAAAAATTGAATTTACTCGAAAGTCAAAACATTATCATATTATATGATTATAAAACTTACAGCACAAATTTTTTAAAGAAAAATTATGATATTATATGATTATAAAATAACAGATTTTGCTCAGTCCAAGTCAATACCCTCGCCAGTCTGCAACTATATTAAATTTTTATAATGGAAAGAGACTGCTGAAAAGTACAATTGGAAGAAAAACAAAATCTCAAGTCTTATCACCGAGTTTGGATCTTTCCTCTCATAAGCGTAATTCAAGCCAATAATTATAATCATTCTCCAAATTTCTTATAAAGTAAAGGAACAAAACAAATCATTGAGTTTGGGAACACAAATTTGATTAATTGATGATTATTGCCTTTTTAAAAATGTTTCATTCCCATCAAGGTCACACTCCATAATGAATCACTTATAATTAAGTATCTGATTTTCGTAGAACACTTTCATTTTGAAAAAAAACATTTATATAATTCCTATTATAAATGGTATTCAAATATATGAAAAATGTAAGCGAAATTAAATGTTACCGTATATTAGCATCTACTTGTATACTAAGGCACGTATTCATAATAGAAGTCAATGGATGCAAGTGGTAGGGGCATTTATGTCATTTGAATCATGGATAACCACATCTCACACGGCAAGCAAATTCAGCAACAACAAGCCAAGGCTCGTGACTCGTGACTCGAATCGACATCAACGAACTGATATAAACGGGTTTGGCGTGAACTAACGGATAACTCGTACACACTAAACCTGTTTTAGTGTTTTTTCTTGAAGTTTTGTTTTATAAAATTACAATAGTATAATCTGGTTTCTTTTTTTTTTTGGTTAAATATATAATCCGGTTTTTACGTCTTTACATATTAATTGATTAACATTTTGACAAAATAACCTTAAATTTGTAACAAAGTGCTATATTTATCATGTTGATGTCTCGATCTCAGAACACTTCTAGGTCTAGAAATCATGTGTCAATCTGATAGTGGTTCTCACATTAAGTATCCTACGTGTATGATTTCAAATCATTTTACACATATTTGTTCATGTGTAGAATCATATTCACTTAAACATCTAAGTATCACACATATGCGCAGCCACATAATTCAACTATTGTAAACTTGTTTACCCTCAATCATCTCTTAACATTTTAACTCAAGGTTTTGTTATACCATTTCACGTTTTTGTTTTAGATCTGCTGTAAATTTGGTATTTTTTCCAAAAAGATTAAGAGTTTTACTTGAGTGAGATTTTAAGGACAACATGACTTGATATACATATATAAATTCATGTTTTAGAATGCTGATTTAGGGTTTCAAATCTATAATCTGATTCACCATCAAGTGTGAGAAATTATTTTAACCGAATTTTGAACTTCAACTACAGTATAGAAATTCATCATGTCTTGATATTTGTTAGTTTAACAATGATCTAATTAATAAAGAAATATTTAATTCTATGTTTTCTATACCTTTTCGAAACATATCTAATTCAATCTAGTAGAAAACAAGAGATAATGCTCAAACAGCTTTATCGAGCCATTTTGATATCTGGTTATTGATCACTATATCCGAAGAAGATCAATCTATGATGATTTTTGTTAGGACTTTGGAGGTAGAAAAGACCAAATTTTGTTAGATGACACAAATATTGGTTCGAACAGTTCAACAACTACTTTCATACGTACGTAACCAATTAACCCCCACATGTTTGCTTATTACTGTCTAAAAATGTCACAACTAATTATTTATTACCTCCAGCGATCCTCGCTATGCTTCTCTTTCTCTGTTCTTTTTTTCCTCTTCAAAGTTAAATTCTCTTTATAATTTAATTTTGTTTGGCCGTTTATCTCCTTAAAAAGTAAATTATTTTTTTCTTCTGATTTAAATTTTTAAAATGACCAATAATTATTTGACCGAATCATTGAATGCTATTAAAAACATAAAAATAACATGGTATACATATTTATGTTTATTAAAATTTTTAGGAAAATAAATGATCAACCAAAAAATCAAAAAGAGGAAAAAAGAAACGAGACAATTGGAAAATAAAATAGTTTTTTAAGTTTGTAATTTGAGGAATAGGTGTTTTTTGAGTAGTTTTATTGTTTAGGAAGTTTTTAGATTTAAAAAACTTTAATTACCATTTATTCTAAAACTATTTTAACTTTACCATTATACATTTTAAAAAATCAAAAATAAATTTATCTCTAATTTCTTTAAATTTATTTCTTTTATTTCTCTATCTACTTTCTCTTTATCTCTTACATTTTTCTTTTTTTTTTCTTCCCTTTATCTAACTATTACACATATATATATATATATATATATGTAACTCATCTTATAAAGGTGTAAACTAATTTATATTGTTGTATACGGTTTTATACAAGTGTACATCATTCTATATTTATATGCATATGTAAATACACAATCTTATACATATTATATATATGTACATCATCCCATAGTCATATGTCACTATTATATATATGCAATATTGTTGATTGAAAAAATATGTACACCATTTTATATATATGTGTATTTTTTATACATCATAAAATCTTGATTATATGTGTACATCGTTTTATATATAAGTGTACAACATATATGTATACATTATTTTTTACAAATGTACACTAATCTAGATAGGTATACACCGTTATATATATATATATCTCGTTTTATACATGTATATACGATTCTATTTATATATACGACTATTTAGCAATGTATATAGGTGTACACTATTCTCACAAAACTACACATTTACACCAACGTTTTTATTTGAATTAAAATTTTTAAAGAAAATTCATATTTTGCTTCCAACTTTCTCTCTCTTTTTTTTTTATCCCCAGTTTCTTATTTTTTTTTCTCTTCTCTATCTTTCTTTCTAAAAAATAAGGATATTATCATTTTCTCTTCCTATTTTTGAAAAACTACCCTAAAATCTATATACTTTTCTGATTTAAATTTTGAACTACCTTATCTCCTAACTGAAATTTAAAAAACTATCTATTTAGCAAATAAACTCAAAAGAAAATGAAAGAGAAATTAAGACAATCTCACAAAAATAAAAAAATAATAATTCTTTAAAATCTCAAAAAACATAAATATATTACGAAAGTCCAATATTTTCTTATGTAAATGATCAAAAATTTTGAGTAAATATGCTATTTCGTCATTTTTATATCACTTTAGGACTATTCAACCAGTTGACCCATAAATTCTGATTCAATCAAAAGTCTTTGTTCCTTTTTTTTTTGTCGCATATTTTTATATTTTTAATAATAAAAGCAACACGACCTTTGCAATTTGTTATGCTGTCCACTGACATACCACATACGCATCAATAAATAAAGAAGGAAAGCTCAAAGCCAAGTCAAAGATATCCCAATTGCTCGTTGACCATAAAAGGATATATCCGTCATTTCACACTTTTCCCAAGGGCTTATTCGTCATTAAAGAAAATAGATATCCCAATTGCACGTATCTTCTTCGTCTTTACTTAATCTGATTGTTTTCACGATTAGGAAAGCACCGGAAAATTCAAACAGAGATTCGATTTGCCGATCATCATCAATCTACTTCTTCGCCGGAGAGCAGATTATTTTAAATTTTACCAGAAACGATTAAAACAGAGATTCTAGAATAACTGAAAAATAGTTGCCAAGAAGATGAAGACGAAGAACAAAGCTCGTAAGGTAATTTGATTTTTTTGTAAAGTTTAAATTTCTTCATGATAATCTAAAACCCTAATCAATCGGCCATTAATGGTGGAGGAATAAGTTTCTCTCTCTCAAGTTTCTATGTGTATTTATGTTATGTGTACCGTTGGGAAGCTGAAGAGCTTTAAAAGCTCTCAACTAATTCCAACTGGTTTAAGATGTCTTAGGGTTTTAGCTTCTTTACTGAAGAATTGAATTGATGATTCATGTTTATATTTTCAGGAAGCTGATGAATATTGAGATCGATTCAATCAACAGTTCACAAAGAAGATGATGATGATGATTTCTCAGAACTTGAATTTGATTTTGGTGATCACAATCGTAATCGGAGGATCCATTTTCCGACGAGTCTCCTCAACTTGCGGTAACTTGACTCTGCCTTATCCTTTCGGATTTTCAGATGATTTTCCGATCAGATTCAATTGTACGGCGGAGCAAGCGAAGATCGGAGACTTTTCCGTCGTAAACGTGACCAGAGACCATATATACCTAGCTGTTCCATACAATTGTACTCGGATTATTAAAGATATGAATCCGCTTTTCAACGAGCTCTATGCTCCGACGTCGGAGAATAGCTTCCTAATGGAGAATTGCACGAAAACAACCGATGCTTGTTCGATTAAGCAGGCCTTCTTGGAGACTCAGCTGAAACTAAAAAGTTGTGATTCGACGGGAAACATAAGCTGTTTTTCTTTAGATACGAAGTCGAGTTCGGATCATTCAGCTGAGTTGTTTAGTATGAAGGATTTGAAGAACAGTTCGTGTAGTTTCTTGCATTCGTCGTTGGCTTTCGAGCCTGTAGGTGCGAATGCGGGGATAGCGTTAGAGTTTGAGCGAGTTAAGTTAAGTTGGTGGCTAAAGGGAGATTGCAAAACCACAAATTGCTCGAAAAACGCCAAATGTATAGACGTTGATACTCCTGATAAGAATGCAGGACATCGATGCTCATGTCCCGTGGATCACAATGGAGACGGATTCATCACTCCTTGCCGGAGAGGTTAGTTAATCTATAGTCTTCTTTGATTCAACATTTGTTTTAAGGCTAAGAAGTACGAGCATTCATGAATGTGACAGATGTTCTTGCCTTCGAAATTCACAAACCTTTTTTTTTGGTTTTGGCTAACTGGTTTCTTCTATAGTCTCTGCAGTTGCAGCATTACCAGAGTGCCGTGGTTCGAGGCTTGTGTGGGGACATTGTAGATCTAGTCTTGGTATTATTGTAGGAGGTAATAACTGTCGCTTTAGTGCTTGTTTGGCTTTTTAAGTTTTGTTCTTTGTTCATTCTTATGGATCTTTGACTCTGTTAATTCATTTGCTACATAGGAACTGTTGGTGGAGTGCTTTTGCTAGCTGCTTTGGCTCTTTTCTTCTTTTGTAAGCGGAGACGGTCTGTTCCTTTGAGAAGCCATTTAAGCGCAACACGTCTTTTATCTGAAGCTGCAGGAAACTCGAGTGTCGCCTTTTTCCCTTACAAAGAAATCGAGAAAGCAACTGATGGTTTCTCTGAAAAGCAGATGCTAGGAATAGGCGCTTATGGTACCGTCTATAGAGGAAAGCTTAAAAATGATGAATGGGTTGCTATCAAGCGACTTAGAAACAGAGATTCAGAAAGTGTTGATCAAGTCATGAATGAGATCAAGCTTCTTTCCTCTGTGAGTCACCCGAATCTTGTCCGTCTCTTAGGATGCTGTATAGAACAAGGTGATCCGGTTCTCGTTTATGAGTACATGCCGAATGGAACTTTATCAGAACATCTACAAGGAGACAGAGGGAGTGGTCTTTCATGGACCGTGCGCCTCACTATTGCCACTCAAACAGCTAAAGCAATCGCGTATCTTCACTCTGCAATGAACCCTCCTATCTATCACCGTGACATAAAATCTACCAATATACTTTTGGATTATGACTTCAACTCCAAAGTTGCGGATTTCGGACTCTCTAGACTGGGGATGACAGAATCTTCTCACATTTCAACCGCTCCTCAAGGGACTCCTGGTTATCTTGACCCGCAGTACCATCAATGCTTCCATCTTTCAGATAAGAGTGACGTCTATAGCTTCGGAGTCGTCCTTGCTGAGATAATAACGGGTTTGAAAGTTGTTGATTTCACTCGCCCACCTACCGAAATCAACCTAGCAGCTCTTGCTGTTGACAAAATCGGGTCAGGTTGCATCGATGAGATTATAGACCCGAATCTTGACCTGGATCTTGACGCGTGGACTCTCTCATCGATTCACACTGTGGCTGAGCTCGCATTTCGATGCTTAGCCTTCCACAGTGACATGAGACCTACAATGACTGAAGTAGCAGACGAGCTTGAACGAATACGGCTCAGCTGTTGGATTCCAAACATGAGCTTGGATTCACCAAATGGTTCTCTCCGGTCATGTGATCGTGGAAGCGAAAGATCAGTTAAAAAATCATCAGCGGGAAGCAGAAGACTCGTCGTCCCTCAGAAGCAATCCGATTATCTCGCATCTGTCGAAGAGAGTAGCGATAGCTCACCCGTCTCGGTTCAAGATCCTTGGTTAAGTGCACAGAGCTCACCTTCTTCAAATACATTACTTGGTAACATTCCAAGGTGATAAGGAGATGTCAAAACGTTTTTATCACTCTTTTGTTTATATAATAGCGTCACGTCATTCAGTGTTTATAATGCTAAGTTAAGAGATTAAAGATGGAGAAAACAGGTCTATAGATGAGTTAATGTAAACGATCTTGAAACAAGATCTTTCAACCATTACCATATAAAGTTTAGTAAGAATGGTCTAATCTAAACTATATTCTATTTTCCTGATTATACATATCAAATAGAAGTTATATTTTTTTTTATCAGCCTTGAAATAAGTAGAGGTTATATATATATATAAAGGATTTTTTGGTTGGCGAAACAAACTGATAAATTTATGTTAAATTGTTTTGATTAGATTTGAAACAGGATTTGAACGCGGTTTCATAATACATAACTTATGAAGTTTTCTTAATACTTACTTCCATTATAAAATGAATTAGCTAGCCAACCAATATTAGTTTATATCTTTATGGAGTAGGAACCAACTATTGATCTTATTGTAATTTGTCTTATTCATGATATAAAATTAGATGTCGATTAGGCAATGATCAACAAACTCGACCCGTAGAATGATTTTTGTTGACCAACATTATATCAACAAACTTGACCAAGAAACCACCTTTAAAATAAAATAAAAAGTTTTAATCATCAAATCCGAAAAATGAGGAATTTATGTGACCTCTTGTTAGCATTTGGTGATAAACTGATAATGATATCTCAGACATTAATACTGAGTTTTGGTGTTATAATATGAAACTATCCAACCATTTCAAAATTGAGGAATTTTAGTGACCTCTTGTTAGAATTTTATGATTATGAAATCCCCGACATTATTATTGAGTTTTGGTGTTTATATGAAATTTATAGAACCAAACAACCACGTTACTTCATGTCACTAATCAGTAATTCGAACACGTTCCCTTTCACACACTAGGAGTATACATAATTTATGAAAATGTAACACCAAATCTACATCCTATAGAACAGACACGATTACAGTCAAGGACCAAGAGAGATGTTTATTGTAATCAGTAACTCTCTCAAGTTTTGTGACACGTCGGTAATCGAAAAACTGACATGTGTCATAGTTAAATTAATATCTAATTAATTATGAATTAATCTTTTCATATTCTTCTTACAGTCTACATAGTTTTCGTCATATGTTCCATTGGCAATTTCCTAATGCATAAAATGTGTTCTCTAATTTTAGATCTTGGTTTTTATAAGATTATTTTTTCGTTGACTTCCAACTTTGTTTTGTGCTCATAATCTTACATGATAATTTTCAATTACTTTTATTGAATCCTACATAGTGAAATTTAAAAATTCTCGTAGGTTTAAGCTTATAATTCAATTTGATCACAAAGAAAACCCGGAGGTATGCACTGCTATTAGTCTAGTATTGATTAAGTGATATAGCTTAGAGTTGGAATTATTACTATTTTCTATATATTAATAGGTTTTCTATTTTATTTAAGATTAGGGTTTTCTTGGGCTTTTGGTTCCTTATAAATAGCATTCTTATGTTAGGTTTGATTCAGTTGTTGCTTCTAATGAATAAAATAAAGAGATTTTGAACAAAAAAAGTTTCTCAAATTCTAGATTTTTTGGATATTTTCAGAATTAATAAATTTGCAGTTCTATCCCTAAAAGTTTCCGTTTCATTATAAAGTTGGTACTTTCTTTTTGGTGGTGATTGCATATTTGCTATGAAAATTATATTCAATAAGAATTAACTTTTAATGCTTAGAGGTAGAAAATTAAACTGGGTGAACCTGGATATAGGTAAAGAAATTAAAACTTAAAGGTAGAAAATTAGAGTAATGCAGTAATTGAAAAAGAAAAAGTTAAAATAATAGAAACTAAAATAAATAAATTGAAAATATTTTATTTCTTTATTTTTGTATTTGAACTCACTTCCAAAATAATATATATATATATATATTTTTTTTTTTTTCAAATAACAACAAATAAAAAACTTTGGCGTAAAATTGTCGATTTTTTGTCATTTATTTTCTTGTGACTTAGAGAGAAATAGAATAACTGAGGAAAAAAAAACATTTTTTTCTCTCTTAGGTCTCTTGCGACATAGATATATGGGTCTAGATATAAATACATAATATCTTCATCGTTTGGATCCCAATTTTTCATTGTTTGGTCAAGGTTTGTTTATTTTCTTTCCTTAACCATTGTAGTGGAATATGACAACTCAATAGGATCCCTTTTTACGCGGACACAAAGGTGGTGAGTTTGCATATACATAGTCACCATGCATATGCCATGTTGATGAAGGTGACGCATCCCGCGACATGGAATATTAGGCCTCGAAAGTCCATGCGGGCCATTGGTATGTCCATTTACAAAAACATTGAAACACAAATATAATAATTATTCTATTTATTATGGAAACCAAACTATTATGGAACTAATAAATTATTGCAAATATCACCATAAAACATAAGTTATAAAAAATGAATATTTATAAAGGAAAATTAAAATTGATCCAATGGTTAATCAAGGATTTAGTACTTCTACACTTTGACTGTGACTCAATTTACATAAAATGCAAATTACTGCAAATTAAATATCTTCTTTCGTTATATATCGTATCGATGTCGGTCTTCAAACGCTCGAATTCCGCAATAAATTTGGCGGTTTCTCCAGAAATGTGGAAAAAAATATCAGATAGTGAAAGATGGTATTTTTGGAGAATCCCAAAATACGACTTTTGTTCAGCGGAGTTATCTAGGAAACAAATTAAATGTTAAAAACATATAAATAAAAATAAGTTATCGAAAAATACGTAAATAAAAACTATAAATGTTACTTACTTGTATGACCAAGTCGTTCCACCTCCATAGGAACTTTCGGTGGAGGGATTCATTCAGTGACTGATTGGGATAAAATGTAATTTTCTCCTAGTTTTTTCACGGTATCGACAATTTCTCGAGCAACCGGATCTTAAATCTCTCCGATGTTCCGGTTGGTGTGCACATCCTCTAACAACTTAAGATGTGAGGGATGTACACCATATTGTTTAAACAACACAAATAAACAATTAATAATATTGGTAATGAATTAAATAAATTTAAATTTATGAAATTAAACAAACTTGCGAGTAATTAGTTCCGGAAAGCTTTGCTCATTGCTCGTAAATTTTGCATCGCTATCCCTTTACCCTTACGAGAGCTCATCTTGTTGCTGGAGTTGATCTTGGAGATTCTACTAGTTTTCTCCTCATTACAATAGTCAACAAACCCTTTCCATAGGTTTGGGTTCCCAAAAAACTCTTTTGGTATCTCCTCGCTCTTCCACTTGGCTTTCCACTCGTTCATCTTCTTGGAATACAATATTCCAGCTTTTTTCTCGAACTCGTGCTTAACTTGGACAGAAAATTTCTGGTTCCAAGAAAATTGTTGTTGCGAAATTAAATATATATATATATATATACATATATATATGAACACTTATGTAAAATTAAATTAACACATATTATTTAATTTGAAAGTAAACTAAAGAAATTCAAATGCTTACCACAAACATCCTAAACCACATCTCTCGATCTTCTAAAGTCATGGTCGAAAACTTCTCGTAAAGGATTTTTTAATATCTCAAGCATCATGTTGTTAACTACTTTCAAAATTCGATTATAGGAATATTAAAACCTATAAGAAAAAAATATAAGATATAATCAAAGCTTATAAGCCTTAAAAACTTATAAAATATAAATTATTAAATCAAAAATTAAACTTACCAAATAGCTCTGCCAGCACAATGCGGATGAAGTCTCGTGGTGTGCTCTCGGCCCGGTTTAGAAGCAAAGTCATCTACAGACATTTCAATTAGCTCTTGAGTCGGGTCCGTAGCCGGTACAGCCTTTGGAATATGAATGGATTGGATTTGCGAGTTACTCCCTCCTCGCCTTACACGACGAGCTCCTGCTAAAAAAACGTAATTAGCATAATCCCTGAAAAAAAAAAATTAGAATTAGCAAAAAATACAAATCAAAATGTAATCAACAAATAATTTTTAAATTCAAAAAAATTTATAATAATTTTTTTGAATAAAATGAAATCAAAATATTTTAAAATCAAAATTTAATTACCAAATGATTTAAAAATTCAAACAAATTTATAAAATGCAAACAAAAAATAATCATATTAAATTATTTATAAAATTTAAAATAAAATGCAAACAATAATAATAATTCATAATAACCTAAATCTAACCATAACTCAATATCCATAATATTTTTAAATAAAATTTCTAAATTTATAATAAAATATATAAAATTCACAATAAATATAACCATAAATCAATATCCAAAATTCACAATAACTTTTTAAATTTTTTTTTAAAAATCCATAAATCAATATGCATAATCAATAACCTAAATCTAACCATTGAACCCTAATTCTAACCATCAAATACCTAAATCTAATGAATGAAAATCTGAATCTAACAACCCAATCACATAATCTAACTTTCAAATCCTATATACCAAATCTAAATCATTAAATCTCAAATATAATTCCCTAAATCCAAAAAAACTAACTTTTCAATCTATAAATCTACTTGAAAATGTTAGAAACTTACATGTTGGGTGGGAGATTGACATAAGTTAATATGCATAATAAACTTACATAAATCAATATGCATAATAAATTATGTTTGAATCATCTTCTTCAATATTAAAAATATCAATACAACTAATTTTCGTAACATGTTTCATACATACATAAGAAAATATAAGATTCGTTATCTAACACTTAACTCCGAAACATATGAAAATTTGTAATCATGCTTTATAACTTGTTTAAATAGTTATTTTGTCTTTATTGTTTTTGAATAATGCTTAAAATTGAGTTTCAATGTACATCGTGTAAAAAAAATTTTAATCCAACTCCTAAACCCAAAATTCGTCGGAAATCCATCAGAAACTTCATACGGAATTATAAAATATATATTTTAAAAAAGAACTTTTGAAATTGGTTTTGATATATTAAAATTAATCAAAATAAAATAAGGTTTTGAAATTGATTTTTGAAATTTGTGATATAAATATATTTAAAATAAGTTCGATACAAAATACATAAATATTCAAGAAATATATTCACACACTGTTCATAAACTACTATGAATCTTATGATGATCCATCAGAAGGAATTGAGTCTGAATCTCCTAAACCCAAAATTCGTCGGAAATCCATCAGAAACTTCATACGGAATTATAAAATATATATTTTAAAAAAGAACTTTTGAAATTGGTTTTGATATATTAAAATTAATCAAAATAAAATAAGGTTTTGAAATTGATTTTTGAAATTTGTGATATAAATATATTTAAAATAAGTTCGATACAAAATACATAAATATTCAAGAAATATATTCACACACTGTTCATAAACTACTATGAATCTTATGATGATCCATCAGAAGGAATTGAGTCTGAATCTCCTGAAAACTCGCCGTGTGATTCCTCTGAGTCTGAATGCATTATATCATCACTAATATGTGTGAAATCGATAACAAGATCGACATCTGAAAGATCAATTGGAGCCATTTGACCATTTACGATTGGTTGCAAAACATAATGTTCAGGAACTCCATAAATTCTCTCTTGGGTTAATTGACGTTACTGTGATCCAATGGTCTGTCTGCCGTGTAACTCGAGGGTAAAGAATGTAGCAAACTTTAAAAAATAATCAAAATGTTTTTGGTAGCTAGTCATTACAAATATTAAAAACATTAATAAAAATTAACTAAACCATACATGGTCTGCTTGTGATGCAAAGATGAATAGATTGTATTTGACAAGTCTCAGTCTTGAATGTATTGATGTAATACCGAATTTTTCAACTTGAACACCACGTCCAACGAATGGATCATACTAATCGCACATAAATACAATGCATCTTAAGTTCAACATTCGTGGGTAGCGGTCTTCCAATATTTGTTGAAGAATGTTGTACTAAATAATATATCACCAGATTGAGCAGAAATACCATAATCAAAATTTATCCTTGTACTTCTCTTTTTATGAATCATAAACGCATATCCCCTATTGCAATATCTAGATTATAAAAATGCAATATAGTTTGGACCATTAACAAACTTCACTAAACATGTTGGAAATGTTTGACCATTGTTTATTCCTTCAGTAACCTAAAACAATTAGTAAAAAGTCATTAAAAGTAAAAAAATATTTATTACTCCAAATAATCATACATTTACCAACACTTACATAATATAGCAACCAAAGCGCGAAATCATTTTCTTTTAGAATTTCAAGTTATGTCTTATCCGGATAAAAACTACGAACTATTGCAATGTAAATCCTGTAAGAAAATCAATATTAAATAATAAGTTAATAATAAGATCTTAATCAGTTACAAAGAATATGTAATTGGAAAAATCAATTTTACATACTTTTCATATTCTACAATATCCTCACAATTTGTGAGAATATACATATGCAAGTGTGCATGCTTCTGCTTTGTTAGTTTTCGTTTCTTTTATTTTCCACTATGTCGACCAAATTGGACAAACAACTCAGGCACAACCATGACATAAGTTGGTCTCTCTCCTCTATCATCATGGTGAGCTGGCCGTCGACTCTTTGTACGAACTTCCGATGGAAAGTAATATTCAACAAAGTGTGAGACTTATTCGTTGTTGCTCTGTGCGATAATAGATCCCTCAACTCTACTTAAATTTTAATATTTTTATTTAGATGGAATCTGTATCGCTTAAATGGATACATCCACTGGTATTGAACATGACCTCCTAGTGCTGCTTCTCGTGGGAGGTGCATTGAAAGATGTTCCATAACATCAAAGAAAGACGGTGGAAATATCTTCTCGAGATTGCAAAAGATCATTGGTATATTGTCCCCAAAATTGCGAATACCCTCAACTGTAAGTGATCTCGACAATAAACTCGAAAGAAATCACCAACTCTTGCATTTAAATATTTATACATTAAAATGTGATTAATTATTAAAATTATGGGGGAAAATATACTTCTAATTGTTTGGTGGACATCTTCTAAAATAAGCTTGGCAAAGGCAAATGGAATGAGGCGCTACATAACAACATGACAATCATGATTTTTTATTCCAATAAAAAAAATTTCTCCATAATCAACGCAATTACGCAGATTTGACACATATCCATCAGTAATTTAACATCTTCGTGAATCCAATCAAAAGATGTTTTTGTATCTGGGTCTAACCGAAACGTAGGCATAACACATTTACCATTCGGTAAAACTTCAAGTATTTCCCGAGAAAAAATCAATGGAAAGTCTAGTTTAGGCTTTAGATTATCGTTTGTCTTTTCTTGGAGATCGAAAACAGTGTTCATGATGTTGTCAAAAAAGTTCTTCTTAATGTGCATGACATCGAAATTGTGTCTGAATAAATGGTCTTTCTAGTAAGAAAAATCCCAATTATGATGTTCATAGGCACCGTAAATAGGAGCATGCCCATTACCCCCACAGTAAGGAGTTCTCTCAATACCAAAATCTCTTAACTACTCCAATATACTACTGTCGTCTATCTCAGGAGGTGAACCATCAAACACTTGGTTATCCATCGTGAACATTACCATAGACCAACGATAAGGATGATCCCTCTGTATAAACCTTATATGGCAATCAAACCAGAACATCTTTCTTTTGTGCTTCAATTGGAATGCATCGTGTTATTTTGGCAATACGGACACGATAATCATCCATGAGTTGTCCATCCAGATAACATACCATATGCTAGAAAATCGTTTATGGTCCACATAAGAACGACACACATTTTAAAATTATGCTGGCATGACACATCATAAGCTTCAATACCACGATTCCATAGCATTTTGTAACTCATATATCAATGGCTAGAGGAATATATCGAGTGACTCCTCGGATGCTCTGGCCGAGAACAAGAACAAAGAGCAACAAAAACTTCTCTATGCATACACAAAGATGGAGGCAAGTTGTAAAGTGTAATGATTATATGCCACAACGAATACTACTTTCAATGCTTTCCAAATGGGTTGAAACCATATGTCATAATCCGAGGTATACATTCTTTCGTTCGAGACGTAAAATCTGGATACATTGATTGAAATTGTTTCCACGTTTTTGCGACTGAAGGATGTGTAATCTCTCTCTCTTTTCTATGCTCTCCATGCTATCCTATTGCCTCTAACGTGCACTGAGATTGAAATAACCTCTCCTGTAATAGTAAATACCACATCTTTTATATGGAATTTGAACTCTGCCACTAGTCTCCTAAAATCGGATTTACGACATAATCGACATCTTTTGTGGTTTTCATCTTTTCTTCAATATATCACACAGTTATCGATGCACACATATATTATCAGATACGACAAACCAATACCATCTACAAGTTTATGTACCTCGTAGTATGATGCTACTGAAATATTATCTTCGGGGAATATATGTTTCACAATATATGTTATCGCATCAAAAAAAATATTATATGTTATCTTCGGCTGTTTTAGTGTATCTAACATATCAAAAAAGTTTTGTGCTTCTAAATTTTGTTCTTCAACCATATCTCCATCTATAGCGGTCGACTGCATATTCTCTCTAAACGCATTATTCACCATTTCCTAAACTATTTGCAACATATGATTCACTATTACTACCATAATCATAATTTGTTTTCCTATGTAGATACCAAATCTTGTAGTCCAGCATAAACCCATTGTAATACAAATGCCCCTAAACAATCTCTATCTTAGTATTATGTGAATTCACACAAATAGAACATGAACATTTCAACTTACGAGTTTTTTCGTTTCCGATTGATTTACGATCAATTCCATGAACTCGTTTATACCTCAAGCATACTTGTCTTTCAATATGTTTGACTCCGAATCCATCATTGGTTTGTCCATCCATGATCGAAAACTATTAGAAGATGACATATCTTTTCATTTTTTTGTTTAAATAAGATATTATGTAGTAAATGCATATAGGAGTGTGAAAACATATATATAAGCTCGTCAGCCGTCAGAATCGTTGAAAACTGTCAGAATTTTTGAATTTCAAACGATTTTATACAACAGTTATATTAACGTTCATATATTCCAATAGATTTTTGACGGATTTGCCGATACTCCGTCGAAAATCCATCTAAATTTGCGAAATTTAAACAGTTATAAAACTGATATATCAACGTTAATTTGCGATAGTTTTTTTGTAGTTTGAGAATTCTCTCTTGTTACTAAACGTTCAAGGTAGAAAGGTATTTAAACACAAAGGATAATACTATCTCAACATTAAATCATGTGTCTAACTCTCTTTACACATATGTTTCTCCTGATTAATCCATATGACATTTAATATGATCTTACACTTTTCTTTAAATTGGATCATGAGGATTAGCACCCAATTTAGACAATAAGATATCAAGATTAATATCTTTGGTGAAAATATCAAAAACCTTATCTCGAGTTCAAACATGAATGATGGAAATGAGACCTTTTTGAATAGCACCACGACTAGCATATGATAGTCAGTTTTAATGTTTTATCCGTTCATCGAAAACGAGATTAATAGAAATATGAATGACGGCTTGATTTTCACAAAAGAGACGTATAAGTTTGTTGGCTTAGCAAAACCCAAAAGAAAATGATTTAGCCATCTAATTTCATTTTAGGCACTGCCATATTGTGCAACTCTGATAAATGTATACCAAAAAAAATTGTAACACTGTCGTCTTTTTTTTTTTGATATAGGAGAACCACCAAATAATATTATATAAACGTTGAGAAACATTGTGTTAACAGGCATACAGTCCAATACGCATCACAATAAACGGAAAAAAAATGATCAGAATTAGATCATAATAGGATAACTTGGACACCTGTTTAAAAATCACACCACAGGTCACACGTACGGCTTTTCAATCTGCGTTCTTCTGTTTCTGCATAAATTGAGACAATACATTAATCACATAGGTAAGTTCTCGTCATGTAAATGTAAAATTAAATAAATTGTCCCACCAAAGACGATATTTTTGGGATCAAAGAACAATGACTTTTATACGGAAGCCAAGTTTGTGATTCTAAAAAGTGAGCAGATTAGCTGGTTTGCACCCGAAAAGACTGGCTTCGACAACAATATTCAACACATGATTCTCTTGAGAAACGAATATTATTTCTAATCCTTGTGCTACTTTGACTCCCAAAAGTATTTAATTTTTTTTTTTCAAATTTTTCATATGAAAAACTTCCAATTTAAGCTTCAATAACGTCCCAAGGTAGGTAAATTATTACCACAAATCATAATGTCATTAACATATATGAAAAAATTTAGTTCGAAATCAGCAAAAGGGTAAACGAAACAAAACTTTTAAAAGACGTCATAAGTTAACAAACAATGGAGCTTTGGAAGTCCATAAAGGAACTTCTAAAGAGAGACAAAGTTATTTCGAGTTAGAGTAACGAAAATCTGGTATAGCGCTCGTCATCTAGATCACCATGAAAGATGTATTATGAACATCCATATGGTGTATATCCCACTATTTGGTTGCAATAATATTTATGAAAAAATTACTAACTGTAGTAATTTTGGCCACCAAAGCAAATATCTCATCATAATTTATAATCAATATCTTCGACTTGGTGATTTTTTAATACCACCAACCGAACTTTGTAACGCTCGGCAGATTCATTAGCATTGTATTTTAACTTATAAATCTATTTACTTCCAATTGTAGTTCCATGTTTCATCTTTACGACGTTCTGCCAATAACGATCGGCACAAGGAAATTATTCTACTTTTCTTTTATGCTTTATGAGTTCATTTGATTTCATCCAAAATCATAATAGAATCCATCACCAAGTTGATGTTGTCAACTCTTACATTAACTTAATTTACTGATCTCAAAAACTTGATGTTATAAAACAAAAATTTACATACTTATGGTACGAGATGGTCATTTGAAAGGTAAACTTGTTTTTTGGTGCACAACATGTGTATTAATTTTATCTTGCGGTTACAACACGGAGAAACCAGAAGTTATTTGCCAAAGAGTCCGCTTTTCAAATGTTCAAACTTGATACATAAGTGAATTACAAAACATGATCCGAATAAGTTTAAAGGTTAAAATGGTAGATAATAATTCGGAAGCACCTCCAAAAAGACTTCAGAAATTATCGCTATAATGTCGATCTTCAGCTCTCGGTCCTGCTTGGGATCAGAGGAATGCGCTATTTCTGCCATTAAAAGAAATGGAACAAATCTTTAAGCTCTTGTTGCATTCAACACTAAGCTTTTAAAAACGTTCTCCATAAAAGAGAAGGTTAGTGGTATGAATCTCTCAGTGACGGAGGAGAGTACATTAATAGGCTGGACATATCCAAAACGAGAAAGGCCAAAACATTTCCGACATTGAAATAGCGATAGACTTTGAAATATAGTTTGGTTGAGAAAGGGAAATGTGATTCTTAGTGGGCTCGCAAATCCCACTAAGACGATGACATGAACTTGGCCATCTCAACTAAGTTCGGGTGGTTGGAAAGTCATGATAGAGAAGGAAATGAGATGGATGGTCGGAGGAGCTTCGAGAGTAACGCCAGAGAAGCTCATCATACATGCGCGTGACGCAACTCGGATTAAGCGGAGGGGAAGAAGTTGCTCCTCAGAAGACTCGTTGAACGAGAAACCCTAGAGAAGAGTGACGAATCTACCGCCAACAGGAAATGATCTGGGAAACAAGGGAGAGAGTCTGTCGCTGGGATCAAAGGAAGTCAAGGTGGATTCGGAGGATCAGATATATCTGAAGGCTCTAGTGGTTTAGGTGTCGGAGCAATCATTACCAGAAATTAAAAGGGAAACACGAGCAAAACTGACGGTGGCTGCAGAGAGATAGGTTGAATAGATAGAAGTGGTCTCGCGCGAGACCAACAAATGGGGCAATTCAAAAGGTGAGAAGATTCTCCAGGGAAACTTGTAGGTATTCCGAGAAGGTGTAGCAATCGCTGCTGAAAAGGAAGACACATCGAAGGAGATCTATCATGGATCAGAGCTAAGCTGAGAAGAACGACTATCTTGAGCTTCAAGCATGGGAACTCGAGAGCGAACTCTAGACTAGTCTATTTTTTGTTTACAAGTGTCCACTCGAAAGGTTAACTTAAAATAAAAATTATAGTAATATAGTGGATTGCACTTGTTTGGTTGTGATGAGTTTTAAAGCGCAAAGGCATTTTCATGGTTATATGGTGTTCTGAAAATTTGAGAAGGTTGCTATTATGTATTATAAATGGAAATACGAGCAAATCGAATTTATAAGGGAGAAAGTGAATGATGAACATCGTCTTGATGATCTGAACAAATGCAAAGCCCCAGTTTGCGGCTTTTCTCTTATATTTGGCTTCTCTTGAAGGAACTCAGTATTATTAATCTTAAACCATGTTGACACATGTTATGAAGAGGTTGTACTACAGTTTATAACCAATTTTTTTTTCTTTACAGGTGAATCCAAATTATAGAAATAACCATTTGTTTCCTATGAGAATAGATTTTTTCATCATTAATTCAAAACTTTTATTAATTGCAAAAAATTAAATCATACATTGTTGGTTTTCATGTGTGTTTTCCAACTTCCATCATGTGTAGACTTTGGACAACTTGTTGAGTTTGTTGCTTTCAATCGACTGCTCTCATTCTTAAAAATCTTGCATATCACCAACATGTAGTTCTCCAACTATTTTAACTTATATTTCATTTTAAAAAAAATATTAAACTAGGTTTGTTGCCTCTCCAAAAGCATAGTTGAATCCGTCTTGTGTCTAAGAATAAAAAAATTGATGATACCAATGAACCAGAATAAATGCACATTTTTTGGGTGCTCAGATTATTTTGTAGAAAAGATAATGAATTTCAAATTCGTCTCATGATCTTAAAAATATGGAGAAAAACCTTACATTTTCTTTATATTTGCTCACAAAAAACACATACAATTTTCCCTCAAGAAATTCTAAGAAAAAAAAGTTATGTTATTGTTTTCGAAATCTATTCCAATGAGTGAGAAGCCCATTGACATTGTTGTTCTACATGGAATATATTCGCAATCATCCACGTGAGTTTCAAGTAAATAGTGTTAACATATTAAATTGTATATAATGCTTGTACCAAAATAGTTCCCTAAAAATGTTAGAAGTTTGTTTCCGTATACAAAAAAATCTTGATCTTGGAGAGCTTCAATCCTTTTCAGTTACACTTATTATTTGTTAGAGTGAATGTTTCATCTAGAAATTATCCAATAAAAAATATTTAATTTTTATGTGAACAACGGTTAAATTATGCTTGTGTCACATATGGTTGTCAAATTTAAAAAATGTAGGGACTCATATCAAATGGTTCAAATTATAATACACGTAACCAATAAAATATCATCTTGATGATATGAACAATATGCAAAATCCCCTTTTGCAGCTTTTTCTTAGATTTGGCTTCTACTGAATGAACTCGGCCTTAATCTTAAACCATATTGATAAATGTTATAAAGAGGTTGGACTACACTTTATTGCCCATTTTTAATACCTAGCTGAATCCGAACAAAAGAAATAACTTGTTTCCTGTGAGAAAGGATTTTTCTATCGTTAATTCAAAATTTTTATTAAATATAAAAAATTAAATCATACATTGTCGATTTTCATGTGTGTTTTCCCACTTTTATGTGAAAATTTTAATTTTCATAGAAAACAAATGTAGTGGCTCGGATCATCTGGTTCAGATTATAGTACATGTAACAAAAAACTTATTTTCTAAAGATTCATATAAAAATGTGGCAATTGTTTTGCAATTCTAGAGCATATATATATATATATATATATACTTTTGTGGTAGAGTTGTTCATTGCTAACCGGAAGCAAATAACTGCAAAAAAAAAATAGATTGTATATCTCGACAACATGACATTAGACTATGATAATTATGCATATATGAATACATAAAAAGATATTTACTTTATTTCGGAGGTGGTTTGATTAGAATGCATACATTTTCATGGATAAAACTACTAATGCTTTATTTACTTCTTCATCATAGTTGCTTAGTACTTTTCCATCTTTTAAAAGTGAAACCTCTACATTTTTTTTTCTCCAATGCATCAATATGAACATCAGGTTTATAAATTCTGATAAATGGTTGATAAGGATTTCTGCAAGGATAATCTTTAATGTCTATTAACTCGGTAGTTTTCATGCTTTGAGAAGAACTCGACCATTAGCTAATAATAAATAGTTTGGTAATTAAATTAAGGAGAAGAACCTTGAAAATGAAGAAAAACATTATATATCAATTCCACTCATCCTAGTTAAATGACAAACTCATTAGGTTAATATTTATGAAATTAAAAACTTATATTTTTAATGATTTGCCTAAAATCTAAGTAAACAAAAGTATGAAAAAGAAAAAAAAAGTATAATCTAACATATGCACTTGCAAAATATTTGTACGCTTAATTCATTAGACATGCATTATGTTGTTAATCATCTTAATGAAGAAAATCTAGGGTAAACGAGACATTAATTCAAATCAGTAATGTTTTTGATTAGTTGACAAATATCATCATACGAGATATTTATTTTGTGTGCACATTTCTAAATGTTATTATCAATAATGTAGTTAATATCTATAAAAATGTATCATAAGATTAAACAATGCATATTCATATTGTATTATGAATATGAACCACTCATTATAAGAGAGACTTATTATTATATCATCATAAGAGAGATTTATTTTGTGTGCACATTTCTAAATGTTATCATCTAATAACGTAGTTATATTTATAAAAAATGTATCATAACATTAATCAACGCATATTTATATTGTATTATGAATATGGATAGCATACATATTTTTGTTAGCCGACAATGTTGATCATACCATCTGCGATATACATATATATACATATTATTTTTTTGTTTCTCTTTACATAAGAGCAAAGAGAAGAAAATACAATGAGTACGAATAAAGAGTGAAGAGTCGGCATAATAATAGCAGTCATAGTTTTATATTTATACATGTCTAATAGGCTAGTACACTCATATTTTTGCTAGCAAACAATGCTGATGACATCTGCAATATATACATGTATACATATCTAAAATGGGCATTCACAGTTTCTTCTTTTATTCAATAGGGTTTAAACGTACACTTAGAATGTGATGGATGTAAAAATATTTCATTTTTAATTTGTCGACTCTGCACCTTTTTATTACCATGCATCTATTTTGTCGGGCTCCAGTGAAGTGGATCTAAACTTTATTCTAACTGGTTCTTGCCTTTTATTACAAGAAAACAATCGTAAAACCAACAGAATTTTCGATAAATTTTCATTTCGTCAAAAAATTTCGACGATTATATGATGGATTTATGAAAACTTCAAACAGTCAAAAATCCGTCTAAATTTTATCGACGAAAAACATATATCCGTCGGAATATCATAAATTCAAACGGCTATAGTAACATTCATAATATTATTCGACGGATTGCTGACAGCTATGCGTCGAAAATCCGTCGGAAACACGTCAGTAAATACGAACGTTAATATAGTTGTTTTTATAGCCGTTTGAATTTCAGACATTCCGACAGATTTTTGATGACAACAATCTTTATATATATATATATATATATATCTTTCCACACTTCTTCATTCAATCACAACACAATTTAATATTAAAACCAAAAATTTTAAAAAGATATATCTTATGGTATATATTTTTGGTTATGGATAGACAAACATATGATGGATCTGGAGTCGAACTTACTGAAAGATGAATATGCACGAGGTATATCCGAGTTCATGGAATTGCTCGAAAATTAACGAGCTAAAAAAATGGTAAGATGAAATTTTCATATTTTATTTGTCGGAATTCTCATAATGTTAAGGTTGAGTTAGTTTGACATCACTTGTACATCAATGAGTTTATGCTGGGTTATCAGATTTGGTAATTACATGGAGAAACAAAATTATGATTATGGTAGTACTAGTGAACCATATATTGCGGATAGCTTAGGAGATAGAACCGAACTAGATGTAGGTGTAGTACGGTTGATATGGTGAAAGATGCGTTTAGAGAGAATATGTAGTCGATCAGTTATGATGGAGAAAAAGTTAAAGAACCAATATAGAAACGAAAAGATTTTTTAATATGTTAGATGTAGCGAAAAAACCACTATATAGTGATTGTAGAGAATATCATTCACCGTTATCATCTACTACTACAATGGTGACCACTAAGATGGACTACAATTTGACGGAGGAATGTGTTAATGCGATAGCAGATTTTGTGAAATATATTTTGTCTGAAGATAATCTTTCCCTAGCATCATAGTACGATGTACAAAAACTTGTAGATGGTCTTGATTTATTGTATCAGATGATAGATATGTGCATCGACAACTGTATGATATATTGGAGAGAAGATAAAAACCGCAAAAGATGTCAATTATGTTGTAAACCGCAATTTCAGGAAATGAGTGGCAGAATTTCAATTCCATTTAAACGGATGTGGTACTTACCATTAACGGAGATGTTGAATAGGCTATATCAATCTCAGCGCACATCAGAGGCAATATGATGTCATGCGAGCATCGTCAAGATGGAGATATATCGCATCCTTCAGATGCAAAAACGTGTAAATATTTCCAATCACTGTATCCAGATTTTGTGTATGTGCGACGATATGTATACCTCGGGTTATGTACAGATGGTTTCAACACATTTGGAAAGCATGAAAGACAATATTTGTTGTGGCCGGTAATTGTAACACTTTGCAATTTTCATCTATCTTTGTGCACGTATAATGGACATGATCATGTTAACGGTGTCGGTGAAGTTCATAATTGGCATAAATAGTATTTTTTGGAATTTACCTTATTGGCAAAACTATTTATTGAGGCATAATCTAGATGTTATGCACAGTGATAAGAACTTCTCTGAAAACATCATGAACACTGCTTTAAACATTCAAGGAAGATGAAAGACAATATGAAATCTAGATTAAACTTGCCATTGATTTGTTCTCAGAATTTTCTTAAAATATTACCAAATGGTAGATGTTCTATGTCTGCCTACCGGTTAGACACATCTAAGAAAAAACCATTTTTTGATTGGATTCGTGAAGATGTAAAATTCACTTATGGATATGCGTATAATCTCCGTAATTGCATGGATTCCGTAGAAGAGAAGTTTAGTGGAATGAAGTATAATACAATGTAATTTAAAACACAATTGTAACAATTATTTTAAAACATGTGTGACAAAATAAACATTTAAACAAGTGATATTATAAGTATAAAAAAATTAGCATGATTAAGATTACATGTAGGATAATAATACATATATTTAAGGGAACATGTATAAATATAACAACTTAAATTTTTTTGTTTTTTATATTTGATATACAACAATGCCTTTTTTAGTATTTTATCATCGAAATTGTTAATATAGCATACTACAAATATATTCCAAGTGAAACGGATCGTAAATAACCTCAAATCCCTAATTCTGTCAAAAATCCGCAAAAAATTTTGACGGACATAGTAAATCCATCAGAAATATCCGACCATTTTTTGGATGACGTGTCGAGTTTAAAGGTTTGACTGAATAGTAAGAGGACATCCATAATTTTGCGGTCCATCGGAAATCCGTAAAAAATATCTGACGGATTTTCGACGGACTGTGAAATTTTGCGCGAAAAATAAATTTTGGCCTCCCCCGTGTACTAACTTTTCGCGAATCCGTCGGAAATTTTTTACGGATAGCGAAAATTTAGGCGCGAATCTTCTCAAGAACCACCAAAGACGCGGTGAATTAGTTATTTTAAGAATTTCCGATGGATTTTTTGACTAATGTGTCCTATTCTGTTTTATAATTATTTTGTTTTCTTTGCGAAACCATTCACAGAAAACTAAAAAAAAAAACTCAAAATCTTCAAACCATTCGCAAATCTTCACAAATATCTTCGTTTCCCAAAACTCATACATCCTAATGGTTCCAAATCAATCAAATTGTAAGTTTCTAAACTTTTACTTTCTTTCTTATGGGTTCTAAGTTAGAGTTTTAGATTTAAGGATTTAGAATTTAGATTTAGGGATTTGATAAGGATTTAGATTTTTAGATTTGAAATTTGGATAATTAGATTGTGGATTATGATTTTGTAATGTTAAAATAGATAGAATTTGATTTTGGAATGGATTATGAAGTATTGTGATTTTTTTGATTTTTTGATATTTTTATTAGGAATTTTAAATAGATTTTAGAATGTTATTAGATTGAGAATTGATATTACTAGATTAAAAATTGATATTATTAGATCTAGAATTTATATTATGTTTACTTTATATTATTGAATTTTGTTATTTTTAAAATTATTAGATTGTTTTTTTTAAAAAAAATTCTAATAAATTTAAATATCTTATTGTTACTTTTTTATTATTAGTTTTTTATTATTAGTTTTTTTGAAATTTAAATATATTAAAGTTTTTAAATTTCTAATATTATGATTTGTTTTAAGAATGATTTTAAATTTGTAATTGTTAAAATTTTAATTAATAGATTTGTTTTCGGAATTTGTAATATGTTTTTTTCCAGTAATTATGGTACGTTTCGTCGGTTTACTTCTGGGACGGATAGTTCGCGTCGGAGACAAGAGGCGAGTCATAGTCAAAACCATTTGACTCATTTCTGGAGATCCAATCACCGGCTTCTGCGCATACAGCGACTTCAGCTCCCATGCATATTAGCATCGAGGACTTCGTTTCTCAACCTGGACGCGAATGGTTGACTCCACTTCATCTGGATTGTGAGGGAAGAGATATGTGGTAAGTTTATTTTTATGATTTTTATGATTTTAGATTTATTATATTTTATAAAATATATATATATTGTAGGTTTAAAATCTTATAAATATTTTTTTGTAGGTTTCAGTTATCCCATAATGTGATCACGGATTCTATCAACTGGATGCTTAACAGATTGCTACAACGTCCGTATGCGACGTATTCGACCATGCCGATGGCAGACCGTGATATGTGGTTTCGGAAATTTGCGGTAAGTTTTTTTGTTTTATTTATTTTACTTTAATTTAAATAATTTATTTTCATATACATTTTCTTTTTGCAGCAAGATTTCACTTAGGAAAGAGACCTCATTGGTACGGTTAGACGTGAGTTCAATGCTAAGGCATCGAAGATGTACTCTATGAAATTGAAGGAGTAGAATGACAAGTAGACGCAGAATGAGGTGGCTAGGGAGTTGCTTGCGAACCCGGATATATGTAACAAGTTCATTGATTATTGGAAGATAGAGGAAACCCGTTCAAACTCTGTAACTCACTCTGCCAACCGGAAAAGCAACCGCAAGGGTAAAGGAATAGCAACCCATAATTTGAGAGCAACGAGCAAGGTTTCCCACGAACAACAACTTGTAAGTTTATTTTTTCTTAATTCTTTATTTCAATTCATTAAAATTTTTATTTTTATTTTTACAGTTTATGAAAGATGGTGTGCGTCCCACATATTTTACGTTGCTAAAAGATTTACACACTAACAAAAAATGGTCAAATACAAGATGCACTTGCTTGATGTGATGAGGCTTGATGACGAGTTTCTCCAATCCCAACCGCTTGTTGAAAGAACACCTCCGTGCACCAAAGTTCCATTCGAGAAGTTGAACGAATTGGTTTATGAAGAACGTAGTGTTTATAGTTTTTTTAACTTATTATCGAATTCTATTTGTAATGTATAAAATTTTATCATTTAATTTGTTTCGTAGGAAACTCCGAAAACCAAATGTCGTACTTTTGGATTTCCACATGAGCATCATTTTTCCGTATCTTCTATTTCTTCAAGGTTTTACAGCAATCTCGATCTTAGGGCGGAACTCGCAGAAAAAACGGTCGAACTTGAAGGTTTGAAGACGAAAATTCAAACCATAGAAGAAGAGCGAGTTTCGGAAAAGGAACGATTCAAAGCAATAAAGAAGAGCGTCTATTAGATAAGAAAGAACTCAAAGCAATGCGAGCGCAGATGGATACATTCTTTCGAACATTCAGCAATCGCCACCGCCACCGCAACATTAGTTATCTTTATTTGTTTGTTTTTAAATAGTTTTATGGTTTTTTGAATAATTTTTATTTTTATTTGCATAATTTCATTTTCTAAATTTGTAATTTAATTTTAATTTTCATGCAAAATTTTTTATATCATTTAAAATTTTATTTGTATTTATAAAATTTTAATTTTTTAAAAATAAATAAAATATGAATCCATCGAAAACATGTCCATTGGAAATCTGTCGGAAACATATCCGTCGAAAAACATTAACGACGGATTTTTGGCGAATATCTGATGGACATGTTTCTGACGGAGTTCCCAACAGATGGATATGTTTACGACGGACCTGTTTTCGACGGGTTTCCGACGAATATCTAGTTATCTAAAAACTATTGAAAATCAATCAAAATTACCAACAATTTTTTCGATAAATATTTTATATCCTATGCTTTATATAAGATGCCAAATTTTAATTGTTTTCTTGTAGTGTTTTTGCAAATCCCTGGATGGATCCCACTTATTTCTTATGTTAATTTTTAATTTTCCGCATTTATTTTCTGTGCACCACAATTTCTTAATCCAATCTTAACGTTCTATTCAATAGATTAAAGCCACTCTATATTTATATATAAATTGCAAATCCTAATGATTATAAGGAAAAAGAGAATAAAGTGTGGAAAGAATTAGTTGGCTACTCGATTTCAAGAGGAGGCCATAGAAGATGTTTGGTGTTAAATAAGCTCATGCGCCACCAAACAAACTCATGTCATGTAAATGAATTAAATTTGATTTGCAAGGCTGTCGGGCATCCTTCACCGTTGATTTCTTAATCAAAAGCAATTTAAGTACAAAGTACATTTCATATACTAGATTATGTATTGTGGAATATGTTTGATCCATTTATTAGATATATTTATGTAGTACAGATTATGGAATTTATATAAGAATTTCTATTGTGGATTTTTTTTATCATTATTCATACAAATGTTGTTTATTTATGATGTTGAAGATCGGTGTAGATTAGGTTAATCATATTTAGGACTGTAGGCTTATGCGAGCCGGCCAACTACAACCCACAAAAAAAATAGAACATGTTAAATGAGGCATGTTAGCTCGTATTAACGAAGGTTATTTTTGCAGACATATATAAATTAAGCTTAAGACACGAGATGACATAATGACTTAGTTTTTATTTTTTAGCAGGCGACATAATTATGTTAATATCTTAGGTAAGAGGGCTACTACTATTGAGTATTGACATATATTGAAAAAAAATATGGAAAAAAATATGGAGTACTGCTAATTATTAAATTAAGCGAACACGATACTAATTTTTAATCCCACTGGTTGTTGTAGCCTACGAAATAAATTAAGCTGCTAGACAGAGAATCTTTTAAACACTATTAGAATCTCACTAACCATCTGAATCACCTTTTTTGTTGCTATTTTATGTTTATTTATTATTGTACTTAACTCTTTTTGGTCCAATATAACGTGAGACCAAATTAATAAATCCCAAGATATTTGGTTTCTTTTTGTACGGTTAGCTTTTACTTTTTAGGAATTTATATAGAAATACAACATTCATAACTTACCTACTTCTAGCTCAAGTTGAATATTTCTATATAAATAGGAGATTATACTTAAACTTTCATGTAGTTTAGTTACTTTAGTACTATTTCTGCCATCTTGTAACTCGCGAACCTTATTTATCCACAGACCCTCATTTTTTTTTGTATTTTTAATCTGTAAATATACATTTATTCGAATATCGTCAAACTCATAAAAGTGCTAACTAGTTATGAAGGTCAATAAAAACTTATTTTCTTTACTCTCTTTTTTTAGTTAATTTATTTACGATCTTTAGAGTATTAAACCACTTTTCATTGATCGTTTATTTCAAAATTATTAGTAACAGATAAACAAGCTTAATCATGCTAGTTAATCTTATAATATTTGCGGAATAAGATTAATGAAAATAGAGAGAATATAAAAGATAATATTTTTATGTATTGTACAAATACAATTTATATATATAGAGATACAATAAACATAATATGGTTTGTATGAAAAGTATATGAAATCGCTATTTGATGCATGAAGGAAAGAGAAGAGGTTGTGCATATTGAGCATTAAAGCTACATGGCTCATTTTTAAAACAAGATAACAAGTCTTCTTTGACTAAGTCAATATTAATTCTATCATTAATATTTCAATACTCCCTATCAAGATTAGCTGCAAAGACACCCGAGGTTAAGGTTGAAATCCCGTAAAACATCACCTCATTAAAAACCTTAACAAAGAAAATCCATTGAGACAAAATTTTGGTAAGAGAAAAAGAGTATAATGTCCAAGGAGAGAGAACATGAGATCAAGGTCATAGATTTGAGAACTCCTTTATTGACTTGGTTCGCCTTTTATTGAGTTCGGCTCTTTTCAGTCCTAATCCTCCGTGTGTGTACCCGTTTGAAGAACTCACCTTTTCGCTCACCATCATGAGTTGATCCGCTTTTATTGAGTCTAGATCCATTCAGCCAAACTTCCTTTCTCTTAGCCTTTTTTAGTGTATTAAGGACTTGTTCGTAGACCCCACTTGACTCTTCTTTCCCAATATTTTTCTCTTCATCTAATAGTTCTTAGATAATTCTCCTTTAAACCTTTCAACAACAAGAGATTTAAAAAAATTTAAGTAGTTACCGTGAGGGATAAGAAAGTTTTAGATGAGAATTGAGCTTGAAAATTAGAAAAATAAGAGTCTAGAGAGTAGTATTTGTGCTTCTTTGTTGATGGTCAGCTAAGAGGCTTGCAAATTAAAGCTTGAAAGATTTATTGATTCAGTCTCATTGGAAACCACGTCGGTCTTCCTCTTGAGTTCACCACGCTTGGGTCCACCACCTCGGTTTATATCTCTGGTTCTTCCTCTTGGGTTCACCACTTCAGTTAACAATGGACTAAATCCCATTATCCCCTCTGCAAGATTGACTAGACTATGACGAAAGACGATGATGATCTTGCCATGAAGTACCAATGGCCATTTTTAACATTCTCCCGTAAAGAGATCAAGCTTGCAATGATGTGATTGCACATTTTTGCCTCTTTGTTAATAATTGTAGGATTTTGTTGAGTCAGCCTCATTGACTACTACTTCCATATGCCATCATTCACCATGTTTGGGTCCACCACCTCGGTTTATCCCTCGGGTTCTTCTTCTTGATTTCACCACGCTTGGGTCCACCACCTCGGTTTATCCCTCAGGTTCTTCCTCTTGGTTCAGCCACATCAGCTAGCCTTGAAGGACATAATTTCAACATCCTCCCCTCAAGATCGACTGGAGTGTAAAGATAGTCGATCCTGGCATGAAAAATATTTTGCACATCATCCCTTGCAAGATAGAAAGAAAAACAATGTATCAATTTATTCCAACAATTTAAATTACTCCATAGAATAAACAGATCAAACAAATAAAATTTAGCAAAAAATAGAACATGAAAGAGGATAATATGAAAAAAATAGATATAACCTGATGTCTCATGTCAACCAAGAAAGGGGTCATACAACATAGTGTACACCAAGAAAGGGAGTGTACACCAAAGACAAACGGATGCAGATCAAAGTGTACACCAAGAAAAGGGGCTTACACCAAACCAGTCTCACTACCCGGATTCTTGTAAGGATGTAATGGATTGGATGAGAGCTTCTAAGTCCGGCTTCCTCACAACCTCTTCTCCTTGCTTTGATGAAATTTTCCATCTCTTTTGGTGGCTTACTTTGGAGGATGAACTTTTTCAATATGGCTCCAAAGTCCGACTCCACAAAGCGCGGTTCTTATGGTCCTAAACCACAAAAAATAGTTTCCTCCTTTGAGGATAATCCGAATCACCACGGATTTTGAATTTCCATGATTTAAAACAAATAGAAAAAGAAATTTAAGAAGAGGACTTTGGATTTATCAATGCCTTAAGTGCTTATAAAAGTGGACCAATGTTCTCTTCCCCTTAAAACAAATAGAATGAGAGATTTAAGAAGTAGTAGAAAGAGAATGAGAGATTTAAGAAGAAGAATTTGGATTCATCAAGGTGTTAAGTGTTTATACTCATAGAAGCAAAGCAGACCAAGATTCTCTTCTCCTTGCGAATTTTGAAGAGAAATTTGGATTCATCAAACCCTTATACTCATAGAAGCAACACATACCAAAGGTTATCTTCTCCCTTCAAAATGAGGATCAATGCTCTTATAACATGTTAAAATATTTGCAGAATAAAATTAGAGAAATGGAAAGAATAAAGAAGAAAAAATTTCTTCTTATTTATTTGTTGTACAAATACAGTTCATATATATATATATATATAAATACAATAAACACAAGATAACTTATATGAAAAGCATAAAAACCACCACTTGAAGCATTAAGGAGAAAGAAGAATTTGTACATGTTAAACATTAAAGCTACATAGCTCCTACTTTAAACAAGACAACGGGTCTTTTTTGACTAAATCAATATTAACCCTTTCATTAATATTTCAATAGTTAATTAGTGTTTCAAAAATACTACTCGACATCCTAAAGCCGATGAACAAAACCAAATTCCGATCAAACTACATGTTAAGTTTGCCTTGTAGCCAAGTTCGCCTACTAGAGGTCGAACCATTTATCACTTTCTCACAAAAAATCTAGCGAAGACGATGTCTTCTGATGAGTGATAAACAACCTCACAAGATTAACTATTTGGTAGATCTCAATTATCCGTTATATATATATATATATAGTAAAAGTTCATAGTGAAAAATTTGTATGCAAAAATAATCTAACTTTTGTTCGTTTCACTGAAAAATGTTCTAGTTATAACTTATCGGCTGTTTCTAAGAAAATAAAAACTGAACAAGAAAAATTCCACGAAAATATATATGTATGCTCATTATATTATATAATCTTCCACACAATGTTCGGGAATACATTAAGCGTGAGTCGGACAGTGAGGGTGGACCTAACGGCTAACCAATAAATCGAAGATTAATTGGAAACTAGTTTTTTCTATTAATCTATTTAATTTATTGTTAAAATCTAAATATATTATGTTAAATATGTATATATATATTACTTTATGTATTATTTTATTTAATTTAATATTAAAATTAATTGTGTTATGTTATTTAATTATATATATATATATTATATTTTTAATTAAAAAAAGCAATTAGGCAGAACTTGGGAAAAACTCAGCAAATTGGAGATTAATCGGGTCCAACTCGTTGACCGACTAATGCAAGCGAATTGGGAAAAATCGTCACGGTAACTTACCGTGGAGCACCTATACGGCCACCTAATGGCATAGGCGCCCGCGTTTTAGAACAGAGCTTCCACTGTTTCTTTTGATCAAGTTTTGAGTATGTTAATCATGAGCACGTTCTTCCGCTCGTCATCAATATATACTTTCTAAGCAACCTTGTTGAGATTTTTGTTTTCAAACATTTCTACTGTATTCTATAGAATAAGGAATCTCCTTTAGACTATGTACAACGAGGGTGTTGAATAAAATTTTCAACTGTTTAATTACTGCAATGAGGTTGTTGAATTTTTCAGAAAACACGGGTGGATTAAACAGAGATATGAAAAGATTCAACCGGTTAAATCTAAAGAAAATGGGACATGTTTTTCATGTGGCGAATTGTGAGAGTGCAAGCAGGAGTTGCAATTTTTTCTCAGTGTGAGAAGACTTGTTTTATTCTAATTGGTTGATCAGAGTTTTATGATTTTTTATCCACCATATCTTTTAAACTCAACTATTTGATGATAAGTTAAAAAATTATATTTTATTTTATATCAAATTTTAAATTTTATATACTCTATAAATAGAAGTTCACTTCATTTGATTTGGACACAGAAAAAAAACATCTTATTTCGTCAAAATGGATCCCAATAATAACTCTTTCAATCCCCAAAATTCTGGTAATTACTCTTTCAACTACCCAAATCCCAACAATTATCAATTACAAAATCAACATCCTAATCAACCCTAACATATACCCAATTATAGGTATCCTCCAAATTTTTTCATACCGTCAGCTATTCCGAATTTTCATCCATACTACGGATTGATGATGTCATATCCATCTCAAGAACTCCCTAATTCCTCTACTCCAACTGACAATGAAGTTGTCTCAAATATCAGTACAACTCAATTTCCCGAATTTTTGACAGAAATGGCTCTTGGTGGTATGGGTGATGCTGATGAAGCCACTCCAAATATAGATGATTCAACTTATGTTCGTCGCAAAAACCCCAAATAGACCACCGAGAAAAATTTGGTGTTATTGACTGGTTGGATTAAATATAGAACCGACAACGTTGTTAGCAGAAACCAAAAAGGTGAGGCATACTGGGGTAAAATTGCTGATTATTTTAATGAGCATTGCTCATTTCAATGGCCTCATGATGGAGCTTCATGCAGAAATCATTACAACTACAACTACAAAATGCATGTCGTTTTCTATTTCAATAATTTCTCTCTATGTCTTCTTTAATAAAGTCTGTCTCTTTCTTCTTTAATAATGCATGTCGGGGAACCACCCCTGTCAGTCAATGTTTGTTTGGAGTCACCCAATCAATTTCTTTAAATAGAGACTCATTCTTCATTTGATGTACCAATATCATAAATCTCATACTACTAAAAAACTAGTAATGGATCCATCAGAATTTTCTTTCGATATCGAAGCTTACAAAAAGCAGCCTGGAATTAAAGAGAAGTATATCATTAACCGGTTTAGAGAGAGGCGAAACAAAGTAGAAGAAGATTATCCACCTCATAGCAAAATTACTTCAAAAGAGATCATGCAGCTGCAAACCAGAGACTAATTGACGACTATTTTTCCAATTAACCCATATATGACGATGCAATGTTTTGTCGGCGATTCTGAATGCGAAAACATGTTTTTCTTCAGATTGTTGGGTATCAAGCATCGAAAACTACTTCACACAACAAGTTGACGCAGCCAATAAAGAAGGTATATCTCCATTAGCAAAATGTACCATGGCCATGTGAATGTTAGCATATGGTGTGGCAGCCGACGCGATCGATGAATACATCAAAATAGGAGGTACTACAGCCTTGGAGTGCTTGCGTAGATTCTGTAAAGGAATCATCCAATTGTATGAGCATGTGTATCTTAGAGCTCCAACTCAAGATGACCTACAAAGAATACTGCATGTTAGTGAGATGCGTGGGTTCCTGGGAATGATTGGGAGTATTGATTGCATGCACTGGGAATGGAAAAATTGTCCTACGATGTGAGAAGGTCAATTTACTCGGGGAGATAAGGAAACCACCATTGTTATTCTTGAAGCAGTTATATATCATGATCTATGGATTTGGCATGCATTTTTTGGATGTCCAGGCACATTGAACGATACAAATATTCTAGACCGTTCACCAGTGTTCGATGACATTAAACAAGAAAATACGCCAAGAGTGAACTTCTTCGTGAATCAACATCCATATGATATGGCGTATTATCTAGCTGATGGTATATATCCTTCTTATCCAACTTTCGTCAAATCAATAACACTTTCTCAGAGTGAACCAGATAAGTTATTTGCACAACGTCAAGAAAGATGTCGGAAGGACATTGAACGTGCATTCGGAGTGTTGCAAGCTCGTTTTAAAATTATCCGTGAACCAACTTGCATGTGGGATATAACTGATTTGGCTATGATCATGAGATCATGTATCATATTGCATAATATGATAGTTGAGGATGAGCGAGATACATATGTTCAACATTGGACTGATTATGGTCAATCTGAGGCAAGTGGGTATAGTACACCGCATCCATTCTCGACTGAGGTGATTCTTGCATTTGCAAATCATGTCCATGCTAGATCCGAGTTGCGCGATTCAAATATACATCACGAATTGCAAGCTGATTTAGTCAAAACATATATGGGCAAAATTCGGAATGTATAGAGACTAAAATATTTAAAAAAAATTGTAACGTAAGAGTTTTATGGTTTAAATGTGTAATATTATAATAATTATGTCTGTTTTAATAAAATTTAAATATGATTTAATAAAATTATATGTTTTAATAAAAATGTAGGGTAAGGTGTTGAATCTTTTTAAACAAAATTATTGTAGAATGTAAAATAAAAATAGGTGTTAAATTATGAAATAAAAAATAATGTAGAATAAAAAGAAAGATATTGAATGTTGAAATCATTGTAAATAGTCTTATATTGAAAATGCAAGAAAAAAAACTAAGTTCTATTATAACAGAAAACAGTGTTGATGTGACTTCCAAATGTGGATTTACCAGTTTTTTCGAAATTTTTTTTTTAAGTTTGTGCATACGAATTTAACATTAGTATTTTGGAACTCTTATAAATATATTTTACAAATAGTATCTATCAATATGTAATTCAGTTAAAAGAAATAGATAGTATACTATTTAATATTTTTCTTTATAAACTGCATTCATATATTCAATTGATTTTTTTTTCTTGTAATCAACTAAACACCAATCTTAGTATTCTTAATTATTTCCCAAGTATTCACTTCCAGCTAAATCTTTTGCATATTGATTTAAAGTTCTATCAGGATTAGGGACTTTTAAGGAATTTTTCCATCCAAAATACAAGTACGGATTTTGAAGACATTAAAAAGTATTATCAAATTCGTATCTATTTCTAGATCTTCTGCGGCTTGAGTTACGTTTATTTAGTTCGATTCATAGACTTTTAAATTAGAGAAATATGAGAAAAAGACGATAAACTAAAATATGATGATGTTTATATGTTTTGATACTGTTTCAAGCGGTTATGTTCTATTTTTTTATTTTTGATACTTTGGTTTTTTACTCTTTAATGAAGTTTTATACAAAGACAACAAAAAAACCTAAAATATGAGTACGTAAAATCTTAATTTAATCAACTAAATATTATTAAAATCACAGAATCATACTTACAAGAAACTGAATATGATGAAACATTACGTTACATATACATAGATGAAAAAATCCATATTCAGAAAAAAATAATAACATCAGCCCAATCTTATTTTCAATAAGGGAAAACAATAAAAATCAAAAATATAATATATGCATGTAACATAAACCATATTATTGTCCCTCTCCGTTAACTGTGTACGGAATGTCCAATACCAGGGCTATGTCCAGGTGCCGTGGGCCTGAAGGTATCAACCCCGTGGCTCGGCGGCGGCTGAAGTGGCTCTGCTGGTGGGGACGGCGGCACAGAGCTATCAGCTCTGATTTCCTCAACCGTCGTTACGGTGAACTTAGTGAGTGTTCGGCCTTCAACGGAACCATTCTCTTGTAAGAGAGTATTACTAAAAGTCAAAAGCAAGATTAATGCAAAAAGGTTAACATTAACTCTCGCCATTGATATAGAAACCGAGACGAGAATTAGAAAAATAAATTTATAAATTGTAGTGTGTATTATGTGTTTATGCATGAAGGCTCTTGGACCCTTTGGTGTATTTATAGCGATAAATTTTACATCACATGGGCAACACTTGAGAATTTTAATTAAATATTTAGTTAAAGAGTCCGTGTGCTTTACAACTATTATTAAGTAATAAATCTTAACTATTCTTATATATAACTACTTTAATTTTAGTTAACTCATATAGCTGACCTTCCATGGTATAAATTTAGTTGTCCTATACTATTCATGGATATCTAAAATAGATTCATTGTGCTTGGTGTGCAGCGGAAAAAAAACAATCAACAATTTTATTTTTGAATATTCACCGACGGTAAAAGAATGGACATCATCCAAAATATCATATCTGTAATTGGACAATTACAAGGAGGATAGTTTTTTAATAAATTTTGTGGTATATTTGGAAAGTTATAAATAATAGTTTTAAACAATAATCGATGGAAACCTGCAAAAAAAATAAAATTAACGGAAGCAAAAGTTTAACTTGGAAGGAGCACAAGTTAAAGATCATATTGAAAACAATGAAATATCTCAGGGTAACAGTATTATACCCTCTTCTCCGACTTCAATTTTCAAAGAATTTAGATGTTATGTAAATGATTCGTGGAAGGAAACAGGACAATTTTTCAAGATTAAGTTGGTTCTGTTTTTAAAATAACTTGAAAAGATCAATTATGAGGGCATGTAACACACATAAATGTCTTTTTCCATTGTATGTCAAACTAGAAACTCTCATTTGGGTCATGACTAATATAATCGTGCAACAGGAAACATAATTAAATTAGCTACCTTTCTCGACACAGCTGAAAGATATCGTGAACAACAAGAACTTGTTCTATTTTTTCTCTTTCTTTAATTTTACATAGTTTAAATTTAAGATGGATCCGTAATTTATTATTTATGTAAACTTTGTACCATCAATTTAGATTCCCAATACGTTTTAACTCATACTCCCTCAGTTCTTAATAGATTGATGTTTAGATTTTTTACACATATTTAAAAAATATATTATTATTTTATTAGTTTGCTTTTTTAGTTGATTTTTTTTCTTTTTTAATGGCTTCATTTCATATATGTGATCATTTCACTTTTATCTTCCTCACCTTTTCTATTTACTCATTTTTCTACTCATCACTTTTTCCCACTTTCCGAAAATTATAATCATTAATTAATTTTAAAATAGAAAATATAGTAAATAAAGTCTATAAAATCAATCTTTTACGAACAAAAAAAACTCAAAACATCAATATATTAGAAACAGAAGGAGTATATAATTGTTAACAAAATAGTATTTTAATATGTAAATTTTTAGTATTATATATATATATATATCTTTCTCTTGTGTATGATCTAAATATGAACAAAATAATTACTTGTTTTCTATAATTATGTTATTATCAAAATATATTAGTCGGCCAAACCAATTTTGAGTTGGATCTATTTCGATTTAGATCGGTCTAGGCAAACGAATATTATTTAGTATTTTAGATACGAAATAGTAACATAAATTTTACGTGTAACAGATAAATTGTCTTCTAAATAATTGCATAATTTATCAATATTTTAATATCATTAAAATATTTAATTTATAAATGGAAATAATACAATCCTTATCTAGGGGGCGGGATATATTGAACTAATAATTTGGGATGATTTTTTTTCTTCCAAATCTCTCTTATTCAGTTGAAGATTCTCTAAAATGTTTTAAAATGCTATATTATTGGGTCTAGCACTTGTAAATCTTATTCGAAATACAAAGTTATTGGATTCATTTAGAAACTTTCCTTCAAATCTCACCTTATTGGAAAATAGAGATTTCAATAATAAATTATATCAAAATTTATTTCAAAGGATTTAGAAGATAATTTATAGTTAAAAATCAGTGATTAGAAATACCATCTCACATGATCTCAGAAAATTTTGGTAAATGAACATTTCTTTTCATTTAACAGCCACGTATTTTTTCTCATCTCAGACTCATTCCTTTTTCTCCTCCAACTCCAACTAACTTCCAATTTCTCTCAGATCCATTATCACTATTGTCACACTACGATTGGTTTGATGAATATTGGAAATAAGGTTAAAAATATATTTAGATAAATATAAATATATTAGGATAAGGATCAAAATCCTATTGTGATAAGGATTAGGAAGTGTTAAGGAGGTGCTAAACTCTTGTATAAATATTAATGTTTTGTGAATCAATAAAGACAAGCCAGATTGATATCTAATACGATTGCATCAAACGTGAAATCCATGGTTACAAACTTCACAAGCGCTCATCAATTGTGGCTTGATCTTAAGCAACATTCCTCAGTGGAAAACAATGTTTTTGTCCATCAGCTCAAGAGTAAACTTGCTGTGTGTTAACAAGATGGACAACTAGTGGTTGAATATTATGGGTGGTTTTTTTCTCTTTGGGAAGACCTGCATAGCTATGTTCCTCTTCCCGCATGTACATGTGGCTCATGTACTTGTGATGTCTCTAAAGGAATCGAAACATCACAAGAAAAGGAAAAGCTTCACCAGTTTATTATAGGACTTGATGATTCACTGATATATTAGGTTTTTATCTTCATTTTAGTTGCATTCCTCATAAGTTTATTCTTATATTGCATTCATTCTAGTATATAAGTGCATATTTTGCATGATTATTTTTTGTTAAAGATACATTAAGTGGAGTGGGCAAAAACAGATGAATTAGAGTGAGCTATGCATCAAAAGAGATCATTTGGAAGCAAATAAGAGAAATGATGATCTAGAACCAATCCAAAGTATCTCAAAGATTGACTCAGATGAAAATCTTTCCTTGCAACTTAGCTTCAGACCTCTTGATAAAAGTTATAGTAAATCGAGTTAGCTTTCCATTGGAGGTGGTTTCAAATGATTTGGATCAGTGTTTAAGGAGATACAACCCATTTATTGACGAGTGTTATGACCCAGCGGCTTCATGTAACCGTTGTGAGTTTAGCAAAACTCACCGGAAGAACCATCGGCCAACTAGAGCGGGATCGCGAGCCCGTGAAAATAACCATGTTACCGTCAGTTTTTTAACTCGTCGAGAGATGTCTTATGAAGTTTCCGCACACCTCAGACGTCTCGAATCCGCTAGAACTAAACTAGAAAACTCAGTTTTGAAAAGTTCTAATCATTCTACGGTTTGTGCACATTGTGGCTGGAGTGGGCATGAAAACCGAGAGTGATGTCAGCTTATTGGATTTTTAGACTAGTGGGATGAGCGGTTTAAGCGTAGGTTCGGTGGTCGCGGTAGAGGACTTGGTTCTGGTTTGGGTCGCGGTAGGGGTCAACCTATTGCAGCAGCACATGCCACAACATCTAATGCTTCTACTTTTCCTGAACTCACACCAGATCAATGGAAAATATTGCAACAAATGATTTAAAAAGAGTCCAACATTAATGGTCTCAAAAAACTTTGGTAAGAAAGATTTAGGCGATATTATCCTTGATACTAGGGCTTCTCAACATATGACTAGTAACTTGTCTCTTTTAATACAAGTTGTGAGTATACCACCCTATTCAATGATGTTTGTAGATGGAAGTAAAACATTTTCTCTAAATGTTGGAGTTTTCCATCTCACAGAAAATGTGACTTTGACAAATGTGTTATTTGTTCGTCTCTTAACTGCACTTTGATTTCTATTTCTAAGATTATGAAACAGACAAAGTGTGCTGCTATGTTTACTGACACGATGTGTATTGTGCAGAACCGTTCTTCGAGGACTCTGATTGGAACTGGTGAAGAGTGTGGTGGGGTTTACTACTTAACGGATGTGGTTCCAGCGAAGATTCATCGCATTGACATTAAATTTGATCAAGCGTTATGATATCAATGTCTCAGGCATCTTTTTTAAGTGTTTTCGGATTTACCTATGTTTTCTAGCTACTCAAAGTCAACTAGTTCTCATCCATTTGACATATATTTTAGAGCTAAGCAGACTAGAGGGGTGTTTTATGATAGTTTTAATAAAAAAGACGATTGTTTTTCTTTAATTCATTGTAATATATGGGGGCCTTATCGTATACTTTCTTCTTATGGTGTTGTCTACTTCTTAACCATCGTTGATGATTTTTCAAGAGCAGTATGGACCTATATTATGCTTAAAATCAGAATTAAAGACAGTTCTCAATAATTTTGTTATTTACTATAGTTAGAATTAACTCAGATTTAATTGTATTTTACTAAAAATATAGTCATTTTAGTAAGCATATTTCTAAATATATTTTTTGTCGTCTATACATCATTATTATTAGAGATTATTTATCTAATCCTGTTAAGATGCTAATTAACTACTTGTAGTCTATGCGATTACGATAAAAAACTTCTCCAAACAACGATTCCACGACACAGATTCTTCTCGACAGGCGATTCTGCATGTACGACATAACCATGATGGATATCTTCCCCATGATGAACACTCAAATCCACGACAAATTGTTCTGCATATACAACATCTCCATGATGGATATGATCCCCATAATGAACACTCAGATCTACGACAGGTTGTTCTGCATGTACAACATTCGAACCCCGTACCTGGTGTAACTTCTTTTACACCAAACCAATAAGTTAAGAGTATTAATATTAAACTTTCAGTTAACTTAAACTTAATATCGTTAGTTAAAGGTTTCTATACCAAGTCTGGGGTTCGACTCCCATATAGCATAGTTTCTTGCAAATTAGTGGATGCAAAGCTTTTTAGAAGTTTCAGAGTGCTGTAGATAGAGTCGTCCGTAGTGGTCTCTTGTGTTGCGGAGAGAGCCTTTCAATCATAGGGATGTCGTACATGAAGAACTGTCCGTCGTAGATCCGAATGTTACATAGAGAGCATGTCCATAATGAGATGTCGTACATACAGAATCGTCTGTCGAGGAGAATTTACATAGTGGAATCGTTGTTTGGAAAAGTTGTTCATCGTAATCGCATAAGCAGCAACTAGTCTGTTAGCATCCTAATAGAATTAGATAAATTATCGATAATAATAATAATGTAATAGATAACAAAAAAATATTTAGTAACAATAATTATGCAAAATTTATTTAAATCATCTTGAAAGTTTAAATTTCTTCTAAGATTGTATGTACCCAAATAAATCCAAATCATTAATCCAATATGCCACACCCCCTCCCCCACCCCTAGATTTTTGTTAACTTGTTTCAAGTGATTGAGCATATTTTTTCCAAATAGAATGGAATTATCAATTATATTAAGTAAAATTTACCTAGAATAACCTAAATCTTAAAGAAAATTGTTACTTAACTCTCTAGAAATATGCTTACGAGAATGACTATATTTCTTTTGGTAAAATACAGTTAAATCTGAGTTAATCCTAATATTAATACTAATGCCATTTTGATTAAAATTAAACATGAAAAAAACAGATTAAACCAGAAAATCAAATATTTTTATTTCACAGATTTTTTTCATTTGTGGCAAAACCATAAATATTTATCATTTTTTCCTCTAAAAATCAAAATTTTGATGAAATTACAATAAGTTTTAAGACACTTTTGTAATTATTTTTTCCTTATATACGATTTAAAGAATAATTTTGGATAAAAAAAATTAATTAACCTACATTTTACCTAAAAAAATTTAGCAATTAAAACACGTTTTATATTTTAGTAATGCTCCCTTAAATTAATAAGTTAAATTTTTATAGATCTTTTAAATTAAAAAAAAAATTGGAAACACACATAAACACGCTATTGATCCGTCTTTGAACCACAACACCATTCAAGTAGCTTCGTTGAACAACGTAAAATGTGGTCCTTCACCTTTTCTTAGTGTAGAGCAGGCATCAGTAACCACATTTCTATAAACAGACGTTTAATTCCAGTAGATATACATATAGTTCTATTTTAATGATTTGACATTTTACATTCAAATTTTTTAGAAAGTAGAAAGATCCTAACGAACACATATATGTTACCTAATAATTTTGGAAGTTGCACTTAACTACAAGGTACCTCCATTTACATAGTTACAAACTTATAATCATTCTAGTACATGTCAGTACCTTCACTATTTATTCTAAATTAATATTCCTCATGCTCCCATCATATATAAATCAACTTCCATTAGAAGATATAGTTATGTGTGCCATAGTAGAACCAGTCGTTTTTTTTCTCTTGTGGATGTCAGCGTTAACTAGTTAAATCAACTTATCGTATGCTTTAAAATAGTAGAACAAGTAGTGTTGACGAAGTGAAAAGGTAAAAAGGTAAAAAGGTGAAAAGGTAAAACTCTTTTTTCTTAAACGAATCCAACAACAAATGTATTAAATGATAATAAGAAAATTGTAATAGCTATAAAATCATAAATTATTTTCTACTAAACAAAACAATTCTTTTTAAAATAATTACTTCGGCTGATAAATAATCTATTGATATTTTTAATTTTATTAAAATAGAAATAGAAAATTTTCATCAACAGTATTATTTTTCTACCAGTGTTAAGTTTATTATACCGATTTTTATTTTTAATGTTTTACAGATGTTACAAAGGTTCACAAGAAGCAGAAAAACCGAAAAACTATAAGCAGAAAACACACAACAACAAGTTGCACAAATCTACAAACGAGCCAACCATAAAAAGTAGTACAACGAAAATAGAAACAATACAAGGAACAACTAACTTGAAAGCCAAAGACAGAGCTCAAAACCACGACTATGCCTTGCAGGTGCCACGAACAACCACGATCATCGTCTAATCAAGCGTTGCAAGCTTGTTATTGAGATCATGAATCTCAAGTCGTCATAAGGGATTGTGAGTCTCTTGTTTGGTTTGAGATCGTGTGTCTCGAAGTCGTTGAGATCGTGCGGCTCACAATTCGTGTTTGTGAAATTCAGTTTGTTACAAACTTTGTTTCGTCGTCTCAAAACAGGGTCGTGGTTACAAGAGATAATATGTCTCCGTATGTCGAGAGATCGTGTGTATGTTCTAGTTGAGTTTGTATTCAAAATCGTTAAGCTTCAAGCCGTCGTCTAAAGCTTCATTTTTACAGTGCTTTAAAAAACAGAATCGTCATCTTGTGCGTCATTGCGAGTTTTTGAAAATGATGCAAGTTGCAAGCGTTGTATTCTTGGTGTGGTGTCGTGAGAAAGTTTTTTGGTACTTTGTAACTTCTCTTCATCGTGTGTGGGACGTGAGATTCAAGCTGGACATCTTGTTATGAAACATGTCCGTACAAATGAGCTAGTTGTGGATCTCCTTTTCAAGGCTCTTGGCTGGTTGCCTCTTATTTTCCACATTGGGCATGTTAAATCTATACTCTCCAACGTGAGGGGGAGTATTAAAAATAAATATCATATATTAGAAATAAAAATCCTAATTAGATATGTATTAGATATGTCATAATCCTAATAGAAGTTAGTTAGAGCCATGCGTATAAATACCCATGTATTATGTTCATAATCAATATATAAAAATATTCAAAACATAACTTGTTTCCTAACATAGTATCATATCATACTCTCGTTTGTTGAATCAAGTAGAGTGACCCAAAAAATATTTATTATTAGTTCTAAAGTGGGATTAGGTTCGAGATAGTATGATAATAACCATCATTTCGAATGGGCATGTTAAGATCCCACATCGAAAATTTAAAAAGACCAACACTAATATATAATGGATATAAACCATCCACTCATTGCCGGTTAGTTTTAAGTTGTAAAAATTGAACTATTTGGGAGAAGTGACAAAAAAAATTGAACCCATGTGCAAGCCAGAGAAGAAGAAGTCGGCTCCGACCAATGAATCATGCTTCCAACCCGACTTGAAGAAGCAACATCCTCTAGTGAAGTCATCCACAACTATTGTTCAACATCCCCATCGAAAGTGTTATTTTGTCAACTATTGTAATATATGGAAACTAAAAAACCAGAAAATACAATCTAATACGGAATTGCGGAGTCAACTAAAGAAAATTTTAAATCCTAACCCTACCTACCGTGACAAGCAATCTGGTCGACTATTCATCGAGAGTTACTATACCCCCATTCTTCAACTAGACGTGCATGTCCGAAAAAAGCGATGATAACCAAACGCTGCAAAACAGACGTTTGCGTTTGTGCCGTTCTAACAGTAGCTTTTCAGTTTCACCAAACATTCAAAGCTTTTTTTAAGTTTTTAACTATCACGTTTGTAAAACTTGTAAAATGTCCCCGAATTTAATGAGATATCTGTCATACACACAATCATACCATCAACATCATCAAAAATATACTATAAAAAAATTAATAATATAGACATTATACGTTAATTTATAGACGTTCAAAAAAAATCAATGATATAGTAGGGGTAGTAATAACAATTTTTATCTACATCAATGTTATATATAAAAAAAAACAATTCTCTACATCTATCACATTTATTATTTTTCGGTCCGCGTAATGGCAAATTTGTGATTTAGCGATAGATGAGGGGGTTCTTTTAAAGTTGTTACCCCACAATTATTACGCCCCCAAACCCTCTCCCGTTCCGTTAAGTCACCGTCAGTATAAGAAACAACCGACAAGTGTCACGCGATCTGTTCATACTCAATGCGATCCAAATAACGGCGCCGTCAGTTCCCCCGTTGAAGATTCCCCGTCACTGTAACGGGACCACTTAAACACGCCATTTCTCAATCAAAAGCACAAACAAAAGCACCTCACAACTCAATCGTGACCGTTAAAGTAAATTTCATCATCGTCATCATCCATCTTCTTCTTCTTCCTCATCCTCTCAATCATACTTCTCAGGAATTTTACTTCACGCACACGCAACCTTCAGAGAAGAAGAAGAATCGAAGATGGTGAGAAAATGCAGAAAAGCTAAAGGAATGGTGGAAGCTGGAGTTTCGTCTACGTATATGCAGCTTCGTAGCCGGAGAATATTATATTCTAGATCGGGAAACCCTAGCTCCGGCGCCGATAATGGAGTTTCGTCGTCGAAAATGTCGTCTTGTTGCGCGAGCAACGAATTTATAGATCTGGATCAGGTCAATAAATATGGATTCTAGATTCTTGTAACTGTAGATGTAATCATTAATATCACACAGAATTAAATTCATTGCTTTTTTAATTTTTTGTTTCTTTTTGAGAATTTACTGCTTCAGATCTTAATTTATTTTTAATTTTTTTTTTAAATATGAATTTTCATAGTTGGAGGAAGATAAAGATGATGATACTGAAACGTCGACGTATCGGCGGTGAGAATGAAAATCATTTGAAATTTGAAGATTTTATTATTTTCCCGGTTTAAATTCGTATTTATTATTCACTCTCTCTTCCTCAATCGTCAGAAATAAATAAACGTTTCTTCTGGATTTGTTTTCTTTGGAAGTACGAAGAGGAAGCTTTTTGAAACAAATCTGAGAGAGGAGAAAGAAGAATCAAACAAATCTATGGATAATTGTTCACCAGAATTTGAATCGGAGATTAAAGAATCATCAGATTGTTGTTGTAGCGGGAGAATATCGACGGAGGAGAAGACGAAATCTACCACGGAGATGCCAACGGAAGTTGAAATTGAAGAATTTTTCGCAGAAGCTGAGAAACAACTCAACGAAAAATTCAATAAGAAGTAAGTTTGAAATTTTATCAAATTTTAATTTCTATATTTAGAAGTTCGAACTAAAGACAGTTTGAATTTTTTTTCATTAGGTACAACTTCGATTTCGAGAAGGAGAAGCCATTAGAAGGACGTTACGAATGGGTGAAGTTAGAGTAATGAAGAAGAAGAAGAAGAAGCGTATGGTTTATTTAGTTAACTTTTAGTTTTAATTAATTTTCAGAGAATAAATTACTAAATATCTAAATTTTATTTTATTAATTTTGTAATTTCTGAAATAGTAGAAGATTTGTAAAAGAATGTTTTTCGTAGTACGTAAAAAGAAGAAAGCTTTTTGTTTTCTGCAAAAGGTGAAAAGAAAGAAGCCCAGAAAAGTCGTGTCTTTTAGCTCTGAAACTATTCTTCTTCTTCTGTTTTTATCCCCACACTTTTTTTTTCTCTCAATCTCTCATTTTAATTAATATTCAACCCAAAACTCTTTTTTTGCGTTTTGGTCGTTTAGTGCGTTCTTAAACGACCCAAACGCTTTAAAAAAAAAAAGATTATGGAATTTGGTTGTGTATCATATGCTTATTTTTTCGTGGAATGAGTTTGAAATTAGTTAAAATCTAATACCACTTTAATTCGTTAATAGACATTCTAACTGTAGTTTTTTTTTTGAACTGCAGTTTTTGTTATGACTAAACCGTACCAACCATATTAACCACCACAACTGTTTTTTTAATTATTATTGGGTATAGGATCAATCAGAACTCCATTGTGATAACTCTGCTTTTCTTAAAGTTAGCAAATCATAAACATTCAAAATTAGTAATAATAAAACTTTAGATTTGTATTTTGTAAAGTGTCATTTAGTTAGGAACTTTGGATACCATTTAACAAAAATAAAGGAACTTTGGATGTACTATGGTAACCCTAAAGACATATATTTTGGTTTAAATCCCATTATTCCAAACGATGTAATAAATGATATTGGACCATTTTGTAACTAGTCCAAATCTCCTTATGGACCACTTGGGAAAATCAACTTATAAACAATAAATTTAACTAACTTTCCTCCAAGAAAACGTGTATAAACCCGGAGTTGGTAATTCAACCAATTAATACCAAAACCATGATTTGGAAAAGTCGAGGCAAGTATTTAAGTTTGAACACCGTTTGCGGGAAACATGCTGTGGTCTTCGACTCGAATCTTTTTGCATTAAAACAGAAAACACGAAAAAAAACTTATTAGGATAGAATTATCTATAACTATAGTCATGAAAGGAGCTACAACGTTTCAAAGACAATGGTCAATGCCTCTGCCCTCCGAGCCACCACTGCTGTATATATAAAATTACTTTCTTGAGGAGAACATCAAATACATGTATTTTTACCAATTAACCAATATCTAAACGTTGGAGTAAATCCTAAAGAAATACCGCTACCTCATAAATTTATCTTGAATCGGGATCTTTTAGCTCAAGTTTATCCAAGCTTTGTTGAAGAATACATAATACTCATAGGTCATATAGCCTTGTTCAATGTCCTGCCCTCCGAGCCATGGCTATTTGCATACCATCGGAATTCAAAATTACATTTGTGTATGAAAGTAAGGATGTAGAAATAGATTAAAGCTTACAGCATTCACAAAACCCATATAAAATATTAAACTCATAACCCTGTTTTTTGGTATCAAAAATAATGTGGGTTTAAACGGATAGGGTATCTGCAAAATCACGTAATATTGTTTTTTCGTCAAAATTATAACTTTTCTCCTGTTACATTACATGAATCCTATTTTCATTTCATCCGGCAAAAACCATTTTTTCAACAATGCAAAATCCGATCCAATTTATCGTAATTGATTAGTTAACATGTTGGTTAACCGTATTCGATCTTACCGGAGGGAACGAAATAAAAAAAAAATATAGACTTATAAATACCTTCTATGTATGAATGGTATGAACTGCCTAAACAAGAATTCTTGAACAGCAAACAACCAGATCCCATGATCCCAAACTGATCTTACCCGGGATCGCAAATCCCAAGTTTGTCTATAAAAATTGCATAATTTTGTTATCGAGCTAATACCACAAAATCTGACAAAATGAAAATATTGTTCATACTAGGCTAGGCTTGGAGATTTCAGTTTACATAGTAAAGCTTGGAACTAACATATTTCAAGTAGGTTCGGTAGTTCTTATAAATGCATTTGAATTGATACATCTATATACGTTTTATATTTTATACTACAAAAAATTATCTTAAGAAAACACTGTAAAACAGAAGAATTAAAAAAAGTTGCTCTGATCCAATCATTGACATGAGTGAGATTTTACTGCTTCTACTATGTTTACAATGGTAAACAAAATCTTACTGAATCAGTTGAAAACAAAAATTCCAATGAATGTAGAGAGTTTCTTTCCTCAGTAAGAAGATGAAACTTACTCTACGACAATAAAGTATGAGAGATCATCAGTAAGAAAATAAACTAACTGCAAAACTCTTAATGCAAGTTTGTAATGATGTGGTATATAAGTATATATATACATTACTCCAAACCAAAACCAGATTTTTCCCTTTTTGGTTCTGTCACTGCAATTCACCAACAGGTGCTTCGTTGAGCCAAAGGAAGTGGATGAAATCGTACAGCTTCGCGCTGACACTTACCTGTAACCAAGAGAGAAAACATCAACACAGATTCCTCGAAAAACCGAGAAACATGGCTGTAGGAGAAAATCAAACCTTATAAGGAGTTGGGTTTAATCTCCTCATATGATCAGGTCGCATGTTTTCGAGCTGTTTGATGCAGCGGTCTCTTATCTCTTCCAATGGTGGTAACTCTTCTCTAGCTTCATCTTCATTTGGAGAGAAAGCAACAATCAGGTAAAAGCAATGTCAAAAGCTTTATTATTACAGTAATGGAAAAATCTTTACCTGCAGTTCCACGCCAATAACATTTGAGAAGCTCTTCGACATGTTGTGGCACTACATATGCTCTTTTGGATTCATTGAATGGGTGACGACATAGTAAACGCTCACCGACCTTTAAAATCAAGAAAGATATCACCTAAAATGCAATACGGTAATGTGATTAATATCTTTGAGAGTTGTATATCTTTTTACCTTTGGAGGTGGTTCATTCTCTCCAGTCATTATATCCACCAGAGGGTAACCTTCTTTACCGTATAATCTGTAACTTCGCTTTTTACACGGTATTGATACCTGAACAAAGACGATAATCAAACTATCGCAAATAACATTATATGATCAGAAACCCGAGACAGAGAGAGAAAGAGAATTTTAACCTTTGTAACATCTTCAGAAAGTTTGATCCGAGGCTGATTGTTTATCTCCACAAGTTTGAAAACGCAACCTAAGGCCGCTTGCGAATAGCAAGTGACTAAGTAGGTTCCAATACCAAAAGCATCCACCTCATGTCCCTACCGAGATAGAAAGCGCACATATGCTTCGTAAAAAATCAATCTTATGGGGCATTTGAGAGTGAGGTTAGAGAATCACCTGTTTATTTAACGCGTCGATTGTCTCTTCATTTAGATCATTACTAGCGGTGACGACCATCTTCCCAAAACCAGGAACTTTTAGTTCTCTCTCTACTGTGCAGAAGAAATTCCTGACCTCTGTAGATAGATATGCCAAGTCACCTGAATCCAGTCTAATACCTAATGCTTTATATCTGCACATCAACAACAAAATCAAGCATCTCAGATTCCATATGATCCCAAAGAAGTAAAAAGTCGCTAAATCCTCAAGATGCAAGCTGCTATCGAGAGATAAGGTATTGATTAAGTGATTCTTACACACCCAAAGTCATTGAGTGCTAAAGCAACTGCACAGAAGTTAGGGATTCCACTCTTCATCACCTGTAAAAACAGTCAGCAAAACACTAATACAACAGTTTATTAGAAATATTAAGGCTCAAATGAGCTATCTGTTATGTTTTTTTATGCTCACATCGTATGTATCTACAAGGGCAAGAAAAGTTTTGGGGAATGCTAGCGCAAATGAGGTGAAAGCTGCTAGCTCGCTTTGATTTGTCTCAGAGAAAATGCCACGTAGAGATGGTGAATACTGTTATCCACAAGGAAACAAAACATAAGCAAAACAGCAACAAAGATTTCAAGGGTTGAAACAAAAATAGAACAAGAGTCTTGAGACAAGAAAACAGGCAGACGAAGAGCAAAATCAATATTTCACTAGCAAACCTGAATCTTTTTTAACCATGTCTGAACCAGACTGACAAAATCCTCGCATTTGGTTTTCCCATCAGAACTGTGAAGCACTTTGTCAACAATCTCATCAGTGCTCTGCAAACCAAAGTTAAGGTAATTATATCGAAAATTTTCTTTTGTGATACTGATGAATGAGTATATTAAGTGGATATCAGAGCCATTGCTGATAGAGTTATAACACAAAGGAATTGACTCAAACCTTTCCTAGTAATTCACAGATCAACAAGAACATCTTATTTTCAAGAAACTTTGTGTTATCACCCCTACTTACTAATTTGAGTATGCATTGTATTGAGCTTAGCACAATAGTGCTAAAATTGTATAATCTCCACATAAGAAATTGAATTTGTCAACAATCTCATCAGTGCTCTGCAAACCAAAGTTAAGGTAATTATATCGAAAATTTTCTTTTGTGATACTGATGAATGAGTATATTAAGTGGATATCAGAGCCATTGCTGATAGAGTTATAACACAAAGGAATTGACTCAAACCTTTCCTAGTAATTCACAGATCAACAAGAACATCTTATTTTCAAGAAACTTTGTGTTATCACCCCTACTTACTAATTTGAGTATGCATTGTATTGAGCTTAGCACAATAGTGCTAAAATTGTATAATCTCCACATAAGAAATTGAATTTTTGTTCTGAAGAGAACTGACCATGAATGAGCTAACAAAAGCATGGGAGTGTGTTCCACGAAGTGGTATTCCAAAAAGTCTTCCAGCTGCTACATTGCTGCCATATGCAAAATACCCAACAACACAAAACATATCATTCCTACATTCATTTTCATCTTTTTACAGAGCAAACAACAAAGAGCAAGACTTGCCTCGTTGCATCAAAACCTCCAAGGTAACAATATTTCGATGCACTTATCGCACCATCTGGTCCCTACGATACGAAAACTAAAAACATCAGACAGACATGGAAAGAACTCAAAGTCCAGCACAAAAGACAGTTTTTTTTTTTTTTACAAACCTGAGCCCTACGAGCACCAAACTCGAGTAGAATCTTGAATTTTCCAGCAACAAATCGATGCCTAGCTGCGTTTGTAGCAACCAAAGATGCATAATTGATAAGATTGAGGAATGGAGTCTCCAACAATTGAACAACCTATAGGTTTTACAACAAATGATAAATCATTCATTCAAGAAAACTATTGTTTAATCTTCACAAGTAAGAGAGTTAGAGTTAACGAGACTCACACCAACAGGTCCTTCAACTCTCATAAGAGGTACTTTAGGAAAAACAACTGAGCCTTCCGGAATTGCATAAACTTCAACGTCAGAACAATCAAGTCCTCTTAGATAATCGCAGAAAGCTTTCTAATTTCAAAAAACCCATATTGAAAAACATAGAATTGATATATAAAAATCGCAAATTTAAGAGCGTTTTATGATGCTGTGTACCTCAGATCCAGGCAATGATTCACGAACGAAATCGATTTCTTCATTGGTCAATTTGAAATTAGCAAGGAACTTAATACACTCTTCTAATCCAGCAAACACAGTATACTCACCACCAAATGGGTTCTTACGAAAATACAGATCAAAGCTGTGAGCCAAAAAAAATCAAATTTCAAATATACAAAATCATTCAAAAACCAAAGAAAGAAAGAGAATTTAGGTTTACACAGATCGTTCGTTGTGTTTGTTAGCTTTCCAATAAGCATAAGCCATGGTGAATTGATAAAGATCGTTAAGCAAAGGTGTAACCATAGAATTAGTTGGTCCATCAATGATCCGACCATTCTCTTTCGGTTCCATTGTCGTCGTCTCCAATTTCTGTGCCTTCTTCGTATATGTATAGGAGTGATGTGTGTGTGTGTGAGTGGTGTGTGTGTGTGTGTGTGTGTGTGTGTGAGTGGGGTGTGGTCAAAGGTTAAAGAAAAATTAAAGCGTTAAAGAGAGACGACAACCAGATCCATTTTGACCTAGTTCTTTAAACCTTTTGATTGGCTATTAGATTACGAGTATTTGTTACTTGTGGTTGGAACAAAAAAATTACGGGGGGATTTGTTAAAATTGTACAACTGAAAACATTAATTTGTATATTTAGTGGAAGATTATGTGTGGACTAGTTCACTTTTAAGAATCATTCAAATTCTATGTCACCTTAATTAAATTAATTACGGAAATGATGTTAATGTTGTCCTTTAAAATAAAAAAGAGTAAACAAGATTGTCTAAAATCAGTAACAAAATTTGATGTTATTAGTTTGTCATTTTCATATTGAATTTAATAGCCAAAATTCTAGATCACGATTTATCTTCCAAATTTTTATGATTTTTTATTTTTTTCGTAAAAAATAAGTTCGTGATTTTCGTCATATATCTCTTGTATAGCTTTGATTTTGTCATATATTTCTAAGTAAATTTTAAATTTCTCTGTTAAAACTTGTACTCACTAGTTTAAAAGCATTGTTAGCATTCAATTTTTTCATTTATTGATCCAAAAAGTCTAAAATGCTTTTAAAAGATGATATTTATCAATGTCTGTATATTTTACCTGATATTTAGGTCGCAAAAAGAGATACAAAATGAAGATGAGCATGTCGCAAGCATATTCCAGCTCATGTAAAATCCTGACGACCTTGGCATGCCAATAGTTTACTAGCGGTCACACATTTACCTATTTAATGCACACATATACGCTAGAAATCATTTACTCCATTTATATATATATATATATATAGTTTTTTTTTTTTCAAAAAGTTTAAGATCTTAACTCTTCAAAAGTTTTCATTTATATATATATATATATATATATATATATTTCTTATTCTTCTTATATCTTTATATCAATGTATAAACAAAGTAGTTCGAAACATATCAAATCGTATTGACAAAAAATAATGGTGAAAAACTCTCGAAATCTAAGATACAAAAGACTAGAGAGTTGGATACTTTGTGTTAGATTTATACGTTGAAATGCATGAAAGAAGTTGACCCGGAGAGCAAAAAGTAAATATTGTTATCTTTCTAACCGGTGAGTTTTTTTTTTTTTTTTGTTAAACTGCGAAAGATTCGGATTTTTTGCCTTTAATCTTTCTCGGTTCCCGAAACCAATTTTAGACTTTTTAGTCCACTCTAATTTAAAGTGTGCATTTTTATTCCAAAAAAAATTGAACCCATGAGATAAAAAAACCAATCCCCCTATACTACCATTAGGCTGTCACCCGTTTGGTAATCGAGTTGCTTTGTTCATTAATAGAAACATTGTTTTCTTAATTAAGATTTATTCGTTTCTCCAACTTATAATGTTTTTTAAGTTCACATAATCGTGCATGTATTTATAATTTATTTTTGAAATTAGTGTTGTATATGATAATGTAATTTATGTTAGTATTATATTTATTTTGATTTGGATAAATAGTTTTAGTTTTGTTATTTGTGTAAATTATATATACGCAGGAGCTGACACTCGTGGCAAAGACCAAATTATGGATGGCGTAAGTGCAACTATGATGCAGCCTATAATCAAGTAACTCGTCAGACTACAAGAGGATAGATTCTAAGAGACAGAGATGGCGTTGCTAAGGGCTGGAGATCAGCTAATCTTGGACAATCAAATTCGGCCCTTGAAGCTGGAGGAAAATGTCTCCACAAAATGTCTGGTGTAAAGGATTTTCGAAGGTTATTTTTGAAGGTGATTGCCAAGTGCTAATAAAAACCCATTTCCGAAGGATAAGATGACATAACCATTCCAAACCTATGCAAGGACATTCATTTTTGGATTACAAAACACCATTCTACTAATCTTGCGTATACCATAAGACCTTTTAATGAGGCTGCTCATATATTAGCTAATCACGGTCCACCAAACAATATTTTTTCGGATTGTATTATCCTCCAACTTGGTTAACCAAATGTTTATATATATGACTATATTTGTTTTCATTAATAAAAGTTTAATTTTGTCAGAAAAGAAATATGTAGAAGCTATACTAGATTAGGGTCCGTCCAATTCACATGTTTCTAAATGTTAAAATAAATTAAATTTATGTAAAAATTTAATTAAAAGTTTGTTGTAATTGATGTATCTTAAAATTGTTTTAGGTAATAAATAGTAAAAAAAATTTAGTTAGAGAATATAGTTATTTACATAATTTTGTTTTCTACGCAGATAAATTAATTTATGTTTCTATATTATAATTTCATTATCAACATATTAAAAATCTAGTAACATAAATTGTTAACACCAACAATTTTACCAAACATTCATCATTATTAATATTATAGCTAAGGTTTTTTTAAAAAAGCATGATTTCGCAATTTCTGCCTAAAACATGATTTCATAAAAATAATTTTAAAGGATATCCTTCAATTTTTTACTAAAAACATAATTTTATAATTTATCATAAAATTAGTGATTTCTCAATTTCTTGAGTTTCAAATAGTTAATTAATTATTTCTAAATTTTAAAATAAAATTACTATAAATTAATTTATGTGTTCATGGTCGACATATTTAAACATTTGGCAGTTAAATCAAATAATAATATTTAACATAAAAATGGTAAGTAAAAAGTCTGGATTTTTTAATTTGGTTATTTGTTTTGAAAAATAATTAATTAGTCAATAGTTATAATTTCAGAATAAAATAAAAATTATAACATAAAAGAAAAAGAAGAAAACAGTGAACATAAATTCACTTTAATGCACTATTACACACATTAATAATGTTTTATAAACATATGTAAACAATGTTTGTATATAGTTTCTAATTTATTATTTAATTATGTCATAAATATTATTATTACCTCTATATTAAATTGTTAACATACTTAAAATACAGAATGATAAATTTAAAATAGTAAGTTTCAATCTTCTACAATTAATAATTATATATATATATATATAATTTATTTAGGTAACATACATATAAAAAGTGAAAGAATACGGTTCGCCCTAATTTATTTTTTCCTAAACATTATTTTTGAGACAACCAAATATCTAAAGATCTCTGATGTTGGCGGAGCCGTTACTCACCGGCATCAGACAATTTCTCCTCTTTTATGTTTTCTTTCATCAATCTTACGTCCTGTAACTTTTAGTTTTATCTTGTCGTTTATTTTTCCGACCACCATGTGAGAATTGGAAAAAACAGATTTGGTGACCAGCTGTTATGTTCTCACTCAAATCTGGGTGAGATCTTCTTCCAGCAAGATCTATGTTGTCCCACTGCTCTCCTCTGATTTAGATCTTTTGTCGGTTCCCAAGCTGAAATATTTTATCATTTTTTGTCTTCTGTCATTTTTTCGATATCATAATCTAGCTTACCCTTTTCTCCACCAACTCTCAATTTTTAATTCTTCTATTAAGCTCTATATCCGAAGATGTTTGGTTTTTACCGCTTTCTTTCTTCTCCGTCATCAGATTCTCATCTATTTCATCTTTAATTTCCAACAGGAGCTCCACCGCCTTCCTCCCTCATTCAGATCCAGATTTCTACATGGGAATTGGCTCCAATGGAAACAATTCTCTCAGAGTGGATGTCGGCCTCTTGTTTCGAAGGGTGAGATCAATTGTTGAAAATATCATTTCCGTACTTTTTTTCCTCTACAGAAAAAATATTCCCTTCAATTTTCTTTTATAACTGGCGTGTTGTTTACTTGGTTCCTAAACCAAAAATTCTTTGCAAATTGTCTAACCAATTTATTATTTGGTGTCAGTTACATATAATATTTTCGACGAATTAAACAAAAAATGTTTAACTATATGTCCTGATTATAATTATATGAATTATATGATTCATGTATACTTACATTGGAGTTTTTTAGTGGATGTAATATAAGAAATTAATATTTTTGTTAAAAAAGTTTCAGCAAAAGAAAAATATATTGTACCTCAAATGAATCCAAGCAGAACAGTCAATTGAGGAATTTTATAAACAAAGAGGTTAGATAACTGATTATCTATGACCTTAATTTTTTTATATTTTTGGTTATAGTTCTAATCGATTACATTGTAATTTGATTTTTTGATAGTACAAAATAAAAAACAAATTTGATATTTTAAATTCTTATAAATCTTACTATCATTTAATATAATGTATAATAAATATTATAAATGATTCAGTCTAACAAATAGTAATTTTAAAACCCACTTCACATAAATCCTCTAACAAATTAAAATACTATTGTATTTTATTTGTATAGTTCAGACCAACCTTACAAACAAATACTTTTAACCGAAAAAGGTTACAAAAAAATATTAATAACATTAAACCCATAATTGCAATCAAATGATAATTGCAGTAAACAAAATTCTAATTAATTAAAAGAAATATATTTTCTGAAAGAACATAATTTAAAAATAGAAAGTGCAAAAAAAATATCCACCCACCCTACATAAACGCATATAAAAACCATCAAAATCACTCTCTATTATCTCCATGAAGAACATCAACAAAGACAATGAGCACTATAAAGTGATATTAAACAAAGGAAGATATTATGGCTCTCGCAAAAGGTATATCTCTATAATCTTTGATAAAAAAAATGTTATTTTTCCATTTTTTTAAGGCTAATGTTTGTCAAACTTGTGACGATCGTGTTTTTGAAGAATCAGTTGTTTACTGTGAGTCATATCAGACTGAGATTTTACATCGGTAAGTTTTGTTCTTGATATTTCCTTGTGGTTGATTGAATTGTGTTGTGTTGCATATACTTAGATTAGAGAAACAATTTTTGGTTATACATTTGTGTTTTTTGCTTAGAGTTCCTTCTTATGTTTTCTCGGTGTGATAGTTTTCTCTTGTGATTATTACCTCTTTATTTTGTTTTTAAGCTATAGCATGGACATAACACTGGTTCCTTTTACAGAATACATATCGTGGTTCTGTGAGGACTGTGATGAGAGTGACAATGACTGTAATCATGATGGAAATTACAATGACTTTGATTGTGATGAGAGTGACAATGATTTTGATCGTGAAGGGACTGACTTTGATCGTGATGAGAGTCACTGACATGAGACACTGAATTATGTTTACTAAAGGAATTATCCTTGTCACACAAGCTTCGTTTTACAACTTTTAAAGTGTGGGTGGCATGGCGAATCCCTTTAGTAGACATAATATGGTGTCTCACATCACTGACTCTAACGGTCAAAGTTATTGTCATTTTCATCATTATCAAAGCCACTCCCTTCACTATAAAAGTCATTATCACTCTCATTGTCACTCCCATCACGATCAGAATCACTATCACTCCCATCACATTTCTTCGCCGGTGAAATATGATCAGCAAAACCGTGAAGATGAAAGAGATAGTCAACCAAAAAATCGTCCACATTCGTACTTTTCCAATTTGTCATCCTTTAATAATAAAGTTTTATTTTTAATATATAAATCTTATAATATAACTAGAAAGAATACGGCCGACGCTAGAGTTGACGTCGGCAGGCGAATTTACAAAAAAACAAAAAATAAAAGTTGATTTAGAAAATTATTTTTGAAAAAAAATTGAGAAAAAAAAGTTAGAGAAAAACTAGAGAAAAGTTAGAGAATTTTCACTTTTTCTTTTTGCATAATTTTTTTGATGAAGGGTTAATAAGGTATATGCTTAACAAGTTTTTTTTTTTTATGTATGCATATTTCAATTGCTTTGTTATCTTTTAGAAAATGTAGAGTATTAGTCGTGCACGTAGTCAATTCAAGCCACAAACTCTATAACCTGAACTTTTTTCTGCTCCATCATATACTCGTGAACTCTCTCAGTTTTAATGCATACAAACATATACATAATTGGCCCATGTTTATGTATATATAACTAGAAATAAAATTAAAGAGGTGACAATGATATATAACACTTGTTACTAAATTATAAAGGTATTTGCTTGTTGAAGTAGATTGTGCACACTTCAAGTTCTTTTAGGTGAAATTGTTACAATTTTCAATTTATCTAAAGGTAATAGAAGAACTATTAAAAAGACATAAATAAAGACATTATTGATATATCCAAGTAGAGATGAGGATTTTTTGTTATCTTACTCATTTGCTACACAATCCAGATAGGCTAGTTAACATGTGCAAACTCTCAACTAATCCACTAAACCATATCTGAGACTCAAGACAAACTACTTGAACCTTCGACAAAATGAAGAAATAATATATGACATTCTAAAAGAAAAATCTTAAACGCTTGGATACCAAAAAGAATTAAAGCTAAACCGTAAACTATTCGAACCTTTGACAAAATAAATAAATAAAATCTGTCAAACAAGAAAATCGTAAACGCTTGATACCAAAAGAATTAAAGGCTTAATGAATGAGTTTGAGAGAGGGAACGTTGCTAACCTGCTAACCGTAAATTAGGGTTATAAATAATTTTGGTGAAAGTGTTTAACGAGTTTTTTTGTGTATACATATTTTAATTGTTTTTTTTATCTTTCAGAATGTGTATATCCTATTAATCGTGCACTTTGTCAATTCAAGATACACATATCATAGTCTAATTTTTTTTCTGCTATGTAATATACCCGTGAACTCTCTCACTTTTACTTTGCATAACTATATTTTCTATTTTACGTGTTATTGTACAAAATTGACTCATGTTTGTTATATACAACTAGGAAAAAAATTGAGAGATAAAAGAGGTGACAATGATCTACAGAATTTGTTACTAATCAAAAAGTAATTTGCTTCTTGAAATAGATTGCACACACTTCAAACTTTTGTGGTGAAATTGTTATAATTTTCAACTTTTTCTTACCATATACGTATAAGAGTTTTGCAAATGAGGCTTGGAGGAACCAATCAATAGGGTTGTTTAAACAAGCGATTGGAAGATTTTGTTAGAAAGAACGGTTGCAAAGAAAAAATAGGTGGTTGGTAATAAACAAAAAAATCTAACTCTAATTTATTTTCCTTTCAAATTTTGCACAAAAGTAATTTTCTACACCAACTTTTTTTTTTTTTTTGTAAATGTGATGGCCGGCGTCGGCCGTATTCTTTCTAATTATATTATAAGATTTATCTTTAAAAAACCTTCAATATTTGGAGACGGTAAATTGGAAAGGTACGAATGTGGGTGATTTTTTGTATGATTGTCTTTCTCCTCTACACGCTTTTGCTGGTACCGACGATCTGTCTGTGATCTCGCTTATGAGTACGATATTTTCTTTCACACCACAATTGGTTGGGTTAGTGTCTTTTTGACGTGTCTCTTCAACATGTTGTGTTTGTTCATGTGTTTTGTCGACAATCTCACCATATTTATCAATTATACCAGTTTGATATATTATATTGGAAGGAAAATGAGTCGTATCTTCCACTCTGGTTTTTTGTGTTAGTTATTTTATCTCTTTTCGTAGAGTTTGATTCCGGTGAAGTTATCATGTGTGGTGCTTCTGCCGGTTATTTCTGTTGGTTTGTTAAAGTGTAGGCGAAAGACAAACTCATACATAGACAACCATTGGTTATGGAGTTTAAAATCTTTATGCAGTGGTGTTTTGAGATTTGCGAAATTCTTATAGTGCATATAGTTGGGTGATAGCCAAGAATTGCACTGTTTGAGTTCGAATACGGAGAATGAACTTAACAGATTTGTTAATATGTTAGCAAACAAGGTTTCTAAAGTTGAAGCATCGTTAATTTCGCTTCTTATGTTATATTGTTCTTTAGCCTCTTTGTTTATAGTATAGTTTTATGAATATTATCTTTGTAATCTTGTAAACTCTTGATCAAAATGATAATAATTGTAGACGTTAAAAAAAACAGTATAATTTGCTTACAAATGAGACGGTTGAAGTTTATTATTATTATTTTAAAAAAAATATTACTTTGTTGTATATATATATATATATAATTATATTATTTTCCTTAAAAATTTGAAAATTAAAAATATCTTCTAAGAAATATTATTTATATTTTAGTTTATTTTACGATATTTTTTTGTAACAAATTTTTAACTGTTCAACCGCTTTGTATGAGTCATAATCATAAGTTAACCGTCCGTTTTAACTTAATGTTTTTCTTTCTTTCAGCATCTCTTACCATCTTTTCTTACCCACTTTCTCAGCAACCGCTGAAAAATTCTTTAACCATATTGTTCAAACGAAGGTAGACTATGCTTAAAGCTTACCAAGCTTCTCATCTGTAATTTACAAACCCGAACATAGTCTCTATATAATGCAATGATAATCCAGAAACGTACATAATACTTAACTTTCTTGCATCTTAAGCAACAGCAAAATAGAAAGAAAAACTGAAGTCCTTTGTCATAAAATGAAATAAAAAAAGAAACTAATCCAACGAATACATCTTTTCTTTAAAATCAGCAAAATGTATAGATTTGTATCAACGTGTTCTTCCTTAATGAGTAGATGATGAGGATTAATGTGTTCTTCCACCTGTAACAAAAGAATTGACAAAAAATTGGTTTTTTCTTTTGCTGCTAAGCAAGCTTCTTGGGTCTACCAACAGAAGGTGCAGCATTTTCGTCTTTCTTAGAACCTGAAGCTTCAGGTTTTCTAGCCCAAGCCGGAGCTCGGTCTGGCTCATATCGGTAATCATAAAACAGTTCTTCTCCAGCCATTATCCTCTCCTTTGCAAAAATCCCCACCCTGTGATCTCCAGCAACCATAATGACCTTAAACAAATACAAAGTCCTCTAGTAAGATTTTGAGGAATAACAGAACAGACCCATCAGGCGTAAACCGTGTCTTTAACTTGCATTCTACCTTTGCGTAACAGTTAGGTTCAGGGGAATGGTTGGCAAATTTCAGTTTGTCTCCTTTCCTGTAGGCATCTAGTACAAACTGCAGCAAATACAAAAACGTTTTTGAATTTGTAGATACCTAGAGAGGAGAGTGGGGACATTTCTGAGATGAAACGTGCCTGATCGTTTAGATTGAAGAGAAAAGAGGAGTTCTCACGATCATATATCTTCCCGCGTTTATCTGCTTCTTTATGTGAGATTAGCTCTCCTGTGTATTCCCCAAGGTATTCATTCTTACTTACACTGTTCTGTAAGAAGGAACAAGATTTGTTAAGTCCAAACTCCAATACATAGTTTCCTCTTTTAAGGACTTAAATTCTGTTTAACAAATCTTTACCTTCAAGAAAGCTCCCCAACCAGAAACATCAGATCTTCCGAGTAAAACCTGAAATTAACAAATAAAGAGAAGCAAACTTAGCAATTTCATCCTAAATAATTTGATGATTTCTCCTCGTCATGCAATTGCAGAGTAATAGATATATAGTTAACAAAGCTATGTATTTACCCTTTGTTGTTGTTTCAGGAGCAATTTCATATTCCTGCACTCATAATTATCGCCTCTTTGGCTTGGGACCCCGAGCGTACCATCCCCGCCACTACACATTCAAATTAATTCAGACACAGTAATAGTGCATCTGGAAAAGCAAAAGAAAGTAACAATGTGTTCTTGATCCTTTTCTAAGCTGACCAATCAGTATGCAAAACCAAAGAGTAAACATTTGCATTGCCAATAAGACTTACATGACCCAGCAGTTCCTACAAACATCAGGGTCACATTCGCGATCTGCAGCAAAGCATGGACATTGACGGCTTTGACACTGACTTTTGGCACAATGACAACCTCTAAACCTATTCTTGCAGCTCTTTGGGCAACTACACAGAAAATAGCGTTTGTTGGCAGTGCAATTCAAAGCTAAGAAATATAGACGAGGATGATCATAGATTACATTACCCGCAGTACTTCTCGCAGCAAGTCCCGTTTAGCAAACAAGTACATTCCTTCCCACAAGCAGTTTTGCAATTGCATGGATTAAACTGACGGCAGGGCTGGTCTTTCCTCTCAGTAATTCTTTTCCTAATCGAATGATATGCAGCAGACTTCCAAGTATACTTCAAGCGACGCACTTTGCCTCTTCTATGTAGAAATTTTGACCTTCTCCTCATTGGGTTATTAGCCTGGTCAGCCCAGAAACTAAAGCATTATAAACTAAATCTATTATAAGAGAATGTGTCTACAAAAAGAAATAGTATTATACCATATTTCCATTGATATCAAACTTGGCAGAGCCATCGGGATTCAATGCATCACCACCAAAAAAGGAAGCTTTATTGTCCGAGCAAGTCATGTATTGGAAGACCTCCCAACATGACTTGAAACCGCTCAGAAGATTTCTAGCAATTAGGCAGCTGCTAAGAAACAAAGAACTAATATGACTATCACACGAATTAATATGACTATATCACACGAATTAATATGACTATATCACACAGATTAAAAAACCTAAAAGGAAATGATGATTTAGCAGTAGCTAATGCATATACCACTCACCTATTCATTCCAAAGATCTCAACACCTTTATTGAAAAGGCTTTTCTCAAGTGGTCTCCACGATTTATTTTCAGCCAAACCTCCTCGACACACATTTTCACCTACAAACTCTTCTTTCCTTAAACTTTCATCGCTACACGGTGCATCTAGCTCAGAAGCAACCTCATTTGACTGACAAACAGGATCGTCATCTTTCACAGAATTCTTGGATTTTTCTACAGGAGTGTCATTCTTCCTTGACTTGCCAGAGTTCCCAGATTTTGCATGCTTCTGAGAAGAGGAAGTAGCATCTTCATTTTCTTTATGTTTTGCACTGCTTAGTGAACGGCTTCTACTGGCGCTGGAATCACTATCTGAGGCTTCTGTTTTCTTTTGCCTCTTTTGAGTCCTATGAGGAACTCGCTCAGCGACTCGGTTGTTGTTCCTCTTACGACCTCCACGTCTCCCACTAGCTTTCACCTTTGGTGACGATGAAACTTTATCGGAATTGGTATCCTGCTGAAGTCCGTTCTCTGAATCACTTGTTTCTGGCATGCACTTTTCATTAGACGATGCACTTTCACTTGGGAAGGTCTTTGGTTTTCTCCTATTAAGTTTGCTGGATAACTTCTTGGATGTGGTCTTAGTTCCCGCACCATCTGACGAAGTGCCAGTTTTATCTTGGATGGTGCCGTATCCCAGAATTCTTTCAGACTTGAGGAGCTGATAGAATGAAAACAATTATTTTCGTCAAATCAGCATTTTTCCGAGATGAGCTTAAGCTACGTGAATAACACAAATTTACCATTTTATAGCATTTTGCACCACAAGTTACATTCTCATCTACAGGAGGACTCCATGGAGCTGGTTTCTCAGCCTAAAAACCCACAAAATACAATATAAGTAACAAAAAGAGTTATAATAAAAAATATTCAGTTGGCACAAACTCACAGGAAATATAAGATCCTGTGAACACCCGTGTAGCCGGCAATCAAATACCTGCATAGACACATAACACAGTAAAAAAAAAGTCGTATTTTTGCTTAAACATAAAGTAATAAAAAAAAATTAGCCTAAATCAAATGGACTAACAAGGCATCTACGGCAGAATAGGTTATCGAAAGAATCTAAAGCTCCTTCCATATCTTTGTTGAGAAGGGAGCTCTCTGCTTGATTATCACCACTCTCGGATACTTCTTTATCCTTCATAAGCACTTCATATCTTGCCTGTATAAGATGTTTGGTGTTCATATCTCTGCAAAAATTCAATTGGGAAAGGGCTGGAACAAAACTAATTGGATTTCCTTAAATGATGCATCACTCACTCTGTTTTCAAATCCTACAACTGAAGTTCTAGATTCTAAAAGGAAATAGAACATGACAATTCATAGCGGCAATAGACAGAGAAAAAGTTGGTGATACCTTGATTTCACTAGAACTTCTGGACAAGAAACTTGCTAGTTCCTCCAAGAGAGAGTCTGAAAGACCTAGTTGCTCAAGGGTCATGCTGAAGAAATGAAGAAAAATGTAATATAAGAATATAAGTGAGAACAAAAAAGCATAACAATCAACATAGCAGACAAGAGATTCATACTAAGAGAACAAAATGCAAGTACACAACAATGATGAAGGATTAGACCAATACTATTTTATATAATACCAACCGAATAATATAATCTTCAGGCTCCATAAAATCTCTTTTTTCTTCTTCATCGTCAATCAGCTCCTCTTCACTATCACTGCATATGAGTGCTTCCCCGCCAGTTTGATCATAATAAATTCTCCTTCGACCCACTACAGACTGGTCTTCAGTCATTCTTTGATTCCTGTATCATTGTAAGAGTAATTTAAATGTTAAGATATACCGTACGGGAATGTGTTTCAAGTAGAATACTTTCAAGTACTCTTTTGACATTACCTGTCCAAAAACATCCATGTGGTATACGGTGACAAACGTTTGATTTCAGGTATTTTGATTGGTCTTAAAGAAATTTTAACAGGAACACTGGATCCTTGAACCACCGCTGAATTGGAATATCCATCTTCTAAGAAGCTGTGGTTATTCTTATCTGCATCAGTAGCATCAAATCCGCTTTTCATAACAAGCGAATCTCTCTGCCTCTTTACTAAAAGATCACTACCATCTGTACAGCTACCTCCTCTATCCATAGACGACCTCATTAAGCTTTGAGTAATGCCACACAAATTCTTCTTGTTTTCATCAATCCTTTTCTGGTGAAAAAACAAATCATCAACGTCAAGCAAATCAGATACAGAAACACAAAACATACAAATAAAATTTAAACACGAATCAAAATCAACCTTTATTGATACACACCGATCAGCTGCAAGTTTCTTATTAAGCGATTCTATTACTGCTGATACTTCCTTAGAAGCTGGAGCTCTCTCCTCCGGCTGAGATATCTACAAGGTTAGCAGATCAATCTGATAAGCAATCTAACAATCAAAATGAGGTCAATAAGAGAAACTATCAATTACAGTAAAATGGTTTCTCAACAATGCTCTCAAACCCTAAAACAACTTCATAGCTCACAATGTAGCAATCTCTAGATCCAAAAACGAGCAAATAGAAGCTTAAAACAATCCATCCAATCTCGTTCTCTTTAGTCGCACAATATAGTCAATGCCTCAATAGCACAAAGAAATTTTCAATTTTATAAAGACCGACTGAGAGATTTATGTGGAGATGGTCGAGAGAGAGTGAGATGACGCACCGTAGAGTCCTTGTGTGGCTCCGATCTGGTCGCCGAAGAAGAAGGCGATCCCGACGTCATTGTGAGGAAATCAGATCGGAACCGATGAAAATGCGGGTTCGGGTCAAGATCCGGGACGCAAAATCGGAAATGTCGGAGGAGAGAAGGAATTTGGCGGGTCGTTATAAACCCTAAAATTATCTTCAATATTTTTTTTTTTATCTTCAATCCAATTAGAAATTTTCTTAAGCTTTTAAAAGAACTTGTTTTCAAACTGGGAAGCGTGAAAATAAGAATTTTTTCTGAATTAGAATAAAATATAAAGAAAAATAAAGTTGGTGGGAAAATAGCGACTTGGCAGATCGATTTGAATTATCGACTGTACATCGGAGAAGTACGTCTCCGGCGAAGGTGTCGGAATCTCATAAGGAAATCGAGAAGATTGTCTGTTTCTATTTTAACTGAACAAACGAACAACGTTGCTGGGCTTTAGTTTGGGCTCTTAAATCCTAACTTCTGGGCTTTATTTTAGGGATATTTTTCTCAATCGAACTTCTCGTAACAGCTTTTCGAAGTTTCTCATCGGAAGAGAGACAGTACGGCGATCGGAAAACTCTATGATGAATTACGGCACGGCGGTTTATGGACGGAAACGTGGATTAATACTTCTTCGTGTAGGCAGAAACTTCACCAGATCATTTAGCTCTTCTTCCCCATTATCTGGTGAGTATTCACATTTTCTCATTTCAACTTCTGGAAATTACTTGAGATCGGTTATGATTCATACGGAGCTGAATTTGAACTGAAATACAAATGAATTTGAAGTTGACGATTGGTTTTGTGGGATTTTTCGTTTTGTAGAACATGAATGTTTCATCAAGGACATAGCAAAAGCTCAGCCTCCTACGCATTTGACTCAGCTGCTGAACATATTTACATCTAAAGGTAGATTCAAGCTTACATGTTGATGTTAACTTGGTTGATCATGTTTTCGTGGCTGGTTTATCGAAGTTATGGTCTGTAATTTGTGAAACTTGGCTTGTGATGTATGTTAATCACATTATATCTGGTAAATCTGTAGTTACTCCTGGTGCCAAGCAAGGCTTGTTGCCTCTTACTATTCCGTTGGTGAGAATAAGCCCCGGTATGATCAGGGACATGTACCATAACTTCTTATATGAGTTTGACATGCTTTCGTATTGAGTTTGTGTGACTATCTTTCAATTTCCAGGTTCTTCAATTGCCAACAGCTCTTCCTAGGTCAGGGGCTCCTTTCTATTGTTATATCGTCGTGTTTCTCTTCTTTTATATCTTATCATTGTTTCTGGTGTTTTGCAGTATGGAGATGCCTGTGGTGGAAGTTCAGAAACATGGGGTTTGGTTTTTAGCCAATAATGTAATGAGTTTATATCATTGCCGATGCGTTGATTTAAGGTCATGCATCTGTTCATTCTCGTATCTGAATTCATTGGTCAACATTCAGGTGGAAGAATATTGCTGGAAGAAGATGTTTCTAAACCCGAAGAATCCAGTCAAGTAATATTCGATGCTGCAGGTGAAGCTGGGAAGAAACTTTACAGTAAGGGTGATTTTGCCAGGACAAGACTGATGGATTTAGATGCCTATCTTTTAGGAAAGGTACATATATTGAACCTGTTAATATCAGACTCTTTTTGGCGCGTGGATACCAGGATATGATTGTTAGCTTCGTTACTCAGGTTTGACCTTTTCCAGATTCTCTAGAACCCAAAGTTATTCGACATATTGAGAATGGAGACCATGTAAGCCTAGTAACAACATTCATCCTGTTGTAGTCGACTTGTTTTCTCTTTTCTTAACTATCTTTGTGTGCTAATACAAGGTTTCAGCTTTGGTGGCTGCTGAGTTTTATACAAAGAGAGGGAACTTCCCTGGATTTACCCGGCCTTTCGCTTTCAACGCAAAGGTTTTGCTGAAGTTCGTATGATCCTCTCTCATCATCCCTCTTTTTCGCTTGTTAATGTATTTACGGGTAGATGCTTATGTGCTTTCTAGAAAACTCTAAGACCTCTATGGTTTTGTAGACTTGGGCGTAGCTTAGAAGCTAAAGACGCAGCTAGGGGTGCTCTGAAATCTTCATGGTGGACCTTAGGATGCAGATACGAGGTACAATTCCTTGAATATTACTAAACCATTTTGGTAATTGAAAAGAGAAGGGAAAAATTGTGTTGAACATATGAAATGATTGCCCAGGAAATTGCTCGAATAGCAGAGTGGGGAGAGGAGCAAATTGTGAAGTATAAGGAGAGAGTTACAGGAGAAGGAAGACAACGGGATATAGACAGGGGAAAGCCAATGGCTCAGGTTCGTTCTTTGCTTGTATTCATATTCGGATTCTATGATGTTTCCGGATACAAGTGCTTGAAACAAAACTTGTAATTGTCAGGCATCTTTGGACGAAGCTGCGTTCTTATTGGATCTAGTGTCACTTGAAGGAAAATGGGACAACTCACTGGAAAGGGTTGCTCAGAGCTATAAGGAAGCTGGACTTGACAACATCGCCAAGTTTGTTCTGTACAGAGATTGAGAAGTCTCATTTAATGGTCACTGAATCAAGAATGCTGATGTTTTCTTTGAGACTTGAGATGGCATAGAATCGAATGATCTTTGCATTTGGTGCCTACGTTGGAGATTTACATAAACCCTGCTAAAGATTCATTGGACTAAGATTACTGATTGTATCTTTTTTTAGACTATAGGTGAAATAAACAGATTGATCATCTCATTGGGTAATAATCTACGTGCAGATTTATATTTATACTGCCAAAAAATTCTAGAAAAAAACAGTTTTGTTGCATAGTTTGGGAACATTTAAAGAACTTGATTAAGGTATTAGATTATAGTCTAGATGACATCACCTTCTTAAGTGGCAAATGGATTAGGGAGCTTCTTGCTGTTACCTTTCTTTTTTGTCCACAGCAACTTTCTCCAGAGGCTCTTAACTCCGCCGCTCTTTTTCTGAGGAACAATGGCGAAACAGTTTGTTTCGGAATCTTTGCTTTTATCCGAGAGAAGAATTTGTTCCAATGCCTCAATGGTTTCATTGTAAACGGAACTGTTTCCTCCCTCTCCATTTTTATCTGCTGCATGAGGTTTCTGATCCTTGGATTCTCCAGTTTCGTGATCTTCTGCCTTCATCTGATCCAAAAGAGATGATCTCTGGCTGGTCAATCTCTTCTCTGATTTTCTCTCTTGTGAAGGTTGTGGTGCACTAGCTAGGTTATTCGATTTGTCAGTAAGGTCAGACACGAGTTTTTCTGAAAGTAAAGCTGTTTCCTTTGAGTTAGTCAATGCCTTGAGCTGCTTTCCCAGATATAAAATCGTTTCTTGACAGTCAGCTAACTTTTCTGAAGCAGCAGTGGTTTCCAATTCCTGAATCACAAAATACAGAGAGAACAGATTGGTCTTGGAAATAAATAATTCTCAATGTAAAGGATTTGATCTTGTTCTGCTTGTAACTCACGGTTCGCATGTTTTGTTTTTCGTCCAGCTTGAGCTCGTTCGCTGAAGCACTGCAACAAGAAAACCATTGGATGCATCAGAGATCAATATATGATTTTGCTGACATGAAGTCTTCAAGCATTCACATTTACCTCGCTGTCTTCTCCTTTGCCTCGTCTTCAACCATTTTGCTTGACAACTTTTGATTGTCAGGTTTGTCTTCTATCGACTGATCCTTGCAAGCTAAAAAGGAAAAATCTTCTATCTTACGCTTATCTGCTTCTGAACATGACCAGATATTCCAATCTCAACTTCGCTTCCACTCCGTGATTCATCCCACTCGAACTGCTTCTTAATCTCTTCTCTCATACTTGAAACATCTTGAAGAGAAAAAACAGTGGTTCAGTATCCATTCCAACACAGAGCTTAACTCTTCTGCAATCTTCTTCATGTCTACTTTTATGTCTAATAGATCGTAACAAGTTTGAAGAAATCGCTGCAATACACTACTTAGCTCTGTAGTTTTCCATTGCAAGACACGAGCAGTGTAACCTGAAAGCCTTTCTGATTCTCCGTGTGGCACATGCCTCTTGTCTTTTAAGCTAAATCCCTCGATAATTTCAATGATTCTGTGAATCGATTTGCTGATATCACATTCCATATTCAGTGTATCCTCCACTGTGACAGTCTTGGTCAGAGACTGATTCACCAACTCCTGATGGTTTATCACAGAGGAGCTTGAATGGTTTACACTTGACAGAGCTTTTCTGATATCTTCAAGTACGTCATCAGTGTTTCTCTGTGCGAAACGCTAATGCTCCATTATCGCTTTCAAGACGATATGAAGAGATTGAGGTAATTTGCTCATTGAATCATCTTGAGGAGATGCACCAGGATTTAATGAATAATCTGTTCGAGGAGTCTTCGTTACGTCTGATGAATTTTCATTAGATTCGTTTTCTTACCGGACCTGTAACTGAAATGGAATCAGAAGAACATATAGGAGAACTTCCAGGTCGGATATCAATTGTACTTGCAACCATTGCTAGCTTCTCCATTTCAGCAAAATCATCCATTAGTTTCATCTCTGAAGCTTTTGGGGTTCTAACTAAACTCGAGCTCATTTGCTTCTTGTTCTTGAAATTCTCCAGCTCTGAAACCAAAGCTGAAGCCCAGGAATCAGAACAGCCAACTTTATTGTCATTGTCAAACTCTGATACTGATAAAAGAGGGACTGCATGTGACCATTGCTGCTTGGACTTGGCTCGATGTTCGTGCCTTTAGAAGATTCTTCAAGATGAGACTCGAATTCTAGTAGTCTTGACGCTGTTCGAGAATACATATTTCTTGAGAACTGAAGCTCATTGACTTTCTTGTTTAAGGCTTCCCTCAGAGTCTTGTTCTCTTCTTCCATTAAGCATAATTTCTCAGTGAGGTTATTGATCTTTTCGGAATCAATCATCAGATTGTTAGGGCTTCCATTGACTCTTCTCCTTCCCAACATCTCTACTTCATTCCTCATTTTGGACAGAGCAGCAGGTCCCGGTAAGCGTTTCCTGACAAGTATCCGTAACCTTTGACACTCAGCTTCTAGCTTTGCAACTCTCTTCACATTCTCCAAGTGCAGTTTATGCGATGATTCAGCACTTCGACAACTAAACTCTCTCTCTCTTCAGTGCGTAGCTCGAGCTCTTTCTCCAGAACTCGGACTTCATATCTCAACGAAACGTTTTCTTTTTCCTTGGACTCTAAACTACTCACCAAAGCATTGAAATCAGCCTCAACACGACCCCTTTCTCTGTATAAATCTTCAACAGTTTTGTTCTTTACTAACAAAGCCATTGAGAGTTGAGTGTTTTCGCCTTCTGCTTCTGCAAGCCTCTTATCGTTATCTGCCAATTCCGTCTTTATACCAATTGCCGATCGTACTCATGTGATGCTTTCGTCAATGCATCATGCATCGCTCCTGCTCCTCACGAACAAAACGAAGCTGCTGCATACATTCTTTTAAACCAGCATCCGTATGACCCGACCTCTCGCCGCTCCTGTGTTTTTCATTCAAAGCTTCTACTAGTTTCTTCTTGAGAGCTGCTACCTCAGCTTTTGTCTTCTCCCAGCCTGTTAACACCAAATGCAAATGGAACACAAAGCTACATGACACCGTAAAGAGGACAAAAGTCGAGAAAAATACCAACAATTGCTTCTTCCGCCTCAGTCTCATGCTTATGACTCTCAGAGGTAAGCTTGTCATTTAGACTTTTAATGCGATTTTCCAGCTCTATCCTGTCAGCAACAAGCTTCTCAATATAATTTTAAGAACAATGGAGCTCATGATCAGCTAAAATCAGGAGAGACAAAGCCTAAAACCTTAAGCTAGTACACAGGATTCACAATCAATGGTACATTTTCCAGATTTAAAAGCCAAAGTACACTTAAGAATGGAAATTGACTTTCAACTAATAAAAATAAGTAGCTTCTTGAGTAATAATTTTTTTTTTTTTTCATTTTGTTATAAAGTTAATCCAACAAAAAAATAGTAATTGTCATCCCACAACAATAGACAATTCTCGAGTTAAAATTTGATAATTTATGAATATGAATTGATTACTATTTGGTGGATTATAAAAGCTAAATCCGTAAAAATAAATTATTTAGCTTATCCAGCAAGTAAACTTGCCCGATTGATCGTCGATCATACGATTATTATAATTAATGTTCTTCACTTTACATGATTTTAATGTTAATAAATTTTGAAAAGTATATTTAGTTAAGTAGTTAATGATCTATTTCTACGGTTTTTCTACCGAAATTTAACATTGAAATCTCGTTACCCTGCGTAATAAGAATTGAAATATGAATCAGTTTTGTCGATCTAAATAATATAAAATTATATATATATATAGAAAATAAACCTCCTTAACGTTTCATTTCAACAACACTATATTTATATTATATATTATTATCCATTTCAGTATGTATGTTGAATGATTCCTTTCAAGTGGAGGGAGATTTTCTTGTTTTCTTTCCTTTTATATATTGGCCTTAACTAACAGCCCTTAATGATTTTTACCATAAAATAAAAAAAATATCAGTCCCTTATTTATTAGCCCTTAAAACATATTATTTGATAATCACTTCAGTAACAAGCTTACGCCTTCTTTGATTAGAAAGGGCTTCAAATTATGGGCCCAATTAAAGATGTAATTAGGAAACCAAGTTTTAGGTGAGCAGTCTTTGTATAATTGTATTGTATATGAATATTTGATTAACATTACTCCATAACTCGCTTTCGATCTCCAAGAGGCCATCACTCGTCCGTGGCAAATTAGTGTCACTTCAATCTACTATAACTTTTAATTAAACTTTTACCAAATTCTCTTGTAATTTCTCTACTTTAACTTTCGGTTAAAAAGTAGACAATGAATTATATGAACAAAATCAAAGTAGATATTGAGTATAAACTATATCAGAACTATCAAAACATGCCCAATAAAAGGTTTAAAGAAAAACAAATTTATAGGAGTATGTTACAAAATAATATTGTTGAGACTGGGCTCCATAAGCTATTGTAAATCGTGGGCTAATATAATCACTCTCTTTAATTTTGACTTGAAAGCCAATTAATGTGGAAATTAAAAATTTTTATAGGTAGTCAAAAAAGGAAAGACTAGTGTTATAGTCCCTCCTACACTTAACTATAAAGTTAGCAAATACGGCTCCATTTTCATTACTTTAGCTTTTATGTTATGATGGTGTTCAGACTTTCACAATCATAAAAGACTTTCACAAATAGCAAATTTGCAATAGTAAAATGTAATCCAACCATAAACAAAAACCATCCTTTTCAGTCAAACCAAAAAAAGTAAGATGTCAATACAGAAACAAACATATCAAAGCCAAATTCTAAAAACGAAAATAAGATTCCCGCAAAAACTTGTCAATCAGAGAAGAGAGAAGGGAGAAGTCAGAGTCAAAAGTAAAAACTCAGAACAAAAGCTTCTCATAAGTGATCACTAATGGAAAGTGAAGCCAAGAGATCACTTGGGGTTCCACTTTTGTTGCCTTCACTCACCTGTTGCGTTGATGCCTGATTCACGTTTCTCAACACATCCAATGCCTCTAACACTTTAGCATTTAAAGCCTCAGGCGACTCAAGCAGATGCAAAACTTCAGTCTGATCCATTTCCAGAAGCATACCCGTCACTTTCGCAGCGTTCTCGTGCTCTATCTGGTCCACTAATGGGTATAGACTCTCACCAAGAAGCTACACAAACACAGATACTGTTAAGTGCACATATTCTTCTTTTCCTACTAAAACCGCAACGCAAAATATGTTGAGAAAGACTTACTGTTCTCTGTTGAGCAGGTGAGGCATTCGCAAGGGAGGTAGCCAATTGACCAGCGGACATAGGCTGAGCAAAAGGCATTCCATTTATGTCATAAGCAACTGGAAGCATTCCTCCTGGCATTGGACCGTCGGGCATGTTTCTACCACCAGGAGGGTAACGGTATCCGCGTCCTCTTGGCATCATCTAGAGCCGAGAAAAGAAACAAAGGGCTTATAGAATCATCTTGACCCTGGATTTAAGACATGTTTTTTCTTTTTTCAACTGACCTGTGGCTGCATGTAAGGCATTGGCTGCTGAGGCTGATGGCGCATGGGTCCATCACCCGATCGTCTGCCACCTGGTCTTGGACCTTGCTGACCGGGCTGCATCATCGGGCCGAAAAAGTTTGGCCTCATTCCAGGAACCAGCTGAGGCTGATATCCAAATCCAGGCTATCATAGATTACATAAAATCATATGAATCTTCCATCCAAGAGTATAAGTCTGTCATCAGCTTAGAAAAAAGTGGTACCTGGTGAGAGATGATTGGTGGAGGTCCTTGACCGTAAAAAATCTGTTGTCCAAGACCTGGAGCACCACCCGGAAATATTGGCATCCGAGGACCCACGCCAGGGATAAAAGCAGGTCTCATTTGAGAAAATTGTGCCTGACAAAAACCCGTAAGGATTTGAGATAAAGCAAAAGTGACTTCGCATACGTTTTTATCAATGATGGGAAGTTAATACCTCCAGCTTAGCCCTTCTTTCTTCTTTCCTCTGAGCAAGAGCAACATACAACGGTTTGCCACCAACCATTTTACCATTCATTTCATTCAGCTGCAGAAGACCCCAAAAGCAAATGCATCAAGGAAAAAATTAAAGGGCTCAAAAAAATATTTAGTGTTGTCCTGACACAAGATAATTTATATTACCACTCTAGAAGCTTCACTGGCAGCTGAGAAGGCAACAAATCCGGATCCTTTGCTAGTACCACTAGGGTCCCGCATAACCTGCTTGTTAAAGGAGAAAGAGATTCTAGTCAATCAAGAGATAATAACTGCATCTCTCATGGTTATTATGTTACACAAAACAACGATACTGACCTTGCAAGAAGTAATTGTACCAAACTCGGCAAACAACTCACGCAACTTCTCATCTGTGACACTATCATCAAGGTTTTTAACATATAAGTTCAACCCATCAAATTTGTTTCCTGTATACCTTGAGCCTTGTTCATATCTTCGGCTCAATTCAAGTTCCCTCTCAGATTTCTTCTGAGCTTTACCAACATACCACTCCTTGTCATCAAATTTTTTTCCATTGAGAGCATCAACAGCACAAGCTGCATCTTCAGGATTCTCAAAGTTGACAAATCCAAAACACCTGGATTTCCCATCTCCGTCTCTCATAACCACAGCGCTTGAAGTACTACCATACTGACCAAAAGTAGTCTTCAACTCATCATCCGTAGTCGTTTCAGACAGATTCTTCACATAAACATTGGTAAACTTCATCTTATCGGCAGCAGACTCTCTTTCCTCCTTTCGGAGAAAAGGTCCAACGAAAATCTGTTTGTCATTCAACACTTTGCCATTCATCTTCTCAATAGCAACTTTAGCTGAATCCTCAGTATCAAACTGCACAAACCCATATCCTTTGGACTGACCCATATGATCAGTAGCAACCTTACAAGACACAATAGTTCCACACTCGGAAAACATCTCGTGCAGAGTCTTGTTGTCAACTGACTTGTCCAGATTCTTCACATAGACAAAGAACACAGGAATTAGGCAATCAAATAGCAAGCGAAGCTGCTATAGAATAATTCAAAAAAACAAATACCTTGATAAATAAATTCCCAATCCCACTTCTACGAGCAGAAGAGTCACGAGAAGAGTAAGTAATCCGAATCATCTTCCCATTAAGATGAGTGTAGTTAAGCTTACGCATTGCTTCTTCCGCTGTCACACAAAAAGAGACTCACTCAACACCAAAATCCCTAATTAGAATCAGACACACATCTAACATTGGGCTATCAAAGCATTCAAAATCGTGAAATTGGTAGCTAAAAACAGATCAAAGAGTTAATATTTCGCTATAGCCATCAATCAAACAGTTCATCATCGCAATACCCATGACTCAGATTAATACAAAAATGGTTATAAAATCGGAAAATCAGATCTTTTATCACAATGTTGAATGCTATTCAAAAGTGGTAAAATTTAGGGCACAAAACCATCTTCGCTGTTGCTGTAGTTGACATAACCATAACCAAGAGAAGTATTGGTAGCAGCGTCACGGCAAACACGAACAGATACGACCTGGCACACCTCGGTGAAATAATCATAGAGCTGAGAATCGGTAACATTGAAATCCAGATCTCCGACATAAAGCGAAGAAAGAGCACCGTGATTCACTCCTTCACCGCCGATGCTTCCAATCGAAGAAGCCACCGACCCTTCGTTAACAGTAACCGGAGGAGGAGGAGAATGTGAAGAAGGAGCTTGAACCTGCGCCATTTTGCTGGGATTTGAGAAAAGACCAAATCGAAAGTGAGGAATTTTGAGGGTTTTTTTGTTTATTTTTTTAATAAATTAGGGATAGGGAGAGGAGAGAGAGATAAATTAGGGACGACGACGATGAGGAAGACGAAGTCGGAGATTGTTGTGGGCAGCACGGCGAGACCGCAGCGGATAGTGATTGAGAAAAGTTGAGTTTATATACTTGTTCAAGTCTCTCTAGACAACAAAGTGAAAAATCGAAAACCCTAGTTTTTTTTAATTGTTTTTTGTTTATTTACGGTTAAAGATAAAATATCTAAGAAATCGTCTGTTTTAGTGTTTTTATTCTCAGCCGTCCGATTTCTTTTCAAGTAGGGTCCACCACATCTCACGTGATCATCTCGTGACTGTTGAGACCTATTCCCAATTTCCCATAATCATAATCGCTTTTGCTTGCTCCCCCGCCATCGTCGCCGGTTTATGACGACATTCATCTCCGGTAAGCTCCGGCACGATGTGATTGTCTCTACTTAAGTTCGGATGCGGATCTAGCTTTATCGATTGTGTTGTTTTTGTGTTTTTCATTATTGTTTTTTTGGATTATATTTAATGATTCAGTGTGAGAGTTGCAATCCAAAAATGGTGGAATTGGACACTATAGAAGCTATAGTATAGCTGTTTTGGTTTGTAAATTTGTAAAATTTGTGAATTTTCTGGATGCTAACTCTTAAAACTAAGGATTCCAGTTATAGAATTCTCGGAATTTTACTGTTATACGTTGAAGTACGGTTTTTTAAAGTTCTGTATAGACTGTTGCAAGTTGGTTTTATGAATTCTTACATTGAAGAGTAGGACTAGTAAGATGGCTTTATAAGCTTGATTTTGAGGGTGAGTGAGCTCTACACATTGGAGTTTAAGCCATCTACTAGTTCTTCGTTTTCTCAATTTGGGGATCATAACAGTTTTAAGGAATGTTTTCATGCTGTGTGTATCTCTGTAAGGACGAATGCTTTATGATGAACTCATCTTCGATAAGCTCTCCTGTGATTGAATTCGTGAGTCTAGTTATGCTGATTGGGAATTTTTGTCAATTATGTGGCTTTCTGTATTTCATTCTTGTTTTTGACTTTAGTCAATGATTCTGAGTGTGATAGTTACTATCCAAACTTTGGCAAAATAAATTCGTTTAGGCAATGCGATGACAGTTGCTACCACATCGGTTTTGATTTCTAAAATTTGTAAAATTTAGGCAAGCTACTGCCTGCTGACTCTTGAAATTGAAAATTCCAGTTGTAGATTTCTCTGAATTAGCTTGAGGTTTTGTGATTGTTAAGTACAGGACAAGAAGTGGAGTATAGGCTGTGGGATCAATAACAAGTTTTAACGAATGTGTTCCTGATGCTGTGTGCTTGTTTATCTCTCTAAGGACGCTGCTTTTATCAACTGTTTTCAACAGCTCTGAAAGCCTTCCTGGAGGATAGAATCACACGCTTTCCTTTGATAACTGGCAATCGGAAATTGCCTAGTATGCACTTCTATGCTCAGGTTATACGTCTTTTCGAACAATTTATGTCTCTATTATATGACTGACTCATGAGGCTTATGAGGATGTTTTCTGCCTGCCTTTGTTGACTTTGATTTCCATGTTTCAAAATAACTGGATGTTTTGCCTTTGATTAGGTTACGGAAACCTTCTATCTCATTCGTTATGAAAGAGTATGCTATGCTAACTGTGAAATGAAAAACAAAAGCTTTTTGACACACACCTGAAATCTTATTGCACCTTTTTTGCTATGTTCATAGGCAGTGGAAGTTCTTGCTTTGTTAATAGGCAGTGAAAGAACTGAGAGCTCCATGCCGCCCGCTCTGTATCTAGCTGAATGCTTTTCTCATAATAATCATCATATTGTTTGTCATTGGCATTCACTAGTCTGGTTCTCACACAATGGATCTGTGATAGTATAATTTGAAATCTTGAAGTCTTTGTTATTTTTTTCAATCTAATCTGAATTGACTATCATGCTAGAGTTATGACTATATACAGCGTAACAATTTATCTACCTTTTTTTGTAATGAATGTATGTGTTAAGAGTGTAGTTAAAATTACAGTTGATATAGTTTGAGGACAAATCATTTCTCCTGTCTCCGCATCTTATGATGGTCTTGTGTCATTTTTAAGGAGTAATCTCACACTCTCTAGTCTACTAAGCCTTGCTAACCCTGATGAATCATTTTCAGAACTTTCAATGCAGTGCCAAATCTACTTAATAAGAACAATGGTGAGGATTTTAGTGATTTAATGACACCCATCTCCAATAGAAGACCCTGCTAAGCTATTGATATATCCTTTTTACGTGCTCTCTTTCTTCGCCTAATTGTCGTGGTGGGGACTAGTAAACTTTAGAAGCTTCCAAGAAGCTAGGGGGACGTGGAGGTGAGGATTTCCTTTTACTACAAACGGTGAAAGTGCACTTCTTGCTGTCTTGCTGCAGAACAAGAATCAGCTTCTGTTTTGGTTGATGGATTAGGTTATCAATCAGATGCTTTTGGGTATTTGATTCTCATCTAACCATATTATGCTTTGATTAATACAAATAAAACTTCCTCTTTCTTTGGTTTGTTTATCCACCAAAGTAGTCTCTTTTACGGTACTTCTTGCTTTGGTTCAACCAATATATCTTCTATGCCTTGCTGCTGAATTTGTCGATACAATGGGCACTAATACTAAGCTATGTATTGCTGAGCTACCATTTCTTTTAATCTTTTACTGTTTTATCTTTTTTACAATGAAGAAAGAAGGGTATCTATATGTACTATATAGTCAAATTCTTTTCTTTTATTTGAAAAATTATCATGGTCAAATCGTAAAATAAGTTAGTTTGTTTATGGCTTATTTTTTTTAGGGAAAATACCATTAAAAAATAAAAAAAAATAAAAAAAAACTCCACCTCCAACTATTTTTGTTTCCAAAACAAACTTCCAAATTGACAAAATTTTCCAACAAAAACCGTCTAACTATTTTTGTTTCCTAAACATATCTCCAAGTAAAAAGTTTTGTTTACTTAAAACTCTAAAATATTTAATCTTCAGCTCCATCAAAAATTGACTGACGGTAAACGACAACTCCCATTAACATAGTAAACATATGTTAACTATTTGTTATCTCCGTTTATCCTTTTTCACGTGTTCTTTTGCTGCTTTTTACTTAGGAGAAAATGGATTTACTACTACAGAAAATCTCGATACTTAGTTGTGGTTTTACCATTGCATTTTTTTGTGCCAATTTTGGGAGAATATTTTGTTATTTAAAAACAAATCCGACAAAAAATCTTGTTTTTTTCCTTATCCAACGTCAAAGGCTCATCATGATGCATACGAAACTATATATGTTTGGATTTTGGAATCAAGAAAACTCATAAACCCGAAATTTCACTTTCAGTTATTACTTTTCTAACTCCTTTTTTTATTACTAAACTTGTGGGATCACATAGAACATGTCTACATAAAGTTTTTGTCTCGTGTCGAATGACTCGAATCTTTGTTTTTTTTTTTCTGTTGTGGTCACAAGTTTTGTGTCAATTTTAAATTCACACATCACCCGTTACATCAACGGTACCTAACTTTTCACGTTTTAGCATTTTTTGCCGATATCACTTTCACCGAGGAATCTTGCCGACCAGTTCTGCCAAAAAAAAAAAAAACTAAATGAGCAAATTGATCTGTTTAATTTGTCCCCACATAAAAATCTTGAATAAATTTAAAAAACAATCAGATCACTTAGTGGTTACGATAATTTTAGAGCTTTAGTTGTTAGAACAACAACCTCCACAAAATGATTTTTGCAACTCTACTTTTAAACACATCAACTCTTCAGAATTATTTTTCTGGATTGAAAATTTTTCATATTTAGCTTTCTGATAAAATAAGATTCAATATTATTGTGGACTTTGTTCGATAATTTAAACTATACACTTTGTTTCTATGTGAATATTTTTAAAGAACTCAAAATATATATTTTACTATTTCTACGATACTCTCATTGCTTCAAAATAAGCTTGTTTTGATATTTTCATTTTTCACACAATTTAAAAAACAAGTTAAATTTTCTGTTATAATCTCCACAAATGATTTTTGCAACTCCACTTTCAAACACATCAATTCATCAGAATTATTATCCTGGATTGAAATAATTTTGCCTATTCAGCTTTCTGATAAAGTAGATTCAATAATGTTGTAGACGTTGCTCGATATTTTAAACTATAGGATTTATTTGTATGTAGATATTTTTAAAGAACAATGTTGAATTTTACTATTTTATTGTGCATTAGGTGCATTAGTGTACCTCTACGATACTCTCATTGCTTTTAAAATCAGTGCTTTTTTAAAAAAATATTTGCACACAAAGTTAAAAACAAGTTAGAATTTCTGTTATAACCTTTTTTAAAAATGAATACATTCTAGTTTAAGTACTGGTTAGCTATTTCATAGTTAAAATTTATACTAAAATCATAAAATGACAATTTATTGTGAAACAAATATTAATCAAAAACAATATGAAAGGGTGGAAATATTAAATGGCAGTTGTCATAGAAAGTTGTTAGAACTTAAATTTGATTAACGCGTCGTTAATGGGGCTATTAGGACATAAATTCTAATAATACGTCGTTCTTTGTCCAATACAAAGACCGTGCAAGTGACAAAAATTCGAGAGTAGAGTTTTTAAATCTTTGATTAACGAGAACGAAACCAAAAAAACTAGGTTTAACATTAAGGATAAAAGGGAGGCGCAATTTAGCGACGACGGCGCATCATAAAGTAAAAAAACACATTCTCCTTTCTCTTATTTTATATTATTTTCTTCTATCTCCTCTTCACCAACTCGTCTTCGTCTTCCGATGTTTCCGGGTCGGGTAATTTATTCAAATCAACCCGTTCCAATAACCCGTTACAATTCTTAATTTCGTTACCGCAATTCACATCCTCATAACGGCCGTTATTCTCGTCGGATTTCACCACCACCGTCGCTTCAAGCGCATCAACCTGAGCACCAACCTCCGCCGCTTTTCTCCTTATATACGCCGCCGACATATCTCCATCTCTTCCTCCACCAGAAACCATAAGTCCAGCCAAAAGCTCCGGAAAATTAAGCCGAGCAGAAGGACCACGGAGGTAAAATACGGCAGTATCGTAAGCTCTCGCCGCCGCTTCAGGCGTCGAATAAGAACCTAGCCAGATCCTAGAACGCTTGTTCGGTTCTCTAATCTCCGCCACCCACTTTCCCCATTTTCTCATCCTTATTCCTTTATATGGTTTCAGATCTCTCTTCCTCGTCCCTAACCCCATCGCCGTCGCTCCCGTCTCCATTAAAAAAAATTCACAAAATCATTGAATCGATCTGGTTTTTTTGAATTGACGGCGAAACGGTTACATAAGGAGTTTAAAGACGCAAGGAGAAGCAAGAAGACAAAGTTTGGGAATTCACCGACACTTTTTTTGGCTTCTTTATATTTTTTTCTACAAACCCACACGACAAAATCACAAACAATCTCCTATATATAGGCACATAAATAATTAATATATATTTGTTTTTATACTATTACTGATTATTTATGTTTGTTTTTTTTGTTTTTTGTCAACATGTTTTTTTATATAGATTTAAGTTTTGCGGTCAAAATACAGATTTTATGTTTTATAGTGCATATATGATTTTTTCTATATTATGTTTTTCTATAGAGAATAATTTTTATTCTTTTTAACAATATGTAATTTTATAAATATTTGCCCGTTTGTGCTAATTTATTGTTTTAGTGATATTGATGTGTTATCATTCAGACTCAATTTCAAATCTGTAAAATGGATATGGTTGAAACAAATACATGTATTGTAAAAAGCTTTTCCCTTAAATGTGTATAAATTTTTAGTAGAGATATTTTTAAGATAAATAACATTGATTTATAAAGCATTTTTCTAATACGTATATGTATGAAGTTATTTTACCAATTGGCTGAACAGTTGGAGAATTAAATTAAATTAATTTTGTCCAGTGAATTGTTTATTGTTTACTTCTTATTAATGTAGGAGTATTAAATTTAGAAAACAACGTATACGTTTTCTCTGAAATGTTACTTCTATGTCATCAACTACAGCCTGGCTTTTAACAAATGTATACATAAACATAAATTCAAACAAAACGAACCAAATGATACCATATATATATATATAGCTAATGTTGGAGAAAAATCTTCAAATTGGTCTAACTAGTAGAGGATAAATCATGATAAGTGGAAATCAGGAAAACACCTGTACAATGTTGTATGGGAACTCGCAACTTCATAAAAAGTAGAACACACTCTAGTCTTTTTTGAAAAACACGAAAACTCTTACCATAATGTCAAATCTAAAAAACATTTTGGCTATGTTCTAAAATGTTTTGATGTGAAAAAATAAGAAAATAATGTTTTTTAAGAGAAAGTGAAAGAGAAAAAGTCAAGTTGAGACTATGTATATCTTAATAAAACTAAAAAGATATATAAATTTCTGCCATACCATTTATTAAATGCAATAAAATAGTTTATTTTTCTAACTAATATGTTAAAATAATATTTTATTTTAAAAATCTGCATAAAATAAAAATATTTTTGTGAAAATAAAAATAAAGTTTTAAAACAACATTTTATAAATGGGACTGGTTTGCCGATTGGTTCTTTGTTCTCAAAATTTTGAAACTTTCGTTACATCGAAATACGAGGGTATTGATTACATCGTTTCATGGAATGGGATTGATTTGTTGCTTGGATTTTAATATATATTCACAAATTTTTGGTTTTATTTTTACAAATGTAGAAGCAATAATACCGATTATTAATTAATTACTTAGTGCATAAAAATCTATGATAAGGAAGATGACACGCGTGTGTTATGAGATCAGGGGATTTCGAAGGACCGAGGTGCTTTGTTTTTTATAATTTCCCATTTTATTATTATACTAAATTAACATAAACAAAATTGATAATCATAGAACTTTAGTAGATGCCCATTTTTCATAGAAACTGCGAACAGAAAAAATAAAAATTAATAATGACTTTAACATTGCAAGTTTCGCTTGGTTTTTGCACCCTCACAAAACCATATGAAGCGTTGATTGGTTAAAATGATGAGGCCATTATCTGAATTTCCGTAGGTATCTATTTGCTTTTCTCGTTCATAGGTGAATCTTTATAAATACAAAACAATTAGACTATTGAAAGACAAACAAAGTATAACACAAGTAGACTCATGCATCAAAATAATTCCTAACTTTTTTTATTCTATAATTTAGTTTTTGTATTTCACTCTTTAACTAATGTATGTCTGGATTCTTACAAAAATGTAAGGAAAAAAGTTAGTTCGGTGGACAATGTATGGTGTTTGGAAATAGACCATCACGTAAATTGACTATAATAAACCTCACTTTGTTTTATATCGATTGGTTTAATAGTAAAACAAAGCATTATGGATTTGGATTGTTGTTGTAAATATGTCAAGAGAGTCTTCATAAATAGCTACAAATTGTTAAAGATCTTCATTTTTGCCATTTTACTGTTCTGCGTATGAATTTGTTATTTTTTTATGAAATTAGTATTAGTTATGACAATTTTACCCTTTTGGCTAAATTAAAATTTTTGGTATACATATATACATAGATATTTTATATACAAATTTTTTTTCTATCAAACAGAATGTCTTAGTTACCCCAACATGATCGTCTTGTAAACAAAACACAGAATTTATCTGAGAAATTTCATAATTTTCATAAACTCTAAATTATAAATATATTTTTAAAAAATTCAAAAATAAATCTTAAATTATAATTAGAGTACCCCAAATATAATATATTTAGTTACCCAAAAATAAAACTAAACCCTAAATATAATCATATATAATAGTTTTTTAACCAAACTCAAAATTAAATCCTAAATTATATACAGAAAACTCAATATAATGTCTTTGCTACTCAAACATAAAACTAAATCGTAAATTATAAATATAGAACTCAACCATAATATATTACCTATCCAAACATGATAGTTTCGTAGACAAAACACATTGCATGCAAATATATAGATAAACAATAAATTTTACTAAAACCAAGGCTGACTCATAAATTTTGATCTACGAAAACACATAAATATTTTGTCTATGAAATTTTTGTCTACCCTTATAAAATGCATACTTTAGATTTTAAACAAACTCAAAATATAACCCTTAAATAATATATTTTAACCAAACTCAAAACTAAAGCTTATATTATAAATAGAGAAGTCAAACATAATATCTTTATCTACCCAAACATAAAACTAAACCCTAAATATAATATTATTAAATAATATATTTTAACCAAACTCAAAAGTAAACCATAAATTACATATAAAGAACTCAATCATAATGTATTATCTATCAAAACATAAAATTAAACCTTAAGTTATAAATACTGAACGCAAGTATAATGTCTTAGCTATGCAAACATAATCGTCTAATGACAAAACACATTGCATGAATTGCTTTACGTAAACACATGGACAATAAATAATTGTCAACAAAACAAAGGGCAAAAATATATTTCCCCCATGGATTGGGTTACAAAATCCGAATTTGCACAGTAAATTAGCAAAAATTGAATACCATTGCTACAGTAGTTGTTTTTTTTTAATTAACTCATATTTTTTTTGTTAACTATAAATGTGACTTGTGAGTTAGGATAAACGAAAAGACTAAACATTTCAGAATAAACGAAAAGATCATTCACTGAACACACACATAAAGTTAGCACCAGAAAATATGCAATCATGCATGTCGAAATGTCCGTGGATATTAATGTGACCGACATTTAGTATGATTTGTGCCAAGAAGAAAAATTGTATGATTTGAATTTACATGGCGGTAAAGTCACATATAACCACTACATTTTTTGGTTAGAACATTCGAACATGTTCTTTTTTTTTTTTTTAAAGGTGATATGTAGATATATATTAGCTAATTAAAAAGAATGAACACATCAGATGTACATTCAATAATTAAAGTTTATGCACAAAGCTTTAGTTTAAAACGTTTTGCATATAACACAAAAGGTTTCAAAAGTTATTTAGAGAAACAAATTACAAAAATTAGCAAAGTAAAGGCACAACCCTCATCATTATATAAAATTTCAACAAAATAAAATTATGATTATGCGAATCACATAAACACACCCAAAAACCTTATTAGTTCGGAAAAAAATTGATATTGATATATTTTTTAAATCGATATTGATTTTTATTCGAGGCTTATGCTTTTTCCCAACCCAAAGTTTTATCTATTGATCTACAATAATTATTTCACAGTTAAAACACTATGTTTTAGCATATATTATATTGATAATTCCGAAAAAGAATCTATTGATTCTCTCCCAATTGGTTGGACAATAAGTGGGATGATTTACTTCATTTTTGTATTTAGGGTTAAAATAAAATAAAAAGTAAAGTTTAGAGAACTATTAGTTTTACTGATGTTTAAGATCGGCGATTACAAGAAAAAAATTAGGATTTTTTTTAACAATAGACTTTAGAATGTAATGAATATGATCTCTTAGATCTTCTTTAGAGATTTCTGGATGCTTTGTGATGAGGGGTAGTCCTTTATTTATAATAATTTTAGGAGGTGCACGACTTCCTTTTTCTCTTTGAATTTGGATTTTCTTTTCCTTCAAACTTTCTTTTTCTGAATAGGATTTCCTTTTTGTGGAGTTATACAAGTAAGTTGGCGTTGATCTTCATGGCCAAGCTAATTAGGTTTTAACATGTATATTCTTGATTTGGATTGGATTTATGGTAAATGTGCTAAGCCTGATACCAATAATTAGTCCCATCAGTCTATCGAATGATTGTTTACTTGAATTCGGCGAAGTTAAGAGAGCTGACTTAATGTAAATCGAGAATGACTTGTTTAATGCAAGACTGAGCTCGACATTATTTATGATGTGAGACTGAGCTCGGCCTTGTTGATGATGAAAATGTCGGCTTATAATGCAAAATTTAGTTCCGCTTAAACTGCACACTTGAGATCGGCTTACGACGTGAATCTGAGTTCAGCCTACTCTGCGGAACTTAGATCGGTTTATGATGTGAATCTGAGTTCGGCTTACTCTGCGGAGCTTAGATCGGTTTACAATGCAAAATTGAGTCTGGCTTACTCTGCAGGACTGTGATCGACTTACGATGTGAAACTGAGTTCGGTTTACTCTGCGGGATGTAACTTGTTTTTTGATAAAGTAAAAATTACCAAGTGGAGGACATCTCCCGAATTATTTTGGGCGAACCTTTGAGCGTGAAACTCGATTTCTTGTAGAACTGGGCCCGACTTATTAAAATTTTAGGGTTCTTAGGATACAAGCTAAATGTCGATTTACAAACTAAAAGCTCAATTTACACCTTCCCTTTTAATATAACAAAGTCAGGCTCCGATTATACAAGATGACAACTTATTTGTCTCAAACGATTATCTGAGTGCGAGAATGGACTCGGCTTGTTGTTTATTGAGATTTTAGGATACGAAGTAAAGGTCAATTTCCAAACTAAAATCTCGATTTACACCTTCCTCTTTAATTTATCAAAGTTAGGCTCTGATTATGCGAGATGTAGACTTATTTATCTCGAGTTTAGAGAACTGTTGGTTTTATTGATGTTTAAGATTGGCGATTACAAGAGAAAATTAGGGTTTCTCTTAACAAAATACTTTAACGAGTAATGAATCTGAACTCTTAAATATTTTGTAGAAATTTCTGGATGTTCTGCGATGAGGGAATAGTCCCTTATTTATATTGATTCGAGGAGATGCACGATTTCTTTTTTCTGTTTGAGTTTGAATTTTCTTTTCCTTCAAATTTTCTTTTCTGAATAAGATTTTTTTTTCGTGGAGTTCTACAAATAAATTGGTCTTAGATTTTAACATATATATTTTGATTTGGATTGGATTTATGGTAAGAATGGTAAACCTGATACCAACAATAATCAAACGTAGACAGAAATAGTGAGCAAAAATAATTTTAGAAAATGGAGACAGCGAAAGCTTAAAAGAGGGTTTTACTTTCCTAATCCAGCTTTTGTCTGTACTTATGTAATCTTGTCTGTATTATAATTTTAATGGTTTATTTATACAATAGATTAGGATCCATAACAATATGTTTATTAACTTAACTTTGCCACTTATTCATCATCACAGCTAATAGCTATGACATATTCTTTCATCTTTGTTATATAAATGACAAAATTGAGTTCTTTTTCTCATTTTTCCTTCGTCATATTGTTAAAATTCTGTCTTCCTTTCCTAGGATTGCCTACCAATCATAATCTATGTCATGACTTGTACCTACTATATTTTAAAATTTATATAGTTTATCTGTTCCATAAAAAGAGTCGTTCTAGAGTTGAACTTTTGATTAAAAATTATGTCATTTTAATATGAATTTTAAAACAAAATTAATAATTTCATCTTTATCTAAAGCAAAAAAATTTTGAATTTAAGTCAATATCACTTAACTAGTGGTATATTAAACCAGAGCAGATTTTTATAATTGAAAGTTTTCTTAATTTGTGTAAAAAATGTCAAAACTACATTCTTTATGAAACATAGAAAATATAATTTTTTAAATATATTTGAAGTTAGTTTTTTTTTCAATTAGAATGTAAACCTTTGTGGAGTCTTTAAAGGAAAAATTTACAATGCTACTTAGGAACGATGAATTAAAAATGAAAAATAAATAAACCCATAAAATTCTATCTTCAACTACTAAAAATATATATACTAATAAAAGTAAAAAACATAGCCCATCAGAGAGTTGCATCCAACGAAAAATGGTGGTCTGAATCAAAACATAAATTGTGGTTCATTTTTGATTCAAAATCTCGAACAGTATTAACTTTAAAATTTTCTAAAACAACAATTCTTTAGTGAAGTTTTTCTTTTTGCTTTGAAAATACATTATCATAAAAATACAATTTGGTTGTCATTAGAAACATAATATAAATTTGTAGTCCTAATTGTTTTCTTAGTCCACTTATCTTTTAGATCGAGCCTGGTTGCGTCTTAATTAAATGAGATTAATCCGTCTCTGACAAAGCACAATTTAGGTGATGATCCATGATGCATGAGATGATTAAAGTAAAGCTCCAATTCAAGTGAAGCTTGTCCTTGCTCCAAAAAAAGTTTTAATCCATAAATATTAAAAGAAATCAACAAAAATAGTAGTGGCAGTTTGAACTTTCCACCACTTAGTTTATCAAAACCAACATTAGCCAATGCACTACAAAGAGTTTTCATAATATTAATACTTTTAAAACTTGAATATATTATTTTGGTGTTTAAATTTCTTGTTTGTTGGGCTCTATCTCAAAGATGGCTTGCTCCCACCAGTATTGTTTTTTCCTCATTTAGAACATCTACTAGCTAATTTAATATATAAAAAGATTAACCAACATGGGGTCATTGGTCTAGTGCTTGAAAATGGAGTTGTGAACTGTTAGGAGTATAGTAGTTTGAATTTCGCGTTGGAAGGAGGATATTTAATAAACAGAAAAAAAATGTATGGATTTTGGTCCAAAATTTTCTATTAACCAATAACAAACGGGAAAAAACATATAATGTATAGGTAAGCGTCTGCTGAGGAGTGAGGACTAACTATGAACTAGTTGGCACATGAACATACTGCCAATTACTTTATTTTTTGTTTTTTTTTTTTAAAGCATAAAGCAAAACCCTAGAATCGATAAGGGGGCACAACCCACCAATATGGTTTACATTATTGATTTTCACATCCTTTGTATGAACGCATTATATTTTCATGTGTACTCGTGATCTTTAAATTAGACTTATATATACTTATTAATAACCAAAAAAAAAAAATAGATTCATGAATACTGAGTCGTGGAATTGATGAAGCGATGTGAAAGTTTATCTATTTTTCTTCTTTTTCAGAAAAGTCTCTTCCAAGTGTGAACGAAGCATCATCTTTCTAACGATTTGCAATGATAAAACTAGTACTACATTTCTTTTTTTTTTGATAAAAGCTCAAACTCTTTTTCGCCAAAATAAGAATTACCATTCCTATACTAACCGCATGAAAAAAATTCAACTTTTCGAAAGAAAATTGGTAGGTCATATGAAATATTATAATCTATTTTTGACAGATTCAAGAAATGGGTCAATCAGAAAAAGCTCTTATAAGATCCAGTCGTATCAGGCCGATTCATATATGTTTATAATTATCTATTTCTTACATAAAATATCGACGATACTACTTGGTAAAGATAACTTTCAACTATTTAAGTATCCCTCAATCTTAACATGGCACGTAGATCTATGATCCACAAAAAATCTCACAAAAAATGACTTCCCACACCAATCCATCATGCGAGCTTCAGAACCAACCAAATGCAAAAGGAACTAACAGATCTTTTTTTTTTTCTTTTGATAAGTAAAAAGAATTAATATATGATGGAAAAATATAGTACGGGTAGTTTAAATAAGTAGTTAGAAGTTGAAACTAGATGGTAAAGAACCACTTGAAAAAAATATGTGGATACAACCGCTTGTTTATGAAATCAGTGTTTATATCTTTCTAATTTTTAATTTCAAATATATATAAAAATTCTTTTAGATTTATAATAAATTTACTACTATATTATTTTATTCATAATCAATACAGTATTCTTACTCCTTAAAAATCATATATAACTATCTTTTAACTATCAAATTTCTTTTAACTGTCTCTTACCGTTATTTTTACTATTTTGAAACACTTTCTTTCTAACCGCCAATAAAATCTTCACCGTCTTGTTAAAATAATGGTTACTATTCGAACGTGCATGAGAAAAACCGATCTTATGTAAGGTTGATGAGTTTGTAAACACTAGACACCACTCAACCAAAGCTAACGTAAGTCAAAATGAAACTAAAGCTAAATTAAGTCAATGCAGAAATTGAAAGTCCTTAGTTCATGTCTGTTGATATATAAATCAAAGATCTTTTGACAACTAATTCATGTCTTTTGATATAAATGCGCCGGTCGCAATTTAAGTCAATGCGTTGAAAATGCAAAGTCTACGACATTCACACTTCACAGGTTGTTCCCTATTCATTAAAAGTTCCAACTTCCCAAATATCCTAATTTGGGCTTTTCGGTTCATGTAATAGATCCAATCTCTGATTAAAAACTATATAAAGAACACCAAAACTAGTATTAGTGCCTTTTTTAATCCAGATATTTCAAACTCGTAAACTCATACTGTATGTACATACGTAGATTGAGTCGTCTGCTTTAATTCCGTGTGTCATAAAATTTGATTGACTAGATCCATCTCTTAACAAAAACTACTTGAAAAAATGTAATATATCTTATTCAAGCTTACTTTTACAGTTGACTTAGACTTAGCAAACTAGCATAGTCAACAAACGTTTTGTCATAAATCAGATGGACAATTAGTTAACCAACAAAAAAAATCGGAGAGACAAAATTAAAGTATAGTGAAAGGATTAAATGTAAATACGTCTTAGGGTATGATGTACCTATTACTTGTTGTTTGGAGAGGTTTTAAATTAAACAATAGTCAAAATATGAGAAACTATTATTCCACATATTTCGTATCTTTTTAAAATGAGTGGCGTCGATTATAGTAAAAGACAACTTCAAATAGTGCAGTTGACTTAATGAGCCTATTAATAAGCCCATGATATCTCTAGTAAGAACATGAACTACGAAGAAAAGCTCAATATATATTCTATTTGGGCCTAAATTAGGAGTCCAGCCTGAGTTTGATTTCCGTAGGTTTCGAAAAAAGTTATGGTCAGATTTGGTACGGTTTATATACAGTATTGGGTCAATAGTGTTTTTCTATTTCCTTGAACTTGGGGTCAATTTTATGAGAATCGATGATGGATGGGCCTAATCCGTTGATCGGCAGGTAGGTATAAGCTATGTAGAAATGTAGAAAGAAAATTTAATCGGAGGTCTGCTTCGTACTTTGATATCAGAAGTTTTCGGAAGCTTACTTCTATGTTACTTTAAAAAAACTTTTTTTTAAAACATGTTGGAAATTTGTGTTTTCGTTTTAAAATATTGTGTCATAAATCAATATAAATGATAAAATTATTTTTGATATATTTTTCGTTATAAAACAAAACAAAACTGTTTTAACATGTGAGATGTTAAAAGTGATTAATTTAATTAAGAATGAAATTATTTTGAAAAATTTGTTTTGATGACTACAACTTATAATTTGAAGCAAAACTGTTAAATGAAATTGAGAAATTTGAGAATAAAGATTGCGATTTAGATTTTGACGTTGAATCATGTTACTTTAAATTATTTATGTCAAGTTATATAAAAATATATTAAATTTGTGTTTTTAACATTTTTAATATAATATAATATTTAGTTATATATATATATGCATATATGTACATATGTTTCCAATAGGTGTTCACTTTTCTAATGCTTTTTAAAAAGTTGTTTAAGTGCTTCGATACACTTCCGCTTTTACTTCTGCATACCCACTTTCAATTCCATATAACATAAATTATTAGCGACTAGAATTTATAAATGTGAAGAAGTACGATGCATGTTTTCGTTTGGTTCTTTTTCTAAAAGTTAAAGAAAAGATTGTGATCCTGTTATTACAAGTTGTAATAATAAAAAGTCTGTCAAGCAATGAATAAAGGTTTTCAGAAGTCGATAGCTGAACTGAAAACGTGTCGATAGTTTAATATGTCACAAAATTGAGAGGCAATTAGAACGGATAAAATATTAAAAATTGGTCAAAACTTAAAAGGATATATAGGTCTTCAGAACCTTCTAACGAAGAGAAAAAAAAAAAGGTTTCTAATTCTTTTTTATAACAATAAAGGTTTCCAACTACAGTATTATAAAATTTTATTTGGCAGGTAACCATGACCACAAAACCTATGAATTCAGAGTTGTTCCTAGTGTTTTAGAGGCTATAAACAACTAAAAGAAATAGTTTAGTTTTAAATTTTTATTTAAAACCAAATCTAGAACTTACTTAGAAGAGACGAAGGCTCAAAAAGAATAACCTAATGAAGAGACTTAAGTGAATAAAAAAGACACGTAAGTGAATCAAAGGTCAAATCCAATTTGATTCCCATGTTTGAACACATGAACACGACGACAACTTCTCTTCTGCCACTGTCTTTTTCCTTACTTTTCGTTTGCAGAGAAACAATTATTTTAAAAAATAATTCTTGATGGAAAATTTAATACCCTAAGAAGTGTAGAATAAATGATACAGTGGTCAAGTCTAGATTTTTTTAAATCATGTATTTTTATGAACAATATAAAGCTTTTCTCTGATATTTTACTAACAACATTTAAAAATATATAATTTGTTATGATTATTGGATTTCAACACAAAACTAATTGGCGTAAGTAAAATTGGTTGACATTTCTTACATACTAATGTAGATCTTTTAAAAAAATTAATATAAGATTTTAAGACTGTTCCTTCCAAATGATGACTCTTATAAATTCATCACGAATCAAATCCTATTTTATGACCATCCATAATCATTTCTACTTGAGTCAATAAGCCAATTTTGATATCATATTAACGTTAATGGACCTTAAATTCAAAATCAATTAGTAATAAGCTATTGATTCATATCCTTTATATATTAGTGATGATGGTTTCTTTAAAGTTTCTGATGTCAACATGATTAAATAACCACGATCGTCCAACAAATCATTTTAAGAAAAGCTAAGAGATAAAAGATAAAAGCTAGATTTACATAAATCCTAATTTGATACTATGTAAAAGCCATTTCATGTATTTTATATTGGGAAATTTTCTTTTCAATATATACTTATTACAATTCCAAAATAAGTAGAGAAGGATATTTACATAATATGTAGAAAAATATCAAGAACTATGTACAAGAGATATTAAGACACGATGGATCCACTTTTAAACGATCACAATATATATATATATATAACATATATTTTTATCTGATAGTAAATCGTGTGATTTTATTTATTCTGTATGTAAGTTTCTGAATTTTTGTCAAACTATTATCATTTTACATTTTCCAAAAATGGATTAAATTACAATCAATATGTAGAAATTTTTTAAATGAATTAAAAATTTGATAGTAAAATTATCTAAAGATTAATAAAGAAAGAAGTTAAACAAAAAGAAAAGGTTGAAAAAGAAAACTCTCTTGTGGTCAAATAAACAACGGTCAAACACGATATCGTTGGTCCCCAAAATCATTATTATCCTTTGACCATTTCACATGTCCCATCTTCTTTACCTTACTTTTCAATTCGACCCCAAACTTTTCCTCTTTTTTCCAAAGAACACCAAAAACTTTTTTTTTTAAAAACAAAAAAAACTCTTCAGATTGCAAGTAGCCATTTATAATAAAACCCAAAAATTAAGAATCGAATTTTAGTATTACCTAAAATTTATATCTTCCACAAAAGCTTTGATTACATGATTGATGATTCATAGTTTCCGTCATTCAAAAAAAAAAAAGAAAAGTGCTTAGCTAGAATCTAAAAACCTTCAGATTTTTCTTATCTTTCAAGACGATTCCAAAACGATATCAGCTACGGCGGCGCCGGCGAGATCAGAGGCGGAAAGAGAATGATTATGATCTCCTTCGTAAGTAACGATTAACATCGACGAATCATCAGCAGCTCTCTCCACATGTTTACGTGCTGGACAACCTCTTACGCTACTACACTTATAATATCCTCTGTTTTTTCAAAATCAAGAAACAGAGCATTAAACCAAAATCAATTTCAAGATTTTTTTTGATTATTTAAGTCTGTAATAGATATTGATTTGTTAATTACCTGGGATGTGGAGATCCTTTAATTGGTTTTTGTCCGTATTTTCTCCATGAGTAATCATCTGGAGGAACATCGGACATTTTAGCGCTTATCGCCGGAACCCTAATCACTCTCCTCTGTTTAATCTTACTGTATAAACAGAGCAAAACCAATTTAAGAATCGAATTTAATACCAAATCTAACACTAAATCTAATTAAAATTCGATTTGTTTACCTTTTCTTGGAGCAATGACAACGACCGGAGGAAGCGGAAGCGCATTTTCCGGTGATTAAATTCTCTGAATTACATTTTCTCTTTGTTGATTTGGAGAAAGAAGAGACCGTCGTGGAGAGACTCTGACTCTGAGATGCTATAAATGGCGCCGTTTCGGAGGGACGATGATAGTTCTTCTTGTGGTCCGATTCCGTCGTTACGAAAGAGAGAGAAGAGAAATCGATCGTTTTGAACGATGAAGAAAACGAACCTTTTCGGATCTGTTGCGGCGGAGGAGATTGAAACGGCGTTGCTTTAGTTTCTTCTTGAATAACCGGAGAAACAATAACCGGAGTAGGAGCTCGTCTAAACCGGGCGTGTCCGGTTCGAGTTCGATCTAATAGAGATATGACTCGTTTAAACTTCGATACCGTCACGTCCGCCGTAGTATTACGAGCTGATTCAAGGTCGGCGGCGGCGGAGGCGGAAGAAGAAGATGGTTGGTCGGAGTTAAAGCTATCACGAGACATTAAACCAATGAAATTCTCAATACTTTTGATTCCTGAAGTTGCCGCTTCTTGAAGGGCAAAACTATCGCCTCCGACGCCGGAGATGTAGTTCCGAGTCATTAGCTCCACCGCCATAAAATCTTCTCGTGAGAAGAAGTGGAAATGAGAACGTTGTGTAGACTTTTGGAAGTTGAGGGGACTTGAGTAATAAAGAGAAGCAAAACAGTGTGTGGGTGATGGTAGGTAAGTGACTAATGTGTCACGTTAGACTTTTCTATGTTCATAAATAGTCTTTCTTTAAGTCCAATCTTCCTTTTTTATTTTGTTCGATCAAAAATGTCAAATTTAGTACAAATTAGAGGGTTTCTTCAATAATCTCACGTGTCTTTGTTACAATGGTAGTGATATAGATATATTTTTATCACTATTTTAAAACTTTACACGATTATTCCTAGAGATATTATTTTAAACAATTTGTTTTATTAATATAAATTGGACTAAAATATGAAAACGGTGTTCACCGTATTTGAATTTTTTTTTTCGGAATTATATAACATTTATATATACTGGATTGAAAAAATTAGAATTTTTGCTACTAAAATATTTAAGAGTGATGAAAAAATATGACCAACATCGTAGTAAAAAAAACTCAACGACTAAATTACTGACTAATCGCTTTTTGATACTAAACAAATTTTATTTTTATTTTATCGTCAATACTATTTTCTTTTTCTTTTGTTTTTAACTTCTGTCCTACCACTATTCATATTTAAATTCGAAATAAATAGATACTGTTGATAAAAGAAATTTAAAATATTAAATTTAAGAAATTTATGGAGAGACATATAAACGACAAGTGTGATGATAAGAGTCATAACGGACGAAAAAAAAAAGAAAAAGAAGAGATCGAGGGCAGGATGATGGAGTCAAACTTTCGTCGAAAGCCGTAAGATCTGGTTTAAGAGTGGGACCCACTTTGTATTTAACCGCAGAAGTTTTGTCGTCGCCAGCTTGGTGGAGTTGACTTTTCGTCAGCATCCTTTTGTTATTTTATTCATTAATTGTTTTCCTTATTTACGTCTATTTTCTTGCTTCTTCATTAGTTGGTAGTTGTATAAAACACATCAAACCATAAAACAGTAGGCTGTCTGTTTAATTTATTTTGTTTAGGTTTTGATTAATAACGCTTATCATAAACATGTGCTATAGAAGCATTACACAGGGCCTACTCTAAATTAACAAAAATTCTTGTGCATTTATGGGTCTAAATTTGTGAAATTTTTTTTAACATGAAACTAAATCTATATTTTAAATATTGCACAAGATCCAAAATTAGTTTTGCTACTTTTGAGCCGCCCCGGTTAATAACGGTTATACTATTTTAAAATTTTAAGTGACTAATAATAAAAATAATAATAACAACTTGCAGTACATACTGAAAACTATATTTTTGTTCTTACGACTTATATTTTATAACAATTTTGATAAATATTTTACCCTTTTTCTTTCCATTAATTTTTTCATTTTAACTAAAATAAGAATAATTTAGTTTTTTGATATTGCAGTGGTATATATATATATATATTTATGTATAACTTTTTTTAACTAAAATTATACATAATTTTATATATATATTCAGATTAATATGTTTATGTTTATCTTTATTACTCTACAATAATTTATTTTTTTAGAGAATCTAACTCTAAATTTAATATAGAAGCACTAAACATCTGCTATATAACAAAGGGCTTTCACAAAGTTAGATTCGTTGATGATAGTCCATTAATTCTAATAAAATAAGTTGGAAAATTAATAATAAAAGAGTGTAATAGCCGCAGAGAAAAAAAAAAGTTGAGTTGAGAAAGAAAAAGAAATACACACAAAACTTGACTGAAGAGACACACAAAGTCAAAGTTGGAAAGCTGACGAAACCCTTGAGACCTGTTTCTTTTCCCTCACCGAAAGTTCCTTCTCCTCTTTATAACAGTTCTTCTTAATTTGGGATTCATATTCAAATATATATAAAAAACAAGAAAACAAATAACAATGTGCAATTTTTATGTCTTCATTTTGACAATCTTTTGTTTCAAAAAGCGTTTTTGGCAATGAAAACAAGTTAAATAATGAAATAGAAATCCAGATCAGCACACCTTAGAGGTAGAGGCGATGAGCAGCCTATGGTGCCCAGAAACCAGCTCAAACATAATGAGATGGGGTGAATCACATTCACTGCCGAATTCGTGAGGAAGGCAACACAAAAAAGTGAGAAATATTATATTATTGTGTTGGTGTACGGATTTTAAAAAATAAGTCATATTTTATAGTGCATCCAAGAACGTTATTATTTTAAAGTATTTAAGTAAAATTTTAATATATGCATGTGAATTTTATCATCCAATGTAATATAATTTCGAATTGTCACAAAATTAGTCGAAATTGGATATTATTATACTTACACTGCATTTTTTACGTTTACTATATAACTTTTTGTGCAACTTGTTTTATATTAACTGAAATACGATCGAGAAGGCTTAATTTAAATATACCGGGTATGATTAGTAACTGCTTTAAAAAAAGGCGGTTAAAGGTTTTTTTTTCTGGTAATAGAAACCACGGTTAAAGAAAAAAGCAATTAGAGATGGCGGAAGATAGACAAACCATTAAATAATTTATGATAGATAACAAAAGGTTGAATAATAAAATATTGTTATAAACAAATTAATTTATATTTTAAAAAATATTAAACAATCCAACATGTCTGTTTGGTAAACAAAGCAGTTATAAAATCACATACTTTTAGAGGTTTACATTCGCCTCGTTCGAAAGAACTTGAGTTCTATTCGCTTATTTCAATTATCTATATAATTTTTTTTGTAGTTTGAAGGTTTAGATTCTGTAAACCTTTAATCCTTTTATAACAGGAACTAGATCATGTTAATTTAATTTTGTTTAGAAAAACAGACTCCTTCCAACGCGAATTAAATTCGTCATTTTTTTAACTTTGATCCACGAGAACTCCACTTGCACGTTGGTTGCAATCACCTATTTTACGCGCCCGTTTTATCTAAGCATTTTCGTTGCAATCATGGCATTTTCGTCAGTTGGATATTTTCATTGTCAATTTTCTTTTCTTATTCTACTTCTTTTCTTCTCTTTGTGTTCCCTTTTATTGACTTCATTCAGCAGAAGATCAATAGTTCTACGATAAAGACCTAATAGTTCTACCAAGTAAGTTCCTCTGTTTCTGTCTGAGAGAGACTCTGTATCAAGCAGTTTTATCACTGCATTCAAAACATGAACAAGCTTAAATTTTTCTGTCTTAAAACAGGTGACCAGATGGCAGCAATATTGTCCTGCTCAGTTGGATCAACGGTTTCGTACACGTCTAGAAACAGCTCACTTTCACAGCCTAGACTCCAATCTACGAGGTTTAGCTCAGGTCTTAGCTTTTGCGGTCTCATTTCAAGGTCTGATCTTCTTGGTGGAACAGATTCTATCTGTTTGAGCCAGGCTCTGTGGACGAAAGCACAAGCATCTGACAAATATGAATTGAAGGTCAATAATAGTTCATCAAAAGTTGCTATTATTGGATCTCCTCGTGGGATAGGTTTGGCCTTGTCAACTTCCCTCCGGAAAAGCCCATTAGTTTCTGTGGTTCATTTCTACTCTATTGGAGGTCTGGAGCATCTAAATGTCTGCCTCGAATCTCCCCTTTCTCAAGAAAACATCATTGGAATAAAAAGAATTTTGAAGGATATAGATGTGGTAGTCATCGCTCCTCGACTTCCAGTAGCAGAAAAATCACTAGATGATGCTTCATTGCCAACTCAAGCGTTGTGAAAGCATGTGTTGAAGCAGTGGCTGATCATTGCCCGGATGCATTCATCCTCATTGCCAACGATGAATTGAATTCAGTGGTACCAATGGCAGCAGAGGTGTTGAAGCAAAAAGGAAGATATAATCCGAAGAAATTGTTTGGTCTGATGACACCAGAAGTTGAGTTGGCTAGAGCATTTGTTGCTGAGAGGTTTGTGCTTGATGTGGATGATGTACAAGTTCCGGTTATTGGTGGTCATAGTAGTTTAACTACTTTGCCTCTTTTCTCCAAGACAAAGCCGCTTATCATCTTATATAGCAACGACATTATACTATGGACATTTGAGATTCAGCACTGTGTAACTGAAAGGAGTGAGCATCTTGAATACTTTGCAAGGCAATCCAGATCGTGAGCACTTTGAAGCTAGAGGAGCAGAGCGTTTTGTCTTGTCATTGCTGTGTGCGCTTAATGGAGCTGAGGAAATGTTTCAGTGCTGCTTCGTAGAGTCCACAGCCACTGATATTCCTTTCTTCTTTGGATCAACGGTGAAGCTCGGGAAAAAGGGAGTCGAGGCTTTCATCGATACAGACCTTAAGGGACTCACACGGTACGAGGCTAAGTGCTTGAAATATCTCAAAGAAGATCTCATAGAAGACACTGAAAAAGGGGTTGAGTTTGCAAACAAGAGTGCAGCGTCTTCCTGATATTATAACACGACGATGGTGTTTATCTTCACGTTTTCAAAGCGTGGCCGACTTGTTATTCTAATGAATGTACTTATTCTACTTGTTTGCTCTACTCTGCGCTTTAATTTGCTATTTGCTCTAATCCGATATGAATAGTTTGAATAGTTGTGACTGGATTCACAAGTAAAGAAAGAGTTGGATGGACCATTTGCTTAAATAAGCCAAATTCCAAGTTGGTTGACAAAGTCTTTATGATTAAGCCTTGTTTTGTTTTATCTAGTTGCTTAATAATAGGAACATGTTTCCTTAGTTGTTTGGTTCAACTTGAGTTGTGTTTCCAATATTGTTCGAGGGTTCTAACGTTTCTTCTATATAAACCCAAAAAACAAAGAAACAAAAGACACAGTTTACAACTTATCTTCTTTGTTCTAGTTAGGACCTCTATTGAGCTGTAAGTTTATGGAACAAAGTAAATGCTAAACTCATTGAACAATCCTAACGAATCAAATTACAGAAATTTTAAGTTTGTAAATACAAATACCCACTCGATCCGAACTTTAATTCTTATTCTAGTTAATGAGATATAGTCGAAGAGTGCACCAGCTTCGAACTAGCGGTGAGTGTAGAAATCATCGAATCTTGAACCGTTTCGTGCAAGCTAGTCCAATTGTATAATACGGAGTGTATCATATATCAAGTGTTCAGGTTTTCAGATTAACTATAGAACGAGTACTTGTTGGAACCCAATTTTAGTCTCTGTTTATTTCGTACTTTTCATATCCAGATTTTCGCGGTCCTACAATACGAACTAAAGATATAGTGATCCGTACAGAACCGAACATATACATTCTGTATTATGATGACCGCTCTAGACCAATTCCTAGTTATTTTTACTCAACATTTGAGTATCTGACTGAGGAAAGCAAAATGTTCATCAACGATAGCATCAAATCTTGGTTGCAGTTTCCTGTTTTGTGGGTTGATGATTTCGTACCTTTGTAGTGTCAAGAGGTTAGTTAATGAACTCAACATATGATCTTAACTTACTTGCTAAGCTTGTAATATTATTTCCATTCTCAAGCATATGTCGTGAAAGCTAGATATGTACTTTAGCTAACTGTTTCAAAACTAGGACGCATTCATGAACATCGATAGATCGGGACAGCGATTTATCTTAAGTTTCCACCATGATGATTGTGAGAGAGTCTAAGTATAAAACATTATTCTCATTGCCCAAAGATGTAGTAATAAGATACATTGTGTTCATCAAGTAAACTAGTAAAATAGTCAAGATGATAAAAAAGCAAAATCTGTCAAGAGACAGGCTACACCAGTCTATCCGATTGATCGTTTCATCCCTAACATAGAGATTCAGGGGCGATCAAAAGAAAATAAAAGACCAACCTCAAATTGCTGACATGAACAGCTACTTCCTTCGATTTGATCATTCACTGCTCTCAGCTGGAGCCGGTTTCTTTCCATATTGCTGCTAGAAGAAGCCAGCCCGAGAATGAAAAGTTAGAAAATCATTACTCAACTTGTTCAGACGTGAAATGCCAAAAGAGAAAGGAACACATACCTGTTTCCCGAAAGAGAAAGGCACATATCTGTACTTGATCATATGTTGTATCTGTTTCCTCATTGTAAGGAAAAACAACATCACCCAGTAGAAAAGAAGTATTGGCCAGAAAACAGGTACATCAAAGACGTCGAAGAACGTCATCAGAAAACCAATGACGAAAGCCCTAACGATCGATAACCTTCGTGGAAAAAAAAAAAATTAAAATAGGAAGAGATATCAAGCAGCAACAAAATCCAATGACATCGTTATACAACCTTCAACAAACAACATCGTCTACGATGAATCAAATCCATACTTCATCATAGGCTTCACAAAGTGAATGTTGTGATTTCTAATTCTCTTTCGATCTTCTCTAAATTTTTGTTATATATCATATAGTTTATCTGCAGAATTGTATCTATCAAACCATACCAAAGTCTACAATATAGAACACAAAAAATCAAAATCCAAATGACATCTTTATGTAACCTTCAACAAACAACAATGTCTAAGATGAATAAAACCAACGACGTAAATCTTTTCGATCTTCTCTAAAAATTGATTCTAAAACCTTACTGCAAATATGGTTTCTCTACAGAATTGTATCTATCTGACTAAATCAAAGTCAACAAAAGCAATTTCATCAATCTTCATCATCCTCTCAATGTAAAGACTCATTCATAACTTCATCTGCAATCAAACCAATAAGAATATGCCCAATTTCGCTACTGCTACCATAGATCAGATCTAAACATTTCAATCTACAGAATCAAAGGAACAAACCAGAATTTGAACTCGGGAAGACGGCGAACAAAAGGACGATACTCATCGGATCTACGAGTAGGAAGAGTCCCGCCGGTAGTGAGAGAAGCTTCAGGATCTTCTTGAGGAGATAGAAATGCGATGATGAGATTCAAAAGGTAGATTCCGATAGCGTAAGTGATGATGTAGAAGCCTTCCACCAAGTAAACACGAACGAAGTAGATCAATACAACACAGAGACATGCGATCCATCGATACACAACGTGAGGAACCGTTTTGTCGAGAAGATGTTGTTGCCGCTGCGTAAGGGTGTAGATCAATCGGTTAACGGCGTCGGCGGGAGATGATGAGTCGGTTGATTGGTGATTATCATCGGTGGTTGCTGCTGCTGAGACACCACCACCAGCCGTCGTTGCGGATTCCATCGGTGGATCGAGTCTCTCTCAGTGTCTCTCTGAAACTGCGACGGAGGAGACGGAGATTGGTAAATTCGGCTTTGGGGATATTTTGCGGTCCGGTTAACGATACATCTGTTTATTCTTTTGAACCGGCTAAAATTATTACGATTAATCTACCGGTTTAGCTTCGGGTTTGGCCGTTAGGATTGAATTCACTAATTGAGTAAAATCTATCTATTTAAACGAAGTTAATCAAAATTATTTAAATTAAGTTCTATTTGAGCCTTATTTTCCGAAATCCGAAAAACCAAAAAAATCTAAACCGAATTAAACCAAAATAAAACAAATGCCCATGCCTAGTTAAATGTAAATCACACTTGGTAATATTATCCTAAAAAATCATATAAAACAATCAAGTTGACAAAACAAACAGCAAGAAAGAACGATTTGCTTCATGTGTATATACTTTGGCCTCAAAAAGAGGCTTGCAAAGTTAGTGTAAGATGGGACCATTAGTAATGTCCGTAGTGGTACGATGGAGACTTAGTCGAGGAACTAATAGGGAATCTTTCAAACACTGCTAAAGCCTCTTTCATCGTCGGTCTCCTTTGTGGAACTTGAGATGCACAACTATAACCCAACTTGAAAAGGCCAAGTAAAAGGTCCTCTTTGCCTTCCAATTCGGACCGGATCGCCACATCAGCCATTATCAACGCTCGGTTTCCATCTTCTACTGTCAGCCCATTTCCAAGCCCGACTTCATCAATGGACACGATTTTGCCTGTGAGCAGCTCGAGGAGGATCACTCCAAATCCAAACACATCCCATTTCGGGTTCGGTTTGAGATTTCTGAGTGATTCAGGTGCGCAATAAGGAGATATAGGCCCAATCGAGCTTGGACTTGGGCTCGGTGTAGCCCCAATGGATCCGAATTCACGCGAGGATGCGGTCAATCGCTTGCTGCTAAAAATTCGAGATGATCCACTAGCTCGGTTATAGCTAGTATCTCCGGCAAGAAGCCTTTCAAGTCCGAAATCTCCGATCTTAGGCTCCATATCGTAGCCCAAAAGTATATTACTAGGTTTCAAGTTACCGTGCACATGTTTCTTCTCGTGGATGTAAGCAAGCCCACGAGCCAAACCTTTTACTATCTTGAGCCGAGACTCCCACGGTAAATGGCACGGCGACGACCCTCCTTTCCCTGTCCAATCACAAATAAAGTCATCAAATATGCGCAAGATAGCAAGAGTAAGGAAAGTTTGACCATCCGTTGACTTTATTATAACAGATCTAACTACCGCCAATCAGTGTACTGTAGCAAAACCCAGATAAATCATGTGCTAGCATGCGCCCTTATCATTTGCTACCAAGCGCCTTTATAATATGCTACGCGAAAAAGTATTGAAAATGTAAAAGATGTGATGATGATGATGACTCACTGTAACGGGCGTTGACGAGACTGCCGTTGGGGACAAAATCGTAAATGACCAATTTTTCGTCGGTGCCCCAATAGAATCCACGGAGACGAACCAAATTCGGGTGAACCAATTTTCCAATAGCTCGGATATGTGCCTCAAAGTCTTTAAACCGGCGTTGTTGACTTAAACCGTTTTCACCTAACCGACGAACCGCGAGAACCGTCCCGTCTTCAAGAACCGTTTTGTACATTATACTCGAACCTGTGGCTCCTAAAATGTAAGCAGAAGCTTTAAGCAAAGTTTCTACTTCAAGCTCTTTCTCTCCATCAATGGTCACTAAAGTTCCTTTCTTGTTCTCTCCAATCTCTCCTGATCGTTCTTCATCTTCTTCTTCGGTTTCATCTGTATCTTGAGCTTTACGGAGACATGACCATTTCGTGAATCTACTTGATTGTTCTGGAGATGAAGAAGATGTAGTTGTTGATGATGATGGTGAGAACGAAGTAGTGTCTTTAGCTTCGTAAGCTTCTAAACTTTGATTGTTCTTCTTCTCCACTGTCTTGTTCTTTTTGTATTTGTAGAGGTAGAAGAAGATAAGAGCGAGGATTCCGATTCCGGCGATATCTCCGACTATGATTTTGATTATGACTCCAGGTCTTAACCCGGTTTTGGGATTTTGATTTTTGTCTGCCGGTCCGTCCGGTTCGGTTTCTGGATTTGATCCGATTGTTTTCGGAATAGCTGCGAGTGCAGGTGTAGACGTTGGTGGCGAGACGGTGGCTGGAGAGGAAGGAATAGGACACGGGTTTCTGGTCGGACCTCCGCATAAACCCGGGTTTCCAGAAAACGAAATTGATTTCTGGTTAAAGAAAACCGGAGAATCTGGGATTGAACCGGTTAAATTGTTGAATGAGAAATCAACGGTGGCGTTTAGAGGAAAACTAGCACCGACATTTTGAGGAATTTCGCCGGAGATTTGGTTATACGAGACATTCAGATACCGGAGATTCTCGCCGGAGAAAGCCGGTGGTAGTGAACCGTTGATTAAATTCGATGAGATGTCTAGAAACTGAACGGATCTCCATCCGCCGCCGGGAAAATCGCCGGAGAAGTAGTTGTTCTTCAGAGAAACCTCCGTTAAGCTTCTAAGAGACGCCAAATTGGCCGGTAATTTTCCGGATAAGATATTATCGGAGAGATTTAACGTCTGGAGATTGTGTAAATCTCCGATCGTCTCAGGGATCTCGCCGGAGATCAAGTTGTTTGATAAATCCAGAAACCGAAGCCCACCGGCGGTGAAAAACTCAACCGGTAATGACCCATTAAGTGAATTATTGGAAAGATCAAGACTTTGAAGGTGTTGGAGGAAACCCAGATCGGAAGGAATCGAACCAACGAGTTTAGAGTTTGGAAGAGATAAAGTCACAACTCTTGAATTGTTATTACACAACACACCTCGCCAAGAACAAGAATTGTCGTGGTCATAAGTCCATGATTGTAACGAAAACAGAGGATCAAGAAAAACAGAGTATTTGAAACTCATCAAGAGAACTCCATCAGAGTTTAAACCTGAGGAGATAAGTACAAGGCAAGAGAAGAAGAAGAAGAAGATCGGTGTTTTCATGGCTTCCAAGGAAGCAACAGCATCGCTAGAGGAAGAGAAGAGTCAAGAGGTAGAAGAAGGAGATATACAAGAGGAATTGAAATGAGACCTCGTGAGAAGGAAACAGCTCACGCCAAACTTCTCTTTCTGCTCTCTCTGCAAAATGTACAGAGTTTTTATTCATACTATAATCAATGCACTTTTGCACTTTCAGTTTCCAGGGTTCATTTCATTAATCACTGAATATAACATAATTTTTTTATTTAAATTAGTACTACTGTGTAAATATATATATATATATATATATATATTTCAAAAAGAAATAGGGACTGAAAAAGATAATTAAAAGCTTAAATTAAAAAATAGGTGTATTCTTTCAAAATAAAGGAATTACGCAATTTTCGAATTATAATTTGTAGGGTTTAGATTTATACTACTTTGTTAATTTTTATTAGAAAATGGTTCAATACTAAATTTAATCTGTTGTTATAAGAAAAATGGAGTACATAGTAAAGTTGGGGAATAAAAATAACTAATCATACATTTGATTATTTTTAATCATGCTACTTGAGGTATTTGTTTATTTTTAGTTTTTACTAGAAAATAAGTAGAATCGTATTTGTCGTAGGTTTTAATAGCTAAAAGACATAACAACATGATCTGAAGTTACAGCTTGCTAAAATTTATTTTTTTCCTTTTGACTTTACATAGATCCTTCAGTTTTGTTTACTGTTTCATGTTTCTTTGATTCATACAACAAGTAGATCAAACAAGCAAGATCGAATCTAGTTTAATTTCTTTTAAGGATTATGTTATATTTTATTATTATATGGTTCGAATGTCTCTGCTGTTTTTATCATTATTATCAGCTTTTTGGTAATGGGTTCTTACAAGAATTATCCCTGCCCAAATGGCTTCCATGTGCTGCTTTTATTTGTTTGTTGCTATGATTATTTAAAGTTATTATTGCCATATCAACCGTCACGGAGATTCTGCATCCAATTTCTTTATGACAAAATCAGTTGTCTAAAATTTATATGACAATTGAGGGTCATCGTAGGTTAGAAGAATGATATAATATAGAAAAAATATTTATTTGTTCTGTTTAAAATGATAATTTATAAAATACAAGGTGTATTTAATTTGCCTGGTCACTAAAGGTAATTTTGTGTTAAATAATTTTAAAGACGAAACAATAAAGCACTTTTTTTTTAATGCCCATCAGTACCTTAAAGCTGGAGTTTCACTCTGATCCTAGTAGTTTTGGGATGGAACATCGAATGTGTTTTATATTTTTTTGACTATCTATTATGCCATCTAACCAAACAAATTCTCTGGCATAATTTTTTAATGGATTATATGATTTATTTGGACGGTTTATAAAACATATGTTCAAGCCTTCAAGGTGTCTATGAAAAAAAAAATGTTCAAGGTGTCTCTTAGGTTCAATAGACACTATATCCCATATTTGAGAAAAATTTAAAGCTTGATATAAGAAAATTTATAAGGTGGTTCAAAACCTAACTTCGTAGACTGCCATAGGTAACCTGTTTTCAGTGGATAGTGCCTTAAAGTCTCATATGTAGATCATATGGTTCGTTGAAGGAGAAATCATTTACATCAGGATTGAGTTGGATTTAATTTGTGAAGCCAGAGAATGGACAAGTTGATATCGAAAATTATGGAAAATAATCTTGGCTTTTCAGTCTCGTAGATCTAAGTAGTGTTGTGACTTATGGCGAATTAACAAAACTTATAAAAGCGCAAGAGATGAAAAACGAAAGTGTTTATTTAAAACAAATACTTTTGTTTTTAGGGATTTATTTATTAGTCTGATGATTGAATATTACAAACTTTTAGGTTTATTTTTATATAGAGAAAAATAAAATGTTCTAAATCTTATATGGTGCGATATTGTAAAGAAAAAAATTACATAGTGTGATCTATGCAATTTGTGAAATTCAAGAGGTTTAAAGATTATAATAACAATTTTTTTATTAATTTAAAAAAAATTCAAAAACTAAAAAAAAATTTCTATTGTTTTTTATAACAACTTTCTACATTGTGTTCTATTTATACATATTAACAACCTCATAATCCTAATAGAAATAGTAAACACAAAATTTTATCTACCATAACCTAAATTTTTTTTTTCCTAAATCCTATCTTGTTACGAGTTAACTTATTCCTTAATCAAATAGGAATTATCTAACATTCTCCCTCTTAATTCCTAACCCAAATTAAGAAAGTCTTCTACTCCTATCAAACTCCTCATTTCCGAAAACTTGATCCGAACTAAAGGTTTCGTAAGAATGTCCGCTCTTTGTTCTTCTCTCGCAACATATTCCACCGTGATTTGTTCATTCTCAAGACATTCACGAATGAAGTGATACTTCTTGTGGGTATGCTTACTTCGTGCATGAAAAACCGGATTCTTTGTTAGTGCTATCGCTGAGTTGTTGTCAACAAACAAAGTCACACTTTCTCTTCTTGATCCCGTTACTTCATGTAGAAGATCTTGGAGCCATATAGCTTGCTTAGCGGCTTCGGTGGCTACCATAAACTCTGCTTCACACGATGACAAAGCTACTGTCAGTTGCTTTTGGCGGTCTAAGTTTATGTCATGGTTGCTGTCACTAAATCCTACTAGTTTCTTGTCTCCTTCCCGCTTGAAGTTGAGACCATAGCCTTTAGTACCTTACAAATACCTAAGGACTTGCTTCATTGCTGCACCGTGAAAGGTTCTTGGACTTTGCATGTACATACTTAAGACTCCAACTGCATACGTAAGGTTAGGTCGAATGTGTAGTAGATACCTCAAGCATCCAATGATTCGTCAAAAGTTTGTAGCATTTATCTCTTCTTCTTCTTCAGCCTTGTTTAAATTCAAACTTGAATCCATAGGAACAATCGCTCGATTGCACGAATCCATGACAACTTCCTTGAGAATCTTCTCCCTATAGCTTTCTTTTTTTAGCATTATTCCTTTAACGCTTTGTGAAACTTCTATTCCAAGATAGTATGTAAGCTTACCAAGGTCCGACATCTCAAATTTACTAGACAATTTCTCTTGAAAGTCATCAACATAGACCGCTACAACCAACTCTTGATCATGCTCCGTTTTTTAGAACATTTATCAAATTTCAATCCTTTGAGAATCTGATCAAGTTTCGTATTCCAACATTTTAGAGCTGGTCGTAGTCCGTACATGGCCTTATGAAGTCTATACACTTTATGCACTTTTCCTTTCTTTATAAATCCTTCTGGTTGTGTGACAACGAATTTTTCTTTTAACTCCCCGTGTAAGAATGCGGTTTTGACGTCAAGATGATGAATTTTCCAACCAATTGTGGCAGCCAAAGAGAAGAGAAATCTTATCGTTTCAAACTTTGCTACCGGAGCAAAAACTTTATCAAAGTCGATTCCTGATTCTTGTGCGTAACCTTTGGCTACAAGTCTTGCCATGTACTTGTTAATAGAGCCATCCATGTTTCTCTTGATTTTAAAAATCCATTTGAGCCCAATGACCTTAACTCCAATCGGTTTATCTATAAAAGTCCACGTATTTTTTGTGTTGATTGATTTGGTTTCTTCCAAACAAGCTTTTTTCCATTCTATTAAATCTTTGGCTTCATTATACAATGAAGGTTCTCCATCAATGATCAATAGAAGTTCTTCAGCACTTAACTCAGCCAATAATAGATAATCTTCAAGTCGTCTTGGGAGTTTTCTTTCTCTAGTTGATCTCCTTAAAACCAGCTCGCTTTCAACACTCGGTGACAATGCTCTATTTTGCTCTGTTTTGTTAACAAAAGCTCTTCTTCTTGTTGACTTCGATCTCTCGATCTTGATACTCTTTGATCGCTTTCGTGAGGATCATTTTCCTTTCGATATTCTGCAATATCTCCTTCAATGCCATGGTTCCCATACGTTCCTATGCTTAACTTGAACGTTCCAGAACTTACATCGAAAATTTTATCAAGAGCATTGCAAGCCCATCCGCTTGTTTCATCAAAGATCACGTCACGACTTACGTAAATCTTCTTGTTTTGCGGATTGTAAAGTCGATATGCTTTGGAACTGGCTTCCGTTCCAAGATGAACTAGAGGGCAAGATCTATTTTTGTAGTAACTCTATTGATCAGATATGTTGCGTGCCTAACAGCTTCTCCCCATAAGTAGTTTGGCATCTCCATCGTTTTCAACATGTTCCGAGTCATCTCCATTAAGGTTCAATTACGTCTCTCAATAACACCATTTTGTTGAGCCATATATGGAGCTGTGAGTTGTATTGAGATTTCATTTTCTTCACAAAATGTTTGGAATTTGATAGAAGTGAACTCTCTCCCTCTATCGGTTCAAAAAATTTTGATCTTTGCTCCAGAATCAACTTCGATCACATGCTTAAACGTTTTGAATTTCCGAAGCTTCTTTCTCCTTCAATAAGATAGACCACATATATCTTGACTAATCATCAATTAAAACGAAAATATACATGATTCTTGTTAAGGTTGTCGGTGAGATAGGACCACATAAATCTCTATGGATTAATTCTAGTTTATGACTTGATCTGAATTTTGTTGCTTGCGAGAATGATAAACACGTTTGTTTTCCCACAAAGTAGCACTCACAAATCCTTTTCTCTTCTCCAAAAATAAGTAGTCCATGAGCTCGTTTCTTATTTGACATTATCTTCATTGAATCAAAGTTTATATGTCCAAAAATATAAGTGAAGTAATTATTAATTACTCTCTTTTCTCCTAAATAATTACCGATCAGAATATTTTTTTCTGTTTATTCTCCCTCCATTCTTTAATTACGTTCAAATTTTATCATTTAAATCTATGTTTGTTATATTTAGACTAGAAATGGACTTTATTTGGAAAAATGAAAGTGTTTAATCACGAAATAAAAATAAAATCTTCCGGTTTCTAATAAAAGATAAATTATAATGATATTAGATTTTGACCTGTAGATAAGTGCGGAGAAATATTTATAAAATTTTATTTGCATAAATTTAAATATATTTATTTTTTGTTGTGTGAGTGAACTGTATAATATATATATATATATATATATATATATATATATATTATAAAATTAGCATAATAATCGTAAAACTATGATTTAGATTTTATAAATAGTTTAGTGGATAATTATTTTTGGGATAAATTTGGTGTCTTATAGTTATCAACTTCTAATAAAAAGTGTGGTATTATGTTTGTATATTTGATAGCTTAGATTATTACATAATTTGGTTGTAAAAGTTAATTGGTGTTATGTATATATTTTCATATCATTCAAAAAACTATAACAATTTGATTTAAATTTGGATCTGAGATCCGTTATGACCCATTTTTATCTGTCCCGATTCGTCCTGACTTGTTGTAAAAATTAGAATATCTGGATTCTGATTCAAATCTGGATGATGAAATATTAGATCCGTCGAAACCATATCCATATATTCCTTTATCAATTTTTTTTTAAAAACCATATAAATAGTTTTCACATTAAAATTGATAACATCTTAACTTTTATAAGTTAAAAATAGGGTTGGACAAAAAAACTGAACCCGAGTACCTGACCTGAAAAGTTCTATTTCGAACTGAATCCAACCAAATTTTTTGAAATTATTCCATTAGAGAGGAAATACCTAAACCCAAAAACCAGAACTCGATCGGGTTTTATCCGAACCCGAACGATCAGTCCTAGTTAAATAAATATACTCCTTCATAAAGTTAAAAATTTCATATTTATAATATTTAAAAATTTTCATAAATTTTAAGTATATTCGTAATATTTTAGAGTTTTTATAAACTTTAAAATTTTTATAAAAGTTTAAATCTATTTATAATATTTAAATTTTTTTTAAAGTTTAAAATTTATTATATCATGTATAACTAAACAGTTCAATTAAAAAACCGCATTAAACCAAATAAAAAAAATTTAAATTTGGATGTTTATTAAATCAAGTTTCATGTTCATTTAGTTTTGTTTTAGTCATATTTATAATATGTTTTGAACCACCATCAAAAATATTTAGCCAATTTGGAATGTTCAAATCACACTTATTTTTCATCATCGGTTGAGGAATTTATAGATTTTCTCTTGAAGTTGATGCATGACAGAGCAGTTCTCCTCAGATATGAGACAATCGATTCCTTGGGTGCTTTGGGCTGTTTGGAAGAATTGTTACGAGACCTTGATTGCGGGCAAGAAGGAAGACTTAAGATCTCTGGTTTGTAAAGTACATGAGGATGCGAAACAATGGCTGGAGATTAACAAGACATAAACATAGGTGTCGAGGATTGAGTGCTCTGTTTCGTCGAGCGTGGAGAAGAAATGGACTAAGCCTCATGTGGATGTTCTAAAATGCAATGTAAGTACCTTGTGGGTGAACTCTTCATCCTTGTTTGGTGTTTCATGGGTGTTACGTGATCATATTGGCAATATGAGATTGCATAGTAGAGATGTCTTTGTTCCATCTCTTAGTAGAATAAAGGCTAATCTCAGATGTTTTGTGTGGGCCTTGCGAAGTTTACGAGATATGCATATCGGTAGGATAGAGATTGTGATGGATAATGTGTTTTACATTGATGCTATTCTCAAGCCTGAGGTTTGGCCTAGGTATAAGAATGAATTGGAAGCTATCGACAAGTTAGTGGCTGAATTTGAATAGTGTGATGTTCATGTTGTTGCTGTTTTGGCTAACTCGATTGCACGGAAGATAGCGGGAAGTATGACTAGACATGGACAGTTTCACTAGTATATAACACTTGGAGGGTCGGTGTGGCTCCATAATCAAGTGTTGAGTGAGGTGTGTGATTGAAGTTTGTTTTGCTTCTTTTTTTCATCTTTGTGGTTGTTGTTTATTTGGTTTATGTATCAGACCTTTCTCTATTTTTGCATTGATTGATTGAAGTTAGACCAAAAAAAAGATTAGAATGGAATATCTTTGACGATATTATATTAACTATAAAATTTGCAAAAAATGTCATTAAATATTTAGAAAAAATTGTCCACAAACGAATTTTTATTTTATTTTTATATTATAATTATATAAATGTAATATTTAATATTTTTTAAAAGAAAAATTATATAGAATGTTTCCGACTAATAGTATAGATGTTGCACGAAGAATGGGTTTAAGCTTCAAAACAAATTAAAATACCACTAAGAGTTGGTTTCTCGATTGATGTTACGTGCTATTTATGTTATTTTGCTTTCAATAAAGTACAACCAAAAAAAGCCAAGGCGAGTGGAGGTCAAATCAAATGATTCATAATTAAAAGAGTAAAGTGTTCCTTTAGCTCCATCACTGCTCATTTGCCCTTTATTATCTTTCCATTTGACTTTCATTTCCTTCAAAATTTCTTCTTATTTCATTCCTCAAGAAAATTCTGTATTTATTTCAATTCTTATAAATTTAGTAGTTTAAATTGGATATATTATCTTTCCATGTGAATTTTCAATTTGATCAGTTTTCTTCAATTAATATACATATTATTAAAAAAAATACTAAGGAAATTGGTGTAGACAATACAGTTTAACAGTTTGGTTGACTCTATCAACACTTCTTGATAATCTCATTAGTAAAATAGTTTATGTTATAAGTTTTATTTTATATTTCTTTTTTTTTACTTCGATTTACCATTGAAAAACGAAGAAAAAAAACAAGATAAGTTTCAATGAGGGTCACTCTGTCGGTATGAGCTCCGATAAAATCTAAGGACTAAAGTGATGGCTAGAGTTTAAGAGTTTGGAGGTTAAGGTTAGATTTTGAGAATAAAGTTAATGAGATTCAATCTTAAGATGACAGTTAATTCTCTAAGAAGTGCTAGACATGCAATTGTCCAAAAAATACTACTTTATAATCTATAAGTTGCAACAAAAAAATCTGAAATTGACTTTAGATCTAGGAGAATAATTTTGGTGTTGTCACAGTTGAATTCAAGTATACGGTGAAAAGTTCAAACAAAATGATTAATGCTTTGTAGACTCGTCACTTATATAGTTATATTATCACCGGTGAAAACTGTCCATCAAATTTTCTGAATATTAGAAAATTAACTTTAGACCTAGCAAGTAGGAACTTGGCTTTGTAGTGGTAATTTGAAGTAAGAAGCAAAGTTTCTGAACTCAAACGTTGCTTGTTGCCTAAAAACCGGATCTTGTTTCTTATTCTCTTCGTCCTGTAATAAAGTTCACCAATTCCTTGCACTTCAGTTAACCAATCTGTTTGCAAATTAACTAAAACTGATTGTTTTGATATATTCCATGTCATACGTTCGTAACTCCTATATAAAAGAAAATTGCACACTACTCTATAAAATGTTTGGATTGGTAGTGTGGCTCGTGATCAAGATATGACAATATGTAGCATCGAAATAATCAAAATTAAATACCATTAATGACATTAGGTTAAGTGATTTAATCCCGTGATTAAAAAGTTACATAAGTCGATTCCATTTGTTGGTCTGTATATCCGACACTCGATTGTCATCACTATTCATTATAAAATATAAATTATATTCCCTCTGTTTTAGTTTATAGGATGTTTTAACTTTTAAAAAAAAAAAATTTATTAAATGTTTTGTAAGTTTTTTTACAAAATTTAAATATATTTAATATTTTGTGATAATTATATTATGTAATATTTTCTTTGATTGCATGAAAAATTTAAAGTAAAACATTAAATAATATTTAAAAAAATAAAATTTAGCGCGTTTTAGACAAAATATCTAATAAAATAGAATGGGAAGAGTACTATAGTGTGATTATTATTTATTTATTTTCCTCTGAAAGAAATTATAGAATTTAACCTTCTCTTACAGTCTTACGTCGTTGAAAGCTCGTAGTCAAATATATTAAATTCACAAAAAAGTGAGAGCCCGAATACAAATGTGTGAACGCAGATTTTCTTTTACACCTTGTAGACATTTTCCTCTTTTTTTTTGTTAAGTCTTTTCTTTTCTATTAAGTATCACCAAAAGGTTTCCAACATTTAAAATTCATAGTTTTTTTTTCTCTTCTGTTTAAGTATCGCCAAAAAATTTTGAACATTAATTTAAATTCACAATCTTTCCATAAAAGGATTCACAAAGCATTAAATCATTTGTCTTCATATAAACTACTTTTGATGTTTAAAAAAGATTTTTTTGAAAGATTTTTTTCTTGTTTCCAAAATATTGATTTTCTAGACTTGTAAATATAATTTTATTAGTTACTGTTAGTAAATTGTAAACTTCAGGAAATATTAAATGAGAATGTTTGAATTGTTGAATTATTATTGGTTTATAGATATGAAAAATGTTTAATGTAAACGTATTTATAACTAAATATTTATTGTTTCTTAATCTATGTAAAATAGTCAGAAAACCAAACTTTCTGAAAGAGAGAGAGAGAGTAGTATTTTAGATTCACATTCATATTCGAATATAAAATAAAAAACATTTCTTTGTCCGGATCAGCCTTCATTAATTAGAAAACTGGAGCAAATATATAAAGAACCGAAAGAGCTCTTTTGGTGAAAGAATCACCCATTGTACTAACCAAACGTGTAACAAAGCCAAAAGAAATTGAAATAAAAAATGCCTTTCATGTCTCCAATGTCGTTAAGAACGACATGAATTCCTTCGTGTAAATTGTAGAACATCACACATTTTTTGTTTTTTGGTTCAACCATTCAGAATATCACACATTATTACATTAGAAGTGAAAGTTTGTGCTGGCAAAAAGAAAAAGGAAGTGAAAATGTGTTGAAGGCCATAATTCTTGTGTTCTTGCACCTGTATTCTTAGATGGGCTTTTATGACTTTGGCCCAAATCATCTCCTTTGCTCGCAGTTCCTTTATTTCCTGCTCTGATTTTTAATGTGGAGTTAGACTTTCACTTTGAAGCCACATGACATCGGTTGTACCATCTTGAAGCAGTAAGCACTCATCCTAGTTTTGATAAGATTTTAGCCTTTCCACATAACAAATTAAAACTGAACTGAACTGAATTGTAGTCATAGGAGCGAAAGTATATGAATCTCATTCATTGATGAAATTTAAAATTAGCTTTTATTTATCAAATAACCTTAGACTGATTACAAATGTAAGAATTCTATCATTCCTTGATATTCATTTTTGTGTGGATGTGCAAAGAAAATTCATATATATATATATATATATATATATAGAGTTAATATTCAATCGAACACAAACTTACTTTGTAATAAGAATCACTCTTTTTATTATATATGTTTCGAAACTCTCTCAAAACTCTCTTTAAAACTCTTAGAACTCTTGTTCTCCCTTAAAACTCTTAAAATTCTTATTCTCTCTTAATCAATTGTCACATCCCAATAATTGTATTTATATTTAGGCACCACCTATTTGTAATAGAACTAGAAAACTTTAGTAGATAACTCCTAATATAAATCATATTCTTATCTTTTTATCTAAACAATCATCTTATCCTAATACAAATATGATTTCTTATATTGCAAGCTAACTCCTTAACTTGAAGTTTATCCAACATTCATCCCTTTAAACTTCAAATTAGTCTTGGTGAGGTCTTGAGCTCCTATCAAACTTATCATCTCCTTGAATTTGATATTTTCTAGGGCGTTTGTCAATATGTCCGCTTCCGGATACATGTTCCATCTCAATTTGATCATCTTCAACACACTCTCATATGAAATGATAACGCTTGTGGATGTATTTGCTTCCGCCATGGAACACCAGATTCTTCGTGAGTGAAATAGCAGATTTGTTGTCAATCTGAATGGTTGTCTTCTCACATCTTCGGCCTGTGATTTCACTCAACAAATCTTGAATCCATATTGCTTGTTTTGCAGCTTCGGTGGCTGCCATAAACTCGGCTTTACACGAAGATAAGGCTACCGTTTATTGTTTTTGTGAACACCAAGTGATTGGTGACTCACCAAAGTAAAACACATGTCTGACTGTGCTTCTTCCATCATCAAGATCAATATTATGACTACTATCACTATAGCCAATAATCTTCTTTGATCCTCCACGCTTAAAACTTAAGCCATAAGTTAAAGTTCCTCAAAGATACCTTAGTATTTGCTTTATCGCCACACCATGTGATTCTCTAGGATTGCATGTACCTACTTGCTACTTCAATTGAGAAATCAAGATAGGGTCTCGTATGTAAAAGTTACCTTAGGCAACCTATACCTCTACGATACATTGTGGCATCAACTTTGGCTTCTTTTTGTGCCTTGGATCCCGGTTCTATTCTGAGATGTACCAACGTTTGAGAACGGTCATCTAGCTTCTTTAGGCTTACGGATTCAACTTTGGCGTGAGCAAGGCATCCAAAAACTCGAAGATGCTCTATGTTAGGTTTCTTGCTTTTCAAGCATTTATAGGGATTTTGATTTTTCAAAACTCTTGTGGCAACACGATTGATTATGTACGTTGAATGTCGTACCGCCTCTCCCCACAAGAAATTTAGAACCTTCATTGCTTTAAGAATACTCCTTCTCATCTCCATCAAAGTCTGGTTTCTTCTTTCCACAACATCGTTTTATTGCGGTGTGTAAGGAGCCGTCAAGTGACTCTTGATTCCGTTTGAGTTGCAAAAGTCTTGGAACTCTTTTGAAGTAAACTCTCCACCTCTATTTTTCTGTAATGTTAGGATCATCTTCCCATGATCCTTTTCTACTAAGATCTTGAAACCTTTGAACTTATCAAACGCCTCGGTCTTCTCCTTTAGTAGAATCGTCCATATTTATCTTGTGTAATCATCAATGATTACAAAGATGTACCTATTACGGGGCAATGTAGCTAGTGATATATGTCCACACAAGTCCGCATGTAGAAGTTCTAGGACTCGTGAAGCTCGATATATCGTTGTCTCTTGGAAAACTTGTCGAGTTTGTTTACCAACTAAGCATGACTCACAAAGTTGTTTCTCATTTTCGATCTCAGATAGACCTTGAACCATCTCAAGTGTTGACATTGTCTTGATGGTTTTGAAGCTTATATTCCCAAGTCTTGCATGTCACCTCAATGTTTCATCATTGATTCTTGAGTGTAAACAAATCGGTTTTCCAATTTTAAGATTGATCTTGTAAAGCCTATTAGGAGATCTCATTACTTTTATCAAGAGCCTTCTACTAGGGTCATGTAGTGTTAGATAATCATGTTTCATTCTAACATCGCATCCATGCTCGATTGCTTGACCTAAACTTGATATGTTTTTTCTTAGCTCCGAAATGTAATAGATGTCAGTTAATAGATTTTGTTCACTGGTTTTCTCTTGGAAAAGAATTGATCATTTCCATCGATGTCTACACAAGATCCATCTCCAAACTTCACTTTTCCTTTCACGTTTTGATTTATCTCTGAGTAGAATGATTTTATTCCAGTCATGTGGTTGCTTGCACCGTTGTCTAGATACCAAATTCTTTCTTCTCCATTCTTCATCTCGTATTTCTTTGGCATTAGATTTTTTTCATTGATAAACACTATCTCATGCATGTAGAGAGCATCATCTGCTTCTTTTGTTTTAACCTTGTTTGATTTTTGAACTCTTTGTCTTCTTTTGGGACAATTCGAAGCAAAATGACCAACCTTGTCACATCGATAACACTTTAAATTCGATCTTTGTTTCTTTTCTTTATTTTGATCTTGAGTATTAAATCTTCCATTCCTTTTACCCCGAAAATCTCTTCCTCGGCCTCTTATTTTTTGTTGTTTGCTTGGTTACCACACGAATCCATGCTTAAGAGGAACAACTTCCCTTATGTCTCTACATGATTCTCATCATCAACTATACGCTCCTCGTATGCATTGAGCCGTCCTACTATATCTTCAAAACATGTCTTATTTAGGTCTACGACTTGCTCAAGTGATGTTATGATGTATATGAACTTTTTTTGTGACAAGCTATTAAGAAACTTCTTCATAATTTTTGGTTCCTCCATGGTTTGACCTAGGGATGCTAACTTCGACGCTAGTTCTGATAACTTCCCCGAGAAGAAATCGATTGTGTCCGAATTATTCATCTTAAGTCTTTCGAATTCAGACATGAGGGTTTGAAGCCTCGCTTCTTTGACACAATCTGCTCCAAGATGTCTTGTTTTGATCACTTCCCACATACATTTTGGCGAGTCAAGATCACCAACTTGTAATCATAGCTCGATCGTCTCCCATACCTTGTGAACACACAAGTTCACTTTCATTCTCGTCGTTGATGAGTTGAGCATTGGACACTGAATCGATGAATGTCCGAGCTCCTTCGACCTCGTCGTCGGAATGCTAGCACCTCCCATGGCTCGAATATGCTTCTAGTGTTTGATTGATAACCAATAGCTCTGATACCAATTCAAGAGTTAATATTCAATCAAACACAAATTTGCTTTGTAATAAGAATCACTCTCTTATTATATATGTTTAGAAACTCTCTCAAAACTAAACATTCAAAACTTTCTCTATAACTTTTAGAATTCTTGTTCTCTTTTAGAACTCTTAGAATTTTTATTCTCTCTTAACCAATTGTCATAACCCAACAATTGTATTTATAATAGTTTAGGCACCACCTACTTCTAATAAAACTAAAAATCTTATTAGATAACTCTTAATATAAATCATATTCTTATCATTTTAGCTAAACAATCATCTTATCATCTTATCCTGATACAAATAAAATTTTTTATGTTACAAGCAACTCTTTAACTTGAATTGATATAGTTTGATTAATATCGGATCTAAAATCTTTACAAGAAGATTTCAAAATTTCAAATCAAAATTCATAGGCATGAAATTATTAATCGAACCAGTTTTTCCGAACCAAATTCAACTAATTAATTTGAGAGTTTGGTTAATCGATCGGTTGATAGGAGCGAACCGATCGACATATTTTTAAATGATTTCACTTAACGGATTGATACGGTTCGATTCCAACGTAACCTATTTTCCTCTTGAGTCTTAAAACAACATTAATTTATCACATAATTGGTACACATATAACAATGCGTGACCATAAATAAATAGATATCATATAGATAATAGATACATACGAAGTACTTATTATACGGAAGAAAAAATATGAGTGGACCAAGCTTCAAAGAATCAAAGAACCCTACAACCATAGATCTCTTAAGCCCGCAGCTCCATGCTTTTTTACACCGAAGAGTAAGACTTTGGATTGGTCAAATTTTGTCAGCCTCGTTGACCGGTGGGAAACAAGCGCACGAATGTGTCTACTTCGACCGCACGTGATCGATAGTTGCTTTCACGTGACCTTGGCAGTTGAAACTGTATTTTTGTTTAAGAAAACAAAATTGGATGCGAAGTTGCGGACATAGAAGTAAAAAGTTTATACAAATAGGACACTGATCTTTTTATTAAACGGCTGAGAAATACAAAATTTACGTGAAATATAAAGATTTAATTAAAATGCTAATACATAAGCAACTATAGTATTTAATATTCTTTTAATATTAACTGTTATATGACGTAATGACAGGATATTTGAAAACAATATCTCACCTATATTATTGGGTTGACGGCAAACTGCTTTCAATTGCGAAGTGCACACAAATGAATGAGCTGATTCTTGACTTTTAATCTCAAGTACACTCCAATTATGTTGTCAAAAATAACCAATTCTTTTATATTCCATTCATTTCACAAAAGTATGTTTTATGTACACAATTTTTAAAAGAAATTAATTTATACATGTATGCTCATATTTTAAAATCAATTGATTAAATAATAATTATTTAAATCCAAAGAGAAATAGTTTTGAGTTAATGGTAAATTTTAAAAATTGGTTTGAAAACTCACATTGAAAATTGAAAATGATACTATATATGAAACAAAACAAAACTTTAAAACGACATTTTTGCGAAACGAAAAAATTAAAATTTGTTTTCTATATGTTTTTTTGATAAATATTTTTTAAAATTATTTTCTGATAAGTTGAAATCGGAATTCTTTCACCTGTTAATGACTCAAGACAAAACTTTATCTTCTCTCGCTTAATGGAACTTTAAAAATACAATGGTTCCGAACTACCACAATATAATCTAGTTTTATTACATCTTCTTAGTGAGTTGGATCAATATCTGTTAGGTTTCTAATCACGAAATATTCGAGACATTAACGTTACATAAATCCCCGAATCTGGATTAATATATGTCAATTTTATTAAGGAATATGCTCGCACACATACATTGAACCTGAAAAAAACTTTGAATAGTAAATAAAGCCATCTCGAGAAATAGCTTTACAAGGAAATGAGAGATGGTCACATGCTTTTCTCTCAACAAAAGTAGATATTACGTCTCGATGTAAGAGTATATATAATGGAATTTAGACAGACCACACGGAATAGTTTCCTTCTCTCATGAAAGTATATAATTTAAGAATTGAGTCACTATACATTCTTTTAAAAATCCGTGGTAAAACATTCTGTTTTTTTAAGGAAAAAATTAGAATATCTTGAAGAACGTACTACTTAATAATGTAATGCATACTCTAATCTCTACGTTATAAAGCAATATTTTTAAAAGTATATCAAAGGACATAGCATATTACTATTAGCCAGAAAAACTTATGACAACTATTAGCAAGAAAGTGTAATAGTTAAAGAAAGCCATTCCCTAAACACTATGTCATCTTGTTATGAATTCTTCTGACCAAAAAATTTGGATTTTTTCTTTTTTTAACTTTGGGTGATTCAGATCAACATTAAATTAGGGATCCATGATTAGAATTTGATCCAATCATAGCTGACTTATAAGTTTCACGGCTAAATTTTAAGGAAAAGTCAGCCCTACAAAAAATATGGTTTACCAAAATTTCAACTGGTCATTGAGACTAAACTGAGAGAATCTAGTTCAATTTTCTTACAAGAACCAGACAATACAACAATCGGGTGATACATACGGTACCAATCCCTACGTACGTTCCAACAATGCATATGATTTTTTTTATAATGGGAATTGAACCTAGGGAAACGAGTTTATGCTTTACCCTAGATCAAACTACCATTAGACCACAAGCAAGTTAGACAATTTTGGATTTTACAATTTACAATCTATTTGGATCGAGAGGCATACTAGGTTCAAGTTGAACATAAATGGATAGTCCGTCCTGTGTATTTAAGCAAATGACGAATAACAAGCAGTTGATGGTTTAGGATGATATCTATCCAAAGGAATATTAGAACCCTCTCTCCACTAGTTTGACCCGCTTAGGAAAAAAGATAGTATATGCCACAATGAGACATTATCAAATAATGTTCTCGGATCTAACGAAACTATGGACCAAAGAACTAGAATTTTACGGTAAAAAAGAAGAAGTAAATGACGAATAAATTAAAATTGATAAAAATGTAAAGATCTAAGAAGTCATACTTATTTTTAGGTTTAACATTTTACCTCATACCAGTTTAAAAAGTTATAAAAAATCCAAGAAGAAGAAAAACAATACAAAAACTACAAATATGAATAATATTTTACTATCATACAAGATAAAATTAAATAGTTTTACTTATCAATTTGTACGACAATTAATTTCATTTCATCATGAATGAATTAAAACTGAAGTTGAATTAAGTCATGCTAAATCTGTATCCAAACTTAAAATATTTGGTTTCCTTTATTTAACGATTTGAACTTTTGTTATCTAAAATCTTTTGGATCGAGACTCTTAGTTTTTTTTGGGTGTGATAAAAATTGATTAAAATTGGATATTTCAGTTCTCTTCCCATCGTCGGTGGTGTTCGATCATGACCTTAAAAAACACTACCCTTTCGATAACTAGCTGATTTATCATTTGAGTTTACCAAAGCCAAATTCATTTTAGTACATATTTTTGATTGACGAAAATCAAATAAACCAAAGTGAATATAAACTGTAAATATCCCTAGATTACAAAAAAATGGGAAAAACATTCACACGCCAAAATATTTCATATGCATACCATTTCATAATTTTATTCAGAAAACGTATAGCGCTGTGTAGGGTATCTAGAAAATGAGAGTCATTAACCAAATCTCACGTGAAGCGAATGCATACTTATTAAATGATATAGACAAGTACAATGACCACATACACTTATTTATATGTTACTCGGTCAATGACACTAATATGTGAACACAAACTAGTTAAAATTTAGATAGAATCTTATGAATTCTTTTTTTTTCAATATCTCGTTATTTACTTATTAATTGGAAAAGAGTATGACTGTATGGTCTGACTAATTTAAACGTAACAATTGCGATTGCGGATGCGGGAGTTTGTGGAAGCGGATAGTTGTGGTCATAAACATTGTTAAGTGATTTGTATAATTGGTTTAATAGTTAAAAACATGTGTAAAAAATTTTGACAGATTAATAGCGGTTACGGTTGCGGTTTAACATTATCAAATATTTACAATATATAGTTTATATAAGAAAACAAAAATTGTATTGACATATAAATTTGAAAATATAGTTTAAAATAAATTTTAGGATAACTAATTAAAATTATTTATTTTAAAAGGTTTGAAATATTTTTTATATCAAAAATACTTTTATACTTATAAATATATTTTAATTTAGTTAACACATATATAAAGCATTTAAAAATTTAATATAATAATATTTGATAAACAGATAGTTCTTTTTAGTTTTTTACATTTAAAAAATAATTATTAGTATTATAAATTTAAAATATTTTAAAATATTTTTTTATTCAACCACAACAGTCCGCATCTGCAAACGCTGGTTGAAAAAATCTTTTGAAATCTAACGATTCCAGATAGCTCGCTTCTAACTTTAATCACCTCCAAATCCAGCGTTTATGAATAGCTGCAGGTGAACTAATCAAATTGAGAAACTCTCTTTGTCATGGGAACATATGCGTCATTTTTGTGCGGTACACGGCTAGTGTACGGTATTAATATCATTTGAAGGTATAAAATGTGCCTAAAATGATATAATTTGAAACTATTTTTAGTTGGTTTTAAATGGTAATATTAAAACAAAACAAAAAATCACTGGATATTTGATGAAAGTCCCAAATATTTAAATTCAGAATATTTTTTGACAAAAATCAAATACCTAGATAAAAATTTATGTTAATTAAGTGTCATTAGTTAGATTGGAAAAGCATCAAATGTAATACTTGGAAATTGCAGATTTGAGTGATATTTAGAAAGGAAGTAGTATATTATATATTTTGGTCTCTTGCCTAAGAAAATGTACATGTTTAGATTTAAAACCCTTAATCATAATTTTTTATATGTTAGAATAGTTCGCCGATCAAATCATAAATCGATTTTTAGTTTGAATATTTAAAATAAAATATCACTTTTTCATATATTTTTTTCTATTGACTTTACTATTGGTTTATTCAATCTGATCTATCTTGTCGTTTTACACTATTACGTCATCGCCTTATTGTTTGTTTTTTGGTTGTTTTTGTATAACTGATTTCAAGAAAAAAGAGTGATAATAATGGCATACAGGCTGGCTCCCTCAGTCAGAAAAGTCTCTGACGAATCCAACAAAAAAAACGAACCTAAACACTTTTACTTCATCCTTATCTTCATTTTTTTTCCTTTTTTTTTTGTTCATACCTCAAAATCTGCAAAGACCATACCTTCACGCGCCTTATATCGATTTAGCTTTTATAGATTAGAGAAAGTAACCAGTTCATATATTTATACTAATCTTTACCTCGTTTACAACTCATATATGCACAATTTGAATTTCAATCCGAGTTACAATATATAACCGTATTAATACAAATTACGAACCTATAAGTTTGATCATTCATTTTAAAATATTATTTAAATCGGTGTATATCGCTATATTTCCTCCGTTTTAAATATAAAAATGTTTTAATTTTGTTTTCAAAATATAAAATTTCGTACATTTTTATGTAACTTTAACTTTATTGAATTTTGTGTGACCAATAATATTTTGCAGTTTTTTATAATTAGTTAAAATATTTTTATTTTATATATTAAATGTTATTTTTTAAAATAAAAATAATTTCGTAATGTTCGTGATTTTTTGTTAAAACGTCGTGTATCTTTTTTCATTGAGTTCGTGTCTAGATCGTGAAGGTTTAAGTCATCGTCTGGAGTTTCGTTGTTTAAAGTATTCTGTCTTACATCTCGTGTGTTGTTACGAATTGTTAAAATCGCTGAAAATTGCAAACATCGTGTTAGTGGTGTGGTGCTCTGAGAAAGTTCTTTTGTACTTTGTAAATTCTTTTTGTTGTGCGCAAAATAAATCTCGTCGTGTGCCAGATGTAAGATTCAAGTTGGACATTTTATTATAATACATATCCGTACAAATGAGCAAGTTGTGGATCTCATTATCAAGATTTTTAATTGGTCGTAGTTTGAGTTTTTATTGTCCATGTTGAACATGTTAAATTTACACGCTCTAACGTGAAGAAAAGTATTAGAGATAATCCTAATTAGGTATGAATTACATGTTTTAATCCTAATAGGAATTAGTTAGAAGTCATACGTATAAATAACAATTTATTATGTTTATAATCAATATCAAGAAAATAAAATTTGTCTATTTATCAATACATATATGTCTTAACAGAGGGAGTATTATTGTTTTCTGAAGAGCTTTGGAATTCTGTCTATTTATTGATAGTAATTTATATCGTATAAATATGTATATTGGCAAAGCTACGTAAAAAAGGCATATATACAAATGAATTATCTAGAATTTAGAGCTATCTTAATACTTTTTCGAATAATAATTCCGTAGGTCCGACTTTTGTGGGTAGCAAACTAATTTGAAAACGACAACAATCAATATAGACAAGACAAATGATTAATCTTAAAAACACATGTATGATTTATATATAATATATCTTGTGAATAATCTTCAACGCTTAGGTTTGTAATAAGACTGTAATGACTGCTATAAACAAATGCTCGTGAAATACTGTTTAAGTAAGTTAAATTCTGTGTTTGATCTGAATGGTAGCTACTAGCTAGACGTGATCGAGTTTAATTCTCATGATATTAATTGTAAATGTAACGTGAAATGGCAGTTGTATAAAATATATCAAGTCATAAAAATCAATTTATGTAGCTAAGATTCGAAAAAAGAATAAGAAAAAAAAATCAATTTATATTACACACCAAAAATACGACATCTGAATTAAATTAAAAGAGAGATGGAGAAGCTATTTGAAACTTAAGGTTTATAAGCTTGAAAAACAGTTTTCCAAATTAGATCGGGACATTCAAAAGTAAAATTTGTTAGTTTCTGAATAGGATAATTAAACAAAAGAAAAAGTTTTTAGTTTAGTTAAAAATAACTAAAATCCTAACTTGATAAGTACTGTCTATTTCTAAAAACTTGATTTTTTTTACTTTGTTTCTTGTTTCATAAAACTTAATATTAATTTTTTTTTCTATATTTTTATCAATGAATTGTACACTTCTAAAAGTATCTATTGAAAATAATTTAATTTATGAAATTATTATTAGTTCATAGTTATTGAAAATGGTTTAATGTTGGAAAATCATCATTCGAAAAATAGAAGAAATAATAAAACAGTTTTGTTTTAAAAAAACAAAAAAACCAAACAAGAAACTGGAAACTGGAAACATTCAAAGTCATCAATATGTATTCTTACTTATACGTTAAGTATGGTAATAAATCGACAAATTATAATTGAGTAACAATTTAACTCAATTTTAAAAAAAACGACGTCTTCGTCAGTGCTTTTAAATGGAAAACGAAATGTTTATTGACATCCAAAAAGAGAAAACAAACTGAAAAAAACGAAATGGTTTGAAAAAAAAACGCTCCAACCTGTGAAACGCTCACTACCACAAATGCACTCTGTTACCTATTCACGAGACACGTGTCCTCTTACAGCTGCATCCCAAATCCCCAACCGCTATTTTGGAAAGATTCTATTAACGTCACAACCATCCGCAAACTTTTGCCAACAATTGTTGTTGCAAGTGTTTACCAACAATTATAAAAATAATTATAAATTATTTCGAATCATTTAAAATTGCTAGATTTTAAAAACTGTTTGCATCCAACGTTTATGATTGTGGATAATTACGATTGATTAATATTTTTTTTTTTTTGTAATTCTATAATACTAATAAAAAATTTTCTTTTTAAAGAAGTTAAAATAAGTTTTATTTTCCTTTATCAAAAGTTATAATTAAATTCTTAATATAGTGTATTCTCTAAACTAAAATATATTTATAAATATAAAAATATTATTTATATATAAATAAATAATTCAAACCTCTAAAAATAAATAATTTTAACTATTTATTTTAGAATTTATTAAAAAATAGATTTTCAAAATTTTATTATATTAATACAATTTTTGTGTTTCTAAAAAATATATATTATAAATATATTTGATGTATTTTATATTAAACCGCTATCGCAACCGTTGTGAATCAATCATTTTTTCCACAAACATATCTGTTTCTAATTGTTAAACAAATCATATAAATTGCTTAATAACACTTATAACCGCAATTCTGTAAAATCTTGCATCCACAACCACAATCGCTACGATTTAAACCAGTTAAATTGTCACCCACTTCCCAATCTAGCTAATCCAATCTAGATTCAAATACGTTACAATTTGAATATATTTACGTACGTAGCTAATCCAATCTAGAGTTATGAAAACTCTAACTAACGTTTCGAATGGTAGTAATAAATCAAGCGGTGCGATACAAATAGATCGGATAAAACAATGTAAGTTTAAATGCAGTCAATGTAAGAAAAACATAATACACAAATAAATAAACTTCTAACTAACTTCTTTATCTTTCAAAACTTTTTCACAAAAATGATCTTATACATCAACCTTTCCTTTTTGTTTTTCTATAAATTCGCCGGTTGACGTCAGCCGTATTCTTTCTAATTATATTATAGGATTTATCTATAAAAATTTTTAGGGACGGTAAATTGGAAAAGCACAAGTGTGAGCGATTTTTTGGATAATTGTTTTTTTCCTCTTCACGGGTTTGCCGGTACCGACGATCTGTTTGTCATCTCGCATATGAGTACAAAATTTCTTTCACACTACAATTGGTTGGGTTGGTATCTTTTCGACATGTCTCTTCAACACGTTGTGTCTATTCATGTGTTTTGCCGACAATCTCACCATGTTTATCATGTATAACAGTTTGATAAATTATATTGGGTGGAAAATGAGTCGTATTTTCCACTCTGTTTTTTTGTTAGTTATTTTATGTCTCTCTTCGTAGAATTTGATTCCGGTGTATTTATCATTTGTGGTGTTTCTGCCACTTATTTCTGTTGGTTTGTTAAAGTTTAGGCGAAAGACAAACTCATACAGAGACAACAATTGGTTATGGAGTTTGAAGTCTTCATGCAGTGGTGTTTTGAGATTTGCAAAATTCTTATAGTGCGTTTATAGTTGGGTGATAGCCAAGAATCACAATAGTTGAGTTCGAATACAGAGAAAGAACTTAACAAATTTGTTAATCTCTTAGCGAATAAAGCTTTTAAAGTTGAAGCATCATCAATTTCGCTTCTTATCTTGTATCGGTTTTTAACCTCTTTGTTTAAAATTTAATTATATGAATATTATCTTATAAACTCTTGATTGAAGTGATAATAATATTTAAATGTTAAAAAGATATACAAATAAATATAGTTGTTAAAGAAAAACAAAATAAATGATACATGGTATTGTTTGAATAGTAGAGTATAAACTTAGTAGTTACTAAACATTAATTTGTTTTAAGTGTAATTATTTTTGACATTTCAAATTATTTTGAGGTTATCTGGCGCGTGGTGACGATGCGTCAAAGTTCTCTCCCAATAGAGGCAAAAAACAAACCTCGCGACTTAGATCTACTTGCCTTTCCGGCATCCGGCGGCCGTCGTTGGTGTCGGGGAGGACACCATCTTGTTTTCTTTTCGGCAAATGTTTGCAGTTTTCAGTGCAAAGCAGAGGGTCTGGTGTTGTCTCGTGGTTTGAGGCGTCAGTGAAGGTCAATGGTACAATGGTTCGGGCGAAGTTCCATAGGTCACCGGTGCTACTACTCTCTTGACGGTGCTCGATGAGATGCGATGACCGATGATGCTCTCCCCGCAAGATTCCTCGAGGACGGTGATTGCTGCAACTAGGGTTTCGTTGTTGGTTTTGTTGGAACTCGTTGTTATATGGAGTTCTTTTGAATGAGAAATGGAAAAGTGGAGATTGTGAGTCAAGGTTAGGCTGAGACTTGTGTATGGGTTTATAAACGTGCATGTCTAATAACTAACACTTGTTGGACCTATTTATTTTTAATTTGTCTAATAGTCACTACACATGACTAACCTTGGTCAACAAGTTGTCATTATTGTGATTAATTCTATGGTTAATACCATGATTAATACATATTGAGTAATCTCTATTTTTTTGTGTAAAGACACAAATTAATGGTGATTAATTTTGTGCATTATTATCTATGATTTTTTGTGCTATAAAAGAAAGACTCTTTATACATATATACATATGATAGAGGATAAATGATAAATGATGGAAAAAGACACAAAAAATGTATGATCTCATTCTCTTCCACCCATGGTAGAAATCTCTCTTAGTTTTTGTCTTGTTTTTTCTTTAAGAGTACAACACAAAAAAAAGTTCGTCGGGCTTCTAGTTTGGTGATGCAAATCGAAGATATTGTAGTTGTATCATGGGATTCTGTAATATCATGTAAATCGTCTCACTATAGGACATTTACAGAATTAAGAAAAGAGATTTGTCTCGAATATGCAAATCTTTTCCAAATTCTTTTATCGGTAATATTTATTTTTATATTATTTTTTCACAATTATCAGTTTGCCCATATCATAGGAGTTATACTCTTACAGGTTTCGCTGGAGACTTCTGGGTTATGTTCTTTGACTCGCCGCTCTGGTGGTTTCAAGTGACAGTTAGGCTCGACGATGGCTTCGGTCGGAAAGGTGTCTAGTAGTAATTATAAAATACTAGTGTTTGCTCCTTTTCTTCACCATTTTCCTCTCTGAATCTAGTTTGTGTTATCTCAGTTTATACACTCTGAATATAGTCATCCTAGGTTCTAGTTCTGGCGCTTGTAGTGGATTGTTGTTACTCTATGTGTCGTTTTCTACAACTACCGTTTGGGTGCTTCTTTCTTTTCCTCTCTACATTTTCCGGTGTCTAGTTGATGAGGTTGTTGACTTCTCGGGCTCTGCCACCATCTCGTTGTAGGCTTCTCTTCTTTTCCCTTGCCTCTTCGTGTTGGCCCGACTATCAGTTGAGTTTGACTTTAGTGCCTCTGTTTCCCTCTCCTGCCATTTTAAAGTCGCAAAGGTTGCAGTGGGCTTAGTTTGTTGGTATATCGCTTCTAAAGATCAACCTCATATCTCCTCTCTGTTTTCTAAGATGTGGTGTGTCTCTAACCTGTTCTCTATTATGTATCCCTTGTCTCAGGTTTGTCTGGTTCTCTCATTTTGGGTTGCTATATTCTACTAGGCCATCTCCATAATCGGTTAGGGGACAGTTTGTTGCTAGTTGTGTCTCACGTGGAAGGTTGGGTTGATGAATGGTCGGTTTCTGAGGTTTATTTGTCATGCATCCTTGGTTATGTGTTGTGGGCTCAGGCCTTCTAGAGTTAGGAGTTGGATGAATGTGGGGAATCCGAGATTCTACCACTTTTTGGTTTCTTTGTTTGCTTCGGCTATTTATTCATAGGATCCGTCAATGGGTAGCTTCCGCCGCTGTCGTTCTTAGCCGCCAATTTTCAATCTTTCATCGAGTGTGACTTCTCATTATTATTTTTGGGTCTCGTGGTGCCCTAAATTAAGTATCGGCTTATTCTAATAACCTTGTAATATCTTTCACGATATTTTTTAATTATGCTCGATTAGTTCTTTGTCAATCTTATTAGTTTCTCTTATTTTGTAATTTTATTATTTTGTAACAATTTCATTACAATTCAATAGAATATCTTTTATCAAAAAAAAACTGGATTTTTAATTTTTTTGCATAATTTGTTCTTAAAAATTTATGATCTCAAAATAGAAATAAAAAGAAGATAACTTTAACCACACCAAAATTAACATATTTTGGTTATACCGTGCGGTTAAACAAAACATAACCAAATATTAACCGCATTTAGGAAAAAATCAAAAATCAACTATTGTTTTGAATTGTATCATGGAATGTGTTTCTCTGATAATATTTCCGTTTCGTCTATGAAGTGTGTTTTCCATCCATGGTCTACGTTAATAAATATGAAAAAAAATATCGATATAACCGATGAAGCGTCGTCAAAAGCTGTCAGTACTTTCTTTTTAAAGTTTTTTTTATGTCCTAAATATAAAACGTGCCTCACATTCATCGCCTAGGTTAATTAACGTGAAAACCGATATTCTACCGGCAAAACTGATGACTCATAGTTTGGTTTCAGTTTACTTCTAGGAAAAAACTTCGAATTGGGAGGGCGATCCTCCCGGTGAACTTGTTTTGGCTTTTCTTTATTTATTTTAAAAGTTAAAACTAGACAGAATAATTTGTAATCTATTTTGGTTTTACTTTGATTTTAGTTAAAAAGTAACCTCAAAATATAATACAAATATTTAGGGGTGTATTGGATTAAGATTTTGGAGTGATTTGAGTTTTAATGAGTTTTGAGATTATTTGGATGAATTTTAGTGAATAGAAAATTTGTTATTAATTTTTTTTGAAATTTCACCTTAAACCATGAGATTTTGATATTTGTATTTTTAACTAAAAAATTTTCTGAAATCCTACATAAAACTTTTAATTATAATTTTTAAAATATTTTCAATAACAGTGAATTTGATTGTATATTTTAAAATTACTAATTCAATAACACTGAATTTTAAAATATATTTTAAAATTCATGTTTCAATAACATAGAATTTATCATTTTAATTCAAATCCCTCCAAAATGCTTAGTTCAATACATCTCTTTTAATGAATTTTGGTTTATTTGGCTTGATTCAGTTTGGTTATAGAAAATCATTTTGGTTATTTAAAATTTTAAATCATAAAATAAAATGGTTTATAAAGAAATTTCAGTTTCTCCAAAAAGCATTGTTTTGAAGATTGTTCTGCTTGAAACTGCTTGGCAAACTTCTACGAGAACAAGTGGCATGGGGTAAATCCTTCAAAGTCCGGACTTGAGGCTTTATTCCCAAGGCAGCACACATCATCTTCACACCTCATCGACCATTTTCCCGAAACGCTAGGTATTCTATCAGCTGTATTTGCGACTCAAGCAATTGGTATCCTTTCTTTGATATGTTTTTTAGAGTGGCAAGACTTCATGCGCCTTCTCATCACCGATAGCCAAATAAATGAGCTTTAAGAAATTCTGTTCGATTTTCAAGTTTTATGTTATCTGTTTTTTTCAATTTCGTTTTACTTTATTGCCTTTTCGGCCTATGTTGCCTCAGATACATTAGCTGAAGCGGCTCAGTTTGCTTGTACCATCTCCTCCTTTCATTTGATTTTAAGGAATTTTTTTATTAATGTAAAATACGGTTGCACAAAAAAAGAAATTCAGTTCAGTTTAGGTTTAACTATTTTGGTTTGGTTCCATTCAGTTTTTGGTCGTGGTTTATTTATTGTCCCTTTCAACTAGAGAAAAACTTACATCTTCTAAAACATAAATCACGTACATAACATAACGAATCCAAACTAGAGACGAAAAAAATAAATTAGTTAATTAATGAAATTGTTAATCAACGAGAAAAACTTACCGGTAGAACCGGTGACCCTTTGCAACCATCACACCTCGTATAAATACTCTCTCCTCTCTTACACTTATCTTCTCCAAAACAAAAATAAATCTAAGAACGCGTTTTAAAAGGTTACAATTATTTCGAAAAGAAAAGATCCGACGATGTCTGGTTTGACCCGGAAAGAAATGGATCGGATCAAAGGACCATGGAGTTCTGAAGAAGACGATCTGTTACAGACGCTGGTTCAAAGATGCGGACCAAGGAACTGGTCTCTGATAAGCAAATCAATTCCTGGACGTTCCGGTAAATCTTGCCGTCTCCGTTGGTGTAATCAGCTTTCTCCGGAGGTTGAACACCGTGCTTTTACGGCGGAGGAGGACGATACGATCATACGTGCTCACGCGCGGTTCGGTAACAAGTGGGCGACAATCGCGCGGCTTCTCAATGGTCGTACTGATAACGCGATTAAGAATCATTGGAACTCAACGCTGAAGCGAAAATGTAGCAACGGAGGGTATGATGGTAATTTAACGGACGAGAAACCGTTAAAACGAACGGCGAGCGGCGGTGGCGGTGGAGGAGTATCGACGGGGTTGTTTATGAGTCCTGGAAGTCCATCGGGATCTGATGTCAGCGAGCAATCTAGTGGATCTGTGTTGCCGTCTTCTTCTCATGTTTTTGAACCGACGGCGACAGCAGGTGGAGTGGTGATTGAATCGGCGGCGGAGGAGAAAGACCCGGTTACTTTTCTGAGTTTGTCACTTCCCTGGGTCAACGAGTCAACTCCGGGAAGATACACGGCGGAGTTATTTCCGGTGAAGGAAGAAGAAGAAGAAGAGGAGAAGAAACAAAGAGAGATTTCTGGATTTAGTGGAGATTTCATGACGGTGGTGCAGGAGATGATTAAAACGGAGGTGAGGAATTACATGGCGGATTTACAGCGAGTGAACGGCGGCGGCGGTGGAGGAGGAAGTACGTCTTGTATGGTGCAAGGAACTAATGGTCGTAATGTAGGGTTTAGAGAGTTTAGTGGAATAGGGAAGATTGAGTAGTGTGTGAGAGAGAAGATGAAGAAGAATAGATGAAAGAGATGAATCAAATCCTATTTTTTTCTCTGTTATTTTCTGGGGAAAATAATGTTTGAACAGAAAAAAAATCCCCCATGAGAGAAAAAATGTATAACAATGAAAGTAGAAAAAAGGAAGAAGAGCAACTTTCATCCTTTGAGATTAAATTCATTTGAAAATTTGATAAATTGAATTGATTTTTATCATTACATTTCAGAAGAACAAAGATCTATAGGCCAAATCATGTGAATAGTTTCTCATGGCTCTCTTATGCAATGTGGTCAAGTGCAAATATGAACAAGCCAATCCTAAAGTTTCTAGACCATGAGGGTCCAATTGGCTTAACTTCCTCCATCAAGGAGAGATGTATTTTGTCAACCTCCTCCATCAACGAGAGATCGCTTCCATTTTCCTCCTATGTTGAGCTTTCACCGGTTTTATGGCCGGAAAAAAATACGACGCCGTAACTGTTTTGTTCTCTAGTGTAATGGTTCATACGGGACCAATAGAGACAACGGGGATCATTCGAATGCAAACCGAGGTTATGGTATTTTTTTCAAAGTCATTTGTTATGATGACTATTCCAAAGTTGGCTGATGAGTTTATGTTGAAGATTGGTTCTTTCACGGATGTGTTCCTGTTAGAGATTTTCAACACCTCTCCTAGCGATTTATCAAACTTTACCAAGTTTGTGTCTCTATCTTTAGCTCATGTTTGTTTTATTGTTTTAGCCGTTTGGCTTGCTTTTCGGGCTTGTCCGATCATGCACATCTACATGCATCGTTTTAGTTATGGATGAAGAACTTGTGTGACAAAAAAAAAAATTACTATAGATCCGGTGGCACTATATTATATATAGTTACCGATATTATGGATATTCTTGAGCTGAAGTTGCTGATTACATTAGCTATGTTCTGTTTCCGTGACCAATAAGGATCGTTTAAGCCTCGTATTATTGAGTTAAGGCAAACAAGAAGTGTTCCACCTTCATGTAACAGTACCTGCGATTGGGATTTGGGACAATGCAAAGATATGTCGTCAATGGACGCTTTAGCGAAAATGTTTTAAAGAGAGCAGAGCTTTTATGGTTTACCGTCGACCACAAAGAAAGAAACCTGAGAACCGATGGAAGAGCGGCAAAGAATATCGAGGTTAACGCGATAACAACATTTTGCTTAACCAGTGATGTTGTTTGGCGATACAAAAGGGAACACATGTGAGGTTATCTTGAAGGAGTAGGACATCATCAACCGCTATAGCCGAGCTACTTGCGCGTTGAGCAAGAACAATCCCTACCGTTGCAGCTGCTAAAGCCGGTTCGTCGTTAATGCCTTCTCCTACCATGATTAAACCTCCTTCACCTAAAACCAAAAACAATCAACTCAATTCACTTTCAGCCTTTAGTTCCTTCTATTTTTGAGAAGATAATTTCACCTGAATCTGTTGAGATGTTTTTGACATGATTTAGTTTGTCTTCTGGTTTTAAGTTACAATAGATTTTACTAATACCCAAAGCTTTTGCAACTCTCCAAGCACTTGACTCATGGTCTCCTGTTAACATCATTATCCTGAATCTACTCCAGCTTTTAAGCTCTCTTATAACTTATGATACCTCTCGGCGAAGCTGATCCTCGAGGTGAATCAATGTTACCTTTTGATCAAATAAGAGAATAGCATGAACAAAGTCATTTCCATACAAAGAGGAATTTACAGCATTCTTGATCTTTTTAGACTCATCTTGCAATTCGTAGAGTGAAGTAATGAAGTCTACTGATCCAAGTGACGCTTTTCGCAGTTTACTGTAGCAAAGCAATACAAGCTGTAGTAAGAGACAACATTGGATATAGATATTACATAATCAAGAACATGGATGCTTACTTTCCCACCAGCTATATCCATAAGTGCGTCAAGAGATGCTGAAATCTAGAAATTGAATTCTGTTTTAAACGTTCTGTTTCAGTTGAATCTGAGTTTTAAGAGAAGCGAGAAACATTCTTACCCAACGAGAGGGAAAGCAATAATCATGAAGGTGTTTTGAATTTGTGTAATGTAAGGTTTAGGTATTAAGTGAGGTGAAACGGCCGCAGCGAGGAAGAGTACGGCGGAGGAGCAGCAAAGATGGAGATGTTCTCTGAGGAAATTGGCTAAGCGATTCCATCCAATAACTTTAGCGAATGCGATCAACAACTTCTGAAAAATGATTTGATACCGTAAGCTCCACGGAACTGCAATGTCGGTGATGGTTGTAGTGGTGGTGATGTATTGTGGTTTTTACACGCAGCTTTCGCGAGAAGACGAAGTGACCTTCGTGGAAGCGTGATGGAGTTAGTGGTATGAATCGGAAGATATCTTGGGATGAGGAGAGTGGTAGAGTTGAATGGAGTTGATTTTGCATGGCAAGTGAATCTAGTGAAAGAAGAAGAATGTATAAGAGCAGATGATTCCATTGTTGAGGAATTGAGGTACTCTTAATCAAATCGCCATTGATTCTGATCTTGGAGGCAGAGGTGAAGAAGAAGAGAGAGGGATTGGAATTGTACAAAGATGTTGAAATATGACATCATTATGGTCTCACAACGTGCTTCTTGCTCTGTTTTGCTATCAAAATTCAAAATTGGTCATATAATAAAATGTCAAGTGCACATTTAAACATTATCTTAAAATTTATAAAATTATTTTAAATGCCATCAGAATTAAATGTACAATCTTACTCCCTCCTTTTTAGATTAAATGTCCTTTTAAGGTTATTTTTTTGTTTTAAAATAAGTGTTGTATTTAATTTTAAAACACAAACAATATACAAAACTGAGAAGAAGATTACATTTGATTGAAAAAATTTCAACTAATTTTATCAATATGATTTTGCATTTACGTAATATATGATTAAGTTATACCTTTTAATATGAAAAATAAATTGAAAACAAATTAAAAAGGTAAATTAAAAAAAAATATAAGCAATACATAAATAAAATATACAATATGGTTTAATTTATTTTCATGTATGTATTTTATAACATAATAATTAATTACGTATTATTAATTTTTAAAAAATATTAATGAAATTGATTCAAATAGTTATAACTTATAAACAAATAAAACTATGAACATAAATTCCGTGCATATAAGTCTAGTTGTTAGGGCCTCTGAAAAACTTTGAAAACCGATAGCTTAAAAAACGAAGTTGACGGGTGACAACAAAATGAAATTAATCTTTCGTGTACTTAATATCTATGGACTATGAATCCATCCAATATCATTTGAAAACTATTTTAAGACTGGAGGTGTTGGAATGAACATATTATCGCTCTTACACATTTATAAAATCATAAACTGACACATTTGACAAAAACAAAATATTTGTAGTGAAATATTTTTCTAGTGAAAACACTCATTTTACAAAACCTTTTTTATACAAAAAAACATTCATTTTACAATAACTTGTGCTGCGATTCTTCTAGTTAAATTTTAATGCTATATAAGATATTTATTTATAAACAGAGTTTTTACACAAAGGCTTAAAGCCTTAAAACCAACAAATAGAAATAAGAAAAGAAACTAAATGAGAATGAAAACACTCAAACTGAAAAAAAAAAAAAAACTCAACTTTAGAGGGACGACTCCTGAATGTGTATGTATCGAACTTTGGAATCGGCTGGAAATTGTTGGTGCTATCCACCATTTCTATGTTCCTAATATAATTGGCATTTATGAAACCTTTTTCAAGGAAATGACTAGAGCCAAAGCTGTCAGAGTCAACGATTTCACCACCCCAACTCAACGAGTTTGCATGATCAGCTAAAGTTGTGAAAATCTCCACTGATCAGTATCCTAATAGTGAATTTCTTTTTTTTTTTTTGGTTTGATTAAAGAACTGAGAATATATCATATACATAAATAAATAGATAGAAAGTAATGACAAACCTACCTCCCAGACCATAATGGTGATCTCAAATTGGCTACCTCCAAAGCTGGTTATAGGAGAAATAGCGCCTCCTATGACGTTGTTCTTGCTACTGGTTTGTATAAAACATGGTTTTCGAATGTTATAGCCCGGTTGTTTATTAACATTATTGCTATTAAAAATGCAAAAATTAATCAAAAACCATGTTAGTAGATGATTTTAAGTGAAATATTTAAAAAGAAGCAAAAATAACATATTGAATGCATTAAAAATCTTTATTTTTTTCTATATTAAAAGAGGATGTACATAAACCAATAAAATTACTTGACGGAAAAAAAAAACCAATAAAATTACTTTATTTTCCTATCTATATTTAATGTAAGTATTATTTACTTGATTTTCTTATCTATATTTAGTGTAAAGATTATTTTGTTGTCTGTAGTTTTTCATATATTTTTTGTTTTAATAATTAATTCAACCAATTTGATCAACATGATTTTGCTTTAAAGTACCATCTAATTAATTTGTTTAATATGAAAAATAAATTGGCAAAAATTAAGCAAAGACAAAATAAAATATAAGCAAAACATAAGCAAAAATTAAAATACTCTTAAATTTGTTTTCATGTAATGTAATAGTTAATTAGTTATATTACTTTTAAAAATATTAATGCAATCGATTTAAGTATTATAAACAAACAAAACTATGGATATTGGCATAGTATGGAATAAAAATATGTTTATTTTAAGTGATTATCTGTTTATTTTTATTGAAAATCATATACTTAATACTGTGATGAATGAAATGTTGATAAGACGTTTACAAGATATGAGTGAACATACAATATATTTATGAAGTGTATATTTCTAATATGCAAAATTATTTTGACCCCAGTTTGTTGGCCTCTATCACTGACGATGGTCAAAAGCTGGCTGCTTCTTTTTGTTGATGCAATCGACCATATTACCATCCCAAGTATGTTAAAAGTAAATTTCAAAGATACAAAACATATTAGTAACAATTTTATATATGTCACACAAAGATTCAGAAAAATAAAATATATGTGGATGTATCGATTTTGTGTTCATCGGGTAGGCATATACATAATTGGTCAATAAAAATATAGTGAAATGATAGTTTTTTTCTTCCCAAGTTAACTAATCTATTATGAAAAACTAATATGCCTTTGCCATCGAAAATATGAATTAATTGAGTAATAATAGCATGACACTTCGTCGTACAAAGGATTTGACTCAATTAATTTTTTTGGGAGATCCCAAAATGAAAGTACGAACAAAAGCTGTTCATTAGTGCATTATTTCTCTCCAGCTAAAATTATGTACGAACATGAGCAAGTTTATTTAGATAGAGTACATACTTTATCTTTGAATTTTATTATAAAAAAAAAAAAAATTCAAACCAAACTCACCATTTCCCAGCAATCAGAAATTTCGGCCGGGCACTGTAATTCTTACAGTTCTCTGATGGTTTAACCAAAGACTTTCTTCATCTTCATATGTTTTCCACGAATAATTTTATCTGAAACAAATGTTTTGAATTAACACCGTCAATGGAACCTGACATAAAATTAATATGAATACCATATAGCATTTCCAATCCATTTATCTAATTCTTTTTTTTTTTCTTAATATAGAGTTTAACATATTCCTCTATTTTTTACTCTAAAATAAATATTTCAAATATAATCTTTCTCCACTTAATTATTAAATTTTTAAAACACTCATTCTTTATAGAAATTATAAATTTAGTCCACTTATTTTATTTTATGCCAAAAATTTAATAAAATTATGATGCTATTGATATTAAAAAAAATAAACTTATACTACACCACATTAAAAAAACAAAATAGATTGTCAAATCCGATTAATCGAAATCTGTTGGAAACGATAATTTTGACCGATGAAAATAATTTTTTTTTCTTTTTCTTTTGTGGTTATTGAAACATAAAACTAGAAATCGAAAGATCAGACACGCGATCTTTTACGACATCCAATCTCAAAAAAAACCAAATTTTGATTTTTGGAATGAAATATTTACGGAATCCCCATAATTCAATTTACCCTATGTGATTAATCCCTTTGATGGCCAAAATTTTCAGCAATTTACTACCAATCGTCACTAATAAGTGATAACACCAGCTCAATCAAGATCTGAAAGCTCGTCTAAGATACAAAGGAAGTTAGTTACAGGAAAAGGAAATAGATAGCATCAATAATTAGATTGTATTTTGGACATCATTTTAAATCATAATGATGATATAATATTTTCCAAAATACAATCTAACATACAATCATTGATATACTTTTGTTGCCAACAATTTTAAACACATTAAAAACAAAATTATTCAGGATTTTATTCATATTAATCAAATAATAAATTAAATATTTTACATTGTGTATTATTATCAAATAAATTTCAGTAATTAACAAAAGAATATTCCTATATAGAATAAAAATGAGGCTCTACCAATTCTTGATTTCCCCCAATTTTGTTATGAACCAGTCCGGTTCGTTAATTAGTGACCTGGTCCGCTCGAGCTAGGACCGGAGTGTTTACCATATCCAAGTGTCTCACTCCGGTCAACGAACTGATGACCCTCACCACCAGAGCTAGGACCGGAGTGTTTACCATATCCAAGTGTCTCAGTCCGGTCCACGAACTGATGACCCTCACCACCAGAGCTAGGACCCGACTCCTTGATCGCCCCAAGTGACAAACCATCGAAGAACTTAGCCACGAGCTTCTCTTCAGCCTTCGTTAAACCCAATGGACGAGCCTCCACCACAAGCACCGAACCGACTAACATGGAAAACAGAATTGAACTCAGAACAACTTTGTTCATCATCATTTTCCTTTAGTGGTTTTTGAGTAACTAAAACAAAAGTATATATTTTTTTTTTGAATAATCAAAAGTATATATTTTTTTCTTTTTCTTTTGTTCAGTAATCAATTTGTTGTGAGGAGTTTGTGGACTTGGAGTTGAATTATATAGTAATGTGGAGAGCCGTGAAGGAGAAGAAAAGTTTGAATTTTTTTTAGTTTTGACTTCATAAGTTTAGAATTCAACAGAACGTGAGATTTGAATTTACGCTCTTTCCAGGGAAATGCGGAGGCTGCTTCGTGTTCTTGGTCATCCTTATTTTTTGTTTTAAACATATAATTTACGAAAATAGAAAGAAAAAAAAAAGCCATCAAAGAGGAATGGAGATTAGTATTTTTTTTTTCTCGCTGTCTGAAGAAATAAAATGAGTTAAAATTTGTCTCTGATTATTTGGAGCAGACTTTTAGTTGTAGACCGTAAAATATATGCTTGGAATTCAAATTGTATGTTATATTTAATGTTTTTTTTGTTTGGTGTCTGACTTCATATGTTTATTTTCATTTAGATTAGAGTGCTTTTTTGAACGAACTACAGTTTATATTTTTTTGGGCCTTTGGTTTTCATATATCCTTGTAAATAAAATATCGTAATAAAAGTTTTTGTTATAACCGGATAAATTCAATCCAAAGCTACAATTATTCTTTGAAATTTGTAGACAGCTGAACTTTTTTTTTGGCAGTCTGAATTATTTGTTGGTTAAAGTGTTTGCAGTAGTTATAGATTCGTAGTTAAAATGATTTTTCATCTTTAAGGTAAATCCTTGTAAAAGGAAATTCTACTACTAGAAAAAAAAACCAATTAGTCACCAATCAACATCCTTAAATTGGTTTTCTTAATCCTGATCACATCTATAGGGCCTGAACCTTGAGGCAAAAGGCGTGATGATGAGTGTCTCTATAGAGCACTTAAAGCATTTTTATTGGAATTTTTTAATAGAAGTTTTTAAATAAAAAAATATAAAATTAAATGTTAAAAATATTTTGAAATAAGAAACAGCTCTTAATTAAGAGTTTTTAAAATCGATTTATAATGAAATAAAAAACTTAGACTACCATTTGTCAGTTTGTAAATTGTTTAATTTATTTTTTCATTTTTATTTATTTATTTTACTAAATTATATTAATAAAATATATGTAAGAGACTTCTTACCGACTGAGATGCTGTGAGAATCCCATCTATAGACTTTTTGTTTTGGTCAAGATTCACTGGTCCATTCAACCCCACTAAGAGAACTACAAAGTCAAACTGTTTATCCGCAAAGATGCTCTTATTTAGGAAAGAACAGTTTATTCTTTTGGTTGACTAAAAATAGTTGTTTCTTCCTCTTAATTAATAAAAATGATTTTAAAGGTTTTTTTTTTTAATTCTTTGTTATCGATTCGTTGTGGAGATAACAGTTACAGTTTCAAATATATATATATATATATATATATATATATATATTTATAAGGAATCAAATTTTAATGTTGAATTTTGCAATAAACTATAATAATTGTTTTAAACGCAAATATTCATTATTAAAATCGTTCTTTATATTAAAAACATACTGATTATTACTCACTCTATTTCATATTAAATGTCTTTCTAAGTTTTTTCACATTGATTAAATTTTTTATATATTTATTTTACCCATAATTAATATCTATAAAATTTATTTCTATTGGTTAATGCATTAAAATGATAGAGGTGAAACTAGATATTTATCCGAAAAATACATTAAAAATATAAACAATTATCTTTATGAATAAAAAATAAAGCTCTAGAACGATATTTCTTAAGAAACGGAAAGAATATTAAACTTCTTTTTATCAACGATTTACTTGTTGATTTCAATATTTATAACAAATTAAGGGTGAAGTAGTCTTTACTTGAAATTTAGCATTGTTAGGTGCGTCAAACTTTATCGATGTTTCAAAAGTTCAGACACCAATCTGGCTATATTTTTCTTGTTTCTCACGTTGTTGTTCTTTTTCATTCAAAGTAGCGTTCTTTGAAAAACCATGAGCGAATGTTGATTGTTCAACCTTTGATTGTGTTTTTTTTCAAAACTATCCTTAAAAATCGTTTATTAGAAATGATGGCAAATCTTTTTTATTTTAATACATTGTAAATTCCTGTCTATACGAGAGATTCAAATCAGTTGTCCTGTTTTCTTTTTTTTTTTGGATAAATCAAATTATTTGTCTAAAAGACTAAAACAGTAGTATTTTATATAAAAAAGAAGACTAAAACAGTATTATTTTATATTAAAAAAAGAAGACTAAAGCAGAATTATTTTATAAAAAATAAAGAAGAAGACTAAAACAGTATTTAATGCGAAGTAAATGCATGAGATCGAGGTAGAACGTAACACAAGTCCTTGACGTACACATATCATTGATGCAGATTAGACCGTAAAAGAGGAGAAGGAGAGCATCGAAGAAATGATCCTGAATGTTTTTAGCCTATAGCAAGAGTCAACCACAAGCTCTTCTCTTTTCTGAATTCAATTTTTTTCTTGTATTCGCAATGCCGAAAAGAAAATCAATAAGAAAACTTTTATTCCGATTAAGGATCAAAGATTGGCGAAAGATAAAACGTACACTAATTAACGAGGACAAGTGCTATAAAAGGAGGAATGAAGCTTCGAGAGAAGAACAAGTTGAAACCCTCAAAAATTACTAGGAACTCATTTTTGTTTCTCTTTTATTGTAATCCTATAGATAATATCAATAAAATCTCCCGTTTACATTTATAAAAATATGAAAACTCAAATAATTCACTTTTAAGTGCGTGTTATTCAAATTTAACTATATTAACAACTTTCATAAATACTATATATTTAAAAACACCGAAATCATCTATAAACATATGAAGACTCAAATAGTTCACTTTTAAGGGGTTGTTATTCAATCATAAATTTTAATGTAATATAAATCAAAATATGATTCTTTATAATTTGATTCTAAATTATGCGTTAAAATATGGTATCCGACAGGATGCCAAAATGGTTTAAATGGGTTGATCCAACCCATTACCCATTGAGTTAAAAATTAAATGGATAATAGGTTGATCCAACTTATTTTAATTTGATGGATTAATGGTTAAATGGATTGACTCATTTAATTAATCAATTAACTAATTAATTAATAACTACCATAAAATCAGCTAATAAATAATTATTATAAAAACAAC